>JAVANC010000002.1:1247500-3647500 GCA_033319125.1 Parnassius glacialis | reverse complement strand
GGACCGCCAGCATTAACTCCTTCGCATTTCCTTAATTTAACACCGCTTAGATATATACCAGCCGAAGATGTTTCAGATGTTTCCTTAAATCACCTCCAAAGGTTTTTAGTTAGTTGAGAAACTTGTTCAAAGCTTTTGGAAACGATGGCATATTGAATATCTGACATCCTTACGAAATCGCGAAAAGTGGAACACCTCTAGCAATCTCGTTCAGCGGGGCATGGTTGTTGTTCTCAAAGAAGAGAAACTGCCTGTGCTCTGCTGGCCTCTTGTCGTGGTAGATGAGGTATATCCTGGTAAAGACAGGATCAATCGCGTTATAAAAGTCAGAACTAAGGGTGGAACTTATGTCCGTCCAGCCACACGCACATGTCCGCTTCCCAGTCAATAATTATTTATATTTACTTTAAATTATATATTTAAATAACTTTATCTTTATTTTCTTACTTACTTTAATTAATTACTTTATTACGTTTAATTAAGTAAAAAAAAGCCGTTTCAGAAAATCGATATATTTTAGAGCAGAATTTCTGATGGAGTTGCCTCCAAGGCCGGGGAGCCATGGAGTGGCCATTTTATCCATACACCCATTTAACTATTACATTCGCTAATCACTCATTCATTGACACAATGGTCGCCTTCCTACTTCTGATTGACCGCTACTCCTCCAGTCTATGATGAATCATCACGTTGATAACAAGCCTGTGCATCTGAGATCCGTAAAAATCCTCAAAAGGATTTTATCATAATTAGGAAATTCATCCTAATCCTGCATCAATAATTCGCCGCGCTAAAATAATTAAACTCAAAAAGAGGCAGTGATTGCAGTGATAAGTACTGGTAATTGTATGGCACGTGCCCGCCATTTATGGACATTTATGGACATATATATATAACAGTGGTAGAGCCACGCGGCAGCTTTTGTTGTCGCACGGATGGGCCGGCTTGAACCGGGGTGGTACCACGACCTAAAAGAAAACCAGCGTGAAGTAGAAGTTTACCTCTACGTTTCGCTTGGTGAGTGCAGGTGGCCGGAGGCCCTTTTTACTGGAAATGAGGCATTCCATCTTAGTCCTCACGGATGACAACGCATCTACATTTTGATTTGTGATAGAGGATAGATGTCGATGTCTATGGGCCGCAGCAACCACTTACCATCAGGTGAACTGTGTGCTCGTTTGTCACACTTATCCTATAAAAAAAAATATTGGTTGTGAATTGTGGTATCAGTGAACTAGACGCCTGATTACAGTAAGTCCTTTCTTTACCCCACAGCCACCCATCATCTCTCTGGCCTCCCTTACAAATCGCGTCGCGCGTCATTCTTCCTGTCGGCTCGTTAGGTAGGGACTTAGACAGGACACGTAGAGGATAGTAACTAATCAGTTGTAACCACCATGAAGGGTGACATCATCGTCATCATCATTATCGGATGACGAAGAAACCTCCACAGGCAGGTACAAGATGCACCGATCACCGCCGAAGTCACCGAGCCCACGCAAATCAACCCCCTCCATCTCTCCGGACCGTAGGAGTAACATTTATACGGCCGAGTATGAAGATGGAGGTGAAGAATCTTACGGCTGACCCTAGCCCCATCTGCCGGAGGAACATCCCACGTGCCTGCCACTAACCCCTCTGGCCTACCAATGGACTACAGCCAGAGAGCATCCATCAGTTACGCACAACTAACAGCTGCCCCGGCAGTACCGTGGCCCAAGACGGCGGAAGTACCTGCACCCCACGTTTGCGCGTTTACCGCTAAAAAGAACTCCTTTTTCGTATCTCCTCAGTTTCAAGGCACTCCCCTTCTTGCCTCAGCCAGTATCGTAATCCTCGGAGTCGACATATCGAGTGACGTGCAGTTTCGTGGTCACTTGGAAGAGAAGGCCAAATTGGCCTCTAAAAAGCTTGGCATGCTCACCTGAGCGGGACAGTATTTCATGCTGGCACACCGCCTGCAACTTTAAAAGGCGCAGGTTCGGCTTCACATGGAATACTGTTCCCATCTCTGGGCAGGGGCTCCCCAGTGCCAGCTCTTTCCACTTGACTGCATCCAGCGCAGAGCGGCTCGAATCATCGACGATCGAGTCCTTTCTGATCGGCTCGATTAATTGGCACTGCGAATAGATGTTGCATCCCTTTGCATTTTCTTTCGCATCTACCACGGGGAGTGCTCTGAGGAATTGTTCGGATTAATCCCAGCCGCCAAATTTCACGAACACACGTCGCGGCAAACCTCCCGATACCATCCACAACATCTCGATGATTGGCGGTCCACTACTGTGTGATTTAGAAGATGTTTTCTTCCTCGCACGACTTCCTTGTGGAACCAATTACCTTCATTTTTCCGGATCGATACGACTTAAGGACCTTCAAGAAAAGAGCCTACTCCTTTTTAAAAAGCCGGCAACTCATCTGCAATTCCCTCCCTGGTGTTGCAGTTGTTCATGGGCGGCGGTAGTCACTTACCATCAGGTGAGCCGCATGCTCGTTTGCCCCCTCTCCTATAAAAAAAACCCCCAAGTTGAGAAGGCAACCGGAAAGGCACGATAACTTCCGATAGTGGCCGAGTGCCTCCCGGACTGGACGAAGTATTTTGAGGTGCTCGACAGAAAGTTGGGGCACCCGGCGAATACTCGTCCGTTCGGAAAGGGTGTTAGATTTACCCCCTAGAGTCCGGAAGGATTCCGGACGACGCAGCTGCAATCCTGAGGAGGATTGCGGGGAAACAAGGGATCACCTTACCGGGGTTACTACCGCAAGCCCCCAAAAATATCCCTCAGATTCGCCGTAGAACTGTAGAAATAGAGGAAGTCGGGTGGGTGACAATCAGAGGGAGGGGGAGATAAGCAGCCCACCACCCGTACCGCAACCGTAACCAACAAACACGGTGGAACCCGCTCCGAATAGGGCTTCCACCGGGGCGACTTTGCAGCCACCCGCCTATTACAACCCTCTAAAAAGAGAAAGCGGGTGCGCAGGAAAAAGAAGCAGCAGCCTCCTTAGGCTGTGACCTTTACCCCTATCCCAGCGGTAGCGATAGCCCAGGCGCAGGTTACTGATACACAGACAACTAACGTGGGTAGAACCTCAGGAAGGGCTCTATCAGAAAATAAAGTCCGCTCTACTCGTAGAGCGCGCTCTACCCACAAGAGGAGCGAAGTACCTAAATCATACCTGAGACCAGTACGAACATCAACGTAATCATGAACGCCAACAGCCGCCCCCGATACAGCAGATGCCATACAGAGATTGGAGGGTATCGCAATCGAGGTCGGCAGCCAGGTACTAGAGGACATTAGAACCGGAATCGATCCTGTAATCGCCATCATGAAGACGCTGGTACAGCTACTGGCTCGGCACTACGGTGGATTCTAACCCGGGTAACCTGCGTCTCCTATATTGGAATCCGGATGGAATCCAGCAGAAGCTGCATGAACTCCGCACTGTCGCTCAACAACAAGATATCCACGTGATACTGCTGGATGAGACAAAACTAAGACCGTCCATGCGCATAAGATTGTCAAACTACCATATATACAAGAAGGACGAAGTCAACGCTCAAGGAGTCGCCTATAGAGGCACGGCGGCTCTGGTGAGGAGAGACATCGTCCACCTAGAGCTGGATTCACCTCAATATCGGACTATGCGCTCAATCGGCATAAAAATGGAGGCGGCGGGCGAGGAACTAAGGATCTACGCAGCATACCGCCAGAAGACTCTATTTTTCTCCTCAGACATCCGGAAAATAATGGAATGTGAAACACCTACCATTATAGAAGGGGACATAAACGCGAAACACCCGGCGTGGGGATCTAGACTGATCAATCCGCCGGGTCGTGAACTTTATGAAAATATGGAGATGAACAGCTACGACGTATTAAGTCCCGAAGAACCGACGCACATTCCAGCCGATCACCGGAGGAGTCCGGATGTGCTGGACATCGTGCTCACTAGGAACATCAACTGCCTGATAGTGGTAGAGGTGCTGTATGACTTGAACATACAGCACCTCCCGATACTAATTACCTTAGGCCTCTGGGCGGTGACGTCGCCTCCAAGAGCTTTCAAAACCAAGATTAACTGGAGGCTCTACCAACAACATCTACTGGAGAGACCTCCAGTAACTACCTTAATTAATACAGCGGACAACGTAGAGGCTGCTGTATTAATTCGCAACGATGCCCTCAACGCGGCCTCTACAATCGTCTCTCTTACAAAAAACCGGGAAGAACTTCCATTAAATATTACAGTGCAAAACAGGAAGAATCGCCAATTGGCGATCCGCAGTCATTGTGCCTTTATATAAAGGTAAAGGTTCACATTTTGACTGCGGGTGCTATCGGGCGATCAGCTGGACCAGTTTAGCAAGTAAAGTTTACTCGAAGGTTTTGACACGTAGGATGCAAGAGAAATCGGAAAGATTTCTATGGGAGGCACAATGCGGATTTAGACCTGGAAGAGGATGCACGGATCAAATGTTTTCTCTACGCATGATCACGGAAAAGCTTCTGGCTGCTAACCAGAAGATTTTCTGTGCTTTTGTGGATCTTGAGAAAGCATTTGATAAGGTTGTAAGGAAGAAAATGTGGGAACTGTTGCCGGGGTACGGTGTGGATGGTCGATTGCTAAGGGCTGTGCAGTCACTTTACTGTGACTGTAAAGCCTGTGTGCGGGTAGGGCATGACCTGTCACCCATGTTTAGCGTCCAAACGGGCGTAAAACAGGGTTGTGTCATGTCTTCCTGGCTGTTCATACTGTATCTCGACAGCTGTTTACAGAAGCTGAAAGATAGCTGTTTGGGTGTGAAATTGGGTGACATAAAAGTAAATTGTCTGCTGTATGCTGATGATGCAGTGCTTATTGCACCATCAGAGGCAGAACTGCAGGCATTAGTCACGTGTATGAAAGAGGAATGTGAAATTAAAGGTCTCCGTTTGAATGCTAATAATACTAAGGTTCTGGTATTTGAAAGGGACGAAGAGAGAACGAAGTGTGAAATATGGGTAAATCAGGAATGTCTAGAACAGGTAAATGCAATTGTATACTTGGGGAGTGCTTTTAG
Organism: Parnassius glacialis; assembly: GCA_033319125.1. Taxonomy (NCBI): domain Eukaryota; kingdom Metazoa; phylum Arthropoda; class Insecta; order Lepidoptera; family Papilionidae; genus Parnassius; species Parnassius glacialis. Next base: position 3,642,432 of record JAVANC010000002.1, on the reverse strand, counting down.
CCGGGATGGAAGATGTGATTTAGATGTGAACAGGCGTGTCGCTGCCGGGAACAAATTCAATGGTGCCCTGACTGCGTTAGTCAAAAGGCAAGGCGTAGTGAAGAGTGCACGCCTTGCAATACATAACGAAGTGTTGGTACCGACTTTGTTATATAGCGGCGAAACCTGGGTATGCCAGAAGAAGCATAAAAGCAAGTTGAATGCAGTGGAGATGCGATCTCTTCGTAAAATGAGCGGCGTTACCATGGCCGATCGAAAGCGAAACGAAGAGATTCGCAATATGGCAGGTTTGAAAGATGCCCTTATCACAAAAATTGATAAGGGCGTGCTTCGATGGTTTGGGCACGTTGAGCGAATGAGTGAAGACCGAATGGCGAAGAAAATATATAGCGCGAAAGTTAATATTAAAAGATGTCGAGGTAGACCGAGACTAACTTTCGAAGACCATGTGAGCAAACTGCTCGAAGAGGGGAGGGTCAAGAGTACTCGGATACCTAGACGTGCATGTATGAAGAAGATAATGAATCTGAAAGAAGCGAAAGAGGTATGTAAGGATCGTGACACTTGGCGATCTGTTCTCTCTGGCTACCCCGTCAGGGATTGTGCGTGAAGATAAGTTAAGTTGAATTAAGTTAAAACAGTAAGAAGAGAACGCTGAGAAACAGCTGGGCGCGCACCTGCTGCCCCGGTATCAAAGCGCTACTCAACAGATTAACGGACGAGCTTTTGGTTACAATTCGGGCCCACAGAGGAGAGGTCTGGGAGTGGCGCATATGGAAAGCAGAAGAGGAAGATGCGTCGCTACACACACGACAGCTAACGAAAACAAGACCACCCGTTGGAACGAACGATGCTATAAGGCCAAAGGTAGAGTGAATATCCTAGCTGAGCACTTTGAGGAGTAGTTTATGCCGCACCCAGCAAGTGCGGAGTTCATGGAGCTTCATGCCCAAAAGGAGAGCCGCGTATAGGTGTTCCTGTCGTCGCCCGCGCCACCGCTTGCAGGAGAGTGGTACATCTCCCCCGCTGAATTGCGGAGGATAAGAAGGCGTCGGGGCACGACCGGATCACGAACGCAGCACTTCGACAGCTACCCAACAGAACAATTGTAGAGCTAGGAAGTTTTTACAATGGTATTCTGTGGACTTTCCACTTCCCGGAGAACTGCAAAATTGGCAAAATGATCGTCCTGCCTAAACCCGGGAAGGACAGGCGTAGAGCAGCTAGTTATAGGCCGATAACGCTGGTACCGTACATAGCCAAACTGTTCGAACGCACCATCCTGAGAAGAGGCCGCCCGTGCATATAACTTCGGGTGTAGCAACACGGATTTCGAAGGGGCCACTCTACAGCTACATAGCTGAAACATATCGGCCGAACATAATTGGGAGAAAACATCGTAGGGCGTCTTCTACAGTTTTACGCAGACCAGCACTGCGCAAAAATCCGTTATATTCAGGAGCTAAAAGATAGGAAAAAGTAGGTCAAGTTGGAACCGAAGAAGCGGCATCGACGAGAACGGTGATCGGGAAGACTAATGAAAATGGGTCACACAAAGGTAGTATAGGTCATCGTGATCAGCGAGGCTGAGAACCGAATTAGAGGCGCGGATTAAATTCGAACGCTCAGACCTCGAACGAGCGGAAGCAGCTGCCCGTTTAGATAAGTCACGTTCGGAGTTAGCACGCCTCAACCGGGAAGAGGAAATTGACTCGAGTGAGGATGATGAAGAGCAGAATACTCAGGCGGAACCTGTCGTAAGCAGTTGGGTTCAACAGACCGTAATGAGCGCGCTGATTAATTTAACGCAACCCGACACTGCTGATAAGGAAGCGTACAAGGGATCACGGCTCAACGAGGTGGAGGTCGAGCGCAACCTAGGAAATTCACAGAAGGTAGAATTGAAATAAAGATAGCGGGTAGAGATGAGACTTTCCCGCTTCATTTCCTTCAGGATTTACCGGTCTTCGATGGAGACCCGGGTGAATGGGTAATTTTCAAAACGGTGTTTGATGACACACGTGGTCATTTTCAGGAGTGCAGAACGTGGCACGTCTTAGAAGGGCATTAAAGGGCACCGCCAAGGGAGCAGTTACGTCATTTTTTTTACCTTATGTGAACCAGATGAGATAATAAACGCTCTCGAAAGAAGATTCCGTAGGGTTAAGATGCTCATTCTAGCCGAGATCGAGCATGTGAAGCGTATGTCAAGACTGGTGGAAGATGGCAGAAACATCGGCTCTTTTGCAAGTTTTCGGCTCGACTGGGGAAGGACCACGCTCTCACAGAATACCAGCGTAAAATAGCAGCTTAATGCTGCTGTGTTTCGTATGGTGAGTGTAGAGAACCGGAACCTTTTTACTGGAAATGAGGCATTCTATCTTAGTCCTCACGGCTGACAACGTATCTGCATTTTAATTTAAAAACGAAGAAAGATGTAGATGTCTGTGGGCCACAGCGACCACATACCATCAGGTGGACTGTGTGCTCGTTTGTCACCATTATTCTATATTAAAAAAAGTCGCATAACGAATATGGTTGCTTCAATACAAGCATTGAATCAACCACAGTATTGATACTCGCCCGAGTTAGTGAGTCGTATAGTGGAGAAGCTCTGAACTGAACTGGACTGGACTTGGACTGGAAGACTGGCTGAGATCGAAGATCACAAAACGTGACAGACGACGCCACTAGAAGTTTTCCTTCCACCTTTGATGAGAGTCATCGCTGGTTTCAAGGACGTTTCAAGGAAGGAATTCCTCAGGCTAAGTCCTGATTTATGGCCCATGCAAGTGGACATAAAAGAAAGCTTAGAAACGAGTGAAGAAAAGTCACCAAAAAGCGTAAATAAGCTAAGAAAGGGAGAGCCGTTAAGTCTACCCGATTACGGTTCAGCAGATTTAGAAGATTCCTTGGGGCAACTGCACGCACTTTACAAGCGGCAGAAAAATTTAAGAGATTAGGAAAGTCGGTTAAAGGGCCCGACAATCCGCCGGAAAAGTCGGTTATTTGTTCCGATGAAATTTTTGACAAGTCTGTTAAAGGATCCGATAATGCATTGGAAATAGCGCTTTTAAAAAGAGATGAATTATTGATTTGGAAGTTCGTTCAAGACGAGTGTTTCCATTCAGAACTAAAATGTTTAAAAACGGGCAGAAGCGTTGAAATAAGTTCACGCTTAAGCAAATTATCTTTAGAACTAGGAGAAGATAATCTCCTCCGTTGGAATGGGCGTTTACCTTTCAAGTGGCGTTTCAACGGACGTGTACGTGGTAGAGCCATACTGCAGCTATATTAGTAGTATAGTTGTAGCACGAATGGGTCGGCTCGACCGGGGAAGGAACACGCTGTCACAGAATAACAGCGTAAAATAGCAGCTTGACACTGCTGTGTTTCTTATGATGAGTGTAGAGAACCGGAAACCCTTTTTACTGAAAAAGAGGCATTCCATCTTAATCCTCACGGGTACCGACGCATTTGCATTTTGATTTTTTATTGAGAATTAATGTGGATATCTATGGAGCACAGCAACCACTTACCACCAGGTGGACTGTGTGCTCCTTTGTTACCCTTATTCTATAAAAAAAGTCTGATTTGATAGAAGAAAGTAGAAAACCTGTCGTCTTAGACGGTAAACATGAAATCGTTAAAATGATGATTAGATTAGTTTTAGTTCTTCATGATTTCGGACATGCCAATCACCAAACGGTGAAGAATGAAGTGAATCAATAGTTTTATGTCTTGAACTTACGTATAATAGTTCGTAGTGTGTCACACCACTGTCAGTGGTGCAAGACATACAGGTCACAGCCACAGATCGTGCCACAAGGAAACCTTCCTCAACTCACCTGGAAAGCCGCTCAGAGGTTAACTGAACATTTTTGGGCGAGATGGCTGAATGTACTCCACATGCCTACTCTGATACCTCGAATGGGTGATAATGGAAAGTTCATACAACCGAAAGTGGGCGATATTGTCTATATTTTATTTTTTATTTATTATTGATAGATCATTCGTTACTACGTAATACAGGAAATATCACAGGCAATTGCCAGGACAAGACGGTCACACTAGGATGGTTGACGTCATTACTAGCACAGGTATCTCGAAGAGACCTACGTCCAGATTAGTTAATTTGTGAAAATTTCAGCAATATGTGTAAAAATAAGTCATAAATGTTCCAGGACTGTTGTGTATACAAAATAAGATAGTTTTGTGTTAAATGTTTTTGGATTTGTGCTAAATATAGTGATAGTTTATTATAAAAAAATTAAAGTCGCTCTAAAGATAAAAATATGTCTAAAATTGTGAATTGAACTGTTGCATTGATTAAGTTGTTTATCTTTAGTAATAAAGATTGTTATTTCAACCTTGTGTGTTAGATACGAGGGTGGATTGAAAAGTACTCGGCCTAACACAGATCCATTCAATTCTAAAAATCAAATCTACCCACATTATTTAGTTCAGTTCAGACTAGTTCATTGTGTGAAGTTCGAAACGTGTGCGATAATTAGTTGTGATTTTATAAATTTATTAACAAAGTAATCGGACATAATTTACGCGAATGGAGCAAATCGAGCAGCGTGCCGTCATTAAGTACCTTTTTTTTTATAGGATAAGGGTGACAAACGGGCACACAGTCCAACTGATGGTAAGTGGTTGCTGCGGCCCATAGACATCTACATCTATCCTCTATTACAATTCAAAATGCAGATGCGTTGTCACCCGTGAGAACTAAGATGGAATGCCTCATTTCCAGTAAAAAGGGCCTCATGCCACCTGTACTCACCAAGCGAAACGCAGAGGTGAACCTCTACTTCACGCTGGTTTTCTGTGAGGTCGTGGTACCACCCCGGTTCGAGCCGGCCCATCCGTACGACAGCAAAAGCTGCCGCGTGGCTCTACCACTGTTAAAAACCGCCATAAGAAGGGGCTATCATCAAAAGCCATCCATGATGACATGGTCAGTACATTAGGCAATTGTGCTCTGTCATATTCATCCGTCAAAAAATGGATAGCAGAATTTAAGCGTGGTAGAGAGAGTGTGAAAGATGAACCCCGCTCTGGAAGGCCTTCGACGTCAACTACTGACGAAAATATTAAAAAAGTACTTGATTTAAAAATGGGAGACCGCAGATTAAAAATTAGAGAGATAGCCGAGATTATAGGCATCTCTTATGAACGAACTCAAAACATCATTGTCAACGAGTTGGGTTTCCACAAGGTGTCTGCGAGGTGGGTTCCGCGACTGCTTTCAGTTGAACAAAAAAGGACGCGATTGACTATTTCACGCGACTGTTTGGAGTTATTTGAAGCCGATGCAGATGATTTTTTGAATCGTTTTGTTACTATAGACGAAACATGGGTTCATTACTGTACACCGGAATCAAAACAACAATCAAAACAGTGGAGAAGACCTGGTTCACCACCCCCTAAAAAGGCTAAGTCGATTTTGTCGGCAAATAAGGTGATGGCTTCAGTATTCTGGGACTCGAAAGGTGTGATTATGATTGATTATCTTGAAAGGGGTCAGACTATAAACTCTGATTACTACTGCACCTTACTACGTCGTTTACGAGAGGAAATAAAAGAAAAACGTCGAGGAATGCTCAGAAGAAAAGTCCTGTTTCATCAAGATAACGCCCGTGTTCACACGTCAGTACAGTCAATGGCTGAAATTCACAACTGTGGCTTTGAACTGTTACCGCATCCGCCGTATTCACCTGATCTGGCACCATCAGACTTCTTTCTGTTCCCTAACCTAAAAAAGCACTTGGGAGGTCAAAGATTTTCGACAAACGACGAGGTCAAAGCAGCTGTAGACGCATATTTTGACTCTAAGGAAGAATCATTTTTTTTCAACGGTCTAAATGCTTGGAAGGGGAGGTGGCAAAAGTGTATTGAACTTGATGGTGATTATGTAGAAAAATAAAAATATAACTGATTTAGTATGTGTTTATTTTCTTGGTTAGGCCGAGTACTTTTCAATCCACCCTCGTATTTAAGATTTCTAACTTTGAAAATGTGTTGTAAAATAGGCATATTTTGTTAAATAAATCATAAAGTTTTCATGTGATTATAATATTAAGTCTTTTTGTGCTATCTTATATATTATAAATTGTATGACCAGATACTTAATTACTTACTTATCTTCACGCACAATCCCTGACGGGGTAGCCAGAGAGAACAGAACGCCAAGTGTCACGATCCTTACATACCTCTTTCGCTTCTTTCAGATTCATTATCTTCTTCATACATGCACGTCTAGGTATCCGAGTACTCTTGACCCTCCCCTCTTCGAGCAGTTTGCTCACATGGTCTTCGAAAGTTAGTCTCGGTCTACCTCGACACCTTTTAATATTAACTTTCGCGCTATATATTTTATTCACCATTCGGTCTTCACTCATTCGCTCAACGTGCCCAAACCATCGAAGCACGCCCTTATCAATTTTTGTGATAAGGTCATCTTTAAAACCTGCCATATTGCCATATTGCCAGATGTATGTCTAGAAGAACTAGTATGTGGTATGACCAGATGTTTTGTACAAATAATGATATTGGGAAAAATATAAGAGTGCAATAGTAGAAATCGATGTTAAAATATTGCGAAACCGCGCGCGTTGCGCGGCGCTCTTTCGAGAATAGCTTTGACGTAGCTCATCAAACAAGTTTAGGTTAAACAAGGTAGTTTTTAACAGTGGTAGAGCCAAGCGGCAGCTTTTGCTGTCGCACGGATGGGCCGGCTCGAACCGGGGTGGTACCACGACCTCACAGAATACCAGCGTGAAGTAGAGGTTTACCTCTGCGTTTCGCTTGGTGAGTGCAGGTGGCCGGAGGCCCTTTTTACTGGAAATGAGGCATTCCATCCTAGTCCTCACGGGTGACAACGCATCTACATTTTGATTTGTAATAGAGGATAGATGTAGATGTCTATGGGCCGCAGCAACCACTTACCATCAGGTAGACTGTGCGCTCGTTTGTCACCCTTATCCTATAAAAAAAAAGTATTCTAAGTAGGACACTCTACCTAAGGATCTCCTAAGTGTGTGTTGTTTGTGGATTAGCAGTGGTCCCAAGCAACCGCCGGTACGACATACTCCGCCAATCGTTGAGTCCGCATACTCCGTGAGGCGTCGATGTCACCGGCCCTTAGGTAGATTCTTGGCACTTAAGAGCGTTCTCGACTTTTTGTGTCCAGTTGCGGTTTTAAGTGCCATCTCTGGCACTTCCCCTAACCTTTTATTAAGTGAAGGGGTAGGCAGTGCCCCTACAAGTGTTGCGGCCACCCACTATTCTCTCCCGTTCCGTACCTCGCGGCTCGCGTCAATCAGTCATCAGTCTGCTAGGTAGGGATATTCAGATAGGACACGACAGCTTAGGACCTTACAAAACAGTTGTAACATCCACATGTAAGGTAAGGGGAAGGGGGAGCCCCCCACCCTCTCGCGCAAGAAAACCACCGGATAGACAAGGAATATTAGATCGTCCGTTATTAGTGAAGGACCTATCTAACCCGGAGCGCTTCAGGGTAGTAGTATCCTTCAGCTACATCCCGAAGAGGAAGCCCCTGCCCATATCACCGAGCAAGGAGGCCGCACCGAGCGCCGTGCTCAAACCTACCGTATCTGAGCATACGAGTGGGTTGGAAACGACGCCCAAGCCACAGCGCCGATGAAGTCGGCACGGAGGCATACTCCACCCGAGACCGAGAGCTCCCTCTTTGAAAAGAGGCGCTGCGTCGGCTCACCAGAACCTGCATCATCATCCTCATCGTCGTACTTCTCGTCATCAGAGGAGGAACAAGAACACCACGAAGCGAAAGGGAAGAAGAGGGAACGTACCCCTCTGAAATCGCCATCGCCACCCCAACCAGTCACCTACATATCGCCGGACCGACGGAGCCAGATAGACTCGGCTCACGAGGAGCAGGGAGGCGAAGAGACCTACAGCTGGGGGTTCACCACATACGCCACTCTAGCTGCATCTGCCGGACGATCATCACCCGTGCTCCATACCAACCCGTCAGGACTGCCGCAGGACGATGGGCAGAGGCCATCGACAAGCTATGCCCAGCTGGCAGCGGCACCCACAGTACCAAGGACAAAGGCAGCGGAAGAGCCAACACCGGCTAAAGAAGCCGAGAAGGCAAGATATCTGCCCATTGTCGTCGAATGCCTCTCGAATTGGACGGGGCATTTCAAAATCCTGAACGAAAAATTAGGCCACGCCCCCAATGCCCGTCCGTTCGGGAAGGGGGTCCGATTTACGTCGCAGAGTCCAGACGAGTTCCGTACCATTCAGAGGTAGATGGTGGAACTCTCTGAGAAAACACTTGAGCTGTCCTGGTACTGCTTCAGTCCGGAGGAGAAGAAGCCCACCAAGGTGGGCATCCGGGGGCTGCCAGCGGGCACGGACACCAAGACCATAGAGGAGGCTGTGAAGGCAAAGGGCTTTCTGATACAGTTCGTCAAGGCAATCCCTCCCCGTAGAGGTAGACCGGGATGCTTATATTTTGCACAGCTAGATCACCTGAGCCTGGAGCAGCTTATCCTACTTTATCAAATCGACGAACTCCTCTATATGAGAGGAGTAGTCATCAAAGCCTGGCAGAAACGGACAGGGCCAGCACAATGCCACCGCTGCCAGGCTTTCGGACATGCTTCAGCCAACTGCTTCAGGCCAGTGAAGTGCGTTCGCTGTGCCGGGGCGCAAATTGCCGCCCTTTGCCCCCGGGGTAGAGAGGATGAGCCGAAGTGCGCAAATTGCGCACAAAACCATACTGCGAATGATCGTCGCCGCCCAGTCCTTAGGATGGTCGCTAGGAGGCAGGGGAATACTCTGCCGGGCCTTCTCCCGAAGGATCCGATCCGATCAGCCCCCCGCTAACGACGTATGGGTCACTAGTATGGTGGTTCGGCGTGAGTTGTATATGTTAATACCTTATCACCAAACCCAATCGTAGTATTCAAGTGCTCGTACGTTTATATTTTAATTAACAGAATACTAATGTAGGATAGGATAAAGAATTATGTGACTCCGAATGAAGTAATATTATTCGATGTAAAAATAACTTTTACTGGCAATAATTTTACAAGAGTGAAATTAACTTTGCGTACAAGATAAGTTAACTGAGGTGAGTAGCGCGCACGTCTTGTTCCTATGCTAGCTGCAGGCGGAATGAACGGCAGTCGGGCTACCGCGTGCTGACGAAGGCGCGGTGCGTTGCCGATCGAGGTCGCGCCATTGTTTTGCTCCGGTGGCGTGATGTTCCAGCGTGGCTCAATCTTCATAAGCGAAGCGGATTTATGTGGGGTCCAACAGAAGCGTTACGATAAGTTACGCCACATATTCCCCTGGCCAGACGGTAACTACGGTCGATAGTAGTCGGAAAATCTCACTCTTCGTCCATTCTACGTGATTTTCTTCTTGTTGACAATAGGTTCCGTAGGGACTTTGGGTTCCGGGTCTTTGATTTCTTTGGCCATGTACGCTGGTTTTAGTCTGTCAACAGAGACGTTATTTTCCTTTCCCCTTATGTCTATAGTGTAGTACTTGGCTTGTGTGTCTAGTTCTTTTTTAACAGTGGTAGAGCCAAGCGGTAGCTTTTGCTGTCGCACGGATGGGCCAGCTCAAACCGGGGTACCACGACCTCACAGAATACCAGCGTCAAGTAGAGGTTTACCTGTGCGTTTCGCTTGGTGAGTGCAGGTGGCCGGAGGCCCAATTCCCCCCCCCCCCCCCATCAACATGGTAGTGGTAGTAAATAAAAGACTACCCCAGGACTATCGGAGGGGCACCCCTGGAGAATACCTCGCTGAGCATCCACGACCAAACTACTTCACCCCTGAGTGTGGGTGCTCAGGCTACCACGTGTATTCTTGGGGGGGGGGGGGGGGCAAAATTTTAGAGACGGCGAAGCCGGCCTTGCTCTTTTTAACCGAGACTCAGGTGTCCTCTCCGGCTGATAATTCATATCTCTCCTACCCGGGGTACAAATTGGAACACTCCTTTGTGCCCCGGGCTGGAGTTGGCGTATACGTCAGAGAGGACATCTGTTTTCGACGCCTCGGCAGTCTTGTATGTACGGACCTGTCCATCCTATGGCTGCGCGTAGACTGACTCATCGACCACGTCCAAATGGCTGCAGACTCCGTGCTACAACAGATACCATCCGCAGAGATCGTATACTCGGTGATTTCAACGCCCACCACGCTGAATGACTTGGTTCTCGTTTAACCGATCATGCGGGTAGATGTGTCTATGACTTTGCTTTGGCATATGGTCTAATACAACTGGTTACTTCGCCTACGCAGATCCCAGATGTGGAAGACCATGTACTTTCCCTGTTGGACCTTCTGCTGACCTCTCATCCGGACGGATATCAGGTCTCCGTCGATGCCCCTCTGGGCTCTTCGGACCATTGTCTGATCTGGAGTACGGTGCCACTCACGCTCCAATCGCAGTTGCCATCTGCAGCTTGCCGCTGTGTTTGGCACTATAGGTCAGCTGATTGGGACGGGATGCGGTCTTTTTTTGGATCCTACTCTTGGGGGCGCGTTTGCTTCTCGCCGGAAGATCCCAGCGTTGTTGCCGATTCTGTTGCTGATATGGTACTTGAGGGTATGGAACTTTTTATTCCATCCTCTGTGGTGCCCATCGGAGGCAGATCCCAGCCATGGTTTGGTCGCTCCTATAAAATAGCATCACGCTATAAGCAGGAGTGCTACCGGGCCTGGGCTGACGCATCAACATCTCGGGATTTAAACACCAGCGCACTTAAATGAAGTATAATTCCGCCTCCAGGACCTTCAAAAGCGTCATTGCCAAGGCAAGGTCTGAGCACATCGGCAGAATTGGCGAAAAGCCAGTTTGCCTTCATTCGGGAACCCGTGCATTCTGGTCTCTCACCAAGGCTGTCCAAGGGAGCTTCTGTCAGCCATCTCTTCCATCTCTGCACAGAGAGGACGACTCACTGGCCCATGCCGCAAAGGAGAAAGCCGATCTATTGAGCTCTCTTTTTGCGTCCAACTCGACTCTAGATGATGGGGGGAACACACCGCCGACTATCCCGCGATGTGAGTGCTCCATGCCGGATGTGCGATTTACACAGCGCTCGGTTCGCAAAGCACTTTTCTCGCTGGACGTCAGCAAGTCGAGTGGGCCCGATGGAGTCTCTCCCATTGTGCTGAAGACGTGTGCTCCGGAGTTGGTACCGGTTTTAACGTGTCTTTTCCGGTACTCCTACTCCCAAGGCGCAGTCCCGAATTCATGGAGGACAGCTTTGGTCCACCCGATCCCTAAAAAAGGCGATCGCTCAGACCCGTCCAACTACAGACCTATAACCACCACCTCCTTGTTCTCCAAAATAATGGAAGCCATTATAAACTGCCAGCTCATGAGGTACCTTGAGGATTACCAGCTGATTAGTGACCGCCAGTACGGTTTTCGTCGGGGTCCATCAGCTGGTGATCTTTTAGTCTACTTAACTCATAGATGGGCGGAGGCAGTAGAGTCCAAGGGGGAGGCATTGGCCGTTAGTTTGGACATTGCGAAGGCCTTCGATCGGGTTTGGCACAAAGCGCTTTTTTCGAAGCTCCCTTCCTATGGGCTTCCCGAGAAATTGTGCGATTGGATCACCAGCTTCCTTGTAGATCGGGGCATCAAGGTCGTTGTAGACGGTGCATGCTCCGACTAAAAGCCTATCAACGCTGGTGTTCCACAAGGCTGCGTGCTATCACCAACGCTGTTTCTCCTGCATATCAATGATATGTTGCTAACTGGTAGCATTCATTGCTATGCGGACAACAGCACTGGTGATGCCTTATATACCGGCCGTGCCAATATTTCTCGGGAAAACGTCGCCGAGTTCCGGGACAAACTTGTTTCTAAAGTCGAGTCTTTGCTTAACAAAGTCTCGGATCAGGGCCGACTAAATCTAGTCCAGTTCAATCCCCAGAAGACACAAGTTTGCGCGTTTACCGCTAAAAAGAACCCCTTTGTCGTATCTCCTCAGTTTCAAGGCACTCTCCTTGCTGCCTTAGCCAGTATTGGAATCCTGGCGTCGACATATCGAATAGTGTGCAGTTTTGTGGTCACTTGGAAGGGAAGGCCAAATAAGCCTCTAAAAAGTTTGGCGTGCTCAGCAGAGCGAGACAGTATTTCATGCTGGCACATCGCTTGCAACTTTACAAAGCGCAAGTTCGGCCCCACATGGAATACTGTTCTCATCTCTGGGCCGGGTCACCCCAGTGCCAGCTCTTTCCACTTGATCGCATCCAGCGCAGAGCGGTTCGAATCGTCGACGGCCGAGATCTTTCTGATCGGCTCGATAGACTGGCACGGCGTAGAGATGTTGCATCTCTTTGCGTATTTTATCGTATCTATCACGAGGAGTGCTCTGAGGAATTGGTCTGACTAATTCCAGCAGCTCAATTTCATCATCGCACATCGTGACAAAACTCGCGTTACCATCCATACCATCTGGATGATTGGCGGTCTACCATTGTGCGATTTAGAAGAAGTTTTCTCCCTCGCACAACTTCCTTGTGGAATCAATTACCACCAGCGAATTTTCCGGACCCATACGACTTAGGAACCTTCAAGGAAAGAGCTTACACCTTTCTAAAAGGCCAGCAACGCATCTGCAATTCCCCTGGTGTTGCGCTTGTACATGGGCAGCGGTAGTCACTTACCATCAGGTGAGCCGCATGCTCGTTTGCCCCCTAAAAAACTTTGAAGGGTCCGTCGTAGGGTGGTTCGAGTGAGCTTCGAACGTGATCTCGGCGAAGAAAAACATGAGAAGATGTGTGGAGGTCCCGTGGTATGTAGAATGGCGTTGTAGTACTGGTGTGCCATGATGTCTGCTTGGGAGTGAGTTTAGCCATGCAGGATCGTAGACGTGTTACGTACTCTGTGACGTCTGCCGTGGTATAGTCGTCTATTGGAGATAGATATTGGCCTGGTAAACTAAGTGTTTGACCATATACCAATTCAGCAGAAGTAGCTTGGAGATCCTCTTTCAATGAGTTGCGCATGCCCAAGAGAACCAGTGGAAGAGCTTCCGTCCACTGTGATTACGTGTGGCATATGATCGCTGCCTTGAGGTGGCGATGAAGTCGCTCGATGATACCATTCGCAGCTGGGTGATAGGCGGTTGTGCGTAAGTGACGTGCACCAACCAACTTTGTGAGAGCTTTGAAGAGAAGGCTCGCGAATTGGCGACCATGGTCTGTAGTCACCAGTGCAGGACAGCTGAATTGGGCTATCCAGCCGGACACCAGAGTAGCTGCGCAGGTCTTCGCCGTGACGTCCACCATGGGGTATGCCTCAGGCCATCGCGTGAAACGGTCGATGACGGTAAGGCATCTATCTGTAACCAGAAGACAGAATTAAGGGCCCTACGATGTCGAGGTGGATATGGGAAAAGCAGGACGAGGGAGTGAGGAAAGATGAAAGCGGGGATATGGTATGACGGGTGATTTTGCTCTTTTGGCATGACAAGCATTGTCGAGATCACTCTCTACAATCTTTACGTATCCCTAGCCATACATATCTTTGTGAGACCAATCGCACAGTAGCAGAACTTTCAGGATGGTATAAGCTGTGTATTGTATCAAAAACTTGTTTCCTGAACTGGGAAGTAACATAAGGACCTGGCGGTTGCACAGAAGTGTCGAAGTAGAGAGGTAAGTTACCATTCATAGTGTTGATCCTTTTCAATTGCAGGGTAGAGCCATGAAGAAGTAGATTTTGCATTTCTGGATCTTTGTCCTGAGCTCGTGCAAGATCCACAGGTCGTAGTCCACAGCTGTAGTGATCTCCTCGACTCTAGAAAATGCGTCAGCAACGAACTTTTTCTTACCAGGTAAGTATTTCAGGTCTGTCGTAAACTGAATAATGTAGTCAAGATGTCTGAACAGTCTTGGGGTGCCTTTGTCTTTGCTCTTTGAGAAGGCGAAGATAAGAGACTTATGGTCGGTGAATATTGTAAATATTCTGGCCCCGACCATATGGCGGAAGTACTTGATGGCTTCGTAGACAGCTAGTAGCTCTCGGTCGTAGGGGCTGTACTTCCACTGTGCGTTGCTGAGTGAAATTAACTTCGCGTACAAGATAAGTTAACTGAGGTGAGTAGCGCACACGTCTTGTTCCTATGCTAGCTGCAGGCGGAAAGAACGGCGGTCGGGCTTGCGCGCTGACGAAGGCGCGGTGCGTTGCCGATCGAGGTCGCGCTATTGCTTTGCTCCGGTGGCGTGATGTTTGAGCGTGGCTCAATCTTCATAAGCGTAGCGGATTTATGTGTGGTCCAACAGAAGCTAGTTACGCCACAGACGCAACAGAGCGTCAGCCCTCAAAGAAGAGGAAGTGGGTGAGGCGCAGGAAGAACAAGGAGCAGCCTCTTCCTCCTAAGGCTGTGACCTCTACCCCGACACCACAAGCAACAACAGCCGCAAAGGCGCAGGTTACCAGGAGGGAAACCAGAAAGGGTAGAGCGCCGGAAAGGGCTCTATCGAAAAATAGAGCCCGCTCTACACATAGAGCGCGCTCTACCCAAAGAAAAGAAGTGAAATCTAACGTCCCGAGGCCAGTACCAAGAATAAGAACAACGATTCAAACACCATCAGCCGACTTCGAGACAGCTAATGTCATCCAAAGACTGGTAGGCATAGCTATCGAGGTCGGCACTCAAGTCCTGGCCGACATAAGGGCAGGGACTGACCCCATTACCGCCGTGATGAAGGCGCTCGCAACTCTACTGGTCTGGCATTACGGAGGAGAGTAATCGTAACCTGCGTCTCCTCTATTGGAACCCGGACGGGATACAGCAGAGGATCCATGAACTCCGTACAGTCGCTCAACAACAGGACATCCAAGTGATCTTGCTGGGAGAGACGAAACTTAGACCAACAACGCATTTGAAGCTGCCAAATTTCCATATCTACAGGCGGGACGAGATCAATCCTCATGAGACCGCTTATAGAGGCACGGCGGTTCTAGTGAGGAGAGACATCGTCTACCAAGATCTCTAGACCTGCCAGACTACTGATCGATGCGCTCTATCGGCATAAAAATGGAGGCAGCGGGCGAGGAGCTAAGGATCTTTGCAGCGTACCGCCCGCCAGGGACTCCATTTTACTCCTCAGACGTACCTGACGGTAATGGAAGGCACAACGCCCACCATCATCGCCGGGGACCTAAACGCCAAACACCCAGCATGGGGGTCAAGATTGATCAACCCGCCGGGTCGTGCTCCATATGAAGATGCGGAGGAGAATAACTATGACGTCTTAGGTCCCGAGGAACCATATCACGTCCCTACAGACACACGCAGAAATCCGGACGTACTGGACATCGTGCTCTCTAGGAACGTCAACTACCCGATAGTGATAGAGGTGCTGGGCACAAAGCACCTCCCGATAATAATTACCCTTGGCCTCAGGGCAGTGACTACGCCACCCAGAGCCTTCTAGACCAGAATAGACTGGGGGCTCTACCATCAACACCTGCAGGAGAGACCTCCAGTCTTTACTTCGATCAGTACAGCGGATGATGTAGAGGCCGCTGCAACCAAGATAACCAAATTCATCAAAGAAGCCCTCGACGCGGCCTCTACGGTCGTCCCACTAACAACCAGAAAGGACGTACTGCCGCGCAACATATGCGTGTAGATTAAGCGCAAGAGGGCGCTGAGGAAGCACTCGCTGCCCCAGACTGAAGACCTATTTAAACTGGATTTCGGGTGAGCTGTCGGTTGCAATCCAGGCCCACAGAGGAGAGGCCTGCGAGCGGCGTATCATGAAGGCGGAAGAGCAAAATGCGTCGCTCTACAAATTGAACCGACAGTTAACCAAAACAAGACCCGCAGTATGCCCACTGACCAACAACGCGGGCGAACGTCGCTACAATGCCAAGGGTAGAGCGGATATCCTAGTAGAGCACTTCGATGAGCAATTTATGCCGAACCCAGTAAGTGCGGAGTTCATGGATCTTCATGCCCGGAAGGAGAGCCGCGTATAGCCCGTATCGCCCGCGCCACCGCTTGCAGGAGAGTGGTACATTTCCCCCGCTGAATTGCGGAGGACAGTGACCCGCCTGTAACCCAGGAAAGCGCCGGGCATGACGGGATTACCAACGCTGCGCTTCGACAGCTGCCCAATAGGACACTAGTAGAGTTAGGATGGCTCTTCAATGGAATATTGCGGACATCCCACTTTCCGGAGGACTGGAAGATCGGCAAAGTGATTGTGTTACCGAAACTCGGGAAGGACAGGCGTAGAGCTGCCAGTTACAGGTGATTACGCTACTACCGCACATAGCTAAACTACTTGAAAGAATATTGCTAAGACGCCTCCGCCTGTGCATACAACTTCGGGCGGAGCAGCACGGATTCAGGAGGGATCACTCAACAGCGACACAGCTGACCAGAGTGCTGCACTAACTTGCGGCCGAGCACAATTGCGGCCGCACATCGTTGGGCGTCTTTCTCGATATAGAGAAGGCGTTCGACAGGGTGTGGCACTCTGGATTACTCTACAAGCTAGAAGATCAGACTAGTATCCCTCCTGCTATGTTGCCTATGTACGTCTGTGTAGAGGACACTATGTCCGTAGCAAGACCCATCAGAGCCGGCGTACCACAGGGCAGCTGTCTATCTCCAGTCTTGTACGCAGCTTACACCAACGACATCCCAACACTGGCAGGACATCTGCGCGAGTGGGAGGACGACGTAGAGCTGGCGCTATACGCGGATGATAGCGCCTACTTCACCTCGTCTAGAAGAGCCCACATCGCCACTGCCAGGATGCAAAGGCTGTTGAACCTGCTGCCACCATGGCTGAATGACTGGAGGATGGCTGTCAACATTGGTAAGACGACCGCTCTGCTCACTCGCCACTTCAGAAACCTACCACCGCCACTGACGCTCAGAGGCCAGGACATCAAATACGAAAAGGCCGTGACGTATCTTGGATGCCGGATCGACAGGACGCTGCGCATGACCGCGCACGTCGATCTCGTCGTCCGCAAGTCAAGAGGTGCGCGGGTGGCGCTCCGTCCCGTCCTGGCATCCAAGCTACCTATTAAAACGAAGACCAAGCTATACAAGATGTACATAAGACCCGTAATTATGCTGCTCCTGCCCCTAGTATGCGCTTCTGAGTGATCGGCAGATCGGCAGAGGAAGCGGCGACTGCAGGCCCAACAAAACCTAGCACTAAGGACCATTGTCGGTGCAGGTCCCGTGACGCCCAGAATGACGTTATAGCGGCCAACCTTAAGATAGAAACTATTGAAGGGTTCGTGGTCCGGCTGTCGCGCGGTATGTTTAACCGCGTCGATAATGGGCCACGCCCCCATTTAAACAACTTTAAGCCGCTACACGCCCACCCCCCGGACGGGTGACCTCTACCAAGAGAATTCCTCACTACATAGATTAGGGAGTTGAGTAAGCACCCACGTTGTCACAGATCGACCAACAAAGACATTTATACCTTACATCATTTTTACACCATTATGCAGCGACCCGCGAATCGAACCCGCGAGCGCTGCATTTTTGATTAATGCAAAGTGCCTTCTTTGGATTCCCAGGAATGGCCCATAGTAGTCGGCCGTGAGGAAAGTCCGGGCAATGGGGAGTGCCCCGAGGCCTGAAACCTGCAGTGCTTCCAGCACTTGCAGAATAAGACGTAGGACACTCAATAAGTTTTAAGATATACAAAAAGTATTCTAGATACTATTAATATTTATTTTAAATAATTTCAAAATATTCTCCATCATTCCACCATCCATTCATATCATCCATCATTATCACAAAGTTCCATTCGCCTAAACCAACTCTGAAAACACTTTTGCCAGTCTTGATTTGACAGGTCGCAAATCGCTTCTTCGTAGGCAGCCACGGCTTCTTCGGCGCTTGTAAAAAACTTGCCTTTTATTTTTTCTTTTGCTCTTGGAAACAAAAAGAAATCACAAGGAGCTGTCAGGGCTGTAGGGTGGGCGACTTAGAGTTTCAACACCAGATTCCTCAATAAATGCTTTAGTTCTAAGGGAGGTATGTGAAGAGGCGTTATCGTGATGCAGCATGATTTACCGAAGCCCGGTCTTTAGTCTTCTCTCCCGCACAGCTTGAAAAGCTTCGGGTAATGCAACTGTAGTATACCATTCAGAGTTGACTGATCTACAATTTTCCAGCACTGACGCCGACAAATGTCCGCTCCGCGAAAAAAACTAGCCACCATTTTTTTGCCGAAGTTGCGAGATCTTTGCAGTTTTGTCGGTAACTGTCCTTCTGAGTAGACTCAAACCGATGATTGCCTTTTATTTTCCGGATCATATTGATAGATCCATGTCTCCCCTCCAGTAACGATTTCTGAAACACGCCTAGATGCCCCGTTTTTAAAACATAGACGCATTTCATGGCATCAATCCACACGAGTTTGTTTTTCGCTTTCGGAGAGCAAACGAGGGATCCATCGACATCAAAGCTTCCTCACTCCAAGATGTTTATGTAGGATGGTATGAATGCTGCCCGAACTAATGCCTACAAGCTTTTCAATCTCCGTATATATGATTCGTGGCTCTTCTCGCACCAACATTTCAGTAGTCCATACATTTTCTGTCCCTACTGCTGTTTGCGGGGTGTGTTCTTTGGTCATCTTTAAGATTAATTTTACCCCTTTTTAATTCAGCAAACCACCTAAAATTGTTGCACGTGATGGAACTGAGTCCCCTAATGCTGATTGTAACCGTTGTAAATTTAAATGTTCGGTTAAACCAAATTCAAAATCATAATATGCCATCAAAAACATAACTTGTAAAAAAGCCAAGTCTCGCAACTCAGTTTTTCTACCGTAAAAAGTTGTGAGATCCATGTAATACCAAGTCGGTTAATTTATTCAGTTCCTAGATTGATACATAGATTGACTTGGCAATCGCACTAAACAATCTAATTTAATATAATATGTATTACTTGTGACATATATTGTGTTTTCATGCGATTGCCAAGTCAATCTATGTATCAATCTAGGGACTGAATAAATTAACCGACTTGGTATTACATGGATCTCACAACTTTTTACGGTAGAAGAACTGAGTTGCGAGACTTGGCTTTTTTACAAGTTATGTTTTTGATGGCATCTCATTTCTTTTTGTAGATAGTTTTATCTAGGTAGCTATTTACACCTATTATTCCATTACACATATTATATAGGTACAGATTCATTCACTGCAATTGTAACTTTGTAATACTATATGTTTATATGGGATTACAAAGTTATTTATGCAGTTGATGTATCTCAAAAACTGGACCGAAATTGTAAAATATTTTAATTTTTCCTTGATTTATATATTAAACAATAATTGTATTCCGAATTTGAAGTTTCTATGTCTGCTAGAAGTGCCTCAGAGTTTTGATGATCGGTCAGTCAGTGAGTGACAATATTAAGAAACTTTGACTAGTTATAATTATTAAACTACTGGTTCAAATTTAATGAAATTTGAAATATACCGAGTTTATACAATGCCTACTTGGTTAGTAAAAATTCAGGCTTCTAGTTTTATCCATAACGAAGTTATAAGGTTTCGGAAATGGTCTGAACTGCTTCGAGAAAAGGATAGTACGGCCGTGCCGCTTTTTTGCTCGACTTGGCGGGGGCACTGCCGTGCCCCTATATATCATAGCGCGCAAATGTTCACGGTTAAGATCCATCGTTTTAAATGAAAAGCGCGGGTAGCGTTGCAGGAAAGTTAATAGAACTTTGTTTTTTTTTAATATTGAGCAATTGGCTTATGGAGTTCTTTTTTTAAATAAATTTGTTTTTTAGAAACATATAACACGGGTGCGTTAAATTTCGAGCATCTCAAAACTTATTAAGTGACCTACGTATGCGATTCGTTCGGGACCAGCTACCAGATTATATTTAAATCAAGAAAGAAAAGCGCATAGGGAAGTGATAGGAAATAGTGAAAGTAAACAATTGCACTCTTATGGGGAAAATTTGAAGATAATTGCTGTTTTATTCCTAAAGTATCTTCCACCGTCTATGAATATATACAGTCCATCGAAGTTGATATAAGAAGACGTCGAGACCAGTACCACTACAATAAGACCCGTAATCTTAGTCGTCTAACCTTTCTTTTAAGAAAGTGCATCAGACGCTCTTGTGAGATACTCCTTCACGGGGTTCGCATCCGCCTCGTTGTTCTCGAACCCAACGTGGTGTGATTAAGAGTTTCGGGATAGAACGTCTATAGTGACTAATCCCTGTTTGATGCAACGTTTCACCTACTGTGTTTTATATGGATAAAAACATCTTATTAATTTAAGTTCTCATCAATACTTTAAAATATAGGATAATATACCTCTATAATTATTTACATATTACATAAATTATATATATTAACGTATTTTGCGTTACACATTGAATAAAATTACTAGTGCTGTTACTAACATCTAGGGGGACGCCCTACACTTCGCCTGCCGGTACGAGGCTGCCACTCGAGAACCTTTCTACCGTATCGGTTGTCGGTTCTTCGAGCTATATGGCCGGCGCATTGCCACTTCAGCATACTCATTCTTTGGGCTATGTCGGTTACTCTGGTTCTACTGCGTACATCCTCGTTTTTAAGTATATCACGCAGAGAAACGCCGAGCATAGCCCTCTCCATAACTCGCTGAGCGACTTTGAGCTTCCTCATACGGCCATCAGTGAAGGACCACGTCGCAGATCCATAGGTCTTCATTGGCAACACGCACTGGTTGAACAATCTAGTTTTGAGGTTTTGAGGTATGTCTAATGAGAAGATATGTCGTAATCTCATGAACACTGCCCAGACGAGTTGAATCCGAATAAACAGATAATAAAAAAAATACTTACCACCGTTGATATTGTGGCGTGGGGGTAGACCTAGAAGTCAAATCACGTTACGTTCATACATAGCGTTTAAATCTACAGACCTTTGAGCAAGAACTGAGCAAGATCTAAATTTGGTGTGAGCTTCATGAATCTTGCGAGGCCCCTGGCGACGCAGTACGACATCAACGCAAAACAGAACAGGCCTCTCAGAGATTCTACTTCGATCTAACAATTTCGCCTATATTATTGCAAAAAAAAGCACAGGCCTCCTCTCATTTCTGAGTTTCTGAGTGAGTTATGGAACAGTAAGCTACTTCAGTGCGTTTTTTGCATTGCATTTTGCATGCGATCGAAATAATTCTATTTCATCAAACATGCAGGTTTCCTAAAGATGTTATCCTTCACTGCGTAGTAATGGGCACTTTAAATGGAAATTGTAGAGATGAAACAGAACAGGCATCTCAGAGATTTCCGAGAGTATTTGAAATAGCAGTTTAATACTGCTGCGTCCTTATGGTGAGTGTAGAGAACCGGAAACCCTTTTTACTAAAAACCAGACATTAATACTAAACTAAAGTAATAACCAAACATAATATAATACGCCCTGTGTGATAAGTAAAAAATTAAGAAAAAAAAAACACGTCATTATTCACAAATCATAAAATTCTATTAACATTGTTTATGTGGATTTTATTTCGACACTACTGTCAAAAGATTGTGTGAAGATTTTATAGCGCAAAAAATTGTTTTCTATAATATTCCTTTTTTTACTGAGCGTTATTGAAAGCGTAGGTGCCTTATTGAAAACATGCTTTTTGTGTGTACCTTTTGTGTTCATATGATTAACTGTTATTAAAATTGCGAAGGTCGTTTAGTGTACTTCAAATAATTATTTATAACCTTTGACATACTCGAGCTTAAGATTTCCGTCATAGTACTCAAAAACAATAAATAAATTAAAGGTTTATGTTACTACGCAGTTAAATTTATCACAAACAATCGCGACAAGACATAGTTAAAAAAATTGCATAACATATCTGTCACCCTGCCTGACCTTTTCCAGTTCAAGTCTTACTACGTTATTTTATTTTTTATTTTAACAAGAACATATCTGATGTTATTTAATTTAACGTTCAAAAATGTTAACCAAAAATGGTTTAAAAAGGGTTATTGTAAAATTAAATAATATATGGAGCACTATCTCAGTAGTCATGTCATCATGGAACAAAACAAAGATCATGTGTAACGATCATGTCACACCTATGACGGTAGTTGTTGGAAGCACTACGCTTAAAGTTTTTGACGGGTATCTTTACCTGGGACAAATAGTCCGACTAGGTAAGTCCAACTTAGAGAAGTTATGAGAAAGCTTAAGGTCACTCAGGGAGCTATGGAGAGGGCTATGCTTAGAGTTTCTTTGCGTGATAGATTTAAAAATGAGAATATCCAAAGAACAACCAGAGTAACCGACATAGCTTAACGGATTAGTAACCTGAAATGGCCGGCCATATAACACGAAGAACCTACAACCGATAGGGAAGGAAGGTACTTGAGTAGCAGCCTTGTACCGGTAGACGAAGTATAGGGCGCCTCTCCACTAAATGGAGTAACGACCTGGTAAAACGTGCAGGAAGTCGATGGATGCAGTTGGCTCAAGATCGTGCTTTGTGGCATTCCTTGGGGGGAGGCTTATGTTCAGCAGTGGAGTTGTGAAGGCCTGTAATGATGATGATGACATGGATACTAATGGAGAAATGAGGTAATCGCCACCAAGCTGTTAATAATTTGTATGATTAATTGTACAACATCCTACATAATTGTAAACAATTTAGAAAAATACCTGATTCTTGCTGGTTTTTCCTACCATATTACCGTATTATATAATAGTTTTTTTTAATTAATAGCTTTTAATAAATATTATTTCTTATCTGTATCGAATTAATATATTACGTGGTAGAGCCTCGCTGCAGCTATATTATGATTGTAGCATGAATGGGTCGGCTCGACCAGGGAAGGACCACGCTCTCACAGAATATCAATGTAAAATAGCAGGTTTAAGCCGCTGTGTTTTGTATGTTGAGTGTAGAGAAACGGATACATTTTTATTGGAAACGAAGCATTCTATCCTAGTTCTCTGGTGCCACAGCATCCACGTACCATGTTACACACCTGTGTAACATGGTACGTGGATGCTGTACGTGTAACAAACGAGCACACAGTCCACCTGGACTGTGTGCTCGTTTGTCGCCATTAACTATTAGAATTTTTTTCTTTTCCTTTTCCTCTTTTCCAATTTTCAGAATTTAATGCAGACGATCCGACCCTATTGTGCTGCAGTCATAATACAGATGCAGCCTGGCTCTACCACTTTAAAAATGATGGTGGCTGTGAATTTAGCTCCGAGTGTGACTTCGCGCAGGTGAAGTTAGTATACTAAGGTCTGCAATCTTTCATTATCATTTTTATTTATTAGATCCTTGTTAGGCTACAAATATAACGCCACGGTCACAAGTTTTTATTGCTATATGAACGTAGCCTGGTCCCTCGAGCCAACCAAATTTTTTTTAATTACTCCTTATTTTCTCACAAATAGGTTCCCTTATGTTATATAT
Source organism: Parnassius glacialis (assembly GCA_033319125.1). Lineage (NCBI taxonomy): Eukaryota > Metazoa > Arthropoda > Insecta > Lepidoptera > Papilionidae > Parnassius > Parnassius glacialis. The sequence goes on along the minus strand of JAVANC010000002.1, from coordinate 3,618,968 downwards.
ATTTGTTGTAAAAATATGTGAATAGTGTCTGCGCATATTTTTTCTTTATTCAGCTTTTTTATTAAACAATATAGAGAAAATCAATCCATTATCGGCTCCATGTTTTAAGATAATAAATCGATTATATTAAATATACAATGCTATACGATGGCTATCCGAGTACAGAACCAGAGTACGAAACCTATCCAACTGCAGAGAGATGTAAGACAGGGTGACGTTATATCCCCGAAACTCTTCACCGCTGCATTGGAAGACGTTTTCAAGCTACTGGACTGGAAAGGATACGGTATTAACATCAATGACGAGTACATCACTCACCTTTGATTTGCCGACGATATAGTTCTTATGGTAGACTCGCTGGAGGACCTAAGCACTATGCTTAGGTCCTCCACTATGATGGTAATTGATATATACTATATACACACTATATAGTATAACAGATATTTATTTATTAAAAATCAAGTTCATAAAATGGTTTCCTTGTGTATGACACCATAATTTCCACGTAAATCCATTTAAAGGAAAAGCAAATTATTATAATAATGCGGTATTAATAAATACTACCTCATAACTTAAAACTGCACAGCAATTAACATTGCGGGCGATAAAAAATTGTTTATACATACATATTTATATCACATAACGGCACTAATTGTAACATGGTGAGACGAAGTATTGCAGACACTGGCCATGACAACGCATTTTTTACAAATCTTCGTACAGCACGTGTAGATAGCGATGCATGGACAACAGCATCCACCACAGCAAGGTCCGCAACACATTTCTGGATGAGTATAAAATCCTAATTGAACAGAAAGTCTGAAGGGATATAAAAGATAAATATTTCTTATATTTACGCGAACACTACACATTTAGATAAAACTAGTTTTACGGATTTTATCGCGTATATTACGTGTTCACAGAATGCAGAAAGAAAAATAAAGTCTGCAGTCTGTGAACAGGTACAGGATCGCGCCAAAGAACACCGATTACTTCCAAGGATGATTCGCGAGGCTATTGAAATCAAAAAAACATTCTAATTTCAATACAGAAGATGTATGGGAATTGAAGTGTCTGTTTGTAATGTTAATATAACAGCTGTTTACTAAATGCATATGAACGTATATACGGTACTTATAACAAAACACAATTTTTAAAACTTTTTGTCTGTCTGTCTGTCTGTCGGTCTGTCTGTCTGTCTGTCTGTTTGTTTCGGCTAATCCTCGAAACGGCTGGACCGATTTGGACGGAACTTTTACTGGCAGATAGCTGATGTTGTAAGGAGTAACTTAGGCTACTTATGTTTGAGAAAAATAATAAGGGTTCTGAGCAATATAATTAAAACCTTAATTACACGCGGGTGAATTGGCGGAGAACAGCTAGTAATTAATAAAATTAAATCCCAACCCTAGCACACAACTGCAAGACTTCAAGATACTGTAAATTCACACTGCGTAGAGATCGGAACAAAAATTAATAATTTTAATCTGGAGGTAGCCGTGGTTAACTATAACATTGGGACGTCAAACACCTCAGTCCCCCCGTGACTATGGGTTCTTTAAAGTGCTCGAAACGTCGGGAATATAAAATAAGTGGATATAAAAGAGGTTACGTTTTAGTATTTTAGTTTTAGGATAGATAATATTTTTTTGTGTTTTTATGTATGTACGTATTTCTGTCACTTCTATTCCGGCAATTTTAAGATACAGGGAAATCAAAGTATGGTTATGACGATAAATTATATAGTTTTTATTTCGTAACTCCTATTGATGTAAAGACATTAAAGCTTTGCTGTTGCACGGATGGGCCGGCTCGAACCGGGGTGGTACCAAGACCTCACAGAATATCAGCATGGAGTAGAAGTTTACTTCTGCATTTCGCCTGGTGAGTGCAGGTCAAGGCCGGAGGCTCAATCCCCCCATCAACATGGTAGCGAAATTAAAAGGAACAATACCCCACCACGAGGGTACCAGCATCCCTGGAGAATCCCTCGCTGGGCATCCACGTTCTGAGCGTGGGTGCTCAGGCTGCCCCGCGTACTTTACTGGGGGGGGGGGGAATTCCGCTCAAGAGGAAACCTGCTCGGGGCAAGCGGAGCAATAAGACAAAGGCAACCTCTGCCACGCGTTCCGTCAATTTCTGCAATATCAGGGAACTTCATTCAAACCTTAACGCCGTCCACTATCATTTGGAGATGGCAAAGCTGGCCTTGCACTTTCTAACCGAGACACAGGTGTTCTCTCCAGCTGATACTTCGTTCTCTCCTATCCGGGGTACACACTAGAACACTCCTTTGTGCCCCGGGCTGTAGTTTGCGTGTACGTCAGAGAGCACATCTGTTTTTGACGCCTCGGCAGTCTTGAAGGTACGAACCTGTCCATCCTATGGCTGCGCGTAGACAGCGACGACCATCCCTTCATCTACGGGTGCCTCTATAGGTCCCATAGTGGTAATGCCGACACAGACCGACTCATAGACCACGTCCAAATGGCTGCAGACTCCGTGCTACAACAGGTCCCATCCACAGCGAGCGTGATACTCGGTGATTTTGACGCCCACCACGCTGAATGGCTTGGTTCCCGTTTAACCGATCATGCGGGTAGATCTGCCGATGCTCTGGGCTCTTTGGACCATTGTTTGATCCGGAGTACAGTGCCACTTACGCTCCCATCGTAGTTGCGATCTGCAGCTTGCCGCCGTGTTTGGCACTATAGGGCGGCCGATTGGGACGGGATGCGGTCTTTTTTGCATCCTACCCTTGGGGGTAGGTTTTCTTCTCGCCGGATGATCCCAACGTTGTTGCTGATTCTGACGCTGATGTAGTACTTCAGGGAATGGAATTATTTATTCCATCATCTGTGGTGCCTATCGGAGGCAGAAATCAGCAACTCACTTCTGTAAAATTGCATCACGCTATAAGCAGGATTGCTACTGGGCCTGGGCTGACGTATCAATATCCCGGGATGTAACCACCAGCGCTATTAAAAAGAAGTATAATTCCGACTCCAGGTCCTTCAAAAGTGTCATTGCCAAAGCAAAGTCAGAGCACATCGACAGAATTGGCGAGAAACCAGTTCGCCTCCCTTCGGAAACACGTACATTCTGGTCTCTCGCCAAGGCTGTCCAAGGGAACTTCTGTCAGCCATCTCTGCCATGTTTGCACAGGGTGGATGACTCACTGGCCCATGACACAAAGGAGAAAGCCAATCTGCTAGGCTCTCATTTTGCTTCCAACTCGACTCTAGATGGCGGGAGGAATACACCGCCGACCATCTCGCGGTGTGAGTGCTCCATGCAGGAAGTGCTGTTTACACAGCGTTCGGTGCATAAAGCACTCATCTCCCTGGACGTCAACAAGTCGAGTGGGCCTGATGGAGTCCCACCTATTGGGTTGAGACGTGTGCTCTGGAGTTGGCACCGGTTCTAACGCGTCTTTTCCGGTACTCCTACTCCCTAGACGTTGTCCCGATCCCGTTCCTATGTGCTTCCCGAGAAATTGTGCAATTAGATCACCAGTTTTCTTGCAGATCGAAGCATCAAAGTCGTAGTAGACGGTGGATGCTCCGATTACAACGCCATTAACGCTGGTGTTCCACAAGGCTGCGTGCTATCACAAACGCTGTTTCTTCTGCATATCAATGATATGTTGCAAACCAGTAACATTCATTGCTATGCAGACGACAGCACTGGTGATGCTTTATACACCGGCTATGCCAATATTTCTCGGAAAAACATCGCTAAGTACCGGGACAAACTTGTGTCTAAAGTAGAGTCTTTGCTGAACAAAGTCTCGGATTGGGGGCGACTAAATCTAGTCCAGTTCAATCCTTAGAAGACACAAGTTTGCGCGTTTACCGCTACAGAGAATTTCTTTGTCGTATCTCCTCAGTTTCAAGGCACTCCCCTTGTTGCCTCAGCCAGTATCGGGATCCTCGGTGTCGACATATCGAGTGACGTGAAGTTTCGTGATCACTTGGAAGAGAAGGACAAATTGGCCTTTAAATAGCTTGGCGTGCTCATCAGAGCGGGACAGTATTTCATGCCAGCACACCGCTTGCAACTTTACAAGGCGCAGGTTCGGCCTCACATGGAATACTGTTCCCATCTCTGGGCAGGGGCTCCCCAGTGCCAGCTCCTTCCACTTAACCGTATCCAGCTCAGAGCGGTTCGAATCGTCCACGGCCGAGTTCTTTCCGATCGGCTTGACTGACTGGCTGTGCGGGTGCGTAGAAATGTTGGATCTCTTTGCGTGTTTTGTCACATCTATCACGGGGAGTGCTCTGAAGAATTGTTCGGACTAATTCCAGCTGCTCAGCTACACCATCACACATCGCGCCAAAACTCGCGATACCATCCATACCATTTGGATGATTGGCGGTCCACCACAGTGCGGTTTAGAAGAAGTTTTCTCCCTCGCACAACTTCCTTGTGGAATGAATTACCACCAGCGATTTTTCCGGACCGATACGACTTACGAGCCTACTCCTTTTTAAAAGGCCGGCAACGCATTTGCAATTCCCCTGGCGTTGCAGTTATTCATGGGCGGCGGTAGTCACTTACCATTAGGTGAGCTGCATGCTCGGTTGCCCACTCTCCTATATAAAAAAAAAGAAAAAAAGCTTTGTACTTTTCAAACGTGAGTCAGTATAGTCAGTTTCATTTATCTTAGATTTGAATAATATCGACGCGTAAGCGGACGGCGAGATATTAGAATAGGTGTGCTTTTTAGTAATCCATTAAATAGGTTTTAACAGACCTATTGTTATCGCGTTGTACCCTAAGGCTTTGCTGTCGAGTGTTTGTGCGTGGAAATTCGACAAAATCTTCTTCATTCTTCCTCTTTTTCCGCCTCCATAACTGGACAAATAGATGAATAGATTACGACGGGCTATTTTCCACAACTCCACGTCTAAGTGCGTATTTTGTGTGTGGGCAAGAATATTTTGTTTATTCGAAACATGCAATTTCCCTGAAGAAGTTCAACAATCCTTTTATGTTGCGATCAACTTCGGGGAGTGATCCCGGCGTACCGAGATGTTTCGTCCTGTATACAGCGACCTCCGGATATGTCAGCAACACGTGGGCTGCCGTTTCTTCCTCCCCCCATATACATACCCTGCTATCTGTGACACCTATGGTAATAAATGCTTGATAAAAGAGCCATGTCCTGTAATAGCAGTTGTTACTATCCTGATCTGTGGCTTATTCAATCTCATTAAAACCTTGCTTAAACGACTGCTTATTTCTGTCAGGCCTCTCTAGCTTGTCTACAGTCTACTAAATTTTTCTAAAGGTTTTGATTAGTGAAGTTAAACGTACCAGTGAACGAACGTTACCAAAATGAATTGGTATAATTGGTTCCGGACCTATAGTGGGCAGAGCCGATGCCCTCCTGGCCAGTTTGTCCGCTGCTTCGTTACCCCTGGATCCACTGTGTCCCTCGATCCATTGTAAAGTAACATTGTTGTATTTAAATACCTCATTTAGTCGTTGATGGCATTCATATATTAGATCCGAGTTCACCACATTGCAACCCAGAGCTTGTAGTACCGCCCTACTGTCGGTCAGTATTCTGATGGGGAAGTCATTAACCTTCCTACCATCTATTGCTATGGCCGCTTGAATGATACCCATACATTCCGCCAGAAAGTCGTTGTCCCCATAGGTCCCCAGCGGTGTGAATATGTGGATATTGAGGTCTTCGGAGAAAGTTCCAGAACCTATACAGAAAACTCTAAGTTCTTCTGGGTTTAAACCCTCCGGCTGGTTAATTTTGTTTAATTGTATCTTATATTTCTTATCAAATATAAATTGATTATGGATCTTATCGTACTAAGTTTGTAAGATAAAAAAAAATGGTGTAAATTCTATCAATTATACCTGTAAAGTACCTTCTACTAAATAGATTCAGTGGCGTATTTTAAGATTCAGTGCCCCGGGCCTGTAGGGTATGCCGCCCGTTACCTGATACTTGGAAAATGGCCCTTTGGCCAAGCTAGCAGGTAGACATGCGATCATAGTACATACGGAGGGGCACACTGAAATGATCGGGAATAGAATATTTTGGATTGAGTTACAATAAAACCTTTTTTAAAATTTGAATACTGGCCTCTTAGAATCTTAATGACATTCAAACAATTAAAAAAAATGTTTAAAAACAAAAACTATGTTAGTTTAAAGTTGACACGTCGTTAACAGAATGGAGTTCACGCGTGAACATTTCAGTGCCATAATTTATCACAATTTTCATCGCGGCTTATCTCAAGATAAATGTCTCAGCGAATTTGTTTCAATTTATGATGTTGAAGCACCGAGTCAAACGACAATATACCGCTGATATGCCGAGTTCCGACGCGTTCGTGTGTCGCTTAGCACTGTTTCTTCTGCAGGTCGACCAAGAACAGCGGGCATGCCTGAAAACATCGCAGTTGTGCGAACTAGTATATTAGATGACCGTCATGTGACATACGAGCAGATTCGGGCTGTTATCAGTATCGGAATGACTGCAATTCAGTCGATATTACATAATGAGCTGTTTGTAAGAAAGCTAGTTTCCCGCTGGGTTTCCCACAATTTGTCCGAAGAGCCAAAGGCGGCTCGTGTAGATTTGTGCCGGAATACTCTGCAACGCTTCAACGGAGGGAAGTCAAATGCCGTTTATAATATCGTCCCAGGTGACGAATCATGGATTTATTCATACGAACCTGAAAGAAAATATTAGTCAGCAGTTTGGGTCTTCGAAGACGAGGTCAAACCAAGGAAAGTGTTTCGTTCCCGCAGCGTGTCAAAGAAAATGGTCGCTACGTTTGTCTCGAAAAAGGGGCATGTTGCTACAATTCATTTACAGGAACGCAGAACGGTTACCACTGAGTGGTATATCATGGTTTGTTTGCCAGAAATGATAGCCGAACTCCGAAAAAATAACCCGAAACGTCGCATCATCTTACATCATTATAATGCGAGCTCCCATACGGCTCGGAAGACAAATGATTTTTTGAAGCAGGAAAACGTTGAGCTGATGAGCTATCCTCCGTACAGTCCTGACCTGAGCCCAAACGATTTCTTTACATTCCATAGAATGAAAGATTTACTACGCGGTCAACGGTTTGAAGACCCCGAAGCAGCTGTGGAAGCGTACAAATCAGCCATTTTGTCAACATCAACTTCAGACTGGAATTACTGTTTTAATGATTGGTTTGCATGAATTGTAAAGTGTATTAAGTTGAACGTAGAAAACTTCGAAAAAGAATAAAATACAATTTAGCTATACCGTGCATGTGCTTTTTCTTATTCCCGATCATTTCAGTGTGCCCCAGATACTAACACTACTCAATCTCATTTTTCAGAACCAAACACAATTTTTGTGCCCCAAAATAGTTTCATGTATATGAAGTCTTTCATGTGCATGTTTCCAATAACTGATGCCTTGTTCTCAACAAAGTTGAAATTTATTTTTCAGCTATCAAAATAACGGCATGTTCCACAAAATATAGACCAAAGTAACTTCGAGTAAATTAAGTAATTTCGAAAAACATTTTTCCCATTTATAAGATTTGTTTTGAATAAATCTTTGTGTAAAAAGCGATATCGGTCATCGGCTCTTCGTTTAGATTTCGAAAAATTTTCGTCTTGAATATTTTGTTAAGAGCCATATCTTGAAAAATATCTATTATGTCCTCAGTTATTAGTCACAGCGCTGAATCATTTTTGACTACTGAATAATTTATACTTTGAAGTTTATTGGTGGGAGCAGAATTTCCATGCAAAGGTACTGAAAACGAAGCAGTTGAATCTAAATCACTTGAGGGTGCGGAGGAGGAAGTCACAGTATCAACAGCAGTGTTAGAGTTGTTAGTCACTTGATCTTCCGTAATTAAGTTGGGTGCTTTTAAATTGTTATTGTGTTTATTTTTGGTATTTTCCCTTTTAACCACAAAACAAAATAAAAGAACACATACTGGCTATGGATAATCTGATAAAGACATGTAAATATAATGAGGAGTGTTTTCACTCCTTAGTTAATGAGACAACAATGACAATGTGAGTGTCAGCGTTCAATACCAGCTTCTTCAGAGTCGGTGTGTGCTGATAATAATATTACTCCACCACCAAAACTCTATGACAGTGCCATAGCAGAGGAGATTAAAATAAAATAACTGAGATATTAATAAAAATAATATAATTGTGTATAGCGATGACATGGGAAAAAATCTAGGCATAACTTTAAATAATTCTTTAAAGGGACCAAAAACCAAATTACAAATTGCTGCATGCCTGGAGCATCTTTTAGTGACATACTCAATAAAATTATAGTTACAAAATTTTGCTCAAATAGTACAACAATAATTTTTTTTGGTAGAAGAAACAGTGTAAATACCAAATAGTTATTAAGATATTACATATATTGAACAATTTAATAACTTAAATGTACACGAAATTGTCTTGTTTACACTGCCTTACATACTGGGATTGCCACAGGGAAGAGTAATTGTGTTCTGTGCCACAGGGAAATAATCTAAGACATAATTTAACTTTAAAAATGAATAATTTAATATGTAATAATAATTTAAATTTGACATATAATTAATGGAGACGGTCCATTTCTGGCCCAGTCTATGTACAATATACCGTAAAAAAAGAAAAAATCAGGGATTTAGTTAAAAATAAAATGAGAGAATAAATCAAAATAAATAACTTGCAAAAAATAAAAATGCAATCACAAATTTCTGATGGTTTTACAAGATGGTGCCCTTCCAGTCATAAAAAAGTAAAAAAGACACGGTTATTTGTCAAATGTCATTTCTGTCAAATTATATTTTTATTAATTTCGAGCTTGGTTGTGTAGTTCAGAACTTTACTCTCTACTTCTTTGACTCTGCTTTTGTTTTTGGACTTAATGATTTACGTGAGATTTTGATTTCGTTGATATCGGACATCTATATTCTGTAGAATCACATTTTGAATCAGTAAGTGGGTATGTACGAAAGAAAGATGTTTCCTTAAGCTATTAAACGCATTTGAATGACATGCTTCTATCTGTAGTCTGTTAATATAAATTAATTTCTACATAAGTTCTTACAGGCTGCAAAATCTTAATATGATGTAATTATCTTTCAATTCACCTGTTAAAACATGTTGCACTGTTTAAAATGCGCTTCTGCAATATAGATAGTTTATTAAAATAAGATTGTTTTGTTCTAGATGGATGAAAATGCACCAATATGTCCACAATGTTTTGCAAACGTATTACAAGAATTATCTGTCGGCACAAATCTTGTAAATGAGCTCCAGCGCCCTAATGCCAATACTATCAGTATATTGTATGTTTGGTGTAAACGAAGACTGGGTATCAGATAAGTTGTGACCCAATTAATATCATCCCAACAAGACTCTGTTTTAATAAGAGGCCGTATAACATCTCGCCATCACTCGTGCAGAGCTTATTATACATATTATATATACCGTTGTCGAGACAAGGGACAAGTTGGGATGAGATGATTGCAGTTTATTATTGGAGCTGCTCTTCTGGACAACAGACAGTGGGTTGCTGTGCCCACATAATGACCGTTGTCTGGTATTTGTGTTGGGCCCGGTATCAAAATTCTATAACCGCACCGGCCTCAATTCTGGATGCCATTTTAGTAAGAGAGGATTTTGAAGTAGGATAAATAAATAAAAAATAAAAAATTAAGCTGTTTTATTTATGTTTAGTATCAAAAACATGATTGACCTAATGTTTCACTTTCTATAATTCATAGGACTGTTAACCTTTGTTATGACATTATCCAGACTTCAAATATCTGTCAAGGCTCAAGGCATACTCTGACACGCTGAGGAACTGTTATATGAAAATATTTGTACGCCAGAAACGGCAGAATATTTAGGATGCCAATTCTTTTGTAACAACTGTAATGTACCATATTATAACAAATAAATTATATTATCTATGATTGTACCCTAGCACTTCAGCAGCCCAGATAGACACATATACTTGAACAGAAATTAGTATTCAGGATTATTCTGTTTATCCACCTTATAACAGCCACTCTAAGGTAAAATAAGTTAAATATATTCTATAAGATTAGCGCAATAAAGTAGTATCTCACGGTGGATTTTGGACTTTTTTTTTTAAGGATTTTTGTGCGTAGGCACCGTTGATTTATCTCAACAATCTTCTTGTCTGGAATTAGGTAGTACTTTTGCATTTGTTTTCTCCTGAACTGCATTTATGACATGCAAATATCAACAAGAACGTTAGTTGTTTTAAGACCAAAAAAGCACATACACAATCTATAATACACTTAATTCGTGTTTTGATCAAAAAATACAACTTTTTTGCCCTACTTTCCTACTAGTTTCGAGACATTTTAGCTATTTTACACAATAAATCTACCTGATAGGCTATAGGTGATATGAGTATATCACTGATTAACTTGTTGATTCTACCCGAGAGAATATTTCAGAGATGACAGCTAACGTCAAATCAAAACGACGTCAATCCGCCATTAGGGTTGCATTTATTGGTGACAATAAAATATTAATTGCACTGAAATTAAGGCGAATTCGTGGATTTGAATGATCAAAAGTGGTTTACTATTTTATTCTAATTTATTTCCATACTAGTACAAAACTAGGCCTACGCTTCATATAATTTTGGACCGTCTCCTAAAACACGTTTTGGACAAAAGATAGGTATTACCTATCCAAATATAATTTAATATTGGTTATTATTTACTTTTTAACTCAGTCAAGTTTTTGCTACCAAGACTGCTTTTATTGAGCATCATAATTATTTGACATATAATTTTGAATCAGCTCCAACTAATGTAAATTTAGTGAATGCGACAACAGAGGCAATCCCTAGTAATAATAAGAGTTATTTAAGTTAGAATGCAGCCCACAAATAAGTAATAAAAATTGTTTACACCTGGTGGATCAAAATATACAAGGCATGATGGGCAATGGCGTGGCGTGCCTTAGCTAGGCCCTATATCAACATTTATTGGGGAGCCCAAATGAGGGGTAAAGATTTTTCACAAAAGGAACAAAAACGCTCGCATTAATTTAAATTATTATATATTGAGTATGTCTTACCAGGTCGTCACTCCATCTAGAGGGGGGACGCCCTATACTTCGCCTGCCGGTAAGAAGCTGCCACTCGAGAACCTTTCTCCACCATCTGTTGTCGGTTCTTCGAGCTATATGGCCGTTTAAACAAGTTTACTTTATATATGAATGAATGAATCGCCGTCCATTATCATTTACGGGAAATAAGTCAACTTTAACCTGGATTGGACCTTTTAGTGCAATCTCAGTTTGGTCTACATTGGTAATTGTTTTAGGCCACAAACCGGGGTCATTTTGAAGATTCAGATTTTACATTCCAGTAATCATGGATGTAGATGTCTACATCCATGTCTATGTAGACTCGGGCCCGAGTCTATGTAGACTCGCGCTCAGATTCGTGTTCTTGACTGAATAGCGTTGACGGCGGCACTGGTGATCAAAGAGACAATGGTGTAGTTAATTCATCATCATCCTCACTGTTTTTACTTAATGTCGAGGGCGGCACCTATGATGATGTGGAAGGAATGTTTTCAGCTGGATTAGGACTAGAGTCACTTTCAGTCAATAAATGTTTTGTAGAGGTTTCTTGATAATCTCTTTTTATATTTTTATATAAATGTCCACGTAGATTTTCTTTTACCTGCTTTCTTTTAACAGCTCGTTTCTTTTTGAACTACCTGACTCAAATTTTCTACCGGCATCACGATCACATGAACTCATTTCGTAAATCTTGTTTTGTTTCGCACAAACAGTCAGCAATATTTTTTAAGTATCACACACTTTTTTTTACACTTTTTCATCTTACTCAATACATCCAATACTATAATTTACACTTTTCCAGCTCACTCAATATTTTAAATACTATAAGAACGTTATATTCAATAAAATTTAAAGATATGTACGGTGCAGTAACGATTTTATAACTATTTTGCTTGTGTACTGCAAGCAAAATAATTCCAAGGTGACAGGAGTTGACGAACGAAATGAAGCACGGGGATTCCCCGAGCGATAGAGGAACAGAACATTATGGCCCAACTCCCGAGATGACTCGAGTACTAAGCGATTAAAAAACCGATTTTCAAGTGTTTCGAGGCGCGATGTTCAAGTATTACATAATTAATTTTTTCATTATGTTTTTTTTATAGAAGAGGGGGCAAACGAGCATGCGGCTCACGTGATGGTAAGAGACTATCGCCGCCCATGAACAACCGCAACACCAGGGGAATTGCGGATCTTTTTAGCAGTAAACGCGCAAACTTATGCCTTCTGGGGATTGAACTGGACTAGATTTAGTCGCCTCCAATCGGAGACATTGTGTTTGTTTTGAATTAATGAATTAGTTAACAAACTTTATTTTAATTTACCGTTATGTTATAACCTTAATGTGTAATTAAGGATCAAAATCAAAAGTTTTAAATAAAAAAATATAGTTAAAAAATTTATATTTTTTAAAATTTCCTTGGGTTGTTGCGCGAGGCCCCTGCAAGAGCGAGGCCCCTGCAAGAGCGAGGCCCCTGCAAGAGCGAGGCCCCGGGTGATTGCCCTGTTCGCCACCCCCTAAGGCCGCCTCTGCCGGTTCTCTACAGTCACCATACCAAAACGCAGCAGTGGTAAGCTTCTATTTTACGCTCGTATTCTGTGAGAGCGTGGTCCTTCCCCGGTCGAGCCGACCCGTTAGTGCTACAACTATACTACTAATAAAGCTGCAGCATAGCTCTACCACCCTAAAAACTTTTTAATTCCCGACGTTTCGGGTGCTCTATAGCACCCATGGTCACGGGGGGGGGGGGGGGGTGCATTGGTTTAACGTTATTAATCTACATTTAAACGGAAATAAAACTAAATCTAATAAATTTATAACATCGAATTTTAAAAATCTGAATACCAATGATGTGTTTTTAAACGGGGAAGAACTGAGCCCTGTTGACTGTCCACTGTTTTTCTTGGCATTGTACAATACAGATAATACTAATTTGAAATAAAGATGATATTCATTTGAATAATAATAGCTTAAATCATTGTTTTCTAGATAGCACTTTCCCTAGTTAAAATTGTCATCTAGTTTTTTATTGGAGAAGAGGCATTCCATCTTAGTCCTCACAGGTGACGACGCATCTGCATTTTGATTCTTTATTGAGGATAAATGTAGTGAGTGAGGATAGATATCTATGAGCCGCAGCAACCACTTACCATCAGGTGGACTGTGTACTCGTTTGTCACCCTCTCCTATAAAAAATAGTTGTCTGTGTTATTTTCTATGATCAGTATTATTAATTTAATACTAGGTCGCCGATAAATTTATAATGTAAAGTTAAAACACGATGTAGAGTGTCCTGCCGGACCAATAAGTAGGTTTAAGATTTTTTAATTCTTTAGCTAATACATGCACTACGTCCACCATACGTTTGGAGTTTCATTTCTAATGAACACATTTAGTATTGGTGAAGATTTTTGAAAGTGTGGAGCTGTACATGGTCCTTTGAGTTGGATAGTATCTCCGGGACTGTCGGCAGTATTCATAAGAGCCCTGACGAGGCGATGAATTGTCGTCGATAGTGTCCTAGCGGCAAATATTTGCTTCCCCCTCTTCTTTACATGTGGAGCGGAGTGAAGGAGATAGCAATAACTTTGCTAATGGAGCTGTGGAAAAGTTAGAGCAAGTAAATTAGAGGAAGTCACATTGAAGGAAACCGACGGAGCAGGAAGAACAGGCTTAACAAACGTATCAAGATATGTCAGGAATATCAGTACGATTATATTATCTGTAGTGAGTTGAAGAACAAATAAAATGTACTCACGGTTTGGCACAGTGAGTACATTTTATTGGTTGTTTACAAGTTGTTGTGTCAAGTGAAGACGCAGAATTTGAACTGTATTTCTTAAGATAGTTAAACATAGAAAAATCGATGCAAAATATGAACTTTGAAAAAATTGCAACAATTTAGTTTGTATTTTATTTGTAGACTTATAATTTAAAATAAATAATTTTAAGAATTTGGTACATACGGGGAACCTATGCCCGATTAGGGAGATAGCGATAGGGAGACCTAAGTGCTAAGTTCAAAACACTTATAAAATTTTGAGAATTCAACTAGAAGAGATATTAACTTTGTAAAATATATCTTGTTATGGACTTAGAAAATTTTGCAATATTGTAGTTCGTACTTAGTTATCTCAAAACTCCATCCACGGGGAATCCACGCCCAATTTTTAACCGAGTTAAAACACCTGATAAAATTTTTGAAAATTTAACAATACTTAGAAAAAATTTGTGATATTTGAGATGTATTGAATAAGTCTTCGACAGACTTGTTTGTATTGAGTATAGATAATAGATTATAAAGGAGAACGGTCACGCCCCATAGAAAAAAAACCCAGACCCGACAGAAACAAGACATATCTCAGTTTTTTCGTTATTTTTTATATAGTTAAGTTATATATTTTTTTATTCGAAATCAATGACTAACACCAATATATTGCCTTATGTTTTTGGTCAGGCGTTACTCTAAAAAAATACAATATGCCTATTTATCTACAAAATTCGTAAATATAATATGTAACTAAATGACGATACAATCGCTATAGGATGTAGTGAAAATCATATAACCCAGTTGTATCTCCAGGTCACCTAGATACATCCTATAGCTATTGTATCGTCATTTAGTTACATATATTTAAGAATTTTGTAGAGTAATAGGCATTTTGTATTTTTTTTGTGTATCGGCTGAACAAAAACATAAGGCAATATTTTGATGTTAGCCATTTATTTCAAATATAAAAAATATATAACTTGACTGTATAAAAAATAACAAAAAAAGTAAGATATGTCTCGTTTCTGTCGGGTCTGGGTCACAGATGACCGTTCTATTTTAGCAAAATGTCAACAGAAAGCTCTAAGTCAAAATTGGAAGCTTATATAAGACTATTTTTGGATTTTTTTTGCAGGATGAACATGAAGAAATTATAACCAGAGGTAAAGTTAATTTTCATAAATCGCTTAAAGAAAGAATAACTGTTCTTTATTGTGAAACTCGATTGGAGAGTTTAGAAAAAAAATGGCTATAATTTTCTATTTTGCATAATCAAATTATGTAAGAAATAGATAAAACTGATAATAAAAAGTCGAGTAATTACGAAAATAATATTTATGAAGTTAGTGAAGAATTGTATTACAATTATAAAACGGAGTTAGAAGAGTCCATAGAGAGTATGAAATTAAAAAAATTGCGAGAATAGTAATATGTTAGATAATGAAGGCAATGATAGTTACAAGGCGAATAGTGTCAGGTTACCCAAAATTTCCATACCTGTGTTTTTCGGTAATTATTCCGAATGGCCTAGCTTCCAAGATCTTTTCTTGTCTTGTATACATAAAAAAGAGCAGTTAGATGATGTGCAGAAATTGCACTACCTGAAAGGTCATCTTACAAAAGAAGCCGAACAGCTGTTACGTCACATACCTATTTTTTTTATAGGATAAGGGTGACAAACGAGCACACAGTCCACCTGATGGTAAGTGGTTGCTGCGGCCCATAGACATCTACATCTATCCTTTATTACAAATCAAAATGCAGATGCGTTGTCACCCGTGAGGACTAAGATG
This sequence comes from Parnassius glacialis, assembly GCA_033319125.1. Classification (NCBI taxonomy): domain Eukaryota; kingdom Metazoa; phylum Arthropoda; class Insecta; order Lepidoptera; family Papilionidae; genus Parnassius; species Parnassius glacialis. The sequence goes on along the minus strand of JAVANC010000002.1, from coordinate 3,603,298 downwards.
GAATGCCTCAATACCAGTAAAAAGGGCCTCTGGTCACCTGCACTCACCAAGCGAAACGCAGAGGTAAACCTCTACTTCACGCTAGTATTCTGTTAGGTCGTGGTACTACCCCAGTTCGAGCCGGCCCATCCGTGCGACAGCAAAAGCTGCCGCGTGGCTCTACCACTGTTAGATAAGTTAATTCTGGGAATTACAATGTTTGTTGGGATTTGCTAGAGAGTCGCTATGATAATAAAAAATATTTATGTAATCAAATATTAAATAAATTAATGGGACAAAGGGAATTGATATCTGAGTCGGCAATCGCAATTAAGGGCCTTTTAGACAATATGAACGAATGCTTAAATGCCTTGGTGAAGCATTAATATTGCGACATGGGATATTATTGTTATTTACATTATAAGTCACAAGATCCTATCACTAGAAAAGAGTGGAAAACTAAAGCCACGGAATCTGAACTGAACTGAACTGAAAATTATTTTTTAAGTCACAAATTCTGGTCAATGGAATTTTTGGATAAATCAAAGCCGAAGATTATTGCAAGTAATAAAAGTGTAGTTCATGTCGTTAATGAACATGGAAATCATTATAATAATAAAACAACAACTTGTTTATACTGTAAGGATAATCATAGGCTTTCTAAATATAAGACGTTTCAAAATGAATCCTATGAGACACGGCACAACTTCGTCCAAACAAAGGGATTATGCTTCAGTTGTTTAGGAGCCAATCACTCGGTTTATGCTTTCCGGCAGCCTGTAAGATGTTGTGTGTGTAAAATAAAGCATAATGTGTTGTTACATCCAGATAGCAACATTTCAACTGAAACAGCAAGTTCAGTTGCGAAGAATTTAGTTGTTACAATTGCGAAAATCAGCCCTGATATTAACGAACCAGTTGAGGTAGTTACGTGTTTTTCATCTGTTCATAATCAAGGATTGTTGGTCACCGCTTTGGTACAGGTGAAAACGCGAGTTGAACTCACTTTAAGATGTTAGTTGGATCAAGGATCCCAAGCCTCTTTCATTACGCAATCAGCTGTGCAGAGGCTTCGGCTTAAAAAGTTTCCAACTAACATATCAGTGTCAGGAGTTCAGAGTCAGAAGACAAATCACTGATCAATTCCAAAGCAGTAGTTTTTATTAAACTCAGATCAATTCATGACCCCACGTTTGTATTAGAAGCAAGAGTTCACATGTTAAATAAGTTAACAACTTACCATCTAAGAAGGTAGTTGTTAAAATGTGTTTAGAATTAAGAAACATGAATTTGGCTGATCCTCGTTTTGAGGTACCTAATGAAGTGGATTTACTTCTAGGTGCTGAGGTTTATGGCCAGATCTTAATGGAAGGTGTTTTAAGAGGTCCTCTAGGAACGCCAGTTGCCCAGAAGACGAAATTAGGTTGGATATTGTTTGGTTTAATACATTCTAAGCCATCAGAAGAAGTTCTGGGGAGCTAGAGGCGGAACCTTCCACAATATCTGGTAAAAGAATATTTACAAAAGAAGAACAGATGTGCGAAGATATATTCCAAAATACCACAATCCGTGATGAAGAAAGCCGTTATGTAGTAAAATTACCATTTCGCACTAATGATCCAAGCTGCAAATATGGCACCTTCAAGGATATTGCTGGAAAATTTTTGTATCGTTTGGAACAACGTTTGACAAAAAATCCAGAGTTAATGAAACAATATTCTGAAGTAATGAAAAAATACTTAGACCTTAAACATATGGAGGCTATTCCTATCAACCAGCTAGATAAATCAGATACTGTGTATTTGCCACATCACACAGTAGTTCGAGATGACAAAACCACGACTAAAGTCAGAGTTGTATATAATGCATCACAGAATCAGAATCAGCATAGTTTATTTGTCAAACATGGGTAAGTTTAAACATTTAAGGTCTTGTGAGGGTTACAATTATTAGTGCGCTATGTTATATAATCGTGTGTTCTTTTGAAAATCATCTCATAAAATAAAAAAGAATAGAAATGAATCAAACTGGAATACTAATGAAAATTTTACATTTATAAAATTAAATTGATAACAATAACAAAAATAATAATAGTCAATAAAGTAACTAGTCAAAATTGTCATTCAAGAACTCATCAATTTTATAGTAACATTTGTCTATTAATAACTCATTCAGCACATTTTTAAATTTAAATAAGGTTATATTTTTATTGGATCAGGTAGTTACTTATAAATTTGTGGGGCAATACCAAAGAAGCTTTTTTTCATTAGTGATGTTTTACATTTTATGTAACATAACTTATTTAGGTAGTGGGTGTGTATTGGATTTCTTCTAATATTATATATCTTTGGAAAAAGAAACGGATGCTTTTTTACAAAAATAGTTGTTTCCAGTATATACAATGATGGCAGTGTATTAGGATTTTTAAGGATTTAAAATAAGGAAAACAGCTATCTGTTATTTTGAGACCACACATTGATTTTACACGTCGTTTTTGCATCCTAAATACAAGCTCCCTGTCAGAACACTGTCCCCAGGAAATGATGCCATATCGCAAAACGGAAGCAACTAGTCCATGGTATGCTATCAAAAGAGCCTGACTGTTAACCTTTTTCGAAAGTTGAAAAAGCGCATATGCAGATTTGCTGAGTTGTTTGCATAGATCCTCAACATGAGTCTTCCAAGTGAGTTGGTTATCAATCACTATACCTAAGAACTTCGCCATATTTCCTTCTTCAATATTAAAGCTTTGGTAGGAAATATTAATGTTTGGGTTTTCACGGCGGTGATGGGAGTGCATAACTTTTGTTTTATTTAAATTAATTATAAAATAATTTTTATTAAGCCATTCTATAATTTCGCGTAAACAGGTATTAATATCACTTTCATAATTAATTTGATTTGCACACTTTATTATAGATGTACTGTCATCTGCAAAGAGAACCATTTTATGTGACGTTATTTTTGGTAGATCTTTTATATATAGTAAAAAGACTAGTGGGCCTAGTACGCTACCTTGTGGAACCCCGTATTTAATGTGCCTTGGTTTCTATAAATATGTAGTTTCTAATTTACTATTTGGACATATTCTAGAAATTTCTGTGCATTGGATTCTATTACTTAGATACGATTCTAAGAGCTGAAGAATGTACCCTTTATACCATAACCATGTGATTTGTTTAACAAGATCTTGTGGTCTACATAATCAAAAGCCTTGGCCATGTCAGTATAAATGGCACAGACTGAATTTCTCTTATCTACAGATGTCATAATATTATTAGCTAGTAAGACATACAGTGCCACATTAATATTAGTAATTTTTCGGAACCCCTTGTGCTCATTACAAAATAATTTATACTTTTCGAAATAGGTGTATAAAGAGTTATAGATGACTTTTTCAAAAACTTTTGAGAATATAGAAAATTTTCAACTGGTCTGTAATTTTTTAAATCTGTTTTGTCATCTTTTTTGTATAGGGGTTTAATAATAACTTTTTTAAATTTTTTTGGAAATACGCCATCAGTAAGACTTAAGTTAATTATATGTGGTGGGGCTATTACTTCCTTGGTGTATTTAGGTAGGTATAAACGGAGTTTCGCTAAATTGTGATCTTTTAGTTGGTCCAAAATTACAACCTGATCTCAGACCCATAATAATGAGGTGGCGCAGGTACCCCATTTGCTTATCTGCCGATATAATCAAAATGTATCGGTAGGTAAAAAAAGCAGCTGAAGACACAGATTATTTGCATGTTTTTGGCGGGATAATGAGAGCCGATTACGACATTATAGAATGCTTCGTGTCACATTCGGTACCTCATTGGCCCCATATTTAGCAGTAAGGGCATTGCAGCAACTAGTACATGATGAAGGTCATGATTATCCAGATGCATCTGAAAGAGTTTCACGTGACTTCTATGTGGATGATTTGTTAACAGGTTGTGAGACTGCCGATGTAGCCCTGAAAATATACAATATTACATTATACATACATTAATACATTATTAAATAAAGGAGGATTCGAACTACAAAAGTGATTCACTAATAATAAGGAGGTATTGGATAGTATTGGAGAAAGTAATACAAACAAATAAAAAGGAATAAAAATAGGAACAGATAAGGAAGCGGAGGAGTCAAGAAATGTTTTAAGGTTAAACTGGAAAAGTATCATTGACTGTTTTGAATATTCTGTTAAACTTCCTGAAATGGAAGTGACTGTAACTAAACGGAGAGTTATATCTGATGTGTATCGCTTATTCGAACATTTAGGTTGGATAGCTCCAGTTATAATAACCTCGAAGATATTCTTACAGAGATTGTGGCTTTCTGTTATAGAGTAGTTTAAGGAATTGCCATGTAACCTATTGAGCGAGTGGATCACCTTTAGAAGCGAATTACCAAAACTAACTGGTCATAACATAAGCAGATGGATTAGAAGCGTGAAGATCGCAGCATTGATCTACAAGGCTACTGTGATGCTTCTAATGACGCATATGGTGCTGTAGTTTATGCACGAGTTATAGAGTGCTACAAATAATATAGCTGCAGCATGGCTCTACCACGTGAAACCTTTCCTCGTTCTTTGGGATTTTTCATTCCCCGGAGAGGATGATGCCAGTTGGAGTCGGTCGTGATCACAACCTCCAGTACAGTCCTCTTGCAGAAATTTACAGCCCTAACGAGGTCATGAGGCGAAGGTGTGTCTTCCTCCGACATGTAAACTGAGGCGACGACTATTCTTCCCTCCTGTGTATTTTGTATTGCTATGGCATACATGTCTCTGGAACAAAAGTCTGTTAATGGTTGTGCACAGATAACTTTAGTAGTGTAAATACACACTCTAGGCTTGTCGTACTCAAATTTGTAGAATAACTTACCGTTAAGGTTGTTTTGGCCTTTGATTTTACCAGCCCTAACCCACAGCTCTTGAATTAGGCCGTCCGTAGAGCCTCTAACCACTTGTGTAATTGAGCCAACGTAGTTTCGCTGTGGTGGAGGTTGGCCTGCACGAGGTTACTTCTGAACGAAGGGCACGCCATCATTGATCGCGTCCTCCCCGTCTCCGCCGAAAAATAAACCTCCCAGCAGATCTTGGGTCTCATCATCAGTCACGGAGTTCGAATTGGACAGCAAAATGCCGCCCTCCTCGTCACTTAGTGAACTGCCGCTGAGCTCGATCTCTACTGGTGGCTTCGGCTCAGTTGTGTAGGCCGTTTTGTCACTGGACTTGGGATCCAGTGATTTCGTTGCTCCGGTATCCTTGGCACTAGTATCCATAACTTCCGGGTTGTTGTCCGCTTCTTTGCTTGGCGTTTTAGTATCGAAAAATTTTCCTCCACGACCTTGCAATTTTACGTAGACCGCTCCACATACACATACGGCTTCTGGCTTACATCAGGGTCTTTCTCCGGGACGGAAACGAGGAACCACCCGTCCGTCTGTTTTTTGTACTATAGACTATTTAACACTTATAAATTTTATATCTTTATACACGAGAAAATGAGGAAGAGGGAGAGGGTGGGGTGTAGTGGTTCCGGGCAGCAGACCAGAAAACTAAGTTATTACGCTATGAAAGTGACACTGCGTTGTCTAGCGGTTAGGTAGGTTGCCATCAATGATGATTAGGCCTCTTGAATACCTGGAATCCTAAATTTCATAAGTAAAGCAAAACGTAACAAACTTACTTACTTGAAACTAACCGCACCCATAACTGAATTTACTTAAAAAACTTAGCAGTGGTAGCTCCAGGGAGACGCAGTCATTTTAAATTTCATAATCCGCAAGCATGTTTAAGTGGTAGAGCAATGCTGCAGCTACATTACAGTTGAAGCACGAACCTTCTCCTATATATATATATATATATATATAATAATAGTAGTAGTATAATATATATGTATAGTATAGTATAGGTAACAAATGAGCACCCAGGCGCCTGATGGTAAGTGGTTGCTGTGGCCCAATGGATATCTACATCTAGCCTCGATAACGAATAAAAGTACAGATGCGTAGACACCCGTGAGGACTAAGATGGAATGCCTCGTTTCCGGTAAAAAGGGCTTTTCGTTCTCTACACTCATCATAAGAAACACAGCAGCGTTAAGCTGCTATTTTACTCTGATATTCTGTGTGAGCGTGGTCATTCCTCGGTCGATCTGACGCATACGTGCTACAACTATACCTCTAATATAGCTGCAGCATGGCTTACCTAAAATTGCTTAGCAGGTCTTAAATTATTATCTAGGTATATATACGTTATTTTTTAAAAATAATTTGGTTATATAATTATAATTACTCATAAGGAAAATAACAACGGAAACGGTTTCCTTATACAATATTAACACAAATAGAAGATGGAATTACCCTTTTACGCAGCAATTGCTGTTGCTGAGTCTAAAATATATATTCCTAATTATGGTATACGAAATAATAAATAAATTATGAATAATAAATCTGTAGAAAAGTCGTGTTGCTGTGACCCATAGACATCTAAATTTATCCTCAATAAAGAATCAAAATGCAGGTGCGTCGTCAAGATGGGATGCCTCTTTTCCAGCAAAATGGGTTTCCGGTTCTCTACACTCACCATATGAAACACAGCAGTGTCAAGCTGCCATTTTATGTTGATAATCTGTGAGAGCGTGGTCCTTCCCCGGTCGAGTCGACCCATTCATGTTACAACTATACTATTAATATAGCTGCAGCATGGCTCTACCACGTGTAAAATTATTTTATATATTAACTTATTTTATATTCCCGACGTTTCGAGTACTTTACAGCATCCATGGTCACGGGGGGGGGGGGGCTGAGGTGTATGACGTCCTAATGTCATAGTTAACCACGGCTACCTCCAGATTAAAAATCTTGAAGTATTGTAGTTGTATGCTTGGGTTGGGATTTAATTTTATTAATTATGGGATCCCAAGCAGATGGTTGCACCCAGCCATCTTATTTTTGAAATTACGATGTTTCTAGATTTCAATAGCCTCGCGAATCATCCTTGGAAGGAATCGGTGTTTTTAGCGAGGATTTGTGGTCTATCAAATCTATTGTAGTGACGAGGGCAATCCTGTACGTTAACAGACTGCAGACTTCTTGGAGTGTCGATTCTTCAGATCAGCGATATGTTCTTTAACGCGAGTTTTTATGGATCTTTTAGTATTTACTATATAAAAGAGACCACATTCACAATCAAGCTCAGTACACTCCTGCATCTTGTAGAGGGATATTATTACACTTGACTGATGGTAAAACTGACTAATCTTCTTCGGCGGCTTGAAGTTGTTTTAATGGAAGCACGCTTCAAGATGTAGCCAATCTTGTCAGTAACACCTCTGACATATGGCAGTACAGCAAGCACTCGCTCGACTGTGGCCGGCTTCACTCGTTCACTGTGACGTAGGCGCGGGACCTGAAGCTTATTATCGTGCAAAACTTGCTTGACGTGTTGAAGCTCAACGGCCAGGTGTTTACTGTCACAGATCCCCCGTGGTCACTGAAACAAAGATTTACTCACGGTAGCTAACTGTGAAGGATGGTGATGAGAATCGCCGTTTAAATATCTATCTGTATGTGTATTGTTTCTATACACAGTGTGGCTCAAGGTGTTATCAGGATTCCGAATTACTAACACATCTAGAGAAGCTAAAGAATTGTTTGCCTCTAACTCCATTGTGAACTGAGTTTTAGAATTTATGGAGTTAAGATGGTCTAGAAATGCAGTTATTTTAAAATTGGTAAAATTGTTAAAGTGTCGTCTACGTACCGCTTGTAGAATCTTGGATTAACAGGAGAAGTAAAGCAGGGCTTTCTCCTTAAAGCCTTCCACGAATATACGAGTATCTTAGAATAAGAATAGAATATATTAGAATAAATGCAGTAGTATGCTTGCGTTTGAATTTATTTTTATTAATTATGGAGTCCTTAGCAGATGGCAGCACTCAGCCACCTTCCCTATTAAAATTAGGATGTTTTTAAATTTCAATAGCCTCGCGAATCATCATTGGTAAGAATCGGTGTTATATTGGAAGGATTTGTTGTCTATCAGATCCCATATAATAGATGGGACGATACTAAATGTGTTGACATACTTTAGAGTTCTTGGAGCGTCGGTGCTTCACATCAATAATATTATGTTCTTTTACGCGAGTTTTTATGGAATTTTCATCCAAAGATGAGTACATAAAACCACGTAAAAAAGTTAAAATGAAACGTGATGAAATCCGTAACATTTGTTTTATTGCATGTGTAGTATACAACATTATAGAACTGCATTTATGAAATTTAGAAGTCTACTCAAACGTAAAAAAATTTCTACATCTATTTTATGGTACCAATCAATATTAAATAGGACCAATGATATGCTTAAAATACCTCTAATAAAAATTAACATGACTTAGTAGTCCAATTCACTAACAATTGTATCAATCACATCGATCGTCTAAGAATATAATTAAATACGTTTTCATAAAAAGAAATTAACCTATGACTGATAATTTATTCACAACATCTAATCAAATAGAAACTAACTTTTCATCATGTGAATGACACCTCAAACTACTAAAATTAAATAAGATTTGCTTACCTCAGAATCTGGAAAACTTTTAATTTACGTTTCCTGCTGTTTGAAGCTGGGAGGTGAGTGATGATGATGTATCAGCCTCAGATTCCGACTCGCTTCCGAATAATTCAACTCATTTCTTGGACTTAGGAACTGTTGTTTTAGTCTTTAATACATTAGCTGATTTCTTAACCTCTTTTCTTCTTTTGCGAAGTCGACTGTACTTCAGCGTCTGACTTGAAGGGGTTGGAATACCTAAAAATGTAACACAAAATATATCACTATACAGAAACACTCATATGAAAAACTTATAAAGCGAAACATAATATAACTTTACTCTAACATAATATAACAAATTAATTATTATTATATTGTGTTTAATGAGTGAGGAGACTAAGTGTTACGTACATACTTGCTGTCTTGATGATGATGCCGAACACTTCCAAGTCTAATAGACTGTGGAAAACACGATGCAACTAATGGTTAAACACCTCCCAACATTATATTTTATACCCTAAATTATAGCGCTATCCCCACTTGAAAGTATTTTAGTTTGACATATTTTAAAATGAAGAAATATTTCATTTGGTAACTTTAGCATTGACCCGTATGAATGTTATTTGTAAGAAATATTTTTGCTTATTAACATTAAATGCTCTTATATGAAAAACACTTAACATAAATGTTTGCATGCGATTTCAAATCAACGTTTGCGTCGTCAGCGGAAAACATCATTGGCGCCAACCAGACGCTGTAAAATGATACGATAGTGTTTTACAGGTAAACGTGTGTATTTCGCAATAATATGGAAATAGGTCAGCATATAGCGGTCAATGTACTTATTAAATTTAGATCCATTATAAATATATCTTTGTTTAAAGTTAATGCTTTTTGAAGAAAAAAAAACTAATAATTTTCAATCTTAAACTGAATTTTATACTATTAATAATATTTCTAGATAGAATATAGTCTGGAATAACACACAGGCGTTTGTTGTATAAAATTAAATAAATTAATTACTAATTCTATAAAGTCTAAAAACTGGTATTACAAGCTTATGTTTGTTCCTAGTGTTTAAAAATGAACATATTTTTTTCTTATGAAAGCTATTTATGTTTTTATGTACATACATTACATTTTCATAAATATATTTCGATGCTAAGTTAATATGTTTATTTCCTTAAAATTTGTCTCTAAGGGACTCTTTACAATTTAAATTATAAATCATCCGTATGCCTATCTTTTGCAAAGAAATATGACTTGAATGTCAGTCGCATTATCCCATAGTAAGATTCCATAAGACATTACGCTATGAAAGTAACTACATAATTATCTTATTAATTACGTTTGTACGTGGTAGAACCATGCTGCAGCTATACTAATAGTATAGTTGTAACACGAATGGGTCGGCTCGACCGGGGAAAGACCACGCGCTCACAGAATACCAGCGTAAAATAGCAGCTTAATACTTATGGAAGATTAAAATACCTACCTTATTAAAAATGATTCTCGCTCCAAAAAACTTTTGACTCTGGTATCTTTCTTTAAGCTTCACAGTCTTCCCCTTCGTGTAACTCACCACTTCCCTAACTGTAACCCTTCTTTGCTAGATATTATGATCGTTTTTTCTCTGGATAGAGTATTGTCTCATGGGCAAATAACTGCATCTTTTTCATTCCATGATTTAAATCTACCTCTCTTATCCTCTGTGTCCGCCTAAACAGAAATCCCCATACTTTTTCCTCCGTAATTATAAGGGTATAGATCTAGAAACATTGCAGCGTGATGTAAGTAATATTGATTGAACCCTTATTGTTGACAATACTAATATTAATGATAAGGTTTGTAATTTTAATGACATACTTTTGAAGATATACAATAAACATGCTCCGCTTAAACGCGTAAAGATAAAGCGTAACCCTGAACCATAGATTACACGTCATATAAGCGAGCCGTGGTAGCTCAGATGGTTAGTATTCGCTATAAGCTTTACAGTACTCGAGCAACCCGGGTTCGATCCCCGCCGGCACCAATGAAATTGTTAATTGCAATTTTAAGTGCTGCTTTACCACGTGCTCGGCGGTGAAGGAAAACATCGTGAGGAAACCTGCATGTCTGAGAAATAAGGAAAAAATATTTCGAAGACATGTGAAGTTCGCCAACACGCATTGGGGCAGCGCGGCGGACATTTGCTTGCCCTAAAACCCTCTCAGAAATGAGAGGAGGCCTGTGCCCAGGAGTGGGACGTAAATAGGCTGCAACTTTACTTTACTTTTACTTTAAGGGAGCTAATGGATCAGAGGGACAAAGCTAAGCGAAGGTGTAAATGTCTCTCATCTGAAAATAACTTAAATTGTTTTAAAGTTATACGAAACCGCTGCAGTCGTCTGTGTCGGGATGCTAAAAGACGCTACTTTTTGATTCTCTCCATAATAGAAATTTCACGGAGATGTGGAAATTGCTTCGTTCTGTTGGTGTCGGCTTAGAATGCAAAGACGTATGCAAAATAAATGATCTAAATAAATATTTTGCTATTATTCCTATGACTTTAGATCCCTACATCAAATCAAACACATTACTCACATTATCGCGTAACCTCAAACCACACGTTTTCCCATTTCAACTTTCCTTCGTGACGGAGGAAGATGCCAAAAATCCATCCAAGCCATCTCTTCAACTGCTGTTGGTAACGATGGTCTATGCTCGAAGATAATAATGCCAGTTCTACCTCTACTTCTTCCAATTCTTACTCACATATTTAATTTCTCTTATCACCCTCATCTTTTTCTTCAGTTTGGAAACAAGCATATATAATTTCTTTACCTAAGGTTTCTAATCCTTCTTCTACCTCTCACTTTCGTCCCATATCTATTTTACCCTTTCTTTCTAAAGTTCTGGAACACATTATCCATAGGCAACTTTCTTCTTCTTATAGTTTAACTCTTTGCTTTCAGTCGGGCTTTCGTCTTAGTCACAGCATCGTCACTTTACTTAAAGTAGCCGATGATATCCGTTGGGCCATGAACAACAAATCTCTGACACTTCTAGTTTTGCTCGACTTTTTAGCAGTGCTTTTACCTCAGTAGACTTCGATATTCTTCTCAGGATCTTGGAATCTATAAACATTTCTCCATCTGCCATTACTTGGTTACATACGCGAAGCTTCAATGGAGCCCCCATGTATCAAAACTAGCAAGCAGACTTAGTTCTGCAGCATATGCTGTAAAAAAGATTAGAAATCTTACCAGTATTGAAACAACTAGACTAGTTTACTTTAGCTGTTTCCATAGCATAATTTCGTATGGTATTTTGCTATGGCGACACGCGACTGAGACTGACATTGTATTTGTTTTACAGAAGAGGGCCACAAGAGCAATTTATGACATAAAGTCTAAAATGTTGCTGCGACAAAATTTAAGGAAATTAATATATTAACTTTGACCTCTCAATACATTTATGAAAATGTAATGTATGTACATAAAATAAAAGTAGTTTTACAAAAATAAGTGATATTCATTCTGTAAATACTAGGAACAGACACAAGCTAATAGTACCAGCTACTCGACTCCATCGAGTCAGTAATTCATTCTTGGGGTGATGTATACGCTTTTACAACAAAATTCCAGAAAATATACAAAATTTGACATGCTCAAAGTTTAAAAACTTTATTAAACTAAGTTTGAATAGAAAGGGTTATTATAATATTAAGGAATTTATGGATGATAATAATCCCTGGAAATGAGGTGATCGTTACCAAGCTATTTCTAATTTTGTGTTGTTGATTGTATAACATACATGACTGTAAGCTGTTATTTAAAAAAATCACGCTGGGTTTCTTGCTGGTTCTTCCCAGGACAGAGGTTTTTTTCAAACCAGTGGTAATTAAACAAAAGAGTGACTTTCAATAAGTATTGTTTACAATCTATACTCAATAAAAAAGTTTCTGTTTCTGTTTCTATCTTCGAGGTCGCTCGCACTGTGTCCGTCTTAATGATACTCTTTCCGATTAGTCTGGTATCACTATGGGCTCACCTCAGGGTGGCGTTCTTTCTCCTCTTTAATTTTTTATATTCATTAACTCTATAACGACAGTTATTACATCTAATTTTCATATTTACGCGGACGACTTACAGCTGTATTTTCATTTTCCGCTGTGTGATATAAATAATGCAATTGAGGCCATGAATGCGGATCTAAGCCGCATGTGTAAATGGTCTGCATCCTTTGGACTATTAGTTAATCCCACGAAATCTTAAAATTTTACCGAATATCTTCTAATTCATCACAGTTTGGCAAGCAAATCAAGTGGCTCCCAATTCGACTTTGTGGGAACACTCGATTGTTATGTCTTCTCTATAACATCCTTCACAACTCATCTTCTCCCTCATACCTCAGAAGCCGATTTTCCTTCACCCATTCTCCGGATGAACCATGCCAATCCCTTGTTAAAACTCTTCTTAACTTTTCTTTTATACGTGGTAGAGCCATGCTGCAGCTATATTAGTAGTATAGTTGTAGCACGAATGGCCGACCCATCTCGACCAGGGAAGGACCACGCTCTCACAGAGTACCAGCGTAAAATAGCAGCTTAGAACTGCTGTGTTTCATATGGTGAGTGTCTCTACACTCCGGAGACCCTTTTTACTGGAAAAGAGGCATTCCATCTTAGTCCCAACAGGTGACAACGCATGTGCATTTTCATTTTGATAAGCGAGGATAGATGTAGATGTCTATGGGCCACAGCAACCACTTACCATCAGGAGGACTGTGTGCTCGTTTGTCACCCTATCCTATAAAAAAAAACTTTCCCGCCCATAATACCGGTTTTACTCCTACTCCTTTTCTATCCACGCGGAAGTCACTATCGACTAATATAAGACATTCTGAAACATGATTGGTATTTAAAAACGTGTTAGAGATAATGTCTTTGCATCCTGTTAATTAATATGTATAAATTATTTTATTATATTAATACTAAAGATTTCTTATATTTACGCAAACACTATAAATTGAATAAAACTTTTTTACGGATTTATCGCGTTTAATTTACTATTTTAAGTCCCGACGTTTCGGGTGCTTTACAGCAACCCATGGGCACGGGGGGGGGGGGGGACTGAGATGTTTGACAGAGTACAGTATATGTTTGACTTCCCAATGTCACGGTTAGCCCGGCTAAGTACACACACAACACCCCTTTTTACCCCTTTGTGGGTAGAATTTTCAAAAACTGTGAAATACATACTTATTTGTTTTTAATCGAAAGCCTAAATACCATGTTTCATATACATAAATTGAAAAATGACGGACTTTCATATAAATTATCAACCCCTATTTTACCCTTTCCTGGGTAGTATTTTCAAAAAAATGAAATAAATACTTCTATGTTTTTAATTTAAAGCCCAAATACCGAGATTTATGGATATAACTTGAAAAATGATGGACTTTCATACAAATTTTAACTCTCCATTTAACTCCCCTTGATGGTCGTATTTCAAAAAAACCTTTCTTAGTGCCTACGTCTTAAAATAATTTCGGTGGTTGAGGCTGTGCGTTGATAGATCATTCAGTCAGTCAGGACAAGTCTTTTTATAAGTATAGATAATATAAATTATATTATCATTATCATATTAAGAAAGGTCTTTGTATGTAATTTTATTTTGAATAGTAAAATTAAAATATTTTATTATTAATATAACAATAATGGTGCATACATCAAAAATAAATACAAATAAAAAAATTAAAAACAAAATATTAAAAAAGTATTTAAAAAGGCGCTGGGATGAATAATAATGAAAAAATACTTTTAAAAATATTGTTTCCATGAGGGCATCCACGATTTTTTCTGCCACAAGGGCGGCGCCACTTAAAAGTGAGGTATAATAATATTTGACAGATTTCATAGCGGGGATGTTAATTTGTTCGGAAAATGTAAAGGTTATTGTTATATTCGGTGCTGTCTACGTTCGCCAAAGTATTTGAATCCGCATTACAAAAATGTATTTTTTATACGCAGGTCAGTTCGCAGCTGACCGATGTTCAGCATGGGTTTCGGTCGGGTCGAAGTACAGCGAGTAACTTGCTGTCATTTATGACAAACCTGACACCAGCTATCGACGCTGGGGGGCAGGTGGATGCCGCTTACTTTGACTTTCGGAAAGTTTTTGATACCGTTGATAACGATATCCTTTTAGAAAAATTTACGGCGGTGGGTTTCACACCGCCTCTTTTAAAATATAACGCGAGTTACATTGGTGAACGCCGGCAGTACGTCGAGTTCGCGGGGTATGAATCCGAACCTTACTTCACGTCTTCGGGTGTGAGCCAAAGGAAAAATTTGGGGCCCTTGGAGTTCATATCATTGATAAATGATCTCCCAGAGGTCATTAAGGTCTTGAAATGTCTCCTATTTGCAGACGACTTAAAACTGTTTTTGTCGGTAGCGGACGTTTCGGATTGTGAGCAGCTTCAGCGAAATATATATAGGGTGGTGCAGTGGAGTTATATTAATAAGTTATATTTTAACACATCGAGTTAGAGGTGATAAGTTACGGGCGCAGATAGATAGTCGCCGCTGCAATATCGGTACGAGGTTGACGGAACGGTAATGCCCTGCGTTACTTTCGTATATGACTTCGGTGTGCAGATGATAGCGGAGTTAACGATTCGTGATCACATTGAAGATATCTGCGGTAAGGCATTCCGAAACTTAGGTTTTATCCTAAGGAATTGCTGGGGTTTTCTTAGTACGGCCATTATTAAAATTTTATACAATGCACTTGTTCGCACCCGGCTGGAAACGAGTGCAATTATTTAGAAGCCCCATGAAGATAAATATATCAATATGGTGGAAAAAATTCTAAATAAATTCACGCGCTTCCTTTATTTAAAGGAGTACGGCCTCTATACTTTCTACCCGCTGATGTACCCGAGCATGTTCGTGATCGGCATGGTCGGGTACAGCCGGCTTAGGCGGCTGAGGCGTGACGTCGCACTCTGCAAGTACGTGTGGCGAGTCTTGCGTGGCCAGCTACACCATCCTAAGGTACTGGAAACGTTGCAGCTATTTGTGCCTGATAAGGCGGTGGTTAGGCGTCGCCTACATCCCACCTTTAAGGTGCCGCACGCGAGGACAAATCTGCTCAAGTTTGCACCTATGTCTCGGGCTTTAAAGTTATTGTATATTATTTCCGAACATACGGACATTTACCACTGCAGTCTGGCAAAGTTTACAGAAGCGGCGCACAGGGTCTGTGAGATTTTATTATAATTTTTTTTCAATTTATATTTTTTTCTTAATTATAATAGTATTAAGCATATATTTTATGTCAGTAGTTATATTCATCATTTATTGTTTGGTTTTTGTACAGCATCGTCTTGGTTTTGTACTGTTATGATGCTGTTACTGTTTTTGTAATAAATAAATAATAAATTATAAATAAGTAACATTTATATCCTTATCCCTTTCTCAATCGAAAAAAATGCTTTCATTTAATACTTCGTTAGTATCTGAACTTATATCACTTGTACTTGAACTAAAGTTATCATAATTATTCTCATCTGAAATTTCCATTTGATTATTTTCTTTCTCTTTATTTTTATTTATTGAAACTATCGCCTCTAATGGATCGGTTATTGGTTTCAGTATTTTACGTCGTTTACGTTCTAAATTATCTTCTTACTGGGTCATTTGTTTTAATTTATATCTAACAGTTTTTACTGATTTTATTAATTGTTTTTTTTATAGCTACATACATTTTAAAGTATGAGAATATTGTACACTTTTGATAGTTCTTATAGTTTGTGCTAGAGTGAATTTTTTTTCTCATACACCCAGCAGTGTAGGACCACGTCTCAGTTCCATAAGTCATCACTGGCAACACATACTGGTTGTACAGTCTCGTTTTCAAGTTTTCAGGTATACCTGAGAAGATGTGTCTTAATTTCCCGAACGCTGCCCAGCCGAATTGAATCCGTCGATTGACCTCTCGGTCGAAGTTGGACTTACCTAGTCGGCCTATTTGTGCCAGGTAAACATACTCGTCAACAACTTCGAGCTTAGTGCTCCCAACAACTACCGGCATATATATGATCTTTGTTTCTTCAGTGGTTCTGCTATAAGGATATCGTCAGCAAATCGAAGGTGAGTGATGTACTCGCCATTGATGTGAATACCGTATCCTTTCCAGTCCACTAGCTTGAAAACGTCTTCCAATGCAGCGGTGAAGAGTTTCGGAGATATAACTTAAAATTAATTAATTATTTTGCTACCCTCATGCCCAAATACTCAAACGCTGCTCAATTTTAGAGCGAATACACATTAGGCGTTTTAAAAACCATATTTTATGTCTACCTGGTACAAATGCTCCAGTAGAAAGAATATTTTTCTATTTTGAGTAAATTGTGGACGTCTGAAAAAAACCACTTACGATTCCACTTTTAAAGGCGATGTTGTCAACAAAGGTAACAATAAAAAAGACTTGCCCAGAATTTTATTCTTATTTAAAATCATCACCAACTTTATTAAAGCAAAGTTCTACTGACAAATGTAATTAATAATTAAAAAAAATATGTTGCATTTAATAATTACCGTCTATACCGAATATAATTTTATAGTGAACATTGTTTTAGTTTAAAGTGAACAGTAAATTGTATAAAGTTATAGTTTTTAGAGTATAAATAAACCCATGTCCCGTTTTGAGTTAATAAATAAATGGTCAGTTGCACTGGTAGATATCAGTACTTACTTAGTAAAATTAAGTAACTATTTAGATAAGTACCTTTTATCTAATCATACCTACAAAGGTACCTACTGTGATTAGTTATACTGGGTAGGTATATTAATACCTACTTAGATACTTTTTACCGAATTAGGGTGGATGCCCCTAATACCAGTCATACCCCTAATACGTCATGCCCCTAATTCCAGCCTTTTCGCCTTTTTACTCCATAAATAAGATTTCTAGTAGTCTTAAGTCTTAACTACAAATATTGTTATCTAAAAAATTCTTTGTACCTAGAGGAAAGTATATTTATTAAAATATTACCTCGCAGTTTTAAACCTAACAGTGTTAAATTAAAAACCAAAACACGTACGCAACGAAAAACGATCATTTTCGAACGACGATTTATGATCCCGGTAAAATTATGCTTACTTTACATTATCTTATACCTATATAGGTTTTTTGATTTGTATGAATATGACTATAGACATAGTAATGCAGTTATTTTTGTTTGAATTTACAAGTTATTTTCTTTAAGTGGAAATTAATGGGGCTGTAATTAGATATAAGAAATGTATGGAGTGCATATTGTCAGCCGCCCGGCTGTTTTTTGGTTTGACGTACCTAATAAAAAGTACCTAATTTCAGCCACGTAATATAAATCAGGGCTGCCATAAACTGGAATAAATACCATTAATTAGATCATAACTGATTTTATAGCTAAGGGAGTTATGATCAAATTGTCTGTTTTAAAATTGGTTTTAGATTTTAAAGTTTAGCAAAAGATGTACTAGTTTTCTCTCTGACATTCGGCGTATTTTAAGAACACCTTATGACTCAATAATTTTTTAGAAAAGAAGGAAAAAACAAGCAATAAATAATATACTATATTTTAGCAAAAACTATAACTTAGTAATACTAATTATAACTTAGAACATAAATGAAAAAGTGGTTTGGTCATGTAGAAAGAATGAATGAGGAAAGAGTGACAAAGCAAATTTATGTTGCAGAGGTGAATGGCAGAGTCGGGAAGGGTCGCCCTAGGCGAAAGTTTATCGACCAAATAGGCGATATATTGAAAATGGGCCAAATTAAGAGTACCTTTAACCGACGAGCGTGTATGCGTAGGTATATGGATGTGGAGGAAGCGAGAGAGGTGTGTCAGGATCGTGCCAAATGGAATTCCATAGTCTCTGCCTACCCCTCTGGGTGACAGGCGTGAGTGTTTATGTATATGTATGTATGTGTATAAATGAAAAACTAATAACAAGGAAAGTGGGCCGGATGTTCAGTAGTGGACTTGTGTAAAGTTATAATGACTATGATGATTTGAATACTAGGATAATATTTTATCATAATTTGCTTTAATTTATTGAACAGCTTTAAACTCAAACACAGTAAGTTAAGTAGTAAAACATTAAAATAAAATAATGTTGTCGCCAGCCTTAATACATATTCCATGCTTGTAACATGCAGATTCAAAATTAACAAAAACTCAAAAGGCATAACCCTATGCTATACTGACATTAGGTACACAAAAAGACGACATTCGGTACACGGTGGCTGGAATTTGAGCCAGAACGCCTTTTTTTGCTTATTGTCGTTTTTAAAATTGTTCTTGAAATAATTTGATTTGAAATAAATGTTCATTACATTTGTCCATAAATAACCTATAGATTAAAACAAATGTTTAAAAATATTGTGCCCTAATTAAAATAGCAGAATTTTTTAAAGTTGAAATACTATATACTATACCTAATGTCCTCCAGACCGAATTTCGGCCACGGCGGCCAGTCTCAACGGAGACTAGCCATCGTCGCAGGACAGGATTATAGTGCCCAAGTGTATGCGCAAAGACAGGTGCACTCTGTATTCCCTCACTCTCATAGCCCAATGGAACGGTAAATCAACACGACCGGAGAAAGATCAGGCGCGGGAACAACGGCTTTACGTGCTTTCCGAGGCACGGGGGTAAAACACCGCCAACTTCCTGACTCCTGGCAGCTACTGAGAATTTCTTGATGGAAAAACTTAATAACTGATTTTTTGGCCCGACCCAGGATTCGAACCTGGGACCTCATGATCAGCAGTCGCACTACTACAACCACTAGACCAACGAGGCACTATACCTACTAAGATATTGTGGTTGGGTATTAGGATTATTTTTAACTGTATACTATACTGATAATATTGAATTAGCCATTTATAGTGTAAATTATAATATTTGTCGAAATGTTAATTATGGATTCGAACCTTACATGCTGTATGCAAATGGTGCTTCATTTTTTTATTTGCATTTACTTCAAATAAAATACACGCAAAAAGCTTCATCGCGCAGTAAAAAACACAACAAATACATGTATAACTAATACGAAAAATTATACCCAAAACAAACAAATAATACTACCTATAAATAACCTAATAAGTAATAATAATATTATCGATTGATAAGATGACGTCAGCGATTATGTGCGCTGGCTGACGCCGTGACAGACGACACGGGTTTCACTTTCAAGAGCTTAGCGCTCACTGACTCCAGCAAGCCCGTGGGCAGTGAATACGCCCAGTTTTTAAAATAATTTCTTAATAAAATCAAATTTTGGTCTTTTGAAAAAAAATTATGATAGAAATGTTCATTAATAAATTGCCTATCCATTGGTGTAAATCGCAAAATAAAATAATACTTACTTTACGAGGAGATACACGTTATCAATAATTATTTCACATTTATGTGGTTTCGTTGTAAGTAGATTATTTTAATATTTATTCCTTTAAAAAGAAATTGGATAATATGACTCTTATGGAATCAAGATTATGTAGAAATATAATGTGTTTTTTATTAGTTGATATATCTTTTAAATAAAAAGTGGATAGCTCCTAAAAACCGCACAAATAATACGACTAGCGCGACATTTTGCTCAACCTGCGCCTTAAGCAAATACGAGAGTTGTGTAGCCCGCCGTAAGATTTCAAATCACAGAAACAAAAGAGTTCGATTCCCGCGAGGCCCAATGAAACTACTACTACTAAACGTAGTGGTTATATTCTCTTTGCTACTATACTATACCTACCTACTGAGATTTTTGTTACAGTCCCGATTTTATAGCTGACATGAGTAAATGGACTTCATTGTGGCGAAAAAGTACTATAAATATTAAAGACAGCAAATTTTAAACGCATTTTTATTTTAATTTTAACTATGAGTAAAACTACATCCGTTATCATATGATATATAGAGTTATCCGGTAATCGAACCGATCGTAAGCAAACCAAATTCGTTTCGCACTGACACCAATCATATTTTAAATGCGATTTGAAGTTTCGATTTACCACGTTCTCGGTGCTGAAGCAAAATATCGCGAGAAAACCTACATATTTGAGAAGTTAAAATATATCTCGGGAATAATTTTTAGGTATACTTATGTGAAGTCAGTCAACAGGCGTAGTAGTCAACTCAATCAACTCTTTTTTGTCCAGTAGTGTATGTAGTACGTATGTATGTAGGCTGCTACTTTTTTACTTTTAATAAGCCTATCCACTGTTAATCATAGGCTCCTCCCATTGTTTGTCAAACAGGCCGGATATTTGCAGTAGTAACCACGCTTGGCGAGTGGGTTGGCATCCGCAGCTTTTTATTACTCTGCACTGTTATCAGGAAGATGCTGCCATCCATCTCCTGTTTCAGTTTCCCTTCTGTCGCCTCTTACGACACCCACGAGACGAAATGAGGTATTAGTTTCCATTTCACCACCTGTACATTGCTAATATATATCTACTCCCGTTCATCATATCGATTCCCTCCATAGATTACGAAATAAGTTGGATATTATCCCTTGTTGCCACGCTTGGCAGGCGGGTTGCTAACTGCATCTTTTTATTATTTTGAGCTGTAATCAGAAAGGCGCTGCTGCCCATCTTTCTCTATATTTCAACTCCCGTTCATGAATATAGTCCCTGTTACACGTTCATCATGAATAGAAATACATTTATGAAATTTTAACTTTAATTGAAGTAGTTTTAATGATATTTCTAAATTGAAGCCAACGCGAGCGAAGCCGCGGGTAAAAAGCTAGTCTATAATATTCCCAATTTTCATCAAAATCAATTCAACAGTTTTAACGTGATTGGGAAAATAAGCTTTCATATTTATTATATTAGTAATATATTTAAATTTTAATTTTATGATAATATTTTTAATTATAAAAAATTTATAAAATTAAGTTATTAGGTATTTATTTGTTACTTCATTTATTCATACATTCTTTACTATTAAAATTCCACAACTGAGTATATGCCTCCCACCCCACATATTGCCTAATATTTGCTATAGTTGCCAAGGTTGGCAGTTTGGTTAGCGATCGGATTACCATGTCTTGCATATTTGACACTGATACCTGTTTCCGGTCTGGGTTTTTTGTGTGTGGCATAAATACGAGATGGTTATAACCAAACCATTAAATCTTTCTGATATTACCGACAGATTTGTCTTAAAATAAAAAATTAAATTTGGTAAAAAATTACTTTTTTTTATAGGAGAGGATGCAAACGAGCATGCGGCTCACCTGAGGGTAAGTGACCACCACCGCCCATGAACAACTGCAACACCAGGAAGGGAATTGCAGATGCGTTGCTGGCCTTTTAAAAAGGAGTAGGCTCTTTTCTTGAAGGCCCCTAATTCGTATCGGTCCGGAAAAATCGCTGATGGTAATTGATTCCACAAGGAAGTCGTGCGAGGAAGAAAACATCTTCTAAATCGCACAGTGGTGGACCGCCAATCATCCAGATGGTGTGGATGGTATCGGGAGTTCTGCCGCGATGTGCGTTCGCGAAATTTGGCGGCTCGGATTAATACGAACAATTCCTCAGAGCACTCCCCGTGGTAGATGCGAAAGAAAATGCAAAGGGATGCAACATCTCTTCGCAGTGCCAATGAATCAAGCCAATCGGAAAGGACTCGGTTGTCGATGATTCGAGCCGTTCTGCGCTGGATGCGGTCAAGTGGAAGGAGCTGGCACTGGGGAGCCCCTGCCCAGAGATGGGAACAGCACGCCAAGCTTTTTAGAGGCTAATTTGGCCTTCTCTTCCAAGTGACCACGAAACTGCAAGCCACTCAATATGTCGACTCCGAGGATTCCGATACTGGCTGAGGCAAGAAGGGGAGTGCCTTGAAACTGATGAGATACGATAAATGGGTTCTTTTTAGCGGTAAACGCGCAAACTTGTGTCTTCTGAGGATTAAACTGGACTAGATTTAGTCGCCCCCAATCCGAGACTTAGTTCAGCAAAGACTCGACTTCAGACACAAGTTTGTTCCGGTACTCGGCGACGTTTTCCCGAGAAATATTGGCACAGCCGGTGTATAGAGCATCACCAGTGCTGTCATACGCATAGCAATGAATGTTACCAGTTAGGAACATATCATTGATATGCAGAAGAAACAGCGTTGGTGATAGCACACAGCCTTGTGGAACACCAGCGTTAATAGGCTTGTAGTCGGAGCATGCACCGTCTACAACGACCTTGATGCTCCGATCTGCAAGGAAACTGGTGATCCAATTGCATAATTTCTCGGGAAGCCCATAGGAAGGGCTTCGAAAGAAGCGCTTTGTGCCAAACCCGATCAAAGGCCTTCGCAATGTCCAAACTAACGGCCAACGCCTCCCCCTTGGACTCTACTGCCTCCGCCCATCTATGGGTCAGGTAGACCAGAAGATCACCAGCTGATCGACCCCGATGAAAACCGTATTGGCGGTCACTAATCAGCTGGTGATCCTCAAGGTACCGCATGAGCTGTAGCATGTACTTCGCGTACGTCCGCTCGACATCGTTTTCAGATGTTTGACGTCCTGATGTCACAGTTAACCCGGCTGTCTTCGGTTTTTGAATATTAATTTTTGATTCGATCTACGCAGAATGAGCTTACAGTACCTTGAAGTCTTGCAGAGGTATCCCAAGCATACTAACATAACAATTGGATTTAATTTTGTTAATTATAGGATTCCAAACAGATGGCAGCATCCATCCATCTTCTCTATTGAAATTAGGATGTTTTTTTTTTAATTCCAATAGCCTCGCGTATCGCGTATCAGCCTTGGTAGGAATCGGAGTTCTTTATCGAAAATAAGTAAATTAAACGCGATCGTACGCGACGTAAATGTAAGAAATCACTATTTAAACATTTTATTCTAATGGTTTATATTGTAAATTTGCCTCGAAACCTTTTGAGTTACCATCCTTTTGAGACGCGCCCTCGGCTTCCTTATTTTCCACCATTCCATATTTTTTTTCATAATATCGAGAAAGCATTGTTTCTCAACGCTTTCGTCAATTTTTTTTCTGTAAATGAAATTATAAAGCGAGATCGGCGATTTTATAAGAAAACAAGCAGAGTTTAATATCATTACGTTTTAAACAAGCAGATGTTGCTTGGTGTTCTCTTTTTTGAAACTGACGTTGTCGTTTTAATGTTATTATTTGTAACGCATTTTAGTTATAAATATTTAAGTCGTATTGCACGTCTCATAACGCGAAACGTTATAGGTGTGTTCTACTCTCGACACGTCAAGGTCAAACAATTTTGTGTTCTTAAAATACTTCTATCATAACCATATTGCACTTATATGATGATATGAGTAGCAGTATATCAAGAAAACACTCTAATTAATCCATCTCATACTTTATAAAAATCATTTTATATTGCTACTTTGGAAAAAACCGGTTTGAAAAAAAATTTGCGCAGACGTCCGGATGTTGATTTTATACGGGGTCACGATAACTTCCGAAAAAAATTGACGTATCAAGATCGGGTTTTTTTTATTATCTATTATATATATCCTATTTTATATCAATATCCTACAATGCGTAGTTTGTTGATAAAAAGATTTTCAACTTTTATAAAATTTATTGCTATTAAAAATTTATAGGCGCTGTAATATATTTTTTTAGTATCTGATAGACAAATCAGCCTATATCAATTTTATACTTTATGTAATTTTTTTTTATATTCTACTAAGCCAGCGCTTATCTACGATCCCACCTGATGGTAAGTGGTGATGTAGCCTAAGATGGTGAAGCGCACTGACTTAACAAAAGCCTATTCACTCTTGCCTTGAAGACAGACACCCACACTGTAGTACCGGATGGAAAGACAGATGCTGGCAACTTATTCCACTCCTTTGCTGTACGCATGATGAACGACGAGGCGAACCGTTTGGTTCGAATGCGTGGTAAGTCAACAACGAAAGGATGGAGACTGGCCGAACGTCTGGTTGTCCGATGGTGGAAGGGAGGGGGTGGAATTAAATTATGTAATTCCTGCGCACACTCTCCGAAATGCATCCTGTAGAAAACCGAAAGGCTGGCTACTTTACGTCTGTGTTCGAGGCTGGTAAGATTGGTTTTAACCAAATTCGGGTCACCAATAAGCCTCTTAGCACGCCTTTCCATTGAGTCCAGAGCTGCTAGGTGGCATTTTGCAGCACCAGCCCATATATGGCAGCAATACTCCATGCACGACCGGACTTGCGCTTTATATAAAGTAAGCAGCTGTCCCGGCGTGAAGTATCGCCGCACCTTTGCAAGGACTCCCAGATTCCTTGCAGCTGCTTTGGCCTTGGACTCAATGAACCGCCCGAAGATCAAATTTGAGGATATTTCAACTGAAGGCGGTCGGTATATTTCAGTGATACATTTCGGAAAGAAGGAGCCAAGGTGAGCTGGCTCCTTTTTGCAGTGAAGAGACACGCTTGTGTTTTGGAGGCGTTGAACTTCACAAGATTGGCATCGCCCCAATCGGAGACTGCCTGTAATGTGAGATTCACACGCTCTACTATAGCTTCTCTTTCGGACTGGATTTGATCCCAACTGGCCCGAGGACTTGGTTGGTATCTCTCAACAACTGTGCTATCGTCTGCATACCCATAGATACCGGGCATAAGCAGATCATTAATATGCAGCAGGAAGAGAGTTGCGGAGAGAACGGAACCCTGAGGAACACCGGCGTTAGTCGCCATAGGATCGGATGAGCAGCCATCGACGACGACCCGGAGAGACCGTTCACTCAGAAAGTCCTTTACCCATTCAATCAGACCAGGGGATAAGCCGTACGCTGAAAGCTTACCCAAAAGGCTAGTGTGCCAAACTCTGTCAAAGGCCTTGGAGACATCAAGGGAAACAGTAAGTGCTTCCCCACTGTTCTCGAGTGCCTCGCCCCATACGTGTGTGGTATACGCTAGAAGGTCCTCAGCTGACCGATTTCGGCAAAACCCATATTGCCGGTCACTAATTAAGCGGGCATTCAATATACGCTCCATAATCTTGCAGAGTATGGAGGTAATTGAGATTGGACGATAATTGACAGGGTCGGCGCGGCTGTCTTTTTTTGGAACAGGCTGTACTTTGGCCAGCTTCCAGGATTTTGGCACTACTCCAGTACTAAATGAGAGGCGGAACAAGCGTGTCAACACAGGAGACAACTCAGGTACACAAGCCTTTAGGACTACAGCTGGTATACCATCTGGTCCACTAGCTTTACTCACGTCTAGACACCGCAAGGTTTTAAGAACCTCCTTATTCGTTATACGAATCTCCGACATAGGGGTCCCGCAGTGAGGTAATTTTGGTGGAAAGTTGTTGCCACTGCCTAGACGTGAATTGTAGGCAAAGAGAGACGCGAACAAGTCCGCTTTCTACTTAGCCGTATGAGCCAGTGTGCCATCCGGTTTTACCAACGGAGGCAGTGTAGGCCGACAGAAGTTTGTCTCGACGGCTTTGGCGAGAGACCAAAAAGCTCTAGTGCCAGATGGTCTGGCAGAGAGTTTTGCGCCAATATGTTTAATGCGATCGAGACTAGCTTTCCGTAATGCTTTTTTGTAGGACTTGGCGGTCTGGTTGAAAGTTCTCTTCTTGGAGCTAATATCCGGAGCTTTGCGGTTTCGAGCGTCAACCCAGGATAGGTAAGCTAAATGCTTGCGCTTTTCAGCTTGGGCGCATTCAGCGTTAAACCATGGGCGAACTTTGCTACCGGTGGGAGCGTCAGAGAAGGGGATAAAGTACTCCATAGCTTGACGCAACACATCCGTTATCGCAACCGCGCAGCTCGACGGATCCGCAGAAGAGAAACAAACCTCCCGCCAAGGATAAGTTGCAAAAAGTTTCGCATCTCATCCCAATCAGCTGACTTATACTGCCATATTCGTCAAACACCTTGGGACTCGTAATCAGGTGGAGAATATGACGATACAGATTTCACCAGACAATGGTCAGATGTACCCAAAGGAGAAGTAACCTGTACTTCATATCTGTCTGGTTCGGTAGTCAGCAGAAGGTCCAAGCAATTTGCTGTGTGACCGTCTACATCGGGTACCTTAGTCACCTTTACCATCTTAGAAAGACCTAGCGTCAAAACAAAATTCCACGCTTCTCTTCCAGCATGGTCGGTCTTTTGGTATGGGAACAGCCAGTCTTGGTGACAAGCGTTAAAGTCCCCCAGAAAGACCAACTGTGCAGTAGGATACCGATTTAGGGCCACGTCAACAGCCTCACTAAGGTGATCAAATAATCGTGTTGTCTCCTGGTCACCGCTGTGCGATCGATAGACACAGGCATAAAGGATTTTATCAATATCTCTATCTACCATCACCCAGATAGTCGAAAAAGTGGGGTCTTCAAGGTGACAGAGACGCTGGAAGCAGATGTCATTGCGGACGTACATACATACTCCGGCACGTGGATGGAATTTGTGCTCCAGGGAGAATCCAGGATAGTCAAGGTACGCCGCACTCGATGGACATACAATTGGCGTCTCTGTCAAGAAAAGTAGGTGCGACTTTTCAGTCTCAAGATGGTGATGGACTGCGCTGAGATTAGAGTGCAATCCTCGAATATTAGTGAGGTGCACTTTTAGTGAGAGGACGTGCAACCGCTGTTTAACACTACTTTTTTTTCTGCCGACTTCCAAAAAGGAGACGGTACTCAATTCGAGTGTATGTTTTTTTTTTGTGTTAGCTCATAACTATGTATTGGGCGAACCGATTTCAATGATTCTTTTTTTATATGAAAGCTGATAGTTCTCGTGTGGTCCCATATGAATTTGATCAAGGTCAGACCAATGGTTATTGAGTTATTCTTAAATAACCTATATTGAAGTCGCTTATATTGAAGTCGGCTGTACAAAATTTTTAATTTTAAATTATTAATGTACATATTAAGTGTTGAGAGTGAATAAGGATGGAGAATGGCAGTTGAGCGAGGCGTTCAATTAGCAACCAAACGATACTATCAAAGTTACTGTGCCCATGGAAGCTTGATCTGGAGACTGCGGGGACGCCCGAATCCCCCCAGAGATCGCCATCGGGTCCTCTCGCCCGGTCGCTAACCGGCACGATGGGGCCACCCTGGGATATTTCGCCAGTTGGCGGGGCAGCCTTTCATGAGTAGCTAATTCACTAATTAGACCCCCAACTACCTGCGGTCGGCCAGCGGAACACCGTGCTTCGGATCCCGCTACCCTCCACGACCAAGTACCCGACACAGTAACAACTGACGCTTCGTACCCGGTTTACATAGACAACGCTACTGCTCAGACCCATTCTCCATATGGCTTCACCAAGCACTTTGCATTGGTGGGTGGTAACCGAAAAGCCAGCGGCCGAAACCTATCACCGCAATTGGTGCTGCTCGTTTAACACTACCCGGGGGACACGTGTAGGGTGTCAGATTTCAAGTATTTCCTACGAACGCGCGCAGCCTCGCCCCCCAATGTAATGTAACTGATTTATTTTGATATACATTATATTTTCCCCTGTAGGTAACACTACCTATTAAAATAATAGACCGCTAAATTTAATACATGTAAATAATAATTATTTTAAATGTCAGGAATACAATTTTTTATCACAATTAATTGAAACGCTCATGAGCCGTGAACTGTTGGATTTTCCAAACTATTTAGAAATACATACGCAACATCTTGAACAATTTAAGGTTTTTTTAAGTAGAAAACAACCTTATAACGTCATTACCGTCTTCTATTATCGTCTATTAACGTCATATATTTGTATATATGTATGTATACGTCATATATGTATAGTTTATTTATTACTAAAATGTATATATTATGTAGTTAATTATCATTTTGTGAAGTGTTATTTTATTCTAGCTGCACCTACGTCAAATTCTCACCACTCCATGGGTTGACTGGTAAAGAATGGCTCAAGGCATTAAGTTCGCCCTTTGTATTCTTTTGTTTTAAGGAATACAATAAAGAATAAATAAATAAATAAATAACGTGAAATGTGTTGAATGATATTCTAAACTTCGATCAATGTTACGTAATCGTTCACGAGATCAAGCCCTCAAGTCGAAGAACACTTATCCTAAGTACAGCGTCTTGAAGAGCTAATCTTAGTAATTGAGTTATTGTTTTTGTAATATGTTTTGAAAGCAACGATCTTATTATGCTGATATCGTAATGAGAGCGTATCATATGATTAGGCACATCATAGTTTGTCCTTGAGAAACGTTTATTAATACGAAGCTAAATGTTATTCTCCTGTCCGTGCCCCGCTGCAGTAAATTGAACTATACTATAGTACGTAGTACTATTATATATTCTGTGACTATAGTAACAAAAAATATTATTATATTCTATTTCACGACTTATAGACTCTATTCCAAGTTCAAGCATGACTAAAGGACAAATACCCAAACAAACACATTTACTATGTAATATTAAAAAGATAATCCTATGGGATGGCAAAATGACACGATAGAAGAAAGATTAAGGCGCAGGACCAACGGCTTCACGTGCGCTCCGAGGCACGGGGGTGAGACACCGCCAGCTTCCTGATTCCGGGCAGCTACAAAGAATTTCTTGGCAGGATAACTGACTTTTATTGGCCCGACCCAGGATTCAAACCCGGGATCTTATGATCAGCATTTGCTGAATGAAATATTTCGAGGACATATGAAGTCTAAAACACCTCTAAGCACTGAGACCGCGTGGCGGGCTAATCGATCCAAAATGCAGCTCATAAATGATGGAGAGTCTATGCCTATGTTCAGCAGTGGACTTGTGAAGGGCTGTAATGATGATGATGATGATGAGATTAATAGCGGTACCCGCTCTGGCTTTTTATGGACAGGATGTAATAATGTGGCGATATTCAGATTTCAGAAAAGAAAATCTCCATGTTTTTAGGATAAAATATGTAAAGAAGATAGAAAGAAAATATTTATTTAGCATGTAGCATTATGCGCACGTGGCAGTAACATAATTAACTAAGCGCTTATATTCTGTCGGATGAGTCGACTCGCGAGCACTCGCTGGACATAATTTAGTACCTATTCTTTTAGAATTCTGTTATTCCTTACAGTAAGGTTGTAAAAAATCTAGGGGTTCTAATTGACAGTACAATGTCTTGGGCACTACAAATTGAACAGATAAGTAAGAAAATGTTTGCAGCTAGTGGAAGTCTCAAAAAACTTCGAAATTTCTTGCCAATTTCTACCAAAATTGCGTTAGCACATTCCATTTTGTTGCCTTATTTAGACTATGCTGATTTATTTTGCGACACTGATATTACCATGGAGCAATTAAACAAGCTTGAGCGTCTTCAAAATATTTCCATTCGGTTCATATTTGGTTTACGCAAATATGACCATGTATCCCAATTTCGAAATCAACTCAATTGGCTCCCAATCCACCTTCGTCGGAATGTCCATTTACTTTCTTTACTTTTTAGTGTTCTGTTTGATCCGAAATCTCCAAGGTACCATAAGGAACAATTTCACTATCGACATGAATTTCATGATCGTAGTTTGCGTTCAGTGTATAGCTTGGCTTTGAATACTCCTTGCAGCGTAACTTCTTTTTATAATAAGTCATCTACTTCACAAGCAACCCGACTCTGGAATTCATTACCACTTAACATCCAGCAAGAGCAATCTTTACAGACTTTTAAAAACAACTGAAGGAGTATTATTTGAATTTCCCGTCATAATAATAAATTACATATATTTCCTCTTTTTATTAATGCTTGTTTTTTTTTTGGTTTAATTTTCTCTGCATATATATATATATGTATGTTTATTAAATTTATATATTACATATATATTTTAACGGTGGTAGAGCCAAGCGGCAGTTTTTGCTGTTGCACATATGGGCCAGCTCGAGCCGGGTTGGTACCACGACCTCACAGAATACCGACGTGAAGTAGAAGTTCTGCGTTTCGTCTGGTAAGTGCAGGTGACCGGAGGCCCAATTCCCCCCCCCCATCAACATGGTAGCGGAATTACATCAAAGAATACCCCAGGAGGGTACCAGAACCCCTGGAGAATCCCTCGCTGACCATCCACGACCATGTTATTCCACTCCTGAGCGAGGGTGCTCAGGCTGCCCACGTATTCTTGGGCAAAATTCAACAGGGGACAAAAAAACATCAGGGGACTTCACTCGAACCTAAACAACATGCACTGCCATCTCGAGACAGCGAAGCCGGCCTTGCTCGTTCTGACCGCGACGCAGGTGTACTCTCCGGCTGATACTTCGTATCTCTCCTACCCGGGGTACAAATTGGGGCACTCCTTTGTGCCTCGGGCTGGAGTTTGCGTATATGTCAGAGAGGACATCTGTTCTCGACGCCTCGGCAATCTTGAAAGTTCGGACTTGTCCATCCTTTGGCTACGCGTAGACAGCGACGACCATCCACGCGTCTACGGGTGCCTCTATAGGTCCCATAACGGTAATGCCGAAACAGACCGACTCATCCACTACGTCCAAACATAACATAACATAACATAAACACTCACGCCTGTCACCCAGAGGGGTAGGCAGAGACTATGGAATTCCATTTGGCACGATCCTGACACACCTCTCTCGCTTCCTCCACATCCATATACCTACGCATACACGCTCGTCGGTTAAAGGTACTCTTAATTTGGCCCATTTTCAATATATCGCCTATTTGGTCGATAAACTTTCGCCTAGGGCGACCCTTCCCGACTCTGCCATTTACCTCTGCAACATAAATTTGCTTTGTCACTCTTTCCTCATTCATTCTTTCTACATGACCAAACCACCGAAGCATTCCTTTCTTAATCCTAGTCACAACATCATCTTGCAAACCACACATTTCTCTTATCACACTATTACTCACCCTGTCATTCAGATTCAGCCCTAGCATACTACGTAATGACCGCATTTCTACAGCATTTATTCTACTCTCGTGCTTCTTCTGCCACACCCAACTTTCACTACCATACATTAAAGTAGGCACTAACACAGCATTGTGAATTGCCAAACGTGCTTTTTTGGACACATTCTGACTTTTCACAATAGAGTGTAGAGCCCCATTCAATCTATTTCCTGCATTCACTCGTCGTTCTATATCCTTATCATATCTACCATCCCTGCTAAACACACATCCCAAATACACAAACTCATCTACTTGCTCTACCAACTCCCCTTCTATTCTTATTTCACATATCGTTTTACTTTCTTCTCTTTCAAAAACCATAACTTTCGTCTTACTTGCGTTCACTTTCATTCCCTTTTCTTTTAATGTCCTGTTCATTAATGTAACCATCATTTGCAACTCGGCTGCCGACGACGCAAGTATAACGTCCAAATGGCTACAGATTCCTTGCTACAACAGGTCCCATCCGCAGAGATCGTGATCCTTGGCGATTTTAACGTCCACCACGCCGAATGGCTCAGTTCACGTTTAACCGATCATGCGGGGAGATCTGTTTATGACTTTGCCTTGGCATGTGGTCTGACACAACTGGTAACTTCGCCTACGCGGATTCCAGATGTGGAGGATCATACACCTTCCCTGTTGGACTTTCTGCTGACCTCTCATCCGGACGGATATCAGTTTTCCGTCGATGCCCCTCTCGGCTCTTCAGACCATAGTCTGATCCGGAGTGTGATGCTACTTACGCTCCCCTCGCGGTTGCGTTCTGCAGATTGCCGCCGTGTTTGGCATTACAGGTCAGCGGATTGGGACAGAATGCGGTCTTTCTTTGCATCCTACCCGTGGGGGCGGGTTTGCTTCTCACCGGATGATCCCAGCGCTATTGCTGACTCTGTCACTGATGTGGTGCTACAGGGAATGGAACTATTAATTCCATCATCAGTGATACACATCGGAGGCAGATCTCAGCTTTGGTTTGGTCGCCCCTGTAAGACTGCACTACGCAGTAAGCAGGAGTGTTATCAAGCCTGGGCTACGGCTTCGGCGACTCGGGATGTAAACACCAGCATACTTAAAAACAAGTATAACTTCGCCTCCAGGTCCTTCAAAAGAGTTATTGCCAAGGCAAAGTCAGAGCACATCGGCAGAATTGGCGAGAAACTAGTTCGCCTTCCTTCGGGAATCCATGCATTCTGGTCTCTCGCCAAAGCTGTCCAAGGGAATTTCTGTAAGCCATCACTACCATCTCTGCACAGGAAGGACGACTCACTGGCTCAAGCCGCAAAAGACAAAGCCGACCTTTTAGGCTCCCTTTTTGCGTCCAACTCGACTCTTGATGACGGGGGGAAAACACCGCCGTCCATCCCGCGGTGTGAGTGCTCCATGCCGGATGTGCTGTTCTCACAGCGCTCGGTTCGCAAAGCACTTCTCTCCCTGGATATCCAAAAGTCGAGTGGGCCTGACAGAATCCCCCAATTGTGCTGAGGACGTGTGCTCCGTAGTTGGCACCGGTCCCAACGCGTCTTTTCCGGTACTCCTACTCCCAAGGCGTAGTCCCAAATTCATGGAAGACAGCTTTTGTCCACCCGATACCTAAAAAAGGCGACCGTTAAGACCCGTCCAACTATAGGCCTATCGCGATCACCTCCTTGTTCTCCAAAATAATGAAATCCATTATTAACTGCCAGCTCATGCGGTACCTTGACGCCCACCAGCTGATTACTGACCGCCAGTACGGTTTTCGTCGCGGTCGATCAGCTGGTGATCTTCTGGTCTACCTGACTCATAGATGGGGGGAGGCAGTAGAGTACAAGGGGGTGGCGTTGGCCGTTAGTTTGGACATTGTGAAAGCCTTCGATCGGATTTGGCACAAAGCGCTTCTTTCGAAGCTCCCTTCCTATGGGCTTCCCGAGAAATTGTGCAATTGGATCACCAGCTTCCTTGCAGAACGGAGCATCAAGGTCGTTGTAGACGGTGCATGCTCCGACTACAAGCCTATTAACGCTGGTGTTCCACAAGGCTGACATGCGGATGACAGCACTGGTGATGCTCTATACACCAGCCATGCCAATATTTCTTGAGAAAACGTCACCGAGTACCGGAACAAACTTGTGTCTGAAGTCGAGTATTTGCCGAACAAAGTCTCGGATTGGGGCGACTAAATCTAGTCCAGTTTAATCCTCAGAAGACACAAGTTTGCGCGTTTACCGCTGAAAAGAACCCCTTTGTCGTATCTCCTCAGTTTCAAGGCACTACCCTTCTTGCCTCAGCCAGTATCGGAATCCTCGGAGTCGACATATCGAGTGACGTGCAGTTTCGTAGTCACTTGGAAGAGAAGACAAAATTGGTCTCTAAAATGCTTGGCGTGCTCAGCAGAGCGGGACAGTATTTTATGCCGGTACACCGCCTGCAACTTTACAAGGCGCAGGTTCGGCCTCATATGGAATACTGTTCCCATCTCTGGGCAGGGGCTCCCCAGTGCCAGCTCCTTCCACTTAACCGCATCCAGCGCAGAGCGGCTTGAATCGTCGATGACCGAGTCCTTTCCGATCGGCTTTATTCATTGGCACTGCGAAGAGATGTTGCATCCCTTAGCATTTTCTTTCGCATTTACCACGGGGAGTGCTTTGAGGAATTTTTCGGAATAATCCCAGCCGCCAAATTTCACGAACGTACATCGCGGCAGAACTCCCAATACCAACCACACCATCTGGATGATTGGCAGTCCACCACTGAGCGATTTAGAAGATGTTTTCTTCCTCGCCCAACTTCCTTGTGGAATCGATTACCATCAGCGATTTTTCCGGACCGGTACGACTTAGGGCCCTTCAAGAAAAGAGCCTACTCCTTTTAAAAAGGCCGGCAACGCATCTCGAATTCCCCTGGTTCCCCTGGTGCTGCAGTTGTTCATGGGCGGCGGTAGTCACCATCAGGTGAGCCGCATGCTCGTTTGCCCCCTCTCCTATAAAAGAAATAATATTATATTATTATATAATTTATATATTTTCATTATATATATATATATATATATATATATATATATATATATATATATATATATATATATATATATATATATATATATAATCAGAAAGATTTTTTAAAAATTGTCCCATAAGAAAGGGCCTGAGATACAAGCTCAATGCTCAGGCGCAGATGCAAATGTATGTTTTTGAAAATTTTTTCCTGAGTAAAGAAATTATTATTGTAAATAATACTTTCAATATTATCGTTACAATGGTAATATTATAATATACTTCAACTAATTAACTATCTAGGTAGCCCAGATGGTTAGAACTGGCTGTAAATTTCACAGTACGCGAGCAACA
The DNA here is from genome assembly GCA_033319125.1 of Parnassius glacialis. Lineage (NCBI taxonomy): Eukaryota > Metazoa > Arthropoda > Insecta > Lepidoptera > Papilionidae > Parnassius > Parnassius glacialis. The sequence goes on along the minus strand of JAVANC010000002.1, from coordinate 3,568,519 downwards.
CGCGTTCGATCCCCGTCGGCACCAATGAAATTGTTAATTGCAATTTTAAGGCTTTAACAAGCCTGAATGACCTTGACGAAACGGCTATCGCAGAGATTTTAGCCAACGTCAACACCGTCTAGCGACTACGTTCTGTATTACTTATAAAAGTGCAAAGATTAATAGACTGCAGAGATGACAATTATAAAAGTGACATACTGCCTGTTATGCTTGCGCATCACTGAGAATTATGTCGTAGTTACGCATCTTCAATTACATTGTGCTGTAGCTTTGTCCGGTAGGCGTCACGAGCTATCAAGTGTTCAAGTTTCAAGTACGTAAGAGTTTTTTATTATATATGTTAAATCGTATTTATTTGTATCGTATTAGTAGATTTGGGTAAAAGCGTTCGCTGTAAATTTTTCCCGGGTTTGATCCCCGACAGCACGAATGCTATTTGTAATTGCAATTTTCGTCAACATGCATTGGGGCAGTTCGGCGGGCATTTTCTTGCCCTAAAACCCTCTCAGAAATAAAAAAAGAGTTCTGTGCCCAGTAGAGGGACTTGTATAGCCTTTTACTTTACTTTGTAGCAATATTTATATTATTTATATTATGTTATATTAGATACAGAAGGGTACCTTATGCTGACAAAAATATCACGTGGAGGCGACGAAATCGTAAAACATCTTTGTACCTAGATAAAACGTTCGAAAGATTGTCAATCATGTTATACGCCACATTTTCTATAGAGCGTAGAACATTGCAGATAGGGCAAAATAAAAAATAATCCAAAATATTATGGGAACTATTTATTAATAATATTTGTAGGTATTTATAATAAAAACAATGAACAAGCTGCAAGGTTCAACTAATAATGTTTCTTGTAAACACAATTGTAAAATTCCTGTTTTAATGTTTACCAATGGTTAATTGATGAATCGTAGTCAAGATCACTTCATATAAAATATATTTAATTAAAATTGACACATGACCTATTTGGCTTTCTACTTACAACTCGGCGGTGAAAAGAAGATTTTGTCTTTTCACACAAGTATTGTTTACAACTGGCGTGGTTTCGAAAAGCGTGATTAAGTGTCAGCGGTATATAATCAATTAAATACTGAACTTTTTTGAAATTTTTCTTTGTTTATTTTTGTTATATCTTCTTAAAAACTGACGCCATCTCACTATTTTATTATTTGTTTTTTTTGTAACGCATAAGGATAAGTTAGACTAAGTTAGATTAACTTGGATAAGTGTGTAAGTTTTTTTTTAATTTTATCACAAATTTTACCGCAATAAATTATTACCTTTTCTACAGTGATTCTCTCCTCTTAGTTTCGGCGTGACTGTAGGATGTTATACTGAGTCACCGTCAGTTACTAAGCGGCCATAAATCATTATATGTATGTATAGACATAGATAATATATACATTTTTTTATTTTAATATTTATGTTTTTTTGAATTTTGATTGATTTTTTGAAACCTGGTAAAATTATTTTTTTCCATACCAATTGATGGGCCTGAGTATAATGCTAGTTATGCTCTTTGGCTGAAGTTATTTTTTATTTTATGCTCAATTGCAAACAAAACAATATTGATTGCGCATTTCTAAAACAAAATTTTACCTCTTTTCCTTCTATTGGAGCTATTATTAGCATCTAACATGGCGGAATAGTTATTATTATCTATAAGACCATTTGCAGAAACAGTTTTTGTTACCAGTTATGAGTATAACATTTTATCAGCTGCTTTGTTTATAGTGCCTTGAGCAACACTTTGCCGGTTTCTGTACAGAAAATGATGCTGGCTTTGCAAATATGGATGGCCGCTACCATTGAATATAATACCCGCCATGTTACACTTATTTACATAGAAACTTTAATTATCATTTATATGCATAAAATTCTAAATAGCACTTTTTACACAAGAAAGTAAACTTTTAGATCAGTCCATCTTGTTTTTCACTAATTAAGTGAAAAGTAAAACAAACCAATAGGTGCCGTGATTTAAAATTTCTTGCAACTTTTTATAGAAAAGCATGACCTTATCATAATATAATAGTCAATCATTTAGCCATGTGATAAAACTTTTAAGTGTGCCAGTCAAACATTAATGATGATATTCGGGTCATTATACTGGAAATAGTCTTTTAAATATTTTGTAGTACAATTGATAATCTTCAGTATGATTGACCGTGTATATGACTTTTATAAGTCTATGTTATTTTTGATGTAAATTATTATTGCAGATAAAAGCCCTTTCACATTTATTGTATTCTCGAATTAAATTAGTTGAAATGAAAATAAGAATTTTGGCTCTTTATAACTGATCTTTAAATGTAAAACACTGACTTGAAATTATATAATTATCGGCATTTTTTTAATTCATTGAACTTTTTTAAGATTGTGTTGAAACTCTACTGGTAAAATAAAAACAAATATATATATATATATATATATATATATATATATATATATATAAGTTCTTGATGAAAATAAAGCATGCGCGTTACATCGCATCCCATCAAGAATTTCTAATGTAATTCTTGGTGTAAAGCTAAGACGTGATAATAACTGTAAACAATAGAATAACAAAACAATGAAAATATTTGTAAATACTTGCTTTATAACCTAATAAATATTATTTGACCGTAATAAAATAAAACAAGTTAATCTTCGGCAGTAAAGTAAAAATAAATATTTTCGATTAGTTTTGCAATACCTAACAGCCGGATCAGCGGGCGATTCTGATCCATCTAAAGATGCTAAATTTCAGCAAGCACTGTCAAACTCAATAGGAGTGACTGAAAAACGGTTCTTGATATAGAAGGGTAAATAAATTATTTAACCTATAAAGTAAAATCACTTTATTAAAAATCAAAATAGCCCAATAGCTTTATTAACATGAGATATATAATTGTACGAGTGCTTACAATACTTAACATTATTTTACTGAAATCTCAGAAAGTTTTTTTTAATAGAATAAGGGTGACAAACGAGCACACTGTTCACCTAATGGTAAGTGGTTGCTACGTTCCATAGACATCTACATCCATTCTCGATTACGTATCAAAATGTATATGCGTTGTCACGCGTGAGGACTAAGATGTAATGCCTCGTTTCCAGTAAAAAGTTTATCCGGTTCTCTACATATACTATACGAAACACAGCAGGGTTAAACTGCTATTTTACATGGTATTCCGTGAGAGTGTGGCCCTTCCCCTGTCGAGCCGACCCTTTCGTGCTACAACTAAACCTACTACTAATATAGCTGCAGCATGGCTCTACCACGTAAGAAAAAATTGACGTTGAAAATTTAAGTATTTTCAGAAGCAACTTTGCAATTATTTTCTATTGAGTGAATTTTTGTGGAATCGTGTTTTGCAAACCGCCACCTGAAATACGTACAATGTTTTTTCGATAACGATGTGAAATTACAAAACGATCCCCATGCATATCAATGTGGCTCTATTCAGCCTCTTAATATGAACATACTTCGGCATTCAGAGATTTTAAAAGTTTTCATGCGTAGATAATGGAAGATATAATATTATATTACTGTCCCGTGTGAGGCAACCTTTATACTTATATACATATTCTCATCATATTTTTATGGTTGGTTAGAAAAATTATATCTAAATGCAAACTTTCACAGGGTAATTTTTTTTTTACAATTTTTACCCAGCAAGTAGTAAAGCAACTACAATCCCATCGGTAAGTGGTTATGTAGCCTGTATATACATTACGAATATGTAGTGTTAATGGTGAATTGCACTGACTTAACAAAAACCTATTCACTCTTGCCTTGTAGGTAAATATTATTTGCGACCTATTTGTGTGTGTGTGTGTGTGTGTGTGTGTGTGTGTGTGTGTGTGTGCGCGCGCACGCGCGCGCGCGCGTGTGTGTGTGTGTATGTGTGTGTGTGTGTGTGTGTGTGTGTGTGTGTGTGTGTGTGTGTGTGTGTGTGTGTGTGTGTGTGTGTGTGTGTGTGTGTGTGTGTGTGTGTGAAGAAAAGCGTATGAGAATACGTGAAGAGGAATAAAAGTTGAGTACTACTTCGCTTACCTATACGAGGTTGCCACTCGAGAACCTTCCTATTTTTTATCTGTTTTCCAAGTTATATAGCAAGCCCATTGCCATTTCACTGTAATATTCCGTTGGGCCATGTCAGTTTCTCTGGTTCGACTGCGAATATCTTCATTTCTAACTTTATCACGTAGAGTAACCCCTCTCCAATTTAAAATTTTTACATTTTTTAGATGATAGTTTGTCTAACAAAAAAAAAAAACCAAAACCCACGAATGTCTTTATATAGTTATTTATACTTAGGGAAGCACCATTTTTTTATTTATTTAAATTGTTTGATTTAATTTGATAACAGTGTACCTAAATGTAAGTATCTGTATCTATATTTCCCTCCCCAATAATATTTTACAAAGTCATACTCATAAAAACAGCGTTTTATTGTAATACATAATTATAAAATTCAGTATCAACTAATTAATAAAAATATGCAACAATAAAATTACATAGGTATTAAAAACTATCGAAATCTAAGAAACGAGAGCATGTTGGTCGTTCCACATCTAAATTATATAAAAATGCATTTTTCAATTTCACTAATCAACGTCGCCGCGAAAATTTCTTCTTCTTTGGGCACTTTAAAAATTAATTTATTTAGCAAATAATATTTACAGTTACCAGTGTACAGATATTAACTAAATTAAGTATTTCTAGTCATAAAAATATTTATAATTGAGTATAAACTTTTAAAAAACTAATATATATTTGAACGAAGTTGCCCCAACACCGACGCGCGGTCCACCCTCAATGAAGTCCGAAAACGGACTGTGACAGGCTAACAGGGCGACGGAGCACGCGCGCTCGCGTAAATATATTCAATTTCAGGGAAAAATGATATATTCTCTTATAAAACGGGGAATAAAAATAAAACTCTCAATTAAAAATATTTATATTTTTAAGAGCTTTTTTTTAGTGCAAGAACTATTTAAAAAGCTTGTGCCGTTTTGGAGAAATTTTGCAAAATATGACAAAGATAGGTACTCTTTGGGGATTTTTTTTCTAATAAGGGGTTGACAAAAATACAATTTTGTTCAATTAAAAACATTTACCAAATCCTCTTCTGTTGCCCTGTATTTTTTCTTTGTGGATTAAGTGAACAGTTATTGAGATTTTTTTACTTAAATATCCAAGATTTAGGCATTTCAACCACTGTTAAGGCCCTCGGCGGTGAAGGAAAACATCTCGAAACAAAATATTTTGAAGACATGTGAAGTTCGCCAACATGCATTGGGGCAGCGCGGCGGACATTTCCTTGCTCTAAAACGCTCTCAGAAATGAGAGGAAGCCTGTGTACAGCAGTGGGACGTATATAGGCTGTAACTTTTACTGTCTAGGCTATGAAAACTTTATATGAATAGATAAAGGGTATTATAATCCTCATTTTGTTATTCCTCGAATTGACACATCATTTAATAAAATTTTTAGTAAACTACTTTGGCGTTATAAGATGTTCTTTATACGGCATTTTGAAGTAGGTACAAAACAATGTGGGTAGTCTATATAATATAGCAAAATAGCTTGGCATTGTTCTCTATCTTTTCGTGAAGTTTTGTTACAATCAGCCATTCCAAAGACTAGCCCGGACAGACAGAGAGACAGAGAGAGAGAGATATATTTTTAATAGAATGCAAATAACCCCCTCAGCACAATAAGAGGTGGTTATTTCGAAATTACAGACATACACTTCAATTTTATTTATAGGAATGTCTAGACTGCACTGTGAAGATTGTTCACTATGTAGATAAAATACAAAACTTTCGTTCAAAATTGAGCATCCTGTTATTTAGAATTAGTTTTTGTAAGTTCAAAGCTCTTAAGATCTTACGTTTTCTGGGAATTGTTACTGATACAAGGATGTGATTGTAAATTTACAAGTATTTACGTATTGCTTAATCAGATCATTAGTCTTTGAGTTATCTTCAACCAAACAAGTCAATCGGGAAGAAATTGTGAAATATTGAGAAAATCGAATTCCGTGTCGTTATAACGTTCCTTACCAAGCGTGAAAAATCAGTTCGGACTATACTGGAAGAGATGTCATCAGTTTACGAAGGCTATTATCCAAGTAAAACTATGGTTTACAAGTGGCATACTCTTTTTAAACAAGGCAGAGAGTCACTTGAAAACGACCCACGGCCAGGAAGGCCAATCGAGGTGACCACTTCGTAAATTATTCAAAAAGTCGAAAAATTTATATTAGAAGATACCCGCCTAAAGAAAAAACAGCTCGCAGAAATGGTTGGAGTATCAGATACAATCATTTTCAAAATTCTTCACGACAATCTTGGCATGACTAAAGTCAGCGCAAGATGGGTGCCTAGAATGCTCACGTCGCCTCAAAAGCAATAGCGCATGGAGTGTTCTCGTGCATTTTTGGACCTCTGTATGAAAGACAAAGATGGAGTTTTGCCTCGAATTTTTGCTGGTGACGAAACTTGGGTTCACCATTATGAACCTGAATCCAAACAGGATACCCTAGAAATTTAAGGTGGCACAATCGGCTGGGAAAATCATGGCGACAGTCTTTTGGAACTCAGAAGGAATCATATAGATTAATTATAAAGATAAAGGTGTCTCCATAACCACAAATTACTACGCATCAACCCTAAAACAATTGAAGGAAGCCATAAAGGAGAAAAGAAAAGGAAAATTGACCAAAGGAATCCTTCTTCTGCACGACAACGCGACTATTCACAAGTGCCATGTTGCGATGGCTGCCCTGCAGAAGGTGGGCTTCGAAATTTTGTTACACCTACCCTATAATCCTGACCTGGCCCCCAGTGATTATTATCTATTTCCAAACTTAAAAAAAGAACTTCGTGGGAAAGAGTTTTTAAGAGATGAAGAAGTGAAGGAAGCAGTTTCGACGTATTTTTTAGACAAAGTCAAATAATTTTTTGAGGGTATACTTAAGTTAATTGAAAGATCCGAAAAATGTATTAGGGTAGCAGGTGAATATATTGAAAAGGAAAAATAAATTTGGAATTTTATTTCCACTCCTTACCCCCCATTCGGCGAACTTAAAACGCACCCTTGTATTATACGAGTGACGAGGTTATGTTATTAAAGCTTAATAGTGGATTTTCATTGATAATTAATCATACTTGTTATTAAATGTTGCGATACACGGTGAATCTGAATTTGTTAATAAGTGATTTTTTAGATTTTTACACGTACCTCCGAAACAAGATGATGCTTGTTTACCTTTAATCGGTTTGCTCCATTTTGAATATCTTCTTTTTATGCTATAATATATATATATATATATATATATATATATATATATATATATATATATATATATATATATATATATATGATCGATTTTATTTGTAACTGAGAGTATAAGACGTGTTTATTTTCGCTCCGTGAATTTTAAATCTAAAGTGCAGTAAATTTTAGTTGCTATAGCATGTGTTTATAACATTATTTTCGTTAAAAAGTGCTCTTTCCAATGGTGAAATCAGAATTGTGAAATACAAAGGGAATCGTAAGATATAAGCGAAAATATTTCAAATTTTTTTGTAACGAACTTTTGACGCTGACCTACGATAACACGCATCGAGCCCGCTTCGCGTGCCTCCGTGCTGTGTTTAGTCACTACTTGAACGTCGCCGTGCTACATTCAGGCGGTCGAGTTGTAAAGTTAATATATTTTTTATATTATATTATTTTTGCTATTAAAAATGAATGCTTGTAATGGCGGTTGCAACAAGCCTCTGAAGGCTAATGAAAAGATTTCCTGCTCTCAAACTAACTGCAAAAAACAATTTCATTACTTTTGTGTTCAACTGACAAGTGCTAAAAAGCCGTCTAACTGGAAATGCCCTGACTGCATTCAAGAAATGTCATCAACTCGTAATAAAATCAAAAATGATACACCCGGTAAGAACTCTTTATCTAAAGCTATCAATGAATCACTCGACGAACGTCAAAATGTAACCTTTACTCGGGGTAATACTTTAAATAATAGCTTCGTTGAAGAAACTGTCAATCTGCGGTCCGCTGTCAGAAATATTTTGCATGAAGAAATAAGAGATATTGTACGAGCAGCAATAAGCGAGGAGTTTTCCATATTAAGAAAGGAATTACGCAGCTGTGAAGATTCCTTAAGCTACTTGAATAATAAGTTTGAAGAAATGAAAAATAATGTTGAGGCCTGTGTGGAAATGAATAAAACAATCCAGCTTGAGAACAACTTATTGCAGCGCAAAGTCAATGATTTGGAATCGAGGTTGTCTGTTATAGAGCAGGACTCGAGGCAAAATAATATAGAAATTCATTGTCTACCAGAGCACAGACAAGAGAACTTAGTTAACACTCTTATGCAAATCAGTAAAGTAGTTAGTTTTCCTCTTACAGAAACTGACATTGTTGCCTGTAATAGAGTTCAAAAACAAAACCCGGCCTCAAAAGTACCCAAAACAGTTATATGCAGATTTGTCAGTAAATTAAAACGCGACAACTTACTTGCAGCTGTATACAAATATAACAAGTCTCATCCTAAAGCAAAATTGAACACCAAACTTTTAGGCTTTGGCGATGTTGAATCAGCCGTCTACATCAGTGAACATCTCACCCAAGCTAATAAATCACTGCATGCTGCAACGAGAATCTGGGCGAAAGAGAAAAGTTACAAATGTGTAAGAAATGGAAGAATTTTTGTTAGAAAAGACAAATCACTTTTGCAACATTTTGTTAGAAAAAACAAAATGTTGCAAAAGTGATATTACACCAGTTTACCTTGAAATCTTTAAATTAGATTTTAAATCTTTTTAGCAACGGTCATTGTTTTTAGTTTTAAAATTCACTCTTAATATTTATTACCAAAACATCCGCGGTATGCGGACTAAATTACCTGATGTCTTTTTGGAAGTTAGCGCTAACAATTTCGATTTAATCGTATTAACAGAGACTTGGCTTAACGATAGTATATTTGATAGTGAAATTTTCGATAGTAGGTATCAAGTATTTAGGAGGGACAGATCATCCAACACTTTTAATGAGAATAATGATGGAGGTGGTGTTGCTATCGCTGTGAAAAAGTCAATTAGTGCTTATAGAAACCACAATTTTGAATCTCGTTGTGAAGATTTATGGGTAACCCTAGAGCTGGGTAACTATAGAATCTATGTTTGTTCAGTTTATTTACGTTCTCCTCTAAATCAAACTCATCTCAAGCCTTTTACTGAAAATGCTGGTAATGTCATTAATAATACATGCAATGATATTCTTATTTTTGGAGATTTTAATCTGCGTGACATTGTTTGGACCCCTTCTAATGCAGATTCATCGCTTAAACCCAGCAATTTCGATAATATCTTCGGTTATGAATTCGTAGACTTTTTGTCTAGTCATGATCTAAAGCAATACAGTCAGATCTCTAATCACCAGGGAAAAATTCTCGATCTCGTGCTGAGTAACACAATCTGTGATATTTCCGTTAAAAAATCAAACAGTATAATTTCTCGAATAGACAACTATCATCCCCCAATTGAAGTAGACTTAGTTTTATGTAAAGCAAAAATGCTGTCTCCAAGACAAACTCCTAAATATAAGTTTTTTTTAGCGAATTATGATAGTATACGAGCCCGTTTATCCGACCTCAACTGGACTTCGGAGTTCCAAAACTGTTCGACTGTTGATGAAGTTGTATCGAAGTTTTACTCTATAATAAAAAAAGTTATCACTGAATTTGTTCCATGTCGCATACAAAACAAAAAAATCATATCCTCCATGGTATACAACAAACCTCATAAAACTATTACGAGAAAAGGAAAAATCTCGTCAAAAGTTTAAAAAGTACAGGAATGAATTAGATAAATTTGAATACAATATCTTAAAAGTTAGAACTAAAACATTAATCAAAAAATGTTATGACAGATACATTGAAAATGTTGTTGACAGCGTGATTAAAGACCCCAAGTAATTTTGGACTCATATAAAAAATAAACGTAAGAATAATGGTTGTATACCGTCTAATATGAAATTTGGAGACAAAGAAGCTAATAATGGAGAAAAAATTTCCGAGCTGTTTGCAGAACATTTTGAATTAGTATATAAACCTATTGATATTAGTTTACATATAAACAAAATGGAAATACCAAAGTCTGCTTTCTCCATGGGGAATCTTTATTTAAATAATGACAGTATTGAGAAGTGCTTAAAGGCTCTAGATATTACTAAGGGCGCTGGAAGTGATAGGATTCACCCCTTGTTTCTGAAGGAATGCGCAGTAGAGCTCACGATACCTTTACATATTATTTTTAATAGATCATTATCTGAAGGCATATTTCCGAAACTTTGGAAGGATGCAATAATTATACCATTACATAAATCAGGCGATAAAAGTAATATCTGCAACTACAGACCTATTAGTATTCTTCCAGTTTTAGGTAAAGTTCTTGAATCGTTAATTTGTCCTTATTTGACTTGGCATATAAAACATATTATAGCTGATCAACAACACGGATTTTTTAAAAAACGCTCTACTACATCCAATCTTATTACATTTGTTGACAGAACACTTACTAGAACGAGCTCAGGGAATGAAGTAGATTGTATTTATAATGACTTTAGTAAAGCGTTTGACACAGTAAATCATTCAGTTCTAATCAACAAACTACACACATTTTTTGGCATACATGGATGCTTATTAGATTGGTTTGCTTCATATCTCACAGATCGAACACAAAGAGTAGTCATTAGCGGTTTTGTTTCTAGAGAAATTATCCCAACGTCTGGAGTTCCACAAGGCTCGCACCTTGGTCCATTACTTTTTATAATGTTTATCGATGATATTAAGCATTGTATCCGTAACTCCGAATTTGAATTATACGCAGATGACCTAAAGATATCCAAAATTGTGAATAATAACATAGACCAAATTCAACTTCAAGAGGATATAGATAGAATTACAGAATGGTGCCGGCAAAATAAAATGTCTCTCAATACAAATAAATGCTATCACATTAAATTCTCTCGAAAATTTAACAAATATAATAGTAGTTACAATATGAATGGTGTAGATTTAGCGAAAGTAGATGAAGTGAAGGACTTAGGCATTGCTATTGACTCTCAGATGCGATTCACTAACCACATTAACAATACCATACACAAATCGTTAAGAATGTTAGCTTTTATTTTCAGAAACACCAAAGATTTTAAGTCCGTTTTAGCATTAAAAGTTCTCTATTTTGCACTGGTTCGCAGTCATGTTGATTATTGGTCAGTCGTATGGTACCCGTCTTATCAAAATAATATTCAGCGTATAGAAAGAATCCAAAAAAGATTTTTAAATAAAATATCTTATGTAAGTGGCGTTCATCGTACAATTCGCAGATACTCTGAAAGATTAGCGCATTTCAAAATTTTATCATTAGAGCAGCGAAAGAATTTGCTATCTATAAGCCTTTTACATAAACTACTTAATAATAAAGTGGATTGTCCATCCCTCCTATCAAAAATTAACTTGAAGGTGCCCAGAGTTTCAGCAAGGTTGTGTAATTTTAGTCCTTTTAGTGTAAATTTCAATAGCAAAAATTATGGTAACAACTCTCCTCTATGTTCTATGATGAGAAAGTACAATGATATATTCGGTAAATGTAATATAGATCTCTTTAATGATAGTCTGGGTTCCTTAAAAAAGAAAACATTTCTATACTACACTCAAACTGAAAATTAAAACTTTAAACTATACAATGTTAAGCTCTCTACCAAATTACAATTTTACCTGTATTGCATAGAATAGTCTTTGTGTTTATATCATATTTTATTAGCTGTTAATTTCAAAACATATTTTAAGTTTTATGTTGAAATGTTGTGCATACCTTTAAGTTAAATACATATATATTATAATTTTGTTTATAACTGCAAATGTTTAATAATAATGTTTTGTATGTGTTTAGTTGGTAAGCCTAAATAAATAAATAAATATATATATATATATATATATATATATATATATATATATATATATATATATATATATTTCATAATTACAGCCTTTCATAAGTCCACTGCTGAACATAGGCCTCCCCCAAGGAATGCCACAAAGCACGGTCCTGAGCCACCTGCATCCATCGACTTCCTGCATATCTTACCTGGTCGTCACTCCATCTAGTGGGGGGACGCCCTACACTTCGCCTACCGGTACGAGGCTGCCACTCGAGAACCTTTCTTCCCCATCGGTTGTCGATTCTTCGAGCTATATGGCCGGCCCACTGCCACTTCAGCTTACTAATCATAATAATATAATCATAATAAAATAAACTTTTGGACATTTGCATGTTGAAAACAGCTAAATAGGTTTTCTCAACACATTGTTTATAACACCAAGAACAAAATATTTTTGTACCTATTTACTAGTAAATAAAGAATTTGAATTTGAATCCGTTGGGCTATGTCGGTTACTTTGGTTTTACTGCGGATATCCTCATTTCTAAGTATATCACGCAGAGTAACCCCGAGTATAGCCCTCTCCATAGCTCGCTGAGCGACCTTGAGCTTCCTCATACGGCCAGCAGTGAAGGACCACGTCTCAGATCCGTAAGTCATCACTGGCAACTCGCACTGGTTGTACAATTTCGTATATCTAACGAGAAGATGTGTCGTAGTTTCCTGAACGCTGCCCAGCCGAGTTGAATCCGTCGATTGACCTCTGGGTCGAAGTTGGACTTACCTAGTCGGCGGACTATTTGTCCCAGGTAAACATACTCGTACACAACTTCGAGTTTAGTGCTCCTAACAACTACCGGCATTGTGACATGGACGTTAAATATGATTTTTGTTTTGTGCATGTTCATCTTAAGACCTATCCGTTGGGAGACACTATTAAGGTCAATGAGCATGGTGCTTAGGTCCTCCAGCTATTCTGCCATAAGGACTATATCGTCGGCAAATCGAAGGTGAGTGATGTACTCGCCATTGATGTTAATACCGTATCCTTTCCAGTCCAGTAGCTTGAATACGTCTTCCAATGCAGCGGTGAAGAGTTTCGGGGATATAACGTCACCCTGTCTTACACCTCTCTGCAGTTGGATAGGTTTCGTACTCTGATTCTGTACTCGAATAGCCATCGTAGCTCTACTGTACAAACACTTCAGCACTTCGATATACCGACAGTCAACTTGGCACCGCTGAAGGGGCTGCAGCACCGCCCAAATTTCGACGGAATCAAAGGCTTTCACATAGTCCACATACGCAAGGCAAAGTGGCAGATTATACTCGTCTGTCTTCTGTACAATATGCCGCAGGGTATGTATGTGGTCTATGGTACTAAATCCTTTTTGGAAACCGGCTTTTTCGGGAGGCTGGAAGTCGTCAAGTCTGCGTGCGAGACGATTCGTAATGACTCTCGAAAACAGCACGTAGACGCGGCTCAGACGGAAAATCGGTCTGTAGTTCTTCAAGAGAGCGTTGTCGCCTTTCTTGAAGAAGACCACCGCACTTCTGTGCCACGCCTCTGGAGTAATGCCACCATGGAGGACGGCTTCTGAAGGACTTCAAGTACCGGTTTTCCACCCACTTTCAAAAGCTCCGCTGTAATTCCATCCTCGCCCGAGGACTTGCCGTTTTTATGGTGCTGGAGAGCCATTCTAATCTCGCTCAGACTGACGTCCGGGATATCTTCGGAATAGTGTCGGATAGGACTCGCTCTTGGATCGCTACTCACACTTGCGTGTGGCTGCAACGATGACGTGTACAGCTACCCATAGAACCTCTCAATCACACTCAAAATCTCAGGTGTCCCGGAAACGATGCTGCCATACTCGGTCTTTAGCTTTGACAGTTGGCTCTTTCTGGCAGACAGATTTCTGGCAAAGACTTTTGAAGAATGTAGCTTCATCTCCCGTCTAACAGCCATGAGATGAAGAGTTTTTGTGTTCTTCTGCGGCGGGTCTTGCAGAACTTAGCACCGACCGCATGGACAGTTTCCACGAGCTTGTCATTCATATCGTCCACTTCGTTGCAGTCTCCTAGGCACTGAAAACGGTTTTGTAACTCGAGCTGAAAGGTTTCGGGACTTTGGAACAGAGCACGAGGGGGACGGAGCGTTGAGTTCATTAGACGAGACCTCTCCAACTTAACATTTAGGTTCAGTGTGCCTCTAACCATTCGGTGATCGCTATCAGTTTTCACCTTCGCGATCACGGAGACATCACTGAACATTTGTCGTTTGGTCGTCATTATGAAGTCAATCTCATTTTTTGTCGAATAATAAAAATAATATATATATATATATATATATATATATATATATATATATATATATATATATATATATATATATATATATATATATATATATATATATATATATATATATATATATATATATATATATATATATAAAAATATATCTTTATATATAAAATGTACGTGTCACGTTGTTTGTCCGCGATGGACTCCTAAACTACTACACTGATTTCAATCAAATTTTTGGTCAATGTGCAGTTTGGTCCAACTTAAAAGATAGGAGAGCTTACATCTCAATTTATAGTCGCAATACAATATTATTTTATTGAAAATTATTTGTGTATTATTTGACAGTCACAATTATCTGTTAGCTCCAAACGATTCTGTCAGATGACGATATCTGTTGACTGGATTGAGTAAATATTTAATAGATAGCGCTATGTTAAAAATACAAACGTTTAATATAAGCTACAATTTAGTAGTATAACCACCATGTGTTGCTGTAAGTATTCAACAGATAGAACCGATTTAAAAAAAAATTGCAGACTGTGTGCAGTTTGGTCCAACTTGAGAGATAGGATAGTTTTTATCCCGATAAGTGACCCTCAATTTTTTTATTGCTAATTTCAGGAGTTTCTTTGGGAAAGCAAATGGTCGTTCGAAAAGGGTAGAACAACGTCTGCCTGGTCAGCTAGTATATATATATATATATATATATATATATATATATATATATATATATATATATATATATATATACACACATATAGCTCATTTGTCCGTGTGTATGTGACTAAACTCCTCCTAAACGGAAGGGCGAATTTCATGAAATATTGTATGTGTGATCGAGTTGATTCGATTGTTTAGATGGAGATGGTTTAGATTCACAATTAGACCCGGTAGGCGACGCTGTTGTCGAGATCCAGAAATCATCCGTTCGAAGCCGTGGCGAATCGCTAGTTGTATTAAATAATAAAAACTTTCAGATTAAAGAGTCAACCTAAATCCGCTTGGTACAGTTCAACGGCCATCAATACCACCATTGATTCCTTACTTTGCAAAAATTCAAATTTTTGAGAACTATACGTGATGCCTACCTGAATCACTTATTTAGTATGTACTACTTGGTATAACATCATTTAAGTGGGCAAATTTTTGCATGTAGAGCTTTGAGGTCATATTTTGACGGAGATTAAAGGCATAAGAGATACGAAATTTCGAATATATTTTTTTTTTTATAGGATAAGGGTGACAAACGAGCACACAGTCCACCCGATAGTAAGTGGTTGCTGCGGCCCATAGACATCCACATCTATCCTCGTTTGCAAATCAAAATGCAGATGCGTTGTCACCCGTGAGGACTAATATGGAATGCCTCATTTCTAGTAAAAAGGGCCTCCGGCCACCTGCACTCACCAAGCGAAACGCAGAGGTAAACCTCTACTTCACGCTGGTATTCTGTGAGGTCGTGGTACCACCCCGGTTCGAGCCGGCCCATCCATGTGACAGCAAAAGCTGCCGTGTGGCTCTACCACTGTTAATAATAAATACCAGCTTTTACCCGCATCTCCACTCGCGTTAATTATAAACCGACAATGTTTTATCCTCTGCAATACTGTATGTATGTATGTAATATATTCTTATTGATTACATTAAATGATTTGATTTTTAAATTATTTCGTCCAGCGTAGGGTGGAATGAACCAGATAGAAAATTGGAAAGCCCTTATTAATAATCTGATTTCCATAGAAAAGTCCTGACATTTTGTTGCAAACGTAATTAACAAGCGTGAAAAATTTTTTTTTATTAGTTTGCTTAGAAGTTCTTGCGAGGCATCAGCATAGCAAACATCTGCATATTCTAGAATAGGCAACACTACCTAAACGAGCGACAAAGCCAAATAGACTCGGCTCCTCGCCGCATCCATGCGGCGTAAAATCTACCACCATTTTGTTCAACACAGAATTCCCGATGCTCTTTTAATGGGGCAGGGGTGCGAAGCATCTCCGGGAGTAAATCAGGTGATGAAGTTCACCACCCGCCACGTTTTGTCTCCCAGGGTGAAAAGTGGATTGCCGAAGCTCGTCTGGCTACGCTGAATATATGTGCAACAATGACTAAAGATGGATGAAGTATGCGAAATGATGTATGATAGAGGAATAGATGTAACACAGTGTAAATGAGACGAAACGAAAGGAAAAGGAAACCATTGCACATGGCGTGTATACCGCTTACTGGTTTGGTGTAGACGAGCCTGAGCGGGCATGCCAAGGAAGTCGGTATCATCCTTTCAGAAAGAATGGGTCAATGTGTGAAAGAGTATGAATGTAGCTCGAGGCTGCTATGTATACGAATGAAAGTGGGTTTAAAAAAGTTGATTGTGCTAGGGATGTATGCACCAGACATGTCTAAGTCCACTTATATTCGAGAACAATTTTGGGACATGGTAATGATGGTGTTAATGAAACGTAAGGGAAATTAAAATATTGTCATGTTAGGAGATTTTAGTGGAAGGGTTGGGGTGAAGAGGTCTAGTTCTGAAAGGAGATTGGGAACGTTTGGTAATGAAAGTATAAATGAGAATAGTGAATGCCTCGTCACCGTATGTGTGGAAAATAATCTTTTTCTTATTCACATGTACACATGGGACGGTGATGATAGAAGAATGAGGAGCGCAGTGGTCCACCGTAGGGACGGATTATTACTTGGTCTTATAGATAGATAGATAATTCTTTATTGTACACCAAATCAATACATAAACGAAAGAAAAAGAAAAAAAATAGTGACACAATGGGCGGTCTTATCGCTAAAAGCGATTTCTTCCAGACAACTTTTCGATGGACAGGATTACAAAACGCAGAAAATTGTGTGGTTTGGTGATGCAGAAACAATATTTATAAAGATTTAATTATAATATATATATACACATATATATATATATATATATATATATATATATATATATATATATATATATTATATTATTAGGTATTATAGGTATTATGGGCAGGCATTTTTAATGTACAATTTTCTGATGATCTCAAAACATTCGAATGGGAATAGTGAAGGAAGTCAAAGCGATCCTTAAGATAAGAAGGATAGGAAGGATTAAACAGAACATTGTAAAGAAGTGACAGAATATGAGCATTCCGGCGAAGACGAATAGGAAGCCTTGAGCTTATTACGAAAACAAGAAATATGATCATACTTGCGCAAACCATGTATGAATCTAATACAAAAATTTTGAAGACGCTCAAGTTTATCAAGTTGCTTTTCGGTGAGATCAAGATAGCTTACATCTGCATAGTTTCTGTCACCATCACTATATGTAGTTAAATATGTTTCAGTATCATTACTAATGTCTAAATAAGACATTAAAAATAGAAATTTATATCTATATAAAATAAAAATAAAATATAACGTATTATAAATACAATACTATAAAAAAATAAGTTAATAAATTTTCTAAAATTAAAAACAAATAAATAAAAAATACTTTAGTGTCCACCTGCCAGTTGAGTGTTTCGACACATATTAAGTAAATTATCTGTAAAACACTAACAATAAATGGAAATAAAAAATAGGTTTAATAATGAACTTCTTATTAAAGTAGGATTAAGTGAAAGGAAAAAAAACCAATAAGGGTGCATAAAATAAACACCGTTAAGGGAAACGCAACGGTCGGTGCGTTATTTAGCATTAGGTAATTGTTATAGCGCAACATAACCTTAACATTTTTATATTTGTGTTAACATTAACTGTAGTATTCAGAACAAAATCTAATGACATCTATGCATTTTACAATAATTTCACATTGTCAGTTATTAAGTATACAGATGTTTTGGCATAATAAATGGAAAGAGGGGTTCATAATTATTATGCTTATTTTATGTACATTCAATGGTAAAAAAGTTGCACTAAAGTTAAAGTTACAAGTTAAAGTTAAAAGCACAGACCTCTTCAAATTTATCAGTGTTTTGCACTAACCTTACACTAAATACACAAAGAAATAAGTCACACAAGCTATTAATTGTAATATTAATGGTAATATAACATTGAGAGAAAAAAAAAGACAATATTTAGACATGGCAAATCCTGTACACTTAACACTTCTTCACGACGGCGTTTCGCTTGGGCTTCCCAGCTGCAGTTTTCGATACTGGTTTTGGACTTGTCTGGCACTCAATGTTGCTGATCATGTTTTGGAACGTACAGAGATCCATATTTAGTCCAGCATTTGGAAATAACAAATTTTTCACGGGCAGCTACAAAAAGATCATGCCGATGCTTGGTGAGAAATTAGGATACTGTGACTCCGGAGCTTTTAAGTTGGGATTTTGCGTACCAGACTTAATCACGCAACCTTATATCTAAGAATTTCACAAAAATGGGTCGAGACTTGTGAGGAGCTGTTGGCCTACCCAATCTGTGACAACGCTTAATATCACTGACTGATTTTGCAGAACCTTGATGAGAGCCAAAGCGGTGTATTCTTTTGCAATCTCTGGAACACCATGAAGCAGTAACATTTTCCTTCGGCTTCGCATCTCCATGCTATCAGCATTACGAGCAAGTAACTCCGGTCGTGCTTTAGTTTACGGTCGCACGCGGAGGGGGTGGGGGGGGGGGGTAGTGGTGAACCCCCCTAAAAGAGGGGGATGCGGAAACGTATAGTTTCTGAAATATATTAAAAAATCTATCCTAACCTATAAAATATTGATATTGATTAATTTAATATGGTATTTGTTTAAATCAAGTGGGGAGGAGGCTCTAATCTTCTCTCTACTCCGTCTGACGCTTTACATTCGACCTTCTTACTTACAGGGGTTCGTTTCTGGGGCTGATCTAGCCAGAGAAGTAGTACTGGTAGATGTGCTGGGCGTTTTCCGCAATTCTTCCTCAAAAACACATCAAATTGGACAGAGTGTTTTTAATTGTCGAGTCCATGGTATAGTGATGAATTGAGAGAGGTTATAAAAGTAAAAAAATGTTGTAATTGTGGTTGGATTGAGTAGTAAACAATCACAGAGAGGTAGTTTAAGTTAACTTTTCAGTACTAGCACTTGATATATAATATTTTGTAGTGTTATGCTACTTACATATCATTTTATTAATTTTTCCATTCTGTTTTTGATTTTCTGCATCACTTTTCACGCTATTAGTTATACTACTAACATATCATTTTACACTATTTTTCCATTCTGTTTTTGATTTTCTGCATTTATATTTTGCATCACCTTTATTTCCATAGGATCCTGTAACGTTTTTACACAATAACAAATCATTTTCACTTCGTATTTTCACACTATCAGCACCTTTTAAAATCGTTGTCAATGGAGTCTTACCTTTTTCGGTCTTTTATTGAGTTTTCCGTACCTCTGCAATTTCGGGATTCGTGCGCGCTGCCGCGCTACCTTTTTTCCTATATCAATAATATTTTATTTCTTACATAAAACTTGTAGTTTCTTAATAACAGTCCTAAAACCAAAAATTTTATATTTGACAACCATTATTTATATGGTTGTTATGGTAACTTTTATTCAAATTCGTCACTGGTGTGATGTTCTTAATTTAATATTTTCACATAAATACTCTATGGCTCTAGGTCATTTACAATAAATTTCCTTTTAATTTAAATTATTTCTCGTTCTCTCTAAAAAGGTATAAAAGCCGAACAATTGGAGAATACGAAAAAGTCTCGCTTCAGTTCTCAAACGAGAAACATCTACTAAAGGCCTTATCCCGGGGCCGCATTGCCCCGGGATCCTGCAAGCCTCCATCTACACGTGAAGTCGTCGGCGAAGTCTACTTCAAGCGCGGGGCCACACTACTCCGAGCGCTACGACTGCTTGCTCCAGGCGCTGAGTGCACCTACTGCCGCGCTACCTTCGGGCGCTACGACTGCTTGCTCCAGGCGCCGAGTGCACCTACTGCCTGCGCTACCTTTGGGCGCTGCGACTGCTTGCTCCAAGTGCTGAGCGCACCTACCCCAGGTGCTACGTGCGCCGGCTCCGGACGCTGCGTGTGCCCAGTCCAGGCGCTGCGTGCCGTCGCCGCTAAGAAACCTCAAGCTCCGCGTGTGCCTACTTCTACAAAAGCAGCGTGTCACTTCAACCTTTAGGCTCCACTATAATACTATATTCTCCTATTCTCCTATCTTTATTTTTTTAAATCTAATTGTAATCTCACATCATCCATCATCATCATATTTCATTTTTTTTATAAAATTGTAAATACCTTTCTAAAACTTTAAATATATTATTTTATTGGCCTACTTTTGTTGTTTTGTTGTTCTTAGGTTAGGTTATATTTTTTCTTTAATTGTCACGTCACGACAATTTTACGAATTATGTGTTAATTTTAATAATAACTTGACAGATAACAATTTTACGTGTTGCATTCACAACTACCCACACAGAAAAAAACTTATGCCGAATTAATGGTCTATTCAGACGTTGGCGGCATCGGACATCTTTATCTGCCACTGCGTACAGCGTATAAGAATAGAAAGGTTACAAGATGAAGGTGTGAAAGAGAAGTATAAATGCAGACTGAGGGAAAATATTAGTGGTTTGGCTGAGTTGTGTATAAATGATTTATACTTGGAAACTATGTAGGATAATGTTAAGAAAGTTTGGTGGATGCAGCCACCAAGGTACGGTAGTGAGAGTTGGGTGTGGAAGCAAGAGAAGAAGCATGAGAGTGGAATAAATGCTGTAGAAATGTAGTCATTATAGAGTATGTTGGGGCTGAATCTGAATGTCAGGGTGAGAAATTGTGTGATAAGAGAAGAGTGTAGTTTGCAAGATGATGACCAGGATTAAAAAAGGAATGCTTCGGTGATTTGGTTATGTAGAAATAATGAACGAGGAAAAGTGACAAAATAAATCCACGTTGCAGATGTGAATGGCAGAGTCAGGAAGGGACGCCCTAGACAAAAGATTATCGACCAAAAACGCGATATATTGAAAATGGGCCAGATTAAGAGTACCCTTAAACGACTAGCATGTATGCGTAGGTATATGGATGTAAAGAAGGCGAGAAAGGTGTGTTAGGATTGTGCCATATGGAAGTCCGTAGTCTCTGCTACCCCTCTGGGTGACAGGCGTAAGTGTTTTTGATTTTTATGTTATGTTTAGTGTCTGTATTAACATTGCCTTGGTTCCTATCGGTAAAACGTTCTTGAGACGATACAGATAACGCAGTATCCTTTTTGCTCACTTCATATATTTGCGGTCATCAACTGAGTCTGTAATTAATTGCCTATAAATAAGCCAAGATTTTTGACAGTTTTTTTTTATTTTTTTTTTTATTAACGAGCACATAGTCCACCTGATGTAAGTAAATACTGCGGCCCATAAACATCTACATTTATCTTCAATTAAGAATCAAAATCCAAATGTGTTGTCACCCCTGAGGACTAAGATGGAATGCCTCATTTCCAGTAAAAAGGGTCTTCAGTTCTCTACTGTTATCGTCTTCCCTGTCCTGGGAGCTCGTCGTAAAATTAAGTGTATTTTAATTTATCAAAGAATTACCCAACCTTTATAATAATTTTTTTTTATAGGATAGAGTGACAAACGAGCATACAGTCAACCTGATGGTAAGTGGTTGCTGTGGCCCATAGACATCTACATTTATCCTCGTTTGCGAATCAAAATGCAGATGCGTTGTCACCCGTGAGGACTAAGATGGAATGCCTCTTTTCCAGTAAAAAGGGTCTCCGGTTCTCTACACTCACCATACGAAACACAGCAGTGTTAAGATGCTATTTTACGCTGGTATTCCGTGAGAGCGTGGTCCCTCCCTGTCGAGCCGACCTATTCATGCTACAACTATACTACTAATATAGCTGCACCATGGCTCTACCACGTATAAATGATGATTAAATAGCCTAAGATGCTGTTGCTGATAATATAAATAAAATATACTGCTTGAGGTAAAATAGAAAATATATTTAAAAACAGCTAATAGCTAATGCTGAGTACACGAACACGCTCTGAGGCGATGTTATGTGAACTGATTCGATGAACAATAAAATAAGTATATGAGGCAAAAATGCTGATCGGGCGATATGTGCGGTTGCACCGTACATGCTCCCGGGCGAAAGGATAGCGAGATGATTATGAGATGAGCTAAACTAGAACATAGATGAGATCGACATAACACTTATCGGCTAATTTAAGATGATGACCCGACAATTTCTAGCGAGTTTTCCTGAAATTACATTTTAATAAAATCGGGGAAGTATTTTTATGCACCGACTGATTATGGTCACTTTCATTCTTTTGATAGGACACACTTGCACAATGATCACTTTGCTCTGCTTTAACACACTCACACTTCACATCTTTTAAACACACACACTTAACACTGGTGTCACGCTGACAGCTGGCTGAAGCTGGGTGAGCGGGGGCGCGGGCGCGTTTCCACTTCGCGCGCACCCACGCCACGCACGCTGCTGCTAATCCTGCCGCCCCCAGAGGATAGATAACGGCGTAGTGATGGACATCATGATAGTTGAGGTTGTTCAGCTCGCTAGCTATGTCATCCGAAGCTGACTTCAACTCTTTAATCTGCCGGTCAATGTTTTCTATAGCTTGCCCGAAATTCTCTGACACGTTGATTGTATTGATGGGTATCGATATGTTGATGATACTATTGACAGGCGCGATCTCTGGTGCAAAGATCACCGGCTCGATATCAATCTCATTTGTCATTTGTTTATGAGGCGTAATTACTAGAGTATTTCCCCGAATGACGCAGTCAGTACCGAGAATTATAATGTTTACCCCCGTCACCTGTTCTACGGTAACTCGATCTTGATATATGAATCGGAAGGTACATTGACCGCAACAAAAATTTCTCCATGAAACGCGCTGTTGATAATTTTACGAGTGTTTGATTGTTTGTTTTTAATACAAAGGCTCTCATCCGTCTATCTCTCGTAGACCGGCGTTTGAAGCTTGCAAAGATAATCCGAATAAACATTATTATCAACAAATATTCTATGCAGTTCTGAAAGTCGTTGTATTACAGTGGTAGAGCCACGCGGCAGCTTTTGCTGTCGCACGGATGGGCCGGCTCGAACCGGGGTGGTACCACGACCTCACAGAATACCAGCGTGAAGTAGAGGTTTACCTCTGCGTTTCGCTTGGTGAGTGCAGGTGGCCGGAGGCCCTTTTCACTGGAAATGAGGCATTCCATCTTAGTCCTCACGGGTGACAACGCATCTACATTTTGAATTGTAATAGAGGATAGATGTAGATGTCTATGGGCCGCAGGAACCACTTACCATCAGGTGGATTGTGTGCTCGTTTGTCACCCTTATCCTATAAAAAAAAAATCTCAAAAAACTATGTATCTCTAGTGTAAGAATTAATACAAAAGCTTTTAACTGTATAACACACGCATATTATAATATGTTTACCTTCCAATATTGTATTGTATTATTATATTGTATTATTATATTATATTATTATTGTACAATATTATTGTATTGCAATATTATAAATATTGTTACTTTGCAAACTTTTACAATATAAAAGGGTAGAAGCATTCAATAATTTAATTTATCAAGACAATGTCAACCATCAATATTGCTATGTGTTGTAACACATAGCAATATGTGTACTCTAATAAAAATCTTCAATATTTTTATAATATCGCCGCCCCCGGAGAATAAAATGGTTACTGATATTACCATAGTTTTAATGTTATTAAATATTTGAAGTCTACGGTGCCTAATACATCTACTCAATTTTTTTCGTGAATTTCCAGCCATTATTCAAAAATTTATATAATAATGCAATAATATTTATTACTTTACCTAGCACACAAGTTTTCGTGAAAAAAATAATAATATGAAGTTAGTGAAACAGTTTCTTCATTAAAGATACGACTAAAACTTTTGGAATAATATTCTCGGAAAATAAAATCAGCGAAATAGTTGGCGGCTCGGCGACTAACATGTCGTTAGTAAATATTATCTAGTATTGGTGTTGTTTTTTGATTTTGAGTGTTAATTCAGTTTTATTGAAGAGAAAAATTTACGCAATCGCAAAAAGAAGAGCGATAGAAATTGATAGATGTTTATGGCAATTTCTCTTATGTGAAGTTGAAAGTGGCATCAAAAATATTTCTTTTTACTCTGGCGGTTGCGGAGACCAGAATAAAAATAGATTTATGTTCGCTTTTTATAATTTGATTGCTGCTCAGAAACTTCAAATTAATATTATACACCAAATTTTTGAAACTGGTCATGGTCAAAGCGAAGGTGGCTCCATGCAGTCTAACATCGAACGGGAATTAAAGCATAGAGTTGTATACACTCCTGAACATACAGGGTATTTTTGGAACGCTCCCGAAAACTAAGACAGGCGACAGCACCAAGTATACCTTTGATCATGGGTCACAAATAAATTTGATCCTGATGAAAAAAAAATCATATTTTTACGTTTTATTAGCGTTATTCACGCGCCATCATGTTAGTACAGCTAAATGAAACGATAATTTCATAAAAAAATCATGAAAATACTGAAACATAAAACCAGCAGTGAAAACTGAATTGATATCACCTGACTAATGGAGGTTAATGTACGCGCGAACGGTGAAAAAAGAACGCTGGCCTTGAACTTGGGCACAGCGATTTATCACATATTGGTACGAAGGGGGCGCGACGGGGGAACAATCCGCCAGTATTACTGTGCCTGCATGCTATTGGTTCCCGCGTTTTGTTCGCTCCAAAAATACAGTCGCATACACAGCTTACTTTGCGACTCGCGACGATGTTTTAAAAAGGAAGGAAAGAAAAATTATTTATATCTATTGTTTTATGACTAAACTAGTGAACAAAAAGGTAAATATGATAGGAGAAGGTGAATGGGGAAAATTGTGCAGTAAATTTAAAAGTGTTGAGGAAGAATACCGAAAAAATTACCATGTGATCGACCTGATGACGGAAGCTCAAGCGAAGATGAAAGTGATGATGAAGTAGCATCCAGTAACACCAACACACCTTCAACATCTGGCTTCCATGTGACCCAAGACGACATAATGGACGGCGTGCCACCCTTACCTTAAGTTTTCTTGTTACAAACTACTTTATATTTTACGATATAAATAACAAATAATGCTCAAGTAAACATTATCCATTTTTAATTCCAAGTAAGGCACCTATTATGATTCTACAATAAAACAATTAATTACTTACTATAATATTATAAAACAATATCCCAATACCATGTAGTACTTTAGAACGCGACTGTAATCTCCCTCCACTCGACCTGTATCTATAAGCGAAATAATGTAACCCGCCCGGCTCGTGTCGCATCACGCTGTGACGCAGTAGGTTTCAGTTTAATTATAGTTTTTGAAACAGTTCCGTGTTGATTTTGTTACTTGTTGTTACGTTTTTTGTTTTAATAATGCTTAACGCGTACGTTTATAGTGATTGTGAATACGACAACATGTTATGTATCCGAACCTAGGTACACGAAGTATCGCTAAATAAATTGTTAAAACGTCGGGATGGAACAAGTGTGTCACATACTGTGCAGTGCACAAAGTGTTGAAGCGTAACCGAATGCGCCCATACAAATTGCACAAAGTGCAAGCTTTAGTTTCCGGCGATCACGACCGCCGACAAGTTTTCTGCCGTTGGTGATTATACCAGCAACAACGTGTGGCTGGTTCCATTGAGCACATTATCTGAACGGATGAGTCGACATTTACCAGAAACGGCCTGTGGAACCGAAGAAATACACACGTGTATTCAGAGGTTAACCCGCACGCTGTTCGACAAACCGGGCACCAAACCCGATGATCGGTTAACGTATGGGCAGGTTTATTTAAGGATCGCATACTGGGACCAATGTTTCTGCCACAGCGACTGAACGGACAGCGATACCTAAACTTTATAAATGAACAGTTGACAGACATTTTAGACGACCTATCGTTGGCTGAATATCGCCGCACATGGTTCCAGTATAATGGTGCCCCTCCACATGCCGTGAGCGCCTCAATGAGCTATTTGATGATCGCTGGATTTGGCGGACTAGCACCACACGCTTGGCCACCTCGCGCACCAGATCTGACCCCGTTAGACTTCTTTCTGTGGGGTATGTGAAAGAAAGGGTTTTTAATCGTGAGTGTGATAGTGCTGACGAAACTACAAAAGGATCGTGGATGTTTTCGACAAACTACGTACGGACTGTGTCGAAGATCACACGATGATGCCCCGCCTCCATGAGGAGACGCAACACCGAGCCCAAATCTGCCTTGAAATGAATGGAGCACAATTTGAGCCGCATCTCATAAGACCACGGAGGATTTAGAGCGGTAAGCTGTTTCATAACTAATTTTTTTAAATAACTTAGTACTGAACTAATCTGAATACATACATAACTGAATACATGAGAATAATAAACATACCTACACGATGAATAAAAACGCATGACTCTAACCTTGGTTACATTTCATTTATGTATTTTGTTATTAGCGGGAAATCGAACCAGTTATTTGGGTTATTTAACCTGTAAATTCGGATTAAAATGGCTACGTGGAGACAAGTACAGTGGCAAAATAGTATGTTAAGTAGATAAGTTAGGTATTTAGACAAGTGTTGTAAATTATTAGGTATTGTGGTATAGCCCGCTAGTTGCGGACCGCGCGAATTTGCGTTCGCGCGTACATTGACCTTTAATCAGCTGATATGAATTCAGTTATTCCACTGCTGGTTTTAGGTTTCAGTAATTTCATGATTTTTTTTATGAAGTTATCGTTTCATTTAGCTGTACTAACATGATGGCGCGTGAATAAATCTAATAAAACATTGTAAAAATATGATTTATTTTTCATCAGGATCAAATTTATTTGTGGCCCATGATCAAAGGTATACTTGGTGCTGTCGCCTGTCTTAGTTTTCGGGAGCGTTCCAAAAATACCCTGTATGTACGCAATTAAGTTAATGCTGAGAAGTACGATGTGAAGGAAATGGCGCAGAGTGAGTCTGTAGATATAAAAGAATTAATTAAAAACAAGAACTGGACCAAAGATGAGGAAGGAAAGAAAATTGCATGATCGAAAGTAATGGAAGTAAGCCTCTTACATTCACAGCCAACAATACTACGTTTTAAATATGACTTATGCTGATTATTCTCAATTGAATGTCGAACTGCATCAAAAAATCGCGGAAAAAAACAAGCGAGGCACCAGACAAACGACAAACAATCGTCTTCAGCTTCTTTTAGTGAACCCCAATTGAAAGTTGCATACAACAAAGCCTCTACCAGTAAGAGTACCTCTTATGAGTCTTTGTAGTACAGAAGCTATCCCGATTTACTACCATGTATTTTACAATTCTCTCACTTTTATGAATAGTTCTGATGACCAATTAAATGACAATAATGATTAGGAAGGGCAGGGGGTGCTGCTGAATCTCTGATGGAAGTTCGGTTGCCACCTAAGACGATTCGACTTGGCAACATATAACGCACGCACCCTGAGGACTGACGAGAAGGTCCTGGAGTTGGAAGAAGAAATGAACAAGTTGCGCTGGAATATTATACGATTATCCGAGGTCTGAAGAGAGGGGAGACACGGTAATCCTCGAATATAGTAACATGTTCTAGCACCGGGATGGCTCTGTCCCAAGGTGGTGTCGGATTTATCGTCCACAAGTCTCTCGTTAACAACGTTGTATAGATTGGGAGTGCATCGATGAGGGTTGCGTAATCACCAAACAGTATTCGCTGAAGGTCATACAGGTTTACGCACCAACCTCGGCACACCCCGATGAGGAGGTGGAAGAAATTCGTGAGGGTATATCTAGAGCCATGCATTCCTCCAAATTCCACTTTACGATGTTAATGGGAGATTTCAACGCAAAACTAGGCACAAGACAGAACGATGAGCTGAAGGTAGGGAAATGTGGAATAGGGCAACGGAACTCAAGGGGCTAGCAGTTGGTCGACTTCATGGTGAAACAGGGAATCTTTATGATGAACTCTTTCTTCCAGAAGCGGCCCCACAGGACGTGGACCTGGTCGAGCCCCAACGGTTCGACGAAAAATGAGATTGATTTCATTATGACGACTAAACGATAACTGTTCAGTGATCTCTCAGTGATCGTTAGGGTGAAAACTGGAAGCGATCACTGAATGGTTAGAGCCTAATCATTACCGTACCTAAACGTTAAGTTGTAGAGGATTCATCTAATGAAGTCAACGCTCCGTCCCCCTCGTGCCCTAATTCAAAATCCCGAAACCTTTTAGCTAGAGTTACAAAAACGTTTTCAGTGCCTAAAAACATGAATGACAAGCTCGTGGAAACTATCCATGCAGTCGGAGCTAAGTTTAAGTAAGTCTTGTAAACCCGCCGCAGAAGGACACAAAAACTCTCCGATCACACTCTTAGTCTCATGGCTGTTAGACGGGAAATGAAGCTGCAGTCTTCAGTAAATTTGACAATATTAACATCAATGGCGAGTACATCACTCACCTTCGATTTGCCGACGATATATTCCTTATGGCACAATCGCTGAAGGACCTAAGAACTATGCTCTATGACCTCAATAGTGTCTCCCAACGGATAGGTCCTAAGATGAACATGGACAAAACAAAGGTAATGTTCATGTAACCCCTATGCCGGTACTGGGATGTAGTCCTTCACTGCTGGCCATATGATGAGGCTCATGGTCACTCAGCGAGTTATGGAGAGGGCTATGCTCGGAGTTTCTCTGCGTGATAAACTTAGAAATGTGAATATCCGCAGTAGATCCAGAGTGACTGATATAGCCTAACGGATTAGTTAGCTGAAGTGGCAATAGGCCGGCCATATAGCTTGAAGAACCGACAACAGATGAGGAAGAAAGGTTCTCGAGTGGCAGCCTCGTACCTCGTACTCGACATATAGGAAATCGATGGATGCAGGTGGCGTAGGACTGTGCTTTGTGACTTTTCTTGGGGTAGGCCTATGTTCAGCAGTGGACTTGTGAATGGATGTAATGATGATGATGATGATGAATGATGAAGACGTAGAAGATTAATTTTTTTAAAGTTTATTATGTCTATTTTTAACCAAGCAAAACTTATTAAGTATTTTAATATTGTTTATTATAATAATTAATAACAAAAACTTCAGAAGGATTTTTTTAATGTTTAATTTTTTAATGTTTAATTATTTAAATTTTCAATAAACCAATAGTTTATTACTATAACATTGTTTTATTGTAAACCCCGGAATAAAAGTTCAGTTCTATTAACGTTCAATGTATTTTCATTATTAACTAGAATAGAATGCCAAGTGATATTGTTTTCCATTTATTATCCTCTATTATTTGTTGAATACTATTGTAAAACAGTAATGCGATACTCTCAATCTCTTGAAATTAACCAACCAATAATAGAATTATAGTAACTTTTTAAATTCTAAGTATCTACAGTTCGGATAATCTTAGTATAACCAATTTTAAAACATTATAAAGGTTAAAAAATTAGCTATCATTGAGCTTTTTTATCTCTCTACAACTATTGCTTAGCAAGTTAAAGTCAAAAATCAGTTTTTATTTTTCCTGAAAAATCGTGTTTTTGCAGTTATCATTATATTCTCCGGGGACGGCGATATGTTCTCGACACTAAATGGTAAAATAAATGGCCTTGGCATGAAAATTGTTTTAAATGACATATGGAAACAAATACAAGATATTTAGTATGAAATGAATAAAGAAAACAATGTTCCAATTAACGATTCAGCTTATTTATCAAATAATTGTTCGAAACTAAAATATTATTTCAAAACATACGCAGTTTTAAAAATAAAATACATTTAATAGAAAATTTAATACAAAATGATATAAATTTAAAAGTGATATGTTTAACTGAAACTTGGATAACAAAACACAAATTAGATTTACTTAGGTTAGATGGCTATGAATGTGCATCAATATTTTATAGAGAAAAACATGAAGGGGGCGGGGTTTGTATATTAATAGACAATAATATAGAATTTAT
The DNA here is from genome assembly GCA_033319125.1 of Parnassius glacialis. Taxonomy (NCBI): domain Eukaryota; kingdom Metazoa; phylum Arthropoda; class Insecta; order Lepidoptera; family Papilionidae; genus Parnassius; species Parnassius glacialis. Next base: position 3,538,243 of record JAVANC010000002.1, on the reverse strand, counting down.
CGAGCGTAGCGATATAACTAGTCTTTCAACTGAACTTGTTTTTGAACTATGTTGTGTAGAGATCCCAAAATTAAATGTTATAATTGTTAATATTTATTGGCCAATGAGAAATAGGAACTTGGAAGTATTTTTACATCACTGGAAAATTTGCTAAAAATCTTTACCAAAAAGATCCTAAAAACATAATAATAGGAGGTGATTTTAACACATTCGCGTGAGCAACGTCTTACAACGTCGTATTGATAGAATTATTATGAATATATTATGAGATGGCGCGACGTTATAGGACGTCCTCTAGATTGTCATATTTATTTCCGCGGATTAACGTTGTGTTGTTAATTGTGGTATATCGGACCTGCGTGGTGGCGGCAACGTTTATAAACGTCGGACGTAAAGAAACGTTGCGCTACATAACACAGTTCTAAGACATACGTATTACGGCGGGACGTCTTGAGACGTTGCTTAACTCTGTATGGGAAAAAAGTACATAAAATACACCGCCACAGTACAAACATTTAGAGCTAAGGTTTCTCACGCGAATGTGTTAATATAGACTTTCTATGCAAGTCAGAACTTCAGTATAAACTTTTAAATCTCATGCATATACATAACTTTACTCAAAAAATTAAGGAACCTACCCGAATAACGGGCACAAGTTCCACATGTATCGACTTGATATTTACCAATTTTAATTTAAAGTTGTTTAATACTAATGTAAGGGTGCATGAATATGGATTATCCGATCACAAGGGTATTATTCTTAGTACAAAAAATGTTATGTATAAACCAAAGACAGCCTGGTACATACAAAAACGACTTTATAAAGAAAGCCAAATAGAATTATTTAAAACCCAATTTAAAAATATTGATTGGTTTCAAAGTTTTAAACATGAATGTGTATTACAATATTTTTATACAATCAATTCATAAAATTCTTAACGACTGCATACCCATAACGAGTATAAAATTAAGAACTATAAAACCAAATAGATGGTTGACAAAAGGAATAAAAATCTCATGTAGACATAAGAGACTACTAAAGATATTAATCAGCCAATTCAAAAATACTATTTTAGAAAATTATTACAGACAATATAAGAAATTACTAAAAAATATAGTTAAAACATCAAAAAAAAAATACTTAATATCAAAAAAATCAAGCAGTCTTCCAACATAAACAAAACTATATGGTCAATTATTAAAGAGAAAACTAATAAAATACCTCCCCGTGTAATAAAAAATATAGCTTTGTGTATAAATAAAACCAAATTAAAGGATCCGCAATCGATAGCCAATGCCTTCAATGAATACTTTGTGTCGGTGGGAGGACAAGATGAGACAAAGGCAGAAGCACCACCGACAGGCTGGCCTGTCTCCTCTTCTATTGAAAATTATTTTTATCTGAAACCAGTCAATGTTAAAGAAATAACACGTATCATTCAAAACTTAAAAAATAAAAGAAGCTGTGGATACGATGAAATACATACAGTATACACTCCTATCCCTCGCCTTTCTCATTAACCAATCATTTAATGAAGGTGTAGTCCCCGATAATTTAAAAATATCTATAGTCAGACCAATATTCAAATCTGGAGATCCTACTTTAAGAAGCAACTACCGACCCATAGCTCTACTACCATATTTCTCTAAAATAATTGAATCCGCTATGACAAAGCGTCTTTACTCATTTTGCGAGAAATTTAAGATAATTGATGACAGCCAAAATGATTTTCGATGTAACAGGTCAACTACCATAGCAGTTTTCAAATATTTACAAAATATATAAGACAAGAAATACGCTATTGGATTTTTTTATAGGATAAGGGTGACAAACGAGCACACAGTTCACCTGATGGTAAGTGGTTGCTGCGGCCCATAGACATCTACATTTATCTTCTATTACAAATCAAAATGCAGATGCGTTGTCACCCGTAAGGACTAAGATGGTATGCCTCATTTCCAGTAAAAAGGGCCTCCGGCCACCTGCACTCACCAGCGAAACGCAGAGGTAACTCTACTTCACGCCGCTTATTACTCGTAGATTTCAGTAAGGCATATGATCGAGTATTACCAAATATTTTACTTGATAAATTATACAGCATCAGAGGGGTGGCCCATAACTGGCAAAGATCATACTTTCAAAACCGTGTTCAGTATGTTGAAATACAACATACATGCCTAGAAAATAATATTACTGAAAAAGTAAGATCAAGGAAAGTATCTGTACACCATCTCCATACACCAGGGAAATGTAATAGGATGCTTCCTCTTTTTAGTGTATATATTATTAGTGTATATAAATGAATTGCCTAAAATTATAAAGGAAAAGAGTATACTATTTGCAGATGACATGTCAGTAATATTACATGTGACAAATGAAACAGAAATAGATAATAAATTTATTATTTATTTCTGAAATAAAAAAAAAAGAAATAAAAAATTTTGGCCGGCTCGAACCGGGGTGGTACCACGACCTCACAGAAAACCAGCGTGAAGTAGAGGTTTACCTCTGCGTTTCGCTTGGTGAGTGCAGGTGGCCGGAGGCCCTTTTCACTGGAAATGAGGCATTCCATCTTAGTCCTCACGGGTGACAACGCATCTACATTTTGATTTGGAATAGAGGATAGATGTAGATGTCTATGGGCCGCAGCACCCACTTACCATCAGGTGGACTGTGTGCTCGTTTGTCACCCTTTTCCTATAAAAAAAAATAAATTAAACTGCTTTCTTAATGAAATAGTTTCATGGCTAAAAGAACATAATTTAGAATTAAATTTTAATAAAACTAAATTAATGGTTTTTAAACCATAACAAAAACAGCAGTTGAATAGGTATAAATATTTCGATTTGTAATATAAAACTAGAGTGTGTACAAAAATTGTCATTGTTAGGAATTAAAATAGATAGCAATCTAAATTGGAAAAGCCATATGGAATATGTATTAAATAAATTGTCCAGATTTATATACGCGCTAAATGAGTTAAAAAGGTCCACAAACACAAATACAGCCAAAATGGCTTACAATTCGTATGCGCACGCGTGGTTGGGCTACGGTATACCCTTATGGGGAAACTGCACAGACGTCCAAAAACTCTTTATCGCTCAAAAAAAATGTATAAGAATTCTAGCAAATATTGAGTCTAGGGAAAGCTGTAGACGATATTTTATACAATACAAGATATTAACAGTTACATCTTTATACATATTAGAATCATGTAAATTAATAAAAAAATATAGATATATTTCAAAAAAACTGGTGATTATAGTATAAATAGACATAATATACAACTTAGGAAGAGAAATAAATTAATATTGCCTAAAACCACTTTATTTTTATACAGTTCTGGACCATATTCCATGGCAGTTAAATTATATAATACATCACCCACATATATAAGAGAGATGGAAGAATATAAGAAATTTGTGATAGCATTAAATAGCTTTTTGATTAAGAAATGTTACTATAAATTAGATGAATATTATGTTAAATAGAAATAAATAAATAAATATGGTAATATGACATATACTAAATACTACAATAATACCTGTAATGTATTAAATATACCTAGTCAGGTCATAAATTTTGTCACATCTTTAATATAAAATAATTGAAACAAGTTTATTCATTATGTAACCATTTATATACCAAAATGAACTTAACAAAACATAGATTCTTATGACACTAAAGTTTATTCAAAATGACTTCCGTGACTTTGAATACAGGCCTTCAATCTGCGCGGCCAGTCGTCTATCGCAGCATGAACGAGGTCCATGTCAATATCGGCGGCTGCCTTAATCAAGGATGTCTTGAGTGACTCCAAATTGGGATGAGGCTTTGAGCACGCCTTTTCCTTCAAGTGTTGCCATATCTTGTAATCTAACGGATTCAAATCTGGACTGGAGGAGGGCCAGTCTTCGTGCCGGATGAAGTCGATTTCACGCGCCGCCAGCCAGTCTTGTGTGCTCTTCGCTCTATGAGCTGGCGCCGAATCTTGTTGGAATACCCAGTACCTGTTATTGAACATGGTATGAGAAACAGGTTCCACAAGGTTCGTCAGGACTGTATTTTGATACACAACTGCATTCGTTTTTACACCTTTCTCACAAAAATGTACCTCTGTTAAGCCCCAATAAGAAACTCCCAACCATACCATGAGCGAGGATGGAAAATGACCTCGTTGGACACGCGGAATACGGTTGCTCGCTTCTTCACTACTGTGTGCGTACACCTTATCATTTTGTTTGTTGTAGCTCTCTTCTACGGTAAAAATTTTTTCATCCGAAAAAAGAATTTCTCGATATTTTTTCCCGCGTACCGCTCCAACAAAGCGCGGCATCTCTTCAGTCTCAGGTCCATTAGACGAGCATTCAAACGATGTCCTGTTTTTTTTCGATATGCCCGAAGCCCTAAGTCTTCATTTAACACCCTTTTCACCGTGGTTCGGCTTAACCCCATCTGAACCAACCAGATTCTGCTTACGTTTGGGATTTCTTCGAATTCGCGCTTTCACAGCTTTTATCACTGCTGGAGTCCTAACAGACCGAGGGCGACCACTTCTTGACCTGTGATCTACAGTAGAGTCTTCATTGTATCGTTTGATGGTACGATAAACGAATCTTTTGGTTATATTCAAATTTTTCAGTATGTCAAAAATTTGAATTGGCGCGTAACCGCAACGATGCAACGCAATAACTGCAACACGGTCTTCTTTAAGCGTCCACTCCATATTTAAAAATGAGTAAAATTCTAAAAAGTATACAGTTTTATTTTCATGAACAATTCGAAATTCGAATTCAATAAATTTTTTTGTGGCCAGCATTCTAAAAGAAAAGTTTTTACTGTGTGACAATACTTATTACCTGACTGTGTATATTAGTATTAGAAGTAAGGTATTAGAAATTAAGGTTAACTTTCTTTAATGTTGTTATACCAGGGGTCGGCAAGTAGTTTTAGGTGGGGTCCGGATACTGTGGAAAAATTTTAACGAGGTCCAGAAAAAAACATTGACAATAATTAAGTGCTACCGATGTATTATTTTGGTTTCAAATCAAATTATGGATTATAAAACACAAGATCTAAAATTAACCTGCGAAACTACACCGATGATCTGGAACCAGTTTTTTATAACAGCAAATTCGAAGTGAGTCTTCTAGGTTCTAGGTGAGCGTCCGTTAATCTCGAGCGATATTTGTTTTTCAAAAAATTCACTTTGAGAAAGATGTTTCACTTACGTATATGTAATGCGAGTCAAATATAGTGGCCAAATTTATAGCTAGTTTCTTGCAATTCTCATATTTTTCTGGGACATGTTTGGCCCAAAATTCTTCAGTGGATACTGTTTTATACATTTTCAAAGACACTTTACCTCCATTTGAAGTGATGGCTATGACAGATTAAACAACTTGGAAGCCACATTCGTCCATACTGCCACTACATCAACTTCAAATGCGATTTAAGAAACGGAGACAGCTTGCCCACCTCTGCAGTCTTGGAATCTTGTAGCACATTCCTTCCTAATATCGGCCAGAAAATGTCTTCTTCAGAATTCTCCTTTTATATCAAGAATTGTCTGAACTCTGAATAACTTCCGTAATAATGGTACGTAGTTCAATCTATGGATGTTTTGTGTGCATAACCAAGATTTATATCACATCAATCATAACTAATTCGCACAAACAGACACACAGGCTAGATAGGGAACTAATCAAACCATATCAGATGTAGGTACTTGAAAACAGGTTAACTAGGCAACTTAAAATAGGACAGGTACTAAGTTAAGTTCTATGTGGCTTAAAAATATTATTTCAAATAATAAAGGTATAGTATAGTATACCTTATCTATGAATTAATTAATACTTGGTATGCAATACATTACAATATTTGGCGATCCGAGGTTCGACCTTTCGCGGTCCGCAAACGGACCGCGGTCCGCCTGTTGCTGACCGATGGGTTATACCCTTGCTGGGTGCATGTGCTGTTATGTGTCACACAAAACCACATGTAAATGCAATAAATAAATACATAAAATAAAGGTTGGTCATTCTAGCTTTGACCTTTAAAATTTTGTATAGGTTGGATAAATTACTCTGGGTGCTATCTATTGGTAATGATAAATTCTTGGATAGTTTGCTAGATATTACGCTTAGTTCGTCTTACAACTGGGTGGGTGACAGCAGATGAACGTTAAAATGTTGAAGGTTGGTGATCGTATCCAGGAGGGTATCTTGGATATTACGAAGATTCAAAAGGACATTATTCGCTATGATGCTCGACATAATGAAGTCGTTTGTGATTTCTACCTTATTTTTATCTTTCGGTTTTCACTGTATTTGATACAATACAATACAAACACTCACGCCTATCACCCAGAGGGGTAGGCAGAGACTACGGGCTTCCATTTGGCGCGATCCTGACACACCTCTCTCGCCTCCTTTACATCCATATATCTACGCATACACGCTCGTCGGTTAAGGGTATTCCTAATCTGGCCCATTTTTAATGTATCGCCGATTTGGTCGATAACCTTCGTCTATGGCGTCCCTTCCCGACCCTGCCGTTCACTTCTGCACATAAATTTGCTTTGTCACTCTTTCCTCGTTCATTCTTTCTACATGACCAAACCTAAAAATGAAATTGATATTTTTTCTAAATTATTTAAATGCTGATTAAATGTCTTATATTGTTTTCCCTTGTGTTCTCGATTCTTTTAAAATATTATTTTCTGCTTCTATAACTGATGTTTGATTTCTCCAAAGTTGTGCTAAATGTCGCTGATGGCCCCGAATTAATTTGATATCTTTTTCGTACTGGGTCGCAAACCGCTCGTCTAAAACGCCGAGCAATGTATTAGCGACGTAGCCGACACCGTTGATAAGGCCTCGACGCGCGCGCTTCCGACTATCAAAATGCTGATTGAGCAACATACGGTCATATACTCTAGTTCCGTGAGTCCATGTATCAGCTGTTGAGAAATTATATCACAATGCGTATTATCCTTCTGATTTATTGCATAATGTTTGAAGATCATCTATATAAAAGATAAATATCCTTTTTTCCTTACCATGGGTTGCATATCGTAGTAAGTAACTAATTCCCAATGATACGATATATAATATATGATATGATATACTAATCGCATATTTCCCAATTTTTCAAAAAATATGTATTTGTTATCACTCAGTTTAATAATGTTGTAAGTGAGATAAAAATAGATATGAAGTTTATTTGAAAACTTTTCTTGGGTGTTTGTTAGTGACCGACCGAAGATTCGGTTTCGGTTTCGGTTTCGGCAAAGTTTCGGCAAAAAATCTAGTTTCGGTAAAAGTTTCGGTTTCGGCAAAAAACCTGCCGAACCTTCGGCGGCACCGAACCTCAGTGTTCGTGGATTATCGTGCGTCATTCGGATGAGTTCGTGATTCGTATATTATTCATAATTATACAAAAACAGAAACAGAATCTTTTTTATTCAATATAGATTTTAAATAATACTTATTGAAAGTCACTCTTTTGTTTAATTACCACTGGTTCGAAAAAAAACCTCTGTCCTTGGAAGAACCAGCAAGAAACCCAGCGGGACTTTTTTTTTAAATAACAGCTTACAATCAGAGGCGTAGCCTGGACTAAGATAAACGTGCGCGAAGTTGCATCAGCGAGACCCCTTTTCTTTCGTTCTATGGGTCTACCTAATAGATCTATCCTACCTACCATGCATTGACATGACATACGAGGGCGACACTGAAAGTTTTTAGAACTGGCCACTTGTAAACGATATAATAAAAAAATAAATTCAAATTTTCAAAATGGAACTCTTTGCCAATATTATTGTGTATTAATTTGTCATTTGTTTACGATTTGGCGCCAAATTGAAAATTGTCTGTGTCACATCAGCATGAATTTAACGCGAGAAAATTTTCGTACACTGATTTTTTTATGAATTTCGATGTTATTTAAGTCAACAAGAAAGATATGATAGACTTCGGTTGGCCTTTCACGATGCAGTCCCATCTTGTGCCACTGTTTATAACTGGTTTAATGAGTTTAACCGTGGTCGCACTAATCTCACCGATGATCTGCGTGAGGGACGGCCATTGATTTAGTCTTGTATAACTCAATGGGGACGGCCTTCTACGGCGACCACTGAAGATAACATCAGTGTTATGCGGCGTGTGATAGAGACTGACAAAAAGTGACTTATCAGCAGATTCGGACAAGATAAGGCATCGGTATGAGTCAAATCCACAAAATCCTCCATGAATATTTAGCAGTCATGAAGCTTTGTGCCCGGTGGATACCTCATAACTTGACAGAGGCCCAAAAACTCCGTCTTGTTGATTGGTGTCGTGAAATGATTCAAACATTTAATGGAGGTGACTCAAAAGCTGTGTTTTATACGTGGTAGAGCCATGCTGCAGCTATATTATGGTTGTAACACGAATGGGTCGGCTCGACCGGGGAAGGACCACGCTCTCACAGAATACCAGCGTAAAATAGCAGCTTAACGCTGCTGTGTTTCGTATGGTGAGTGTAGAGAACCGGAGACCCTTTTTACTGGAAACGAGGCATTCCATCTTAGTCCTCACGGGTGACAACGCATCTGCATTTTGATTCGTAATACAAGATAGATGTAGATATCTATGGGCCACAGCAACCACTTACCACCAGGTGGACTGTGTGCTCGTTTGTCATCATAAGGGTGACTATAAAAAAATATACTTACAAGTGACGAAAGCTGTGTTTATTGTTATGATCCTGAAAGTAAGAGACAGTTTGCTGTCTGTGTGTTTCCTTCCGAGGAGTTGCCAACTAAAGTAAAGAGAAGTCGAAGCGTGGAGAAAAAAGATGGTGGCCTCGTTCTTCGGAAGGATAGGTCATTACGCAACAATGGTTTTAGCGGATTGAAAAACAATTACTGCAGAGTGCTACACTAACAATTGTTTGCTATTTGTCTTGGAAAAAGTTCGGGAGAAACGACTTCGCAGTAGGATCCTCCTTCACTACGACAACACCTCGTCGCACAATGCCAAGCAAACAATCGACTACTTGGCATCGTCAGACGTGGAATTACTGGGTCACCTGCCCTATAGCACCGACCTCGCACTTTGCGATTTTTATTTATTTCCGAAAATAAAAGAAAACTTCTTAAAAAAGATGTATATGGACACTATTTTGAAAAGATATAATAAGAGTAATAACTTGCTAGTTTGTTCAGTTTTTGATTTTTTAAGAACTTTAAGTGTTACCCTTGTACCTGCTCGTCGTTCCCCAAGGATCTTACCCAATAGATCCTACCAAATATGGTTTGACACGACATACCTACCGATATCTATTAATTCCTGACATGTCTCGTATTCCGTCAATGTAACAATCACGGTCTTTGAAGGTAGTTTCAAAGGCCTCGCAGTCGCATTTAAGGGGGCTTCTTGCGAGGCCCCAAACAAACACACTTTCACTTTTTCAAGGGTAAAAGTGATCAAATTAATTAACTATCTGTGGTAAAGTCTGGGGGCATCGCATTTTAGGGGGTCTCGCGAGGCCCCTTTAAGTGCGAGGCCGTGGGCGAGGACCCACTTCGCCCACACGTAGCTATGCCACTCTTACAATCATATATGTAACACAATTAACAACAAAAAAGAAATTAGAAATAGCTTGGTTGTGATCACCATAGGGGGGTTATTATCATCCATAAATTTCTTGATATTATAATAACCCTTTTTATACAAACTTAGTTTATTAAAGTTTTTGAACTTTGAGCAGGTTTTGTATATTTTCTGGAATTTTGTTAAGGTGTGTGTATGTATATTGTGTGTGAGTGTGATATATTAAGTAAATGCTCTCATTGAATAATATTAACAATATTGTGAACACAGTAAAATATGTTCTCAATTAGCGTGCAACTTTTTGTGGGTGTAAGTGTTGATCTTTTTTACAAAATTGACTTAAAAAAGTATTTCTTAACGTTAAATTGTTGATTTTTACTTGAAAATAAATAAATATATTGCTGCATGACTATTACAGTTAGTGTTTTTCATTAATATGCATTATCTATCTGTATATGTATACAAAATATAGCAGATTCCAAAATACAATAAAAAAATGAACATGTCTAAATAAGGTTCGGTTTCGGTTTCGGTTTCGGCCGAAACTGACGCCCAGACCGAAGGTTCGTTTTCGGTTTCGGTTGAAAATCCTGTTTCGGTCGGACACTAGTGTTTGTGTCCTTTTATTTTTTGCTGATGTTTCATTTATTATTGTTGTTTCGCTATTTTAGTTTGACTGATCTATGTAAATTGGTAGGATCGATAATCAATGGTCTTTTGATAACAGAACTGTTTCGTGTTTTGACTGAGACGACTCTGACCAGATTATCGGTACCGGGGTGTAGTTCAATCACGCGACCTAAAGCCCATTTACCAGGGGGTAGGTTAGCGTCGTATATCATCACAACATCGTCAAGTTTGATTTTTTCCCGTGACTGACGCCATTTGCTTCGTGCTGAAAGCTGAACCAAATATTCAGCACGCCACCTTTTCCAAATGTCGCTGAATATTTCTTTTGTTAGCTGCCATCTGGTCCTCCCTGTTTCTGTCTCAATGATCGAAAGCATAGGTCCGCTGGACAAGAAGTGAGCTGGCGTTAAATAATTAATGTCGTCTGGGTCTTCTGACAATACACAAAGGGGTCTCGAATTGAGACAGGCTTCTAGCTGCGCTAATAATGTGAAAAATTCTTCATAAGTCAGTTTTGGTCGCCAACAACTCTACGCAGATGGTGCTCTAGGCTTATCACTGCTGCCTCCCAAAGCCCACCAGCACTAGGCCACGAGGGGGCGTTAAAATGCCAGTTCATCTCGCTGATTTCCATGAAGAAGTCTTCAGATAATATTGATTGAAGATCGAAATACTCTTTGGACAGGATGTTGTTAGCTCTGATAAAATTAGTTCCGTTGTCACTATATAAATGACGTGGGGTACCGTTCCTTGCTGCTAGTCGACGAAGGGCTGCCAAAAACGCTGATGATGATAGGTCAGAGACTAACTCCAGTTGGACAGCTTTTGTGACCATACATATAAAGACGGCGACGTATCCTTTGTTGGTCTTAATGCCTCTACCCTTATTTGCTTTGATGTCTATGTATCCCATGAAATCCAGCGCTTTTCTAATAAACGGGCGCGTGGAATTCGTCGTTGCTTCTGGTAACTCTCCCATTAGCTGTCCATTCATTTCTGAATTGTGGCGTTTGCATATAACACAACGGCGTAAACGATTTCTCACAACTTTATTTCCACCTAAAATCCAATATTGCTGTCTAAGCCAAGCTTGCGTGAGGCGGGCTCCTCCGTGAAAAGTTGATTTGTGTGCAAGATCGATAAGTATATTAGTAAGGTGGCCACTGTGTGGGATAATGTATGGATGTTTCATATCGTAAGGGATGTTGCTATTTTAGAGTCTACTTCCAACTCGCACTAAGTCGTTTTGATCCAAATACGGATTTAGGCAGAGAAGCTTGCTCTTAGAATCCACTTTGCTTTGCTTAGATAAATCGTTAATTTCCTGCAAAAATTTCGATTTCTGAACGCTCATTATAATTTTTTCAGTAGCGTTGCGCAACTCCGCTGTTGTTAAGTATGGTAACTTTACGCTGTTTTTTGAAATCGCTCGCAATATCCGTGCAAGTACACGAATTGCTCGCGTGAAACTACTTTGTTTGTGAATTATTGCGCTAATAATATCAATTTCGTTGTTGTTTTTGTTTGTTTGTACGATGTTCGATAGTTTAACCTTGCATTCTAAATCGGTTTGATAAGTTCTCAGATGATTATGATAGCCATAAAGGTCCTTTCCACCATAAGGTATGCCACTGTAGCTATGCCACTTTCATACCACGGCTGGCACAGTCAGCCGGGTTTTCTGTGCGTTTTACATAACGCCAGCATTCTGGGCTTGCTTTGCTTTTTTGCTTATTCCTTAATTCCATAATTCCAACCTGGGTAACGAAGTTTGATTTTCGGTCGAACTCTTGCTCGATGGTACGAGTTTCGTTTTCGCTGCTAATATTGTTACAGATGCGATGCCTTTATGAATAATACGGGCGTATACATTTATTAACATAAGACCAGACGAACTTAAGGTTTGAGCGTAAATGAGAAGCTGCGTTTTTTTTAAAGCTAGAGAAACAGCTTTTGATCATTGTATTGCAACGGTCTCTTAGAAGTTCATATGTTAATCTGTCCAGGTGATTTACATACTGTTTGTATTTTTTGTGATACTTCGCTTTTTCTTTTAAGCATTTTATTAAGGCTGTGTTGAACAACACCGGATATGTTTCCGAATATCGTATCCGATATGGCGTTTTATATACAAACATTTTACATGAACCTTCATCCAGACCTGGAACAATCATTTGTAGGCCAAATTATCACTTGTGATACCTCTAGGGCTTAGCGCTTAGCGGAAATTTCACGGCATGTGAGCAACCTGGGTTTCATTCCCGCGGTCCCCATGCATTTACTGTGTGCTTGACGGTGAAGGAAAAACTCGCAATTGTCAGTCCGCCTACAACCTAAAAACCCTCTCAGAAAAGAAGGCCTGTGATCAGTTGCAAGACGAGCTGCTAAAAGTTTAGTTTCATTTATACAATGTAATATATTCTAATACAACGTCTTGTAATATACAATGGCTGCCTTATAGATCTAGTGGTCGTAAACACGCCTGCTGATCATGTGGTTGGTGGTGCTGATCCGGGTTCGAATCCCAGGTCGAGCTAATCAGTCAAAGAGATTTGCTGTTAATCAATTCTGAAGAGCAACCCGGAGTCAGAAAGTTGGCAGTGTTTCACCGTTGTGGCTCGGAAAGTACGTAATGCCGTTGGTTAACCACCAGATCTCACTCCGGTCGTGATGAATTGGCGCCCCATCGGACTATGAGAGTGAGGGAATAGAAAGTGCACCCATGTTTGTGCTCACACTCGTGCACTATAATACTGTTTTGCGCAGATGGCTAGTTTCCATTGAGACTAGCGATGTTACTGAAATTCGGTTTTGAAGGTATTATTATCATTGTTACTTTAATATAAATACTAGTCCCATGCGGGATTCAAACCTGCGACCACAGAGTAGCAGCCTAACGCTTAGGTAGTACGTTAGGAGCTTTTCCGTCCGTCCGTTTTAAATTTCCAAACTCACTAATATAGTTCTTTACAGCACCAATTGTTAGGGGGGTTAAAGCCTTGGAATATATCTGACCAAGGTCAACTTCAAACAGGGTCAACAACAATTATTAATCTGTGTTCTGACATGGGATTATAAAGTCTTAAGCTGTGTATCAATTTGAGCGGTGGTATAATTATTTTATTTATTTACCTGCAGTATCGTTGTCAGCGTTGCCACTTTAGTGAATTTGTCACCAGATTTAGTGAATTTTTGGAGACAGATAGTGAAATTCTGAAAAAGAAAATCACTAAAAAAATTTTTGATGTCTTTTAGTGATATATATCAAATCTTGAAGAATTTAGAAAATACCTATTAGTAACCCTCTTTACCTGCCGATAAATTCCCCAGTTTATGTCAAAATAGCACTATCCTTTTCTTACATCACAAAAACGTAATTATACATCTGCTTGGTTATGCTAAGCCTACCGTAGAGTTTTCCCAACTAATAATGAGGACCTAATACATATCATGTAAAGTTGGTTTCAGTGAGTGCTAGGTTGATATATGAATATTGAAATGTAAGAAGATCTCCTAATAAAAAAAATGTCATGATTGGAATCAATAATGGCGTAAGCGTACCTAATTAAATTCTAGTCAGATGTGTTCGCCACTCATGCACTCATTCACACTGTTTCACATGTGTCAGAGTAAATATTACGGCGAAATATAGTTTATCATTACAGAATTAGTTCTCACATTTACCCAAACGCTGTGATGAGTACAAATATATGTATGAGACAGTAAATTGTGCTGAGAATGCTTTAAAAATATTGCGCTCTTGTGATACTCGTTGGCTGTCCGTTGCAGAAACTGTGACCAGGAGGACGTCTCGATTTTATGTGTTGTGTTTATTGTAATTATTTCCACAATAAAAATAGTATTTTTATTACACACCACGTGATTTGATTTTAAATAATTTGGTGAATTCTAGAGATTTTTTTAAGTAAAAATATCCCTAAATCTGGTGAAATTTCAGACCATAACTAGTGATAAATTTTTCTGCAATGTGGCAACACTGATCGTTGTCGATATTCAGTGTGGGTTGCGACCTGAGGCGACACGCCCGTCTCCACTAAACGTACGGCTCAAACTAAGGACTAAGGCTCCCATAGATAATCTAATGTAATCGGAGGAGGCTTCTTTGAACATACTACTTTATATACGAGGGTGGATTGAAAAGTACTCGGCCTAACACAGATCCATTCAATTCTAAAAATCTAATCTACCCACATTATTTAGTTCAGTTCAGACTAATTCATTGTGTGAAGTTCGAAACGTGTGCGATAATTAGTTGTGATTTTATAAATTTATTAACAAAGTAATCGGACATAATTTCCACGAATGGAGCAAATCGAGCAGCGTGCCGTCAATAAGTACCTCCATAAGAAGGGGCTATCATCAAAAGCCATCCATGATGACATGGTCAGTACATTAGGCGATTGTGCTCTGTCATATTCATCCGTCAAAAAATGGATAGCAGAATTTAAGCGTGGTAGAGAGAGTGTGAAAGATGAACCCCGCTCTGGAAGGCCTTCGACGTCAACTACTGACGAAAATATTAAAAAAGTACTTGATTTAATAATGGGAGACCGCAGATTAAAAATTAGAAAGATAGCCGAGATTATAGGCATCTCTTATGAACGAACTCAAAACATCATTGTCAACGAGTTGGGTTTCCACAAGGTGTCTGCGAGGTGGGTTCCGCGACTGCTTTCAGTTGAACAAAAAAGGACGCGATTGACTATTTCACGCGACTGTTTGGAGTTATTTGAAGCCGATGCAGATGATTTTTTGAATCGTTTTGTTACTATAGACGAAACATGGGTTCATTACTGTACACCGGAAACAAAACAACAATCAAAACAGTGGAGAAGACCTGGTTCACCACCCCCTAAAAAGGCTAAGTCGATTTTGTCGGCAAATAAGGTGACGGCTTCAGTATTCTGGGACTCGAAAGGTGTGATTATGATTGATTATCTTGAAAGGGGTCAGACTATAAACTCTGATTACTACTGCACCTTACTACGTCGTTTACGAGAGGAAATAAAAGAAAAACGTCGAGGAATGCTCAAAAGAAAAGTCCTGTTTCATCAAGATAACGCCCGTGTTCACACGTCAGTACAGTCAATGGCTGAAATTCACAACTGTGGCTTTGAACTGTTACCGCATCCGCCGTATTCACCTGATCTGGCACCATCAGACTTCTTTCTGTTCCCTAACCTAAAAAAGCACTTGGGAGGTCAAAGATTTTCGACAAACGACGAGGTCAAAGCAGCTGTAGACGCATATTTTGACTCTAAGGAAGAATCATGTTTTTTCAACGGTCTAAATGCTTGGAAGGGGAGGTGGCAAAAGTGTATTGAACTTGATGGTGATTATGTAGAAAAATAAAAATATAACTAATTTAGTATGTGTTTATTTTCTTGGTTAGGCCGAGTACTTTTCAATCCACCCTCGTATATAACTTTTTACATGGTAGAGCCATGCTGCAGCTATATTAATTGTATAGTTGTAGAGCACGAATGGTTCGGCTCGACCGGGGAAGGACCACGCTCTCACAGAATACCAGCGTAAAATGGCAGCTTAACGCTGCTGTGTTTCGTATGGTGAGTGTAGAGAACCGGAGACCTTTTTTACTGGAAATGAGGCATTCCATCTTAGTCCTCACGGGCAACGCATCTGCATTTTGATTCGCAAATGAGGATAAATGTAGACGTCTATGGGCCACAGCAGCCACTTTCCATCAGGTGGACTGTGTGCTCGTTTGTCACCAAATCCTATAAAATAATACTCCTCGATCCGAGGCTGCCTCTAGTGAATACTTAGCTTTATAGTTTTTTTAATTTAATTTTATGACCAATGGTTCATAAAATTAAATTAAAAAAACTATAAAGCTAATCAAAAGGTTACCATCACCTACCAGCACTCACTAACTATGAAAAAATTAGGATATAAAGTATCAACAAGAATAGGAGGAATATAAATATAAAGTAACAACATAAATAGTAATAAATATGCAAAATGATTTTTCCTAATTTCTTCATGGTTGTATCGGTCCAGAAAAACCGCTGACGACAGTAAGTTCCACAACAGTAGTGCGTGGCAGAACTTTTCAAAAAATTATTGGAAAATAATTAAAAAACACCAGTAAATTATCAATCCATCCATCCATTACAACCTTTAAGGGTCCACTGCTGAACATAGGCCTCTCCCAAGGAATGCCACAAAACACGGTCTTGAACCTCAACCTATAATTCTGAATCTCTTTACCCTTTGGACTGAAACACAGAAGTGTTAGTCGTTCGGCGGTAGAAATAGTTTAGACTTTAAACTTTAGATCATTAGAGGGTGGTACCTACCGACGGCATCATCGGCAGGAAAGGAGTTCCGCCACCTACGAAAATCTACCTTACGACTATATTCATCATCAGTTTGTAAAGGCTTACTGCTGATCAACGCCTTGCCGGCGTAATAGAATAGTACATAGCAGAATAGAATGGAATAGGAATCTTAATGTTGCATTTAGTTATAAGGTTATTAGGTTAAAATGTTACAAAAGTTATAAATAGAGACACAAAGGATTATTGTTTGTTTTAGTTTTGAATGTATGTATTATATAAGATAAAAAATAAATTAAATAGCAATAGCGTATTCACTTTTAGCAGATAATTCAATTTATGCATATTACGAATATAACAAAAATCGTTATAATTTTTTTGAATATATGTTAGCAATAAATTAAGAAGGACACTTTTTTTTAGAGTTTCGTGGTCACTTGGAAGGGAAGACCAAACTAGCCTCTAAAAGTTTGGCGTGCTCAGCAGAGCGTGACAGTATTTAGTATCCGGCACATCGCTTGCAACTTTACAAAGCTCAAATCCGGCCTCACATGGAATACTGTTCTCATCTCTGGGCCGGGGCACCCCAGTGCCAGCTCCTTCCACTTAACCGCATCCAGCGCAGAGCGGTTCAAATTGTCGACGACCGAGCTCTTTCTGATCGGCTCGAAACACTGGCACTGCGTAGAGATGTCGCATTTACCACATGGAGTGCTCTGAGGAATTGTTGGGACTAATTCCAGCCGCTCAATTTCACCATCGCACATCGCGACAAAACTTGCGATGCCATCCATACCACAGGGATGATTGGCGATCCACCACTGTGCGATTTAGAAGATGTTTTCTTCCTCGCACGACTTCCTTGTGGAATCGATTACCACCAGCGATTTTTCCGGACCGATACGACTTAGGGACCTTCAAGAAAAGAGCCTACTCCTTTTTAAAAGGCCGGCAACGCATCTGCAATTCCCCTGGTGTTGCGGTTGTTCATGGGCGGCGGTAGTCATTAGGTGAGCCGCATGCTCGTTTGCCCCCTCTCCTATAAAAAAAAAAACTTCACTCTGTATCAAATCGCAATAATAAAGTACGTCCTCTTAAAACATTTTTTTTTATAGTATAAGGGTGACAAACGAGCACACAGTCCACCTGATAGTATGGATGCTGTGGTTCATAGACATCTATATTGGTTCTCAATTAAGAATCAAAATGGAGATGCGTTGCCACCCCTAGCCACTGAGATGGAATGCCTCGTTTCCAGTGAAAAGGATCTCCGGATCTCTACACTCACCTTATGACACACAGCAGTATTAAGCTGCTATTTTACGCTCGTATTCTCTGCCTCGTAAAATTGCAAAATTAAAAAATATATTGGTAAATCCAATTGGGCATACCTTAAGCGCATTAAAAAAATTACGTATAACATGATTATACGGAATTATTAAAGTAGTTTAAATACATTTCGACAGCACTATCGGCTTCAACACCCTCTAAAACCATGAAAATGACACCCATGATGAAAAAATTGATACCTATTGCAGCCGCCATCTTGGATTTACATTTCGACAGCACTATCGGCTTCAACACTCTTGAAAACCATGAAAATGACACCCGAGATGAAAAAATTGGTACCAACTTCAGCCGCCATCTTGGATTTACATTTCGACAGCACTATTGGATTCAACACCCTCGAAAACCATGAAAATGACACCCAAGATGAAAAACTTGATATCTATTGCAGCCGCCACCTTGGATTTACATTTCGACAGCACTATCGGCATCAGCACCCCCGAAAACCATGAAAATGACACCAATGATGAAAAAATTTATATCTATTGCAGCCGCCGTCTTGGATTTACATTTCGATAGCACTATCGGCTTCAACACCCTCGAAAACCATGAAAATGACACCCGAGATGAAAAAATTGGTACCTACTTCAGCCACCATCTTGGATTTACATTTTGACAGCACTATCGGCTTCAACACCCTCGAAACCCATGAAAATGACACCCATGATGAATAAATTGGTACCCATTGCAGCCGCCACCTTGGATTTACATTTCGACAACCCTATCGGCTTCAACTCTCTCGAAAACCATGAAAATGACACCCATGATGAAAAAATTGATACCTATTGCAGCCGCCATCTTGGATTTACATTTCGACAGCACTATCAGCTTCAACACCCTCGAAAACCATGAAAATAACACCTATGATAAAAAATTTTATACCTATCGCAGCCTCCATTTGGATTTACATTTCGACAGCACTATCGGCTTCAGCACCCTCGAAAACCATGAAAATGACACCCATGATGAAAAAATTGATACCTATTGCGGCCGCCATCTTTGATTTACATTTCGACAACCCTATCGATTTCGACACCCTCGAAAAGCATGAAAATGTCACCCATGACAAAAAAAAATTATACTACTTACTTTTAGTACGTACTACTATTATTTATTCTGTGCTTTTAAAATATTGTATTAAAAAAATATCTTATTATGATTATGATCAGGTATTTAAAAAATTTGGATATTCGAATATTGTGTATTTGTACAGCGATCTTTTTGAGCCGCTGCAAACAACCGAAATAATGTCCACTCACGACGGCGACTGACGGCGAACCATAGATAAATATAAATGTAGGAAGCTAATGCGGCGAACTGATATATACAGTAATCTATGGCGATGGCCAACTGAGTTAGTGAGTAAACTACTCTGTGGCTGCAGCTCCCCATTTACAGAAATAATTCTATACGAGGCTACCAAATCAACGAAAATTTCGCCATTTTCGAGCCGAAAAAAATTAATTATAGCTAAACAAAACAAAATTACACTGCCATTTACATTCAGTGGCTTCCCACATGATAGATGAAGAGATTAAAAAATAGATTGAGTTAAACAATTGATATTTTCAAAAGTTATAGTGTTTACAAGCCACAGGGACATGATAAATCCACACCATAAGCCACTAAACCCTTTTTTTATTTAAAAATAGCAATTAATCGATTTAAAAAATTATTAATAAGTTCAACAATCATTTATCTTTCTAACAATGTGCTTTTTATATCATTTATATGTATAATATGATTGCTACATACGATTTTATTCGATAAAATGTTGGAATTTTAATTTTTAGGCGATAGTAGAACATTACCTTGCGCTTTCGCTTAAGGTATGCAATACCTTGCGCTTTCGCTTAAGGTATGCAAAAGAGATTGTCTACAAAAAAGCAAATGTGTGGAGATTGAGAATACGAGTACACTCCCGTTAATGCTGGTGTAACCTTTGGCGGGAAAAAACCCACCTACTAAGCGTGGTGCAACTATAGCAAATATCCCTCCTACGAGGCAATCTATGGGGTAGGCCTGTGATCAGCCGTGGCCTATAATAGGCTATAAATAGATGGACGTATAGAAGATAGGCCTCCGTGCTTTGTGGCATTCCTTGGGGGAGGCCTATGTTCAGCAGTGGACTTATGAAGGGCTGTAATGATGATGATGATGATGATGATGATAGAAGATAATGTACCAGGAGCACATGACTCACTGAGAGATGAAATTATTAAATCAACAGTAACATTACAATTATGACAAATGTCCCTCTATGAGGCAATCTATGGGGAGGCCATGTTCAGCAGTGTACATGGACTTATAGAAGATAATATAACAGGAGCACATGACTCACTGAGAGATGAAATGATTAAATCAACAGTAACATTACAACTATGACAAATATCCCTCTATGAGGCAATCTATGGGGGAGTCCATGTTCAGCAGTGTACATGGACTTATAGAAGATAATATACCAGGAGCACATGACTCACTGAGAGATGAAATTATTAAATCAACAGTAACATTACAACTATGACAAATATCCCTCCTATGAGGCAATCTATGGGGAAGGCCTGTGATCATCCGTGGACTTTTGATGGACTATTACGAATTTATTGTTATGAATTAATGAATAATTTGATATAGACAGGGCAATTATCACAAATCATAAACAGGAAAAATAACTAAAAAAATAAAAATTTAATTATAATAGCTCTTAAACGTTCGGCATGTCTCATATTAACATCTTACATTTCATAACACAAACAAAATAATGATGTTTGTCTGTGGTTTGTAAATGGTTTCCTTTTAAATATTTTTTCTTGTTTTTTTTTTAAATAGAATTAGGGTGATAAACGAACATACGGCCCACCTGATGTACACGTTAATACACCATAATGCAGCATAAGTGGCTCCATCAGGGAGATTTCGGCACGACGTGGCGAATGCGTGCGATCCTTTCCGCGAATCAATGGGTCACCCGCGTACCTGGGCGGTTCTCACTGCCCAGAACATCGACCGGCACGAGCTGAGCAGTCAAAGGAGGGGGTTCACACACCCCCACTCGATTAGATAGCTCAAAAAAACCTCAACCGGGAACATGATGATTGGTAACAACACCAAATCCTAAACCAACATCATCCTCATCCCCATCATTACCTTTCCCTTTTTTAAATAGCTCGCGGCCGAAAAGGCTGATGGCTGAAGGCCCTGTGTCAGATGAAGCTGTAAGAACCGCATAGGTTAATAGCACTTACATCACAGAAAATATATGAATGCGTGCGATCCTTCCGGATTGGATCAGTGGACGCCCTTGCTTTTAGATGATCGATATTCATTGATGGTAGATAAATATCGATGTTTAGCGGGAAAGTATCAATGTTTGTACATCCATGTTGTCTTCAGGAACATCGACACATCGATGTTACGTGAATGATATCGGAACATCGATATACGTATGTACGTATGTACGATATATATATATATGTATATATATAAGAGATACAGGCTTGATAACTTCGTGAATTTACAAAACGGTGATAAGAATTGCTAATTTTTATAAAAAAAAAATTATAAAAAAGAAATAAATAAAATAAAATAAATTTACAAGTTTCCACATATTACTTTCATTCGACTATATGCAAATTCCATGAGGAAAGGATTAGGATCCATTACTTTTGTGATAAGTCCTTCCATTTTCCAAAAGCTGGTCAACATCTGAAACAACATGGGAACAGATTATAAGAAAAACTTATGACAAAGTTATTTTGCCAGAATGTACCCAAAAAAATACTGGGAATATTTTTTTATAGTTGGCGTAATAAATAAATACATTTAATAAAAACTCTAGATGACTCTTTATGCCACCTAAAAAAATCGTTGTTTTCGGACATCGATATTTTCCTTTCGATATTTATCGTACCTACATCGATACTTTTGAATCGATGTTAACATTGATGTTTTAATAATATCGATCATCCCTTACTTGCTTGACATATATTACTATATAAAGAATTCTAAAATCCGTTTGATACCTTTATTCATGGCCTCGATAAAACATAATGTGTACGATATTTGTTTAGGTCACATACTTATCTGTCCTTGGGGGACGTATGGAACACGAAAGCCATAGTGATATTCGGAACGAGTTCATAAGATCAACCGGTATTACTAGTAGGTAGGTTTACTCAGTTACAATGTATAGGCAGCTAAGTATAATCTATCTCGCTATTTTGTCGGTAAATGCCTTAAGAAGCAACTATGGGATATGCAGTTATTATAGGATGGTCGGTTTATTTATTTTTTAAGCCCTAGTGTGGAATGCTACGTGCGTAGACACTTTGGCAGCCTCTCATCTCGTTTAGAGTCCGGGAGACATCAGAGCTAGCTGAACTAAGTAAGTGGCGCAAATATGAGTCTCTGAGATATGACTAATATTTTAGCAATTTGCTGTAGAGACTATCGGTCCGTGGAGTGCCTAAAGGAACTCTATTTGCAACTGGTCGTCGCTGCTGGTGATAACAGGGCTGGTTGATTACTTGCTCAAATACTAAGTACAGCCATTCAGCGAGGAAACGCAGCCAGCTTTCTTGGCACGATACTACGGGAAGTAGGACTGAATGATAATTTAAATTATACATACATACATACATAAACACACACGCCTGTCACCCAGAGGGGTAGGCAGAGACTATGGACTTCCATTTGGCACGATTCTGACAGACCTCTCTCGCTTCCTCCACATCCATATACCTACGCATACACGCTCGTCGGTTAAAGGTACTCATGATTTGGCCCATTTTCAATATATCGCCAATTTGGTCGATAAACTTTCGCCTAGGGCGCCTTCCCGACTCTGCCGTTCACATCTGCAACATAAATTTGCTTTGTCACTCTTTCCTCATTCATTATTTCTACATGACCAAACCACCGAAGCATTCCTTTCTTAATCCTGGTCACAACATCATCTTGCAAACCACACTCTTCTCTTATTAAACAATTTCTCACTCTGTCCTTCAGATTCATCCCTAACATACTCCTTAATGACCGCATTTCTACAGCATTTATTCTACTCTCGTGCTTCTTCTGCCACACCCAACTTTCACTACCATACATTAAAGTAGGCACCAACACAGCATTGTGAATTGCCATACGTGCCTTTTTGGACACATTCTGACTTTTCACAATAGAGTTTAGCAGCTCGTATTGAAGAAGCGATCGAGCGGAACCGAGGCTCCAAAGTCTTTGCCAGAGATCTGTCTGCCAGAAAGAGCCAACTGTCAAAGCTGAAGACAGAGTGTGGCAGCATCGTTTTCGGGACACCTGAGATTTTGAGTGAGATTGAGAGGTTCTATGGGCAGCTGTACACGTCATCGTTGGAGCCACACGCAAGTGTGAGTAACGATCCAAGAGCGAGTCTCATCCGACACTATTCCGAAGATATCCCGGACGTCAGTTTGAGCTAGTATAGAATGGCTCTCCAGCACCTTAAAAACGGTAAGGCCCAAGGCGAGGATGGAATTACAGCGGAGCTTCTGAAAGTGGGTGGAAGACCGGTACTTGAAATCCTTCAGAACTATATATATATATATATATATATATATATATATATATATATATATATATATATATATATATATATATATGTATGTATATATATACATATATATATATATATATATATCATCATCATCATCATTACAGCTCTTCACAAGTCCACTGCTGAACATAGGCCTTCCCCAAAGAATGCCACAAAGCACTTTCCTGAGCCACCTGCATCCATCGACTTCCTGCATATCTTACCAGGTCGTCACTCCATCTCGTGGGGGGTCGCCCTACACTTCGCCTGCCGGTACGAGGCTGCCACTCGAGAACCTTTCTTCTCCATCGGTTGTCGGTTCTTTGAGCTATATGGCCGGCCCACTTCCACTTCAGCTTACTAATCCGTTGGGCTATGTTGGTTACTCTAGTTCTACTGCGGATATCCTCATTTCTAAGTTTATCACGCAGAGTAACTCCGAGCATAGCCCTGTCCATAGCTGGCTGAGCGACCTTGAGCTTCCTCATACGGCCAGCAGTGAAGGACCACGTCTCAGTTCCGGAAGTCATCACTGGCAACACGCCCTGGTTGTACAATTTCGTTTTAAGGTTTTGAGGTATGTCTGACGAGAAGATGTGTCGTAGCTTCCCGAACGCTGCCCAGCCGAGTTGAATCCGTTGATTGACCTCTCGGTCGAAGTTGGACTTACCTAGTCGGACTATTTGTCCCAGGTAAACATACTCGTCAACAACTTCGAGCTTAGTGCTCCCAACAACTACCGGCATAGGTGTGACATGGACATTAAACATAATCTTTGTTTTGCCCATGTTCATCTTAAGACCTATCCGTTGAGAGACACTATTGAGGTCATTGAGCATGGTGCTTAGGTCCTCCAGCGATTCTGCCATAAGGACTATATCGTCGGCAAATCGAAGGTGAGTGATGTACTCGCCATTGATGTTAATACCGTATCCTTTCCAGTCCAGAAGCTTGAAAACATCTTCCAATGCAGCGGTGAAGAGTTTCGGGGATATGACGTCACCCTGTCTTACACCTCTCTGCAATTGGATAGGTTTCGTACTCTGGTACTGTACTCGGATAGCCATCGTAGCTCTACTGTACAAACACTTCAGCACTTCGATATACCGACAGTCAACTTGGCACCGCTGAAGGGACTGCAGCACCGCCCAAATTTCGACGGAATCAAAGGCTTTCTCATGGTCCACATACGCCAGACATAGTGGCAAATTGTACTCTTCGGACTTCTGTACAATTTGCCGAAGGGTAAGTATGTGGTCTATGGTGCTAAAGCCCTTTCGGAAACCGGCTTGTTCGGGAGTTTGGAAGTCGTCAAGTCTGCGCGCGAGACGATTCGTAATGACTCTCGAAAACAGCACGTAGACGCGGCTCAGAAGGGATATCGGTGTGTAGTTCTTCAAGAGAGCGTTGTCACCTTTCTTGAAGAACAAGACCACCGCACTTCTGCTCCACGCCTCCGGTGTAATGCCACCATGGAGGACGGAATTAAAGAGCTTCTGAAGGACTTCAAGTACCGGCCTTCGGTCATGGTGCTGGAGAGCCATTCTAATCTCGCTCAGACTGACGTCCGGGATATCTTCGGAATATATATATATATATATATATATATATATATATATACTAGCTGACCAGGCAGACGTTGTTCTGCCCTTTTCGACGACCCTTCATATAAAAAATTCTTTAATGCACTCTCAAAAACTATCCTATCTTTCAAGTTGGACCGAACTGCACAGATTGTACAAAATTTCATAGAAATCAGTTCAGTAGTTTAGGAGTTCATCGCGGACAAACAACGTAATATTTATATATAAAGATATATATATTCAAAGAGTAGTCAAATTTAAACTTAACTTCAAATATATAAATAACTTAAAATTAAAAATTTTGTATAACCGACTTCTTGTGAACTTGTGAAGCACCAGCTTTCTAATAAAAAGGAATCATCGAAATCGGTTCACACAGTAAAAAGTTATGAGGATAAAACAAAAAAAAACACAGTCGAATTGCTTACCGGCTCCTTTTTGAATTATACCGTTATTGCGTTTTTTGAAAATAGAAGTAAATAAGGCTTCTACTTTTATTTGAAATTATCTTAAATTGAATGTAATTTATGGGCAACAACGTTTTAGCCTACCGATCGACTCTTACGAATGTGTGTATGTGTGTATGCGGCCGGTTATTGCAAACTAACGCTGTATATGTATAAATCACCTAGTAAACTTATATATATGCAAGGAAGCTGGGAGTCCTTCCAAAGGTGCGGTGATACTTTACGCAGGGACGGTTGCTTACTTTATATAATATGTAACAAAAACCCTGTGGTTCCCGTTAAGTACATTATCAGGATCATTATTTAAACGTATAGAAATAACTTTTTTAAAAAACTGGAACAATATTTTTTTAATTTTATTTCAAAAATAATTGTATGCAAATTGTATGTGGTTTTATTACCTCTGCATTGTCTGGGGAGTACGAGGATTGTCAAAGACCCCGCTTTACTTAGCTTTAGCATCGCCTAGTGTCAGTAAGAGGTAATAAAACCACATAATTTTTTTTTTAATAAAATTAAAATAAAATATGGTCGAGTTTAAAAAAAAGTTATTTCTATAGGTTTGAATACTGATCCCGATAACGTACTTAACGGGAACCACAGGGTTTTTGTTACACATTGTATAAAGCGCAAGTCTGGTCGTGCATGGAGTATTGCTGCCATATATGAGCTGGTGCTGCAAAATGCTACCTAGCAGCTTTGGACTTAATGAAAAGGCGTGCTAAGGGGCTTATTGGTGGCCAGAATTTGGTCAAAACCAATCTTACCAGCCTCGAACACAGACGCAAAGTAACCAGCCTTTCGGTTTTCTACAGGATGCATTTCTTTTTTTTTTATAGGATAAGGGTGACAAACGAGCACACAGTCCACCTGATGGTAAGTGGTTGCTTCGGCCCATAGACATCTAGATCTATCCTCTATTACAAATCAAAATGTAGATGCGTTGTCACCCGTGAGGACTAAGATGGAATGCTTCATTTCCAGTAAAAAGGGCCTCCGGCCACCTGCACTCACGAACCGAAACGCAGAGGTAAACCTCTACTTCACGCTGGTTTTCTGTGAGGTCGTGGCACCACCCCGGTTCGAGCCGGCCCATCCGTGCGACAGCAAAAGCTGCCGCGTGGCTCTACCACTGTTTAATATTTCGGAGAGTGTGCGCAGGAATTGCATAATTTAATTCATCCCTCTCCCTTCCACCATCGGACAACTAGACGTTCGGCCAGTCTCCACCTTTTTGTTGTTGACTTACTACGCATTCGAACGAAACGGTTCGCTACGTCGTTCATCATGCGTACAGCAAAGGAGTGGAATTAGTTGCCAGCATCATCTTTCCATCCGATTACAGTGTGGGTGTCTTCAAGGCAAGAGTGAATAGGGTGCAGTTCATCATCTTAGGCTACATCACCACTTACCATCAGGTGGGATCATAGCACTGGCTTAGTAGAATATAAAAAAAAATCTAAAAATCGCTATCCGATAATGTCCCATGCGTAGTGGATATTCTAATAGCTAGAGCCTCTCATAATTTTATACTGTTACCGTTGCAGCCTTTTAAAAACCACTACTAAACATTCCCCCCCCCCCCCATAGATTGCCTCGTATTTGGCATAGATGCCGCGCGTAGCAAGCGGGTTGGCAATCGCAGTTTTTTATTTTTAGGCGTTATTAAGAAGACGCTGCTGCCTATCTCCTGATTTGTTCCCTCTGTTGACTCTTACGTCACCCACGGGATGATATGGGGTAGTGGATATTCTTACACCGCCACTACACAGTTTCGTTTACTACGTATATTCCTGTAAATTCAAAACTAGGGCCCGATATGATCTTCTCTGGGCCATTAATTGGAATTCGAAATAGAAATGGAGTTATAAAACCTAGTTAAAATTTTATATTTGTTAATATTGCATATCTGTTATATAATGAAATGTTTGTTCTGTAAAAATAAACCGACATTTCGTTATCGGTGCTTGGATATAAGCTAACGTGCTAGTTACATAAACTGTCTTGAAATATTTGTGTGTTTTCGCGGTTATGCGAGTTTTGAGAATGTGAAAGTGAGGTGTGATTTATTTGCATTAATCGTTATAAAACGTGTACAGATTTTAAGGACTTTATAATTCACCAGCGATCCGCTCCGGCTTCGCTGTTGGACGCACAGAGAGACAAAAATTTTAGTAAATGATTTTTTTATAGGAGAGGCGGCAAACGAGCATGCGACTCACCTGATGGTAAGTAACTACCGCCGCCCGTTAACAACTGCAACACCAGGGAGGGAATCGCAGATGCGTTGCCGGCCTTTTAAAAAGGAGTACGCTCTTTTCTTGAAGGTCCCTAAGTCGTATTTATTTTATTTCTGTCTTCACCGCATGCAAACAACCGTCTGGTCTTAACAGAAGTCGGTTATTTCAATATTACAAAAAGGAAGTAAAATTGAAGTCACTTCAAGTTTCTCTATATGTATAGATTTTGTGGAATTTTGGATTTTCAATTTTTTTTTTATTTATATTTCCATGTTACACTAGAAACTTAAATATCATACAGTCCTACTCCCCGCGGTATCGTGTCAAGAACGCTGGCTGCATTTCCCCGCTGAATGGCTATACTTAGCCTTTGAGCGAGGAAAGAACCAGCCCTCTTATCACCAGCAGCAACGACCAGCCGCGGATGGAGTTCCTTTAGGAACTTCACCGCACGTGGACCCCACGGACCGATAGTCTCTACAGCAAATGGCACAAATATGTAGTCATCTCTCAGAGACTCATATTTGCGCCACTTGCTCAGTTCAGCTGCCTCTGATGCCGCCCCGGCTCTAAACAAGGTACCCCTGAGATGAGAGGCCGCCAGAGTTTCTACGCAAGTAGCATCCCACACTAGGGCTTTACCTCTCTCCCAAGGGACCAATGTCATACCGTCGGGTCTGCTGCAATCGTCTCTAAATATTCCACATGGCTCTAAAACTGAGGGAACATTTATAGAGACAAGAGCCCTTCGGATGACATCGTTCAAAGAACTGTGTCGTGAAAACCTACCAGCGCTTTTCTTACATGAAAGTCCGTGGAGCCCAAACTTGTCGACGCTGCTACCACAGGGACACTGATGGGGTTGACAAATCGCCGCTCCTAGTCGGATTCCTACGGCAATGCGTAAGCTTTCCGCATCAAGTAATGTGCCGAGATTACTTGATGGTAAAGCGTGTAACCAGTGACTAGATTCCTTAGTCGAAACAGCTAGAAGGCGTGCCTTATCTTGGCCACTATGGAAATTATGAAACAAATCTTTCTGCACGCCCAGTACCAACGGAATATCCCACTGTTTTTGTTGGTTAACTCCCCGTGGAACATTTTCACCGGGACAGAGCGTTTGCCATGTCTGCCCCGCCTCCGTAGCAAAGCATAGGTCTACTTTATTATTTAAAATTATGTTACATAAGTCACTGACACTATGCACGGAAGCAAGGAAAGCAGGCAATGCAACGCTAGAAAGATTTCTCACACCAATGCCACCAAATTATATAGGTAAAGTAGCTTGAGTCCAGGCTGTTGTATTTAAAGTTAAATTTAGAATTTTTTCTATAGCTATTTTAAGATTATTATCAATATCTTGTAAAATATCCGAACATTTCCAGGCTGGACTCGAGCGGAGTAAGTATGTAAATCTAGGTACAAGTAGACAATATTTTAAAATAGTAAGAGCTATATGGGGTTTTAATTTATACAATTTATCAACGTGGTTAAAAAACTGATCAAATTTTGTTTTTAAATCAGGTTTAATACTATCGAATAAAACAACGGGGCACCTAGCAGGTATAGTGTTTCCGTACTGACAGTTTTTATTCCTGGACAAATATGATTAAAATTTTGAATTAAAGTGTCTCTATGAGAAGTAGATAAATTATTGGAAAAAAATATTTCACATTTATCGCTATTTGGTTCAAGACCAATATTTTTAAAATTTTGAAATTTTTCTCATTCGTAGCAACCTATCAAAAGTTCACTTCTGAACATAGGCCTCCTTCATAGGCTGGCCTATTACGAAGGATATTTGCCATAGTTGTCACTCTTGAAAGCCGGTTGGCGGCCGCAGTTTTTTTTTATTCAGCTATTATCTACACTCTGTTGTTTCAGTTACCCAGTGTCCCCTCTTACAACCCACGCCTTACATTTTTGATTTACTGAAATACCTAGATAAATTATCTTATTAATTAATTAAAAAAATTGATTTAACCGATTAGAATATAACAGTTTTTATTGAATATTAATTACTTAATACTTAAGAGCTTTGGTAGATCAGGGACTTAGCGCTCGCTGTAAATTTCACAGTATGCGAGCTGTTAATTACAATTTTAAGTGCTAATTTACAAGTCCCCGACATGACATTAAACTGTTTTGTGCGCCTTCTGGTGTAAACGCCAATCAGAGCTTAGGAAGAACTAATTAGTTCTTCATAGTTTTAATGGAACAGTTGGCATCAGTGCAGGATATCAAGTTAGGACGGCGGCGAAGGAACGTTTCATACGTTAACGGCGTCCACAAGCTCAGTCAGGTATCTTACTGCACACCCCCAAACCGTAATGGACAAACGTGGGGGTTACATGCCCAATCCCCCAACCTCATGATACTTACAACCAAAAATATGCCCCCAGTACTCGATGGCTCCTGCGGAGGAGTCGCTAGTGTCGGACGGATTCTAACCACTGTACGAGCAAGGCTAGTGAGAAGGATTTCGATGGACTTCATGTTTTAACATTTAACGCACAAACTTTAGGAACTGTAGATAAGCTTGAAGAACTTTAAACTGCACTAGAAAAAATAAAATGGGATGTGATAGGACTTTCGGAAGTAAGAAGAATGGGCGAAGATATCATTGAAAGGTACAGTAACATTTTCTTTTACATTGGGGAAACACCGGGTCTTTACGGGGTGGGGTTTCTGGTAGCAAAGAAGTGGAGAGGGAACATTATCGAATTTGTGTCATATTTTGAAAGAGTTACAGCGCTTACATTTCGTGTAACAGACAGGAAAACAGTAACATTTATAAAATCATATGCCCCTTGCTGCAGTCACTCAGGGGACGAAGTGGAAGAGTTCTACCATGTCCTTCATAAAGCCTTTGAAGATCATAAGTGCTCATGGACCATAGTGATGGTCGATTTCAACGCTAAAGTTGAGCTTCGACAGGAAACTGACGATCTTAACATTCTAAAACCCAATGGATTAGGGGAAAGAAATCCATGAGGTGTCCGCCTTCTTCAATTTGCAAGTAGTTTAAAATTAAGTATCTGTAATAGTTATTTCTACAAGAAATCTCATCGGCGATGGAACTGGCTTTCTCCAAATAATAGGATAAAAAATTAGATTGATTTCCATTTTGAACATAGATTAGTACGGGCAAGACTGAAATTCGACTTCAAAATTCATAGATAACGAATAATTACAAAAACAATAGGAAGAGTAGATAAAAATACATTCATTTCCAATCAAGATGAGTTCATTTTAGAGTTACAAAATAGTTTAAGCTCTTTAGATATTAATAATATTGCAGATAAATCATTATATCAATAGAGAGCCAATACAATATAATCAAAGATAACATAAGAAGATCTTGTAATAAAATAAACCAAAAAATGGAAACGGAAGAAAATAAGCAATGCTACCGAAATTTTTATAGACGAGAGACAGAAAGCAATTCATAACAGAATATAATATAGAGCTAAAGATAATATTATAAAAAGAGCTATTCGTAAAGATATTCGAAACTATAATCTTAAAGTATTTACATCCGCACTAGAGAATTCAACCTCATTGAAAAGAGCTAAACAAGGTATATAAGTAGGAAAATCAGCAATTTTAAGCATAAAAGACGATCAGGGTATAAGACATGGCGATAGAGACAAAATATTACGAATATATACCGAATATTATTCTAAATTGTATCATAATCAAGACGTCCCATAGTCTACTTCCGAATATTCATGTCCCGAGAATATTGCACCAATCATCACTGAACACGAAGTAAGCCTAACTTTAAAAATGATGACATACCAGAAAAGTCCCTCAGAAGATAGTATAACAACAGAGGCCTTAAAGTTTGGCCGTTCCCGTTCTTCTCCCACACATCACTAACTTATTTAACTCAATATTAAAATCTGGCACATTTCCAAAAGCATTTTGTAATTCTAACATAATTTTTTTACATAAAAAGGTGAGAAATCTAACATCAATAATTACAGGCCCGTTAGTTTTTTTTCACACCTACATAAAACCTTTATTAAAATAATTGAGAACTGGATTAGTAGACAGCTAAATTCTCACCAGCCCTCCGAACAGGCTGGATTTAGACCTGCACGCTGTGAATCAAATAAATGAAAAACACACAGAGTATCAGCTTCCTTTATAGCTGGCCTTTGTCGAATACTCTAAAGCATTTGATAGTGTGACACATAACTCTATTTTCAATGCCTTACAAAATCTAAACATTGAACCCACTTGCATACATTTATTTAAAAATATTTATAATAACAATGCCACCGCAACAAAACTGATCACTACAGGACCTTCTTTCCCTATTCTAAAAAGAGTTAAACAGGGCGACCCGCTATCGCCGAAACTCTTTACTGCCACCATAGAAGAAGTATTTTGGAAACTGGCAGATAGTTAGCACGAGAAAAGCATCAAGATCGGATCAAAGAGGTTAAGCAATCTTAGATTTGCTGATGACATTATTCTCTTTGCGTCCTTAGCCAACGAACTGGAAGAAATGCTCAACGAGCTAAGAACAGCTTGGAGGTTGGACTTATGATGAATATGGAAAGTACCAAGTTAATGACAAACCATGTCAAGCACAGGATACATGTAGATGACCTGGAGGTTGAATATGTTCATGAGTGTTTATTTGAGTCAAATAGTCTCTTTCCTGACAAGGCAAGAAAAAGAGATCGCCCGAACGAACGAACATACCTGGAAGAGCTATTGGGCCTTAAAACATATAATGAAGGGCGACGCACCAATATCCCTTAAACGCAAATTCATGGACATGTGCAACCTCCCCGTCTTGACATATGGTGCACAAACCTGGTCTCTCACCAAACAGCAGAGGTCCGATCTCGGGGTGTGTCAGCGAGCAATGGAGCGCAGCATGCTAGGAGTGAGACTAACAGACTGCACCAGAAATACCACTGCGCTCCAGAACCCAAATCCGCCAAACTAAAATAGGACTGGGATGGTCATGTCTGCCGTATTACAGAAGAACTTTGGGGCAAAATTACAGCTCGGTATATTCCTATAAATGGCAGACGACCCCGAGGTAGACCCAGAAAACGATGGCGGGATGAAATGGACTCCTTCGTGGAAGACTAGTCCTCCATAGCACAGAACCGTGAAAGATGGAATGAGATTGGGGAGGACTTTGTCTAGCAGTGGGACGTTATGGGCTGATGAGGTAAGATAAGAATTTACCACGTGCTCGACGGTGAAGAAAAATACCGTGAGGAAACGCGCATGTCTGAGAAATAAGAAAACAAAACATGCGTGTAGTTAACCCGCGGTAGAAGTGAAACCTTCAGAAAAAGTGGCTGCGATAATAGTAGGAAAGTATACTGCATTCTATCCTATTCTCTCGCAGGCTAAATCCTATAGGAGTATATTATGTTTGTCTCTTTTCAGTGTCGTTTTTTGTTTTATCTCGTTTCAAATCACAACTATTCTAAAAGTTGTCACTTCAAAAATATTTCGAAGACATGTGAAGTTCGCAAACACGCATTGGGACAGCCCGGCGGTCACTTTCTAGCCCTATAAACCCTCTCAGACATGAGAGGAAGCCTCTGCCCAGCAGTGGAACGAATATAGGCTGTAACTTTGACAAGTAATACTTATTGAAAGTAATTTATGCTTTAACCACTGGTTCGGATTGCCTCTATCCTGGGATCAACAAGTGAGCAACCTTGCAGGCCTCTTTTTTATGCTATTGACCATGTTGTACAGTTAAATATAAAACATTTAGAAACATGTTAGTAATCATATCATTCCCAGGGCTAATTCATGAATCAATCATGTATTTTTTTAAATATTAAATAACTATTTAATAATATTAACCATTTATACAGCTTATTTTTTTCATATAAATTTTAAATTTTTAATAGATAGGACCTAGGGAAATAATTTCTTTTTATCATACCTTGATCGGAAGTTCGTATATCGACCCTACTTTCAGGAACGAAAGTGTCACAATGCGTCCGATTCAATTTGACTTATTAATTTAGTACGCATGCGTCAAATATCTAGCTAATCGTCGGAAGTATAATAAGTCATGATCACTGATCTCTTGTATATAAAACTAGGATTTTCTCCTGTATCGTGGATGCAGTTTACATAGGATAAATTTCAAAAGGACAAACCGATCACCAAAATCCAGACCCGGAACAATTATTTGTAGGCCATACAAACACTTGTATCGTGCGGTATTCGAGCCCGCGGTCCTCAGTGCTGCAATTCATTGTTAGGCCACTGCGCCACGGAGCCGTCAAGAATGATTGATGATATAACATGGAGTCCATTATGCAGCGTGATCTATTTACGTGACGCATGTCATCCAGCATTTCGGTCAAGTGTCGGTTTTTACGTATATCTTACGTTGTTGATAAACTATAATTATAATCGTTTCTTACCGGTTCTATTTGGTACCTATTATTGGTAATTTTGTAGTTTAAAAACCATAAAAAAGATATTATTTATATATATGATTAGTTGAAAACATTGCCGTGTGGACGACGTAAGTGGCAACTTAGGGAAATACCAAAATACCTCTTGGCCTCTGATGGATGATGTTGTAACCATAGATAACCTAACGGTTTTTTTTAATGTACATATGTAAACAAAATTGAAGTGTTTAATCAAAATAACTAGCTCCTATTAAGCTCAAAGGGTTGTTTGCATGCATATTGAGATGTATAGATCAATATTATAGCGCCATTTTAAAAATGGTTATATTTTATAGGATAAAGGTGATAAGTGTCCACACTTTCCACCTGATGGTAAGGATAAGGGTGACAAACGAGCACAAAACAGTCCACCTGATGGTAAATGGTTGCTGTGGTCCATAGACATCTACGTCTATCCTCGTTTTCGAATAAAATGCACATGCGTTGTCACCCGTTAGACAAAATTTGAAAATGTCGGGATTTTGGGGTTGTTGTCGGGAGAAATAAATATTATAAATAAAAGTTTAAAATAAAAAGTTTATTTTTTTAATTAATAGGCTAGAAAGACTTTGAAATTGTTAAAACTTAACTAATTTAAGTAGCCTTAATTTTTAGGTTGTAACATGTGTTTGGCATTCGATTTTACAGAGTCCATCAATTTGGTTCCTTTAATAGTGTTCAGAAAATATTTTAAATTCAAACAATTTACTTCAAGTTGAGTCTAATTAACTACAAATACAGCTTTTATTAAGTCAAAGGCGTAATGTGAAGAAAAACTGTGTGTTTGGAGATTATGAGTTTTGTCGGGAGTCTGGAGATCATTTTAAATGTCGAGAGAATCCAGACGAATCCCGACCATCTGGCAACCCTAATTGAACCAGCAATAATAAAAATAAACTTTTCTCCTCACAGACCATTCGCGTTGATGAGACTGGAATAACGGTAATCCGAACTGTCGGAATCTATGTGTCTCCAATGATAATTTTTATAAATAAATTTGTCGCAAAAATATAGCACAATATTTAACGGATGGTGCTATAGAAACTTGATTACACGATAATCCTGGTCGTGTTTTCACCAACCAAATATAATATTTTGTTTTGTGTGCATATGATGTTTGGAAAAGCTTACGAAAAATCAGCAACTAATGCAAACGCTGTTAATGGTTTCAGAAAAACGGCTGAGTATTCCTAATATAAATAACCGCTGATTGTTACTCTAACGTATAATTAAAGTTAATAAAAGTATTGTTAGGTATGATGATAAAATCATAAACAAAATACGAAGAAATTGAGGTGCCCTGTGTTACATTGAGATTATTTTTGACAATTAACCTTCAGAATGTTTTTGATAGTAAGGAGGGTTTGTAACCGAGTAGTGTTCTTTTATTTAAATAATTTAGAGAGTAATTTCTAACATCAGTAGTGGAGTAATTTCTTACAGTATATTAATTAATTGTAATTTTTCATTTAAATGAGCTCAGAAGTGGACTTGCCTAAAATTAGACATTTCTCAAATTAGGAACTCTAAGTATCTCATATTAGGATACCTTCACGCTTGCACGGAAAGAGTGTATTATTTTGTTATATCACTTATATTACAGAATCGGTAAGCACTATTGTTAAAATATTTATAGTTTTGAAATATACATTAAATCTAATTTATTATCACGTAAAACTACTTTCTTGCCTGTGATGTTTCACGAGTTACGAGAAATACGGAAAAATGAAAATGGTATCTCATATTTGGCACCTTTTTCATATACAAATTCGTTCCATCTTTTTCTATCGACTTCAAAAAGGAAGAGGTACTCAATTCAACTGTATGTTATTTTTAAAATGTGTGTTACCACATAACTTAAATTAAGATTTAATAAGAGATTAAATTAGATTAAATAAAGAGAAAAAAATAACTTTTCTGGGTGAACCGATTCCGATGATTCTTTTTTTATTTGAAAGCTGGTGCTTCTAATGTGGTCCCATATAAATAAGATTAAGGTCTGACTAATAGTTTTTAGGTTATTCTTAATAGTTTACATTGAAGTCGGTTGCACAAATTTTTAAATTTTACATATTTTGTATTCCAGTATTACTGGCAGGTAATTTGAAGTGTTTATATTACAATGCACAGCAAAATAAGACACAAAAAAACTGAAAGTCACTGAAAGTCAGCGGAAATGATATGACAACTTGCAAAAAAGGAAAAAATCATAAAATGTCGTCACAGTTGACGCATTTTACTTTATTCTTGCGATGTTTACAAATTTTCCTTCTTAACAATTTTTGGTCACGGAGACATATTACCAGGTCATCACTTCGCTTACCGGTATGAGGTTGCCAGAGAACCTTTCTTCGCCATTGGTTGTCGG
Organism: Parnassius glacialis; assembly: GCA_033319125.1. Classification (NCBI taxonomy): domain Eukaryota; kingdom Metazoa; phylum Arthropoda; class Insecta; order Lepidoptera; family Papilionidae; genus Parnassius; species Parnassius glacialis. The sequence continues at coordinate 3,501,670 of JAVANC010000002.1, read as the reverse complement.
TTCTTCGATAATAACCAGATGTCCATCCATGGGTGGATATAAATACAATATTACATATATTATACCGTTAACATGGTAGAGCCATGCTGCAGTAATTACACGAGCACGTATGAGTCGACTCGACACGGGATGGACCACGCCATCACAGAATACCAGCGTAAAATAACGGCTAAATGTTTATTGTAGAAAACCAGAGAACCTTTTTAATGGATACGAGGCGTTCCACCTTAGTCCTCAGGGGTGACAACGCAACTGCATATGCATATCGGTTCTTCGATAATATATATAATGGTAAGATATGCAGGAAGTCGATTGATGCAGGTGGCTCAGGACCGTGCTTTGTGGCACTCCTTGTGGGAGGCCTATGCTCAGCAGTGGACTTGTGAAGGGCTGTAATGATGATGAGTTGTGGCTTTTAATTAAATGTTAAATTCTAAATGTATTGTTAAGTTTTTTTTAAATAATCCATTGGAAATCAGTCTCATTTCATAATAACCTTGCCCAGGTTTTAATATATTACCAATATTTACAATGTTTCATTCGACGTCAAAATATTCGCGAAATTTTTGCTCAAGCAATTCAACAAACGCGATAAAGTTATTAGGAAGTATTATTTAAAAAAAAACCATTGAACACTATCTTTATTAAAATCCTTGTATTGTCTGAAAAAATAAACCTAGCAAGCTAACAGCATAGCAAAGTGGCGAAGCAATCAGCTTTGTAGCGGTTTCTAACGGTTGCCGTTGAGCAATCAGTTTCAAAATAGGAGGTTCAGATGCCTGGGTGATCAGTAATCGATTGCTGAAAACAGAATTTGAAAATTCGAAACCGTTCTCGAGATAATCGTGGGACAGACGGACAGACGGACAGACGGACAGACGGACAGACGGACAGACATCGTGAAATCAATAAGTGACTTCGCAAGCTTCGCCACTTAATAATCTTTTCCTATATTTATAGATTGTTCAGATCTATTAATGTACAATTTTATTTTCTGACATTTGTGGTGTTCGAGACAACATTTCTATACAAATATCCCGACACATAGACTAAACCTTTTTTTTTCTGGCAAATCAAATAGATAATCATTTGTTCATACTATTAACATAGGGGCAGTAACATTGTCAGGTTGCGGTGATGTTGTATTAAAATACGACAATCGTTTGGTTTCTTAAGTAACATATCGAAATCGTATTCACAATTAGTATTTTGGTGTTTCCGTAGGATATTGGTTATCTATGTTAAAATATATGTTATATATGTTAATAACATGTTATTGAAGGCAATACTAACTAGACGACATGTTGGTTCCTGGCTGTTACCACCCGCCTGTCTGGCTTTCCAAAGAGAATTTCGAGACAATCTAGATTGAGACAAAGACAAATATAAATTAATTTGATTTCTTCTGATTTTAATTCTTCTTGAAGTTTTATTAAAGATTTTATAGACACTTTAAATCCGTGAATGAAATTCATGCCATTTGTAACGTCTTTCTGCCTATCACTTCTTATTGATTCGTATTGATTGATATGAAATTGTTCCTGAAAAATGTTAGCATTTTTTCTGGAAGATCAATTTGATAACTAATGCATCGAAGAACTCTTTTGAATTTATTAGGAGATCGCAGTGTACTTGAGTTTAAGTAATCAAAATTGCAAAATTCCGCTCAAAAACATAACTGCTCGGGGCAAACTGAGCAATAATACCAAGGCGACCCCTGCCACGCTATCCGTGAATTTCTGCAACATCAGGGGACTTCACTCTAACCTGAACGCCGTCCACTACCATCTCGAGACGGCAAAGCCGGCCTTGCTCTTCCTGACCGAGACGCAGGTTTCCTCTCCGGCTGATATTTCGTATCTCTCCTACCCGGGGTACAAATTGGAGCACTCCTTTGTGCCTCGGGCTGGAGTTTGCGTGTATGTCAGAGAGGACATCTGTTCTCGACGCCTCGGCAGTCTTGAAGGTTCGGACCTGTCCATCCTTTGGCTACGCGTAGACAGCGACGACCATCCGCGCGTCTACGGGTGCTTCTATAGGTCCCATAGCGGTAATACCGAAACAGACCGACTCATCGACCACGTCCAAATGGCTACAGATTCCTTGCTACAACAGGTCCCATCCACAGAGATCGTGATCCTTGGCGATTTTAACGCCCACCATGCCGAATGGCTGGGTTCACGTTTAACCGATCATGCGGGTAGAGCTGTTTATGACTTTGCCTTGGCATATCGTCTGACACAACTGGTTACTTCGCCTACGCGGATTCCAGATGTGGAGGATCATACACCTTCCCTGTTGGACCTTCTGCTGACCTCTCATCCGGACGGATATCAGGTTTCCGTCGATGCCCCTCTCGGCTCTTCGGACCACTGTCTGATCCGGAGTGTGGTGCCACTCACGCTCCCTTCGCGGTTGCGTTCTGCAGGTTGCCGCCGTGTTTGGCATTACAGGTCGGCGGATTGGGACGGAATGCGGTCTTTCTTTGCATCCTACCCATGGGGGCGGGTTTGCTTCTCGCCGGATGATCCCAGCGCTTTTGCTGACTCTGTCACCGATGTGGTGCTACAGGGAATGGAACTATTTATTCCATCATCTGTGGTACCCATCGGAGGCAGATCTCAGCCTTGGTTTGGTCGCTCCTGTAAAACTGCATTACGCAGTAAGCAGGAGTGTTATCAAGCCTGGGCTGCGGCTTCGGCGACTCGGGATGTAAACACCAGCATACTTAAAAAGAAGTATAACTTCGCCTCCAGGTCCTTCAAAAGAGTTATTGCCAAGGCAAAGTCAGAGCACATAGGCAGAATTGGCGAGAAACTAGTTCGCCTTCCTTCGGGAACCCGTGCATTCTGGCCTCTCGCCAAGGCTGTCCAAGGGTATTTCTGTAAGCCATCACTACCATCTTTGCACAGGTAGGACGACTCACTGGCCCATGACGCAAAAGACAAAGCCGACCTTTTAGGCTTCCTTTTTGCGTCCAACTCGACTCTTGATGACGGGGGAAAAACACCGCCGACCATCCCGCGGTGTGAGTGCTCCATGCCGGATGTGCTGTTCTCACAGCGCTCGGTTCGCAAAGCACTTCTCTCCCTGGACATCCAGAAGTCGAGTGGGCCTGACGGAATCCCCCCAATTGTGCTGAAGACGTGTGCTCCGGAGTTGGCACCGGTCCTAACGCGTCTTTTCCGGTACTCCTACTCCCAAGGCGTAGTCCCGAATTCATGGAAGACAGCTTTTGTCCACCCGATCCCTAAAAAAGGCGACCGCTCATACCCGTCCAACTATAGGCCTATCGCGATCACCTCCTTGTTCTCCAAATTAATGGAATCCATTGTTAACTGCCAGCTCATCCGGTACCTTGAGGATCACCAGCTGATTAGTGACCGCCAGTACGGTTTTCGTCGGGGTCGATCAGCTGGTGATCTTCTGGTCTACCTGACCCATAGATGGGCGGAGGCAGTAGAGTCCAAGGGGGAGGCGTTGGCCGTTAGTTTGGACATTGCGAAGGCCTTCGATCGGGTTTGGCACAAAGCGCTTCTTTCGAAGCTCCCTTCCTATGGGCTTCCCGAGAAATTGTGCAATTGGATCACCAGCTTCCTTGCAGATCGGAGCATCAAGGTCGTTGTAGACGGTGCATGTTCTGACTGCAAGCCTATTAACGCTGGTGTTCCACAAGGCTGTATGCTATCACCAACGTTGTTTCTTCTGCATATCAATGATATGTTGCTAACTGGTAACATTCATTGCTATGCGGATGACAGCACTGGTGATGCTCTATACACCGGCCGTGCTAATATTTCTCGGGAAAACGTCTCCGAGTACCGGATTAAACTTGTGTCTGAAGTCGAGTCTTTGCTGGACAAAGTCTCGGACTGGGGGCGACTAAATCTAGTCCAGTTTAATCCTCAGAAGACACAAGTTTGCGCGTTTACCGCTAAAAAGAACCCCTTTGTCGTATCTCCTCAGTTTCAAGGCACTCCCCTAGTTGCCTCAGCCAGTATCGGAATCCTTGGCGTCGACATATCGAGTGACGTGCAGTTTCGTGGTCACTTGGAAGAGAAGGCCAAATTAGCCTCTAAAAAGCTTGGCGTGCTCAGCAGAGCGGGACAGTATTTCATGCCGGCACACCGTCTGCAACTTTACAAGGCGCAGGTTAGGCCTCACATGGAATACTGTTCCCATTTTTGGGCAGGGGCTCCCCAGTGCCAGCTCCTTCCACTTGACCGCATCCAGCGCAGAGCAGCTCGAATCGTCAACGACCGAGCCCTTTCCGATCGGCTCGATTCATTGGCACTGCGAAGAGATGTTGCATCCATACCATGGGGAGTGCTCTGAGGAATTGTTCGGATTAATCCCAGCCGCCAAATTTCACGAACGCACATCGCGGCAGAACTCCCGATACCATCCACACCATCTGGATGATTGGCGGTCCACCACTGTGCGATTTAGAAGATGTTTTCTTCCTCGCACGACTTCCTTGTGGAATCGATTACCATCAGCGATTTTTCCGGACCGATACGACTTAGGGACCTTCAAGAAAAGAGCGTACTCCTTTTTAAAAGGCCGGCAACGCATCTGCAATTCCCTCCCTGGTGTTGCAGCTATTCATGGGCGGCGGTGGTCACTTACCATCAGGTGAGGCGCATGCTCGTTTGCCCCCTCTCCTATAAAAAAAAAATCAAAAAAATTATAAATTTGCTTTAGAATATCAGGGGTATCTCTTGCAGCAACCTCGATCAGATTTAAATCTACGTAAACCATATTTACATTTTTTATATTTCATTTGATAAGAATTATTCTTTAAAAAAGAAAATTTGACATTATTTTTTACACAATCCTGAGTTTGAGCACTGGTCGAGCCGGTTTAAAGCAGTTTCTCTTTGTACGTGACGAGCCGCCAGTGCTCACGCACATACGCGCCTCAAGCTTGTAATAGTGTACCTATCACAGCGCGGTTGTATGAAGCTTTGCCTCTGTACGGTATTCCTATAGATGTATATTGTTTGTCTCTTTTTGGTATCGCTCTTTCGCTTCATCGAGTTTGAAATCAAAATAAATCAAAATAAGTTTTCACTTCAAAAATTTTTTTTTATAGGATAAGGGTGACAAACGAGCACACAGTCCACCTGATGGTAAGTGGTTTGCTGCGGCCCATAGACATCTACATCTATCCTCTATTACAAATCAAAATGTAGATGCTATGATATATGATAGAAAAATACTTTACTTTTCTAAAGTATCTTGTAAATCACCGTATGTATATTCAGGTACGTAGGTAAATGAACGAGTCAAAGACTCGAAACTGTGTCGTATATCCCATTTATGGTAATAACGTTTCCATTGCAAATAGATGACTTATGTGTACGAATATTCTTAGTAACGGATGGCCCTGACTGAAATACCTGTGGTTAAAAACGGATATTTTTGATGATGCTAACTGTAATTTATATGGCAGGCTGCTATACTGCTGAGTCAGATGCTTTTTCGTGTATCGTACAATTAAATGTCACCTAAATAATATAGCCTTGGATCTCTTTACTTTGCTGTTTTAAAAGGTAGAATAATTTGTTTTTTTTTTCTATTTTACTGTGTTTGCGTGAGTACGTGCCGCTGATATTGTACCCGTTTAGCAGTCGTTTAAATTTTCCAATATGTTTGTCATTAGAAGTAGGAAGACATTAGATGAAATAATATAAGTGAGATTATGCCACAATATCTTTTTTTACCGTTATGAGGTGGAAAATTGTTATACAAAACAGTAAAGTTGTCTATTTATCATTGTGTATAGGTTAGTATTGTTACAATGTGCGACTAGATGGCATTAGCGCTAAATTAAAAGAAGGTTTTTTTTTACCAATATAGGTTATATTAAATCCCTTTTCCATCAAATTAATCTCAGTAAAATAGATAATAGGAAGTTTAGGCGGGAATTCGACCGGCGGCGGATAAATGCTAAATCAGAAGCAACACCTGTTTTATCGTTTAGCTATTGATTTGAAGTGGATTTTGATCGTCAAAATAGAAAAATATACACTAGATAACAAAAAAAAAAATCGATGTATTTTTTTATTTTATAAAAGGGGTTATTATAATATAATTGTAATGTTATAAATGAGGTGGACACTACCAAGCTATTTCTAATGTAATTTGTAAAGTTAATCGTTTAATATAAAACATAATTGTTTTTTTAAAATGTCCCATTGGTTCTTTCCACAGACAAATTTGCGAATCAGCGGCGAATTAAACATAAGAATGACTTTCAATAGGTATTATTTAGTAATCTATATATTTAATGAAAATAATAGCATTTTATAATCATTTCAAGTTTTATTGAATTTCACGCGCTTTTCCTTGCAATTATAAATATTAAACGTGAATGTTTCCGTGCAATAATAAATAATTTTAAATTAGTTTCAAATTCTTATTAGTGTTAGCGTTCTCCAGTTCTACAATATTTATAAGAATTTCTCAAGTTTCTAACTACAAACACTAAAATATACATAACTGAATTTTAAAACTATCAACATCGATATATGTACTACGCACTAGATTTCGCATTCTGAACATTGACTATGTTCAATTGAACTGTACTGCAATCCGTACACTAAACTAAATATTGAGTAAATTGAAGGTTTGTGAATTCCATAAGATAATCATTATTACATTTTATTTAGAAATATGTTTGTTTAGATTAAAATAAGAGTATTTTATATTAAATTCTTATCTATATCTATACATATAATAAATCTAGAAAAGTCGTGTCTGTAATTCTAATATATTCTTGAAAAAACAAGTCCAGGGGACTAAATAAAGGGTTCTGAAGCCAAATTAGTGGTTTTTAGAATTTTTGTCTGTCTGTCTGTCTGTCTTTCTGTCTGTCTGTCTGTCTGTGTATTCCGGATTCACGAAAAAACTACTGAACCGATTTACATGAAATTTTGTATGCAGGTAGTCAGTAACCCGGGGAAACTTATAGGCTACTTTTTATCCGATTACGAAACTTTAAAAAAGGAAGGTTAAGAATTTCCTTTAGATGTTAATTTTCTGTTATATCTTAGTTTAAAATATAGTTATAATCTTGATAAAATAATTTGAAACTACACCGATTTCGTATTCAAAACAGCGCCATCTATCATCAAATAGAAAAAGTAGTATATTTTGCCTTCAGTTACTAATTAATGAAATAACATAAATAACTTACATTTATATGATTAAATTATTAGATATTTAAAACTATTAAAAAATCCTAACGTTCAGTTTTGTAGTATTTTTGTTATTTTTTTTAAAAAAGTGTAATAATTACAATTTATTTTAGATTATATTTAGATTATTAGATAGACGTCTATCAAAAATATGAAAATTGGTAAGATATTTATATCAGTCTATAATATAAAAATGAATCGCTGAATGTGTTGCTAAGCGCAAATCTCGAGAGCAGCTGAACCGATTTCACTAATTCTTTTTTTATAATATTCCTTGAAGTACGAAGATGGTTCTTACGGAGAAAAAAAATTAAAAAATTGCCTGAAAAAGTCTAAAAACAACACTTTTCTATATTCCCATACAAAAGGTTTGTAATAGTACTTAAAAGTCAATTTGAACTTTAATACCATACTATAAAGTTTAAGTGTTAGTGGAGGGGTTCCGGGAAGGCAAAACAATTAAGTGACATTAGTATCGTATAAATATTAATATCAATATTTGTGTAGGTATCATAATAAGAAATCAGAAATTGTAATTTTCATTGTGATTTTTAGTGGCTATTAAAAGAATTTTAAATGTTTTATAATTTTTATTTTTTGACAAAATGTAATTGTAGACTTATCAACTTTCTTTTTTCTTTTTTTATCTTACTAGCTGATCCGGTGTCCCGAATAGCAGAATAAGTATTAAAAAAAAACAAAAAAAATTAAAGAATCAACTGTTAGGCGGTACGAAGTTCGCCGGGTCAGCTAGTATTGAATAAAACTGATTTTTACGGATTTTATCGCGTTTATTTTATTATTTTTATTCCCGACGTTTCGAGTGCTTTACAGCAACCCATGGTCACGGGGGGACTGAGATGTTTGACGTCCTGATGTCACAGTTAGCCCGGCTACCTTCAGTTTTTTAATATTAAGGTAGCCGGGCTAACTGTGACATCAGGACGTCAAACATCTCAGTCCCCCCGTGACCATGGGTTGCTGTAAAGCACTCGAAACGTCGGGAATAAAAATAATAAAATAAACGCGATAAAATCTGTAAAAAACAGTTTTATTCAATGTGTAGTGTTCGCGTAAATATAAGAAATCATTAAATTCTTATATTTATTTTATGTATATTAACATCTTATTTTATATTAAATTAAAGTCTTCGCGCATGCTACTATCTCCCGCGCATGCGCGAAGACAGAGGAGCGCACAATTTTTGTTTAGAATAGCTTCTCTAGTACGTAGTACATATAACGCAATGACAATTCAACAAATACATAGACGAGACTTACAGTTGCTTAAAAGGAAAAATATATGCCACCTTTTTCTCAAACGTAAACCTTCACGCGATTGTACACTTCTGAGTGACGGACGAGGCCCTCTAGCTACGTAATAACGACGGAAATTCATTCAAAAAAATATCCAGATCTAAATCTCATCTTATCAAGACTGTTGATTTAAACGTTAGAAGGTCGAATTTATCGGCTATGTGCTATTTAATCTGCCTCTTTGAAGTATGAACAACTCTTTAGAAGCATGAATCAGAAAGGCATATATCTCCGTGTGTCAAATTCTCTGCAGTACCTATGGTAGCAGTGGATTATAAAAGACAAGAGAGAAAAGAGAGAGAGAGAGAGAGAGAGAGGATAGAAAGAAAAGGAAAGAGTAAGATTATCGATGATAACATGTATAATATACACGACATTTTTTTTCATATCAGCCTGTAGCCACAACAGTACAAACACTTTAAACAGCGGTAGAGCCACGCGGCAGCTTTTGCTGTCGCACGGATGGGCCGGCTCGAACCGGGGTGGTACCACGACCTCACAGAAAACCAGCGTGAAGTAGAGATTTACCTCTGCGTTTTGTTTGGTGAGTGCAGGTGGCCGGAGGCCCTTTTTACTGGAAATGAGGCATTCCATCTTAGTCCTCACGGGTGACAACGCATCTGCATTTTGATTTGTAATAGAGGGTAAATGTAGATGTCTATGGGCCACAGCAACCACTTATCATCAGGAGGACTGTGTGCTCGTTTGTCACCCTTAGCCTATAAAAAAAAAACAGAACATTCACAGACTTAGAATAAACTGGCGTAAGTACATTAAGCACAGCTATCTAATATATATATATATAATATATAAATCAAACGATTATTTTTTGCTGAAAACGTGTTGATACTCTTTGATACTTACTCTGAGACATTGGGAGTATGAACGTCAACAAACCACTTACTATATTGATGTGTTTGACATTGACAGCATGAACGTAAAAACTGTATGTTTTATTTTATTAACCCCGAAAATTAAAAAAAAAATGTCAAGCCAAAGAGTATAGTAGGTCAAGCCAAGGATAATATTTTTTTAATTGAAAGTAAATATAACTTAGTCATTACTATGTTCTTTTTCAAAACTAAAAAAAGTATCAACAATTAAAATATCGAATTATTTGTATGAAGGTCAAGTGAGCCCTAGAGAAACGACGATTCCAAAACGTTGTCGATAGATAAAATGTTTTGAGAAATTATCAATTACCGTGTAGGGTCCAGCGGTGACCATCCAAACTCGGATATAGAAGTACGGTGTAATGTATTAAAAATTATTGTACAAAATAAACTTTTCGATAGAAAATGATTTGATTTGTTAATAGCATTTACAATCGCTTAAAAAGGTCATGCAGCTAATTGTCTTACTGAGCTTAAAAGTTTACTAAAATGGCATATACCTTAGGAAAGAAACCCGAGCTAAAAAAAACAGCGTCTGAAACTGGTCTTCGCTTATGAACCCTCATTGAGTAAACTCCTTAAACAATCATGCCTGATAAAGTTATTAATGGATTAGTTGTCTCACTTTTATGTTCATGCGAAATATGATTTACATGGGGTACATTTTAAAGTTCGAAATGTTTATAGCGATGTACCGGGGAAATGTTTAGCTTTAACATGCTATGAATTGAGAGAATGAGTGGCCTTTTTTTGTTCTAATGTGTTGATGAGTGTAGCAGTTTTGCTTTGAATATTATGTGGTCGACAGAATTCATGTTTGATGACGAGGGTTGGCTTTGTGTGAAGCTGGTCGGAAGGACAATGTCGTATCGGGACATGCCGTGGGTGGCTGGTGGAAAGAACACATTCGTTCGCTCCAAGTTTATGAATGTTTTTTTTTTGTAGGATAGGGTGACAAACGAGCACACAGTCCACCTGATGGTAAGTGGTTGCTGTGGCCCATAGACATCTACATTTATCCTCATTTACGGATCAAAATGCAGATGCGTTGTCACCCGTGAGGACTAAGATGGAATGCCTCTTTTCCAGTAATAAGGGTCTCCGGTTCTCTACACTCACCATACGAAACACAGCAGTGTTAAGCTGCTATTTGACGCTGGTATTCTGTGAGATTTTAGTATACATTATTATCAATATCACTCTTAGCCCTGCAATTAACCCTGTAGTGGTGGTGTTAAAATACCGACTACCCCATATCGTCCCGTGGGTGACGTAAGAAGCGATAGAAGAAAATAAAGCAGGGGGGGTAGCTGCATTTTAATAATAACAACTAAAACCTACTAAAATCTGTGGTTAGTATGCCGTGTAGTGGCGGTTAAGAATATCCACTACCCCATATCCAAGGCGACAAAGGAAAACAGGCAGGAGATGGGCAGCAGCATCTTCCTGGTAACGGCTAAAATACAATAAAAAAACTGCGGTTGCCAACTCGCACGCCAAGCGTGGCAACTATGGCAAATACCTCCCAATGATTAGAGCAACAAACAGACGGTCCCCAGTCCCCGGCGGCCCCGCTATTCTTGGCTACGGTGGTGACCATGGTAACGGCGGGGCAGGGGGTGCTAAGAATCTCCGGTGGAGGTTCGGTTGCCACCTTAGACGACTCGAACTGGCAACGTACAACGCACGCACCCTGAGGACGAGGAGACCGTGGAGCTGGAAGAAGAGATAGACAAGTTACGCTGGCATATTATAGGATTATCCGAAATCCGAAGAGAGGGGGAGGATACGGTAATCCTCGAATCCGGCAACTTGCTCTATCACCGGGAGGGCGACCATCTGTCCCAAGGAGGTGTCGGATTTATCGTCCACAAGTCTCTCGTTCACAACGTTGTAAAGATCGGGAGTGTGTCGACGAGGGTTGCGTACCTTATACTCAGAATCACCAAACGGTATTCGCTGAAGGTCATACAGGTTTACGCACCAACCTAGGCACACCCCGATGAGGAGGTGGAGGAAATGTATGAGGATATCTCTAGAGCCATGCATTCCTCCAAAACCCAATATACGGTGTTAATGGCAGACTTCAATGCAAAACTAGGCACAAGAGAGAACGGTGAGCTGAAAGTAGGGAAATTTGGAATAGGGCAACGGAACCCAAGGGGCCAGCAGCTGGCCGACTTCATGGAGAAAGAGAGACTCTTTATTATGAACCCTTTCTTCCAGAAGCGGCCCCACAGGAAGTGGACCTGGTCGAGCCCCGACGGTCCGACAAAAAATGAGATTGACTTCATTATGACGACCAGACAACAACTGTTCAGTGATGTCTCAGTGATCGCGAGGGTGAAAATCGGCAGCGATCAGCGAATGGTTAGAGGCACAATGAACCTAAACGTTAAGTTGGAGAGGTCTCGTCTAATGAAGTCAACGCTCCGTCCCCCTCGTGCTCTAATCCAAGGTCCCGAAAACCTTTCAGCTCGAGTTACAAAACCGCTTTCAGTGCCTAGAAGACTGCAATGAAGTGGACGATTTGATTTGATTGAATTTGATTTGACAAGCTCGTGGAAACTGTCCATGCGCTCCGAGCTAAGTTCTGCAAGACCCGCCGCAGAAGAACACAAAAGCTCTCCGATCACACTCTTAATCTCATGGCTGTTAGACGGGAGATGAAGATACATTCTTCAACAGATTTGACAGAATACAGGCAACTGAACAGACAGATCTCTGGGACTTACGCAACTTCAATACAGCTCGTTGAAGAAGCGATCGAGCGGAACCAAGGCTCCAAAGTCTTTGCCAGAGATCTGTCTGCCAGAAAGTGCCAACTGTCAAAGCTAAAGACCGAGTGTGGCAGCATCATTTCCGGGGCACCTAAGATTTTGAGTGAGATTGAGAGGTTCTATGGGCAGCTGTACACGTCATCGTTGGAGCCGCACGCAAGTGTGAGTAACGATCCAAGAGCGAGTCCTATCCGACATTATTCCGATGATATCCCGGACGTCAGTCTGAGCGAGATTAGAATGGCTCTCCAGCACCTTAAAAACGGCAAGGCCCCAGGGGAGGATGGAATTACAGAGGAGTTTCTGAAAGCGGGTGGAAAACCGGTACTTGAAGTCCTTCAGAAGCTCTTTAATTCCGTCCTCCATGGTGGCATTACACCGGAGGCGTGGAGCAGAAGTGCGGTGGTCTTGTTCTTCAAGAAAGGCGACAACGCTCTCTTGAAGAACTACAGACCGATTTCCCTTCCGAGCTGCGTATCTACGTGCTGTTTTCGAGAGTCATTACGAATCGTCTCGCGCGCAGACTTGACGACTTCCAGCCTCCCGAACAAGCCGGTTTCCGAAAAGTTTTTAGCACCATAGACCACATACATACCTTTCGGCAAATTGTACAGAAGTCCGAGGAGTACAATTTGCCACTATGCCTGGCGTATGTGGACTATGAGAAAGCCTTTGATTTCATCTAAATTTGGGCGGTGCTGCAGTCCCTTCAGCGGTGCCAAGTTGACTGTCGGTATATCGAAGTGTTGAAGTGCTTGTACAGTAGGGCTACGATGGCTATCCGAGTACAGAACCAGAGTACGAAACCTCTCCAATTGCAGAGAGGTGTAAGACAGGGTGACGTCATATCCCCGAAACTCTTCACCGCTGCATTGGAAGACGTTTTCAAGCTTCTGGACTGGAAAGGATACGGTATTAACATCAATGGCGAGTACATCACTCACCTTCGATTTGCCGACGATATAGTCCTTATGGCAGAATCGCTGGAGGACCTAAGCACTATGCTCAATGACCTCAATAGTGTTTCCCAACGGATAGCTCTTAAGATGAACATGGACAAAACAAAGATCATGTTTAATGTCCATGTCACACCTATGCCGGTAGTTGTTGGGAACACTAAGCTCGAAGTTGTTGACGAGTATGTTTACCTGGGACAAATAGTCCGACTAGGTAAGTCCAACTTTGACCGAGAGGTCAATCGACGGATTCAACTCGGTTGGGCAGCGTTCAGGAAATTACGGCACATCTTCTCGTCAGGTATACCTCACAACTTGAAAACGAGACTGTACACCCAGTGCGTGTTGCCAGTGATGACATACGGAACTGAGACGTGGTCCTTCACTGCTGGCCGGATGAGGAAGCTCAAGGTCGCTCAGCGAGCTATGAAGAGGGCTATGCTCGGAGTTTCTCTGCGTGATAAACTCAGAAATGACGATATCCGCAGTAGAACCAGAGTGACCGACATAGCCCAACGGATTAGTAAGCTGAAGTGGCAGTGGGCCGGCCATATAGCTCGAAGAACCGACAACCGATGGGGAAGAAAGGTTCTCGAGTGACAGCCTCGTACCGGCAGGCGAAGTGTAGGGCGTCCCTCCACTAGATGGAGTGACGACCTGGTAAGATATGCAGGAAGTGGATGGATGCAGGTGGCTCAGGACCGTGCTTTGTGGCATTCTTTGGGGGAGGCCTATGTTCAGCAGTGGACTTGTGAAGGGCTGTAATGATGATGATGAATGATGATTCTGTGAGAGCGCGGTCCTTCCCCGGTCGAGCCGACCCATTCGTGCTACAATTATACTACTAATATAGTTGCAGCATGGCTCCACCACGTATGAATGTTTGATGTTGAGGGTTGAATTTGTGTGAAGCTGGTCGAAGGGATAGTATTGTACCGGGCCATATCGCGCGCGGCTGGTTGAAAAGACACATTCCTCCGGTTCAGGCTTGTGAATTGTGGAGTTACACTGGTCCAAGGGACGCACCACATTCATCACACTATTTTCCCCAAGCTTCGGACTATATTTCCAAATCACAATGATAAAACTTTTAGCGTAGTTAAGTTTAGATATATAGAAATGCTTCTGGATCGCCGCTCTAGCGGCATCTATGCCTGCGCATGAGAAGCGCGTTTCAGTGTGCCAGGATAGTATAATTATTGGGTACTTGCAACGCTCGATGCCCGGTTCAAGACAGTGTGCCGAACGCTTGATAACGTTGTTCATCGCTTACTGCATTAGTCGTCGAGAAGAGGAACTCGTAGTTAAGTAACAGCTGCGTGGGTCAATATATCTGTGAGATAAGCTGCACTTGCTGCCGTCAGTCTATGGATAGGTGACCGTTTTTCTTAGCATACCGAGATTGAGAGAATATATAGTGCATCTGTATTCTCAGACAATTGGTGCACTTTAATATATCCTGCGTATTTGTCTAGTCTCTTTTCAGATCAATATGTTTTTAAAATTCATGCAGCTAAAAAGATAATAAGTTAATTATTACTTTATATTTTTCAGGGACATATGAAAGAACGAGTGGTCTCATAAACATGTTGTCCTTTAAACGGAGCAATATTATTTAACTGATTCCTAAAAGTTTCCTTTCTGAAATTAATATGTTGACATTCAGATTTAAGTCGAATCATAAAGTAAACTTCTATAATGTATATAATTACATAATTACTAATTATTAAATGTTTCTAATTATTATAAAAGTAATACATATGAAAAATAAAGCCAATATGTACTCTGTGTCCCTGTTTTTTATTTTACCAGCAAAACGTTTTATAAAATATAAATAGGTATATACTTAATTAGGTATTTTAGTATTATTAGGATTAACATTTAAAAAAAAGACATTCTGGGGAAACTCCATGGCAGTAATAAAATTTTTCTAAAGGTCATAGCTCGAAAATACAACTTTCCGATCTGATTCTTCAGAGATTATTGGGATTTTGTACATTTTGAATTAAAATCCAACGAAAGCTAAGTAGATGTAGCTTTTCCTAGGAACATGTTATTTGAATATTTTAAATTATTTTAGAACGGTAATAATTCAGCAATTTTTTTAAGTTATTCAGTTTTATGCACTAAACTATTTTTTTATCTTGTTACCGCTTTCTTAACAAGGTTTTTTCAATAGTCCTTGTAAGTAAAATGTACATCACTAGCTATGCTATTCCGTTTATCCACCCTAAGAAATCCACCCTAGGGTGGATAGTCGGAACTTCGTGTTCGTTTATCCACCCGAAAAAGGGTGGGTAATCGGAATTCGTATATAATTTTTCTTCCGATTTTCTCCCTCCACTGTGTACAGTCGTTTACAAAAACATGATAGAATCTGGCCCAAGATTACTTAGTAGACATTAGCATACTTATAAAAATACATACATACTTCTTGTTTAAAGGTCAAAACTGAAATAATTTAATTTTTCAATTACATATCATTTGATGTGACATAATTTACGTCATTGAATAATGATGATAATATGGCGTTTGTGAATTACTACCAAAAGATATGGCTCAACGACGGAAATTATGGGGCTGTATGGAATTCATTCGGAGTGTCTCACAGAACTACAAATTCATTGGAATCTTGGCATAAAACAAAATCAAATCAAACAACCGAATTTAGTAAAGTTTTTGGATTGCTTGCAAATAACGCCCAGTTTTTTGCTAGCACATCTGTTGTAACAGACAAATTTAGAAAACGATTGCAAATGTACCTTAAAAGACACGAATTTATACAGGATATACAAGTTACATACATAAGTCTACTCAATAATGAAATTAGTGTTAGTCATTTCTTGGACATATCGCAGAATTCATAAATTACTTATTATTATTTAAAACGAGGAAGTTTAATTTGGTTTAAATGTTGTATGTAAGTATGTAATATAATTTTTGTTTAAGTTTGTGGTTATTAAAAATTTATCAATAATATATTAAAATATGAATATATTTTCTGTTGAACTGTACACAAACACCCCAAGGGTGGAAAGACGGAACAACAATCAAAGAGTGAGTTCTGACTATCCACCATGTCTAGGGTGGATAAACGAACGTGCGTTTTCGAGTATCCACTCTAGGGTGGATTTCTTAGGGTGGATAAAGGGAATAACCTGCTAACTCACACAATGAAAAATCAAAATTTGTCACGCGATTTCGGGCTATCGGGTCGTCTATATGCCAGTATATTCTAAGTCTATGGATTATTTCATGTATAGGTTTGGCGTGTGACAGATTAATTTAATGTATTTGTAACACATATTTTAAATAAATTTTAGCTTTCTCCACTCCTTTTTAGGGTTCCGTACCGAAAGGGTAACCAACGGGACCCTATTACTAAGCCTCCGCTGTCCGTCCGTCCGCTGTCCGTCTATCTGTCAGCAGTATCTCATGATTCGTAATAGGTAGACAGTTGAAATTTTCACAGAATGTGTATTTCTGTTGCCGCTTTAACAACAGATGGGCCACAGCAACCACTTACCATCAGGTGGACTGTGTGTTCGTTTGTCACCCTTATTCTATAAAAAAAATAACAAATAATAAAAATTTAAATAAATTAAAAATTAAAAAGGGCTCCCCTACTAGAAACGTGTTTTTTACCTACATAGTATTTATTTTTCACGTATTAATTTACAGATTAACAAGCTGTAACACATAGGGTGTAACCCTTCAGGGGATAAATTTTCCAAAGTTTTAGTGGTCGTTTACGTTGTGAAAGGAAACAGAAACAGATTTTTTTTATTCAATATTGATTATAAATAATACTTAAGTGGTATATAATATATAATATTTAAGTGGTAAACAAAAGAGTGACTTTCATCACTCTTTTGTTTAATTACCACTGGTTCGATAAAACATCGCTGTCCTGGGGAGAACTAGCAAGAACTGTTGTTTTATACGTGGTAGAGCCATGCTGCAGCTATATATTAGTAGTATAGTTGTAGCACGCATGGTTCGGCTCGACCGGGGAAGGCCCACGCTCTCGTAGAATACCAGCGTAAAATACCAGATTAACGCTGCTGTGTTTCGTATGGTGAGTGTAGAGAACCGGATACCCTTTTTACTGGAAACGAGGTATCCCATCTTAGTCCTCACGGTTGACAACGCATCTGCATTTGGACTCGTAATCAAGGATAGATGTACTCGTAGATGTCTATAGGCCGCAGCAACCACTTACCATCAGGTAAACTGTGTGCTCGTTTGTCACCCTTATCCTATAAAAAAAAGAAATGCAGTGGGACTTTTTTTACAACAACTTACAATCATGTATATTACACAATTAACAACACAAAACTTGCTTATCTTATAGCGATAGCTTGTTAGCGATAACCTCATTCCCAGGGGTTATTATCATCCAAAAATTCCTTATTATTATAATAACCCTTTTCATACAAACTTAGTTTAATAAAGTTTTTGAACTTTTGAGTAGGTCAAATTTTGTATATTTTCTGAAATTTTGTTTTAAAAGCGTATACAAGAATGAATTACTGATTCGGTGGAGTCGAGTAACTGGTACTACTAGCTTGTGCCTGTTCCTAGTATTTACAGAATGAATATCACTTATTTTTGTAAAACCACTTTTAATTTTGTGTACGTACATTACATTTTCATAAATGTATTGAGAGGCCAAAGTTAATATATTAATTTCCTTAAATTTTTGTCGCAGCGGCGCTTTAGGCTTTAAATCATAAATTGCTCTTAGGGCCCTCTTCTGTAAAATAAATGTAATTTCAGTGTCAGTCGCGTGTCCCCATAGTAAAATACCATACGACATTATGCCATGGAAATAGCTAAAGGAGTATAATATAAGTAAAATTTCTAGTCAATCGGACTTTCGAGATTCTCGGTTTTGGAGATAGTATTAAATATAGATAAAACATAGCACTAAGTAATCTAAATAGGTAAAATGACTTTAATTAATATTTTATGTCATGTGTTATTTCTGTTAGAATCGCTACACTCACTTTCGTATGGATCTTTCTATCGCGATAGAGAAAGTGAAGATGACAAGTGCTGGTAATATGTAGGTGTTAATGACCTTCACTATATACGTCAATATATTATGCAAATTATATCCGCTTGCAACCACATAGCTTAATGGTAGCTATTGGCGATGGTTTTTGGTTCAAATAATAATAATAATGTCCTCCAGACCGAATTTCGGCCACGGCGGCCAGTCTCAACGGAGACTAGCCATCGGCGCAGGACAGGATTATAGTGCTCAAGTGTATGCGCAATCACAGGTGCACTCTCTATTCCCTCACTGTCATAGCCCAATGGGACCGTAAACCGACACGACCGGAGAGAGTTCAGGCGCAGGACCAACGGCTTTACGTGCTTTCCGAGGCACGGGGGCGAAACACCGCCAACTTCCTGACTCCGGGCAGCTACTGAGAATTTCTTGATGGAAAAACTCAATAACTGATTTTTTTGCCCGATCTGGGATTCGAACCCGGGACCTCATGATCAGCAGTCGCACTACTACAACCACTAGACCAACGAGGCAGTTAAGGTGGTTCAAATAACAGCCAGGTCTAACATTAGATCAAAGTCATACATGGTATAAATTCGGCGTTGAATCTGGTGGCATTGTCCGTCACTAACATTATCGACTAACTTAATTCCAATTTTATCACATGAAGAATTATCATATGGAACTGAGACGAGGTCTTTCCTGTCGGCCGTATGTCGACCCTTCAAGCCGCTCAGTGAGCTATGAGTAGGGCTATGCTTGGAGTTCCTGCGTGATAGATTGAACACGCAGATTGACAATTGTAGTATAAGACATCTTGGAAGCTGCAACCCGTCACTGGTCTGTATATATTACGTCTGGTGCCAACGAGATTGACCGTGCAGTGGCGGTGTAAGAATATCCTACACCATGTTTCGTGGATGTCGTGAGAGGCGATAGAGGGAAACTGAAACAGAAGAATTACGTGGTAGAGCCATGTTGCAGCTATCTCAGTTGTATAGTTGTAGCACGAAAGGGTCGACTCGACCGGAGAAGGACCACGCTCTCACAGAATATCAGCGGTAAAATAGCAGCTTAATGCTGCTGTGTTTGGTATGGTGAGTGTAGAGTACCGGAGACCCCTTTTTACTGGAAACGAAGCATTCCATCTTAGTCATCACTGGATTCGTAATCGAGGATAGATGTAGACGTCTATGAGCTACAGCAACCACTTACCATCAGGTGAACTGTGTGCTCGCTTGTCACCTTTATTCTATAAAAATGCGTCTTCCTGACTATAACCCGAAATAGTTAAAAACTGCGGTTGTCAACTCGCTTGCCAAGGGATGCTACAACGGCTAATATTCCCTTTATGAAGAGGCCTACGTTTAGCAGCGGACTTTTAATAGGCTGTATGGTAATGGTATGGTAGTTTTTTAAATTATTACAGGTGCCTAAAATAATTTACAGGATCAGGCGTTACTTTGCGCAAATCCATTAGATTAAAGACGTTGAAAATTAATAAGTTAAGATGCAGCGCGGTCAGCTTCCGCAGAGTCTATTTCATTTGAGGATGCGTTTGTAGGTGTGCTGCGCACACACACATGTATACTTAATAATGTTGTACTACTTATTAGTACTAAGATTAATTATCCTAAACTGGTGAAGATAATGAAAGATTGAATAAATATTATGAAATATTTATTTATAGAGGAACGCGCAATACAATTGGTAGGCAACTAGCTACTGACTGAAAATCTTAGTACCAAGTAGATAGGTACAACATTACCAAGTATACATACATGTGTGTGTGTGTGCAGGGAGTGCTCTGAGGAATTGTTCGGATTAATTCCAGCCGCCAAATTTAACGAACGCACATCGCGTCAAATTTCACGACACCATCCTCATCATCTGGATGCTTGGAGGTCCACGATCGTGCGTTTTACTAGGAGTATTCTTCCTCGTACAACTTCTCTATGGAATTGTTTACCACCGGCGATTTTTCTGGACCGATGCAACTTAGGGACCTTAAAGAAAAGAACTTACACCTTTATAAAAGGCCGGCAACGCATCTGCAATTCACCTGGTGTTGCGATGGTTCTTCGGCGGCGGTAGTCACTTACCATCGGTGCGCCGCATATCCTCTTCTATAAAAAAAAACACCTACACGTTGTTTATAGACGACACACGAGTCGTATTATCGACGGCAGTATGTTTCCTAGTGTAGTGGTGTTGGGATTAGTGGTGACGGGGATAGTGCACGCAATTGAGAGAGGGCGAGAGGTGCTCATCAAACTAGATAAGATACATCATTTTATTTTATAACGCGGACCTTTGTAATTAGGTAATTAGTTTTTAGCGTCTTTAATATTATAGGAACTGTCACGGACGGTAAATGGTAATATTTGATAGTTTCAAATGACAGCAATTGCGTATATTCCGATGGATTTGAGGACGACTTGTCACCTTTGAAAATATAGTGCGGAGATCTCATCTAATTTACGGGAAGTCAATCAATGCAAGTGGTTTAGGAGCCATGTTTATCGGAGGTAAGATATTACTATTGTAAAGGGTCGCCGACTGAGTGTACAGTCTAGCATGTAGAGGTGACAACGCATCAGCTGCCTTCTTTGTTTGAAGTTTTCTGCAAATCGCCATGGACTAAGAGGCTACTGCAATTATCATCAGGTGGACTGTAAGCTTGCTTATCACTTCGGTTTTATAAAAAAAAGACATGAAGTATATCGACTACTTGTTTAAAAGAAAAATAAGAAGCTTGACTCTTAAACTTTTAGATATAATGTTTTTCAAATAGAAGGAACTTGTCAAAAGAGGTGTTAATGATTATATAGTATCATTGTGTCATTGATGGCAATTTTATGTTGAAATAGTCTTGTCACAGATGGTGGCTCTTTATTACAGATAATATAACTGGTGACGGTATAGCCGGTAACCGAATAATGTCGTAACGCAGTTTTCCACGACACCAAACGTTTACATAGAAAAGCTGTGACGTCTTCAACTGCCTTTGAAGCAGTGAGTGGTAGCTGCAGTGTTGCAGTCGGGCCGCGAAGCCCGATTTGGCAGTACGCGTTGACGGCGTTGTCGCAGTTATATATAAAAAAAAAGTTTAAAGACATTCACGACTTCAGTTCACTTTCGCGCGCGCGCTTTTGACAGTGACAATATATTTTTTTTAATTTTCAGTGCTTTCTTTCTCTCCATTGTGAAATGTGATTGTTTGTGGTTGGTGGTATTTTTTTTTAATTTTGTGTGTTTCGACATTGCACATCGTTGATTGAGGTAGGTTGTGATTACAGTATTATGTCATTATTAGTTTTCGCTAATAATATGCTTTCACTTGCCGGGTTCTTGCGGTGGGGATTTGGGTCAGTGGGCCGCTGGAAAGTGATCTTTGAGATACGGAGGCTGTGCACTGTGATCTACGTTCGACTTAATGAGCATTATTTTAAGAATATGAATATGCTATTTATATATTCTGAGCACTGATCTGATAATTTGATTTTGGTAATATTTTACTATAATTATCAAAGCGATAAAATTATTATATCTTTTATACTATCTTTTATAATATCTAAATGGGAAATATAACTAAAAAAGTTAAAATTGAAAGAAATTATAGCACCAATTTCAATTTATTAATTTTTAAAAACACGATCCCAACTCTTAATCTCTTTCCATATAGTTAGTGCATTCTATATAATATATAATCTTCAAATTAATAAAACACAAATATTTCTAAGCCATACGAATAAAGTATCGAACTTGCTACTTGCAGCGACAAAACCAAACCTTAACCGCTGCACTGAGCTGCCAAGTAGTATTTGGGTTTTATTTTTATCTATCCTAATCGATTAATTTTAACATCGTATGATTCCCCGTATTATCATGAAGTTGGATTTTGAAATAACGTTTAAATTATATTTATGCTAATTAGTGAAGACCCTGAGTGTCAAGTAGCTGTTTGTCAATTTAATTCATGGAATAGCTTTCAAGGTTTTAATTTAAAAATAAAATTAATATATTTTAAATGATTTTGTCTATGATTATCAAATATCGATGTTGCCATCCATGAATTTAGCTTAATTGTAAAACAATAAGAAATCAGTTAAAGAAAAATAAATATTGATCGGAATTTATAAAAAAAGTTATGAAAATATTTTAAGTTTAAATAAAATAACTTTTACAACATATTAAATAATAATAACTTAATAATAATAGTTGTTAGAATGTAGTAAAAATTTAATAAGTACTCGTTATTAACTAATATATAAAAATTTATTTTTGTTTGTTCGTATTTTATACGCTGCCATACCGTTCATCATCATAAAACTTTGTCAACTTATTGCTTGCACTTGCGCGAAGGTTATAGGCATAGTACAATTAACTTACATGTGGTGGCGCACGTATAGTATAAACAAATTTATTTGAAATTTATATATCATTCAACTTCAATGAATATATTATTATTGCCAATTAAATATATAACTCTTCCAAATTTAAAACGATATTGCCTGAATTATTTCTTCTGTGGCAGCAAAAGATGCGTTTTTTTATAGAATTAGAATTTATTTTTATACCATCTTTTGGAAATAAAATATTTTCTATTTTCTTAATTATACATATGTATTACTTCATATAACTACGCATACACGCTCGTCGGTTAAGGGTACTCCTAATCTGACCCATTTTCAATATACCAATTTTGTCGATAAACCTTCGTCTAGGGCGTCCCTTCCCGACTCTGCCGTTCACTTCTGCAGAGAGAGAGAGAGGTGTGTCAGGATCGTGCCAAATGGAAGTCCGTAGTCTCTGCCTACCCCTGGGTGACAGACGTGAGTGTTTATGTGTTATGTATTACTCCCAGCGCTTAACACATCATTATACTGATTCTGCCTTTAATTACTCAAATTATGTATAATATATTTTTCTAAAAAAAGGCGGCCAGGTCAAGAGTACCCTAAACCGTAGAGCATGTATGAAGAGAATTGATGAAAGTGGACGAAGCGAAACAAGTATGTAAGGATCGTAGCAAGTGGAAAGAAGTGGTCTCTGCCTACCCCTACGGGAAAGAGGCGTGATTATATGTATATATGTATGTATATTTTTCTAAGGAAGTTTACGATTATTGCTGCCTTGCTCGTTGTTATAGTGTTCGGAAGTGCGCCTTTGGAGCAGCTCGCGTTCTCCTCCTTCGAGTTCTAGTGTAATGGCCCCGGTTGTGTTCTGAACGGAGATCCCGAGACGTATACGCTGATGGAGACCATCGTAGGTTTTAACCGGTAGGAGTCCGGCATAACCTCTCTGATGGCCATGTAACCTCTCTTGTTTTGCTAAACGCCCGTTGCATCTACAAAAAAAATTAGGGCTCCTGAAAAAAAAAACATTTTTTTTTAATTTACAAAAATGTAATGTCTTAATACGAGTATTAAAGCTATGGCACATTGACTTAACACAAGCGTGTTATGAAGAACACTTTAATGCAACTAATTTGCTAATAAGCTGTTGTACGTGGTAGAGCCATGCTGCAGCTATGTTATTTATGGTTGTAGCTCGAGTGGGGTAGGACTATGCTCTCATATAATACTAGCGTAAAATAGCAGCTTAATGCTGCTGTTTCCTTTGGTGAGTGTAGAGAACTGGAGACCCTTTTTACTGAAATAAACGCATTCCATCGTAGGTCCGTATTAATAAACGTTAACAACGACGAACTCAAGTGCGTTATCATTTGATACGCCCTCATTACGATATCAGCATCTCAAGACGCTGTACTTAGGAATACTGTTCTGTGACTTGAGGGCTTGATCTCGTTAACGATTATCTCATATAGACCGAAGCTTAGAATATCATTTATCACGTTTCGTTTTTGCTATATCGTGAGATTTATTGAATACTTTTATTTTGATAAAACTTAAATAAATAGAGAACCCTCAATAAATAAAAACAATAAAAACCTTCGAAAACCTTCAATTTTTAAAACTATTATGTATGTATTTCTAAATACGAACTAAACTTTACAACTTAATTCAATATATACAAATAACCTGACGCATTAAAGCGACGACAGCGCCAGTGTCAAATATAAAACTGTCGTATCATTTTTGACACTGGAAAGTATCTTGGTTACTTAACTTTAATCTCGCGGGAAATTTAATTGATACAAAAATGGAAAACAAGAAGCATGTATTTACTCTGATTGAGAAAAAAATTCTTTATCTCAATCAGATTCTATCCATACGCATCTAGCCCGGTAAGTAATTATAGCACTACAAATATAATTTTTTAAATATTGTAACAAATAATCTCAATTTCCATAACAGCATTAGCAAGTGCCAGTTAGCGTTTAATTATTTAGTTAATGAGAGTTAATAATCTTCCGCTCACTAGATGTCGCTAGTTGTCAATGAGGTAAAATTTTTGTTACACAAATGTCATTTTATTGAGAAGTAAGGTAGTCATACTTTATTTTAATTCATTACCTATTTTGAAATTTAATACATTTTATCAATTTAAATAATGAAATAAATTATACCTACTTAAATAAATATACAATATAGTACATAACTGAAATGATGCCATGACAAAAAACCTTAAAGTTAATAGGACGGGTATTTCTGGAAAAATTGGAAGACCTCTGTTACTGTATTTCACCAATGAGTCTTTTATTAATGCTACAATACATATAACTGATTCCTGACCAAATCTGTATCGTTTTTTTAAATGTTCACTTCGTAACTTAAAAGGATCGGCGGCATTCCTTATATAAATTTCTGGTAAACAATATCGCGAAGGCCGCAAAATATCTTCATTGTACTCAATTTCGGCGTAATAATTAATTTCTCTTAAAATGTTTTTAATTTCCCTGTCAACAATAATGATCTTAAGCTTAGAGTATTGAATACTCTAAGATCTTAAGTGACGGCCCGCACTCAGATTTTAGCATCTCAAGTACACACACTTGAGAGGCGAGTTTAGTTTATTAATCTCAGGTGATTTCGTAAACCTAAGCCGCATCTTGAGATATTTTATTAATAAGATCATAACCTCAAGATTGTACTCAAGTACGTGTACTTGAGCTGAGTAACGTTTATTAATAGGGGCCTTAGTCCTCAGGGGTGAAAACGCATCTGCATTTTGATTATAATCGAGCATAAATGTAGATGTCCATGGGCCGCAGCTTCCACGTTCGTATGTCACCCTTACTCTAAAAAAAAAGCTTTCTTAAAAAAGTCAGGGTAGGGCTGCTACCACTTATCCTACCATATTGTACCTACCCATTGCCGATAACGACGAAAAACTTCAAAGATCCTGATTGAAAATGTCAATTGCCAGTATAACCAAACGAAACTCTCAGCATCGTCTATTAGGAAAAAAATGACTGCGATGGCAACTATGGCAAATGTAGGGATCTATAAGGCATTTTATGCGAAGGCCTATGTTCAGCAGTGGAGTTTGAAAGGCCGTAATGATTAAACATATGTGCGATTAAGAAGTAGGCTGCAGGCATAGTCTGTCTGCGTTGGGGCTGTGCGTTAGGGATGCGTAACAGTGGTAGAGCCACGCGGCAGAATTGCTGTCGCACGAATGGGCCGTCTCGAACCGGGGTGGTACCACGACCTCACAGAATACCAGCGTGAAGTAGAGGTTTACCTCTGCGTTTCGCTTGGTGAGTGCAAGTGGCCGGAGGCCCTTTTTACTGGAAATGAGGCATTCCATCTTAGTCCTCACGGGTGACAACGCATCTGCATTTTGATTCGCAAACGAGGATAGATGTAGATGTCTATGGGCCGCAGCAACCACTTATCATCTGGTGGACTGTGTGCTCGTTTGTCACCCTTATCCTATATAAAAAAAAAATCCGTTGAGACATGAAAATTCGGAAACAGAGAATAATAATTTCTATTTATAGAATTAAACAACACTAATAAGTTCGTGAGTTAGGTGGAGTGTGTTCCTTTTCGTACACTTAATGAGCAGATAAATACTTGAACACTTACTAGCTAGATCATTTGCATTTTTGTTTAATTTGATTCAATAGAATGAGCATTCCTAATTACTTTTGTTACCAAATTACCTCAGAAAGATAACACTGTATAATTTACTAATAATAAACTGTAATTATGTAAGTATTTCATAATGTGTTCTGATGTGGTATATGTAGATTTTGTTAATCATTGCAAAATAAAACAGCAACCACATTATATTTAATTGCATCATTATCATCACGTTTTACGTGGTAGAGCCATGGTGCAGCTATATTAGTAGTATAGTTGAAGCGCGAATGGGTCGCCTCGACCGGGGAAGGACCACGCTCTCTTAGCTCGCTTAACACTGCTATGTTTCGTATGGTGAGTGTAGAGAACCAGAGACCCTTTTTACTGGAAAAGAGGCATTCCATCTTAACCCCTCACGGGTGACAACGCATCTGCATTTTGATTCTTTATTGAGGATAAATATGGATGTCTGGGTCACAGCAACCACTTACCATCAGGTGGACTGTGTGCTCGTTTGGCACCCTATCCTATATAAAAATTCATTACAGCCTATGAAAGTCCACTGCTAAACATAGGCCTCCACCAGAGTCACTCATAGAAAGATACGTTCCATATAGTACCCGTATACGGTTGGCCACCGCAGCTTTTTATTATTTTGTTTGTTATCAGGACAGTGCTCACCTCCTTTTCCAGTTCCCTCCATCGCCTCTTATGGAATCCGCGGGATGATAAAGGGATAATGGTTTTGCTTACGCGGCAACTACTCGACGGCTATAATTGTTTAAAAAAATAAAATGATAAGTGTGTTTTTATTATTGTAGTACTTAAGATTTTTTTTTTAAATCGTCCGGGGAATAATCGCAACTTTAACCACATATCAAAGTAAAGAATCAAAATGCAGACGTCATGAAATGAATCGTTACCATTAAAACGGGTCTCCGGTTCTCTACACTTACCATACGTGAAACGCAGCAACATTACGCTGCTGTTTCACGACGGTATTCTGTGAGAGCGTGGTCTTTCCCCGATCGAGCCTATCCATTCGTGTAGCAGCCACAACAAAGCTACGGCGTTGCTGTATCATCTCTACGCACAACTTACGAATGCGAAACTTCGAATTACCTTATGCCGTTATGAATAAATGAATTAGCAAGTGCCAGTTAGCGTTTATTTGTTTACACTTAATGAGGGTTAATAATCTTCCGCTCACTAGATGTCGCTAGTTGTCAATGAGATAAATTTTTTTGTGACACAACTGTCATTTTATTGAAAAGTAAGTTTTAAATAAAGGCTTATGAGTTTCTAGAGTAATAAATTAATACACAAAACAATGCCTCAGTTGTTTGCTCTTTAATTTTTAAAACATTATTAACTTCTTTTTTATGTTTTCTACTTTTATGAATATCTGTAGTTTGGTTTATTTATTTTAATCAAATTAATATAAATATTAACTAATAGTAAAGAAAGAACAAAGGAGTGGAATAAGTTGCCAGCATCTGGCTTGCCATCCGATTAGAGTGTGGGTGTCTTTAAGGCAAGAGTGACTAAGTTTTTGTTAAGTCAGTGCGCTTCACCATCTTAGGCTACATCACCATTTACCTTCAGGTGGGATTGTAGATAAGCGCTGGCTTAGTAAAATATTAAAAAAATATTAACCCTTACATTGTCCGAACAAATTAACCTCCCCGCTATGAAATCTGTCAAATATTATATCTCACATTTAAGTGGCGCCGCCCTGGTGGCAAAAACAGTCGCGGATGCCGTCATTGTATAAAAAAGGGCTTTTGCCACTCTCTTCCAATCAACCTGGGACTTGTGAGTATAAGGCGATAGGTGCTAAAAATAAAAACAACATTGTACATAAAATATTATGGATTAATATATAAACCACTGCTGCCTTTAAATAAAAGATTTGTTTATATTTTTTTTTACGAAATATAAGTGACAAGCGATTACATAGTCCACCTGATGGTAAGTGGATGTTGTGGCCCATTTATTAATATTTGACCTCTGAGGACTAAAAAGGGTCTAAGGTTCTCTACTCACCATACGAAACACACTGGTATTTTACGCTGGTATTCTGTGAGAGCGTGGCCCTATCCCCGCCCGGTCGAGCCGACCCATTCGTGTTACAACCATAATATAGACGCAACGTAGCTCTACCACGTCTTTAATTTATTAATCAGTAAACAAAATAATAGTAATTTTCAGCCTGGCAACATTGTAACTAATGAAAGTTTCGGTTATAAATTGGCGGTTTTATATTAATTTTACAGAAATGTTAATTAGTTTCGCGTTAAGTTGAAATTATTTAGCGCAAGCTTTTAAAACCAAAATAATTCATATTGCAAAAGTATGGCTCGGTTGCGCTGAGCGTTTCGTTGTAACCCTGCGAGTAGCGGGTCAAATCGAGCACGGAAATTTTTGTACGGCCTACAAAAAAAAAATCCGCATCGTGATGTTTATCTGTCAATTTAAGTATGTAAAACGACTCCACGATACACGAGAAATCTCAACTTAAGGTAAAGTTATTTTAAATGAAAACAAAATCACTAAAATCGTAATTTACTTAAACTATATAAAATAATTATCCAAACGAGTAGTAGCGGTGTTTTGCCTCCTCTACACTACTCGTGAAGTAACTTTGACGAAGTGCTCATCGAAGTCGATCGCAGTCCGAAAAACGTGACTACACACTCGGGCTACAGCGAAGAAGCTCGCGAAGAGCTCAGTCGTCTTGAGTATATAGTGTATTATCTATGGTCTTGAGTCTCCCGCACCCTTAACATGAATAACGTTCAAGAGGCAGCTGCTATAGGTACCTAATTGTGTGAACAGTACGACGTCAATGCGTTCGCGATAGAAAAATAATTATGTAGAAAGCTACATATTTATATATAAAAAAATATTGATAACTGGCATAAGCCGAGTAGTGTAGTGAGACGCTTCGTGTAACTTCGGGGTACTTCGCGAAGTCCTTTGACTCTGGCGCAAAAAATCGATCGCGACCAGAAGTCGCCCGAGGCGAAGCGAGGTTGCACGAAGCGAATCGAAGTACCTCTCCACACTATTCGCCTCGTCTAATCTCGATCTACTTCGCGAGTTAGTGTAGAGGAGGCATAAGAATATCCACTACCCCATATCGTTCCGTGTGTGTCGTAAGACGTTACAGAGGAGAACTGAGAAAGGAGTTGGGCAGCAGCGTCTTCCTAGTAATAACGACAAAATAAAAGGCTGTGGTTGCTAATCCACCTGCCAAGTGTGGCAAATGTGGCAAATATCCCCTTATGAGGCATTCTGTGGAAAAGTTCAGTAGTGGATTTATGATAGGCTGTAAACGAATGATGAATAAGTATTATTAATTAAATAATATGTTTACTGTTATCTAAAAACTGTAATCACTATACACGAAGTCGTTCGTCCAACTCCTCCCCGGATACTATCAAGGCTGATTGTGGTCTCTCGCTAAAAACATATCCCCTAGGCTAGAAAACAAAAACAACTAAAGATCACTTTTAATTTATAAAGACATATTTTTAGACGTGGTAGAGTCATACTGCAGCTATATTATTAGTATAGTATGTAGCACGAATGGGTCGGCTCGACTGGGGAAGAGCCACGCTCTCACAGAATACCTGCTAAAATAGCATCTTAACGCTGCTGTGTTTCGTATGGTGAGTGTAGAGAACCGGAGACCCTTTTTACTGGAAATGAGGCATTCCATCTTAGTCCTCACGGGTGACAACGTATCTGCATTTTGTTTGATGTAGATGTCTATGGGCCGCAGCAACAACTTACCATCAGGTGGACTGTGTGCTCGCTTGTAACCCTTATTCTATATAAATAAGAGTGAAAGTCGGAGAGACTATACTAATGTTATAAAGTGGCCAAGCTAAACAGCTCATGTATGTATGTATTGTTTGTAGGAGGTAAACTTTGGCACTGCTTATCCGATTGTGACAAGTATAATATATAATAACTTAAATTGAAAATTTTAAAACCCCCGAAAAGAACCCTACAGCAGCTAACAAAAGAACTGATGACTTTGAAACGGCTGAATCGATTTTGATAAAATGTGTCTAAGAACCACCGCTGGAAAACTTGCTTTAAAAAAACCGCACCTCTAATGGGTTCACCCGTTTGTTAGCTACTGTGCCACATACAGACACACAGATAGGGAATGCAATCTCGCGAGATTTTAGACTTAGCCGTGATCTCACGAGACCATAGAGCCAGTCTCACGGGATCTCGAGCTTTATGATATCTCGCGACATTGGGTATTTTTACTGAAAACGAATGCAAATGCTCATGATTCCATTTACTGATTATCAATATATAAGATAAAAATAAAACATGCATACGATGTGGCATATATCTGTTTTATTTAAAAATAAAACATTATAACTATATATTTTACAATCAAAATTCATTACACTTGCAGCCGCGCTATGATACACACATATTATGCTGTCCCGCTCAATCTCACAATCTAACGACATATCGAACAAAAATTGTACGATACTCAATCTCGTAAAATTGGACAAGAACTCGCGAGATTGGGTATTTTTTACTGAAAACGAATGCAAATATTGATAATTCCATTTACTGATTATCAATGTATAAGATTGAAATAAAACATGCATGTGATGTGGCATATATCTTTTTTATTTAAAAATAAAACATTATAACTATATATCTTACAAGCAAGATTCATTGCGCTTGCAGCCGCGCTGTGATACACATATATTATACTGCCCCGATCAAACTCGCAATCTAACGAGATCTTGGACAAAAATTGTACGAGACTCATTCTCGTAAAATATGGACGAGATCTCGCGGTAACGAGATTGCATTCCCTACACACAGACATAGCGGTCAAACATATAAAACCCCTCTTTTTGCGTCGGTTGTTAAAAATAGTATAAAATACACTATAAGTGAGTGAAAATAGGCTCTGATTTATTGTGATAAAAATATCAGTATAAAATCAACACCTTTATTGCTTGATTTCTATATTCAAAAAACGTTTCGTTCTCCGTAACGATCTTTTTATAACATATGACGTGCATGTAATAATAGCTTATATTACAAATTATTCATTGAGCAACTTACAATTACTTAAAATTAAAAAAACTCTAAACAGTCTATAAATAGTTGCAACTGGTATTTTGTTTTATAAAAGGGGTTTTCATGAACTTCATTTACTGTAAAACGGCTCGTAAAAGATAACGAAACGTTTTAAATATAGAAACCCGGCATGTAAACTGGAGTTTATAAAAATTAGCTGATTTGTTTGGCATCCGCTGACCAAATGGTTTTAAACGGTCAATAAAAAAATGAATAGTGTATTCCAAAATACATATTATTCCAAAAAATGCGAGCGTATAATTTTCTTAGGCGACAGAGTGGCCGGGCTTGGTCATACCTAGTGAACTACAAGGAACCCCTGATGGTTGGTCAGAGGAGAGGACTAAAAGAATGCCTCACACTGTAAAATGGATGGCGATTATTTCCGAAAAAGATCGATTTTTAAATCGATTCGAATCGTTACAGTGACTGTAATCATACTGGCTCTCAATTCGCTTCAGACCAAAAACACAGCAGTGCAGACACCTATCCAGTTGGACACTAAGGCAGGAAAAGAGCACTGGTGATTTTCACACATTTTTTCATCTGGGGATAGGCCTACATCCAGCTTTGGACTTATTATTAAGCCGTGATGTTATAGGATTCATAAATACCTACTAAAATAAACAGTAAGAGACAAACGCCGATTTAATATGAAATATCTATTGATATCATTTTATAGCTTTTTGAGCCGTGGCAGCTCAGATGAGTAGCGCTCGCTGTAAGTTTCACAGTAAGCGAGCAACCCGGGTTGGATCCCCGCCGGCATCAATGAAGTTGTTAATTGCAATTTTAAGTGCTGATTTACCACGTGCTCGGCGGTGAAGGAAGACATCGTGAGGAAACCGGCATGTCTAAGAAATAAGAAAAAAAATTTCGACGACATGTGAAGTTTTTTTTTTAATAGGATAAAGATGACAAACGAGGACACAGTCTACCTGATGTTAAGTAGTTGCTGCGGCCCATAGACATCTATATCTATCCTCTATTACAATTCAAAATGTAGATGTGTTGTCACCCGTGAGGACTAAGATGGAATGCCTCATTTCCAGTAAAAAGGGTCTCCGGCCACCTGCACTCACCAAGCGAAACGCAGTGGTGAATCTCTACTTCACGCTGGTTTTCTGTGAGGTCGTGGTACCATCCCGGTTCGAGCCGGCCCACCGGGCGACAGCAAAAGCTGCCGCGTGGCTCTACCACTGTTAAGCTGCTGCTCTACCACTGAAGTTCGCCAACACGCCCCAATGGCAGCGCGGTGGACATTTCCTTGCACTATAATCCTCTCAGAAATGAGAGGAGGCCTGTGCCCAGCAGTGGGACGTATATAGGCTGTAACTTTTCTTTCTTTTACTTTACTATCATTTTATAGAAATGCTAGCGTTCCGCCCCGGTACGGGTGATTCGACAACAGCGCCACCTACCGGGTCCAATTCTCGAATCAACTTAATCACACACACAAAATTTCATCAAAATCAGTCTAGCCGTTTAGGAGTGTATATATATATATATATATATATATATATATATATATATATATATATATATATATATATATATATATGTGTGTATATATATATACCTACTCCATTTAAAAACAACTGACTAACGTACATTAAAATATGCAACGAAACCGTGTCTTAAGAATTGTGGTCAAATCTTGGCCTACAAACGCAAAGATTACATTTAAATAATTTAATTATGTACATAGATTAAAAATAACCGTCGAATATAACCATAACAAATTCGCTAGTTGCATAACGTCTAAGCAAGGCGTCCAAGCTGTCGAATCTATACTCGGCTCCAGTGTAACAGTTAATTTTTTGTCAATCGGCCAACGACCCTAAAGGCAGATAATAAATATTTTGACTATTTACATAAATAAAAGTTGCTTCAATTAAAACCAAGGAAAACATCATAATAAAAATAATAACAATCCTAAAAATACATTGATTACGGGCGTTTAAAACAAACGTTTCAAACGCCCGTAATAAATGTATTTTTAAGCGCGGTAAATAGTTTCTCAGAAGAAATGTTATATTTTATAATAATGTCGGTTTTCGTCAGATGCCACCACAATTTTTTGTGCAACTGAGCCAGTAAAGCTAGTTTGATAAGATCCAGATGAAATAACAATTTTGCTATTATTACACATAAATTGCACTAGCATAACGCGGTAGACATTCACAATGCTGCATATAGCAATAGAATCATGCTACTGCATCTGAAAACATCATTATAATCGCTATAAATCAGAACGCACGGATTGTACATTTAATGATTCTTACAAAACGCATCGCAAGGCTTTAAGCCTTACAACCTGTGCCTTTATGCATAAAAATGTAGTAACACAAAAATTTAAAATTTGACCAATAATCTCATCAAATCTAAAAATTTAAATCCGAATAGCCCTCACTCACAATAGCTCCCTAAGTGACATTAGGCCGCGTCAATATTTGATCATCTTGACGTCTCTTGATCAGGCTTATCATAATAATGCCCTCCAGACCAAATTTCGGTCACATGGGCCAGCCTCCACGGAGACTAGCCATCTACGAAGAAAAAGATTATAGTGCCCAAGTGTATGCGCAGGCATATGTGCACTCCCTTTTCCCTCACTCTCATAGTCAAATGGGACGGTAAACCGACGTGACCGGAGAGAGATCAGGCGCAGGACCAACGGCTTTACATGCTTGAATGCGGAGAAACACCGCCAACTTCCTGACTCAGGGATGCTACTGAGAATTTCTTGTCAGAAAAACTCAACTGCATTATTTCAACAATCCGTTAAAATAATGCATCACCACCCATTTTGAACTTATAAGATAAAAAGGACAGAATATTTGACATTTTTTTAAATAAATTTTTCTTCATCATCATCATCATTACAGCCCTTCACAAGTCCACTGCTGAACATAGGCCTACCCCAAAGAATGCCTTATACTCAGAATCACCAAACGGTATTCGCTGAAGGTCATACAGGTTTACGCACTAACCTCGGCACACCCCGATGAGAGGAGGTGGAGGAAATGTATGAGGATATCTCTAGAGCCATGCATTCCTCCAAAACCCAATATACGGTGTTAATGGGAGACTTCAATGCAAAACTAGGCACAAGAGAGAACGGTGAGCTGAAAGTGGGGAAATTTGGAATAGGGCAACGGAACCCAAGGGGCCAGCAGCTGGCCGACTTCATGGAGAAAGAGGGAATCTTTATGATGAACTCTTTCTTACAGAAGCGGCCCCACAGGAAGTGGACCTGGTCGAGCCCCGACGGTTCGACAAAAAATGAGATTGACTTCATTATGACGACCAAACGACAACTGTTCAGTGATGTCTCAGTGATCGCGAGGGTGAAAACCGGCAGCGATCACCGAATGGTTAGAGGCACACTGAACCTAAACGTTAAGTTGGAGAGGTCTCGTCTAATGAAGTCAACGCTCCGTCCCCGTCGTGCTCTAATCCAAAGTCCCGAAACCTTTCAGCTCGAGTTACAAAACCGTTTTCAGTGCCTAGAAGACTGCAATGAAGTGGACGATTTGAATGACAAGCTCGTGGAAACTGTCCATGCGGTCGGAGCTAAGTTCTGCAAGACCCGCCGCAGAAGAACACAAAAACTCTCCGATCACACTCTTAATCTCATGGCTGTTAGACGGGAGATGAAGCTACATTCTTCAACAGATTTGACAGCATACAGACAACTGAACAGACAGATCTCCAAATGCATGCGGCGGGACTTACGCAACTTCAATACAGCTCGTATTGAAGAAGCGATCGAGCGGAACCAAGGCTCCAAAGTCTTTGCCAGAGATCTGTCTGCCAGAAAGAGCCAACTGTCAAAGCTGAAGACCGAATGTGGCAGCATCGTTTCCGGGGCACCTGAGATTTTGAGTGAGATTGAGAGGTTCTATGGGCAGCTGTACACGTCATCGTTGGAGCCACACGCAAGTGTGAGTAACGATCCAAGAGCGAGTCTTATCCGACATTATTCCGATGATATCCCGGACGTCAGTCTGAGCGAGATTAGAATGGCTCTCCAGCACCTTAAAAACGGCAAGGCCCCAGGCGAGGATGGAATTACAGCGGAGCTTCTGAAAGCGGGTGGAAAACCGGTACTTGAAGTCCTTCAGAAGCTCTTTAATTCCGTCCTCCATGGTGGCATTACACCGGAGGCGTGGAGCAGAAGTGCGGTGGTCTTGTTCTTCAAGAAAGGCGACAACGCTCTCTTGAAGAACTACAGACCGATTTCCCTTCTGAGCCGCGTCTACGTGCTGTTTTCGAGAGTCATTACGAATCGTCTCGCGCGCAGACTTGATGACTTCCAGCCTCCCGAACAAGCCGGTTTCCGAAAGGGCTTTAGCACCATAGACCACATACATACCCTACGGCAAATTGTACAGAAGTCCGAGGAGTACAATTTGCCACTATGTCTGGCGTATGTGGACTATGAGAAAGCCTTTGATTCCGTCGAAATTTGGGCGGTGCTGCAGTCCCTTCAGCGATGCCAAGTTGACTCTCGGTATATCGAAGTGTTGAAGTGCTTGTACAGTAGGGCTACGATGGCTATCCGAGTACAGAACCAGAGTACGAAACCTATCCAATTGCAGAGAGGTGTAAGACAGGGTGACGTCATATCCCCGAAACTCTTCACCGCTGCATTGGAAGACGTTTTCAAGCTTCTGGACTGGAAAGGATACGGTATCAACATCAATGGCGAGTACATCACTCACCTTCGATTTGCCGACGATATAGTCCTTATGGCAGAATCGCTGGAGGACCTAAGCACTATGCTCAATGACCTCAATAGTGTTTCCCAACGGATAGGTCTTAAGATGAACATGGACAAAACAAAGATCATGTTTAATGTCCATGTCACACCTATGCCGGTAGTTGTTGGGAACACTAAGCTCGAAGTTGTTGACGAGTATGTTTACCTGGGACAAATAGTCCGACTAGGTAAGTCCAACTTCGACCGAGAGGTCAATCGACGGATTCAACTCGGCTGGGCAGCGTTCGGGAATCTACGACACATCTTCTCGTCAGACATACCTCAAAACCTTAAAACGAAATTGTACAACCAGTGCGTGTTGCCAGTGATGACTTACGGAACTGAGACGTGGTCCTTCACTGCTGGCCGTATGAGGAAGCTCAAGGTCGCTCAGCGAGCTATGGAGAGGGCTATGCTCGGAGTTTCTCTGCGTGATAAACTCAGAAATGAGGATATCCGCAGTAGAACCAGAGTGACCGACATAGCCCAACGGATTAGTAAGCTGAAGTGGCAATGGGCCGGCCATATAGCTCGAAGAACCGACAACCGATGGGGAAGAAAGGTTCTCGAGTGGCAGCCTCGTACCGGCAAGCGAAGTGTAGGGCGTCCCCCCACTAGATGGAGTGACGACCTGGTAAGATATGCAGGAAGTCGATGGATGCAGGTGGCTCAGGACCGTACTTTGTGGCATTCTTTGGGGGAGGCCTATGTTTTCTTCATCATTTGTGTATTATTCTAAACCTTTATAATAATATATAAAGTATAAAAAGCTTCGATTTATAACGTGTGTTAAAATAATGGGGGTCACTCATGTAATCGAAGATATTAAAATAGATCCTTACACCATTGTCCAAAATGAATTGTGACATAAATGTTACAATAAAAATTGTTGATGAAGAATGTGAGTGCTGTGATCCATAGACATCTAAATCTATCCTCAGTTAAGAATCAAAATGCAGATACACCTGGGGACTACGATTATGGTTTGGGAATTCCCGACAATTTCAAAGTCCCGGGACACGGGACAGCCTATAATCAAAGTCCCAGTAATTCCCGGGACATCGAGACTTTTAAGAAAAACTTTTTTGTTTTTTTAAAGATGGGTAAGCCTTTTTTGAAGAATTATAATTTAGTTAATTTCTGGGTGAAACGTATTAAAAAGAGGCAATTTTTTGTACAAATCAACATTTATTACACAATTAAACAGAAATTGAATAAAACTACTTTTTACGAATTTTATCGCGTTTAGTTTACTATTTTAATTCCCGACGTTTCGGATGATTTACAGCAACACATGGTCACGGGGGGGACTGAGATGTTTGAGGTCCTGATGTCGCAGTTAGCCCGGCTACCTTCAGTTTTTTAATATTAATTTTTGGTTCGATTTACGCAGAATGAACTTACAGTATCTTGAAGTCTTGCAGTGGTATGCTTGGGTTTGGATTTAATTTTGTTAATTATAGGATCCCAAGCAGATGGCAGAACCCATCCATCTTCTCTATTGAAATTAGGATGTTTTTTTAATTTCAATAGCCTCGCGTATCAACCTTGGAAGGAATCGGTGTTTTTAGCGAGAATTTGTGGTCTATTCAATCTGATGTAATGGCGGGGACGATCTCAAACATGTTCACAGACTGCAGACTTCCCAGAGCGTCGGCGCTTCACGTCAGCTACATGTTCTTTCACGTGGGTTTTAATGGATCTTTTTGTTTGTCCTATGTAAGAGAGACCACATTCGCAATCAAGCTTGTACACTCTTGCATCTTGTAGAGGGATATTACACTTGGCGGATGATAAAAATTGACTAATCTTCTTCGGCGGCTTGAAGTATGTTTTAATAGAAGCTCGCTGCAAAATGTAGCCAACCTTGTCTGTGACTCCTCTGACATAGGGAAGTACAGCCGAAATATCGGGATATAAAATAGTAAATTAAACGCGATAAAATCCGTGTAGTAGTGTGTAGTATTCGCGTAAATATAAGAAATCATTAATTAAACAGAAAATTAAACAACTTTAACGTTAATTTCAGTCTTAATAATTGCTTTGTTTATTTCTTTTAGTCACACACAGATGCACTTCTAAACTGTTAAATCTTATAGTTATGAAACGAACTTAGTTAAAAATTATACTAATTCTTAAGAACTTTACTATTATCTAGTAATTCTAGTATCTAATCATTGTTCATAATCTCATTGCTAATTCTCATAATCACATATATGTTTAATTTAATGTGTTGCGTACTCAGTAGTTACTTAGTAGACCAAATAATTATTCATTAAACTAACACTTTGCGCTAGGCTCCTTCAATTATTTGAAAATAAAAATGATTACATAACAATTTCGACAATCTTGTCTCGTCTCGAGTCTCGACCCGAAAGTCCCGGGACTCGAGATAACTAAAATTACGAAAAGTCCCGGCACTTAGAGACACGAGACGTCCCGGGACCCAAACCCTAACTACGATAGAATTCCGCGTTTCCATTTAAAAAAGGTCTCCAATTCTCTATACTGACCATAAGAAACACAGCGGTATTAAGCTTTAGGCTCAACGGGAATGCGTGCTAAGAGGCTAATTGGTGAATCAAATTTGGTTGAAACCAATCCTACTAGCTTCGAACATAGGCGCAAATTAGCCAGTCTTTCGGTTTTCTACAGGATGCATTTCGGAGAGTGTGCGCAGGAATTGCATAATTTAATTCCTCGCTCTCCCTTCTATCATCGGACAACCAAACGTTCGGCCAGTCTCCCACCTTTTGTCGTTGACTTACCACGCATTCGAACCAAACGGTTTGCTACACCGTTCGTGATGCGTGCAGCAAAGGAGAGCATCATCCGATTGCAATGTGGGTGTTTTCAAGACAAGAGTTAATAGGATTTTGTTGTCAGTGAGCTGCACCATCTTAGGCTACATCACCACTTACCATCAAGCGGGATTGTAGTTAAGAGCTGGCTTAATATGTTATAAAAAATTAAGCTACTATTTTACGCTGGTATTCTGCGAGCGTGGTTCTTCCCCCGTCGAGGCGACCCATTCTTGCTACAACTATAATCTAACTGCATAAATATATGTACCTCTGGCCTTGAACTCGGAGTGAGTTCATCATTCATCATCATCATCATCATTACAGCCTTTCATAAGTCCACTGCTGAACATAGGCCTCCCCCAAGGAATGCCACAAAGCACGGTCCTGAGCCACCTGCATCCATCGACTTCCTGCATGTCGTACCAGGTCGTCACTCCATCTCGTGGGGGTCGCCCTGAGTCGCCACTCGCCCGAGTGAGTTCATTGATTAAATATTGTAATCAGTACGAAGAGCTCTTTTCTGTTTAAAACGTTATGTTGTCAGTGTTGTGTTCAAAATAAGTAATATTATTAGATCATTATCACATTTTAACCCACACAAAATATGAACATTAAAATCGTTCAGAAGTGCTCCTTGACATTCAACAAACCTTCGAAGAAATTCGGTATAAAGTTCAAGATAAAACGCGGTATTTTCATAACATTGTTATGAAAAAATGTTGACAAAAAGGTAATTTAAAAATATATGTATTTAGTCGTTATTACATTCTCATTACACAATGCAAAGAGTGCATTTATCCCGTCTTATAAAAAAAGTAGCTTAAAATTGGACCGTATAACTCAGAAGTGATTCAACCTACAAACTGGAGAAAATGATGATCCACAGGCCCTTTTTAGGGTTCCGTATCCAAAGGGTAACCAACGGGACCCTATTACTAAGCCTCCGCTGTCCGTCCGTCTGTCTGTAAGTAGGCTGTATCTCATGCTCTGTAATAGGTAGACAGTTGAAATTTTCACAAGATTTGTATTTCTATTGCCGCTATAATAACAAATAAAAATTAAAAATAAATTAAAAATTAAAAGGGACTCCCCTACTAGGACCCATCCCACAAGCTGGCCAAAATAATGATCAAGAGGCCCTTTTTAGTTTATTTCCAAGTGTGAAAAACTTCCGAAGAATAACAAGTAATCTTAAAATCCACATTCAATTTTTTTCTTTGAACCGTTACCGTTACATTCTATTAAAGTCCACTGTTGAATATATAGTCATAGTCGCCTCACTTGGCAAGCGGGTTGGCAACCGCAGCTTTTTTTTTTAAATTTTAGTCGTTATTAGTAAGACGTTAGTGCTCATCTCCTGATTTGTTTCCCCCTGTGGCATCCTACAACACCCTAGGATAATATAGGCTAGTGCATATTTTACACCGCCACTACACGGTAAAAATTTTATTTTAAACTAGCTGTTCCCCGCGACTTCGCTCGCGTGTAATTTAGGGTTTTAATTATGTTGCGTGAACCCCTAATTCTTTTTCTAAAATATAAGTAGCCTAAGTTACTCCTTATAACTAGAGCTATCTGCCAGTGGAAGTCCCGTCGAAATCGGTCCAGCCGGAGATTAGCCGGAACAAACAGACAGATAGACAAAAAATTTAAAAATTGTGTTTTTGTTATACTCATAGGTACCGTATAAACATTCATATGCATTTAGTAAAAAGCTGTTATTTTGACATTACAAACAGACACTTCAATTTTATTTATTTATATAGATTATATACTAACATGGCATAATAGGGTCTTTGCCGTAAGAAAAATGCATTTATCTTTCTAATCGGAATACCTTAAAGTTTTGTGGTTTAAAGTACTTTTGCACAACACAAATAGTCTCAGGCTTAAATTAGAGTCAGTTTCAATTAAGAAATTCCGTGGAAGATATGCCAACTAAAATGTAAGTTATGGAATTTGACAGTAAATGTCACATATACCTCACAGTGTTAACTCCTTCCACTTGACCGCATTCAGCGAAGTGCGGCTCGAATGGTCGACGATCGAGGTCTTTCTGCACTGGCGCTGCGAAGTGGTGTTGCATCCCTTTGCATTTTCTATCGCATTTACCACGGAGAGTGCTCAGAGGAATTACTCGGATTAATCCCAGCCGCCAAACTTCCTCAACGCACATTACAATTTGAATGCTTGGCGGTTTACCACTGTGCGATTCACTACACTACTAAAGTCGTGATCAATGGTAAAGGTTCCTCCGGATCGGTAGTATCAATGGGCGTTCCTCAGGGCTCGATTCTTGGCCCATTCCTGTTTTTAATCTATATTAATGACTTACCTTATCTTGTAGAGGACAATTACGATATAGTATTATTTGCTGACGATACCTCTTTAATTTTCAAACTCAAACGGCAGTCAATTAATTATGACGATGTAAATAATGCTCTATCGAAATTAGTACATCGGTTTAACGCCAACAATTTGTTCTTAAACGGCAATAAGACAAAATGTATTAAATTTACAATACCTAATATAAATCATTCGAAAACCAATGTGCTCTTAAATGGGGAGGAGTTGAGTCTTGTGAATACCACTGTTTTTCTTGGTATTACTATTGACGCGAAATTTCAATGGGGTCCCCATATATCTAAATTAGCAAACAGACTTAGTTCTGCAGCATTATGCTGTAAGAAAGATTAGAAGTCTCACAGATGTTGAGACAGCTAGATTAGTGTATTTTAGTTACTTTCATAGCGTAATGTCTTACGGAATTTTGCTATGGGGTAATGCGACTGATATTGAAGCTATATTTGTTTTGCAAAAGAGAGCCGTACGGGCGATTTATAACCTAAATTGTAAAGAATCCCCCAGAGAAAAATTTAAAGAAATAAACATATTAACTTTGGCACCGCAATATAAATCTATACATCTATACAAATAAATAAAATTGTAGTGTCTGTTTGTAATATTAAAATAAAACCTTTTTACTCAATGCATATGAATGTATATACTGTACTTATAACAAAAACACGATTTTTTTAATTTTTGTCTGTCTGTCTGTCTGTTTGTTCCGGCTAATCTCCGAAACGGCTGGACCGATTTCGACGGGACTTTCACTGGCAGATAGCCGATGTTCTAAAGAGTAACTTAGGCTACTTATATTTGAGAAAAAGAATTAGGGTTCTAAGCAATATAATTAAAACCCTCAATTACACGCGGGCGAAGTCGCGGCGCACAGCTAGTATGAAAATGTAATGTATGTACATAAAAGCATAAATACGTTTAATAAGAATAAGGATGTGCATACTTTAAACACTAGGAACAAACATAAGCTTGTAATACCAGTTACTAGACTCCACAAAATCAGTAATTCATTTATGGGGCAATGTATACGCTTTTACAACAAAATCCCAAAACATGTTTAAAGTTTGTCAATAGACAAGTTTAAAAGTTTTATTAAAGAAAAACTATACTAAAAGGGTTATTATAATATCAAGGAATACATTAATGAAAATAACTCCTGGGAATAAGGTGATCGCCACCATGCTGGTTCTATGAAAATTCATTTAAAATTGTATAAACAAAATTATTGTTAAGTGAAATTATGTTTAAAAAAAGTCCCGCTGGGTTTCTTGCTGGTTCTTCCCAGGACTGAGGTATTTTCCGAACTGGTGGTAAATAAAAAATGAATTTCAATAAGTATTATGTAACAATCAATATTGAATAAAAATCATTCTATTCTATTATATTCTACTAGGAGTTTTATTACTCGCACGTCTTCATTGTGGAATCATTTACCACCGGTGATTTTTCCGGACCGATGTGACTTAGGGACCTTCAAGAAACGAGCTTGATCCTTTTTATAAGGCACACCTCTTACGACACCCACGGGATGATATGGGGTAGTGGATATTCATACACCGCCACTACACGGTAAACTGCATATCGCATGTTACTGGC
Organism: Parnassius glacialis; assembly: GCA_033319125.1. Classification (NCBI taxonomy): domain Eukaryota; kingdom Metazoa; phylum Arthropoda; class Insecta; order Lepidoptera; family Papilionidae; genus Parnassius; species Parnassius glacialis. Next base: position 3,458,859 of record JAVANC010000002.1, on the reverse strand, counting down.
ATAGCTTAAGACGCAAAAAAGGATTATTGTTAATTAAAAAAAGATTACAAAGCCATTACATATTATATCACATTTGTGTAATAAAGCCATTAAAAAGTAAGAGTAACACGTAATATATTCTAATCAATTATAAATGACCAGTTACTGAAACCGGTCCGCTTTATGGATTTTTAAAATGGAGGTCACAAAAACGTGGGACTTACTGTTTATTTATGTTGTACGCATATATTTTCGTATTAAGGTCTCACAGGAATTGTTAATTAATTTAAAATCTTGAAAATCCTAAGTGAAGGGCTTTATTCAGCAGTAGACTTGTGATGATAACGAACATCCTATTTGGAAGAAGTTATAATTTGTATAATTAATCGACTTCAAACAGGAGGAGGTACTCAATTCGACTATGTATATGTATGTTTTTTATGTGTGTAACTTCTTTCTGGGTGAACCATTTTCGATGATTCTTTTTTATTTGAAATTGGTGCTTCTCATGTGGTCCCATATAAATATGATCAAGGTCAGACCAAATTACGACTGCACTGGCACTGAGCACTGGGTCTCTGAGTTAACCGCGGACGGACGGACGGACGGACATGGCGCAATTGTAAGGGTTCTTTATTGTTTAAGTACGGAACCTTAAAAAAGAATAGCATTTCTTGCTTGATGGTGATGCAATGATTGGTAACGCACTGATCTTTTTGAAAAGTGATTTCAACTTGAACGGCTTAATTAGGTCACGTGTAAGCATAAATTACAGTCATTAGACTAATAGTATTAAATCATCATTATCATCACCATTATCATAATTAAATTTTCTTATTATAGTTTAGTCGATTATGATATCTGTAGAGAAACATCCAATCTGCCGCCCTTAGTAGCTAACACGGCCAAACTCTTAACAAATGCATACCATAGCAGCTTGCTGATTACAGTGCATATAAGTCAACTATTATATAATTTAAAATTTTGTACAATCGACTTTTATATTGAAGTCGGTTGTACAAACCGACTTCAATATAAATTATTAAGAATAACTCAAAAACTATTGATCAGACCTTGATCACACCACACATTGTGTAATTAAAAAATTATACAATGTGTGGACCACACAGAAAGGTTGACCCAATCAATTAGAACTACATTAGCGGATTCACTGCTGATATATAGCAGAAATATGTAGATTATAATTAAGATACCAAATTGCTAATGTCATGGCTTGGTTTCAGATCTAGAGGATGGTAGAAAACTAGTTGACTGCTCGGAAAATTATCCAAGTCTAGCAGTCAAGGAGTGGGGTAGGCTCAAAAAGACTGATAATGAATGGTAGAGCCACGCTGCAGCTATGTTAAGGTTGCATCACAAATGGGTCGGTTCGACCGGGGAGAAACCACGCTCTCACACAGAATACCAGTGTAATATAGTAACTTAATGCTGCTGTGTTTCGTACGGAGAGTGTAGAGAACCGGAGACCCTTTTTACTAGAAACAAGGCATCTCACTTTGTCCTTAGGCATAGTGACAACGTATCAGAATATTGATTCTTACTTGAGGATGGATGTAGTTGGCAGCATCCACTTACCATCAGGTGGACTTAGTGCTCGTTTGCCACGCTTAATCTTAAAAAAAAAGACTCATGAAAACTGAGGAAGATTGACTTGAAAAGATTGAGCTTATGACGCGTTCAAGATAATTGTAGACATTTACACGAAGTAAAAAAAACGTCAAAATCTAGGTTTGTTTTTATTCCGTTACACAATCTTTAAAATCGCGCCGGATCTTGATTGCTTCAAAAGTGGAAATGACTCACAGTTCGCCGTTGATCTGATTTCATTATAATTCATTATATAACTGGCTGTTGGATACATATTTTATTTTCACTTTTCCCGCACTGCGCTTTAAGCCTTAATTTTTAATCTGCAATTATGATTTTTTTTTTCATTTGGTTTTAGTAACGGTCAGTATTTTTTCATAAGAATAATTATTACACAATATGTAAGTAGTCGTATAAATTAATAATAATGCAGTTAGTAAACGCAGTGATTTATACATATTGTACTCTTTGGTAGAAATACCATGGACGCAGGTGGCTCAAAACCGTATTTTGTTGCATTACTTGGGGGAGGCCTAAGATCAGCAGTGAACTTGTTTACGGTTGTAAAAGCAAAAGGTGTGCATGCTTTTTGCACATTTGATGTCAATGTATTGGAATTTCAGTTTAATAAGACAATGCTGCCATTATTAATAATTTAGAAGGAAAAGGTAAATATGAATAAGAATCTTACTCTCCATGTTACAGATGTCCATAGTTACAGAGCAGTGTACGCGCAGCCACAAGTAAGGCATCGTTCGAACGCTTGCTCTGGAATCATTTTCTGGCGTTGAAGCAGTAGTTAATGGTTTTCCATTATTATTATTTATATATCCTTAAATTCCAACTTTTCTATTTTCCTGTTTTTATTTTATATATTTTATAGGTGTTTGAATCAGACACCGCTATATTTAATTATCTATATACATGTATATACATCATTATGACGTTTAAACGGCAACTGTTCAGTGACGTCTCCGTGATCGTGAAAGTTAAAACTGGCAGCGGTCACCGAATGGTTAGAGACACACTGAACTTAAACATTAAGTTGGAGAGGTCACGTCTAATGAAGTCAATGCTCCGTCCTCCTCGTGCTCTAATCCAAAATCCGTAAACTTTTAGCTCGAGTTACAAAACCGTTTTCAATGTCTAAGAAGGACTGCAATGCAGTGGACATGAATGACAAGCTTATGGAATTTGTCCATGCGGTCAGAGCTAAGTTCTACAAGACACAAAAACTCTCCGATCACACTCTTAATCTCATGGCTGATAAACGGTAAATAAAGCTGCAGTCTTCAGCAGATTTGACAGCATACAAGCAAATGAACAGACAGTTCTCCAAACGCACGCAGCGTGACTTAAGCAACTTCAATACAGCTCGTATTAAAGAAGCGATTGAGCGGAACCAGGGCTCTAAAGTCTTTGCTAGAGATCTGTCTGCCAATAAAGAGCCAACTGCTTAAGCTGAAGACCGAGTGTGGCAGCGTCGTTTCCGGGACACCTGAGGTTTTGAGTGAGATTGAGAGGTTCTATGGACAGCTGTACACATCATCGTTGGAGCCACACGCAAGTGTGAGTAACGATCAAAGAGTAAGTCTTTTCCGACATTCGTCATAAATATCCTCGGAAAAATGTCGGAAACGTTCTACAAGAAAGGCGACAACGCTCTCATGAAGAACTACAAATCGATTACCTTTCTGAGCCACGTCTACGTGCTGTTTTTGAGAGTCATTACGGGTCGTCTTGCATGCAGACTCGACGACTTCCGGCCTCCCGAACAAGCTGGTTTCCAAAAGGCTTTAGCACCATAGACCATATACATACCCTTCGGAAAATTGTACAGAAGTCTGAGGAGTACAACTTGCCACTATGTCTGGCGTATGTTCACTATGAGCAAACCTTTGATTCTGTCGAATTTTGGGCGGTGCTGCTGTCACTTCAACAATGCCAAGTTGACTGCATTGATCAAGTTGACAGCAAAGTAGTGGAGTAATTTATCAGCATCTGTCTTGCCATCCGTATATAATATGGGTGTCTTCAAGGTAAAAGTGACTGGGCTTTTGTTAAGCAAGTGTGTATGCTTTGACATCTTTTCGACCACTTGCCATCAGATGGGATAGTACTAGTACCTAGTCAAGTACAAATTAATTATAGTGAAAAAAATATATAAAAACTGCAGTTGCTAATGCGCCCGCCAAGCGTGGCCTCTACGGCAAATATCTCCCATTTTCAACAAGTACGTCACCTTTTTTTAATAAATCTGGTTTTGTTTGTTCGCAAAACACATTAATTAATTATTTTAATTAATTCTTAATCCCAATAAACGTCGAACAGACAGCGAGTCAATTCTATCGGTTCCATTTTGCTGATTTTCATACTGAAATAGACGAAATAAAAAAAATGTAACCTTTGCAAAATATGCTTAATACCTTCATAAGAAAGATTTATGGTTATAGTCAAAGTCAAAGACAAAGTCAAAATTGTTTGAATAATCTAAAAGTGCTCGCCTCAAGAGCGTTTCATTTAATTTTGATAAAAAAATTGTATTCCTGACTTTTTAAAATATGTTACATTGTATTAAAGCTTTTAAAAAGTTCCTTCGCAAACATCCGCTCTATAAAGCTTTTAAAAAGTTACTTCGCAGTTTGCGAAGTAACTTTTTAAAAGCTTTAATATAATGGATTTCCGCAAAGTAACGCCTGATTCTGTTAATTATATATTACATTGTAGTATTTTAAATTTAGCGCTCTATATTATCTTAAATCAATATTATTATTATTTAATCAATTTATTTTTATAGGATAGCGTGACAAACGAGCACACAGTCCAAGTTATGGTAAGTGGTTGCTGTGACCCATAGACATCCACATTTATTCTCAGTAAAGAATCAAAATGCAGATGCGACGTCACCCGTGAGGACTAAGATGGAGTGACTCTTTTCCAGCAAAACGGATCTCCGGTTCTCTACACTCACCACCACTCACCACTCACCACCACACGAAACACATCAGCGTTAAGCTGCTATTTTACGCTGGCATTCTGTGAGAGCGTGGTCCTTCCCCGGTCAAGCCGACCCATTCCTGCTACAACTATATTACTAAATAGCTGCAGCATGGCTCTACCACGTATAATTATTTTAGATCGGTAAAAATTCAGTTAATTTTTGAAGTTATGAATTCATGCAATAAACTATTTTATTATCTTTTTACCGCTCTTAGAACAATGTTTTTTCGATAGTCCTTGTAAGTAAAATGTACATCACTAGCTAACGCGGGTTATTCCGTTAAACCCTCCTAAGTGTAGTGTTACCTGCAGGGAAAAAAATACTTATTTACTAAAATAAATCAATAAATATAAAATCGATATAACTAAGAGATGAAATGCATCAAAGCCTGTGATTATAATGGATTATAATTGTTAAATATCACTTACCATCACAACTAACCCGTACACTATATTTATAAAATTAAATTTTAACATCGCGTTGAAACCTAATATACAAAGTTCTCTTATTCCTTGAGTCAACTCTTGAATAAAATATAGAATGAGGAAAGGCTTAAGCATGTACTAAGTTTTTTTATAGAAGCAAGTCTGACAAACCAGCACAAAGTCCACCTGGTATGTGGATGTTGTGGCCGATGAACATGTAGGTGTTCCTCCATCCTCACCCCCGAGGACTAAAATAGAATGTATCGTTTCCAGTAAAAAGGGTCTCCGGTTTTCTACACTTACGATACTAAACACAGCAGAATTAAGCAGGTAATCTGTGAGAGCTTGCTTCTTCACCGGTCGATCCGACCCGTTGCTACTACCATAATATAGCTGCTTATTACATTTTAGCAACCGTTTTAAAACTTGATAGTTCGCTAAAATACCAAACGTCATCAACGACTAGACGTAGAAATTATACAGTACCCTACGAAGATTCATTTAAGACTAAGTTTGCATCTAGACAGTATACAAGACTTTCAATTTACTTATATAATAAAATAAACCACAAAATCAATATTTACCCTATGAATTACCATGACTGTAAAAAACTGTAGCAAACTGGTTAAGAAAACTTACCTATGAAGAAACTGAATACATTCTAGAAAACAGTGCCGTATAAATTTTCACAATTACAGACGTCTCACACTCATCCACACACACACACACACACACACACACACACACACACACACACACACACACACACACAAAACACATACACACACACACACACACACACACTCACTCACTCACTCACTCACTCACTCACTCACTCACAAACTCGCTCGCTCACTCGCTCACTCACTCATCCACTCAATCACACACACACACACAAACGTTCTTGCACACAATCACACAAATTTTATTAATTATACCTTACTGCAAGTTTTAAATAGTGTAGAATTTTTTTTTTATTTAATTCTAATTTAATGTAGTAATATAATTGTACTATGGAAGAGCGGGTCTCTCTACTACAGGTTAGATACCTGTAGTAGAGAGACCCGCTCTTTACTTAAAAGAGAGTACCCAACAATATTGTAACAACTTACTACTTATTTTAAAGCAATACATTATTATTATTATTATGAGGTATCTGAAAAGTTTTCTCATCTGGTTGTGCTGTATAAATATATAATTGTAAATGAAAATGATAAACATACATAAATATCAATAAAATTAAATTATTATATTAATTATTATTATGTGGTATCTATAAAGTTTTCTCATCTGCTTGGGAAATATAAATATATAATTGTAAATAAACATGGTAAACGTACATAAATATCAATAAAATAAAATAAATACATAAGAAATACATAAATATATAAAAACCCAACCAGATGGAAGCCCTCGGCAGGGGAGACCAAACGGCCGAGGGTTAGGGGGAAAGGGAAAGAAACCGGCGGACGATGCGGGCGGTATCGAGGAGCACCGCCTTCTGCATTTGAGCATGGAGCGGTCCGTCACGGAGTCCCAGTCGCCTCAGATGACCCGAGAGGCTGACTGGAATTAACCCATTCGCAGAGACGACTACAGGTATAATTTCGGCCGCCAGTCCACCCCACATGTCGGTCACCTCGTGAGCCAGGTCCAGATATTTTGTCAGCTTATCTGTTTCGGCTTTCACGAGGTTCTCGTCATAAGGAATGGTAATGTCGACCAAAAATATCCTTGACTGTGCCCGGTCCATCAGCACAATATCAGGCTTATTCGCAAGAATAGTCCTGTCTGTGATGATGGCCCGGTCCCAGTAGAGTCTGGCGCGGTCATTTTCGAGTACGGATTCCGGCAAGTACTTATAATACGGCAGTTTCCGATCCACGAGACCGTATTTCAGAGCGAGCTCCTGGTGTAGAACCCTGGCTACTAAGTTGTGCCTGTGCAAATACTCAAAGTTAGAAGGGCCGTTATATTAAAATTATATTATTATTATTATATATGCGTATAAATCACACGTATAAATCATGTATGCCAATTACTAAAATCATAGTCTATACATATTTGACATGTCAGTGTTAATTTCTTAATAGATACCATATTAAGCAATCATAATCTTTATTTCTTTAAGAAGAAGAAATAAAATCGATCGAAGGTGACTGTGTCATTCAATGAACTTAGCAGTGATTTGTGATTTGTTTTTGTATTGACCTATAATGTTAAAATAAGTAGGTCAAGAAGAGAGAGTAACCTAGGAGTGGTGGAATGTTATACTGTTCAATGTTATTTTATCAGAAGAGTTGTCATCCCGAGTCAGCAGGATAATCTTTTTTTATATAATAAGGAAACAAACGAGCACACAGTTCATCTTATAATCAGTGGACCCTGTGCCCCATAGACCCGTAGAGCTATCCTTGATTAAGAATGAAAATGTAAATGATTTGCTGGATTGAATAATTAATTCGGTTCTTTACATACATATGAAACACAGCAGCATTAAGCTGCTATTTTACGCTGGTATTCTGTGAGAGCGTGGTCCTTCCTCGGTCGAGCCGACCATTCAATACAAGTGGTAAAATTAAATTTTTACAGCCGGCTCCAATATAAATTATTAAAGATAACTCAAAAACTACTAGTCAGACCTTGATCAAATTTATATGGGACCAAATGAGAAGCACCAGCTTTTAAATAAAAAGAGAATCATCAAAATGAGTTTGCCTAGAAAGAAATTAACTTACAGTTAAAGTTAAGTAACACACATAAAAAGAAAGAAAAAAAATACAGTCGAATTGACTACCTCCTCCTTTTTGAAGTCGGTTATTAAAGAAAGAAAGTGTTTATTCGTAGCGAAAATTACTTACAAAAACTTTAATAACAATATAAAAGTAGTGTAAAGTTATAGCCTCTATACCTACATCCCGCAGCTGGGCACATGCCTTGTCTCCTATCTAAGACGATTTTAACGTAAGGAAGTGTCCGCCGCGCAGCCCCAGGTGTGCTGGCCGAATTTACATATTATCTTCGAAATATTTTATTTATAATTGTTTGAACATACTTTCAAGTCATAGTTTCTTCACCACCGAGCATGTGGTAGATCAGCACCTATTATTTAAACTAACAATTTAATTGATGCCGGTCCCTACCGGCCCTAAATAATCTCTACTGAACTTGTTATTTGAAATTTACAGCTAGCACTTAGCCCCCGAACTACCAAGACTACGTCTCTCAAACGGTATGCAGTAGTTAAACAATTCTAAGTTGTTACAATTGCCGAATAAAACAGTGTTTCCCAAATAGAATACGTACCCCTTGAGGACGTGTAGTTGTCTGAATTCGATTAAGACACTACTTTCTTGATTAAGCTGGGATAGAAAATACCCAAAAATTACATTCTCAAGTCAAAGATTAACACGAAGTTGACGTAAGACATAAGCTTGCAGAAATGTTACCAGTTTTTTCAGAGCTGTGCCTAAGTGGAAAAACGAGCATTTTTGTCCCATTGAACTTAAATAATGTGATGTGATTTTCATTATTATTAAAGTTGTTGCGAAGTTAATAATTGTCGAAAATATGATTTTATATTTTTACTAGCTTTAGCTGTCGGCGTTGCTCTTATTACGCGGGTATTCGATTGCAACGTTGTGTCGAAATTTTAAAGCAGTCTGTGAAGAACTTTTGGAGGTTTAAGACTGACAAAAATGTATGTAAATATATAGTTTATATAGATTAATTGTTTCGGCTTTAAGGGGTTCATAAATAGTTCAATCTAGATGTAATGTGCGAAAAAAATTAATTGGGAACCGCTGTTGTAAAGGTATTTTCTAAAAGTTTTAGTTTTATCAGATTCCTACTACCAACTTAATTAACACAAATGCACTGCTAAAGCGGACACTTGTGGAGTTATACTGCGAGCCGAACGACACCCAACCTCCAGTCTCCAACGAACCTGTTCTTGCGACATGCGACAAACATTGCCTCACAAGCTAGGGCTGTCAGAAATTAAATAATAAAAAGTACGGTAAAGTCGCTGCTGCAAACGTATGCGCATATTTTAATTTTTAGATTTCGACACAAGATTATCCTTCACCACCAAGCATGTGGTATATCAGTACTTGAAATTCCAATTAAGAATTTTGTGTCAGTAAGGATCGAACATGCTTGTTTACTATGAAAGTGAGCGCGTAACCCCTGAGCATCTACAACTATGAACAATATAGTTGATGTAATAAAGAAATGTAATTTTCAAGTATAATTTTTAAGTCATAAGCTTTTACGAGTATATTAATCGTGAAATGGCATGATCTGACAATGCGTTACTATATTACATTCCGTGAGTGTCGTAGAAACTGGCTCCGGTGGTTACCAGAAAAATGTCATGGTTTCCACCACCATCGCGTAAAATAAGTAACTACATGCAAGCTATTCGTATCGGAAAGCAGTGTCAAAGGTACAAGACATCAGGTACTGCGGTTGCCAACCCGTTTGCCAAGAAATCCTTCCTATACTGGAAGATTTCAGTGCTAGACACGGGTCTATCAGTGGAATGTTACAGGCTATGGAGAGGAAGAAAAAAAGACGGCGGTCTGTTTCATCTTACTCAATACTGTTTTCTTTAATAAGCGTCTGTTTTTTCAAAATTTTGGGTGTTAGATAAAACAGATAGTAGATAGTTAAATGAAAAACTAAACATTCCATTAGAGTAGGGGTCTGTTGTAAAATCAACAAATTGTTTTAATGTGTATGTAGTCTGCGGTCGATGCCTTTTTGTTTTAAATGCTAACTATTTAAGTATGAATTGTAATGGCGGTTATTAAAATATAATTGTTTGTTTTTCAAAATTTAACAGCTTCTTTTCGTTTATAATAATAAGATTAATTGGCTGACTTGAAGAAGGCTTGTAAGGTTTTCGTCAATATTTTTCAGTTCTTAATATTTCCCAAACTTGACAACCCTAATGTAACCCAGTGCCGGTGGATTCTTGCGTTTTCGTTTAAGGAAGTAAGCTTCATATTGATATCGAAAGTATTCGAAATGCGGGGGCAATTATTAGGGAGCGGGTGTTGATTACGTTCTTATTTGCTTGCCGATAATATTTTAATTTTACTTCAAAGCGACTCAACGAATTTGTTTATGTAATCTTGTAAAAACTTACAAAAACAATAGTCAAGACGTGTTATAACACACACAGGATAACGTCGTATAAATAAATGTTTTAGACTAACAGTTATTTTCATATGCAACTTAAGGTGCGTTTACACACAAATTTTTTTTCATCAATAATTGTCCGGCAACAGTTGATAGAGGTAGTAGAGCAATTCGTGAAGCAATCTGGAACAATATCCTAAAATTTCGGTGATTATTTTGGCAGTACTGCTTCTAGTTGCTTGTATTATGTATTTATCAATGTTTGATAGAAATAAAATATATAGAAATGTTTATAAATTTTCTATGTCACGCTTACGCGGAGATGTGGGATAAAGCCGACCGATCACTTCGGGACATTCTGGTGCAGTTTAAGAATAACTTAATGTCCAGTTCATCACATAATGAACGTTCGTATCCAAGCCCATCCTTTTTGTTTAATTTTAATCTCATGATAATAAAACCACCACCATCGCGCCGTCACAGCTAGAAAAACTGCGTCCATGCCCAGGGATAGTTTTTCAACTGAATTGCTAGAGTATATTGCATAATTTATTAAGTTGATCGACATCGTTTGGTATGGTAGCATACCTACATACACCTACAACAATGAGGGCAAATAATTTTACTCTTCCCAGATGTCGCTAGTTGTGAGGTGAAATTAAATGTTACACAATCATCAGTCCTTATCATTATAGAGTAATTAAGATATAGAGTGTAAAAACACAAAACAATGCATCAGTGGTCTGCTCTTTAATTTTTTGTACGTTTTTAACTTTTTTTGAACTTTTGTATTTTCAAGAATATCCGTAGTTTGGCTTATCCATTTCTAATTTAAGAATTAAAAAAGTATGTGTTAGTGTGTACTTATGTACGCACGTAGGAAGTTATACTTCTTTAGCGTAACAAAACAACAAACTTGAGAGATATTTACCCACAGAAGTTGTCGCTTTTAGGCGTCAGTGTGTGCGCGCATCGTAACAACTTTATGGTGTCGTTTTTAGGTTTGTCGGTGTGCGCGCGCATCACACATAAAATTTCACGCACATCATTTTTTCCAAACGTCCCAAAAGAGGTATAACTTCAATATAACTAATATTTCAGAATAAAACATTAACCCTTACATTTTCCAAACAAATTAACTTCCCCCGCCATGAAATATCCAAATATTTCACCCCACTCCTTAGTGACGCCACCCTGATGGAAGAAAGAGTCGTTGTAAAAGTCATTGCTACCAATTGGCAATGCCTTATATTGCATAATGTTGTGACGTTATAATTGACTAATGGTGCCCTGGATTGAGCGATTAAGGTTGCCCGTGTGACTTCACCTTTACAGTATAATAAAAAATTCTAGACGTTTAAATTGTCTATTGCGCATTTTGTTTAAAACTGTTCAAATTATGTATTACAATCTTTTAATTTTTGTGGAAAGGGTTAACGAACCGTAGTGCTACAAGGACGTGAAATTACCGTCGAAAATTCTTTGTTATAATTGGGTAAATTGGTAGAATTGACACTGTAAGATAATATGTCCTTTCGGCTCGACCACTCAAAATTATAAAAAAATAATGGAATAAGGGTGACAGAATAGAATAGAATAATTATTATTCAATATAGATTACACGTGTAATTCTCATCGAAAGTCATTTTTTACTTTACCGCTGGTTCGAAGAAAACCCTCTGTCCTGAAAAGAACCGGCAAGAATGCCCTTTTTACTGAAAATGAGGCATTCCATCTTAGTCCTCACGGGTAACAACGCATCTGCATTTTGATTTGTAATAGAGAAGAGAAGTAGATGTCTATGGGCCGCAGCAACCACTTACCATCAGGTGGACTGTGTGCTCGTTTGTCACCCTTATCCTATAAAAAAAAGAAACCCTTCCTATCCTCCTTCCTATCCTATAAGAAGAAGGAACTTTTTTTTCAGTAAATTTTACATTAATGGTTGTACAAACTATTTACAAAATTTATTTTAGAAACAGCTTGGAAGCGACCGCCTCAGCGACACCCAGGGGTTATTATCAACCATGTATTCATTTATATTATAATAACCCGTTTCATACAGTTTCAGCTTAACAAAACAATTAAACTTGGTAATAGAGAGAGCCTGTACACTTTCCGGGACCTTGTTGTAATAGCATATTATACTGTATCTGTGGAGTCGAGAAACTGGTATCACTAGCTTGTGTTTGCTGCTAGTGTTTACAGAGTGTATATCACTTTATTTACTAAAACTACCTTTGTTTTTGTGAACATACATTAAATTTTCGTAAACTGGGAGGCCAAAGTTAATACATATATTTATTTCTTTAAAATTTTCTCTGAGACTCTCTGTTTAAGGTTGTAAATAGCTCTTATGGCCCTCTTCTGCAAAACAAAAATAGTTTCTTAATCAGACGCATTTCCCCATAGCAAAATCCCATAAGATAATTTGCTATGAAAATAACTGAAATAAACTAATCTAGCTGTCTAGACACTAGTGAGATCTCTAATCTTTTTTACAGTATAAGTTACAGAGCTTAGTTTCCTTGCTAGTTTGAATATATGAGGGCCCCATTGAAGCTTGCGTTCAGGGTGATGCCAAGAAAAACAGAGGATTCAATAGGGCTCAGTTCTTCCCCATTTAAAAACACATTGCTACTCAGATTTTTAACATTCGTTGTTGTAAATTTAATACATTTAGTTTTATTTTCGTTTAGATGTAGATTACTAACGTTAAACCAATGCACTAATTTTGACAAACAAACACACAGTCTTTCTGATGGTAAGTATAGACATTTATATTTATACTATAGACATTTACATTTATACTCGATTAAGATTCAAAATGCAGATGCGTTGTCACCCCTGAGGACTAAGATGGAATGCCTTGTATCTAGCAAAAAGGATCTCCGATTATCTAAATTCACAGTATTTATGCAAAACAGAAAAATTGCAGTAGCGTTGTCGGCTTTTTAGAATGAACGAGTCTCTACTTTTGTCAATGCGTGTTGACGCACTTTAAAAGTTCTCTAAATATTGACACTATTTCTCAGACATGCACGATGATTTCGTTCACGCCTGAGCACGTGGTAAGCCGGCACTTCAAACCGCAATTAACAATTTCATTGGCGCCAGATTGAATTTGGTTTGCTCGAGTACTGTGAAATTTAAGCGGCTCGGAAGGAATCTATACAAATAAATAAAAACGAAGTGTCTATTTGTAATGTCAAAATAACAGCTTTTTACTAAATGCATATGAAACTATATACGGACAATATGATCACAAATGATTTGATGAACACAGGGATGAATTAAGAGCAAATAATAATAGTCTTAATAGATTTTAGCATTGGACGGTCCTAAACAACTTTAAGGTTCATTTACATACGATACAAATATTTTACTGTTGTAGACAGAATACTTAGTTTGTAATGGTCTGTTAAAACAGTGCTTGCTTCAAATCCATTGTAAAATGTTACTGTAAGAGCCACGGGACGAAATGGGGTGATAAATTCTCTAACATCGTCACCTCACGGCACCACATGTTCTAACGGATTGTGATTATTTGAACGACGGTGAATTTCAATTATAATTAAATTGATTTCTACATAAAAGCGTCTGATCCTAAGACATACAATGCTATTCAACTAAGAATAGTAACGTCAATGACCTCGATCTGTCAACTGTCACTTGAAAAGTACGGCTTGCAAAGAAATAAATTGGGTAGTAACATTTTATTTTCACTTTAATTAACTGAGTCTTAGTATTATCAAAACTATTGAAGTTAAATAGTTAGTTTAGAAAGCCAAATTGAGAGCATAACACTAGAAGCAATTGTTTTAGTTACGAGATATAATTGAAAGAAAAAGTTAATCATGCCAAACGAATAAAAAAAACAAAATACTTTCAAAGGGAGATTATTTGAAAACGCCTATTACTATAATTTTATTATAAACACAGGTAAATGAAAATAATAAAATGCCTGTTTTTCTTTTAAATAACAGTCGCTGGAATATTTTAAATGCCTACATAAATCTATGTTCTATTTCTATTGGGGAAGCAGCAGTGATGATGATGATGACTCAGATGAAGATGACTTATACGTGGTAGAGCCATGCTGCAGCTATATTATGGTTGTAGTATGGTATAGTTGTATGTATAGTTGTATTAGTTGTATGGATTGGTCTCAATACTGTAAGGTAGCTTTAAGGGAAGTAGCGAGGTAGTTCCAACATAAGTATTTTATAACTTACTGGAGCTACCTCAATTTCTGTAATGCATGACAATATATTGAGAAACAATAAACAATTTTAACAGTGGTAGAGCCACACGGCAGCTTTCGCTGTCGCACGGATGGGCCGGCTCGAACCAGGGTGGTACCACGACCTCACAGAATACCAGCGTGAAGTAGAGGTTTACCTCTGCGCTTCGCTTGGTGAGTGCAGGTGGCCGGAGGCCCTTTTTACTGGAAATGAGGCATTCCATCTTAGTACTCACGGGTGACAACGCATCTGCATTTTGATTCGTAATAGAGGATAGATGTAGATGTCTATGGGCCGCAGCAACCACTTACCATCAGGTGGACTGTGTGCTCGTTTGTCACCCATATCCTATAAAAAAAAATATTATTTATATAAAAAAAAATTGGGATAATTTCATATAAAAGTAGAAGCCTTATTCACTCGTATTTTAAAAAACTGCAACTGGCTATTCTTTGTAAAATTACCCTGTATAGGTATGTATATAGGTATGTTTTAGACGTATCAAAGCTCCGACTTCAGAAGCTATATTATGTAGATATTTTTTTCATTCCTTTTAGTCATTTGAAATCCGCTTTTACATTTAATAAAAGTCTATTTTTGACTCTATTGTGTAGACTAAAAAGCTCAAGCTTAGAATGTCGTCTAAATAACGTTAAAAACTTCATTCCACATTTTTCCGGGTGGGTTTTTTTTCCGTAAAAATTAATGGAACTACTCCTTAAGTATAACCTATTTAATAAAAAACAGAATCATGAAAATCTGTTCTTATTTGACGAAGATATCGCTAACATACATATAAAAAAAACTGGCCTACTGCGTGTCGGGCCACGTACAATGAAGAGGTAGGGTTCCGTAGTTGTCCATCACAATACGTGGGTTTCCTTAATAATTAGCATATTAAGTGAGTTCGCGGTTTGACCAGTATAACGACTAAAAATAGGCCTAAATAGGACAATGGTAACTGAAGGACTAATTTTCGAATCAGACTTATAGGAAATGGTATTCAAATGTTAAAAAAATATTAAAAAGCTTTTCAATTTTGAAAATAATACAATCTTTATCAAATAATTCCCATGCCAAGTCTGTACAAAGATGGTTATAGTTGGACTATCTATCTATATATTCCTGGTAGTACAACCCTAAGATATATTTGACCGTAACAAATCTTCCCGTCAATCTTCACTGCACTAAATTATCATATATAACCAAGAGTATCGCGAATGAAACTATATGAGGCTGGTAATATTATGTTTGTATGAATATTTTGAAAAAAGGCCAGGTCAAGAGTACCCTAAACCGAAGAGCATGTATGAAGGGAATAATGAAAGTGGACGAAGCGAAACAAGTATGTAAGGATCGTAGCAAGTGGAAAGAAGTAGTCTCTGCCTACCCCTACGGGAAAGAGGCGTGATTATTATAATATATATATATATATTTCTTTTTTTTGAATAAGGCGTACAATAACTACCAACTAAAAAATAAGCAAAAGTAGTAAGTAAGAAAGATCTACCCTGCCTATCTTGCAAAGGAATAAGTAAAGCTATAGTAGTAATGGATATAAGTCATTTTCATAAAATGTTTATTTCTTACAGTTTACATTAACATTACAAAGATATAATGCATCTATCTTTAGATCACTTTCGATAAAGTTGTAACGAAATTTTTACTAATCCAAGTGCATTTTATAAGTTGGTCGACTATTATTCGTTAACTTGTTAATTCTAATTAGCTGTGATAGTTTTCCTTTTAACTTCATTATATATATTACCATCGTGTATACTTTTCACATAATAATAAACAGCAGTTTATTTGATATTAGGGGGGACACATGACTAATGAAAAATACCATTTTAAAGTTAAATATTTCGCAAACGAACACCTGAATCGAAAAGATGTTCTTCCATATTCCAGTGGTTTTGAAAGCCCTGTGCAACAATACCGCACACGAAAGGATAGACTTGTAAAAAAAAATCATCTCCATTTACCTGTATGGGAGGTAACCAAAATAAAAAAACTTAAGATTTTATTTCACAGTTTTGTAAGTGTGATTAATATCTATAATATTGCCAAATTATTGATTTGTAGCACCTAGGGTCTCTGAGCAAAACCGCGGACGGACGGACGGACGGACATGGCAAAACTATAAGGGATCCTTGTTGTGTTACTACAGACCGCTAAAAAAAATAGTAAAAAAAACTAAATAGTATAAAAAATTAGGTTACAATGCCGTATTTAGTTCGAAGCTATTTTGGCGCGAATCGTAGCGAAGAGAATCTTAATTTGCCAATATAGGCAGTGGACATACCGATTCATTTGTGTCGCAATAAAAATAATCATTAAATTGAAAGGCCATTCACACAAGATATCAATCATATCAATCGATTGTTTCATTAAAAAAATTAAAAAGTAATTTTTGCTTAAAGTTGATGGCCGAACGTTTTTGATTACGAATGAATTTAAAAATATTAATATAAATTAATATTTATTGATCAGGATGTTCACAGATACATAAATATAAGCTAAGCAATAGTATAATATATTTCTAGACCTCTTTATAAAATGATAAGTATACCGGAACCGTAATTGTCGCGATTGGTTATCATAGATATTACAGTTGAAGTTAATAAAATCACATGTTTTTTATGGTCGATATTTCTGAAATAAAGTTATTTCTATATACGTTTGAGTACTGATTCTGATAACTCACTCAACGTACCACGTGTTGTATGTTGTATATTGGCGCTGATATTTTTGGTTGTCGCGCGAATGGGTCGGCCCTACCGGGAATGAACCAACGTGAAATACACGCACACGTAACCACTATACGAAAAACAGTTGAATGTGTGCTCGTTTGTTACCCATATTTTTTTTATAGGATAAGGGCGACAAACGAGCACACAGTCCACCTGATGGTAAGTGGTTGCTGCGGCCCATAGACATCTACATCTATCCTCGTTTGCGAATCAAAATGCAGATGCGTTGTCACCCGTGAGGACTAAGATGGAATGCCTCATTTCGAGTAAAAAGGGCCTCCGGCCACCTGCACCCACCAAGCGAAACGCAGAGGTAAACCTCTACTTCACACTGGTATTCTGTGAGGTCGTGGTACCACCCCGGTTCGAGCCGGCCCATCCGTGCGACAACAATAGCTGCTGCGTGGTTCTACCACTGTTAACTGCAACTGTTAACTGTTATTCTAAAAAACTGCAGCTAGAAAACGAATGAATTATACATATGCGTTTTGCGTTTTCTTTGTTTTGTATGGTGAGTGTACAGAACCGATGACTTATTTTACTGGTGACGAGGCATGGCATCTTAGTCCTCATTTTCATTTTTAGTTCAGGATAGATGGCATCCACTCACTTTACTTTTACTTTAGATAGAATGCATGCTCTTAATCATCGTTAATTATGTAAAAATACAAATGCCATTACTACTGCACCTATGTATGGGTACGTCATTAGTCATTACCTATTAATTAGTGTGTTCTTGCTCTCTACACCTTTTAGAACGGAACACAGTACTGCAAGCACTGTTATTGACGACAGTAATTAAAAGTGAAATATTCGAGTTCGGTAAAAACAAACGAGGTCTGTTTTAATTTTCATTGACCGTTGTAATTACAGCCTACGTAGCATTCTATTCAGCAAATAATATAATACATAACTTCTTCAAGCATGTCGCAATGAACATTATAACAAGCGTGTTTTATAGGTAAAAATATTGCGTGGAAAGACCTAATACAGACTCGCTATGTACAGAGGCAACTGGCGACAAAGTTGACTTTGCACATTTGTTAATCTATGCCAATTGAACTTGAGATTCGATAGGAATTGGTTATTCTTTTTTTGAAATGAACGTTAGTGAGTTATTGACTTTAAATTAAAAAAGAAAACTAAAACACAAACGAGTTGCTCGTCCGCTCAATTTTATTTAATCTAAAACTATTTATTTATGTTAAAGGGCGCATAGAAAACGTTTTAAATAAAACCTTAGAAACTGTAGATACTTAGTATTATTGATATACAACATGTAACAAAAACCCTGTGGTTCCCGTTAAGTACGTTATCAGGATCAGTATTCAAACCTATAGAAATAATTTGTTTTAAAAAAATCAACCATATATTTTTTTAATTTTATTAAGAAAACTTTATTTAATTTTATGTGGTTTTATTACCTCTTACTAACACTAGCCGATGCTCATCATCATTATTCCAGCCCTTCACAAGTCCACTGCTGAACATAGGGTTGCCAGATGGTCGGGATTCGTCTGGATTCTCTCGACATTTTATGAAATGATCTCCAGACTCCCGACAAAACTCATAATCTCCAAACAATCAGTTTCTCTTCATATTACGCCTTTGATTTAATAAAAGATGTCATCATCATCATCATCATTACAGCCTTTCATAAGTCCACTGCTGAACATAGGCCTCCTCCAAGGAATGCCACAAAGCACGGTCCTGAGCCACCTGCATCCATCGACTTCCTGCATATCTTACCAGGTCGCTACTCCATCTAGTGGGGGGACGCCCAACACTTCGTCCGCCGGTACGAGGCCGCCACTCGAGAACCTTTTTTCCCCATCGGTTGTCGGTTCTTCGAGCAATATGGCCGGCCCATTGCCACCTCAGCTTACTAATCCGTTGGGCTATGTCGGTCACTCTGGTTCTACTGCGGATATCCTCATTTCTGAGTTTATCACGCAAAGAAACTCCGAGCATAGCCCTCTCCATAGCTCGCTGACCGACCTTGAGCTTCCTCATCCGGCCAGCAGTGAAGGACCTACGGTAGCCGATAGCGACGCTACGGTAGCCGATGCTAAAGCTAAGTAAAGCGGGGTCTTTGACAATCCTCGTACTCCCCAGATAATGCAGAGGTAATAAAACCACATACAATTTGCATACAATTATTTTTTTAATAAAATAAAAAAAATTATGTTCGAGTTTAAAAAAAAAGTTCTTTCTATACGTTTGAATAATGATCCTGATAACGTACTTAACGGGAACCACAGGGTTTTTGTTACATATTGTATAACATACTGCAATATAATTAACACAAATACTAACATTTTAATTTTTTGTGTTTTCTTCTTCTACTCCTTTAGCAGCACATTCCTGTAAAAAAGTACACTGTTGGATATGGGTCACCAGTAAGGCTATAGCGGTAACGGGGCGAAAAAATAAAGCGTACAGTGTACCTATCCTATCCTGATTGCTTTATATTCCTATTATAATTGGCTGTCGTTACGCAAGAAGGATCTATTCCACATAAATATACTATTGAAATAATGATGTTTATGGCTTGGATCGGAGTTCGAAAACCTTTTATTATGCATAGGTTTTCGGTCATCCTTATCTACACAAATAAATAAAATTGAAGTGTCTGTTTGTAATGTTAAAATAACAGCTTTTTACTAAATGCATATGAAAGTACATACGGTACTAATAACAAAACAAACAATTTTAAAATTTTTGACTGTCTGTCTGTCTATCTGTCTGTCTGTCTGTTTGTTATGGCTAATCTCCGAAACGGCTGGACTGATTTTGACGGGACTTTCACTGGCAGATAACTGATGTTATAAGTGGAATTTACTACGATTTCATGGGTTCAATTTTTTTTTGCACGGAACCCTAATTCTTTTTGTAAAATAAAAGTAGCCTAAGTTACTCCTTGTGACATCAGCTATCTGCCTGTGAAAATCCCGTCAAAATCGGTCCAGCCGTTTCGAAGATTAGCCAGACCAAACAGACAGACAGACGGACAGACAGATAGACAGACAGACGAAAACTTTAAAAATTGTAGTTTTGTTATTAGTATCGTATATGCTTAATGATTTCTTATATTTACGCGAACACTACACATTTAAATAAAACTAATTTTACGGATTTTATCGCGTATATTATCTTATTTTTTTTATTTTTATATTCCCGACGTTTCGGGTGCTTTCCAGCACCCGTGGTCACGGGGGACTGAGGTGTTTGACGTCCTGCTGTCATAGTTAGCCCGGCTATCTTCAGTTTTTTAATATTAATTTTTGGTTCAATTTACGCAGAATGAGCTTACAGTATCTTGAAGTCTAGCAGTGGTATACTTGGGTTTGGATTTGATTTTATTAATTATGGGATCCCAAGCAGATGGCAGCACCCATCCATCTTCTGTATTGAAATTAGGATGTTTTTTAATTGCAATAGCCTTGCGAATCATCCTTGGGAGGAATCGGTGTTCTTTTGCGAGGATTTGTGGTCTATCAAATCTAATGTAATGGCGGGGACGATCTTGAACATGTTCACAAACTGCAGACTTCCCGATACGTCGGTGCTTCAAGTCAGCTATATGTTCTTTAACGCGGGTTTTTATGGATCTTTTTGTTTGTCCTGTGTACGAGAGACCACATTCGCAATCAAGCTTGTACACTCCTGCATCTTGTAGAGGAATATGACACTTGACGGATGGTAAAAATTGACCAATCTTCTTCAGCGGTTTGAAGTATGTTTTAATGGAAGCTCGATTCAAGATGTAGCCAACCTTGTCTGTGACTCCTCTGACATAGGGTAGTACAGCAGGCACACGCTCGGCTGTGGCTGGCTTCACTCGGTCACTGTGACGTAGGCGCGGGACCCGAAGCTTGTTGTTTTGCAATACTTGCTCGACGTGCTGAAGCTCGGCGGCCAGATGTTTTCTATCACAGATCCCTCGTGCTCTCTGAAACAAAGATATGCCCACGGTAGCTAACTGTGAAGGATGATGGTGTGATTCACCATTTAAATATCGGTTGGTATGGGTATTTTTTCTGTACACAGTATGACCAATAGTGTTATCAGATTTTTTTTTGACTAAAACATCTAGGAAAGCTAAAGTATTGTTTGCCTCTATCGTATATACTTTCTTATCTACCTATTTAGTAAAAAGCTGTAATTTTGACATTACAAACAGACACTTCAATTTTATTTATTTGTATAGATATAAGAGTTAAAAACTGAAACAATATGCTATGATAATGATGTGATGATGCTAGTGAAAATACTAAGTCAAAGACAAGAAATCCTTGTTTTGTCTTCTTTATAGATATGTTTACTTATTATGTTTATGCGATTCTTAATATATCTGCAGAATTTGAGACAAATCAGATGCCCGTAAGTGGGTGAAAACAGAATAATAAAATTCTATGACATACATTCTTTCATACATATGTAATACATAGATTAAGCTACTCAAAGCCTATTATAAAAAACTAGTTTAACATTTGTATTGAGATTCGAATCTTTAAACAGTACTTGCAAACAGAAGATTTAATCGCTACGTCGCAAGGAAAATTTGTTGGGACAAATACGTTCTTGCTTATTATTGAGACAATTCAGCGTCCCATTGTTCTTTTTATTAAGATAATAAGACGTAGACAAGACGAGAAGCAAAGATAATATTAAATGTAATTTCATATAAGTTGGTTATGCTGAAACAGCGGAAGCGTAGGTACAGTTAAATTGTCGTTTGAACGTGGTTTTTTTGTCAATGAATCTTTTCAGAGATATTGATAAACGTATTTTTTTAAAAAAACGTTTGTTTTATTTTGTTATAAAAGTAAGAGTGGCACACGGACAGCATACATAATGGTATGTGTGTACTGTAGCCGTAAACACCTTCATCTTTAATAATAAATCAAAGAGCAGAAACAGAAACAGAAACGTTTTTATTCAATATAGATTATATATAATACTTATTGAAAGTCACTCTTTTGTATAATTACCACTGGTTCGAAAAAAAACCTCTGTCCTGGGAAGAACCAGCAAGAAAACCAGCGGGACTTTTTTTAAAATAACAGCTTACAATCATATATGTTACACAAATTAACAACACAACAAATTAGAAATAGCTTGGTAGCGATCACCTCATTTCCAGGGGTTATTATCATCTATAAATTCTTTAATACTATAATAACCCTTTTTATACAAACTTAGTTTAATAAAGTTTTTGAACTTTGTGCAGGTAAAATTTTGTATTTTTTCTGGAATTTTGTTGTAAAAGCGTATACATCGCCCCAAGAATAAGTGATTTTCAGCACGGTTTTCGAAAGGGCCGTTCTACGGAAACGAACCTTATCTCATTTGTTTCACACATCTCGCGCGAGGTTGACAAAGGATGCCAAGTGGACGTCATTTACACTGATTTTTCCAGCGCTTTTGATAAGGTAAACCATGCCCTGTTACTGAGCAAACTTGAAGCCACAGGAATTCACGGGTCATTACTTGCTTGGCTTACTTCATACCTAGAAAAAAGATCACAGCTGGTGGCGGTGGGGGGTTATGAATCGCAAACGTATTACGCAGAATCTGGCGTACCTCAGGGTTCCCATCTGGGACCAATATTGTTCTCGCTCTTTATAAATGATGTCACGAATACGCTAAAGGCAAGCTACGTTTCCTTGTTTGCCGACGATCTGAAGCTCTCGAGAGTGATATCAACTAAATTTGACTCTTTACTTCTTCAAGATGATCTTGACCGACTGGAAGAATGGTGTAAGGCAAACTTTATGATGTTAAATCCCAAAAAATGTTTCTATATCAAATTTACTAAGAAAAAGAACCCTTGCACTACTTCATATAGTCTTAAAGGAACTATACTCACAGAAGTTGGTGAAATAAGAGATCTAGGTGTTATGTTGGACATGAAACTCACCTACGTTCCTCATATTAATAGCATTGTAAACAAAGCTGCGCAGATGCTGGGCTTCCTTAAACGCAATACCAGAGGCTTTCAAATAAGCACTAAAATCTTACTTTTTAACACCCTAGTAAGGAGCCAACTGGAATATGCGAGTACAATATGGAACCCAACATACGCTGTGCACTCCCAAAGAATAGAACGTATTCAGAGAGCTTTTACAAGACATCTCGCCTTCATATGTAGTGGAATTTCACATAGGTGTCCCTACGAACAACGATTAGCATTTTTTGAAATACCTTCCCTGAATAGTAGGAGAAAAATTCACGACCTGCTGGTATTATATAAAATAGTAAACGGACAGACTGCCTGTTGTGAACTACTACAATATTTTTCCCTAAATGTACCATACAATATCCCTCGGCGTCCAATAACAAAACTGTTACACACTCCTCAATTCAGGACTAACATGGGGTCATACGCCCCGGTACCGCGAATGTGTGACACCTATAATTCACTCTGTGGTGTGTTGCCTATTGTCGATATTTTTCATGATACTTTCCCTAAATATAGAAAAAATGTAATAGATCACTATTATAAATAATTTGTGAATAATTTAATTATAATTTAATATCCACGTTCCCTACAGCTGTTGCTTAGTTATGTGCATGTTTTTTTATTGTCTTGGTTATAAATTATCTTTAAGTATTATTGTTTGTGACATATTTCTTTATAAGCTATTGTAGCTCTGCCCTGTCTTAATTTTTTATACCTATATGTAGTATTTTGTAATGCTGTGTCACCTATAAGGGTGCACACATCAGTCCCTAGATTAAGCTCACGTTCAATTAAATGTAATAATGTGTGCACTGCTGGTGTCCTATGAATAAATAAATAAATAAATAAATAAATAAGAATGAATTACTGACTCGATGGAGTCGAGTAGAAGAAACTCGTTACGAGATAAAGTGGGTATCTAGTTCTCATTATTTACCAAACGAATCAAGTACCCTGAAGGATACAGAGAGGCAGTATAATTAGAGGTTTTGAGAGACTTCATTTTAAGACTTCAGGAGTTGAACACAAATGTAGCCTTCTCTGTCGTTTTTTATAGGATAGCGTGACAAACGAGCACACAGTCCACCTGATGGTAAGTGGGTTGCTGTGGCCCATAAACATCTACATCTATCTAAATAAATATATCTAAAACATATCTAAACTACCTAATCTACATATATCTAATCTACATATAAAGGGTCTCCGGTTCTCTACACTCACCATACGAAACACAGCAGTTTGAAGCTGCTATTCTACGCTGGTATTCTCTGAGAGCGTGATCCTTCCCCGGTCGTGCCGACCCATTCGTGCTACAATTACACTACTAATATAGCTAAAATATAGCTATAATATACTAATATAGCTGCAGGTATATTAGTAGTATAGTTACTATCACGTAAAACTTCTCTGTCTAAAGTTGTTTAAGTAATCCATGGCTGCAGTATCGACTTACCAACTGATAAATTAGTTAGATTGTTATTTTGAGGTTATGAAAACATTGCAAAATCGATTTTAATTAAAACTTAATCAGGTATGCATTATGCAAAGAAGCGTCGAATAAAATTGGCTCGTAGTATTGTCGCGGAGACGATATTCTTATTTTTTTCTAAGTTTTGCGACTACGTGACGTTTGCGACAAGGTTACAGACTACGTGATCAAAACAATTAAGCCCTCTTTTCACTGTGGGATATAATGTAATATATATCTCGAGATATAAATTAAAATCGCTCACCGATCTTTTTAATGGAACCGTTTATTTTTTTCGATCGACCGAGCAATATTTTCATATTATATTTCGGCACTTGTACACCGCACACCGTTCCGCACTGCCGCAGAAAGGTGTGCGGGTTACAGGAGGTAATCCAGTGACGAACGCACACTGGTTAAAAGATATATCTCACAGTGTGAAAGCCAATCGCGTCATATAATTTATATCTCGGGATATAATATATATTATATCCCATAGTAAAAAGCGAGCTTTAGGCGCATGACAGCTAAGACGTCATTAGAACTAGGGAGCGAACACCATAGATATAAGACGGAACGGTGGTTGGTCACTTAGGGGAAGTGCGGGGATAGAGGCGGGGTGCGGGCGCCGAAACCGCATTCCTGTCATGCGCCTAATTGTTCTGGCCAAGTTGTACGTTACGTACATACAAATGTTTACTAGATGGTAGGAATTCTGTCCTGTCTAAGGTCCGTCTTGGTAGCTATCGACCATCACCTTTGTCTGCTGACAATTTTCGTGCACTGCTGTGTCCAGAACGTAAATAATTGAATGATGTAGATCACGTTCTGTGTTTGAATTTGGTTGGAGATGTACATCGGCTACTGTAGCCACTTTTTTATGGAGTTAGTGTGACAAACGAGCACACAGTCCACCTGATGGTAAGCGGATGGCGTGGCACATAGACATCTACATCTATCTTCAATTAAGAATCAAAATATAGATGCGTTGTCACCTCTGAAGATGGAATGAATACTTTCCAATAAAAAGGGTCTCCGGTTCTTTACAGTCACCATACGAAACACAGCAGCATTAAGCTGCTAATTGACGCTGGTATTCAGTGGGGGCATGGTCCTTTCCCGGTCGAGCCGACCCCAATTCATGCTACAACTTTATAACTGCAGCATATAGCTTTATCACGTGAAACCATAGTGGTTAACGCAGTCCCCAAAAACCTCCACCAGTTAAAAAGTTAAAAGTCACATTCTATATACGGCTGGGCGCAGACCTCCTCTAATTTCTGACGGGGTTTAAGGAGATGGAAATGTCTGCCACGCTGCTCCAAAGCGTGTTAGCTACCAGTTGCATCATAATAAATGCCAAGTTAAGCCGAATATTTACGTATCGTAAACATTCTTTTCAATATATGACCTACTTTAGTTGTGCTAATGGAAGCCATTTTATGTACATATTGCATGCAAACAAAAACGTGCACGGTGGGCTTTATTTTGTGACTAGTTATACGCGCGATTCTGTTTGCGTATTTATTTTATTTACAATCAATAGATTTTTTTTATAGAATGTGGCGACAAACGAGCACAAAGTCCACTTGATGGTAAGTGAACGTTGTGTTCCATAGACATCTAGGTATCTTCGATGAGGGATCAAAATTCAAATGCGTTGTCACCCCTGAGGGCTACGACGGAATGCCTCGTTTCTAGTAAAAAGATCTCCAGTTAGAGTATACTACACTTACCATACGAAATACAGTAGCATGAGGCTGCCGTTTTCGCTGGTATTCTGTGAGAGCGTGGTCCTTCCCCGGTTGAGTCGACCCATTCGGGCTACAACCATAATATAGCTGCAGCGTGGCTCTACCACTTAAAAAAAATAGTTGTGAGATTTGATCGATGAGTTTGAAGAGATGATTATGCTCAACTAAGTTTTTTTGTGCCGCCAACTTGTAATGCTTTCACTGCTGTTAGTTTGTGAGGCATTCCATCTTAGGTGACAACACATCTTTAACCCTCCTTGCTGGAAGATGGTTGCAGGTGACTGTACAATCTACTGTTGATAGTATAAGCTATTTCCTATTGCGTGGATTGTAACTTCCTCTATCACTTCAGTTTTATAATAAAAAATCCTTAAGTCTCTATGTAGTGTTTTTTTTTCATAGGATAGGGTAACAAACGAGCACACAGTCCATCTGATGGTAAGTGGTTGCTGTGGCCCATAGATATCTACATATTTCCTCGATTACGAATCAAAATGCAGATCCGTTGTCACCCGTGAGGACTAAGATGGAATGCCTCGTTTTAAGTAAAAAGGGTTCTCCAGTTCTCTACACTCACCATACGAAACACAGCAGTGTTAAGCTGCTATTTTACGCTGGTATTCTGTGAGAGCGTGGTCAGTCCTTCCCCGATCTAGCCGACCCATTCGTGCTACAACTCTACTAGTAATATAGCTGCAGCATGGCTCTACCACATCGAAAGTGACGTGTAGATATTGAAATGTTACCTCACTTCCCGCGTTTGTCGAGCGAATGTACTACTAACTGAAGCAAGCGATTATAGAATGTTTGTATAACAAACAACGAAACTTAAAATGTTAAATACGAAAATTATATAAATCCAAATTACATGAATACCTTAATAAAAATACATTTTATAGCATGACTAGTGATCCGCCCCGGCTTTGCACGGGTGATTTTGGATCTCGACAACAGTTCCACCTACCGGGCCCAATTGTGAATCTAAACTATACTCGAATCAACTCAATCACATTGATAAAATTTCATCAAAATCGGGCGAGCCGTTTAGGAGAAGTTCAGTCACATACACACGGATAGAAGAATTTTATATATAAAAACATATAACTTTCCCTTGAATTATTCTGTCTTTTGATGAACCACATCAAAATCTGTTGCGTAGTTTAAAAGATCTATGTTTACAGACGGCGGGAAGTGACTATATAGTATAAGACAATCATACTATATAGAGAAGAGAAGAACTGGACTTTATAAATGATAAGTAATGTACAAAAACAATAATTAAAAATTAAAAATTTTGTACAGCCGACTTCAATATAAGCGTCTTCAATATAAGTTATTTAAGAATAACTCAATAACCATTGGTCTGACCTTGATCAAATTCATATGGGACTATACGAAAACTCATCAGCTTTCATATAAAAAAAGAATCAGCGAAATCGGTTCACCCAGTACAAAGTTATGAGGTAACACACACAAAAAAACATACACTCGAATTGAGTACCGTCTCCTTTTTGGAAGTCGGCAGAAAACGTTTGCATGCTATGTATATCTGTAGCAAAACACGTTGTTCGATTGTATAATATTTGTAAAATCTTTTTCATGTCATGTTTCATGCCAATCAATATATATTTACTATATAGTAAATTTGTAAAATGTGTTCTCAGCATGACCTAAGCAATAATAAGGCTTTTCATTTCTAATAAGTTTAACTCGTATATCGGTTTCATTATGGAATCGCTACAAGGTACACGTTTAAATAGTGATTTATTTTTCATCTTTACGACTATTATTTGTCGAGCCAACTACATGTTATGATAGCTGTTTTTTCCTTCACACCACCCATGTGCCTATGCTCAATTATTTTTAAATGGTATTTATTGCAGAATAGTTATATTGTTACATATTGACGTTCAAATAAGGTAAAAGTATTGCAACGTCGCCTTAACATGTCATCTGATTTTGACTAATGCTATCGTAATCGATTTGCCACAATTGCGCGGGTAACATAGACTGTATGACGTTAGCATAAAATAAAAATGGCGGAAATATACAGTCCAAAACGTGTGACCTAAAAATAAAAATAGCATGGTCAAATTTACCGTGTACTAATTAGTATCCATTCTAAATATATATACATTTTATATGAAATATAACTGGTATAAAATATACAATATACTATTGTTATAAATTAGAATGTAGAGTTACAAAAAAAAGCTTTAAACCCACTTCTGATGTTAGAAATTGTTCTCAAAATTATTTAAATAAAAGAACACTACTCGGTAACAAACCCTACTCACCATCAGAAACTATTCTGGAGGTCAATTGTTAAAGATAATGAAGGTGTGAGAGCGTATGCTCAAGTTGCTCTCCTGTTTACGCAACCAATCACTATCATCAACAAAACAGTATAAAGTAATACAGTTCGACCAACCGTAACATGTTTCTGTCACAAACAAACACCGGTGTAACCTGAAGGACTCATTTAAAGGAAAACACCAAAGTATGCCCCCTCACTCTCATAGCCCGATGGGACGACAATCCGACACGACCGTAGAAACACCAGGCGCAGGACCAAAGGCTTTACGCGCTTGCCGAGATACAGGAGTGAAAACACCATTGAATTCCTGATTCTGGGCTACTACTGCGAATTTCTTGACAGGAAACCTCAATAACTGATTTTGGCCCAACCCGGGATTCGAACCCAGGACCTCATGATCAGCAGCCAAGTTTACAACCGCTATACCAACAAGGCAGATCGTTAAGCTTAGTTTTATATGTGAAATGTATAAATCTATATTTAAATGTGTGCAGCAAAAATTATAAATAAATAACTAAATTTTTCCTGTTGTTACAGATTGGAAAGGAGTAAAGACCACTTCTGAACTGATGTAAGTACCTTCATTAAATTAACCCATTCTCTGTCCCGTGCAATACAATACATATAGCTCATTGCTATTGTCTTACTATTGTGTCTGAAAATGGGACAGTGAAAGTGTTAAGCTAGGCGTGTATTTCCTTAAGCCTTACCTGGCAAGCGAGCAAACAGTGCACCTTTTTTTATGAGCACACAGTCCACCAGATGGTAAGTGGTTGCTGTGCCCCATAGACATCTACATATTTCCCCGATTACGAATCAAAATGCAGATGCGTTGTCATCCGTGAAGGCTAAGTTGTAATGCCTCGTTTCCAGTAAAAATGGTATCCGGTTCTCTACACTAACCATACGGAACACAGCAGCATTAAGCTGCTATTATCTTCTGTAAAAGCCATTATAGTTCAGGAAGAGCCGCGGTAAGTCAAAGGTGAAACACTAGCCATAAACTTAACAGAAGCAATAAAAGAATTAACTGCAATTGTAAGTGCTGATTTGCGCCGACCACGTGCCCGACATTGAAGGCAAAACATCGCGAGGAAACCCATCATAACCACGGAGCAAATACAAACATCCACTTATCATCTGTGCTCGTTTGTCACCCTTATTCTATAAAAAAAATCCAAGATATATAAATCTTACAAAAGTTGTCGACCGAAGTGTAATCTAAAGACCAGAGATCAATATTTATCGATTAATCAGTGGCATGACAATATTTGAAGATCCATACGCTACCGTAATAATGAATACGACCGTGAACTATCCGCCTGGACGCAGATGTGTGAAACTAATAATATACGATCATTGACATTTTAGTAAGATTCGAAATCGAGAGTATACCTAATTTTTAAAATAGTTTTACCGTTACAGCGTATTAAAGTCCACTGCTGACCTTACGCCTCCCCCATAAATTGTCTCATAGGGCAATATTTGCCATAGTTGCCACACTTGGCGAGCGGGTTGGCAACCGTAATTTTATTATTTTTAGTCGTTATTAGGAAGACAGTGCTGCCTTCCTGCTGATTTGTTTCCCTCGCCTCTTATGACATCCAAGGGATGATATGAGGTAGTGGATATTCTTAAACCGCCCATATACGATAAAAAATAGTTTTGTACCAGCGAAATATAACAGCTTTGGTTTGGTACTTTAGTACCAGTTAAATATACGCGCCGTATTTTACGTGATTAGAGTCATATTAAGGTCGAACAGTAACACGAATGGGTCAGCTCGGCTGTAGTAGGACCACGCTCTCACAGAATACCAACGTGAAACAGCTTATTAAGTAGCGAAGCTTGCGAAGACACTTATTGATTTCACGATGTCTGTCCGTCTGTCCGTCTGTCTGTCTGTCCGTCTGTCCGTCTGTCCGTCTGTCCGTCTGTCCGTCTGTCCGTCTGTCCCACGATTATCTCGAGAACGGTTTCGAATTTTCAAATTCTGTTTTCAGCAATCGATTACTGATCACCCAGGCATCTGAACCTCCTATTTTGAAACTGATTGCTCAACGGCAAGCGTTAGTAACCGCTACAAAGCTGATTGCTTCGCCACTTTGCTATGCTGTTAGCTTGCTAGGTTTATTAATGCTGCTATGCTTCGCATGGTGAATGTAGAAAACTGGAAAACTGAAAATCTCGAACCTTTTTACTGGAAACGAGGCGAGCGAGGAAACGAATTACATTGTGTTATAGTCGGATTGGGATTCATAAATACTTTCAAAATCTCTATCTTTATATATATAAAAATTACGTGTCACGTTGTTTGTCCGCGATGGACTCCTTTTTTTTTACATGGGGAAATGCCTACGCATACCCGCCCCGCGGGGGCAAGGACGGGTTATGTCGGACTCGCACCGACTAAAACCCCATGGTGTTCCACCCTAGTCGCATATTGGCAGGGCCACGGGAACGCTTTCGCACACTTCCGCGGCCCCACCTGCGCTGGCCGCCCCATGGCGGCCCCTCCTCGGGAGAGGAACACTCCTCCCCCATCTCCTTCTCCGGTAAGGCGCACCAGAACACATGGCGCGGCCTCCTCCTCAGCCTCCAATTTCACATGCGCAACGGACGCTCCCGTGTCCGATGCGCGAAGGCCATGGGGCCAGGAAAAACTAGCACTCAGCAGCACCAGCCTTCCTGACCCCAGCGGCGGATCTGGTCTATGGCTCCGCCGCCAACCAAAATTCGGCTGCGGAGGGTAGGGAGAGCGGCGCCTCGCAATACT
The DNA here is from genome assembly GCA_033319125.1 of Parnassius glacialis. Lineage (NCBI taxonomy): Eukaryota > Metazoa > Arthropoda > Insecta > Lepidoptera > Papilionidae > Parnassius > Parnassius glacialis. The sequence continues at coordinate 3,427,424 of JAVANC010000002.1, read as the reverse complement.
GGCACTCCTCTCCCCCCGCAGCCCCACCACCACCGCATCAACGGTGCGGCCCCGTTTGAGTCGCGGAGGATAGGGCGAGTGGCGCATCGCCATACCAACACTCCTCTTCCTCCGCGACTCCACCCCAGCGGCAGAGGTAGGGGTGGAGAGGACACCCCTCTCGCAGCAGCCCACCGACACACATCCGAAGTGGGCTCGTCAAGCTCACTCGGAGTGGCCACCTCGGGCCGGCCCTACACCACGGGCCAGCCAAGGGGTTCCTCTTTGTTCACCGTGGGTGACAAAGCCACGGCTACTAAGCCCCCCCGCCACGACAAGGCGTGAACCCGTTCGGGGAGGGGGGGGGCGCGATGGACTCCTAAACTACTGAATTGATTTCAATGAAATTTTGCAGAAAGTGTGCATTTTGGTCCAACTTGAGAGATAGGATAGTTTTTATCCCGCTAAATGACCCTCAAATTTTTTTATTGCGAATTTAAGGAATTTTATAGCAAGGGTCGTTGGAAAGGGCAGAACAACGTCTGCCTGGTCAACTAGTATACTTATATAAATCAATTACTGTCTGTTAGTCACGCTAAAACTCGAAAGATCGAGAGAGGGATGGGTGGCAGCACCTACTTGGGATCCTATAATTAATAAAAATAAATCCAAGCCCAAGCATACCACTGCAAGACTTCAAGATATTGTAAACTCATTCTGCGTAGATCGGTAGCCGGACTAACTATAACATCAGGACGTCAAACACCTCAGTCCCCCCCCCCACCGTGACCATGGGTGCTATAAAGCACCGGGAACCGTGTAGTCTGTACTGCTGCGTGACTCTACCACTGTAACAGTGGTAGAGTCACGCGGCAGCGTTTGCTGTCGCACGGATAGGCCAGCCCGAACTGGGGTGGTACCACGACCTCACAGAAAACCAGCGTGAACTAGAGGTTTACCTCTGCGTTTCGCTTGGTGAGTGCAGGTGGCCGGAGGCCCTTTTTACTGGAAATGAGGCATTCCATCTTAGTCCTCACGGATGACAACGCATCTACATTTTGATTTGTAAAGCAGCAACTACTTACCATCAGGTGGACTGTGTGCTCGTTTGTCACCCTTATCCTATAAAAAAAAGTCTTCGTGTAAATATAAGAAATCATTAATTACTTAATTATCATACAGTCCTACTCCCCGTGGCATCGTGCCAAGAACGCTGGCAACGTTTCCTCGCTGAATGGCTATACTTAGCCTTTGCGTGAGACCCAGCCCTCTTATCACCAGCAACAACGACCAGTCGTAGATAGAATTCATTTAAGAACTTCACCGCACGTGACCCCACAGACTGATAGTATCTACAGCAAATCACACAAATATGTAGTCATCTCTCAGAGACTCATATTTGCGCCACTTCGAGGTACCTAGCCTTTAGATGAGAGGCCACCAAAGTGTCTACGCAAGTAGCATCCTACACTAGGGCTTTACCTCTCTCCCAAGGGACCAATGTCATACCGTCGGGTCTCCCCTGCCATCGTCTCTAAATATTCCAATCTCTCCAGTCTCTAAATAAAAAGATTGTATTTAAATGAAGTTTATAATAATATTTTCAACTCCGATGATTATCCAGAAGTAGCAAAAATGTTTCAGAACTGTAATGTAACCCAGTCGTATTTCGCGACGTTCAATGTTAAAATAAAATACCACTTGAAGTCAAGATGGCGGAATGCGGTTCGCAATTAAACCGTCGTATTTTTTAACGAGATAATTTCAATCGTCTCATCCAATGACTCCATTCATGGCTGCGAGTTAAAAGTCAGCGAGCACGAATATGAAATAAGTGGGTCAATAACGAGCATAGGCGTTGTAAAAAAACCCTAGCTCAGAAAATCGATGTACGTGACAATCTATTATCAGATGACTTATCAAATTACGTACACATCATGCTAACGATGATTCAGATTCAAGCAAGTTCACCTACCAGAGTGATCAACACGGATAAAATTATTTAAAACGATATATTTTAGAGGGTTTGAACGTTTTTAATCTATATATTCAGAATTAGGACTTCAGTTTATTGAGGTCTTTAAATACTATACTCGTCTAATTGGGTTGCATATATAGGGTTATTTTACAATAACCGAAAAAAATTGCAGAGAAGGTTTAGATTAAGTAATGTACACAAATGATGGAGAAAAGTTAATTAAAAATATCTCAAACCTTATATCCTTTTTATCTTTTAAATTCAAAATGCGTGGTAATGCATTATTTTACTACGCACGCACACATTCGTAAGAGTCAATCGTTCGGCAAAAACGTTGTGAATGGTATCGCACACAGAATAGCGCGCGTACGCATAGTTGTTACCCATAAATCACATTCAATTTGGGATAATTTCAAATAAAAGTAGAAGCCTTATTTACTCGAATTTTCAAAAACTGCAATAACAGTATGTCGTTATTTAAATATTTGAAATTAAGTTTAAAAATTGGCTGCTCTTTGGAACCCTGTATATGAAAATGGTGAATAAGATAAAATATATGTTGAATAATATAATACCACACATAAAGCAATAGTAAAATAAATAAACCTAGCAAGCTAACAGCATAGCAAAGTGGCGAAGCAATCAGCTTTGTAGCGGTTTCTAACAGTTGCCGTTGAGCAATCAGTTTCAAAATAGGAGGTTCAGATGCCTGGGTGATCAGTAATCGATTGCTGAAAACAGAATTTGAAAATTCGAAACCGTTCTCGAGATAATCGTGGGACAGACGGACAGACGGACAGACATCGTGAAATCAATAAGTGTCTTCGCCACTTAATAAAGAAAGAAATAAGTAAACACCAAACCAGATACGATAAACGCCGAAGGTTGCGGGAAAAGGGAAAGAAACTGGCGAAAGACGCGGGCGGTAATTATATCGAGGAGTACCACCTTTTTCATTTGAGCCCGGAGCTCTCCGTCACGTTGTCCCTTAAATGACCTGAGAGGCTGACTTGGGTTAAATCACAGTCGCAGAAACAACTACTGGAATAATTACATCCGGCATACCGCCCTACATGTTGGTCCTACATCTCATGAGCCTGGTCTAGATATTTTGCATAATTTATTATTATTTTATTGTGGCAATATGCAGATGAGATGTTTAAAAAAAACACAATTTCAGAATGTGTCCGCCATTCGTGCATCGCATTTATGTAACAATTTGTGTGGCAATGAGCTGGCCATACAGCTCGAAGAACCGACAACCGATGGGGAAAAAGGTTCTCGAGTGGTGGCCTTGTACCGGTAGACGAAATGTATGGCGACCCCCCACTATATGGAGTGACGACCTGGTAAGAGATGCAGGAAGTCGATGGATGCAGGTGGCTCAGGACCGTGCTTTGTGGCATTCCTTGAAGAAACCTATGTTCAGCAGTTGACTTGCGAATGGCTGTAATGACTTCATCAGACAATGATGATTTGTGTAACAAAATACAATATTTTTTTTACTTTTAATTTTCCATAAAAGTATGTATTGTAATATTACGTAATTATAAGTGCTTAATTAATATTAAGGTCATTTTTATGAAATAATAATTACAATGAATGTTGTTTACGCCTTTGGTTCAATTTATAAGATTTTTTTTGTTTTGTGCGAATGTTTTGTTTATGTATAAAGTTAAAAGTTCTATATACAAGTACGTCCTATAGCTGGCCACAGGCCTCCTCTCATTTGTGAGAGGTTTTTAGGTCCGTCGCGCTGCCCCATATACATTTTATTGGCGAACTTCACATGTCTTCGAAATATTTTTTTCTTATTTCTCAGACATGCAGGTTTCCTCACGATGTTTCCTTCGCACCCTAGCAGATGATAAATCAGCACTTAAATTGTAATTATACCGACGGGGATCGAACCTGGGTGGCTCGCGTACTGGGTCTGCAGCGAGCGTTTAGCCCCTGAGCTATCAAGGCATGTTTGTGCATACATTAATAAAGTTGTTTTGTGCGCATGTTTGATTTGATTACTGCTGGTGTATATATCTATAATAAATAAATAAGTGAATGTTTTTATGGTTACATCGTAAGATAAACTGTATGCTAAGGTGTTAATTAAAAGAGTTATGGAAGAAACTGATGGAAAAATTTGGGATGTGTAAGCTGGATTTAGAAAGGGGATGGGGTGTACGGATCAAGTCTTCCATGCGCATGATTGCGGAGAAATTTTTGGCCAAAAACCAGAAAGTTTTTTGTGCGTTCATGGACTTGGAAAAAGCTTATGACAGAGTGGACAGGAACGTGTTATGTCAAACACTGACCTCATTTGGGTTGAGCGCTGATTTGATACAGGCATCAAAGTCTCTTTATAGGGACTCTAGTGCTTGTGTCAGGATCAACGGGGTCTACTCGGACTGATTTGGCATTCAAAAAGGTGTCAGATAAGGCTGTGTAGCTCCCCGTGGGTGTTTAACCTATTAATGGACAGTTGTTTGCAAACTTTGAAAGTTGAAGAATGTGGGTTGAGAATGGGTGAGTTAACCGTCAAATGCCTTTTGTACGCCGATGATCAAGTCATATTTGCATCGTCGGCGGTCGATTTGCAAATGATGGTTACTTTAATGAATTGGTCATTAAAATAATTTAAAATTAAACATTTTGTACAGCCGACTTCAATATAGGTTATTTAAGAATAACTCAATAACTATTGGCCTGACCTTAATCAAATTCATATGGGACCACACGAGAACTATCAGCTTTCATATAAAAAAAGAATCATCGAAATCGGTTCGCCCAGTATGTTGTTGTGTTGTGTAGTTATGAGGTAACACACATAAAAAAAAGTATACACCCGAATTGAGTACCCTCTCCTTTTTGGAAGTCGGCAGATAAAGGGGTATGATAGTGAACGCAAGCAAGACGAAAGTGATGGTTTTTGAAAGAGAAGAAAGTAAAACGTTATGTGAAATAAGAATAGAAGGGGAGTTGATTGAGCAAGTGGATGAGTTTGTATATTTGGGATGTTTATTTAGCAAGGATGGTAGATATGATAAGGATATAGAACGACGAGTGAACGCAGGAAATAGAGTGAATGGGGCTCTATACGCTATTATGAAGAGTCAGAATGTGTCAAAGAAGGCACGTATGGCAATCAGTAATGCTGTGTTAGTCCCTACTTTAATGTATGGTAGTGAAAGTTGGGTCTAGCAGAAGAAGCACGAGAGTAGAATAAAGGCTGTAGAAATGCGGTCATTCAGGAGTATGCTAGGGCTGAATCTGAATGACAGGGTGAGAAATATTGTGATAAGAGAAAAGTGTGGTTGGCAAGATGACGTTGTGACCAGGATTAAAAAAGGAATGCTTCGGTGGTTTGGTCATGTAGAAAGAATGAATGAGGAAAGAGTGACAAAGCAAATTTATGTTTCAGAAGTGAACGGCAGTGTCGGGAAGGGACGCCCTAGACGAAGATTTATCGACCAAATCGGCGATACATTGAAAATGGGCCAGATTAGGATTACCCTTAACCGAAGAGCTTTTATGCGTAGATATATGGATGTAAAGGAGGCGAGAGAGGTGTGTCAGGATCGCGCAAAATGGAAGTCCGTAGTCTCTGCTTAACCCTCTGGGTGACAGGCGTGAGTGTTTATGTATTATGTATGTATCGTAAGATAATTCAGTCCCATAAAAACGTCTTTTAAAATGCCAGAAAGGTCCTATTTCTTCCGACAGATGGCGGTGTAACCATCTCATTTACGATAGACCTGTGATGGGCAGCTTTGCGAGACGTCTGGTATTGCGATGTTCAAACCGCCTGTGTTAGATTATTATAGACCATAAGATGGGTATGTCATTTTATAACTAGTTTGTAAGGTAGATAATGTAATTTGGAACGAAGTTCTCTTAATTTGACTGATGGGGCTAGGCGAGAAAAACTGTAAGATTTTTCCGTCACGACCCCCTTTCTATAGTGCGAGCGAGACGGAATAATATCCATCTCCCTCGCACTTTTTCTTATCTTGCCATGAAAAAAATATTATTTTAAATGACACGTAGATAACATGATACAAACATAATTTAAATCCTAAGTACTAACAATCTTGTTTTGAGGGTAGGTAGTAAAATAAAATATATCAACTACCTTACAATTCATTTATTAATGTACTTACCCATATTATTGTCTATAATAATCTAACACCTACATAGCGGAATAATTTAGAAAAATGCTTCCTACACGGTATAGGTCCAGATCCAGCCTTTAACGAATTAATGACCGTGAATGCAGCTCGCACAAAAAAGCGATTGTATTGAAGCGATTAAAGATGTTAAAAATTATTATTTTTCTTTATTTACTAAACAGTTCGAGACAGCAAACTGCATCGGGGGAGTGCGCAAAGTGGAATCGATCACGTAGATAGGGTGGTGATGTTGGATTGTATAGTATGTTAAAGAGGAGGCAAAGGATCCGAGTATTCCTGCGAAGTCAGATTGGGAGCCACTTGAGCTGTTTGCGATAGGAGGAGGCGTGGTCATACTTTTTTAGCCCGAAAATATAACGAATACATAAGTTTTGCAACCGCTCAAGTTTGTTTAATTGCTCCTCAGTCGCATCCAAATAGCAGACATCAGCATAATCAAGAATCGGGAAAATAAGTGTTTGGACAAGAGAAATCTTCGTTGATAACGGCAGAAAATGTTGAAGGCATTTTAAGGAATGAAAAGTATAATTGATTTTCCTGCTAATTTCTGTGATATGTGCATTCCATGTCAACTTGCAATCCATGATGACGCCCAGATACTTAACCGTTTCTGAAATGCATAGTGGAATGCTATTAATTTGCAGAGTTGGCAGTGAAGAAAAGTCAAGTAATTTACGAGTAAACTTGGTGCCTATAATCATTGCTTGTGATTTTTTAGGGTTTATAAGAAGTCCGTATGATCTAGACCACTCATCGATTTTATTTAGATCGTTATTTATTTCAAATAATGCTGAATTTGCTTTAGTCACTAGAAAATGACGATACAGCTGCAAATCGTCTGCATACAGATGGAAGTTTGAAGATATCACCTGGGTGATACAGTTGATAAAGATGGAAAAGAGTAAAGGAGAAAGGACGCCACCTTGAGGTACACCCGTGGTTAGATTGCACCACTTAGATAAAGTTTCATTGATACGAATACACAGAGAGCGGCCACGGAGGTAGGAATCAAATCATTGAATAGTTGAAGGAGACACATTAATAGAATGAAGAATGCTAAGAAGTATATCAAAATCAATAGATAATAGATAAATACTTAATGGATAGCTATGGTACAATTTTTTTTCTCATTAACATAATGATATATAATAGGTAAGATTCGCGTAATAAAATAAGATGATGCATCTTATCTATAGTATGTGCCATATCGATTGAGAAAAACGGACAATGACCTCAGATATGAGCCGAGTGTCAAAAGGCGTAACTTACAAAATCTCAATTTAGATGTGATAACAATATTTAAATATTGATATTATTCCCACTTCTAGGTCAGCACATATGTTTTGTTTTTTTGTTTCTTAAATAATATTGTCTGTGGTTCCTATAAACATAGTAAAATCTTACGGTACATCGCGAAAAATGTGTTATATTTTATATTTCAATTTATGGTAAGTAACGCAGCAATTCATTTAATAACAGTTTCATATTAAAAAAATATTTGAAGCAATATAATCACCATATTGAGCTTTTGCAAATTCATCCCTTTAAAATAAACAAAACGCGCGTTACGTCAGTTCGTTCTAAAAGAAACGTGACAATGGCAGCCAGAGATGCGTCACCTTTTTTGGGCCGGTCCGCCATTTTGTTTTCATTCGTGTTCGGATAGCGCTTGCGTGTGTACGTCTCGGGTAATTCATAGCATTCATTGCATTGTTTTAGTTGAGTTTTTACTGTTAAATTTGTTATATCGTTAAGTTTTTGTTTTTTGAATCTGTTATATTAGTTTTACTGTGACGGTCGTTACTAAATCGACATGAGTTCAGGAGAATTTGGTGAAGGACCCGGTCCTTCAACATCAAGTGGAAAGAGACGTCGCCGACCCATAATAAACGTAGCAGGTACGTACAAATAGGTACAAATGCGACGACGTAGCCTTTCTATTTCTTAAAGCGCTCTTTTTATGTGACCATGTGGTATTTATTTTCTAAAACAATATGTATTTATGTGATGTAGTACTATGGTAGTATATTTTTGTCATTTATTTACAGGCCCATCTTCTGGAGCACCTTTAACGTCACCAGTAAAAAAGAGAAAACCTACCACTTTGTCGGTCGGGGAACAAGAGATTATCATTAATGTATACAAATATGTCAAAAACACCTGGCCCGAAGACGTGTATCCTTCAAACGTTAATATGGTAGAAAAGGTTTCGGAGATCTCAGGAGTCAGCAAGAGCACTATATATCGCGTATTAAGCGTGTATAGAGATTCCCATAAAATACCAGAAAAGGGAATAATTAATAAAAGAAAAAAGTCTGTAATTGACAAGTTGGACGATTTTGATAAATCGGCTATAAGAGCGAAAGTGCATCAGTTCTTTCTTGCAGGAGAATTACCGACTTTAGACAAAATTTTGCTCAGTATAAATCAAGATGACCAGTTGCCAAACTTGAGCAAAACTTCCCTGCGACGTGTGTTGCGCCATTTAAAATTCAAATATATAAAGAGAAACAGAAAAAGTGGTCTAATAGATCGCCCAGAGATAGTTCTGTGGCGTACCAGATATTTGAGAGAAATACAAATATTAAGAAACGAGGGACGTAACATTTTTTACCTTGACGAAACATGGATTAACGCAGGTCATACTATGGGAAAGGTATGGGAAGACACCACAATTGAATCTTCTCGTCAATCACGGTTAGAAGGCTACTCTACTGGCGCGAAAGCCCCTTCGGGTAAAGGAAAGCGATTAATAGTTGTACACGTTGGCAATGAAAATGGCTTTTTGGAGGGATGTGATTGGGTATTTGAATCATCATCTACTGGTGACTACCATGAGAGTATGGACGCTCTCCATTTCGAGGACTGGTTTAGAAAAGTAATAGAAAAACTGCAAAGCGGCGATGTCATAGTTATGGATAACGCTAGTTACCACTCCAGACGTTTAGAAAAAACCCCAACAATGTCTTGGCGGAAACAAAATATGCAGGAATGGCTAGAATCTAAACAGATCGCATACGTGCCCTCGGACACAAAGACCCACTTAATGGAAAAAATAAAGGCAGTTAAAGATAACTATCGAAGTTACGTCACCGACGAGATGGCAAAAGAAAAAAGCATCACAGTGGTAAGGTTACCTCCTTATCACTGTGAGCTTAACCCCATTGAACTTGTGTGGGCAGATGTGAAAGGGTACGTTGCACGAAAAAATACAACTTTCAAGTTAAAAGATGTTAAAAATTTACTTAAAGATGGTTTAACTCAAATCACGCCAGATAAATGGAAAAACTGTGTTCAGCATGTCCTTAAGGTTGAACAAAAAATGCGTGGCATGGATGATAGAATTGACCAAACTGCAGATCGCTTTATAATTAATGTTACAGATAGTTCATCAAGTGAAGATACGAGTGATGATTGCACCGAATAAAAATAAAGTTCTTATATAATATTAAAAATAAAGTTTTATCTTTTGCATAAGTACGTACTTATTCGGTGTCGTTATCACTCGAATCTTTATATGTGTTATAAATTAATGTTTTTTGTTGTTAAATGAATAAAGTACTTTATAACAATAGATGATTTTTCTTCTACAGCGATCTTTCACATAACTTTTTAATAATAGTTAATAAATATATATTATATCAATCATTATAAAAAAATCATTATAAATAAAGAAAGTACTACATATAAAATGTGCCTATATATTGAAGGTTTGTAACCCCTGGTTAAACGACCGAAAGGTCATTGTCCGTTTTTCTCAATCGATTTGGCACATACTATAGTTTGAAGAGCACCTCCTACATCCTATCTATATCGTGCACTATCCCCGTCACCACTAATCTCAAGATCACTTCATATTATCGTGTTCATTTGATCTCTTTTGAATTTTGAATATTTGATAGGCGCTTACTATTAAATGCAAGCAAGAAATAAAGCGCAGTCAAACTCCCAGTATATACCCGTTAGGGCACGCGATGTAAGATTAACTAGTTGTATTAAGAAATTTGTTACTATATATTATTATTTTTTATAGGATAGGGTCACAAACGAGCACACAGTCCACCTGATGGTAAGTGGTTGCTGTGGCCCATAGACATCTACATCTATCCTCGATTATGAATCAAATTGCAGATGCGTTGTCACCCGTGAGGACTAAGATGGAATGCTTCGGTTTCGAGTAAAAAGGGTCTCCGGTTCTCTACACTGACCATACGAAACACAGCAGCATTAAGCTGCTATTTTACGCTGGTATTCTGTGCGTGGTCCTTCCCCGGTCGAGCCGACCCATTCTTGTTACAACTATACCAGAAATATAGCTGCAGCATGGCTCTACCACGTAAAAAATTGTTAAAATTTGTTACTATAAGTTAAATTTGTTAATATATTATGCATATAACATAACTTGAAATCATTCTTATCGTGAAATGATGTTTTGTTTCAAAATTTGTTCACGAGTTAATCTCTTGAACTAGCATTTACTTGTAGCTTTTCGTATGTCATCAGGTAAGGAATTCCAGAGTAGAGTTGCGTGAACAGTGAATGATTTCCTGGAGAATCCAGTGAAATGCGTTGGAATACCTACTAAGTTTATGATTAGACGAGGACCGTAGAACTTTGTCGTGAGTTGAAAAATGCTGGGTTGTTTAAAATGGAAAAAAGAACACGCAGAATTCTAGAATTGCGCCTCTGTTTGATTACGAGCCATTTAAGGCGATTATGATTTTTACTGCGAAGTAAGCCTATAATATCCATTTGCGTTAAATTGTAATTTGACGCAAATGGATATTATATATTAACAATTAACATAATTGGCGTAGGCTCGATAATAACTACGTATTAAGAAGTAATCTGTCTTCTATGGACAAGTAAATCGAAGGCGTTGAAGTTAGTACTGACGATTAACGTTATACCGAGGTAATGACTGATCTATTTGCAACTCATACTCGTATCAAATGCATGTAGCGCAGTCATTTGCAAAAGTCAAAATCTAATATAAGAGCTAAATGGCGGGCATACAATTCACTGACAGTTTAATAAATAACATAAGCTATCGATACCGATATAAATCTTAACACGTCACCTTAAGGCTCAAAATATCTATACATATAAATGAAATCGAAGTGGCTGCCTGTAATATCGAGATAGCTGCCTTATATTTAGTTGAAGGGTATATTTGAATGATATAAAGCAATGAAAAGTTATTTTTAATTTTTTTATTTGTCTCTCCGACCTAATCTTCGGAATGTCAGAACCACAGAACACAATTACTCTTTAACAAGGTCAGAACCGGTTGAAATGATTTTTTAAACTGGCTTTACGACTCTGGGTTCTAGCTCTTCTGAGCCTGGTTGAAATGAAACTTCACCAACAGATACAGGGTAATGCCAAGAGAGTAATGAGTGAGTGCTAATCTAGGCTATATTTTATCCACATAACAATAATTCATAAAATATAAATAGCAACACATTAATAAATGCTACCTAGGCGAAGGTAGGCAGGTCGCTAGTCAGCAATACAGTAACTATTACAGGCTCATGCGATTTTTATGCTGTTCTATATGGACTTTTGCGAATGACTATACATACAATTATTTCTAAGATCTATGTATATAATTATATTCCATTAAAGGCAAGTAAAAACGTCTGTCTGTTTTTTGGTGTTCTGTGATTTTGAGGTTTTGTATGAAATGTATATTTTACGTAAGGATAAAATAATGCAACTGTGTTTCGTAAGGGTGAGTGTAGAGAACTGGAGACCCTATTTACTGGAAACGAGGCATTCCATTTTAGTCCTTAGGCAACGCACTTTCATTTTGATATTGCAGTTTGTAATATATATATATTATATATATATATATATATATATATATATATATATATATATATATATATATATATATATATATATATATATTACAACCCTTCACAAGTCCACTGCTGAACATAGGCCTCCCCCGAGGAGTGCCACAAAGCACGGTCCTGAGCCACATGCATCCATCGACTTCCTGCATGTCTTACCAGGTCGTCACTCCATCTATTAGGGGGACGCCCTACACTTCGTATATATATAAAGTAGGTGAGGGTAATATGAGCACCTTAAACTTTGCACCCTATAAAAACAAAACTATAGTTCGGCCGTTCAGAGAATGCGTTCCTGACACCTATCAGTTAGTCATGACTAGTGATGGGCACAACATAACACTGCGTTCGTTACCGTTCCTCCAAAATGAACCGCCGCGTTATTTTTAACATTATTTTCGTTTTAAATTGGCGGAATCATTTAAAATTTATATTTTAGTAATTTAAGTGGAAACCAAAAAAAGGTAATATTAATATAATAAAATTGTTTTATTTAATCTTTGTTACAAAGTTACAATCTGTATTTATATGCAATAAAGTACATTGAATTGAATGTGCGTACAGAATATTAATCAGACTCTGATTCGCTTGAGGAGGTGGTGTCTTCATCATCATCTTCGCCTACATGTATAATTATAATATTATCAATAACAGAATCAATCCTGATATCTCGGTCAAAATGTTCCACAATCAGATTTTTAGTCTTCTCAACAACCTTTGCCCAGTCATCTCTTGTGGCTTCCCCGCAGGCTTCTTTTAATAGGGTCATCATCTTTTTCGTGCTGAATGGCGGGGAAGTATTGTGGCGGGCGGCGTAACCTTTTATTTGAGCCCAGATAAGCTCAATCGCGATATATTGGCAATGATACGGTGGAATTCTTTGAACGCGATGACCGTACTCCAGAGCCAGTTCATCGATTTCGTATCGCATTTGCCGCTTTATTTTCTTTAACTAATTTAATTAGCTCTGGTTTTAGCATCTGCATATTTGTGTCAATGCCTTTTGCTTGTAACCAAGCCACCATTTCTTCTTTTTTATTAGCTTGGGTAGGTGGTTACTGTATTTGAACCGAGTGATAGGAGGCATTATCCATGAATATTACAGAAGGCTCTGGTATGCTGGGCAAAAGCACGTTCTGGAACCACTCTTTAAATGTAGTGGCATTCATTTCCTCGTGGTAGTCATTTGTGGTTTTTGATTGAAATGCCAGTAACGCGTTCTCCACAAAGCCGTATTTTGCAGAACCTGCGTGGCATATTATCAGACGGGCCCCCTTACCCATTGGTACTTTCGACGTCGAAATATAAAAATAAAAATGCTAAATATAAAAATGCTACTTTCTTTCGCGCGTTCGGTTTGGTCGTAGTTTATTTTTATATTTAATAAAAGTTATCTTATAGTCCATTATTTTAAAATTCTTAAAAAGAAAACCAAAACGTATTATTTTATAAAGTATAACTGTATAAGAACAGAAAGAACAAAAAAAGAACAGATTACGATACTGTTATTGCCTTTTATTGTTAGCACAGCACTACAAATATAAAGCGCTGACATAACCTTGTAATAGCGCAGTATAGATTTAGAAAAATATTGTTTACCAAGTTATTTGACACCCAGTTTGGCACAAAATTATAACATTCATTGATTATTGTTAAAATAATGTTGTTTTAATGCTCATCAATTATTAAAACGGTAAACAACCAGCAAAAATATTTTTATCGTAACTGCAACGCCATTACAAAGTTACGTCGTCAGTTCAATCGCGACGTGTCAGGAACGCATTCTCTGAACGGCCGAACTATAGGAGGAGGACAGAGACAAAAACACAAAGACGTATACTGTAACAAATAAATTAAGAAAAAAATAGCAAACAAGCTTTGGCAATAATTAGCAATACTTCGAAATATCAACTTAAACAAAATTCTTATACTACACAATATGTACTAAAGTCGACTAAAAAATTTACAATCATATCAACTGTAAAAATGGCGTCGATAAAGCAGCGCCCTCTAGACTCTTTATTCTTTGATTGACTGATGAAGAGCTATCGTATCAGAGAGCCGTCTATGCAAACAAGGCTGTAGTTTTTGAGTTATATGAAAGTCACCATGTTAACCGGATGACCATATTTATTATATAGAAGTAATATTTATATCATGAATTTACTTTTACGGACATAGATTTTAAGACATTATCTGTTGTATCCATAACACATTATGGACTTAATTATTATAAGGATTTATTGTTATTGTCTCTAGTTACAAACAAATAAGCCACATCCATAACAATTATGAAATGAGATAAATAAGAAAATCTCCAGAAGCAAGATTACGTAACATTTTTCCTAAGCTGCCTAATGACTTAGGCCTTGGGGATCGCTTAGTACTTCTTTAACCTTAGTAGATAGTATCATGGTCAGAGTTATGCACCGTTGACATAATAGAATGTTATAATATTTTAATGGTATTTTTGTTGCTTTAAAATTTAATGCAATACGCGTTATTTATTCCAAGAAGGAAGAAAATAATTAAAAATTAAAAATTTTGTGGAACCGACTTCAATATATATTATTAAGGACAACACAAATTCTAATGGTCAGACCTTGGTCAATTTATGAGACCACATGAGAAGCATCAGCTTTCAAATAAAAAAAGAATCATAGAAATCGGTTCATGTAGAACAATGTTATGAGGTAACACACATAAAAAAACATATAGTCGAATTGAGTACCTCCTCCTTTTTGAAGTCGGTAGAATAATATATGACGTGTGAATTGTGACCCGCAAGTAACACCTAACAATCCTACAGGGTTCCCACAGATAGGCTGATCTCTAATTTATACGTGTTAGAGCCATCATCTTCATCATCATTAAACCCCTTCACAAGTCTACTGCTAAACATGGCCTATGTCCCCAAGGAATGCCATAAAGCACGGTCCTGAGCCACCTGGATCCATCGACTTCCTGCATGTCTTACCAGGTCGTCACTCCATCTAGTGGTGGGTCGGCCTACACATCTCCTACCGGTACGAGGCTGCCACTCGAAAACATTTTTCCCCATCGGTTGTCGGTACTTCGAGCTATATGGCCGGCTCATTGCTATCTCAGCTTACTAATCCGGTGGGGTATGTCGATCACTCTGGTTCTACTGCGGATACCCTCCTTTCTAAGTTTATCACGCAGAGAAATCCCGAGCATAGCCTTCTCCACAGCTCGCTGAGCGACCTTGAGCGTACT
Organism: Parnassius glacialis; assembly: GCA_033319125.1. Classification (NCBI taxonomy): domain Eukaryota; kingdom Metazoa; phylum Arthropoda; class Insecta; order Lepidoptera; family Papilionidae; genus Parnassius; species Parnassius glacialis. Next base: position 3,412,185 of record JAVANC010000002.1, on the reverse strand, counting down.
CATGCAGCTAGTAGTGAAAGACCACGTCTCAGATCCGTAAGTCATCAATCAATAATCTGGTTTTAAGTTTTGAGGTATACCTAACGAGAAGATACATTGTAATTTCCTGAACGCTGCCCAGCCGACTTGAATCCGCCGTGTTAGAACCGTGCTCCAGCTTTATTATGGTGTAGCACGAATGGGTCACCGCTACTGGGGTAGTAGCATGCTCTCACAGAATACCAGCGTACCAGCACTTTGTCGCTGTTGTGTTTCATATGGTGAGTGTAGAGACCCTTCTTACTAAAAACGAGGAATTTCATCTTAGCCCTCAGGGGTGAACGCATCTCTGCTATTTCATTCTTAATCTAGGCTAGATGTAGTGTCTATGGCCATAACATTCACTTACTATCAGGGGGACTGTATGCTCGTTTGTCACCCTTAGTATAAAAAAATTATGCCGAGCTATTCTATTGTGTGCTGGCATTCTTCAAACTTTTACCTCAAAGGTCCTAGAAATGCAAAGTTAAATAATGGTAATAAAACTAAATACAAGTATTGGATAAATAATGCAAAATAAAAGTTACTTAGGATTCTTTGACTTTATGTATGTATATATACTCTAATGGCGGCTGTACACGCTCTTCTCGTCGCCTCGCATGCCTTTCGTTGCGTAGAGACTCGACACTAAAACACAGCATGTAAGAGTACACACTCGTTGTATCAGTTGAACTCCGGATGCCCGCTGCGACGGCACTGCGACCCGATAAAACTGTTGCTGCGTTTTACCTTTGTGCTATTAATTATTATATTTTTTACACATGTACCATTAAAATAAAATTAAAAAACCATGACGAGGAAATAGATAGTGGATGGTTTCTATTCACCGTAACAGAACCATGTAACATACATTTTTATTTATTTACATGTGTACATGCGTGCTCTCGTTTTCTTCGCGAGACTCACGAAACCCTTTGACTCGAACGCATAATACCGACACGCTTCCGAGAGCAAATGAGGGCCGCTAGACGCGATGCGACGCGACGAGGGCACCATGTACACACTCGTTCTCGGCCTGTCTGTGGTGTCTCGACGAGCGTGTACAGCCGCCATAAGACTTTATACAAAATCATAAAATTAAAATGTTTTTGGTTTGGGACACAATACATTATCTGTGCAATATTTACCGATACATATGTTTATTATTAGGTATACTTAGTATTTCCCGCGTAAGGATAATTTCGAACTAACCAGGTTGTAAATTGTCGTCGTTTTCGATATCAGTCAAAAAAGCCTTTCAGAAAATTTGTGATTAAAATCTCTTGTGTTTTTTATAGGAATTAGTTTACTTAAAGACTTTAGAAAAGAGTTGGGGGGTGACTAGAACTTTAGGCCTAGTCAGTTTGAATAGCCTATCATATAGAGGACGGCATGGGGGGTCTTGGTTAAATAGGGGCAAAAAGTTTTCATTACAATACTAGGGGTCAAAATGGCTAAAATCCAAAATAAAATAAAATTCTTATTTTGGCTATAACTCCACCTTCTTCGAAGGTTCTTACACAGTCTTTACCTCTCCCATTCCACTTGTTATGAAGTGAAACTTCTTTATAGACGTATTGGGGATATTTAGTGCGGTGTTAAAAATAAAAACGTCACGTTTTCTTTTAATGCATGAATATACTATAATTTCACCTACTTATGTAAAATGTAAAATAAAAGAAGAATTATATGTCGTAAAGAAGTTTGACTTCGCACGGGTGTACAAAATTACACGCATTTTTGTTTGTGTAGTACTTTTACGAATTAAAAGAAGACTGATGGATGATGGTATATTGGGTTTGTGAGTATATAGGCTTGTCACTATAGACATAGAGAATGGACTCAGCATTAGCCTCACAAAAGGGATCATTCTCTAGAAAGGGACAAAGCGACTGTGCGACCAATACCTGTCTCTTTCCTGCATGAAATGAACGTGAACTGACGTGGACCAATCAGAATTCTAGAAAGAGACTACTACTGACCACACATTCGCTTTGTCTCTCTTGCACTTTTCGGTCTCTATTCACTGCACAACTGAATACGGAATACACAGTACATTGTCTATGTCTGTAGTTACCTATAACTTTTTTCGCAATTTTCCATCTACACCCATATTTTTTTGTCTTAACGTGATCCGAGTAGTTCGTTGCTATTTGGACTCTGTCTACCCCCTCGGGTATTACAGGCGTGAAGCTATGAAGCTATTTGCAATTAAATTTCAACCTACTTTTACTTGTTGTAGCAACGTTAGTGGATTTAATGTCTTTTCAACAAGCACCCATTAAAATGAGAAACCTTGAGAAAGGTGTATTCAGATTACACTGCTTGTCATGTATACAGATATATATCTAATTACTAATAGTTAACGAGTCGTAGTAGCTCTGCGACTAAGCTCACTGTGTAGATTTTACAATACACGAGAAATCGAGGTAAGCGATCGCCTCTGGCACCTGTTGTGAAGAAACCTGCAATGTCTAAGTAATATTTTCTTTTATACAGTAACGGTAAAAAATAAGCACACAGTCCACCTGATGGTTACTGAATGCTGTGGACCATAGACACCTACATCTATATCTATCCTCGATTAAAAATCAAAATGCAGATGCGTCATCACCTCTGTAAACTGGCTCACAGTCAGAAATTATGATGATAGATATGGCCCATACACATTCTATGGGCTGTACATTCTATGTACTCGCTTCTAAGCCTTATTCTGTAAAAAATGACAATTTTTACGGTTCCGTACCTCATAAGGAAAAAACGGAACCCTTATAGGATCACTTTGTTGTCCGTCTGTCTGTCTGTCTGTCAAGACCCTTTTTCTCAGGAACGCGTAAAGTAATCAAGCTGAAATTCATATCAAATACTCAAATCTACTGTCCCTTGGAGCTGTGAAAAAATCAAACTTCTAAGCCAACGCAATCAAAATATACAGCCGTTTATGCCGCAAATTTTCGACATTCGCAAGGGAATCAAAACCTACAGGGTACTTCCCGTGAACTCAAAATCTTGAAATTTGGTACGAAGCAATGTTTTATAGCACAGATAAAGGAAAAATTGCGTAAAGCATAAATTTTTAGTTACATCATATAATAAAAATAAAAATTAATAATTTTAAACGGATTTGTACGGAACCCTCAGTGCGCGAGACCGATTCGCACTTCTCTCCTGTTTTTTTTATAAATAAATAAGCTTAAGTATTTTTTGTGTAGTTTTCTACGTGTACGTTCGGATATCTTACCATGTAATTATGTTTTTGCTATACACGCAGAACGCTTGACATTACATCCTGTACAAGTACAATCTGTCAAATTAATTTCGCCAATGTGAGAGTTTTTATCATTCAGTGCACTATATACAAAAAAACCGGCCTAGTGCGAGTCGGACTCGCGCACCGAGGGTTCCGAACAAATCCGTAGGTTAAATTATTATATATTAAATATTATTAAATTAAGTCATATATTAAAAATATTTTTAATATATGATGTAACTAAAAATTTATGCGTTTCGCAATTTTTCCTTTATCTATGCTATAATACGTTGCCTTGTACCAAATTTTAAGATTCTGAGTTCACGGGAAGTACCCTGTAGGTTTTGATTCCCTTGCGGCATAATATTTGCGGCCTAAACGGCTGTATCTTTTGATTGCGTTGGCTTAGAAGTTTGATTTTTTCACAACTCCAAGGGACCGTAGACTTGAGTATTTGATATGAATTTCAGCTTGATACCTCCACGGGTTCCTGAGAAAAGCGGTCTTGACAGACAGACAGACAGACAGACAGGCGGACAACAAAGTGATCCTATAAGGGTTCCGTTTTTTCCTTTTGAGGTACGGAACCCTAAAAAGATACTAACTATACTAAAAGGACACTGCACATGGTATACGTGTTAGAGCCATGCTGCAGCTATATTACTGATATAGTTGCAGCACAATGGGTCGGATCGTCCGGGGAAGGACCACGCTCTCACAGAATACCAACGTAAAATAGCAGCTTAACACTGCTGTGTTTCATATGGTGAGTGTAGGAACCGGAGACCCTTTTTACTGGTACGAGGCATTTCACATTAGTCCTCACGGGGATAACGCATCTGCATTTTAATAATAACAATAATAATAATAGCCCGACTCTGGCATCTGTAAAAAGTTACAATAGTACCAATAGTATTATCTACAACAGGAGTAATACCGAAACAACTTCACCAGTGCCTTAATTCCCTCAACTTACCTACAAATACCTATCATCTGCTGCAGAAGGCCGCGATACGAAGCACGTGTAGACTTGTTAGAAAGTTTCTGCAATGTGAACCAGAAAACCCAGATCAAAACACAAATACGCCACCATTTTCTGTGCAATATTCTACACGTGACCGTATTTAATCCAACTGATAATCACTTGGCTTAGGCCCATGTTATCAGCTCTTCCCGGCTTGCCGAGAATATAAAATAGAAAATTAAATAATAATAATAATTCTTTATTGACTTTTTATAGTTTACATACTTTTGATGCGTAATCGAGGATAAGTGTCTATGGGCCACAGCAACCACTTACCATCAGGTGGACTATGTGCCCGTTTGCTCCCTTATCCTATAAAAAATACTGTTAATAATAAATGCATTTTTTATGTAAAATGGTAGAAGAATATTTATTTTAATGTTAAAGATGTCAAAGTTGAGTGCAGAGTTGGCACGTGGAATGTTAGAGGAGGCATGAAAGATAAGATGAATGAGTTGATTGAAATAATGAAAGAAAGAGAATTAGATGTCGTGTGTATGTCGGAGACCAAACGGAAGGGCAGTGGTACTGAAGAGCTCCCTGGCGGGGCGTTAGCTCTTAGGTCCGGAGTCCCGGAGAGCGAGAGCGCTCGCCAGGGAGTGGGGGTGCTGCTGTCGTCTCGGTTGGTCGATGTTATGACTGAATATAAGGTTGTGAACTCAAGACTTTTCTGAGTTCGCTTTAAATTGGGACTGACGAAGTTATTCCTTTTGGCTGTTTATGCGCCGGTAGCTTCGTCGTCCAGGGCTGAGCTGGAGGAGTTTTGGGAGAATGTAAGAGAAGTTCTAGATTTGGCTAGGGGAAACGAAATAATTGTTGTGTGTGGTGATTTGAATGGATGGGTTGGTACCGCTCGACCAGGGTACGAGTCGGTGCTTGGAAAGTTTGGCGATAAAAGGGTTAATGATGCTGGCAAGCTTATACTGGCGGTATGCAAGGAAAAGGGTCTTCTTGTGACAAACACTATGTTTAATCACAAGAAAATCCATATGTATACTAGAGAAAGAAAGAATGAGAGAAGTATGATCGATTTGTTTCTGGTGGATGACCGACTGCGAAAACAGGTGATGGATACGCGAGTGTTCAGGGGTGCTGACCTGGGAACGGATCACTATCTAGTGATTACTAGATTTAGGGGTCTGTTCGCGGGTTGGCGCTACCGGACGGCGGTAACAGAACCACAGTCGGTCTGTCGCATCCGAAGCTGGAAGCTTCAGGAAGCGGATACTATAGTATGTGCCAAATCGATTGAGAAAAACGGACAATGACCTTTCGGTCGTTTAACCAGGGGTTACAAACCTTCAATATATAGGCACATTTTATATGTAGTACTTTCTTTATTTATAATGATTTTTTTATAATGATTGATATAATATATATTTATTAACTATTATTAAAAAGTTATGTGAAAGATCGCTGTAGAAGAAAAATCATCTATTGTTATAAAGTACTTTATTCATTTAACAACAAAAAACATTAATTTATAACACATATAAAGATTCGAGTGATAACGACACCGAATAAGTACGTACTTATGCAAAAGATAAAACTTTATTTTTAATATTATATAAGAACTTTATTTTTATTCGGTGCAATCATCACTCGTATCTTCACTTGATGAACTATCTGTAACATTAATTATAAAGCGATCTGCAGTTTGGTCAATTCTATCATCCATGCCACGCATTTTTTGTTCAACCTTAAGGACATGCTGAACACAGTTTTTCCATTTATCTGGCGTGATTTGAGTTAAACCATCTTTAAGTAAATTTTTAACATCTTTTAACTTGAAAGTTGTATTTTTTCGTGCAACGTACCCTTTCACATCTGCCCACACAAGTTCAATGGGGTTAAGCTCACAGTGATAAGGAGGTAACCTTACCACTGTGATGCTTTTTTCTTTTGCCATCTCGTCGGTGACGTAACTTCGATAGTTATCTTTAACTGCCTTTATTTTTTCCATTAAGTGGGTCTTTGTGTCCGAGGGCACGTATGCGATCTGTTTAGATTCTAGCCATTCCTGCATATTTTGTTTCCGCCAAGACATTGTTGGGGTTTTTTCTAAACGTCTGGAGTGGTAACTAGCGTTATCCATAACTATGACATCGCCGCTTTGCAGTTTTTCTATTACTTTTCTAAACCAGTCCTCGAAATGGAGAGCGTCCATACTCTCATGGTAGTCACCAGTAGATGATGATTCAAATACCCAATCACATCCCTCCAAAAAGCCATTTTCATTGCCAACGTGTACAACTATTAATCGCTTTCCTTTACCCGAAGGGGCTTTCGCGCCAGTAGAGTAGCCTTCTAACCGTGATTGACGAGAAGATTCAATTGTGGTGTCTTCCCATACCTTTCCCATAGTATGACCTGCGTTAATCCATGTTTCGTCAAGGTAAAAAATGTTACGTCCCTCGTTTCTTAATATTTGTATTTCTCTCAAATATCTGGTACGCCACAGAACTATCTCTGGGCGATCTATTAGACCACTTTTTCTGTTTCTCTTTATATATTTGAATTTTAAATGGCGCAACACACGTCGCAGGGAAGTTTTGCTCAAGTTTGGCAACTGGTCATCTTGATTTATACTGAGCAAAATTTTGTCTAAAGTCGGTAATTCTCCTGCAAGAAAGAACTGATGCACTTTCGCTCTTATAGCCGATTTATCAAAATCGTCCAACTTGTCAATTACAGACTTTTTTCTTTTATTAAGTATTCCCTTTTCTGGTATTTTATGGGAATCTCTATACACGCTTAATACGCGATATATAGTGCTCTTGCTGACTCCTGAGATCTCCGAAACCTTTTCTACCATATTAACGTTTGAAGGATACACGTCTTCGGGCCAGGTGTTTTTGACATATTTGTATACATTAATGATAATCTCTTGTTCCCCGACCGACAAAGTGGTAGGTTTTCTCTTTTTTACTGGTGACGTTAAAGGTGCTCCAGAAGATGGGCCTGTAAATAAATGACAAAAATATACTACCATAGTACTACATCACATAAATACATATTGTTTTAGAAAATAAATACCACATGGTCACATAAAAAGAGCGCTTTAAGAAATAGAAAGGCTACGTCGTCGCATTTGTACCTATTTGTACGTACCTGCTACGTTTATTATGGGTCGGCGACGTCTCTTTCCACTTGATGTTGAAGGACCGGGTCCTTCACCAAATTCTCCTGAACTCATGTCGATTTAGTAACGACCGTCACAGTAAAACTAATATAACAGATTCAAAAAACAAAAACTTAACGATATAACAAATTTAACAGTAAAAACTCAACTAAAACAATGCAATGAATGCTATGAATTACCCGAGACGTACACACGCAAGCGCTATCCGAACACGAATGAAAACAAAATGGCGGACCGGCCCAAAAAAGGTGACGCATCTCTGGCTGCCATTGTCACGTTTCTTTTAGAACGAACTGACGTAACGCGCGTTTTGTTTATTTTAAAGGGATGAATTTGCAAAAGCTCAATATGGTGATTATATTTCTTCAAATATTTTTTTAATATGAAACTGTTATTAAATGAATTGCTGCGTTACTTACCATAAATTGAAATATAAAATATAACACATTTTTCGCGATGTACCGTAAGATTTTACTATGTTTATAGGAACCACAGACAATATTATTTAAGAAACAAAAAAACAAAACATATGTGCTGACCTAGAAGTGGGAATAATATCAATATTTAAATATTGTTATCACATCTAAATTGAGATTTTGTAAGTTACGCCTTTTGACACTCGGCTCATATCTGAGGTCATTGTCCGTTTTTCTCAATCGATATGGCACATACTATAGGGACAAATATCATGCGAGGGTAGCCGAAAAGCTTGACACCATCGATGGCAGAAATGAATGTGTGGAAAGAACATGGCAGAACCTTAGGGATGGAATGGTAAGTGCAGCGGAAGAAGTGTGTGGAACAATAAAAAGAGGCAGTAGTAAAAGAAGAGATGCATGGTGGAATGATGAAATGAAAGAAGCTGTAGAGAAGAAGAAGAAAGCATGGTTAGACTACTTGGCCTCTAGTAATGATAAGGATATGAGAGAGAAGATGAAAGAAAGATATAAGCTGCAGAAACTTCACACGAAAGCATTGATTGAGGAAATGTGTGGAAGGTGTAGAATGGAAGCGGACGAAATGTTGTCGCACAACTTTAAGGAGAACTCCAAACTCTTCTGGAAAGAGGTTGGAAGGACCCAAAGTGGTGCGACGGCCTTAAGAATGAACAAAGTGCTTTCGAGAACTAATGACGTCCTCACAGAAAAATCGGACGTCATGCAGCGATGGAGCGAATTTTTTAGAGAAATGTATGCGTGTGATGATCTTAGTGAGGGATCCGGGGATGACGCCGTGACTGGTACGCCAGACCTGGAACTCGATGACACTGAGGTCATCAGTATGAAAGAGATTGAACGTGCGATTCGAAGTTTGAAATGTGGTAAGGCTGCGGGACTAGACAGAGTTACTGCTGAAATGATCAAGTATGGTGGGCCTCGCGTCTGGGACAGCTTTTATCTGCTGTGCAATTTGTGCTGGCGGACGGGGGATGTCCCGGATGATTGGCGATCCGCAGTCATTGTGCCTTTATATAAAGGTAAAGGTTCACATTTTGACTGCGGGTGCTATCGGGCGATCAGCTTGGTCAGTTTAGCAAGTAAAGTTTACTCGAAGGTTTTGACACGTAGGATGCAAGAGAAATCGGAAAGATTTCTATGGGAGGCACAATGCGGATTTAGACCTGGAAGAGGATGCACGGATCAAATGTTTTCTCTACGCATGATCACGGAAAAGCTTCTGGCTGCTAACCAGAAGATTTTCTGTGCTTTTGTGGATCTTGAGAAAGCATTTGATAAGGTTGTAAGGAAGAAAATGTGGGAACTGTTGCCGGGGTACGGTGTGGATGGTCGATTGCTAAGGGCTGTGCAGTCACTTTACTGTGACTGTAAAGCCTGTGTGCGGATAGGGCATGACCTGTCACCCATGTTTAGCGTCCAAACGGGCGTGAAACAGGGTTGTGTCATGTCTTCCTGGCTGTTCATACTGTATCTCGACAGCTGTTTACAGAAACTGAAAGATAGCTGTTTGGGTGTGAAATTGGGTGACATAAAAGTAAATTGTCTGCTGTATGCTGATGATGCAGTGCTTATTGCACCATCAGAGGCAGAACTGCAGGCATTAGTCACGTGTATGAAAGAGGAATGTGAAATTAAAGGTCTCCGTTTGAATGCTAATAAAACTAAGGTTCTGGTATTTGAAAGGGACGAAGACAGAACGAAGTGTGAAATATGGGTAAATCAGGAATGTCTAGAACAGGTAAATGAAATTGTATACTTGGGGAGTGCTTTTAGCCGGGATGGAAGATGTGATTTAGATGTGGACAGGCGTGTCGCTGCCGGGAACAAAGTCAATGGTGCCCTGACTGCGTTAGTCAAAAGGCAAGGCGTAGTGAAGAGTGCACGCCTTGCAATACATAACGCAGTGTTGGTACCGACTTTGTTATATGCCAGCGAAACCTGGGTGTGCCAGAAGAAGCATAAAAGCAAGTTGAATGCAGTGGAGATGCGATCTCTTCGTAAAATGTGCGGCGTTACCATGGCCGACCGAAAGCGAAACGAAGAGATTCGCAATATGGCAGGTTTGAAAGATGACCTTATCACAAAAATTGATAAGGGCGTGCTTCGATGGTTTGGGCACGTTGAGCGAATGAGTGAAGACCGAATGGTGAAGAAAATATATAGCGCGAAAGTTAATATTAAAAGGTGTCGAGGTAGACTGAGACTAACTTTCGAAGACCATGTGAGCAAACTGCTCGAAGAGGGGAGGGTCAAGAGTACTCGGATACCTAGACGTGCATGTATGAAGAAGATAATGAATCTGAAAGAAGCGAAAGAGGTATGTAAGGATCGTGACACTTGGCGATCTGTTCTCTCTGGCTACCCCGTCAGGGATTGTGCGTGAAGATAAGTTTAAGTTAAAGATGTCAAAAATTTATTTACAAAGCCCCGTGATAAAATAAAATGATGTGTCTAACCTAGTTTGAGGAGTACATTCCGTCTTACTCCAACTACGTTTACCATCCCCGTCACCACTGATCCCAGCACCATCACTGCCTACACTACTACACTAGGAAAGACACACCACCGTCGAACGACACGTGTTTCCCTTATTAATTATTTTTACTTAATTTTTACTTAAACTGAGCGATAAGTACGTAAATGAGTGAAGGTAGGGCGGGAGGTGATCTTCGAACTAGGTAAGCCACATCGTTTTGTTTTGTTTCGCGGATCTTATCTTATTTTTAACTGCTCTGAGAAATTGTTCGGACCAATTGCAGCCGCTCAATTTTACATATTTTTTCAAAACTAAAATACTATCCATACCATCTGGATTGGAGATCCACCACTGTGCGCTTTAGAAGAAGTTTTCTCCCTCGCACATCTTCCTTGTGGAATCGACTAACACCAGAGATTTTTCCGGACCGATACGAGTTAAGGACCTCCAAGAAAAGAGCCTACTCTTTTTTAAAAGGCCGCCAACGTACCTGCAATTTCCCGGGTGGCGGTAGTCACTTACCATCAGGTGAATCGCATGCTAGTTTTATCCCTTTGCTATAAAAAAAAACATCTTTAATATAATGTATTTCCGCAAAGTAACGCCTGTTTCTATTGAATTGTATTGAAATGATCTGTGATGAAGACGTAATGAGGTAACGCCACATTTATTTTGTGAAATGCCCATGCGAAGCCGGGGCGAGTTTCTAGTGACAAAACTAATAAAACTACATCCAATAACAATTATGAAATTGCAGAATAAGAAAATCCCCAGTAGCAAGGCTACAAATTTTTCTAGCTCCGAATATTTCCGTGGCTACGTATATATTGTACAATATACATTTCATCCGACGGTCTGTGCTCAGCAATGGAATTGTGATGGAATTTAGTGATCATGTTTATGATGACGATTACATCTGATGATAAACATCAATATAAAACTGAGTAATTTTTGCGAGTCATTGCGGTTTCTATGCTATAATATAGCTATAATGTCTTTAGCGTACGAAAGTTTCAAAATGGCGGTCGTGTCGAGGAAAAATATGTTGTTTTGTTAAAAATAAAAACATTTAAATAAACCTTGTTCAACTATAGATTGTCAATGATATTTTGATGCATGAATGATGTTTCCCTATCCTATTTAATTAATTAATTACTCTAGGTGTACCTTTACTTCTACCTTTACCTTTGGTGGTACCTTTCTTTTTTTCTTAACTTGTTAGCTATCACCCTGTTACCTATTTCTATTGTCATAGTTACGTTTCAATTTGAAGGGTATATATATAAATATATATAAAAAATAATATTTGTTTGTTCGTGTTTTATGCGCTGCCATACCTTCTATCAGAGTGCGGTAAAACCTATGGTAAAACTTTGTCAACATATTGCTTACACTTCCGCGAAAGTTATAGGCATAGTTGATCTAGGTAGGTGGCGCTGTTGTAGAATTCAGATATCACACGTGCGAAGCCGGGGCAGATCGCTAGTATCCTATAAATATTCTCAGAGGTGACAACGCATCTACAGTCATCTATGAAGTTAACTGCAAGTGTTTATAAGCGGCAGTAACCACTTACCATCACGTGGACGATAAGAGCGTGTGTCACTTTAATTTTACAATATAATTATAATTATTATTACTATGATTACGGTGCTCCTCAACACCGCCCGCATGGTCCGCCAGTTTCTTTCCCTTTCCTCCTAACTCGCGGCCGTTTAGTCTCCCCTACCGAGGGCTTTCATCTAGTTTGGTTTTTATTTATGTATTTATTGCATGCCTTAAGCGCAAAACGCGTAGGTATGTTCTACTAACGCCTAAAAATCAAGATTCAAACGTTTTGTGGCATAAAATCGTATCTAACAATCATATTGAACATATAAATGATATAAAAAGCACTTTGTCAGAAAGATAAATGACTGTTGAACTTATTAATATTTTGTTTTAAATCAATTAATTGCTATTTTAACATAAAAAAGTAGATTTAGTGGCTTATAGTGTAGATTTATCAAGTCTGCATGGCGTTGTAAACACGATAACTTTCAAAAATGTCAATTGTTTAACTCAATCTATTTTTATTCTTTTCATCTATCATGTGGAAAGCCATGGAATGTAAATGGCAGTTTAATTTTCTTTTGTTTAGTTATAATTATTTTTTTCGGTGAAATCCGGAAATTTTCGGTGTTTTAGCAGTCTTGTAATAATTTATTTTACTAAATACGCTGCTTCACTCACTCACTTCGACGTCAACCGCCGTTGTAAGTGGATACTGTATCAGTTGTTCGCAGCATCTCAAAAAGATCGCTGTACAAATACAAAATATTCGAAAAACCAAATTTTATACATAATTAATTATTATAATAATCAGAGACATTTATTACAATATTTTAATAACACAATAAATAATAGTACTAATAGTAAGTAGGATGTAGATATTTAAGTATATTTTACTTAACTACGTCTTGGACTTTATGGAGTGACCTGAATGATGATGTGATGATCATATGAGCATTATGAGTCATGCACTTTTGGATTTTCCAAATTTTTGACATAAAATTATTGCAAAATTCATTGATAATGTATGTATGTATATGATCATGTTATACGTAATTCTTTTAATGCGCTTAGGGCATGCACAATTGGATTTACCAATACTTTTTATTTATTTCATTTATATATTCAAGATTTACTTATTTATTCTTTATTGCTTTCCTTCTAACAAAAAATAGAAATGGTGGACTTAATGCTTTGAGGCATCCTCTACCAGTCAACCCATGGAGTGGTGAGAATTTGACGGAGAGGTTGACATCGAAGTGCAATGTAAAATAAAAGAGTATATATTTTATTTTCGTTAATTTAATTAACCCCAACTAGACTATAACATAGACATTTGATACTGTAGATCACGTTTAAACGAGCAGTGTTAATGATTTGAAAAAGTGTATGTTAAACTACAAAATTTTCTTAATAATTTGATATGTTAATATTTCTGGAAGTAATTCGGAAGTAAAGACTAGAAATGAGCTGGGAGGTGACTCGAACTTTAGACATAGTCAGTTTGAATAGCCTATCATGTAGAGAATGTCATGGGGGTTGGTTGTATCTTGTTGGTTTATCTATGTTGTATATGTATCATGTGGTGGGTGTATGGTTGAATAGGGTCAAAAAGTTCTCATTATAGTCCTAGGGGGTCAAAATGGCCAAAAACAAAAAAAAATCTTATTTCGACTATAACTCCGCCTCCTTCGGAGGTTCTTACACAGTCTTTACTTCCTGCATCCCACTTGCTTAAAACTATTTTTATATTGCATAGTGTAATTTGCGAAGTTACTCGTGTGTCCGACACGGACATATAAACGAGAATCACACAAAAACTATCGGGGGTATTTTTATAAAATTTGCATAATATTAAAGAATTATTATTATTATTATATGTTAACAGTGTTAAAGCCACGCGGCAGCTTTTGCTGTCGCACGGATGGGCCGGCTCGAACCGGGGTGGTACCACGACCTCACAGAATACCAGCGTGAAGTAGAGGTTTACCTCTGCGTTTTGCTTTTGGAGTGCAGGTGGCCGCAGGCCTTTTCTACTGGAAATGAGGCATTCCATCTTAGTCCTCACGGGTGACAACGCATCTGCATTTTGATTCGCAAACGAGGATAGATGTAGATGTCTATGGGCTGCAGCAACCACTTACCATCAGGTGGACTGTGTGCTCGTTTATCACCCTCATCCTATAAAAAAAAAGAATGATTAATGACTTTTCTGTCAGTATACGCTTATTTAAAAAAAAAAATCTAGTTTTGTTTTTCAAAAACAAAATAACAATAATTTTGACCTAAATTCGACCTAAATTAGAGTAGGCATTGCAGTGTAAGATCTCCATATTACATCGTAGTAGGGACAGTCCGGATTGGAGTAATAAATAATTATGTAATAAACAAAGAACATGATTGGTGGTATCAAATATATCTGCATAAAACAGAAAAATTTAAGTGTATGCTTGGTATTTGCTCCGGGGAAAACTTCTCTGTTAAAATTGATTTATTAGGATGATATTTTCGCGACACTAATATGAAAAATAACTTGATAAAGTTTTACACAGATTACATGATTCTAGAACTGTTGATCTTAGACGTACGAGGTACATGGTAATAAGAACCCCGCCCCCTTATGTAGTAAGTGTCATACAGAGACGGAAAAGAAAAAAGGAAAAGAAACAAACAGAAACACGAGCAATGATGGTTTTGAAGGGAGACTAAAGACAAAGATACGCATTGTGATCAAAATCTTCAAGTTGCTATATAAGAGTTCTAAAGCTTGATGAGTTTTAATTTCTATTAGGTAAAATTTGACACATATTTCACGTTTTTTATTTATAGTCTAATATTATTATCCGATAGTCCTCACAATCTGAAACGCATAGTTACTCTACGAACTTCACTGCAATATAAAGGCGGCTACTGACGTCCCTGCCGTAGGGGCAATCTAGGGTGTAGGAGTGGGGATGACCCTTAATTGCCTCCTTAATTGTGATGTGTGAAGGCAAGTAGGGGCAATTTTTAAGTCGGCAGGAGCGCAAGACCTTCCTTGCTCCCTAGATCGGCCCTGCCGCTGTCGCGTGTGTAGCGCAATTGGGGCAATTTCAATCAGTTCGTTGCGACTTCCGCGCGGAGCACATGTATGAGTACAAGTCAGAACCGCAGAAAGAACGTTATTTGAACGTTGTAACTTACAAGTAACATTACTGGGATTTGTTACCTAACTTATCATAAGGGCTAGTATGGGAAAGAATATATTCCAATAGTATTAAAATTGCTGGAATATAAATAAAATGTCATTAACTAAATAATTAAACAAAAATACAAATTTTAGTAATTAAATTTATTAAAACTCATCATTAGAAAACTATCCTAGCTATTTGTAACATTAGTTAAATTATAGTTACTAAGCACTAGATAAGTTAAGTTATATCACAGAATAAATTGGTTATATTAAATTATGAATGAGTGAAGTTAGTCATATTTATTTGTTTTTGATAGCCTAAAAATAGCGTGGCAGAGCCATGCTGCAGCTTATAAGCACTATATTATGGTTGTAATTATTAATTAATTAGTTGTTTTATTGATAAATGTGGGTGTCTATGGGCCACAGTGTCCACTTACTATCAGGTGGACTGTGCTTATTTGTCACCCTTATTCTATATAAAAAAGAGTCAAGGATATATATACCGATTTATTGATATTTCGATAAAACTGGCGCCATTCTCAACGCGTGCGTCCAGCGAGACATACACTCTCATACTGAACGGCAGGCGTGTGTGTAGAGACAGCTCCGATATTGCTCCGATCGCTGTGCTCCCTAGATTGCCCCTGCGGCAGGCATGTCAGTAGCGGCCTTTAAACTTCATGCTTGTGAGTATGTAATGCAGGCTCGCGGAGGTGAAGCGCTTACTCCTCCCACTCGCTCAAGGTTGCTAGCGTTTATCGTCGCCTTAATACTCCAAAATATTAATTAATGATAATGGAGCCGTGGTAGCTCAGGGACTAAGCACCCACCGTCAGTAACATCCCGAGCTGGATCCCTGACGGCACTAATGAAATTGTTGATTGCAGTTTTAAGTGCTGATTCACTACGTGCTCAGCGGTGAAGGAAAATATCATACATATCTAAGACATCAACAACATGCATATCTAAGAACTTTAAAAAAACCTACGCATTGGGGCATATCCTAACAACCTACCAACACACACACACACACACACACACACACACACACACACACACACACACACACACACACACACACACACACACACACACACAACACTCACGCCAAGCCAGAGGGGTAGGCAGAGACTATGGACTTCCATTTGTCACGATCCTGACACACCTCTCTCGCCTCCTTTACGTCCATATATCTACGCATACACGCTCGTCGGTTAAGGGTACTCCTACTCTGGCCCATTTTCAATATATCGTCAATATAGTCGATAAACCTTCGTCTAGGGCGTCCCTTCCCGACTCTACCGTTAACTTCTGCATTATAAACTTGCTTTGTCACCTACCAAAACCTAGCAACACTCTCCTAAAAACCTTCTGAGAAGTCAGAGGTGGCCAGTATCCAGAAGTGGGGCGTATATAGGTTGTAATATAGGTGGAATTTACGCTTTCAGGGGGATTCTCTCTATAGCAACCCTGGACGAGATTAGATGTTGTAATTGGCATTTAAAAATCAAGTCGTGGAAAATGAAATATAATTAAAATAGGGTAGAGCGTAAGCCGGCCTAGTGCCACTTCAGCTTACTGATATGCCCCCATGAAGAGTTTACGTAATGATACGTGAAATAACTTGCCAGCATCTAACTTTCCATGCGATAACAATGTGAGTGGCTTTTGATAAGCTAAGTTAGTGCGCTTGACCATTTTCGGCTACATCATTATTTACTATTCAGCTCAGACAGTAGCTAAGTACTGACTCATAAAAAAACCTCCGCGTCAAAGGCGAAATTTCTACCGCAGGGGTAATGTTTCTAAAGTTAAAAGAATAATAATTTAAAATTAAAATTTTTGTACAACCGACTACATGTGAAGTACCAGCTTAAAAAAAGAATCATCGAAATCGGTTCACCCAGTAAAAAGTTATGAGGTAACACACATAAAAAAACATACAGTCGAATTGAGTACTGTCTCCTTTTGAAGTCAGTAGAAAAAGAAAGAAAGAATGAGAACAATTGATAAGTATCTGTCTTTTTTATAGAATAAGGGTGAAAAATCAGCACACGGTCAATCTGATGGTAAGTGGATGCTGTGGCCCATAGACATCTACATCTATCCTCTATTAAGAATCAAAATGCAGATGCATTGCCACCCCTGAGGACTAAGATGGAATGCCTCTTTCTGTTCGAATACAATGTAGATGTTATTAAATAAGAATAAATAAAGATTTTTTTTCTTAATAAGTGTGTTTTAAATAAAACTAGTTTTTATCGATTTTATCGGTATATTAACTTATTTTATATTCCCGACATTTCGTGCACTTTACAGCGTCCATGGTCACGGGGGTGGGGGACTTGGTGAAATGCTCGAAACATCGGGAATATAAAATAAGTTAATATACGTGATAAAATCCGTAAAATTTAGTTTTATTTAAATGTGAAGTGTGTTTTACTATCCAAGACACTATTTATTAAAACTGGATTCTAGTCAAGCACTAGATAGCTAGTTGCATTTGGTTGGTTCAACCGTTGTGGAAATATAGTTTTAAATTTGGAAGAGTATATTGTTTTATAAAAATGGTAATACATTCATTGAAGGTGAATGATCTATAACTTTCAAATAAATTTGTCAGTACGTATAATCATGTTACTTACGCCACAGTAACTGAATTGTACTATGCCTATAACCTTCGCGCAAGTGCAAGAAATAAGTTGACCAAAGTTATAGCGCAATCTGGTATGGAAGCGAATAAAATACGAACAAACAAACATTCATTTTTATATAGAGTTTCGCTTTGGTCACGAGGAAGTTGGTTAAAGAGAAACTAACCATCTGTGCAAGATAGGATTTATAGTGCACGGTTATGTACATGCACAGAAACAGCACAGGTACACTTTTCTCACTCTCATAGTTTGATGGAAGGTCAATCCGATACGAACTTAGAGAAAATATGCGCAGGATCATTAGTTTTACAGGCCTTCTGAGCTACGGGCTTAAAACACTCTAAACTTCCTGACTCCAGGCTGCGAACCCAATAAATTATTTTAGCCAGATCCAGTATTCGAATCTGGGACCACATGATCAGTAGTTACTTACGATTACTATACCAACGAAGCAGCAGTCCTAACTACGAGGGCGACACTGACAGTTTTTAGAACTAGCCACTTGTAAATGATATAATAAAAAAATAAGTTCAAATTTTGAAAATGGAACTCTTTGCCAATATTATTGTGTATGTATATTATTAATTTGTCATCTGTTTACGATTTGGCGGCAAATTTAAAATTTTCTGTATCACGTCAGCATTGATTCGTACAATGATTTTGTATGACTTTCGATGTCATTTAAATCAATTTTGATAGACTTCGATTGTCCTTTCACGATAAAGCCCCATCTCGTGTCATTGTTTACAACTGGTTTAATGATGGTATTTAAACGTGGTCACACTAATCTCACCGATGATCTGCGTGAGGGACGGCCTTCTATGGCGACGACTGAAGATAACATCAGTGTTGTGCGGTGTATGATAGAGACTGACAAAAGAGTGACTTATTAGCAGATTCGGACAAGCTTAGGCATCGGTATGAGTCAAGTGCACAAAATCCTCCATGAACATTTAGCGGTCAGGAAGCTTTGTGCCCGGTGGATACCTCATAATTTGACAGATGCCCATAAACTCCGTCGTGTTGATTTGTGTCGTTAAATTGGTCAAAGATTTAACAGAGGTGGCTGAAATGTTGTGTGCGACATATTTACGGGTTATGAAAGCTGGATTTATTGTTATGATCCTGAAACTAAGAGACAGTCTGCTGTCCGGGTGTTTCCTTCCGAGGAGTTGCCAACTAAAGTGAAGAGAGGTCGAAGCGTGGGAAGAAAGATGGTGGTTTCGTTCTTCGGAAGGACAACTCATAACGCAACAATTGTTTTAGAGAATCGAAAAACAGTTACTGCAAAGTGGTACACTAACAATTGTTTGCCACTTGTCTTGGAAAAAGTTCAGGAGAAACGACCTCGCAGTAGGATCCTCCTTTACCACGACAACGCCTCGTCGCACACCGCCAAGCAAACAATCGACTACTTGGCGACGTCAGACGTGGAATTACTGGGTCATCCGCCCTATAGCCCCGACCTCGCACCTTGCGATTTTTATTTATTTCCGAAAATAAAAGGGAAACTTCGAGGAAAACGTTTTATGGACGCCGAGGAAGCAGTGGCTGCGTTTCAAAATGCCGTCGAAGAGATCCCTAAGGACGAGTGGGCAATGTGCTTTTCTAAGTGGTTCCATTGGATGCAGCGATGTATTGTTGTAAATGGACACTATTTTGAAAAGATAATAACTTGCTAGTTTGTTCAGTTTTTGATTTTCTAAGAACTTTCAGTGTCACCCTCGTATGACCTTGTATCCTTGAATCATCTATGTATATATAATATGTATGACTGGAATCATCATTATCATGAGCTGAAATGATAATCTGTCATGATCATGCATCAATATGTACGTGGTACTCATAACTTAATGTGATCATGTTGTTCACCTTTAAACTTAAATACATAACATGCTACTTAAAGCCAACCATGACATTATTTTTTTAATATCTTTTTCCGGACGAGGCAAAGGTATTTTAAAATGCGGCCCAAAAGTCATCAATTATCTATGAACAAGCATAACTCGCGATCTCTGTGCAAAGTTTACAGTGTGGAGTTGCGGCATTAGTTATGCAACTTACCTACTGACATACAGAAACACTGCTTCCTGCAGATACCGGGTTACGTGAGGTCCGATTGCGAGATCGCAGCGAGTGAGGCTCGATTCAAAAGTTTTTCATTCACGCTTTTGTTTACTTTTGCTTTGATTACGTCACGTGGTGGGGTAATCGATCCTCCATACTATTCGATCGATTACTATATTAGTCTACAGTTTTAAAGGCCGACAAAAAGATTTAGATTAAGTGCCAAACTAAGTATAATATAATTTACTCTAAATAAATAAAATTGTTGTTGAATGTACTGTGTAGTGGCGGTGTAAGAATATCCACTACCCCATATCATCCCGTGGGTGTCGTAAGATGCGACGGAGGGAAACTATACGTGGTAAAACTAAAACTTATACGTGGTAGAGCCATGCTGCAGCTATATTATGGTTGTAGCACGAATGGGTCGGCTCGACCGGGGAAGGATCACGCTCTCACAGAATACCAGCGTAAAATAGCAGCTTAACGCTGCTGTGTTTCGTATGGTGAGTGTAGAGAACCGGAGACCCTTTTTACTGGAAACGAGGCATTCCATCTTAGTCCTCACGGGTGATTTTATAAAATAAGGTCATATATTCTTATTTTGCTGCAGTTCGGATTGCTTAAATGATAGCCATAAATTAAAATATTGTATTATATATTTGGCAATGACGTAAAATATTTGGTTTGAAATTAACTTTCCAGAGTCTTATGATTTTCTAACATAAAATAGAAAAGACAATAATTACAATTTTCAAATACTTTGGCAACGTTATTTAGTGAGAATTTTCAATTGTTTACGGGCTGAGATTTAGAAGTGTTTGGCAGTACAATAGATATGTACGTTTCCCAAAAGCTTTAAAATACCAGCCACTATTTTAATCGCCCAAGTTCTACTTTCCCTGCCACGAAGCACCTATACACTATCTGGATTCTCTGATGTTGAGATCGATCGATCGAGATGTGAGATCGCTTTTTACTGTGCTTGCTTGTTGCTTGTACTATATGCGCACTCATACACGCTTCCGCACACTCACACTCACACGCACACGCTCTTGCACACACACACTTATATGCACACACACTCGATCACGCACTCGCTCAGGCTCAGCTACAGGTTTATTTGTAGGTTGGACACTAGTCCTTAGCATGTATGTTTTATATATTATAAAAGATCGACTGAAGTTTATGAAAAACTGAAAGATTTGTAAAATTCATACTACGTACAGACCAGCAGTTTTAAGTAAAGTTTTTAGATAAAGGTTTAAAAGATAGTATTACAATAATTAATATATTACATCAATCAAATTTTTCGTCTTAGTAA
Source organism: Parnassius glacialis (assembly GCA_033319125.1). Lineage (NCBI taxonomy): Eukaryota > Metazoa > Arthropoda > Insecta > Lepidoptera > Papilionidae > Parnassius > Parnassius glacialis. The sequence goes on along the minus strand of JAVANC010000002.1, from coordinate 3,391,046 downwards.
GTGTTTTAATTTAAACTTTTTTGCTGGCGTGCTTAAACAAAACTGTACTTGAAATTGACAAGCCTGTTCTGTATCTAGTGTTTCAAAGTAAGTACCTACTTAACACTCCTGTCAACAGATGGTGGGGCGGATTCGTATCTCTGTTTTGCTGTTTAATGTGGTAGCGCCACTCAGCAGATATTTGATGGATGTAGCACTATAATGATGATCGGCTCGACCGGGGAAGAAGATGCTCTCACATAATGCCAGCGTAAAATAGCATCTTAATGCGTAAAGTGTAAAGAACTGGAGAGTGACGAACCTTTATAGGAAAGAAAACGAGACGTCTCATCTAAGTCCTCAGGGATGACAACGCGTCTGCATTTTTAATCTTAGTCGAGGATAGATATACTCGTAGATGTCTATGCGCCACAGTATCCGCTTACCATCACGCTGTCTGTGTGCTCGTTTGTTATTTAAAAAAAGAGATTGCAAATAACGGCCTTATTGCCTATTGACATTCTTTACAGCAAACCCTCGGTGTGGTGAGAATTAGTGGTATTTTATAAAATTAAAAAAAAATTGAACTTGTATTGATTCCCAATATATAATTACGGAGGCAAATATATACATTACTAGGAAGTCGGGACGACTTCGCACGAGTGATTTCTGGATCTCGTCAACAGCGCCGTCTGTCGGGTTAAGTGTGAATCTAAACCATCCAGGTACCCACTCAAACACACTGAACAAATGTCATTAAAATTAGTCGAGCCATTTTCGAGTTTTAGCAACAATAACGGACAATTGATTTTTATATAGAAACTAGCTGTGCCCCGCGGTTTCACTCGCGTATTATTTAAGGAATTACTGATTGATTAATTGATTTATAGTACTTCAGCATAGACATTATTTTTAGTAATCTTTTCATTTGGTATTAAAATATATTGGTTTTCACCGCATCCTGTTCTAGATAAGCCAACATATAACCACCCATGGGGAAAACAGCATTCACTTAAATCTACCCCCACGTGCTTGCAAGTCTGTCCCTGTGCTTTATTTATAGTGACTGCAAACGATACTTTTGTAAATATTTGTATTCGTTTAGAACTAAATGGTAAATCTGAAGGTGTCATAAGAATTCGAGGTATTAGTACCGTTTGCCCAGCTGCTAGCCCAGTCAAAACTATAGCAACTATGATATTATTTTTTAGAAGTTTAACTTGAAGCCTAGTCCGTTACATAGACTTGGTCGCCGCAGGTTTCGTAATAAAATAATGGGAGTGCCACTTTTTAAGTTCAATGACTATGGGGACAGCCCACAAGGATTCACAGAATTTAAAAATTCTTGAGGGTAATGTATCGCGTCTTCTTGATCCATGATAGTATCAATAGCAAGGCAGTTTATGTTGTCGCCTGGTAGTTTGGCCATTATTTTATCGTTGATGGTTTCACCGCTTGTATTTTTGGCAGGTGAAATTGCCCTTTCACACATCCATTGATAATTTGTTTAGTTTATATTAGCGACATCCGGGTATACTGCTATATATAGTACTATCTGCTCTAGTTCCCCTAACTATTACCGGCAAATTTTGTCTGAAATCACCAGAAAACATAAAAGTAATTCCACCCATAACTTTATTTGTGCTCGTAATGTCTCTGAGAGTTCTGTCTAATGCCTCTACGTGAGCTCTATGAGTCATTGTGCACTCATCCCATATTATTAGACTGGCATCTTGCAACATTTTACCCAACCGCCCATTTTTACGGTTGGAACACACACTGTCTCGTTCAAGAAGTTCTCGTTTTTAAAAAGAAAAGATAAGAGAAAATAATAAAAAAGAAATACCTGACTATTCAACGGCAATAGCAATTTGTCCCTGTGACCTAAGTGGTCATTCGCGCTTCAAAGTGTTCATTATTTTTATTTTTCTCTTTAATTAAAATAATAAAATCAAGAAAATAAATCTTTTAAAATATGCGCCATATAACATGCTATAAAGAGCAAAGTTTATCTTCATAAAATTGTCTTGATGATGAAGTAACTTTCGTTCGTAAGGGTTAATATGCTATACCTAATAATAACGCTCATTAATCACGTTTTAATTTTCAATATTTTTTGTCACAAAATACCTTATTGTGGCTTATGTATAAGAAATAAGCATATGAAATCAGGGACTTTTTTAGATGGAGTAAAGACCGATATTTTGTAGAACATTGTATTTATGTAACACTAAACGTTACGCCAGCGCACGCGAATAAAGCAGTTAGAGAGCGCCTTTTTTGACTTGCTTAACAAAAATCAATATTTAAGTCTATACGTGGTAGAGCCATGCTGCAGATATATTAGTGGTATAGCTGTAGCACAAATGGGTCGGCTCGACCGGGGAAGGACCACGCTCTCAGACTACTAGCGTAAAATAGCAGCTTAACGCTGCTGTGTTTCGTATGGTGAGTGTAGAGAACTGGAGACCCTTTTTACTGGAAAAGAGGCATTCCATCTTAGTTCTCACATGTGACAACGCATCTGCATTTGATTCGCATACGAGGATAAATGTAGATGTCTATGGGCCACAGCAATCACTTACCGTCAGGTGGACTGTGTGCTCGTTTGTCACCCTTATCCTATAAAAAAGGGCAGCTAGAGTTATAGGCTAATGCTAGATAGCCTATACGATTTCTCAGGAATGTGTCTATTATATACAGTAACAATTTTTCAAATCGGACCGGTAGTTCCAGATATTAGAGCGTTTAAACAAACAATAAAACTCTTCCGATTTATTATATTAGTATAGATTATAATATTAAGATTTTATACAAAAAAAAATACAAATACAGACTTGTTTTAAAGGACTTGCCTTAATTTTCCCGCTTGGTGGGCAGGTTTTATTAGGGCGAATTTATTAAGTTTTTTTTATAGAATAAGGGTAACAAACAAGCACACAGTCCACCTAATGATAAGTGGATGCTGTGGGCCATAGACATCGATATTTATCTACGTTGTCACCCCTGGACTAATATGGAACCTCCGGTTCTCTACACTCACCATATGAAACACAGCAGCATTAAGCTGCTATTTTACGCTGGTATTCTGTGGGAGCGCGGTCCTGCCCCGGTCGAGCCGACCCATTCGTGCTACAACCACAATATAGACGTTGCATAGCTCTACCATGTATAAAAATTGGTACATCTCTCTATCTCATCAACTTATGCCAGGAGTTGAGGCTGTAGAAGGCGTGATGAAGGTCATGCGAGAAGCCCGGTCCAGCAGTAAATTTATACGCGCCAATGAAAAAGCAGAAATATCACGAAGTAGATATTTAAGTTAATTAAAGACCTGAATACATTTTCTATTTGGTGTGTGAAGCGTGGTATTTTATTGTGAAACACTTGACCCCAATATCCGCGCGCCGGTCGTCCGGGGCGTCTGTAGTGCGAAACCGGTTCGACATGCACTTTCCCTGTCGTTAAGTACAATAAAAATAATTATGCTTATTGACTTTTAACTCAAAAACTTAGTTTTTACCCCTGTTGAACAAAGGCCCATCTTATAGATTGCTTTATGTATAGATATAGATATTTGCCATAATTGCCACGCTTGCCTAATTGGCATTAAGGTTTTTATATTTTTAGTTTTTTTTTGTAGTTTAGAAAACGAAAATGAAGTTACGAATGAAATAAAACAATTTGAGGTTAGTTATTGGTATTTTACAGAGATTTATCTATGCCTCAGGCATTTAGTCCGTTTACACATCATATTGTATGAAGTTTAAATAAATAAATGTCTTTAGTATTTTACCTGTGAACTGTTTTTGATTTGATACCTTTTCAAATTATTATGGTCAAATTTTGAGACAATACTAAAAATATGATTAAAGACAATTGAGTGCACTAGTCAATACAAATAAATTAAATTGAAGTGTCTGTTTGTAATGTCAAAATAACAGTTTTTCACTAAATGCATATGAAATACGGTACTTAAAGCCGCGACTTCGCCGCGCTGAATTTACTACGATTGGATTTTATGTATACATTGGATATTTTTTTGCGCGGAATCCTAATTCTTTTTCTAAAATAACAGTTGCCTAAATTATTGTAAGCATTATGTAAGGTATATAAAAGTGATTTTTCATACAATTTAAGCAGTCAAACTCTAAACTTTGTTCAGTTCGAAAGTCAAACAACTTTCTTCTAAGTTATAAAATTCCGATGTGTAATATAATTAAATGAGTTTTACACCAGTAAATAGTGTATTTTTAAAATCAAAACGAGTCATCCTAACAGTATAGTATAGTGCGGCAGTTCCAGCAGCAGCACTCTTCGCCGCTGCTCGGTACTTCGATCTTTTTGTTTTATTATTATCTATCTTTATTTAAAAAGGCTATGTCAGCCTTATCGTAACATAACTTGTTCCTGTTACACAAATGCTATTTAGAAAGGGGGTATCATCGGGGGTATCAGGGGGTTTCCACTTGACCGCATCCAGCGCAGAGCGGTTCGAATCGTCGACGACCGAGCTCTTTCTGATCGGCTCGATACACTGGCACTGCGTAGAGGAGATGTTGCATCTCTTTGCGTATTTTATCGCATCTATCATGGGGAATGCTGTGAGGAATTGTTCGGACTAATTCCAGCCGCTCAATTTCACCATCACACATCGCGACATAACTCGCGTTACCATCCATACCATCTGGATGATTGGCGGTCCACCACTGTGCGATTTAGAAGAAGTTTTCTCCCTCGCACAACTTCCTCGTGGAATCAATTACCACCAGCGAATTTTCGGGGCCGATACGACTTAGGAACCTTCAAGAAAAGAGCTTACACCTTTTTAAAAGGCCGCATACTCGTTTGCTCCCTCTTCTATAAAAAAAAATCATGTGATAAGAATATGAAAAAAATAAACTTCGATCTGGCAAGCAGAACTTCGTCTCCTGCGGGATAGCAGTATAATATATATATATATATATATATATATATATATATATATATATATATATATATATATATGTACTAGCTGACCAGGCAGGCGTTGTTCTGCCCTTTCCGAACGAACATTTGCTTTCCCAAAAAAACTCCTGAAATTAGCAATAAAAAAATTGAGGGTCACATATCGGGATAAAAACTATCCTATCTTTCAAGTTGGACCAAACTGCACACACTCTGCAATTTTTTTTTGAAATCGGTTCTATTTGTTGAATACTTACAGCAACACGTGGTGGTTATACTACTAAATTGTAGCTTATATTAAACGTTTGCATTTTTAATATAGCGCCATCTATTAAATATTTACTCAATCCAGTCAACAGATTTCGTCATCTGACAGAATCGTTTGGAGCTAACAGATAATTGTGACTGTCAAATAATAGACAAATAATTTTCAATAAAATAATATTGTATTGCGACTATAAATTGAGATGTAAGCTATCCTATCTTTTAAGTTGGACCAAACTGCACATTGACCAAAAATTTCATTGAAATCAGTTCAGTAGTTTAGGAGTCCATCGCGGACAAATAACGTGACACGTTCTTTTTATATATATATAAAGATAAAGATATATATTTGATACCGCCTTTGTAGCTTTATTACTGCTCTAAGGTTGACTGGCAGAGAATGCTTTTAGCATTAAGTCTGCCTGTTGATCCTGGACTTATGTGAGGTTCAAAAAGTTTAAATAAATAAATAAAATTGCTGTATTGTTTACCACACCCAGTGGTTATAATATAGTTTCTTTTTATGAATTATATTGAAGTGTAACTTAATTCCTTTTAAAGCAAAAAACTTCTTCTTTGACAACATTTGCCATAGATTTTTTTCACAATTTGACCTCCCATTGTTACGAGGGGTTACTGCTAACTCACTGCTATTAAACTGCGAAGATCTGCTTTTTGTGCTGACATTTTATTTACGCGTGTTAGTTAGTACATTCCAAACAATTCAAGGTAGACAAAGTCCAATAAACAGTCTTTAATCATGATCAGTTAACAACCTAGACATTATGTGGGACGGTGGCGGCTTAAGTATACGCTATGTGCAATATTATATAAATGTTTATTATTATATAAACGCGGCTTTAGGGTGGCCCAACAGCCACCCAAGCCTCACCTTGATCTACTGTTGCTGATATTACAAGATATGTGTAATATTGCATTTTTCCTTTTTATTTCTTTATTTTATTTAAAAAAAAGTTACCTCCACATTAGGATTTTATCCTGTATCGAGGGGGCAGTTTACATTTATAGATTTCACAAGAACAAACTCTTCAAATCAGAATTATTTGTAGGCCATACAAATACTTGTTCTGTGCGGGAATCGAACCCGCGGCCCTTAGCGCTGCAACTCATTGCTAAGCCACCGCGTCATGGAGCTGTCACTAGACGCGTCGGCTGAATATAATTTCGGAGAAAAAAACGGAGCCGTTAGTTGGACGGCTCCGTTTAGTAAAAAGCCTAATTAAGATAGTTGGCCGAAAAGTAAAGTAAAGTAAAGTTGCAGCCTATTTACGTCCCACTGCTGGGCACAGGCCTCCTCTCATTTCTGAGAAGGTTTTAGGGCAAGGATATGTCCGCCGCGCTGCCCCAATACGTTGATAAACCGCATTTATGTAGAAAATTAAGCAACCACATGACTCAGCGCAGCGATTAGAAATGTAAAAAACAGACGTATTACTTTGTAATACACCGCTAAAGCTATAATATACAAATTAAGTTTGTATATAATTAGTAACAAAAATAAAAATGAGAGGAACTATATATCTTTATATATAAAAATTACGTGTCACATTGTTTGTCCGCGATGAACTTCTAAACTACTGAACTGATTTCTATGAAATGTTTCACAACGTGTGCAGTTTGGTCCAACTTGAGAACTTGAGGGCTAATATATATATATATATATATATATATATATATATATATATATATATATATTATATATATATTATATATATATATATATATATATATATATAATATATATAATAATATATATATAATATCACTCACTGTAGTACCTATATATAATATGCTCACTCTCAGTTCTACCGAATATTAGCTGGCAGAGAATGCCAGGTAGCATTAAACCCGCTTTTTGTACATAATTTTCCTATAAAAACAATTGGTGCAATAAAGAATAAAATAAATAAATTATTGGACGATGGCCTTTCTCGTTTTACGAAGCATTTACCACGCCTCGCTGGGCAAGTAGATTGGCGATGTCAGTATCAGACCGTCCATACCTGTGGCGCTGCTCGCCATCAACGGTCTGAGTAGTAGTAGATAGTCTATTCACTAAGATAGTGTCGGTACACCCGGAGGCGCACTTATGATTATGCTTTTATTTTATTATTTTTTTCTGTGTTTGTTAAATATTTTTTTTTTCTATTCTAAGAATAAAATAGAATACTATTATGTTTATTTAGTTAATGTAGTAAAATACGAATATAAATAATAAACACAAGTTAGGTGGCAAAGAACTTTTCATTACGGCGCTTCGTTTTAAAATACCAAATTCTCCTGCGGGTGTACGCTACGACCTTAAGCTAGGGTCCCACGGCCTGTTTTGTCACAGATCAGACCGCGCCAGGCCGGACAACAGGCCGTGGGAACCATCGCATCCGATGAGGCCTGTGGTGGCCTGTGGGCGCCTGTCCGATCCATCGGGAGTCGGTAAGATCAAAGGCGCGGCGCGGCGCGGCGCGACGGCGCCTGTCGCGGCCTGTACGGGCGCGTCTGCGTCGCTTGCAATCGTTCATTTCAACTGCAGTGGCGCTTGCGCGTACATGCTCATGATGGAATGGACGAATGAGCTTATATTCGAGTTTTTAACTCTTTACGAAAATGAACCAACGCTTTGGAATATTTCGTCGCCTCAACATAAAAACAAGAACGGCTTTTGTTGAATGACGACACGCACCAGAGTCGTTTCCTCTGCTTTCTTTTTGCTTGGTTTATCAAACGTTCACCACTGAATAAAACCACAGCGGCTGTTGGAATGTCAGTCGACAGGCCGCACCAGGCCGGCACACGCCGTGGGAACGCTCAGTACGGGCCGCGACAGGCCCATACAGGCGGGACAACGCCTGGCGCGGCCTGTCGCCTGGCAGGCCGTGGGACCCTAGCTTTAGATGTCGCGGCGGAGCCTTTGACAACACGCGGCACGTGCCAAGGCGGCGCGACACAAAGGCGACCGATCTAAGCGGACAGACTATATTTTACGTCAGGCTTAAAGTAGATAGTTACACTGTCATCTATGGCATAATAAATCTTTTTGCTATTTTTCTATAGTAGAGATATACCACATTACATTATGTTAACTATGCAAACCTTTTTAGACTTCTACCCAGTTTCTATCTAAAAAATCTCATGATGTAATTTTATCTTAATTTTTGCGATAAAAAATAAACTATCCGCATGTCTTAGTTGACGTAATAAATAATTATGACAGTAATGGATTTTTAAACAACCTAGCCACGGTACATTAAGGTCTTCCAGACCGAATTTTGGTACACGGTAGTCTTAACGGAGACTAGCAATCTGCTCAACTGTGAACAGGATTATAGTGCCATAGTGTATGCCCAAGCATACACTGGGACACTATCTCTATTCCCTTACTCTGATAGCCCGATGGGACTGTAATCCGACACGACCGGAGAGAGATCAACTGCTTTACTTGTATTCCGATGCACGGAGGTGAAACACCACCAACTTCTTCACCCCGGGTTGCCGCTAAAAATTTCTTTACAGTAAAACTAATTACTGGTTATGACCTGTTCCTGGATTCGAACCCCGACTCTCATGAACAGCAATCGCGTTTACGATCCCTAGACCAGAGAGACAGCCAAGATCAACAAGGCGTAGATCGTTATACGATTAGTGTCAGTGAAAATGGGCCTTTATTATAATGTAGTCGGGTATAGAATTGCTTGAATTATTTAGTTCTTATTGGCTCTACCACCTTATAATTAGTATAATATAACAGCGTATGAATGAAATCAAAATTGTTAAAAACTATGACGATGCAACGTTTTTTTTATAGGATAGGGTGACAAACGAGCACACAGTCCACCTGATGGTAAGTGGTTGCTGTGGCCCATAGACATCTACATCTATCCTCGTTTGCGAATCAAAATGCAGATGCGTTGTCACCCGTGAGGACTACGATGGAATGCCTCTTTTCCAGTAAAAAGGTTCTTCGGTTTTCTACACTCACCATACGAAACAACAGTGTAAAGCTGCTATTTGACGCTAGTATACTGTGAGAGCGTGATCCTTCCCCGGTCGAACCGACCCATTCGTGCTACAACTATACTACTAATATAGCTGCAGCATGGCTCTACCACGTACTAGTGTTTTATTAATGACATACGATAAGAAATGACGGGATTTGATATCTTCCTGAAATTGCGTCAGTGTCTGCTCTTGGGTTCCATTGTTGTGTTTGGTTTGAAATGCTACAACTATACTACTAATATAGCTGCAGCATGGCTCTACCACGTACTAGTGTTTTATTAATGACATACGATAAGAAATGACGGGATTTGATATCTTCCTAAAAGTCCGTCAGTGTCTGCTCTTGGGTTCCATTGTTGTGTTTGGTTTGAAATTTTAAGAGGAATAATAAATATATAATAAATATATAACAAGTATACAACAAGTATAGTACATGTAAGTGGACGTTGTGCCTAAAGAAATCTACATCTACCCTCGACTAAGAATTAAAATGCAGATGCCTTGTCGCCCCTGAGGACTACGATGGAATGCCTTTTGTGACGATTCAGTGAACGCAGTTCTTGATTTAATTCCTCTCTTCCTTCTCCACTGTCAGAATAAAAAACCTGAACACACCTGGCCGAATAAAACATGGATGACCTATTTAAACTTTAAAAACAAATCAACAAGACGTTTCAATTCTGTACGAATCCGATTACTCGTTACGCGCTATTTATGAATTGTAAAAATAAACATCTGCACATAACGGAACGCGGTAGCGAAAGTATGGAGTACACTTGCTTGTTTCTTCTTTTTTATTATAGATTTTATGTGTAATTTTTAAAAGATTTTTAGGAGAAGAAATCATTATTACTGTTTTTTTTTACGTTGTATAGCCATGTGTATTTATATCATCACCAAAAGTACTACGCTCTCACAGAGTACCAGCGTAAAAAACAGCTTAATGCAGCTTTGTTACGTATGGTGAGTGTGGAGATCCGGAGATGCTTTTTACTGAAAATGAGGAATTGCATCATAGTCCTCAGAGCTGAGACCCATCTGCATTTTAATTCTTAAATGAGGATATCTATCTTCACACATGTAACATGCCCACAGAATTCACTTATCATCAGGTGGACTATCTGCAAGTTTCTCATCATTATTTTATAAAAAAAGTAGTAAGTAAACAACGGGTTTCCGGTTCTTTACACTTATCGAAGTCTGTGGCGTGGCTTACAATAAAAATTACTAGTATTCTATATTGAATACAAAAATATCATATTGCTCTCTCCATATGTGGCCATACATAAATTTCGCTACATAAAATCGTTCTTATACTTTTCTTCCGACTTCCAAAAAGGAGACGGTACTCAATTCGACTGTATGTTTTTTTTATGTGTGTTACCTCATAACTTTGTACTGGGCGAACCGATTTCCATGATTCTTTTTTTATATGAAAGCTGATAGTTCTCGTGTGGTCCCATTCATCTTCAATTCAATCAAGGTCATACCAATGGTTATTGAGTTATTCTTAAATAACCTATATTGAAGTCGCTTATATTGAAGTGGGCTGTACAAAATTTTTAATTTTAAATTATATCTAGACATCAAATCCATATTATTATTAACGTTACAACAACTACAGATATAAAATTTTGAGATTAGTTTATTTTGTAATTGATTCACTTTAGATTACTTTAGCAAAAAAATTAATTGAAAAAATATATGGACTGCCGTCCGTTGGTCTGTGCGTCGGTGATGTAAGCAATAGATTGAGATATGATAGTATTAAATAAGATTCCATATACTCTAAAGAGAATCCTAATTGATTTTTGTTATTGAACTCAACACCGTTTAAAAGTTATTAATGTAAGTCGGTAAGGTTCTCATATTTATTTCCTTGTAAAAATTATCGTCACAATTTTTATTTTTTTCATCAAAATTAAGTGAAACGCTCACGAGGCGTGCACTTTTGGGTTTTACAAATTATTCTATTCTATTCTAACGGATTATCAGCCTCCACTACAAGGCACTTTTTACTTTAAACTAACGAACTCTATTTTTAAACTAATCTACTCATAGGCGTAATATAAAAATGTATGTTAAAGCTACAAGACTATCTTGATTATAAAAACATGGTTAAAGCATATTGAAATGAGAATAAGAAAGTCGTATGTAACTTAGTGCTATGTTTATGTGTGTGTGTGAAAGCATTGTCTATCATTCCTCTACATCTGCAAAAAAAAGGTACGGCCATCTCTTCCTCGATTTTGGTCACCACTGTGACCGTGGACTTCGTATTTTATCAAAAATAGAAGTGAATGTTATCAGACTTAATTTTTTTTATTATTAATATATAATATAATTATTATCGTTACCGTTACGGCGTATTGAAGCCAACTGCTGAACATTTGCCTCCCTCATAGTTTGCTCTATATGGGGGTATATTTGCCATAGATACCACGCTTGACAAGCTGGTTGGCAACCGCAGTGTTTTATTTTTCGTCTCCCTGATTTGTTTCCCACTGTCGCCTCTTGCAACACCCACGGGACGCTATGGGTTAGTGGATATTCCGACACCGCCACTATGGTTAACACTAAGTTATTATAATTATTTTATTATTAGTCAGTCAGAGTCAGTTTCCATAAAAGAGTCTCGTGGAAAATGTACAGACTAAAATGTAAAGTATAGAGTTAGAGTGGTATCGCAGCTACGGAACTTCTTCAAGTAAAAGTGGCAGCGTGGCTCTACGCGGCAGCTTTTGCTGTCGCACGGATGGGCCGGCTTGAACCGGGGTGGTACCACGACCTCACAGAATACCAGCGTGAACTAGAGGTTTACCTCTGCGTTTCGCTTGGTGAGTGCAGGTGGCCGGAGGCCCTTTTTACTGGAAATGAGGCATTCCATATTAGTCCTCACGGGTGACAACGCATCTACATTTTGATTTGTAATAGAGGATAGATGTAGATGTCTATGGGCCGCAGCAACCACTTACCATCAGGTGGACTGTGTGCTCGTTTGTCACCCATATCCAATAAAAAAAAGACTCTTCTTTGAACCCGAGACTATCGCCAAACCACGTTCTGTAATAAGATGTCAATCTTTGAATTAAGATTTAATAAAAACTGCATTGTTTGTTTTTAATATTTCATATTGTTTTAGTTAAAACGCTTCTTCCAAACACATACAGATAATTCTTGAAAATTTTTGTCGAATCTATTTTTTATTTCTCTATAATTTCGGCCCACTTCCAATTCAGCCTACTACCTCAGTTCTACTCCATCTGACAAATGAAATATTACGAAGAACGGTGCCCAGTAGTGGCAAAAACTGAAGACATAGCCTAGATGGCTATGTCTTCAGTTTTCTAACATTAGTCAGTCGCCAGAGTCTCGTCAATTTTTCAGCAAGGTATGCCGCGTAAAATTATCAGTGACTTTTGTGAAAAATACATAGATAGTTGCACGCCTTTAATATCCGATGGGGTAGGCAGAGTCCAAAGCGCAGCGAGTTATCCTATATATCTATCCTAATCCATAAAATATGGATTTAGATGGAAAATTGTGACAGAAGTGATAGGTGGTTAGTCCATCTCCCACACAATCACAAACCGAATATCTCATTAGCTGCCTTCTACGCCATGCTAGGGATGTAACACAGTTGGTACATACTATTTTATAAAATTCTCGGTACCATACTCACCATCTGGATGCTTGGCGGTCCACGACTGTGCGTTTTACTAGGAGTTTTCTTTCTCGTACGACTTCTATGTGGAATTGTTTACCACCGGCGATTTTTCCGTACCGATTCGACTTAGGAAACTTCAAGAAAAAAGGTTATACCTGTCTAAAAGGCCGGTAACGCATCTGCAATTCCCCTGATGTTGCGGTTGTTCACGGGCGGCGGTAGTCACTTACCATCAGGTGAGCCACATGCTCGTTTGCCCCCTCTTCTATAAAAAAATACTTTTCTGTTGTAAGTCCCATATAAGTCTCTTTAATTCTCAAGCCAACTGGGTCTTTTGGGAAAGAGTAATGTTACTTACCTATATATCTACTAACATCTCGAAGTATGTAACTGAAACTATCCGAACTTCATAGTTTTCGTGTTGCAGTTGCTCACCTTTTGTCAATTGACTTTCTATAGCGGAGAGCCGAAAGACGGTAAATGTAGGTCGACGGTCAACGCATTAGCAAGTGACGTTACTGTCCAATGCGATTGGAACTGTGAAATTATTTTCAAATCTTTTTTATGTCATTAAATAATAATACTTTTAAAGATAAAATAAAGTCGCCGCCAATAATGTTTTTTTTTATATGAGAGGAGGCAAACGAGCATGCGGCTCATTTGATGGTAAGTGACTACAGTCAGCCATAAACAACTGCAACACCAGGGGAATTGGACGTAGTTATGCAAAAAGGATCCAACCCGCGATAAGTTAATTTGAGTTTATGATATTTGAAGTATGGATCGGAATGGTTTCTATCTGTTTGTAATTTTTCTTCTTATTTGTGTTCCGTTTGCTAAAATTTTTACATCACATAATAGTATAGGCCTATCTTCAGCAGTGGACTTTAATAGGCTGTAATGGTTAGATCTATCGCCTAAAGTCTGATATCTTTTCTAGCTTCAAAAATAAAGATTCTTTTTTTATTTGAAACCTGGTGCTTCACATGTGGTCCCATATAAATTTGATCAAGTTCTGACCAATAGTTTTTGAGTTATTCTTAATAATTTATGTTGAAGTCGGTTGTAAAACTTGTTTAATTTTAAATTATTGTTGTAAAAGTTTGTAATCGTTTGGAGTATTTATATAGTTTTATCATCTGGTAGGGTTGTAAAAATATATAAATGAAAATGATAAATATAGAGAAATATATATATTAATATACGTATAAATAAAAAATGTATAAATAAATATAAACAACCTAACCAGATGGAAGACCTCGGTAGAGGAGATCAAATGGCTGAGGGTTAGAGAGAAAAAGAAAGAAACCGGCGGACGATATGTCCCATTCGCTCAGATGACCCGAGAGGCTAACTAGGATTAGCATGTTTGCAGAAATGACTACAATAATAATTATGGTCGGTAAACCACCCCCACATGCTGATCACCTCGTGAGCCAGGTCCAGATATTTTGATTTCTTGTCTGTTTCGGCTTTCACGAGGTTCTCGTCATACGGAATGATAATGTCGACCAAAACTACGCTAGACTTTGCTCCCGTATTTTGACTAGTAATAATAATAAATCGAAGGAGATATGCTTTATTTTCGATAGATTCTTTTGCACATAATTTAAATGCCAGTCTATCGCATGATCTTAACAAAGAAGCTAATACTACATTTCCGTATGAAATCCGTATGATGGAAATTGTTATAATTCACAAAGTCAGGCTTATTTGCAACAATAGTCCTATTTGTGATGATGGTCCGGTCCCAGTAGAGCTTGGCGCGGGCATTTCTAATCCATGAGACCGTATTTCAGAGCGAGTTCATGGTGTAGAATCTTGGGTACTTGGTTGTGTACGTGCAAGTACTCAGAGTTAGAAAGCGCCAAACAACCGGAGTTGACACGTCTAAGTGACTCACCGGGATGTGACAAGTTCGACAGATGTCGACAGTATCCTTAACATCCCTTAGGATATGTCGCCGATAGTTGTTGGTCTCAATAATCTGATCCTGTATCTACGAAACTGTGTCTACGAAAGACTCATGTAGAGCCTTATGATATCTCCCGTGGAGCTCTTTCTCCTTCTATACAGACTCCCGGTCGGAAATGCTCTGTACTATTGGATCTTACCATTGCTCCTTGGTTAAGCATAGAGGGGTAAACCCTTTATCAGAAGAATTGTGAGCCCACCATGCTTCCGCGGCAAGTAGAGCCTCATTACTGACGACCTCGCATGATATATTCTACGGGATGTCATAATAGTGCGGACTTTTCTATCCAGGGCGTTAAGTTCAGTTTGAGTACACCTGAGTATGCCCTCATTTATTGACTGACTTCAAAAAGGAGGGGTTACTCAATTCGACTGTATGATTTCTTTTATGTGTGTTAGCTCATAACTTTTTTCTAGGTGAACCGATTTCTTTGTTAGATA
This sequence comes from Parnassius glacialis, assembly GCA_033319125.1. Lineage (NCBI taxonomy): Eukaryota > Metazoa > Arthropoda > Insecta > Lepidoptera > Papilionidae > Parnassius > Parnassius glacialis. The sequence goes on along the minus strand of JAVANC010000002.1, from coordinate 3,375,757 downwards.
AGGTCTGCATATTTTCTGAGAGTTTTTTGTAAAATTGTGACTTACTGTACAATAATAATGTATTTAATTAATTAAAAAAATGCATTTAATGTTTGTATAAATTTAAAATAAGTACAGTAGTAAATACATCGATACTGTTTACTGAAAAAAAAAATTCAAGTCGTAAATTAAATTTGAATGAAACATCACTTATGTAGATTTAATGTAGTTTTTATAGGCAAGTAATGTGTGTATTGTAAAATTATTCAAATAAAATATGTAAATAATATATGTAACGTAAATTTAGCAACAGTGTGCTAATATGTTCAATGAAAATAGAAACTACTTTTTTTTTGGTTGTTGGCGTGACACCGTAGTGTTGACCAAGTTATTCGGTTTAATGATTTAAAAAAATTCTGTTCAACACTTTTGTTTTCATTTTATATATTATTTGATACTTTTATTTTTTAATACGTGGTAGAGCCATACTGCAGCTATATCAGTAGTATAGTTGTAGCACGAAAGGGTCGGCTCGACAGGGCAAGGACAACACTCTCACTGAGTACCAGCGTAAAATAGCAGTTTTATGCTGCTGTGAGCTTGATGTTACGTATGGTGAGTGTAGAGAAACGATTTACTAGAAAAGAGGCATTCCATCTTAGTCTTCACGGCTGACAACGCATCTGCATTTTGATCTGCATCCCAAACGAGGATAGATGTAGATGTGTTACCGTCAGGTGGACTGTGTGTTCGTTTGTCACGTTTCTATAAATAATTATAATAATAAACATCACTTGTGATTTTAGCAATTCTATTAGAATGGAGCTGGGGAGGGAAAGTGTGCGGTCCTCCATTTCGAAAGGGGTAGGGTTGCTAACTCTGGGGGCATAGAGTTATCTATGCCCATCAACATAAGAACCCTATCCGAGGCTGAAACATACTGATACCTAGGTATGTCACAGAACATAGGTATCGATGAGGCGGACATGAAACAGTCTGTTTGCGATGTGTTTTATGCACGCATGACAAAAGTGCTTAACAGTCTTTTGTCGGGCGTTAATAAGACACACGCATTGGATCATGCCTGTTCTCATGTATACATTTGGCATACTCAGGTGGACTCAGACCGAACTGAACGCTCTGGATAGAAAAGACCGCACAATTATGACGTCCCACAGAATGCATCATCAAAGATCGTCAGTAATGAGGCTGTACTTGCCGCGGAAGCATGGTGGACGCGGCTTTTTAAGCGCGCTTACCATGCATAATCGCGAAGTGTGCAGCCTACGTAACTACTTTCTGACGAGAGCGGATGATCCATTCTATAAGGACGTTATTTCTTGTGATAAAGGACATACCCCTCTATCCTTAGCCAACGAGCAATGGCAAGACCCGGCAGTACAGAGCATTTCCGACCGGGAGACCGTATGGAAGGAGAAGGAGCTCCACGGGATGTTCTACAAGGCTCTACATGAGCATTGCGTAGACACAGTCGCCTCCCTCCACTGGCTACGTTTTAGTGACCTCTTTGGGGAAACCGAGGGTTTTGTCTGTGCAATACAGGATCAGGTTATTAAGACCAACAACTATCGGAGATACATCCTAAGGGATGGCACCGTCGACATTTGTCGAGCTTGTCGTTATCCCGGTGAATCACTTAGGTATGTCATCTCCGGTTGTTCGGCGCGTTCTAACAATGAGTACTTGCATAGGCACAATCTAGTAGCCAGGATTCTACACTAGGAGCTTGCTCTAAAATACGGTCTCGTGGATCGGAAACTGCCTTAGTATAAATACATGCCGGAAGCCGTGCTCGAAAATGATCGCGCCAGGCTCTACTGGGACCGGGCTATCATCACAGACAGGACTATTCTTGCGAATAAGCCTGATATTATGCTGATGGACCGGGTACAGTCAAGGATATTTTTGGTCGACTTTACCGTTACGTATGACGAGAACCTCGTGAAAGCAGAAGCAGATAAGCGTACAAAATATCTGGACCTGGCTCACGAGGTGACCGACATGTGGGGCGGACTGCCGGCCGAAATTATACCTGTAGTCGTTTCTGCGAACGTGTTAATCCCAGTCAGCTTCTCGGGTCATCTGAGGCGACTGGGACTCCGTGACGGACCGCTCCAAGCTCAAATGCAGAAGGCGGTGCTCCTCGATACGGCACGCATCGTCCGCCGATTTCTTTCCCTTTCCCCCTAACCCTCGGCCGTTTGGTCTCCCCTGCCGAGGGCTTCCATCTGGTTAGGTTTTTATTTATTTATGTATTTTTGTATACCTATTTTATTTTGTTGATATTTATGTATGTTTATCATATTCATTTACAATTATATATTTATACAGCCCAACCAGATGAGAAAACTATATAGATACCCCTCAATAATAATAACATTTTCTCAAACGTAATAAAACTATAAAAATACATACTCGTCTAATGAAATTGAAAGTCTCTGTCAGTAATATAGGAATAACGGGCTTCTTTTAAGTTTAAGGGGTTATTTACATCCTACCAAGATATGAAATAACCATATGAATTTTGCCTGTCTGTCTGGGTTAATCTTCAGAATGTTCAAACCAGTTCATTAACAGATGGAAAGCAATGCCAAGCTATATTATTTCCGGAAAAAGTAAAGTATTTTCTGGAAATGAAAACACAGATAAAATAATTTTCTTTGATGATTATGTTGTAATTAAATGATGCCATATCAATAAATCCCACCCAAACGACGCTGCTAAATTTAAAATGTGGCAGTATTCGTTAAAATAATTGTGTTTTCAGACATTTCTAGCTTTTAGTTGCATTATTTAATATAAAATGGTGTTAGCATTAATATTTTCCAAATAATATGGTATGAAAAGCTCATATTTTTTTTAAATATAATTTATATTTTAAGTGGGGTATTTTACGATATAAGTATTGCACACCTCGAACGTGAAGCGGAGTGTTGGGCTTCACTACCAACATGTCAAGGTCACTACCCAGTCTCATTAAATCCGGTAATTTCATCTCGCGTAAACGAGACGCTTTTACCGTCGTCTATTAGAAGCTATAAAAATCTAGCAGGTCTCGTAACATGGCGTGTCTCTTTGTGTATAAAATATAAATTATCTATGTACTGAAGTCATAAATTCTATTAATACTTTGCTTGCGTTTTAGGTTTTATGAAAAAAAAGTGAAAGATGTCTTCCCCATAGAGCCAAATATTTTATATGTAAGTATATGTGTAGGTATAATATAAAATAAATATATACCTTGTTTCCAGTAAAGAGGGTCTCCGGTTCTCCATACTCACCAAACGGAAAACAGCAGCCATTAAGCAACTATTTCACGCTGGTATTCTGTGAAAGCGTGGCCCTACCCCGGGCGGGCTGACCCGTTAGTGCTACAATCATAATATAGCTGCAGCATAGCTCTACCACGTCACATACGTCTAAAGATAAAACGTCTTATCCGGTCATCACTCCACCACCAGGTGGACCGCCCTATTCACTACTAACCTATACGAGGCTGCCATTCGTGAACCTTTCTTCCCTATCGGTTGCTGGTTCTTCGAGCTATATGGCCAGTCCATAATCACTTCAGGTTACTGATCCGTTAGGCTATGTTGGTTAATCTAGTTTTACTGCGGATAACTTAATTTCGAAGTCTTAACGAAGAGTGTTGTTGTTGGACAGCAGATCTTTTGCTGCTTTAGAATCAAGTATATTCTAGATGTTTCGAAATATTTTACTAAATACTTACATCAGCTTATAGTTTTTGTACCAATTAACAGCAGCTAAAACTTTTCCTTTTAATAAACGTCACGGCAATATTTCTAAATAAGAGTGACATTATTATTATGAAAGTATATGCAAATGTTGGATGAATCAATACACACAGTCTAATGCAGAAGGCCGTTTAAAGTTCATTAGTTTCAAAAATTTTGCAATATATAAATAAATAAATTAGAACCGCAGTGGTTCAGGGACTAAGTGCTCGCCGTGAGTTTCAAAGTATGTTAGCAACCCGGGTAAAGATGAAGAATACGAGTGATAAACGATCACAAATTCCAACTGATAGTAAGTGGATGTTGTGTGTAGCTACATCTATTCTCAATAAAAAATCATAATTCAGGTGCGTTGTCACCCCTGAACACTAGGATGGAACGCCTCGTATTCAGTAAAAAGGGTCTCCAGTTCTCACACTCACCATACAAAAACACGCAGCTGTATTATTAGTAGTTGCTATATTACGCTGGTATGGCTGTCAGAGCGTGGTTCTTCCCCGGTCGAGGCGACCCGTTCGTGCTACAACGATAATATAGCTGCAGCATGGCTCCACCATGTAAAAATATTGCATGTGTAGTATTCGCGTAAATATAAGAAGTCGTTACAGAGAGGGAAAGCGAAACGGGCCGTTGAACTCTGACCTTGTTAGTGTTCACTGCAATCTAATAGAATAAGACATGCCTTCATATGAACGCTCACGCAAACCATTAAGCAGTAAAGATTAAACAGTAAAGGTCTGCGACCTCAGACTCGAATAAAAATTATAAAGTGGGCCAGGGAAATTTGCAAGTAAAAATTAATATTGCAAGTCACACTTACTTGATTACCATAGAGTTTAAAGTTCTTCTGTAAGTGATTTCTGAAATGTTCAATGAATTATTAAGATATCATTATCATTATAGGCCTATGGCAGTCCACTACAGGACAAAGGGATCTCCCAAGCGCATCACTTAGCCCTTCAGCTCCACGCATCCAGTTGTTGCCAGCAGATCGCTCCTTCTAGCCAGGGGGAGTCCAACACTGCGTCTACCTAAGCGCAATCTCCAATCTATGACATGTCTACTCCAACGGTTATATCTGAGATATAGATTGCTGGCCCCAAAATCTAGGCTAAGATACAGTGTTGTCAGTAATTAGATATTTTTCTGTTTTATATCCGAAATTAACAAGCCGTGGTAGCTCAGACGGCTGAGTGATTTTTTTATATAATAAGGGTGACAAACGAGCACATAGTCCACCTGATGGCAAGTAGATGGTGGGGACCATAGTATCTATCGTATCATATATCTATAGTATCCTCAATTAATAATCAAAATACAGACCCGTTGTCACATCTGAGATGTTTGACGTCCCAATGTCATAGTTAACCACGGTCACCTCCAGATTAAAAATTATAAATTTTTTATTTATAATTTTTAAAATTTTGTTTACGATCTACGCAGTATGAACTTAGAGTATAGTATCTTGAAGATAAGAAAGTGCTCGAAACGTCGGGAATATAAAATAAGTTATTATACGCGATAAAATCCGTAAAACTAGTTTTATTTAAATATGTAGTGTTCGCGTAAATATAAGAAATCATTATGTAAACCCAAGCCTGTAACCTAGAGTGGTAGGCAGAGACTGCGCACTTTTCTGCCGACTTCCAAAAAGGAGACGGTACTCAATTCCACTGTATGTTTTTTATGTGTGTTACCCCATAACTCTTTACTGGGTAAACCGATTTCGATGATTCTATTTTTATGTGAAAGCTGGTACTTCTCGTGTTATTCTTAATAACTTATATTGATGTCGCCGTACAAAATTTTTAATTTTAAATTATATTTTGCACGATCCTGACACAACTCTTGCAATTCTTTTGTATTTATATTTCACCCATACATGTTTCTCGGTTAAGGTTGCGCTTAATAAGGCTCATCTTCATTATAATAATAATGTCCTCAGACCAAATTTCGGTCACGGCGGCCATCTCTACCGAGACTAGCCATCTGCGCAGGAATGGATTGTAGTGCACGAGTGTTTGCGTCAACACAAGTGCACTGTATTCCTTTAGCCTCATAGTACTCATCTTACATCTCATCTTTTATACGTGGTAGAGTCAAGCTGCAGCTATATTAATAGTATAGTTGTAGCACGAATGGGTTAGGCTAGGTTAGTAATTAGATGACCGTGTGACGCGGAAGGCTGACCGTTACAATGATCTTCTTTCAAATCTTCTTTTTTATAAATGCTGACTTTTATGTGCCGTGTTCGAATATTTATACGTGGTAGAGCCATGCTGCAGCTATATTAGTAGTATAGTTGTAGCACGAATGGGTCAGCTCGACCGGGGAATACCAGCATAAAATAGCTGCTTAACGCTGCTGTGTTTCGTGTGGTGAATGTAGAGATCCGGAGACCCTTTTTGCTGGAAACGACGCATTTCATCTTAGTCCTCGCGGGTAACAACGCATCTGCATTTTAATTCGCAAACGAAGATAGATGTAGATGTCTATGGGCCACAGCAACCACTTACCATCAGGTGGACTGTGTGCTCGTTCGTCACCCTTATATTATAAAAAAAGTAAGATAGGCAATCCAAAATGACTTGAGGGAGATTTTATCTTAGCGCTAATTATATAAAAAGGTATTCAATTGTATAAAAAGGTATTTCAATCTAGGCCATAATTATCGACGCAAAAGGTTAATGACTTAAACTGTGGCAACGTATAATCAGACGACGTTTTCTATTGTATTTTCGTTATCTATTAGACCCTCTAAATATCTGAACATATGCCTCCCCCATATATTGCCTCATAGGGATTCTGTCATGTTGGCACGCTTGGCACGCGGGTTGGCAGCCGCAGCGTTTTATTATTTTGAGTTGTTATTATAAAGATACTACTGCCGGTAACAGTTTCCCATTGTCGCCTCTTACTACATCCTCGGGATGTTATGTGGTAGTGGATATTTTTAAATCGCCACTACACAGTCGGTTGATAATCGTCAAAAGCGTAGCGTGGACTAATATAGACGTGGACGAAGTCGCATCAGCGAGGCTCTTTCTACCCAATAGATCTACCCTGCTAAACCTGCTTAAACATGACATACCTACTCATATCTATTAATTCCTGAAAAGTCTCGTATTCCGTCAATCTTACGTTCGCGGTATTTGAAGGTAGTTAAAACGGCCTCACAGTCGCACTTAAGAGGGGCTTCTTGCGAGGCCCCAAACAAACACGCTTTTAAATTTGTGACGTCCTTTTTCGAACGTAAAAGTCATCAAATTCATTAGACATCTCTGGTAAAGTCTCCGGGTATCACATATTAACGGCCCCATTTAAGTGCGAGGCCGCGGGCGAGGGCCCTCTTCGCCATCGCCTAGCTACGCCACTGATGGTCGTAATTAGTTGACCGTGTGACGCGGAAGGCTGACCGTTACAATGCTCTTGTTTCAATTTTTTTTTTTTAATGCTGACTTTTATGTGCCGTGTTTGAATACTAGCCACCCCGTTTGTAAGAGCTTTTAACTAAATGTATATGAAAGAAGTACATACAAAAAAGATTTTTTTTTGTATTTTATTAGTTATATATATATATATATATATATATATATATATATATATATATATATATATATATATATGCTTTTGATTTGTAAGTTGCATTGTTTAATAGAATAAACCTAGCAAGCTAACAGCATAGCAAAGTGGCGAAGCAATCAGCTTTGTAGCGGTTTCTAACGGTTGCCGTTGAGCAATCAGTTTCAAAATAGGAGGTTCAGATGCCTGGATTATTAGTAATCGATTGCTGAAAACAGAATTTGAAAATTCGAAACCGTTCTCGAGATAATCGTGGGACAGACGGACAGACGGACAGACGGACAGACATCGTGAAATCAATAAGTGTCTTCGCAAGCTTCGCCACTAAATAAGGGCCACAAACGACCACACAGATCACCTTATGATAAGCTGTGGCCCCTAGACACCACATTTATACTCGATTAAGTACCAAAATGCACTTCCGAATAATAAGATGGAATGCCTTGTTCCCAGTAAATAAGTTTGCCGGTTCATCATAGCAAACACAGCAACATTGAGTGCTGTTTAACGCTGGTATTTTCTAAGAACGTGGTCCTTCTCCGGTCGAGACTTTGAATGAGGTTGAATACCAGCGTAAAATAGCAGCTTAATGCTGCTATGTTTCGTATGGTGAGTGTAGAGTACCGGAGACCCTTTTTACTGGAAAAGAGGCATTCCATCTTAGTCCTCACGAGTGACAATGACAAACACCACTTACTTACTGTGTGCTCGTTTGTCACCCTATCCTATAGAATAAAAAAAATAGCCAACCCATTCGTGCTAGACCATAATATAGCTGCGGCATAACTCTACCTGCATAGGTTACAATTAGGTCGAAGAAAGTACAACAGTTTTTATTTTTTTACTATACAGCTTGTAACTGCAGTAACGAAAGGCTAAGTAATACATATTAAAATATAGAGATATTAATCAGTATGACAAACAGCGAGGTAATTCGTTAAAGTAATTAACAACATGTTCATGCTCTAGTAAAAAAGTTTGTAACGACCACTAACTTTAATGGTTAAAGTGTACTATACAAGTGAAGATAAAATAAGGACTGCTTATAAACTTGCGGTTGAAACGTCAGTGTATATATTATAATGATTTGTTATGTTTAACATATTTAAATATAAGAATGTAATATAAGTTAATATACGCGATAAAATCCGTAAAGACTAGTTTTATTTAAACGTCAGTATATACTTTATTTAGGGCCGGCCATATAGCTCGAAGAACCGACAACCGATTGGGAAAAAAGGTTCTCGAGTCGCCTCGTACCGGCGGACGAAGTGTAGGGCGTCCCCCTACTAGATGGAGTAACGACCTGGTAAGATATGCAGGAAGTCGATGGATGCACGTGATTTATGGCATTCCTTGGGGGGGGGGGGGGGGTCTATGTTCAGCAGTGGACTTGTGAAGGGCTGTAATGATGATGATATACTTTATTAAAGTTTAATTAATTATATTGATTATTTGGTTAAGATGTGCTTATAATAACGTAATAAAAGCCCTTTTCTAACTCATAATTCTACAAGCACTCCACGCCCACAGCTGGCTAAATATCTCCCCTATGGTGTGATATACTGTAGTCGCCACGATTATCAAGTCGATTGTAAACTCAACACTAGATATTGCACAGATTAAACGTCGCTTTCTGTCGTCAACATATCTTATTTTGTGTTTGACTACCATCTCGTACTTGATAGTAAGTGTATTGAAGTTTTAGATGATAATACGTACAGTAATAGCGTAACAAAAGTTAATTCACTCTTCATTGCAATCGGACGGAAAGAGGTCAGTCAGTAAGTTAAAACGCGAAAATTTAATTATGGTATAATATATAAATTATTCGGCTAAATATGAAAAAAAATATTTCTAATGAACATTATGTCGTACATTAGCCTACTAAATAAAGTAAATTTAAGATTAGTCGGCTAATCTTATGTTTATTTTTTTAAATTGGCCATAACGTCAACATTTTACTGTTGCTGGAGCCCGACTCCATAAGTTTCTTAATAGAAAGAAAGAAAGAATAATTTAGTTTTATTTTTCTTATTTAAACCTAAGTTTCAAGCACATAAAATACAAACACACTGGATAAAAAAAGCAAGGGGATAAAATGTGTGTGCATAATATTTCATAAGTGTATGCATATAAATTTGTGACATCAAATAGGAGACCTACTCATACACAACTCAACAAATAGGAGACAACTCAGCATAATTCTGCAAAGGCAGCGATAGTTTTCAGTTGGAGCCTTATGAATTCATCAAAAAGCCGGTGTGTGATTTTCCAGTTACGTGTATACTAATGTACATAGATAATACACATACATTTAAATAAAACTAGTTTTAAGAACTTTATCGCATATATTAACCTATTTTATATTCCCGAAGTTTTGAGCACTTTACATTACCCATGGTCAAGAGGGGACTGAGGTGTTTGACATCGCAATGTCGTACTTAACCACGGTTACCTCCAGATTATAATTATTAAAATTTTCTTCCGATCTACGCAATATGAACTTACTGCGTAGATCGGATTGGGATTTAATTTTATTAATCATAAGATCCCAAGCAGATGTTAGCACTCAGCCATCTTTTCTATTGAAATTAGGATGTTTTTGGATTTCAATAGTCTCGTGAATAATCCTTGGAAAGAATCGGTCTTCTTTGGCGAGGATTTGTGGTCTAAATCTATTGTAGTGACGGGGGCTATCTTGTACGTGTTTACAGACTGCAGAGTTCCCGGAGCGTCGATTCTTTACATCAGCTATGTATTTTTTAACTCGGGTTTTTATGGATCTTTTAGTTTGTCCTATATAAGAGAAAACACATTCACAGTCAAGCTTGTACACTCCTGCATCTTGCAGAGGGACATTACTCTTGACTAATGGTAAAAACTGACTAATCTTCTTCGGCGGCTTGCAGTGTTTTAATGGAAGCACGCTTTAAGATGTAGTCAATCTTGGTAGTGACACTTCTGACTTATGTCAGTACAGCAGGCACTCGCTCGACTGTGACCAGCTTCACTTAATACACATATATACTGAGATTGGCGTAGCTAACACATATGTGTGTATATATATATATATATATATATATATATACATATACATTTTCTTAATAAAATATATTGATACTCGTATATAAATGATTACACACATTTGGCTCTATGGGGAAAGTAGTTTTTTTTTCATTAAAATCTGCAAAGTATTATTATTATGGGGTATCTATAAAGTTTTCACATCTGGTTGGACTATATAAATATATAAATGAAAATGCAAATAATAAACACATAAATATCAATAAAATAAAATAAATACATAAAAAATACATCTATATATATAAAAATTACGAATCACATTGTTTGTCCGCGATGAACTCCTAAACTACTGAACTGATTTGCTTGAATGAAATGCTTCACAATGTGTGCAGTTTGGTTCGACTTTAGAGATAGAATAGCTTTTATCCCGATAAGTGACCCTCATTTTTTATTGTGAATTTAATTTAAGAATATAATTTTTTTAGGACACATGGTCGTCGGAAAGGGCAGAACAACATCTGCCTGGTCAGCTAGTAAATAAATAAAAACCAACCAGATGGAAGCCCTCGGCACGGGAGACCGGAAACGGCTGAGAGTTAGGGGGAAAGGAAAAGTAACAGGCGGACGATGCGGGTGGTATCGAGGAGCACCGCCTTCTGCATTTGAGCTTGGAGCGGTCCGTCACGGAGTCCCAGTCGCCTCAGATGACCCCAGAGGCAGACTGGGATTGACCCGTTCGTAGAAATGACTACAGGTATAATTTCGGTTGGCAGTCCACCCCACATGTCGGTCACCTCGTAAGCCAGGTCCAGATATTTTGTTCGCTTATCTGTTGCGGCTTTCACAAGTTTCTCGTCATACGGAATGGTAATGTCGACCAAAAATATCCTTGACTGAGCACGGTCCATCAGCAAAATATTAGGCTTATTCGCAAGAATGATCCTGTTTGTGATGATGGCCCGGTCCCAGTAGAGCCTGGTGCGTTCAGTTTCGAGCACGGCTACCAGCGTGTACTTATAATAAGGCAGTTTCCGATTCACGAGACCGTATTTCAGAGCGAGCTCCTGGTGTAGAATCCTGGCTACTAGGTTGTGCCTATGCAAGTACTCAGAGTTAGAAAGCGCCGAGCAACCAGAGATGATATGCCTAAGTGATTCACCAGGATGGCGACAAGCTCGACAAATGTCGACTGTGCTATCCCTTAGGATGTATCTCCGATAGTTGTTGCTCTTAATAACCTGATCCTGTATTGCACATACGAGACCCTCGGTTTCCCCGAAGAGGTCACCAAAACGTAGCCATTGGAGGGAGGCAACTGTGTCTACGAAAGGCTTATGTGGAACCTCCCGCGGAGCTCCTTCTCCTTCCATAAGGTCTCCCGGTCGGAAATGCTCGTTGACTAAGGGTAAAGGGGTAAGTCCTTTATCACAAAAAATTATATTAAGATTTTTGGCTTGGATACTTGTCCTTTAAGCAATTGGCAAAGTAGAAATAGACTGTACGTACCTAGATAACTTAAATTTAGTACTCAAAGAGACACGCCATGTTACGAAGACCGCTATTTTATTTTAAATAAAATATCTTCTTAGCAAGCTAGGAATTTTTATTATATCGTGAGATTTTTACTTTTACAAAACCGCCAAAAGCTTAAACTAAAAAATAAATATTAGATATCGTCGCTAATTAAGGACGCACATTTTGTATATAATAGTTTTTAAACTTGAGGTTTTTTAAAACGTTAGTTTGCAGGCGACCTTACAGTCAGCTCATTCGATTTCACGCTCCGAGAAGTATGAAAGGAATTTGTTACAACTTTTGTTTTATTATACTTTCGTAATTTATAACTTTTGAATTGAAAAAGAAGGAGGTACTCAATTCGACTCTATGTTTTTTCTTTTTTTTTATGTGTACCTAATTACTTTTTCTGGGTGAACCGATTTCGATGATTCTTTTTTTATTTGAAGGCTCGTACTTTTCATGTGGTCCTAAATAAATTTGATCAAGGTTTGACCAACAGTTTTTGAGTAATTCTTAACCATTTATATTGAAGTTGGTTGTACAATTTTTTTTATTTTAAATTATATATTATGGAGTCTGCCTGGATAAGCAGTACCCTCTTACACGTTTTTGAAAATTTATGAATGACTAGCTGTGCCCGCGGCTTCATAAAAACGCATAGTTTTTAGTGCTTTATTATTATACTTTCCTATTTGAATCGGATTTTGTTCACAATTTCATGAGTTTTAATTTTTTGTGCGGAACCGTTATTATTACCAGTGAGACTCCCGACAAAATTGGTCCAGCCGTTTCGGAGATTAGTCAGAACAAACAGACAGACAAACATTTTAAAAATCGTTTTTCCTTGTTATAAGTATCATTTAGTGAAAAGTTGTTATTTTTATATTACAAACAGACACATCAATTCTTTTTTATTTTTATAGATATAAAATAATAATACCTAAGAATGAGTTGTTCGCTACCAAGCTATTTCTAATTTGTTTGTAATACCTATATTAAATGATCGTAAACTGTTGCTATTTCTTTTAAAAAATGTCCTGCTGGGTTTCTTGCTGGTTCTTCGCAGTTCAGAGTAAATGAAACATAAGAGTGACTTTCAATAAGTGTTATTTACATATTGAATTAAAACATTTCTGTTTCTATTTTCATTTATATCTGAACGGTAAGAGAGCCAGTATAACAGGTAACAGCAAGTTGTAAGGCATTTTATATTAATCCTTAGAGGGGACAACGTAACTGAAGCTTTTTATATTTGAATTTGGTTGCAGATGCCTATAGGCTACATTAGCCACTTACCATAAGGTAGGCTGTAACTACCTTCTCTACTGCAGTTTTATAAAAAAAAAAAATTTTATAAAACGGATTAGATAGAAATTCGATCGGTACACGTATGCCAATAAATTTGTTTGTCGTTCTAAATATTGTTGAAGACTCTTACCCTCAACTATGTTACTGGCACTTGTTTCGTTGTATACTTAAAGGTTATTATTTAAATAACTAGCAAGGAAACTATGTAATAAAGTACGGAAGGTAGAATATGAATATTAATTTTAAATGTGTTTATATTTTATATATTGCAATTAGTTCCTGTTATAAAAAATAAACAAACGTATCTTAGCAGTACTTGGCGATCTAAATAATGAAGAACGTCAAGTTAACATTTGTAATTGCTGTTTATTGCATATTAATTAAATAACAGTATTATATTGCGAAATAATTGTACAGGAAAACGACTTAATTAAGCAGTGCTATGTGCGATTTTATAACGCTAATTTTGTATTCAAGTTCATATAAAAATAGAACACAATTAGTGTTCTATTTTTATAGCAAAACATATGATCTAACTTACATACATTTATTTTTATAGAAATTGGGTGACAAACGAGCACGCAGTCCACCTGATGGTAAGTGGTTGCTGTGACCCATAGACATCTACATTTAACCTCGTTTGCGATTCAAAATGCAGATGCGTTGTCAGCCGTGAGGACTAAGTTGGAATGAATATACTTTATTGTACACCACAAACAAATAAACAAATTACCTAACAAAAGACAGGTTAAATGTACAATTTGGCGGCCTTATCGGTACATAGCGGTCTCTTCTAGGCAACCAAGGGTGTAAAGGAATAAACAATGTATACTAGGTAAGTGGTGCAATAAAATTATACAAAATATAATATCAATACATGCGATATTTAGACAATAAATGCAATAAAATAACATATACATAACTAACACATGAAATGATATAAATTACTAATATATAATAAAAGATAAAGTAAAGCATATAATATATACATAAACATACAAATATAAGAGAATATAAACAAACTTACATATCTACCCAAAATACATAAATAAATTACAAATTTCATCAAACAATAATATAAAGCTAATAAATACAATAAATACATAATCACATAATTATCCTAACGGTTTCCGAACGATTTAGACAAGTAATGTTCTTTAAGTAGTCGCTTAAAGATTACAATAGATTGTGCTTCACTTATGTGCAAAGGTAGGGCATATGCACACACAATAATAAATGCTATCAAAACAATCTTTCATAAGTTATTTTATGGGCTATTAATATGCGATATTTCAGCGTCTAATTAATATTAGATACGTGGACATCCCAGAGCGTAATAGACTGGACAGTAAAAGATTTATTAAAAAACGATGTTTTGTGAGTTGGTATCCTTAAAACGATTTTTCTAGAAGAACGTAGAGGTTCCCCCGGCAGCGCCACGAAATTAAACTTCTCTTTTAGATAGGGAGGAGCAGAAGGATGAAATACTACACAATACAGAATAGAAAGAATATGCATGTTCCGGCGAAGTCGGATAGGTAACCACTTGAGACGTGAGCGAAATTGGGAAATATGGTCATTTTTTTTATAGGATAAGGGTGACAAACGAGCACACAGTCCACCTGATGGTAAGTGGTTGCTGCGGCCCATAGACATCTACATCTATCCTCGTTTGCGAATCAAAATGCAGATGCGTTGTCACCCGTGAGGACTAAGATGGAATGCCTCATTTCCAGTAAAAAGGGCCTCCGGCCACCTGCACTCACCAAGCGAAACGCAGAGGTAAACCTCTACTTCACGCTGGTATTCTGTGAGGTCGTGGTACCACCCTGGTTCGAGCCGGCCCATCCGTGCGACAGCAAAAGCTGCCGCGTGGCTCTACCACTGTTCATATTTGCGCAATCCAAATAAGAACCGAATACTAGTATTTTGAAGTCTCTCAAGCTTATTTAGCTGGTCCTCAGTTATGTCTACATAGCTTGCGTCAGCATAGTCGAGGATCGGAAGGAGAAGAGACTGTGCGAGCATAATTTTTTTAGGAATGGGAAGAAATAATCGAAGGCGACGCAGAGAACAAAGAGCGACAAAGGTTTTCTTACTTACCTCATTCAGTTGGCGTATCCAATTTAAGGCATTATCAATATAAATACCAAAGTAAGGGACTACTATTCCATCGAATACTATAGGTGGTACGGTGAACCAATCAACTCTTGGGATAAAACTCTGGCTACCAATAATGATAGCTTGAGACTTTTTAGGATTCACATTTAGACCATATGATTTACTCCAATCATGAATAATATTTAGATCGTTATTCAATGTAGCGTATGCATTCGACAAATTCTCAAGAGTTGACTGTGTGTAAATCTGGACATCATCCGCATACATGTGGTAGGGAGAAGATATTTTATGAGTAATTGAATTAATGAAAATGGAAAAAAGTAAAGGTGACAACACGCCGCCCTGCGGTACACCTGCAGTAATATCACACCAAGGTGAGGGAGTTTCATCGAAACGAATACACTGCGGACGGCCACAGCGATAAATTTGAAACCAGTTAATTACTAATGGAGATATGTTAAGGGAACACAACAGACTCAACAGTATATCATAGTCAACATTATTGAACGCATTACTGAAATCCAGCAAGTTCATGACTGTGAGTAGTTTATTATCCATACCCCACCGTATGTCATCAGTAACTTTGATTAAGGCAGTAGCCGTACTATGACCAGGAAAACCGGATTGTAAAGAATTTAATAAATTGTGCTTATTGATGAAAAGGGTCAGCTGTTGGCAAATTAGTTTTCCAAGGACTTTAGAAAGGAAAGGTAAGATCGAGATGGGACGAAAATCAGAGAGGTTGACGGGATTAGATCTCTTCGGAAGGGGTATAACATGAGCACTCTTCCAGGCTTGAGGGAATTTAGAGGAAGAGACAGATGCATTAAGTAAATGAGTGATAATGGGTTATGTTATATATATATAGCTATGTTGAATGCCTCTTTTCCAGTAAAAATATACATATACATAGCTTCACGCCTGTAATCCTTGGGACTGACAGAATTCAGAAAACAGTAAACTACTCGAACCACGTTTATTATACCCAAAATATATGGCTGCTACTAGTACGTACTAGAAGAAACACTGTGACTTGATTGTTTGCAACACGTATTAGAGCCCGCGGGCTCAAAGTTAGTTAAATGCGATTTCTGTTCTAGTATGTAGTACAAATTACTTGAATGGGTATAAATGGAATATTGGCTCAATCTCAAACCTAATATTCCATAAGTCGCTTTTAACAACATGGCAACATAGTTGGCAATTTTTTTCACACATGAACATTGGCTATCAAAATGACTACTACATAACCATTATATCATCATCATCATCATTGCAGCCCTTCACAAGTCCACTGCTGAACATAGACCTCCCCCAAGGAATGCCACAAAGCACGGTCCTGAGCCACCTGCATCCATTGACTTCCTGCATAACTTACCAGGACGTCACTCCATCTAGTGAGGGGACTCCCTACACTTCGTCCGCCGGTACGAGGCCGCCACTCGAGAACCATTTTTCCCCATCTGTTGTCGGTTCTTCGAGCTATATGACCGGTCCATTGCCACTTCAGCTTACTAATCCGTTGGGCTATGTTGATCACTCTGGTCCTACTGCGTATATCCTCATTTCTAAGTTTATCACGCAGAGAATCTCCGAGCATAGTCCTCTCCATAGCTCGCTGAGCGACCTTGAGCTTCCTCATCCAGCCAGCAGTGAAGTATCAGGTCTCAGTTCCATAGGTCATCACTGGCAACACGCACTGGTTGTACAGTCTCGTTTTTAAGTTTAGAGGTATACCTGACGAGAAGATGTGCCGTAATTTCCCGAACGCTGCCCAACCGAGTTAAATCCGTCGATTGACCCCTCGGTCTAAGTTGGACTTACCTAGGACTTAAATTTTCGGTCCCAGGTAAACATACTCGTCAACAACTTCGAGCTTATTGCTTCCAACAACTACCGGCATAGGTGTGACATGGATATTAAACATGATCTTTGTTTTATCCATGTTCATCTTAATACCTATCCGTTGGGAAACACTATTGAGGTCATTGAGCATAGTGCTTAGGTCCTCCAGTGATTCTGCCATAAGGACTATACAGTCGGCAAATCGAAGGTGAGTGATGTACTCGCCATTGATGTTAATACCGTATCCTTTCCAGTCCAGAAGCTTGAAAACTTCTTCCAATGCAGCGGTGAAGAATTTTGGGGATAAAACGTCACCTTGTGTTACACCTGTCTGCAATTGGATAGGTTTCGTACTCTGGTTTTGTACTCGAACCGCCATCGTAGCCCTACTGTACAAGCACTTCAGCACTTCGATATTCCGACAGCCAACTTAGCACCGCTGAAGGGACTGCAGCACCGCTCAAATTTCGACAGAATCAAAGGTTTTTTCATAGTCCACATATGCCAGACATAGTGGCAAATTGTGCTCCTCGGACTTCTGTACAATTTGCCGAAGGGTATGTATGTGGTCTATGATGCTAAAGCCCTTTCGGAAACCGCTTGTTCGAGAGGCTGGAAGTCGTCAATTCTGCACGTGAGACGATTCATAATGACTCTCAAAAACAGCACGTAGACGCTGCTCAGAAAGGAAATCGATCTGTAGTTCTTCAAGAGAGCGTAGTCACCTTTCTTGAAGAATAAGACCACCGCACTTCTGCTTCACGCCTCCGGGGTAATGCCACCACGGAGGACGGAATTAAAGAGCTTCTGAAGGACTTCAGGTACCGGTTTTCCACCCGTTTTCAGAAGCTCCGCTGTAATTCCATCCTCGCCTGGGGCCTTGCCGTTTTTAAGGTGCTGGAGAGCCATTTTAATCCCGCTCAGACTGACGTCCGGGATATCATCGGAATAATGTCGGATAAGGCTCACTCTTGGATCGCTACTCACACTTGCGTGTGGCTCCAACGATAACGTGTACAGCTGCCTGCAATCTCATTAAAAATCTCAGGTGTCCCGGAATCAACGCTGCCACACTTGGTCTTCAGCTTCGATAGTTGGCTCTTTCTGGCAGCCAGATCTCTAGGAAAGACTTTGGAGCCCTGGTTCCGCTCGATCACTTCTTCAATACGAGCAGTATTAAAGTTGCGTAAGTCCCGCCACATGCATTTGAAGATCTGTCTGTTCAGTTGCCTGTATGCTGTCAAATCTACTGAAGACTGCAGCTTCATATCCCTCCTAACAGCCATGAGATTAAGAGTGTGATCGGAGAGTTTTTGTGTTCTTCTGCGGCGGGTCTTGCAAAACTTAGCTCCGACCGCATGGACAGTTTCCACGAGCTTGTCATTAATATCGTCCTTTTGCAAATTTGCAAAAAATTTGCAAAAAAATTGCAATCCTCTAGACACTGAAAACGGTTTCGTAGCTCGAGTTGAAAGGTTTCGGGACTTTGGATTAGAGCACGAGGGGGACGGAGCGTCGACTTCATTAGACGTGACCTCTCCAACTTAACGTTTAGGTTCAGTGTGCCTCTAACCATTCGGTGATCGCTGCCGGTTTTCACTCTCACGATCACTGAGACATCACTGAACAGTGGTCGTCTGGTCGTCATAATGAAGTCAATCTTATTTTTTGTCAAAACGGAAAAAGAGTTCATCATAAAGAGTCCCTCTTTCTCCATGAAGTCGGCTAGCTGCTGGCCCCTTCGGTTCCGTTGCCCTATCCCAAATTTTCCTACTTTCAGCTCGCCGTTCTCTCTTGTGCCTAGTTTTGCATTGAAGTCTCGCATTAACACCGCATAGTGGGTTTTGGAGGAATGCATGGTTCTAGAGATACCCTCATACATTTCCTCCACCTCCTCATCGGGGTGTGCCGAGGTTAGTGCATAAACCTGTATGAACTTCAGCGAATACCGTTTGGTGATTCTGAGTATAAGGTACGCAACCCTCGTCGACACACTCCCAATCTTTACAACGTTGTTAACGAGAGACTTGTTGACGATAAATCCGACACCTACTTGAGACAGAAGGTCGCCCTCGCGGTGATAGAACAAGTTGACGAATTCGGGGATTACCGTGTCCTCCCCCTCTCTTCAGACCTCGGATAATCCTATGATATTCCAGCGCAACTAGTCCATCTCTTCTTCCAGCTCCAGGATCTTCTCGTCAGTCCTCAGGGTGCGTGCGTTATAGTTTGCCAGGTCGAGTCATCGTAGGTGGCAAACGAACCTCCACCGGAGATTCTTAGCATCCCCTGCCCCGCCGCTACCATGGTCGCCACCGTAGCCAGTAATAGCCGGGCCGCTGCGGACTGGAGGCCGTTTATTAATGTCATTGCTCATGGGGGGTATATTTCCATAGTTGCCACGCTGGGCAAGCGTTACCATTATATAAAAAGTCTTATCTAGTTCGAAGAAACCTAGCTTGAATACTCTCATATTTTCTAACATATATATTAAAAGACAACTCTTTAAATTAGGTAAAACTTTTATTTTTATTAGACCCCAACATCTCATTGTGCCCGTATGTCAACCTTATTCTATGAAAAAAAAAACATAAATCAAAAACTTGAGCTAAGGACTTCGATTTGAAAGCTAAAATATCTGGAAGAAATATCGAGACGGTAATTTTGGTTTATCGGTTCTCCAGAATCCCATTCTAATACATATGTACGTTCATGTAAGGGTAATTACATGAAAGTATATTAATATCAATTAGTACATTATTGGTTACATTATTATTGCCAGTGATGACTTACGGAACTGAGACGTGGTCCTTCACTACTGGCCGTATAAGGAACCTCAAGGTCGCTCAGCGAGCTATGGAGAGGGCTATACTCGGAGTTTCTCTGCGTGATAAACTTAGGAATAAGGATATCCGCAGTAGAACCAGAGTAACCGACATAGCCCAACGGATTAGTAAGCTGAAGTGGCAGTGGGCCGGCCATGTAGCTCGAAGAACCGACAACCGATGGGGAAGAAAGGTTCTCGAGTGGCAGCCTCGTACCCGTAGGCAAAGTGTAGGGCGTCCCCCCACGAGATGGAGTGACAACCTGGTAAGACATACAGGAAGTGTAGATGGATGCAGGTGGCTCAGGACCGTGCTTTGTGGCATTCTTTGGGGGAGGCCTATGTTCAGCAGTGGACTTGTGAAGGGCTGTAATGATGATGATGATGAGTACATTATTAAAATTTTTACTTAATTATTATACATCATCGTCAAATTAATTACATTATTAAAAAAACATTTAATAAATAAATGTCAAATATCATCAATGACAATGTTTTTCTATTTAAATCCTTTTTGTTTTTTTTAAAGGAAGTTCCACACTAGTTTTATCCTGTATCGTGGGGGCGTGTTTACATACATAAATTTCACAAGGACAAACATCGAGACCCGGAACCATCATTTGTAGGGCATACAAATACTTATACCGTACGGGTTTTGAACCCGCGGCTCACCTCAAAGTGCTGCAACGTCGAATTATAGTATGGTCAGTCCATGGCTACTTCTTTTTAGTTTTACGCTGGACTATGTCAGGTACTCATGTTCTTCTAAGGATATCCACGTAACGTATTTCATCATGCAAGGAAAGTCCGAGCCCTCTCCATATCTCGCTGAGTAAATTTTCGGCCATCAGTGAAGGACCGTGTCAAGTTTCGAAGTCATAACGCGCGTTGGTTGTACTCTTTTGTTTACGTTTTTTTTTTATTTATTTACAAAACCAACAGCGTATACAGTAACTATCAAATATTAATTTTATACGTGGTAGAGCCATTCTGCAACTATATCAGTAGTATAGTTGTAGCACGAATGGGTCTGCTCGACCGGGGAAAGACCACGCTCTCCCAGAATACCAGCGTAAATTAGCAGCTTAACACTGCTGTGTTTCGTATAGTGAGTATAGAGAACCGGAGACCCTTTTTACTGGAAAAGAGGCATTCTATCTTAGTCCTCACGGGTGACAACGCATCTGTATTTTGATTCGCAAGCGAGGATAGATGTAAATGTCTATGGGTCACAGCAACCACTTACCATCAGGTGGACTATGTGCTCGTTTGTCACCCTATCCTATAAAAAAAATAATATAACAAACAAAACGTATAGAAAATAACAGGTGCAATGTTGTTAGAAGAAATAGAAATAAGAATAATCCAATAGGTTCCGAGGTATATCGCAATTAAGTTTAACGAAACCAATTTTACATTTTAATTTTTAAATTAAAGTGTCCGACCACAATAAACGTTGCTTAATAATTAACAACTTTTAGATTAATCAAGATTTTGCTTAATTCAATCAAATACAACCTATGAACTTGCATCACAAAGTCATAGAGTACAAGAACGTAGCATAGAATAATTAGTTATATTTTTTAAGAATAAAAAATCTGTATCTCTAAAATTGAAGATTAGATTTTCTTAATAATAAAACTTCACTTATTTTTCTACTACATACAATTTATTTAAAATTTACGTTAATCCCTTATACTTAAAACCTCTCTAATTCGGTTAGTTTTGAACGGAGGAAAAATTATTAAAACATTTTTATTTAAAAGTTTGAGCTCTACACATTTTTATTAAACTTTTGTCAAATTTCAAACAGTGGTAGAGCCACGCGGCATATTTTGCTGTTGCACGGATGGGCCGGCTCGAACCGGGGTGGTACCACGACCTCACAGAAAACCAGCGTGAAGTAGAGGTTTACCTCTGCGTTTCGCTTGGTGAGTGCAGGTGGCCGGAGACCCTTTTTACTGGAAATGAGGCATTCCATCTTAGTCCTCGCGGGTGACAACGCATCTGCATTTTGATTTGTAATAGAGGATAGATGTAGATGTCTATGGGCCGCAGCAACCACTTACCATCAGGTGGACTGTGTGTTCGTTTGTCACCCTTTTCCTATAAAATAAAAAAAAAATATTTTTCTTTTAAACATTTTGTTAAGATTTTTGTTTGCGAAATTGATATTCTGCAACTTGCAGCAATGAATAAATATTTTCTTTATTTCCTTTATTTCAAAAGTCAACTGCTGATTGTAATACTCCCTCATAGATTGCGTTATAGGGAGGATTTTGCCTCACTTGCCACGCTTGGCAGGCGGGTTGGCAACCGCAGTTTTTTTTAATTTAGAGTTGTTATGAGGAAGATGCTGCTGCCCATCTCCTGTTTCAGTTTCCCTCTGTAGTGGATGTTGTTACACCGCTACTACTCGGTGATTGCTTACTTATTTATTTAAATAACGGTCTCTCGACTCCACAGAATCAGTAATTCATTCTTGGGGCAATGTATACGCTATTATAACAAAATCCCAGAAAATATACAAGGTATCTCTATTACCAAGTTTAAATATTTAATTAATAAGCTGTATAAAAAGGGTTGTTATAATATAAATGAATATATGGTTGATAATAACCCCTGGGAATGAGGTGATCGCTTGCTGAATCGTGAGCTGTTTCTAAAATAAATTTTGTAAATAGCTTGTAATCATTTGTATTTTAAATTTTATTTAAAAAAAAGTTCCGCTGGGTTTCTTGCTGGTTCTTCCCAGGACGGAGGATTTTTTCGAACCAGTGGTAAAATAAAAAATTACTTTCAATTAAAATTACTTGTAATCACTATTGAATAAAAAATTATTCTATTCTATTCTATTTCCGAAGGCATATTATCGCTAGCTGACACTTGGTGCATACAGTTGCTTAGATCGCTGGCGTAAAAATCACAGAGTAAAATTAAATGTTCCTTCACATCTTGTTTCTTAGAAAGCATTAAGTGAATCAGCTCTATGAATCTTAGTCTTAGTTCTCAGGGTTTTTTACGCATCTGTAACCTTCCTCGCAGCTTGTTATTGGCTGCATTTGACCATGGATTGTACTCAATTGCGATCAGATTGTTTCTGTCGGCTTGTATTTCACTTTAATCTATATCTATACATATAAATAGTACCGGAAATCGAATAGAAACGGCTCCGTGGTGCAGTGGCTTAGCGCCCCGGAAGCGTTTTAGCCTACATATTAAGATGTGGTGAACTAGGTACCTCATATACGCTCGCACGGATAAACGGCTGACGGCTCCGTGGTGCAGTGGCTTAGCAATGAGTTGATGCGCTGGGGGCCGCGGGCTAGAATCCTGCACGGAACATGTATTTGTATGGCCTACAAACAATTGTTCCAGGTCTGGATGTTTGTCCTCGTGCAATATATGTTTGTAAACTGCCTCCACAATACAGGAGAAAATCCTAGTGTGGGGGTAACGTTTATTTAAAGAAAGAAAAGAATAAAGAATTGAAGTGTGTATCTGAAATATCAAATAAACTGCCATTTATTGAGCTCAGTGGGTTATTTGCACGCCTTTGAGGCATGAATAACTATTTATAATTTTTTTAGCCGTATATCTCTCTGGGCTAATGTTTGGTATGGCTGAACCGATTGTGATGGAACTCCAAGATCAGATAGAGAGCATTGCCAGAAGTGATCTAAGTTGTATTTTATCTAAAAACTAAGAGATTTTTTTGTTATGATATCTAAAATATTAAAAATATCTCCGATAAAATTATCTTTAACGATTATATTCTTTAACCTAAATGTCGCTAAATTAATAGCCAGACGAAGCCGGGGAGGGTCGCTAGTATTATGTAAAATGTAGATCTAATCGTGATTGAAGTTTATTTTTTCCGTAGCAAGTGCCGACACGGTTCGTGTGAATGGATCTTAAACATTGTTTATGTTGTTTTCAAATTCGTTTCAGTTGTAAAAAACAAATTGACTATTGTCCGTGTATATTCAGTTGTTCATAGAATTAGAACTTACTGATTCATTCGTTTCTGCTACTAGAGAATAAGTTAGTTCAATTTGTGAAACATCGCTAATATGGTAACGCGTAACGTCCAGTAATATGATATCGTTGACGGCTCCGTGGCGCAGTGGCTTAGCAATCAGTTGTTGCGCTGCGGGCCGCGGGTTTGAATCCCGCACGGAACAAGTATTTGTATGGCCTACAAATAACTGTTCCGGGTCTGGATGTTTGTCATTGTGCAATTTATGTTTGTAAACTGCCTCCACGACACAGGAGAAAATCCTAGTGTGGGGGTGATGTTTTTTTTTTTAAAAAAACATATTTTTATCCCGTAAACGCCTTAAGGGGCCTTCGATAAATGTAAAATCTTCCCTGTTTTTTAAAGATTAAGTGTGTTAGTAAGTGGGTGTTGTGGCCATAGAAATCTACATCTATCCACAATTAAGAATCAAAATGCAGATACGGTATCACCCCTGACGGCTATGATGGATTGTTATATAACCATACGAAACACAGCAGTATTATGCTGCTATTTTACGTTGGTATTCTATAAAAACATGGTCGTTTCCCTGGTCGAGCCGAAACATTTGTGTTACAACCATGATACAGCTGCAGCATGGCACTATCACGTATAAAGTTTCAGCTACATTTTGGTAAGCGGTGGTTCATTTTGAAACAGCCAAACCGTCGACTGGCGCTTCGTTTCTGGATCGTATTGATAAATCCAAGATTTATCGCCTGTAATAATGTCGTAAACACGCCGAGACGAGCCTAATTAAAATTTAGTAATCATTGCACTGTACCATTCCATGCGTTCTAACATCGGTTTGTGCAGCATCCAACATCAATCTATCCTCCTTACGCGAAGGAGTTTGTGTAAAATCTCGAGTACGCTCCTTGATCTAATCTACAATATGCGCTGAATCTCTTCCTAATTAATTTTTCTATGCTTTTGAATTAAATTTTTACTGGTCATCTCCTTTTCCATCAAAGGGCGACTACTTTTTTCTTAATCTCCTAAAGTTTTTAGACCGTCCTAAAACTTGTTATACTAGCAGCACGCGGTTGCCTTAGAAGGGTTTTTACGCATAGAATGCGATTTGAAGTCTAACAAACGATCCATCCAGTTTAAGGCGACATTTGAAATCTTAAAAAAAACATCGCAACAAAATGTTCTCGACGCAGATTGAATTTTCCATTAAACCTGATATTTCAGCTCGTAAAAATAGATAGAGGGAAAATTGGAACATTCGTACTTTTACTTTTAAATAATTGTGTTGAATTATAACTGGCCAGTGTCTCGTACAGTAAAAAAATAACTCCGCAATACTTTCTGCGTGGCCTGTCGTATATAAAAATATGAATACAAAAATATTCTATCACTTCTTAATATATAACTATGGTACAATCCGGGCCCCTGTCGCATGATGTTGAGCTGGTACGCAACGTGTTTGCGATGGTTGCGCGAAACACATCTCGGTCACGGACGGAGCGGTCCAACCCATCTCGTGTTAATGCGATCTCTCCGCGACAGATGATCAGTTAACCCTACCGCGCTCGGTGCGTGTCGGAAATACCACGACGTGAAAATACTTATTTTAATCAAGATATTTTTTTCATTTTATAACCTCGGGTTGGATCCTCGCTGAACCTATAAAATGATTGATTGCAGCGAAGGATATTATTATACATAAGTAATAATAACTTTCGAGGAATGTGTTCCACCAATTCGCTCTGAAACAGTGCAAGAGGCTTTTCCAAACATTCATCTAGTATCTGTTAAAGTCCACTGCAGAAACGTAGATTAGCCCATAGAATGCCCCGTAAGGGGCATATTTGACATAGTTGCCATTCTTGGCAGGCGGGTTGGCAACCACAGTTTTTTATCTAGTGGTTATTAGGAAGACGCTGCTCATCTCTGCTCATCTTCTGGTTTGTTTTACTATGTCGCCTCTTACGATATGCAGGGGATGATATGGGGTATTGAGTATTCTTACACCGCCACTACACGGTTCTTCTTCATAACTTTTCCATAACTCTCATAATTAAGTGCTGGTCTTTGTTCAACAAATGGAGACAACAATTTTTGAAGGTTGTCAAAATAATAACTTTGACAACCTTCTTAAAGCCACAGCTGGACTTAGGAGATTCCAAGAATACTTCATTTAAAGATCTGAAGACCCGCCGACTGCCTGGTTGTCCAATGGTGGAAAGGAGACGGAGGAATTAAAACGTGTAATTCCTGCGCACACTCACCGAAATGCATCCTATAGAATACCGAGAGACTGGCTGCACTGCGCCTGTACTCGAGGCTGACAAGATTGGTTTCAACCAAATCAACATTTATTGTTTTAAGTTGGTTATCAGGTGGACTGTAAGTTTGTCCCACTCTAACAATATGAAAAAAAAACTATTTAATTAAAATTACCATCAGGTGAGCCGTATGCTCGTTTGCTCCCCTCTCCTATAAAAAAAAACTAATATCTTGCTGAGTAAGAAGACACACGAGCAGCGCACGGTTAAGCATATTTCATTAATAATCACCGATTGTCAACTTTTTGCCTGACCGAGATATTTACGATGGCATATTGTTTTCAACAATTTAAACGCGCGAATGCTGATTACTTGAATTCGCCTTTATAAATACATTTATTATCGGTTAAAAAGGATACTGGGAAGTGTCGGACATGACATGAAGTTACTCGAGGTCGCGGTTCGAATGAGTTGCATAATGCGTCAACTTTTTGCTTTATCGCTCTGAATGGTGATATGCTGGTACTCAGCGTGCTTGTGATTCGTTGTTTTTAGGGCAGCCGTGTTCGTGATTTTTTTTAAGAAATAAGTGACGATATACGAGTACATAATCAATTAAAGGAAACTAAAGTGATAAATGAATTTACTGTCCGCCTGATGATAAGTGGCTACCGCAGTCCATGGACACCTGCAGTCAGCTTCGAACAAAGTAGGCTACAGATTCGTACGTGGTAGAGCCAAGCTGCAGCTATATTTATGTATAGTTGTAGCACGAATGGCTCTGCTCGACCGGGCTTAACGCTGCTGTGTTTCGTATGGTGAGTGTAGAGAACCGGAGACCCTTTTTACTGGAAAAGAGGCGTTCCATTATGTCCTCAAGGCTGACAACGCATCTGCATTTTGATTCGCAAACGAGGATGGATGTAGATGCCCAGGCCCATATAGGGCCTCAGCACTTACCAACAGGTGGACTGTGTGCTCGTTTGTCACCCTATTTCTGAAAAAAAAACCTAACTAGAGGACTAAACTGTGGGTCAAACACACCAAAAAATCGTTGAACACACTACGATGTCTTTAGGAGGATGTTGAGTCTGCCGCGTTTTCGCAGTGCATCAACACCTTTTGTAACCTATGGAATGCAATAAAGTTATTGAGTATTGAGTATTGATGTTTGCTGAGTATCAAACCGATGGCTTCGAGGCCATCGTTCGCAAAAAAACAAGCCCCCTGATCATTAGATCGAGGAACAGTTCCAATAGCATCCTAAAACATTAGCGGATCGATTCACATCACCGTTCTAGAGGTACTTTGTGTTAAGAGAGACGATCACGGGGACTTGCCCGTTCTCCCGATGGTCACTCTTTGTACTTGAAAATGTACCATATATCTTTGTTTCAAGTAGATTTCAGGCTGTCACTGTAATTTTACAAAAATTACATTTAATTTCATCTTTCGAATATAATTATAGTGTTTCTTGGATTGCACGTGTCGATTCTTATTATCGGGGAACCTTGTCACGTTTTACAGCGTGAGTGCGTGTGTCTATGACTTAGCAGATCGTTCTAATCACTTAATTAGAAACAGTATTAGCAAGATTACAGTGAACAAATGTAACAGTGACAATTTATAACAACTTATTTGCAATAATATATATCGTATGGCAGATTTCTAGTTTCCAACAGTTACATGGTAAATGTTCTCCTGCTTCACATTGTTTATTATTGTTTCTACATATTTAATGATTTTATATACGAAATCGACAATAGTTAAACAAAATTTTTTTTCTTTGGTAATGGACTCGTACTTTTTTACTTTTGCCAGTGTTAACTATATTAAGAAATTACCCTTTAAAATAATTTGTTTCAAATCTTCTTCACAATAGGTTTATGAGTCTCATTGTGAAGTTTTACAAATATTTAATGGCAATTTAAGCCAGTAGACTGTCGATGACGATAGTATCTCAAGATCGCAGGCCACATTATCTTAATCATTATCTCACATTACAATCGAAGCACTTAGTTACATCGTTTTCACTAATAATTCACATGCACAGACATATATTACACAAAATTTCACCACTTTAGATTTCAAAATCCACTTCAAAGTATTAATTAAGGCAATAAGGCCGGAGCAGCAATACCCCGCCGGTCAGTTCCCGCCAAAACTTTCCATTCAATATAACTATGAATAGTTTTTAAAACTTGTAAATACCAAAGATAATTCACAAGCTGTTTTCTTTTTTACAGATTAAAAAATCCAATACCACATGTGCGCAACCACGAGGATAAAGTGTACAAATTTAAATCATTAAAACCAAGATGGGTCATAAGCAATATCTGGCGGTGGGCCAGTCAGCCAGGAACAGGTTGTTTGGGCTGACTCCCCGAATACCAGGCGACAAGGGGACCGTACCGCTGAACATGATGATATCGCAACAAGGCAAAATAAATCATGGTGAGTTTTTTTCATATTTGTGAGCGAAATATTTTGTAAATAAATTAATTATATTTTTAAAATATTGATTTTCTAACATAAAGCGAATAAATCAATTACTTTTTCATATGTCTATTATGTAAACTATACAAACTATTAATATAAAACTAAAACTCGACAGCGATTATTTTAATATTGCAAAAATAACACTTTTATAAATGCACTTCAAACAAATTCCATACTGTTTATTGCTGACAATTACGTACACTAATAATATAAAGCTAAAATTCGTCGGGGATGATTTCAACATTAACAATAAAAATAATGCTTTTGTTAAAATGCACTTCAAGCGAATGCCATACTGTTATTTTGATGACTTATTTGACTTGACTTATTTTGATGATAAGGTATTTCAGACTTAAAGGATTATTTTGACATATATCACTTTCTTTTGACCACGGTAAGAATCGGTTCCTTATTGCGAAACTAATACCCAATTTGATATTGACACTCCAGAGATGTAGAAGAGTGTAACAACGCTCTGAATTTTTTATCCGTCAAGCAGTTTAGGCTACAAGAGGTCACAAATTAACAGACAAGCATAATATATATTTCGCCAATGTATTATTACGTATATATATATATAAATATATACTAGCTCGCCAGGCAGACGCTGTTCTGTCCTTTCCAACGATCCTACCTATAAAAATCCTGAAATTCGCAATAAAAAAATTTGAGGGTCATTTAGCGGGATAAAAACTATCCTATCTCTCAAGTTGGACCAAAATGCACACTGTCTGCAAAATTTCATTGAAATCAGTGCAGTAGTTTAGGAGTCATCGCGGACAAACAACGTGACACGTAATTTTTATATATAAAGATATATATATATATATATATATATATATATATATATATATATATATATATATATATATACGCGTTAAAAAACGCAAAACACAAAGTTTTTCCACGGGCAGTCAGTCGTACTAAATATAGACTTTCAAAATCCTTGACAGTACCTATACGAAAATGTTAATGTTTTTTTAATTACTTCCAAATGTATAAAATGTATTGATACGTGCCATTATTTAATTAATATTATTCTGGTGCAATCAATTTAAACAAATTATACTAAAAATTTACGTGGTAGAGTCACACTACAGCACTAATGGGGCGGCTCGACCAGGGAAGACCATGCATAATATTGCTGTGTTTTGTATTCGATGATGAGAAATGAAGAGCATTTTTACTTGTAACGATGCATTGCACACATTAAAGGCAATACAGCCGCATTATGCTTCTATTTACCGATGGTAAATAGAAGCATACTGTGTTCTATTGTTTGTTATTGCGTATGAGTTTTCTCTTACGCAATATTCCCCTGGTATTGCAGTTGTTCATGGGCGGCGGTAGTTACGAGACTTACCATCATGTGAGCCGCATGCTCGTCGTCCCGAGCTCGTCCGGCGCTTTTAATATATTTTTATTATTGAATAAGGGTAACCAACGAGCACACAGTACACTTGATGGTAAGTGGATGCTATAGCCTATAACATCCACATTTATCGTCAATTAAGAATCAAAATGCGGATGCCTTCTCAAACTAAGGTAGAATGCCTTGTTTACAGTAAAAATGGTATCTAGTTCTCTATAATCTCTTAAACTGCTATTTTACGCTGGTATTCTGTGAGAGCGTGGTCCCTATCCGGCCGACGTATTCGTGCTACAACTATAATATAGCTGCAGCGTGGCTCTGCCACGTATAAAATAAAATATGTATAAAATATAATTACAGAATTAAAATTTTTAAAGTATTTTTTTAATGTAAGTTATTTTGTATTAAGTACCATTATAATATAACAAGCTATACATTACGGTAAATGTTGTGTATACCTGTAATTGGCAAACATATTTTACCATATACTTTTGTTATCGTGTGATTGTTAATGTTTCATGTATTTTGCTGTTGGTGTACCTTATAAATAAATATATAAATAAAATAAATAACGAAAAAGCAGCAAGTCTTAGTAAATTAAAAGTTCAATTTTGTATTATCGCCTTCTTAAGGTCTGCTATATATTATTTTGACTATCGACAGTAGTCTAGATAGTAAGAAGAATTTATACGTGGTAGAGCCATGCTGCATTATATTAGTAGTATAGTTGTAGCACGAATGGGCCGGCTCGACCGGGGAAGGACCACGCTCTCACAGAATACCAGCATAAAATGGCAGTTTGACACTGCTGTGTTTCGTATGGTGAGTGTAGAGAACCGGAGGTCAATTTTACTGGAAAAGTGGGCATTCCATCTTAGTACTCACGGGTGACGATGCATCTGCAATTTGATCCTTTATTAAGAATAAATATAGATGTCTATGGGTCACAGCAACCGCTTACCATCAGGTGGACTGTGTGCTCGTTTATCACCTTATCCTATAAAAAAACTACGAAACCAATAAAGACGTATGCTTAAATCCGCCATTTCAATACTATCTTGAATTATTTCTAACATTTAAAAAAACTGAAATACTTGTAGATTTTTTGTAGATTTTTTTTGTAGATTTAGAATTTATTTTTAATATCGAAAGTCAAGAATGTTCGTGGCCTAAATATATACAGCCTAGTTGCAATAGCACGTTTCCTGCACTCGTTGAAGATTCATTACAACTGTAAGGCCTTGAATTTCGGTTCACTGGGTGCGGTTGAGCAAGTTTACGGTTTAATGGTGCTTGTACTTAAATATTCTTGTAATTTGTTTTATGTTTCCTTAAATAAATAATATAAAAATTATTTACGTTCGACCGGCCAATCAAGTCGTAGTTACGAGTATGCTTTGATATTGACCCCAATAAAATGTGAAAATTATAAAAACTACTATTTGTTGAAGCCAAAAAAAAATTCCGTAGCTGTTATTACGTTGTTAATGTCGTGCTGTTATTAATATATAACATTAATTACTCTTATACCATGAAGTTGGATGAACTGTGTGGTGGAGACGCAAAAGTAAAATTAGGTATGTCGAAAATAAATTTTTGGCCTCAAATCGGATTTAAAACTAAGAACTCAAAGTGCTCAAAAAATCTAATTTCAAATTCACACAGTGATGAATTAAATACTATTTCACGTTCATCTCGACCGGGGAAAGACCACACTCTTACAGAACACTAGCGTAAGTTAGCAGCTTAGTGCTGTTGGGTTGCGTATGGTGAGTGTAAAAAACAGCGGCCCTTTTTTACTGGAAACGAGGCATTTCATCTTAGTCCTCAGTTTGACAACGCATCTACATTTTAATTCTTAATCGAGGATAGATGTAGATGTTTAAGGCCCACAGTAGTCACTTAACATCAGTTGAGCTGTGAACTCGTTTGTTTTCTTATTCTATTTAAAAAAAAATTTACCTGCATCAGTTTTTTTCCTGACTACAACTAGATATATTCAAGGCAAAAGTGAATAGGCTTTTTGTAGGCTAACATATTTATTTTCTAAGGCATTATTCACCTTTTAACCTTAACAGGGTTCTTGGTCAAACGTTGGCCAACAACTGCAAACAATATTGTGTTGCTGGCCAACGTTTGATCAAGCAATACCAATATAATGTAAAAGCGCGTGTAAATATGAACCTCTTGCGTTTCCGGGAAAACAATTCCAAGTAAATTGGGGAATGTTTTTCACAACCCACCTAACGCAATAGAACACGCAGCCCGACACACTGACCCACTCGACTGCATTTCATACGTTATTTACGCGCTATGCAATTTTTGTGTATTGCCATATGATATATCTAGTATTTTCGTAATAATTAACTTGGACGCAAGTTACAAGAGCGAGCGGGAGGAAAATATGTCAGTAGTTTTTTTTTTTTATAGGATAAGGGTGACAAACGAGCACACAGTCCACCTGATGGTAAGTGGTTGCTGCGGCCCATAGACATCTACATCTATCCTCTATTACAAATCAAAATGTAGATGCGTTGTCACCCGTGAGGACTAAGATGGAATGCCTCATTTCCAGTAAAAAGGGCCTCCGGCCACCTGCACTCACCAAGCGAAACGCAGAGGTAAACCTCTACTTCACACTGGTTTTCTGTGAGGTCGTGGTACCACCCCGGTTCGAGCCACCCATCCGTGCGACAGCAAAAGCTGCCGCGTGGCTCTAGCCACATTTTAGCCATACTGCAGCAATATTATGATTGTAGCACGAATGGGTCGGCTCGACCGGGGTAGGACTACGCTCTCACAGAATACCAGCGCAAAATAGCAGCTAAACACTGCTGTGTTTCGTATGGTGAGTGTAGAGAACCGAAGACTCCTTTTACTGGAAAAGAGGCATCCCATCTAAGTCCTAACGAGTGATAACGAATCAGCATTTTGATTCTTTATTGAGGATATATGTAGATGTCTATGGGTCACAGCAACCACTTACCATCAGGTGGACTGTGTGCTCGCTTATCACCCTATTTCTAAAAAAAAATATTTAGATTTACAGTTGGACCCATTAGGTGGCGCTGTTGTCGAGATCCAGAAACCACCCGTGCGCAGCCGGGGCGGACAGTTAGTATGCAATACAAATTTAACGGTGGTAGAGCCACGCAGCAGCTTTTGCTACTCCACTCCTGAGCGTGGGTGCTCAGGCTGTCCCGCGTATTCTGGGGGTGGGGGGTTAAGATTCCGCTCAAAAACATTACTGCTCGGGGCAAACTGAGCAACAATATCAAGGCGACCCCTGCTACGCTATCCGTGAATTTCTGCAACATCAGGGGACTTCACTCGAACCTAAACGCCGTCCACTACCATCTCGAAACGGTGAAGCCGGCCTTGCTCTTTCTGACCGAGACGCAGGTCTCCTCTACGGCTGATACTTCGTATCTCTCCTACCCGGGGCACAAATTGGAGCACTCCTTTGTGCCTCGGGCTGGAGTTTGCGTGTATGTCAGAGAGGACATCTGTTCTCGACGCCTCGGCAGTCTTGAAGGTTCGGACTTGACCATCCTTTGGCTACGCGTAGACAGCGACGATCATCCGCGCGTCTACGGGTGCCTCTATAGGTTCCATAGCGGTAATGCCAAAACAGAACGACTCATCGACCACGTCCAAATGGCTACAGATTCCTTGCTACAACAGGTCCCATCCGCAGAGATCGTGATCTTTGGCGATTTTAACGCCCACCACGCCGAATGGCTCGGTTTACGTTTAACCGATCATGCGGAGAGATCTGTTTATGACTTTGCCTTGGCATATGGTCTGACACAACTGGTTACTTCGCCGACACGGATTGCAGATGTGGAGGATCGTACACCTTCCCTGTTGGACCTTCTGCTGACCTCTCCTCCGGGCGGATATCAGGTTTCCGTCGATGCTCCTCTCGGTTCTTCGGACCATTGTCTGATCCGGAGTGTGGTGCCACTAACGCTCCCCTCGCGGTTGCGTTCTGCAGGTTGCAGCCATGTTTGGCATTACAGGTCGGCGGATTGGGACGGAATGCGGTCTTTCTTTGCATCCTACCCATGGGGGCGGGTTTGCTTCTCGCCGGATGATCCCAGCGCTGTTGCTGACTTTCATCGGAGGCAGATCACAGCCTTGGCTTGGTCGCTGTTATCGCTGTTATCAAGCCTGGGCTGCGGCTTCGGCGACTCGAGATCTAAACACTAGCACACTTAAAAAGAAGTATAACTTCGCCTCCAGGTCCTTCAAAAGGGTTATTGCCAAGACAAAGTCAGAGCACATAAACAGAATTACGGTTTTCGTCGGGCTCTATCAGCGGGTGATCTTCTGGTCTACTTGACTCATAGATGGGCGGAAGCAGTAGAGTCCAAGGAGGAGGCATTGGCCGTTAGTTTGGATATTGCGAAGGCCCTCGACCGTGTTTGGCACAAAGCGCTTCTTTCGAAGCTCCCTTCCTATGGGCTTCCCGAGAAATTGTGCAATTGGATCACTAGCTTTCTTGCAGATCGGAGCATCAAGGTCGTTTTAGATGGTGCATGCTCCAACTACAAGCCTATTAACGCTAGTGTTCCACAAGGCTGCGTGCTATCACCAACGCTGTTTCTTCGGCATATCAATGATATGTTGCAAACCGGTAGCATTCATTGCTATGCGGATAACAGCACTGGTGATGCTCTATACACCGGCCGTTCCAATATTTCTCGGGAAAACGTCGCCGAGTGCCGAACAAACTTGTGTCTGAAGTTGAGTCTTTGCTGGACAAAGTCTCGGATTGGGGGCGACTAAATCTAGTCCAGTTTAATTCTCAGAAGACACAAGTTTGCACGTTTACCGCTAAAAAGAACCCCTTTGTCGTATCTACTCAGTTTCAAGGCACTCCCTTAGTTGCATCAGCCAGTATCGGAATTCTCGGCGTCGACATATCGTGTGACGTGCAGTTTCGTGGTCACTTGAAAGAGAAGGCCAAATTGGTCTCTAAAAAGTTTGGCGTGCTCAGCAGAGCGGGACAATATTTCATGCCAGCACACCGCCTGCAACTTTACAAGGCGCAGGTTCGGCCTCACATGGAATACTGTTCCCATCTCTGGGCAAGGGCTCCCCAGTGCCAGCTCCTTCCACTTGACCGCATCCAGCGCATAGCGGCTCGAATCGTCGACGACCGAGTCCTTTCCGATCGGCTCGACTCATTGGCGCTGCGAAGAGATGTAGCATCTCTTTGCATTTTCTTTCGTATTTACCACGGGGAGTGCTCTGAGGAATTGTTCGGATTAGTCCCAGCCGCCAAATTCACGAACGCACATCGCGGCAGAACTGCCGATACCATCCGCACCATCTGGTTGATTGGCCATCCACCACTGTGCGATTTAGAAGATGTTTTCTTCTTCGCACAACTTCCTTGTGGAATAATTTACCACCAGCGATATTTCCGGACCGATACGACTTAGGGACCTACAAGAAAAGAGGCTATTCCTTTTTAAAAGGCCGGCAACGCATCT
Source organism: Parnassius glacialis (assembly GCA_033319125.1). Lineage (NCBI taxonomy): Eukaryota > Metazoa > Arthropoda > Insecta > Lepidoptera > Papilionidae > Parnassius > Parnassius glacialis. Next base: position 3,340,153 of record JAVANC010000002.1, on the reverse strand, counting down.
GCAATTCCCCTAGTGTTGCGGTTGTACATGGGCGGCGGTAGTCACTTACCATCAGGTGAGCCGCATGCTCGTTTGCCCCCTCTCCTATAAAAAAAAATATACCTGCTTACCCAGTGTAACTTGGACTATACCAACAGACGCGCAAATTAGCAACAAGTTGTCTAGAGTCAGCTAAAAGCGTCATGTTGAGTAAATGTCCACTTAATTTAATGGAATTATTGATGACGGTGTATTGGCCTAATTGAAATGATTAACTGTGTAATCATCATTAAATGATTTGTAAGTTGTAGTTAAGCATATTGTTTCCACATTACTTTTATTTAATTGAATGCCATAATAATAGTCACTTTTTTAATAGAATTAAGTGTTTATAGAATAAGAGATTGCAATAAAAAAAGGAAAAACCACGAAGCAAATCTCCGTGGAAAAAACTTTTCAAACAATCCCACTCAAAATGGTCTAGTGCTAGAAGTACTGGCTGGTTGCCTTTCCTTGCTGAATGGATATATAAAAAACAGCCTTTTTGTCTCCAGAAATTAATAAAAAAATATTTTATTTTATTTTTTAAATAATAACTTCGAAAAGTCCACAACTAGACATGAGCCTCTTGTTTGTACCAACTTGGAGCAGGATTTGCGATTGTAGTACCTTGTAATATATATAGAATGTAAACAGACTAGTTATATTTAAGTAAATATTGTTAAATTGAAGTCATAATGTATCAAAAGTCACGTATTTTCACAATGCTTTGTTACTCCCTACCATATAGTATGTTAGAGCATATTGGGTGTGGTAGCAAATGCATGAAAGTAAAATTGACGCTGCAGAAATGTTGTCATTAAATAACTGAGAAATTTGTGTGATAATAGAAAAATCTGGTTTGTAAGATGAATTAAGAATTAAGAATTAAGAAAGGAATGTTTTGGTGGCATGGACACAAAGAAATAATGAATGAGGAAAGAGTGACAAAGCAAACTTATACTGCAGAAGTAAGTGGCAGAGTCAGTCAGTGCAGATGGAAGTTTATCGACCTGATTGGCGATTGAAATCGCGCCACATAAATAATACCCTTAACCGACGAGCATTTACTCGTATGAATGTAAAAGAAGCGAGAGAGGTTTATCAGGATCATCATCATCAAATCTCTAGTATATATAGTAATACTAGTATAATAGTCTCTTTCTAACAGACGTTGGAGGTTATATTATGTTAGGTTATGTTGTAATAGGCACCGCTTACGACACACATGGAACGGAATAGGGCGATTGGATTTTTTTAATGTTATATTATAGTTGTAGCACGAATGGGTCGGCTCGACTGGGGCCACACTCTCACAGAATACCAGCGTAAAATATCAACTTAATGGTGTGCTATGTTTCATACTAGAGCCCAATGACTTCGTCAATCTTACTTAGCGGTACCATGTAGCGACATCTATGGAAATGTATTAAATAAAGAACGATGTATTTAGCGCGTCAAATTTTCATATCGATATACATCGCAACCGCTTCCGTAGATAGATAATAGATGGCGCTAGAGTAGTCAAGTGAGCTCGGCCACGGTCCTTATTGCTTTGTAAGAGAGATGGAGTGGAAACGAGGCATTCAATTTTAGTCCTCAGGGGTGACGCATGCGAATTTTGATTCGCAAACGAGGATAGATGTAAATGTCTATGGGCCACAACACCCACCTAACATTAGGTGGGCTGTGTGCTTGTTTGTCACCATTATTCTTTAAAAAAAAATTTTCACGCCACTTTACACACACACGCTAATTAGAAGTACGTACAAACTTGTACTTCTAATTAGCGTCGGCATTGCCGTGAATATTTTTTCCGGTAGTAAATTATAAGATGTCCTCGTGTAACTCAAAATATTTTTAAGTAAAAATAATTGACCATCCCTTGTCAAACTTGGTAATTGTGTCCACTGCGTTTATTAATAATTAATAGGAACCCATAACATTCATAAAAAAATTCGACGTTCATAATGCGGATAGATATGGAGTGGAATATGTTGCTCACGACCGATTCTGATGATTTTTTTTGTGTGTTTGAGTGGGTACCCTGATAGTTTAGATTCACAATTGGACAAAGTGGAGCTGTTGTCGTGATTCCAGAATCACCCGTTCGAAGCCGGAGCGGATTGCTAGTGGTTAATAAAATTCAAATATAATATAGTGATGCATTTTAGATGAATGTTTTTAGAACGAAGTTCTTTATCGGACAGTACGGAGTTGGCGGAGGGGGAGTGTGTGTGAAAGTGTAAGATTTTTCTATCATGACCCCTTCTGACGTAGTGCAGACGGCTTTGGCGGCTATAAGGAAGCGAGACGGAATAATATCCATCTCCTTCGCACTTTTTCTTATCTTGCCATGAAAGAAATATTATTTTAAATGACGCATCATTTTAATATACGCTAGTAATTCACTTATTTGTATTTGTTAATCAATAATATAATACGTTTATCAATAATTATATACTATAATGGTATAATCCAACTCACAAATTGGCCAAAATAATTCCAATCCAAAGCCTCTTATTTTTGCTTATTTCCAAGTATGAAAGACTTCTAAAACTTAAAAAATAATCCTAAAATTTACATTCAGTTTTCTTTAAAAGTATATCATCATCATCATCATCATCTTACAGCCCTTCACAAATCCACAGCTGAACATAGGTCTCCCCCGAGAAATGTCACAAAGCATAGTCCTGAGCCGCCTGCGACCTGCATGTATATACTCGTAGTAAAAAAAGTATATAGATACAATAATGTAATAGAGCTTTTGCCACAAGAAAAATTTATCTTTTAAATCTGAATAATACGTTTTTAGTGAGTGGCATCATTTCTGCACAACTCGGTCCAATTGTACTGCACAAAATATATTATGGTTACAATCAATCGTTAGACTAAGCAAATATAAGGCGCAAAAATAATAATAATTCGATTCCATCTTATTACCGTGTAGTGGCGGTGTAAGAATATCCACTACCCCATATCATCCCGTGGGTGTCGTAAGAGGCGACGGAGGGAAACAAATAGGGAGATGGGCAGCAGCGTCTTCCTAATAACGACTGAAAGTTAAAAACTGCGGTTGCCAACCAGCTTGCGAAGCGTGGCAACTATGGCAGATATCCCCCCTGCCATGGGGCATTCTATTAGGGAGGCCTATGTTCAGCAGTAGACATTAATAGGCTGTATCGGTAATATTTTTTAATTTGTTTGTGTAAAAAATAAACAGGCATATTATATTTACTATGAAGTTGTACTCGGACCTGAGCTATTCTCTTTATGAAAACATTTTCTATCGAACTACGCTTGGTAAACTTACGGTGGTATTATTTGACTTCTTGTTTCTTATAATAAACTAATTAGGGTCTTGCATTTTTAACTGACGTCAAAAAAGGAAGAGGTTTTATATTCGACGCGTATGTTTTTTTGTCTATGTTCACCGATTTCGCAAAATGCCTGAATCTATTTAAATGATAATCATTTAAATAGATTCAGGCATTTTATGTTCCCTTAAATTTTTGAAGAAAGGTTCTGCCCCTCCCTTAATGGTAGATAAAAAGAGGAAATATTATAATTATAACCATTTAGACTATATCGTAGGTGTTACCCGGAGTTTGCTTGTGTATTGGCTTGTCCAATCAAATATGTTATTTAACAGTGGTTATTTAACAGTGGTAGAGCCACGCGGCAGCTTTTGCTGTCGCACGGATGGGCCGGCTCGAACCAGGGTGGTACCAGGACCTCACAGAATACCAGCGTGAAGTAGAGGTTTACCTCTGCGTTTCGCTTGGTGAGTGCAGGTGGCCGGAGGCCCTTTTTACAGGTAATGAGGCATTCCATCTTAGTCCTCACGGGTGGCAACGCATTTGCATTTTGATTCGCAAACGAGGATAGATGTAGATGTCTATGGGCCGCAGCAACCACTTACAATCAGGTGGACTGTGTGCTCGTTTGTCACCCTTTTCCTATATAAAAAAAAATATTTTTTAACTTTATTTTACACTTAACATGGCCTATGTTAAGTGTAAAAGTCTTGTATATCTTGCTTCGTGGATGTTTGCTATAGTTGCCATGCTTGGCAGGTGGATAGGTAACCGCAGATTTCTATTTCGAATTGTTTTCAGTAAGATGCTGCTGCCCATCTCCTGTTGTATTTTCTGCCGACTTCCAAAAAGGAGACGATACTCAATTCGACTGTATGTTTTTTTATGTGTGTTACCTTATAACTTTTTACTGGGTGAACAGATTTCAATGATTCTTCTTTTATTTAAAAGCTGATACTTCTCGTATGGTCCCAAATATGAATTTGATTAAGGTCAGGCTAATAGTTTTTGAGTTATTTTTAATTACTTATATTGAAGTCGGCTGTACAAAATTTTTAATTTTCTGCCGACTTCCAAAAAGGAGACGGTACTCAATTCGAGTGTATGTTTTTTTTTGTTTTTTTTTTATGTGTGTTACCTCATAACTTTGTACTGGGCGAACCGATTTGGATGATTCTTTTTTTATATGAAAGCTGATAGTTCTCGTGTGGTCCCATATGAATTTGATCAAGGTCAGACCAATGGTTATTGAGTTATTCTTAAATAACCTATATTGAAGTCGGCTGTACAAAATTTTTAATTTTAATTCGTTAATGTTATAAATTATCCTATGTCACCTCTTACACACTATTCAAAAATTTTTACACTATTTATACAAATGACAAGCACTTTTTATTTAAAAGTGCGTTTTTATTTTCTTAATTGCGAAAACTGGCTCTTACTGAATTTTAGCTTTAGCTTTAGCTTAGCGTGAATGTTTTAATTTTAGTAGTTATTACAAGGAAATTAAAATATTTACATTGCGTCATACCTGCAATTCCCAAATGTAATGAGCTACTCCAGGAGCTCTCAAAGTGTGCGCCGCGGTGCCCTGGTGCGTTGTAGAGACGGAGAGAGGACCCAGGACGACGAGAGCCTGTTTACCATTCTCCGGCAACTAAACTTAAGTATTCGCAGATACATAATAACTGAAAGATCAATGTGAAGCAAGAAATGGGAGTAGCGGTGTCAAACCTTATCCCTCGCTTAAAAATGTGTGGAGATCACCAAACTCACATGTCTCATTAACTAAGTTGCCATTGTATTTTATTTCCTATTTTCCTTAAATAATATATGAATTCTTGTGTGTCAATATAAATATAAAAACTTAGCTTCATATCGTTTTAATATGTGTGTCTATTTACCTAGTATGATTGTACTCTATTTCGACTAGCTAGAGCGCCTAGACAAAATAAAAAATTTGTATGTGCGCCGCGAACTAATAAAGTTTGGGAACCCCTGAGTTACTCGAATCACATTTACCCAAAATAAAATGTGTACATTATTTTTTACCTTTTTGACATTTTTAATTTTATATGGCAATTTTTACTAATACTGCTACTTACTTGTTTTTTTTTTCGGTAATTGTGCAAACGCACCTATCTATATATAGTTGTATAAAAAAGTTATTTCGCCATTTGTTAGATGCTAATGCTGAAACATTTTGTTATCAGATTATAAAATTTCAATTTTTAAAAGTGTTTTTATCGCATTGTTCCGCTTTATAATCTAATTGAGCAATTTATAAACAAATTTGCATGCGCTCTGTTGTGATTTATGTTATAACGTAACCGTAATAGATCTATAAAATTTTCGACAATGTTCTTCACTTATATATTTGACTTAAGAAATAATTTGTTTTATTTGTATACTTTTATTTTAGTAGTCTTTCAAGGAGAATATTACTAATTTGTTCATAACACTATTACTGTTTTTATTTAGTTTTTTACCAACTTCAAAAAGGGAGAGGTACTCAATTCGACTGTTTGCTTTTTTTATGTGTGATACTTCATATCTTTTTCTCGGTCAACTGATTTTCATGATTCTTTTGTTATTTGAAAACTGGTGCTTCTCATGTGGTCCCATATAAATTTGATCAAAATCTGACTAATAGTTTTTGAGTTATTCTTAATATATTATTGAAGTCGGTTGTATTATATATTAAAGACTGAAAATGATAATAGATATATAGCTAACGGTAAAATGATTACTATAAGAATTGAACAATATACGTTTTTTTATAGAATGGGGCTTACAACCGAGCACACTGTCCATCTGATGAGAAGTGGATGTTGTGGCCCATACACATTTACATTTATCTTCGATTAAGAATCAAAACGCAGATGTGTTGTTCCTGAGGACTAAGATCGAATTCCTCGTTTCCAGTAAACAGGGTCTCCGGTTCTCTACATTCACCATACGAAACAGCAGTATTAAGCTGCTATTTTACGCTGGCATTCTGTGAGAGCGTGATCCTTTCCCGGTCGAGCCGACACATTCATACTGTAAGCATAATTTAGCTGCTGCGTGGCTGTACAACATAAAACAAATAGAATTTTGACAAATTAGAAAAATTGATCTTCTTATTCGTCTTTAATACAATAAAGTATACTAGATAATGAAGATACAGTTTTTTATTAAATTTGTCATAGCAACTATTATTTTTAGAATATGGAAGGCGATAAATAAATGAGAAATATATTTCTTTTGTATTTCAAAATTATTTATTTACATCACATTAATATATTTATTCCCATAGTTCCAAAAAAAAAACTAATACATTATCGCAGTGTCTTACTACCCACAGTATAGCGTCAAAAACGATTGCTGCGTTTCCTTGTCGAATGCACTTACTTATTCTTATAGCACAATACTTAGCCTAATTATACTGTCATTAAACTGTGCTAATAGCTAGTTAGTATAATACTTAGCCTTAAAATAATGATTATTTAATACTTAACATTTGTTACTAACTGTGCGCAGCATGCGTTATAGTAACTATTCTACCGACAAAAAAGAAAAAAAAAAGACTTTTCTCGATGATTCCTTTTCACTTGAAAGCTGGTACCTCAAATGTGTTCCCATATAAATTTGATCAAGATCTAACTAGTACTTCTGGAGTTATCCTTAATAATGTGTATTTGACATACATTACATACATTGATGATGTTCTCAGTTTATTTATATTGAAGTCAGTGGTACAACATTTTTTATTTTACTACTTGTTGTAAGAAATATTCGCGGACACACACAAAACAACTCACCAAAGTTTTAACATGATCGGATGAATAGTATAGGAACGATATGAATAGTATAGAAGTAGTATAGAAAACGAACTAACAAACGAATGTTTATTTTTTGTCAGCAATCTTAATGGGCGTGCGTTCCATAACTCACTAAAGTTGCATCGTAATCGGATTGTTTTGCCCTTTCCGTCGGAAACCCTTTGTGGTCTAAAAATCCTTAAATTCGCAATTTTTTTTATGGAGGCTCACTTAAAGCTTTAAAAACTATCCTTTCTATCAAGTTGGAGTAAGCAATATAAATTTCCATAATTTAAAATTTAAAATTTTGTACAGCCGACTTCAATATAAGCGACTTCAATATAGGTTATTTAAGAATAACTCAATAACCATTGGTCTGACCTTGATCAAATTTATATGGGACCACACGAGAACTATCAGCTTTCATATAAATAAAGAATCATCGAAATCGGTTCGCCCAGTACAAAGTTATGAGGTAACACACATAAAAAAAAACATACACTCGAATTGAGTACCGTCTCCTTTTTGGAAGTCGGCAGAAAACTTTATTGAAAATCGGTTAAACGGTTTCCAAGATTAGTGTGAACGAACACCCTGACACGGGATTTTTATGAATTAAAATATAGAATACGTAAATGATATGACTTGAAATAAATCAAACTCGTAATGGTTTACGATTAAAAAAAGGTAGGGCTCAGGTGTTATCTTCTCCAAATGCAAACACCACCTGAACTTCCTTCCTTCTTCTTTTATCGTGACAACGAAATCTATAGTCCATGGGCTGCAGTACCCACTTACTCAGGTTGATTGTAAGTTCGTTTGTCACTATTATATAAAAAAACCGTTTCGTCGTTAAGGCCAAAAATTATCTTGATCTTTGCCATATGGCATTCTATATCACCATATTTTTTTTATTTTTTTTATTATAGGATAAGGGTGACAAACGAGCACACAGTCCACTTGATGGTAAGTGGTTGCTGCAGCCCATAGATATCTACATCTATCCTCTATTACAAATCAAAATGTAGGTGCGTTGTCACCCTTGAGGACTAAGATATTTTACGCTGGTATTCTGTGAGAGCGTGGTCCTTCCCCGGTCGAGCCAACCCATTCGTGCTACAATTATACTACTAATATAGCTGCAGCATGGCTCTACCACCTAACAATAATTTAATAATTTACATCTACACTAAAGTAGATGTAAATTACCCGAATTGACGACAGGTAGCAGCGTCAAAAGGTCGAGAGATATGTGTCCTTGGCACAAGTTTTTGACACTTACCTTTTTGTATCATTTTCGATAAAAAAAATTGTATAGTACTAGTGGTCCGCCGAATCTAAACCATCCAGGGACCCATTCAATTACACACAAAATAATCATCAAAATCGGTAGAGTTGTTTTTGAGAGCCAGACAAACGGACAACAATTGACAAACGTGAACGCAATGGTAAGCACCATCAAGTGGACTGTGTGCTCCACCTGATGGTAAGTACCCACTTGAGTGCTATGGTCCATAGACATCTACATTTATCCTCGAACAAGAATCAAAATGCACTGTTACATATGCATTGTCACCCCTGAGGTCTAAGATGGAATGCCTCGTTTCTAGTAAAAAGGTTCTTTAAACTCACCATACGAAATACAGCAGCATTTAGCTTTTATTTTACGCTGTTATTCCGTAAGAGCATGGTTTATCCCTGGTCAAGCCGGTCCATTTGTGCTATAACTAATATTTAACATAGCTGCAGCGTGGCTCTATCACGTATAAAATTTTATAGAAACATAAAAAGCGCCCATTGCGGTCGTGAATAGAACTACGTTTTATTTATTTATATTTATGTGTTTGGATTTTCAACAGTTGTACATATTAAATTAATTCTAACACATGCGTTACATCTACACATTACTATGTACTACCAATTATAGGAGAACACATCATTCTAAAACAATAGCAGTGTTTATAATTTGCCTATTTAATGGTGGTTAGAACAAAAATAAGTTTATCGAACAAAAGATAGATAACAGTTTTTGTAACATAAATAAAAGTTAAGTTTAGCATAAAGTTAATGACTAATTAATTTTCTAAACTATCTTTACATTTTTTCATAAAAAGTGTGAGCCCGTCACAACCAATGTCTAGTGTTGCTATTTTTTTTACACATACGTTGTATACACGTGATATACGTGTTATTGGAGAATTCTGTCCAAGATTTGTTGGAGTGCTATCAGTGTTAAAGAAAGATCATGGGTTTTCTCTTACAATATTATTCCATGGCGATACGAATACGATACGACAGAAAACTCATGCTTAAACGGATGTGGCACACCCAGTTACAATCCTTTGATGTAAAATCAAAACCATTTAACACCGCCGCCGTCGATCGCCGAGTGAACTCGGTCGAATTAACAAATTCGCGTGAACCATCTGGCTACGAGAGATTGCGATTATTGCTGCATCCATGCATTACAGTCTATGAAAGTTCATTTTTCACCTCATATGTTGTCTCAAAGGGTTTTGCTGCAGTTATCACGCTTGTCAGATGTGTTAGTGACAGCAGTGTTTATTATTTATAGTTGTAATCTGGAAGATGCTCTGCATTCATGATTTTTTCTATTTCATTCTAAATTCCCTAATTCAAAAATCAAAGCCTAAACATAGGCTTTCCTCTTAGATTGCCTCATTGGGGGATAGTTTCCAATATCATATAGGCAACCACAGTTACAGCCCTGTTTCAGTTTCCCTTTGTCGCCTCTTACGATTCTTACTGGATGATATGGGGCAGTAGAATATCTTACGCCGCCTCTACAAGGCATTTAATTATTTACTGTCAATTAAATATTTAAAATCCAATAAATAATAATTTTATTTTTTTTGCATCCCTTTGTTGTCGATATGCCACGCATTAGAACCAAACGGTTTGCTTCGTCTTTTGTAATGCGTACAGCAAAGGAGTGGAATAATTTGCCGGCGTCTATCTTTCCGTCCGAATACAATCTGGGCGTCTTCAAGGCAAGAGTGAATAGGCTTTTGTTAGAATAAGACAGTGCGATTTACCATCTAGGGCTGCATCACCACTTACCACCAGGTGGGATTGTGGTCAAGCACTGGCTTATAATAAGTTAAAAAAAAATATTACAATACCTTATACTAAATAAATAATAATTTTCAGACCAGAAATTTAAAGATTGCAGGATTCCGTTTTGCTGGACTGCAATCCCTACTCGTTATAAATATAGTTTTTGAGGGTTCATTCGAGTTTTGGACGACTCATAAGTGTAGAGCCGACATAACTCTGATTAAAATACGAGATTCATCCATTCTATTAGTTTATTTTACAGATAGATATAATATTTTAAACATTATATACTCGTAGACCAGATGATAGGAATCCTTCCGTGTCTGCCAGCAGTCCACTTGGATAGGTACAACGTTTCTACCTACTTCAGGTTAAAATGTATGGACGGCCAGTATAATTACCCGACCGGAAGAGGACCACGCTCTCACAAAATACCAGTGTCAAATAACCATAGTTTTTACTGGAAAGGAGACATTCCATCATAGTTCTCAGCGTTGAAACGCATTTGTATCCTTATCAGTTTGAATTTGATTGCAGGTGTTGTAGCCGCTTTTAATCTATGGTTATGGGTTCGTATGGAGATATAAGTTTGTTCGTCACTTCACTTTTATATAATAAAATGTAGCATATATTTATATGCTACATTTGAAACCATATGAAAACTTCTTTAGCGGCGTTGTGCACTTTTTTTGTAATGGGTAAGAAATGTTAAACTCGCGTCAGGACACGTGACCTGATCGAAAATTCGTAAGACGGACGGAGAGTAGACAGCCGGCGCAGCGTAGGAGAGGAAGTATCCCCTTCTCTTTCTACGGCGCGGCGAAAATGTATGCCTGCGCCTGCTGTTTCGTTTAGGCGGCGCAGGACGCTTGCGCGAACGTTCGTGTGTGTGATTTTTCTGAGAGATAAACTTTTTAATGTATTATAAATTGTCATGTTTGTGTACGATAGCGCAATAAATAAATATTGTATTCTACCACATAAATGATAGTACTTTTATACTGATAATTAAAGCAATTAGTGCAAAATTATTCCCTAACCATTCCAAAATATCAAAAATGCACAACGTTAATATTCAAGCTTTCACTTCTGCCGGCACTCCCGGAGTGCAACCCAGCGTTTTTTTTTAATTCTTTAATCGATCTTTTTATAATATGCCATTGAACTGAATGCCTAATAATTAGTATAGGTAGTCGTGAATAACATGGACAGACGTGAAACGAATAAACTATATAGTACGAATACGATTTGCTTAAGCTTCGTGTACTGTATAATTATCATGTTAAAGGCTAGTATTTCATTAATAATTCCCAGTGCGAATAAGGTATGTATTTATTGACCTTAAAAAGTTTGTAGCTTTAATTTAACATCCACTCCACTGGTTACTACTGTTGTTATCTCAGTAAAATATGTAATACGAGTCGGACATGCAATTTTGTACATTGAAGAGGTCTTGCTTGACATAAATCTTCCGTGACAATACAAATAAGGCATGCTTATCGAAAGCCTTGTCGATAAGGAATTTACGGATATCCTCACATCCCTATAATTTGGCACATCTTTTGATTCCGCCAGTGACATACGATCGTGTACGATGTTCGACATTATCATAATGAGTTTGGATGCATTATCGGCCAAAAATGGCTGAAACGAGCTTCTGAATTCTTTTTTTGTAGTATAATAAATTACTTGGTTAATTGTTCACCTTACTTGGAAATAATATTATTATTAATATAGTTATTTAGCGAGAAAACGCAGCCAGCGTTCTTGGCAAGGAGTATGGGTATGTGGTGATCATTACAATCATCATTATAGCCTGTCAAAAATCCGACTGCAGAACATAGGCCTTCCCCATGCATTGATTGATTGCTGATTTATTTAGTTTTGTTCGCGGACTTCGTTTTTTGGCTCTTTTCATATAAAAAATAAAAAAATAAATCAATGGTGCGTATGCAGAACTTGAGACCCTTTTTTCTGCAGACTTCCAAAAAGGAGACGGTACTTACCTCATCTCACCTTACCTTATATCATATCATAACTCTTTACTGGGTGAACCGATTTCGATGATTCTTTTCTCATTTGAAAGCTGCTACTTCTCGTGTGGTCCCATATGAATTTGATCACGGTCAGACCAATAGTTTTTGAGTTATTCTTAATAACTTATATTGAAGTCGGCTGTACAAAATTTTTAATTTTAAATTATACTGATATATTTTGGTACTTAATCGACGACAGATGTTAGGTATTTATGGGCTACAGAATTCACTTACCATGATGTGAAGAGCGTGCTATAAAAATTAACAGCCATTTTGTGTCGAAACCTTTACAGAAAAGATAATAAAGTCGTGTAAGTTAGCGGCCTCATGAGCGTTGATTATCGCTTACTTAAATTAATTAATTCTCTCTATACCTGCCTCCTTACATTGTCATTTACTAAAAAGAGAGACATTAACTTTAAACCTTACTTAAGTTAACGTAGATTTTTAAAGAAACAACTTAGTTTTTTATATAGGTTAGGGTGACAAACAAGCACAGTCCACCTGATGGTAAGTGGTTGCTGTGGCCCATAGACATCTATATCTATCCTCGTTTGCGAATCAAAATGCAGATGCGTTGTCACCCGTGAGGACTAAGATGGAATGCCCCTTTTCCAGTAAAAAAGGTCTCCGGTTCTCTACACTCACCATACGAAACACAGCAGTGTTAAGCTGCTACTTTATGCTGGTATTCTGTGAGAGCGTGGTCCTTCCCCGGTCGAGCCAACCCATTCGTGCTACAACTGTGCTACTAATATAGCTGCACCATGGCTCCACTACGTATAAAATAGTTATTATTAAACTTCAACAACCGTTAGAGTCCAAAAGATCGGCCTCGAAGCCATGTTCATATCATGAAATAACATTTAAAACTTATGGCATTGACACAGTTATGCGTTCAACACTTCCTTCATTATGGTTAATATAATATGGGCAATGTTGCTCAAGATGTATTAAATTCTTACTACGTTGCAGTTGGTTTAAAAATGGACAGAATTTTAATGGGAAAATGAATACCATGTGCATTAGTAGTGATTTATTGTGATGCGTACGCAATCCAACAGTAGTGTTTCTTAACAATTTATTTTTTAAGGTAGAGATTGCCTAATTTAAAACTGCACGCGTTACCCTTGTGTTTTGGTCACACTTGTCTTAGTTATATCCCCATATCTCCCCGTGGATGTTGTTACAGGCGACACAGGGAAACTGAAACAGCATCCTTACTGTAACCGCTTTTTTATTTTTAGCTGTTCTTAAGCCGACGCTGCAATCCATTTTCTGGTTGGTTTCCCTCTGTCACATCTTACGCACCGACGGGTAATTTAAAGATTTCTTATATTTACGCGAATGGAACAAAACTAACTTTAAACCATGTGACCATGGGTGCCGTAAACGTTAGTAAATAAAAAAATTGAAATTAAACGCGATAAAATCCGTAAAATTAGTTTTATATACGATATAGTGTTAGGAGGTTACAGCCACAGGCACAGGCCTCCTGTCATTTCTGAGAGAGTTTTAGGGCAAGGAAATGTACGCCGCGCTGCCCCAATCGAACGCGAACTTCACATGTCTTCGAAATATTTTAGATTTTTTCTTATTACTCAGACGTGCAGTTTCCTCATTGATGTTTTCCTTCACTGTAGTGTCCACTCCACATTGTACGTGGTAAATCAGCACTTAAAATTGCAATTTACAATTTCATTGATGCCGGGGATCGAACCCGGGTTGCTCGCGTACTGTGAAATTTACAGCGAGCACTCATAGCCCCTGAGTTACCACAGGCGATATGGTGTAGTGGATATTCTTACATCACCACATGATCAGAGTACACCACAAGTTAACCAGAAAATGTGAATGTGTTTTCAGATCGACCTAAGGCATGATTTATCGATTAATAGCTACACTATCTGCTAGCGATAAACGGGTTGACGTTTGGCGTATTCCAAAGCACGTAGATGCCATGAAAATAAGCAACTAATGCGCTTACTTATCAAACAGACATCGTAATAAGGCACTAAACGAAGTTCGAACTCAATAATCTCTAAAATAGTGGGTTTTGGAGGAATACTTGGCTCTAGAAATATCCTCATACATTTCCTCCACCTCTTTTTTTTTATAGGATAAGGGTGACAAACGAGCACACAGTCCACCTGATAGTAAGTGGTTGCTGCGGCCCATAGACATCTACATCTATCCTCGTTTGCGAATCAAAATGCAGATGCGTTGTCACCCGTGAGGACTAAGATGGAATGCCTCATTTCCAGTAAAAAAGGGCCTCCGGCCACCTGCACTCACCAAGCCAAACGCATAGGTAAACCTCTACTTCACGCTGGTTTTCTGTGAGGTCGTGGTACCACCCCGGTTCGAGCCGGCCCATCCGTGCGACAGCAAAAGCTGCCGCGTGGCTCTACCACTGTTCCTGTTCTGTTCCTCATCGGGATGTGCCGAAGTGAGTGCGTAAACCTGTATGACCTTCAGTGAATATCGTTTGGTGATTCTGAGTATAAGGTACTCTCGTCGACACACTCTCAATCTTCACAACTTTGTAAACGGGAGACCTGTGGACGATAAATTCGACACCACAATGGGAATGTGATAGAACCAACTATAATTTATAAGAAATAGCTGTTTTTACTGTATGAAGTAATTTATACAGTTTGGATAAGAAATCTCAAAAAACCATGACTCCGTTGCGATTTGACATTCGCGTACGCTTGTACTTGACCTAGTACTTACTCTCTGCGAGTTCTTGAAATTTAGGTTTAGTCATTTCACTAGCGAAATGTCACCTTAGCGCTATGAAATATTACCGTATATTGTAATAACTTCTTGTTTATAAAATAAAGGTGACAAATGAGTGCACAGTCCACCTGATGGTAAGAGGATGCTGTGGCTCATAGATATTTACATCTATCGTCGATTAAGATTCAAAATGCATGTCTCTATATATAAAAAAAACAATTGCTTTCTCGCGAAAAATAAAAAACGGGGTTTGAATAGGTTCATAGATGATTTAGGTTCACATTTGTAACCGGTAGGTAGCGTTATTGTCGAGATCCAGAAATTACACCTGCGAAACCGGGGCGGATAGCTAGTTACGTATAAAAAGGATCTCCGGTTCGCTACACTCGCCACACAAAACAATGCAGCATCAAGACGCTGTTAGACACTTGTGTTCTGTGAGAGCGTGGTCCTTCCCCGGTCGAGCCGACCCGTTCGTGCTACAACCATAATATAGCTGCAGCATGGGTTTACCACGTAGAGAGTAATTAGCAGACTCATTGTTCCATATCCCTCTCAGAAGTGGAGGCCTCTGAGAGGTGGCTTTATTTTTTTTATAATGCCTATAACCTCACTTACCCAAATATTATAGTCAAAATAATAACCATCTCCTCTTTCGGTTAAGAAAAACCTTTATGGCAACCCTGATTTCATTTTCGTTTATGGCAACCCTGATTTGATTAGACTTGTCCTTGACAGAGATAACATAACCCATTGTATAATGACAATAAGCATTGCTATCAAAGGTCAATGACATCCCTATCTCACTGGAAGTCCGTTCTCGATATTGGTGTTGTGTTTTCTTTTTCGCAAAACTATTTTATAGGTGATTGAACCATAACTTGAACGCGACTAAAGAGGCGCTGGTCATTCAATAAAATCCTTTCAGTTATTTTGTATGAACTCTATTAAGTTGAATAATTGACACAATAACTGTATCTTGCTTATAATAGCTCAAGGTCAAGTTCAATGACCTTTTTATACATTAAGAAAAACAGATGTTAATTAACTACGGCCCCGTGGTGTAGTGGCTTAACAACTAGTTGCTGCGCTAAGGGCCGCGGGCTCGAATCCCGCACAGAACAAGTATTTTTATGGCCTACAAATAATGTTTCGGGGTTTGGATATTTGTCCTTGTGAAATTTATATACATAAATTATCTTTGGTATATAAATTTAATAAGGACAAACTTGTGAAATTTACACATAATTATGGTATGTAAACTGCCACGATACAGGAGAAAATCTTAGTGTGGAGGTAACGTTTTCTAATAAAATAAAATGGTATTGCCTATATTTATTGTAAAGTTCTATGTAAGAATTAAAATTCAAACTACGATGTTGTGAAAGGTGACGAAAACTTGACACATTATTAATTGGTAAACAGACATTTTATCTTTGTCCTCAGTGGTGGCAACTCATTTGTATTTTTATTCATAATAATCGAGGATAGACCACAGCATTCAGTTGCCATCAAATGGACTTTGAGATCGTTTGCAAATATTACTTCTTTAAAAAAAATGTTAAAATTATGTCCTTAATATATCAATTTTTAGTTTTCGGATGCAGATCTAAGTTGAACAGTCCGAATATTTTGCGCCTGACGTAAACGATATGGTAATATCGCCAATTTGGAAACCACGAGATCTTTCTTGTATGTACCAAAGCAGCCGTCTTACAACTCGACGGGACAAAATGGGATGATTAATTATTTTAAGTTGGCACAACACAGCAAATTAATTTATATAAATGATGGCTATTCAGTTATCTAAAGGATAAGGTTCTTTCTGGCATTTCCTCTCTTCCACTGTGAGGACGACCACAAATTGATATGTACCTTTAAAGTATATATGCATCATAATTAAAGAGCCGTGATAGCTCAGGGGTTAAGCGCTCGCTGTAAATTTCCCAGTACGCGAGCAACCTGGGTTTAATCCCCGCACGCACCAATGAAATGTGCTCGACGGTGAAGGAAAACATCGTGAGGAAAGCTACAAGTTAGTCGTGCCATGCTGCAGCTATATTGGTAGTATAGTTGTAGCACGAATGTGTCGGCTCGATCGGGGAAGAACCACGCTCTCACAGAATACCAGCGTAAAATAGCAGCTTAACACTGCTGTGTTTTGTACGGTGAGTGTAGAGAGCCGAAGACCTTTGTTACTGGAAAAGAGGCATTCCATCTTAGTCCTCATGGCTGACAACGCATCTTTCATCATCATTTTGATTCGCAAGCGAGGATAGATGTAGATGTCTATGGACCGCAGCAACCACTTACCATCAGGTGGACTGTGTGCTCGTTTGTCACCCTATCCTAATAAAAAAAAGTGTCTGAAAATAAGAAAAAAAGTCATGTGAAGTCCGGCAACACGCACTGTGGCAGCGCGGCGGACATTTGAACCCTCTCAGAAATGAGAGGGGACCTGTGACGTATAAAGGTTGTAACTTTATAATATACTTTAAGGCAAGTTAATTAACTAAGGCATTTCAGCTTGGACCTCTGAGGTGCTAAAGCATCTGTGGCTTTCTTTGCTTGAATTGAAGTTAGTTGCAGGTATCCTTAGTCTGCGATAGTCGCTTACTGTCAGGTGGTCTGAAAATTCGTTTGTCGCTTTAATTCTAAAAAAAAATACAGGCTGTGAGGCAATTCATCTTAGTAGTAGTAGAAGTGAAAAAATCTTTGCCCTAGTTTGTTTGAAGTTGGTTGCAGGTGTCCACAGGCTGCAATGAACACTGACCACCAGGTCGGCCGTAAATTCGCTTGTTACTTTGTTACTTTTTTACGAAAAAGTACAGGCTCTGGTGCATTTTATTTTATTCCTCAGGTTTTATCTGTTAATTTATCTGTGCCGTTATTTGTTTGAAGTTGATTGCAGGTGTCTGTTGGCTGTACACTTACCATGTAGTGGCGGTGTAAGAATATCCACTACCCCATATCATCCCGTGGGTGTCGTAAGAGGCGACAGAGGGACATAAATTAGGAGGTAGACAGCATCGTCTTCCTAATAACGACTAAAAATAAAAAGAAACTGCGGTTGCCAACGCGTAGCAACTATAGCAAATCCCTCTATGAAGCAATCTATAGTGGTGGCGTATGTTCAGCAGTGGACTTTAATAGGCTGTAGTGTTCATTGAATGCAGTAGCCATTAATTATCAGGTTGACCGTTAGTTCCTTTATAACTCTAACATTAAAAGTTCAACAGTAGTTTAATGGTAGGGGGCGGACTGCAAGCTCAGAGAGTCCTGGGTTCGAATCCGCCAATCAACTACTATGGTGAACCACTCTTAACACAAGCATTTTTAAGCTTACTTAGTATGGTTAACAGGAGTATAATATTAATAGCGTTACTATTATTATTTTTAAAAGTGTTATAAAATAATAATAATTAATTTAAACTATTAAGGCTTAAGGTATAATTTACTTTAGGACATAATTAACGGTAACTGTCAAAAGATCAATAATTTTCTAACGGATGTTTGGAAATAAATGACTCGCACGTAACTAGTTAAGGATCTTGTATAAAATAATGTTATATAATAATTATGGTAAACACAATTTAGCCATGTTATTTATGTAATATTATATATTAAAAGCGTAAAACATCAGCTTAATGCTGCTATGTTTCATATGTCGAGTGTATAATAGAATAGAATTATTTTATTTTATTCAATATAGATCACAAGAATACTTTTTTAAAGTAATTTATATTTTAATCGCTTGTTCAGTCGCATGGAAATAAACCTCCGTCCAGATTCAGCAAGATACCCAGCGGGACTAATATTTTAAACAATAATCTATTACTATATACACGTCTGTTTGAACACGCATCACACAAAAACATGTGAGCCGATTTGGATGAAATTTACACTGGCAGATAGATGATGTTATAAGAAGTAACTTAGGCTACTTTTATTTTATAAAAAGAACTGGGGTTCCGCGCAAAAAAATTAAAACCAAATAAATTCCAAACGGACATCTAGTTTACAATATAATATGTAGAGAACCGGAGACTCTTTTAACTGGAAATGAAGGATTTCTTGTGGTAAGAGGTGATGAAACCCTAGATGGCAAATCGCAGTGTCTTAGCCCAACAAAAGCCTATTCATTATTGCCTTGAAGACGCCCAGATTGTAATCGAACGGAAAGACAGAGGCCGGTAAATTATTCCATTATTGCATTACGAAAGACGAAGCAAACCATCGTTATTAAATGAAAAAAAGGTTTAGAAATAGACGATTTTGATATCGGTTCGAAATGTCTCTCCCACTGACTGTACTACTTACTACAAAATTTAGTGATAAAGGTCTAAAAATTTCCAAACCAAATCTCTCTTTCGGAATTTCATACATTCAAACGTATGATTTTATCAAACTCGTTACTACGTTTTTACGTAGTAGAGCTATGCTGCAGCTATATTATGGTTTTAGCACGAATAAGTCGGCTCGGTCAGGGTACCACGCTCTCACAAAATACCAGCGTAAAATAGCAGCTTAATGCTTTTGTGTTTCGTATGGTGAGTGTAAAACCAGAGATCCTTTTTACTGGAAATTAGGCATTCCATCTTAGTCCTCAATGGTAACAATGCACTGAAACTTTGTATCTTAATCAAGAATAGATGTAAGATGTCTATGGGCCAAAGCATCCACTAGCCATCAAGTGGATAGCGAGCTCGTTTGTCACCGTTATACTATAAAAAAAATATAGTTTTTTTTTTTCTAAATAAAAGTTAAAACAATTTTATTAAACGAAGAAATGGATTAGTGGTAGAAAATTTAAATTTTGGTTCGATACCTCTCTCACATTTGCTTTACTACTTCTTAATGCAGTAATTAAGGTCCAAAAAATCCAAAACCAAATCCTTCTTTAAATATTGGATGCATCCAAAATTTTATTTAATGAAATCCTTCCTACGTTTCCATTTAGGGAGAAAAGAAGTCGTCCCAGACATCTTTTCGAAGGTCCTAAACTGTATAGGGTATAGAGAGTACAGTTGAAAGAGCACCTCTAAGGCCTCAGATGTAACAACTCCGCTGTAGCCTTCTTTGTATAAAGTTGGTTTAGACGTCAATCAGGTTGATCGCAGGTCTTTTATAACTTTAATATTAAAATAACTTCAATCAAATCTGACTAGTGTGAAAGCTTTCGTAATAATAGACGGATGTATTCTATTAACAACCGGATACGTCTGCCAAGTGGGAACAGGTCATTAGTCGCCTCTTAAGACATCAACTAAACGAGGTTATGTATTGATTCTGTAATTAGAATGAACCAGATTGCAGAAGCTTTATACAAGCTCGCTACACATGCTTACAAGCGCAGGGTTCAATTACAGTAGATAAAGAAAATAACGCGATGTTTAGTACTTACTATGCTACCGAATAGGTCATTAGTCGCCTCTTAAGACATCAACTAAACGAGATTATGTATTCATTCTCTAACTAGAATGAACCATATTGCAGAAGCTTCATACAAGCTCGCTACACACGCACACAAGCGTAGGGTTCGCTTAAAGTAGACAGAGAAAATAACACTATATTTAGTACTCACTACACTACCGACGCCTCCTGACTAGATGGAGCGATCTGCGCAAGGTGGCTGGTAGAAACTGGATGCGTGTAGCCGGATGCCGGGTTAATAAGGCTGCTTGGCTTGGGAGAAGCCTATATCCAGCAGTAGACTGCCGCAGGCTGATGGTAATGATACTACCGATGCGGGTGTCGCGTTATTGTCTCTGACTGCTACAGTAACTGAACCTTGTATAAACTTACTGTATTCTCTTCTACTCTATCCTAACGCCGTAACAGATTGACAACTTTGAAACTAATAACATTATTCTATTCAAACTTATTAACATTATTTCACTCTGGCATCATATGACAAGCAGTTAAACTATACATTAATATAAATTTAAAAAAAATTAAGTATTTTTTTTAAATATTGAAATATAATGGCTTCTTTAAAGTTCGGATGCACGCTTTAAAGATATAAGTAACAATTATTATCATTTTTGTTATCTGTCCTGGCTAATCTTCGAAATGACTAAACCGATTGTAATGAAACTTTACGAAAAGACAGAGATGAATGGCAGAAGGGATCTGGGCTACATGATTCCGATAAAATACGTGGTCATATCTAAATAACGTCACATTAATAAATCCAGGCAGAGCCAGGGCTGGTCGCTTGTAAAGAATAAACACACATTACAACTCCGCAATTATTTGTTCGAACTAAAACTTAAGTGATTATTGTTTGACGTTTATTTAAGTTAAATATATAATTATAAGCGTAAACAGTTGTAAAGCTATTTTGGTATTGCATTACACGTATTACATTTCAAACTAAGTATATAATATAGTAGAGCTACGCTGCTGCTGTATTATACTTGTAGCATTAATGGGTCAGCTCGTCCAGGGAAGGACCGAATTTTAAAGTGAAATAGCAACTTAATGCTGCCGTGTTTTTTTATAGGATAAGGGTGACAAACGAGCACACAGTACACCTGATGGTAAGTGGATGCAGACGGCCCATAGACATCTGCATCTATCCTCGATTACGATTCAAAATGCAGATACGTTGTCACCCGTGAGGACTTAGATAGAATGCCTTTTTTCCAGTAAAAAGGGTCTTCGGTTCTCTACACTCATCATACGAAACATAGCAGCATTAAGCTGCTATTTTACGCTGGTATTCTGTGGGATGTATGATGTTAGATTTCGTGTAATGAGTGTAGAGAATCGGAGACCTTTTTTACTGGAAACGGGGCATTCTATTTTAGTCCTCAGGAGTGAAAACGCATTTAAAATTTTGATTCTTAATCGAAGGTAGATATAGACACTATGGGACAGAACATTAATTTACCATCAGGTGGACTGTGTGTATGTTTATTGCCCTTATTCTAGAAATACTGAAAAAATATAAGTGAAAAAAATCTTTTCCGAAAATAGTGACAATTAAGAAAAATCTTCCCTACGACGGGAAGGACAGTGATTTAGCGAAGAAATTTTACGGGCTGGTGCTGGTAATGTAGAAGTAGTAGCAATGAGTCGACTAGATAGCTCGAATAATTGATGACCGAATAGCTAGTAGACCAAGAATCAGATTACGTCAAGCAAGCGAGAATAGATGACGATATTCCACTCAATAAAGTGTCGACCTAATATAGACACCAGTTCCCTTGTTTACCGCCTATGACACACACAAATTAACGTGTGTTGTGTATTTTGCTGAAGCTTATTCTTAGATACTGATTAATTCATTCGTCACTGCCACACATAGTCCGCCGACATTGAATGTCACATAGGGCAATTTTTTGCTTCGTGACCCGCAACCTTTTTTTACTATTGAGTTATTATCAAGAAGATTCTTATAAGGTTTAGTTTCCTGTGTTGCCTCTTACATCCCTCACGGGATGATATAAGTTAGTGAATTCTCATATGCCACCACTACATGATATATGGTATAATATGGTTACTGTAATCCAGTAATATTAGAATGCAAACACTCGTTATCAATTAAAGTAGTTCTTCCGGGTAGGTAGTATCTATGGGTGTTCCTCAGGTATCACTTTTTGGTCCCGTCCTTTTCTTCGTTTACATTAATTATTTATTAAATATTTTTCTTGTTTAACTTACCTGGTAGGGAAAAACCGTGATATTGTTTTTTGCTGATGATACTTCGCTGATTTTTAGTTAAACTGTAATTGTTAAAATATGACTAAAAGCCGTATCAAAATTAGTAGACTGGTTTAATGTCAATAATTTACATTTAAACGGTAATTAAATGAAATGTATTCAACTCACAACAACAAATATTCAACAGGTGAACACCAGTGCGCTTTTA
Source organism: Parnassius glacialis (assembly GCA_033319125.1). Lineage (NCBI taxonomy): Eukaryota > Metazoa > Arthropoda > Insecta > Lepidoptera > Papilionidae > Parnassius > Parnassius glacialis. The sequence goes on along the minus strand of JAVANC010000002.1, from coordinate 3,317,283 downwards.
AAAGGGGAGGAGCTGAGTCTTGTTGAATTCATAGTTTTTCTAAAAAATTCAGTATATTTACTAAAATTATAAGTATTCATTCATAAATAGTGATCACCCAGGGGGGTAGGCAGAGACTACAGATTTCCATTTGACACGATCCTGATTCAGCTCTCTCGTCCCTTTCACGTCCATATACCTACGCATACATGCTTGTCGGTTAAGGGTACTCCTTGGTTTGGCCCATTTTCAATATGTAAAATTATAAGTCTGTATACAAAAGCAAAAGTAATTTTATTTAAAATAGTGACAGTGAGTTCACAAGTTAGTGTAGTATCTTAGTATCTACTAATATCAGTTACTCGACTCAAATAGTCAGTAATTCCTTCACGGGCAATGTATACGCTTTTACAACAAAGTCCTAGAAAATATACTGGACCTATCTTGTCGAAAAGTTTTAAATTTTACTAAGCAAAAACTGTATAGTTAGTAATATTATATTATCAAACAGTGCATGATCGATAACAATCCCTGAAAATAAGGTAATCGCATCATGCTGATTGTTTTAGTAATGTTCTAGAGTTGAAAATGAAATTGTTAACTACAAATTTAAGTGCTAATTTTAATACGTCCTCCGCGGTGAATTAAAACATTGTGAGGAAATCTGCATGATTAATAAATTAAAAGAATTACACTATTTTGAATGCATGTGAATTCCACTTACACGTATTGGAAAAGCGCGACGAGCACTTCTTTGCTGATACATGGATTTCTTCCCTTCCAAATTAAACAAACGAGCACACAGTCTACCTGATGGTAAGTGAATCCCTTAAATATCAACATCTATCCTCGATTAAGAATCAAAATGTAGAAGCGATGTCATCCATGAGGACTAGAATGGAATGCCTTATTTCCAGTAAAAAGTGTTTCCGGTTCTCTACACTCACCATACGAAACACAGCAGCGTGAAGCTGCTATTTTACGCAGGTATTCCGTAAGAGCGTGGTCCTACCCAAGTCGAGCCGACCCATTCATGCAACAACCATAATATATAATATAGCAGCAGCGCGGCTCTACCATGTATAAAAGAATTTTCTACCACGCATAAAACAATATAAACATTCTTGTTGGAACGAAGTTCCTTATCGGACGGTACAAATTTTACAGATGGGGTCTAGGCGAGAAAAAGTGTAAGGTTTTTCTATCACGACGCCTTCTGACGTAGTGTAGACAGCCTTGGCGGCTATAAGGAAGCGAGATGGAATAATATCCCTCTCTCTCGCATTTTTTATATTTTAAATGACGCTTTATTTTAATATACGCTAGTAATTCTTTATTTGTAATTCATCATCATCATCATCGTTACAGTCCTTCACAAGTCCACTGCTGAACATAGGCCTCCCCCAAATAATGCCAAAAAGCATGGTCCCGAGCCATCTGCATCCATTGACTTCCTGCATGTCTTACCAGGTTGTCACTCCATTTAGCGGGGGGACGCCCTACACTTCGCCCGTCGTTACGAGGCTGCCATTCGAGAATGTTCTATTTGTTACTCAATAATATAATACATACTTTTATCAATAATAATATACTACGAAAGGAACGTCGTGCTAACCGAGTCTTCGACGACGCTCACGTATGTTTTTTATTATTAAGAAATAAATTATCTAAGTAAATTGTGAAGGGCTTCACAAGTCCACTGCTGAACATAGGCCTCCCCCAAGGAATGCCACAAAGCACGGTCCCGAGCCACCTGAATCCATTGATTTCCTGCATGTCTTACCAGGCTGTCACTCCATCTAGCGGAGAGACGCACTACACTTTGCCTGTCGTTACGAGTTTGTCACTCGAGAATGTTCTATTTGTTACTCAATAATATAATACATACGTTTATCAATTATAATCTACTACGAAAGGAACGTCGTGCTAACCGAGTGTTTGACGACGCTCACGTATGTTTTTTTATTATTAAGAAATAAATGATCTAATTAAATAAAAATATTACCAACGATGAATCTAATTCAATTACATGACTTTCATATTATCGAAAAATATTATATGGTTATCGCTTTAAAAAACGAAAATTCGAATGCCAAAAAATTTTCTTGGCTATTAAAATATTATTTTTACATTCATTATAATAAAGTATTTTTAAAATGCGAATGGTGTGCCAAGCAGTGGAACTTATAATCACTAAAACTTTAAGTTCAATGATCTAATTCAATTCGAACATTATTTCTAATTGTACAACAGCTGATTCATAATTCGCGTCGGCCAACACATATTTCATAATCTCGGAATTATGATCTTAATAAGCTACCACTTGAAAATATTACTCGTTGTGTGATATTATTGAATTTATTGCAGTAATTAAGTTGGAACTGGCTTGCGGCCGAGTGAGAGCGGTTACGCAACCGAATAGTTTCATCACTTGTGGGCCATCTCGCTATGTGTGTCACCTGGTTATGTTCAAGTGAGCGCGCCTTCGTTCTTAGACTGGACTCGTAACGTTCCAGTAGTGGTTTTACTTTTATTAGTATGATTGTAATCATCGTTGCCTCGTTCTCTACGAGTGAGCGTGGCTGCTGTTCACATGGTCCCAGGTTTGGCCAATATCAGTTATTGGGTTTTTCTATCAAGAAATTTGCATTATCAGCCCAGAGCCAGTAAGTTTTTTTTTAACAGAATAAAGGGACAAATGAGCACATAGTACACTTGATGGTAAGTGAATGCTTTGCCCATAGACATAAACGTATCCTCGATTACAAATCAAAATGCAGATGCTTTGTCACCCCTAAGGTAATATAAGATAGAATGAATGTTTATACGTGGTAGAGCCATGCTGCAGCTATATTAGTAGTATAGTTGTAGCACGAATGGGTCGGCTCGGCCGGGGAAGGAACACGCTCTCGCAGAATACCGGCGTCAAATAGCAGCTTAACACTGCTGTGTTTCGTATGGTGAGTGTAGAGAACCGAAGACCCTTTTTTACTGGAGACGAAGCATTCCATCTTAGTCCTCAGGGATGACAACGCATATGCATTTTGATTCGCAATCGAGGATAGATGTAGATGTATGTAGGTGGACTGTGTGCTTGTTTGTCACCCTATACTATAAAAAAATGCCTCGTTACCCGGGTCAAATTAAATAAGAGTAAAATGGGTCACCGGTTCTCTACACTTAACATACGAAACACAGCCTTAAGCTCTATTTTACGGTGGTGTCCATTTCATTCGTGCTGCAAACACAATATAACTGCCGCGTGTAGGGTTGGCAGGTAAAAAAACTTGTAAGAAGTCAATAAATTAATAAGATGATTCAGAAATTATGAATACTCATTTAATGACTTGTGATAGGGCTTCAGGTATATTACATAGTAAAAGCCCTTGACTTCTTTTGCGGTTTCGATGCGCTAGCAAATGAAAATTTTATCAGCTTTCGATATACGCATTGTAATGTAATTTAATATAACGTTCGATACAGTCTTAATACTGTTGTGATACTGTCTAAAACTATCAGTTTATTAAGAATAAGGGTGATAAACGAGGACACAGCCTACTAGATAGTGAGCGAATGTTATGGCCCATATACATTTACATCAATCCTCAATTAAGAATCATTAACATACCGGTGACAATGCATCTCATCATTGTTTTCACTAAACGATACGATCGAAAATACGTTCTGTAATCGGAACTTAAGATCTCTCCAATAAAGAGATAAGAAGAAGGAATCTCTCTTAAGAAATATCCCAAGTATGTTTATAGTAACGAAACATTGACTTGACCCAACTGTAAACATGAGTGCTACCTCACTACCCCACATGTATACGTAGGTTTAAATAATATTTACTAACATAGCTAATAAATATTATTTTTACGTTATGTTCCGTATCAATAGAGATGTTATAAGTTTATAAATATAACTATACACGGTAGAGACATCATCATCATCATCATTACAGCCCTTCACAAGTCCACTACTGAAGATAAACGTCCCCCAAGGTATGCCACAAAGCACGGTCCTGAGCCACCTGCATCCATTGACTTCCTGCATGTCTGACCAGGTCGTTGCTCCATCTTGTGGGGGGACGCCCTTTATTCCTGGCTACGGTAGAACCATGCTGCAGCTATATTATATTTGGAGCACAAATGGATTGGTTCGACCAGGGAAGGACAACGCTTTCATGGAATAGTCCTCTCCTGATCAGATGGCTAGTCTCCGATAAGACTGGCCACCGTGATCGGAATCGCTTTGGAGTATATTATTATTATTACCTATATATTAAGACATATTACGAAATATTTTAAATTCTTAAATTTTCATATTTATCTAATTTCTAACTGTATGAAAACGATGACATACCATCTTATCACAAAAAATTGTTCATAATTATTAGTCTCGAACTTAACTTTAATCTATTTCACGAAAGTAGTCCTATAGGCGGAAATATGCGACCTGTAATGTAAAATATAGAATTTGACAGCAAATATTTTATGCACGTAGACTGTGTTGCTGTGGCTAAAGGGTCTTCTTTACTAAGAAAATTTTTACTTAAGCCATAGACTAGACCCTAGACTGTCAATAAATCACGTTTTGTAAGATGGAAAGGATTTCCTGTGACTTAAAATAAACTTAATTACTCAGATCCCATCAGATGAAATGGATGAATTAAATTAGCGCAATAAGTATTATAAACAATAAACCTATAATAATGTGCGTTACTCTAACAAAATTACTCCATTAACCCACTTGCAGTGTGAGCGACTCCGACAGGTTTAACCGCATACGTAATGGCACGGTCACACTTGACGTACAATTTTAAATTCGCTCCAGTTTTGTTTAATTTAATTGAGCATGTTGTTTAAACATAAATACATACATACAATGAAGTATTGAGTGTTGTGTGCATTGCATAAACTTTCACACCTGTCACCCAGAGGGCTAGGCAGATACTCCGGATTCCATTTGGCAACTTCTGACACACCTTTCTCTTTTTTTCATATCTTCATATCTACACATACATGCTAGTAGGTTAAGATTTCTTATAATTATTTGGCTTACCTTCAATGTATCGCCAATTTAGTCAATAGATTTCCGCCTTTAACGTCCCTTGTTGACTCTGCCACTCACTTCTATAGCATAAATTTGCTTTATCGTTCTTTCCTCGTTCATTCTTTCTACGTCTCCAAACCACTGAAGCACTATTTTCTTAATCCTGGGCACAACATCATCTTGCAGACCATACTTTTTCCATGTCACACAATTTCTCACTCTCTTATTCAGACTCACCTCTAATATAGATATATATAAACTTTTTAACGACCGCATTTTCAAGCACCAATTTTATTTAACGTTTCTTCTACCGTACCCAACTTGTTGTTTATTATATGGATATAAAAATGTTATGAAATGGAGTAATCCCATAATATAACAAACAAAGTATTTGTAAGATTAACCTGTAGGTTAACTGTAACCGGCACAAATAAAATTGTCATTTGCAATTTTATACTTTGATATCCCACGTGCTCTGTGGTGAAGGAAAACGTCGTGAAGAAACCTGCATGTCTGATAAATTAAGAAAATATTGCGAAGATGTGAAGTCCGCCTATACGTAATGGGGCAGCACGATGTACATTTTCTTGTCCTTTAATTATATAATTAAGGGTGATAATCGGGCATGCAGCATGCCTGATTACCCGTATAGAGGTGGCGCAGAGTTGCATTAACATATATTCACTTAAATTGTAAAATGGATTATATTCAAGAAAACACTTTTTGCGCTTAAAAATGCTACACTATAATTTGGGCTGGTTAAATTTTTATAGTATATTATACATCAATGATTTGTATTGACGCGCCAATGTTTTCACTTTAGCCACCCTCTTGGTAAAACAATCAAAAGTTTTTGAAAGGTCCCAAAAATACTGGCACATCTATTCGAGCTATTTAAAGATTTGAATTTCAAATAAATTAATTTTTGATGGCCATTTGGGTTGATCGTCCTTTTCTAAATACAAACTTTAAGAACTATATACCGCAGATGCGTTATCCTCTAAGAACTAGGATGGAATGTCCCGTTACCAGTAAACTGCGTCTCTGGATTTCTATACTCACCAAACGAAACACAGCTTTATTAATAATGATATTATAATTCCCACGTGCAAAATACGCGCTTAGACGTGGAGTTGCGGAAAACAGCCTCTCGTTAACTAAACTAAAATTTAACACAACTTTATTACGCCGCGATTTTACGCTTGTATTCTTAGCAGGCGTGATCCCTTTCAAGTCAAGTCAAACACTTTACTTCAAATATTTAATAACAATTCTCCAAATCTATATCTATATATCTATACATCTATATCTATATCTATACAAATAAATAAAATTTATGTGTCTGTTTGTAATGTCAAAATAACAGCTTTTAACTAAATGCATATGAAAGTGTATACGGTACTTACAACAAAAACACAATTTTTAAAATTTTTGAAGTGAAAACTTCTTTAGCGACGTTGTGCACTTTTTTTGTAATGGGTAAAAAATGTTAAACTCGCGTCAGGTCACGTTTCCTGATCGAAAATTCGTAAGACGGGCGGAGTAGACAGCCGGCGCGGCGTAGGAGAGGAAGTAAGTTAGGTTTAATTAATTTTCATTTATTAATTAATATAATTTTATTATTAAGATTAGGTTTCGATCGAGTCTACTGTACTTCTTGACGAAATTATTAATATAGATACATATGTACTTACACATTATATATGTAATATTTGTAATATGTTTATACTTTATAGCATTAACCTATATTTTCATAACATCACAATAAGCACATGTGCGGTGTAGGTTTACCAAACAAATAATTTCGAATGAAAATAAATGAAATAAGATAATAATAAATAATCTCCGCCATTCCAAAATATCAAAAATGCACATATATTGTCTGTCTGTCGGTCTGTCTGTCTGTCTGTCTATCTGTTTGTTCCGGCTAATCTCCGAAACGGCTGGACCGATTTTGACGGGACTTTCACTGGCAGATAGCTGATTTCATAAGGAGTAACTTAAACTACTTTTATTTTAGAAAAAAAATTAGAATTCCGCGCAAAAACATAAAAACCCTATTACGCGAGTGAAGTCTCGGGGAACAGCTAGCCTAAAATATTATCAATAACGTATGTATTGTATGTAGTTATAATTACTTCATTATTAATAACCATTCGTTTTATACGAACTGATAGCAAAATAAAACAAAGAAAACTGAATCGAGAATTTTTAATGAAAGTCAAAATCAATATAGAATCGCAATGAATCACAATTTGGAAAACGTTAATCTGTATCATATCATATTGAAATTGAAAGCTAGGTCAATAAAAGATAATGATGCCATACAGACAGCGCCATCTTTTGGGGAGAAAAAATAACAACGATATATCTTGTCTTATAATTTTTTTAATTAAATAATTGTAAATCACCGTGTAGTGACCATGTAAGAATATTCACTAACTCATATCACCCTATCGGTGTCGTAAGAGATGACAGAGAGGTACTGAAACAGGAGATGGGCTACAGCATTTTCGTTATAACAACTTAAAATTATAAAAACTGAGGTTTTTTTTATAGGATAAGGGTGACAAACGAGCACACAGTCCACCTGATGGTAAGTGGTTGCTGCGGCCCATAGAGATCTACATCTATCCTCTATTACAAATCAAAATGTAGATGCGTTGTCACCCGTGAGGACTAAGACGGAATGCTTCACTTCCAGTAAAAAGGGCCTCCGGCCACCTGCACTCACCAAGCGAAACGCAGAGGTAAACCTCTACTTCACGCTGGTTTTCTGTAAGGTCGTGGTACCACCCCGTTTCGAGCCAGCCCATCCGTGCGGACAGCAAAAGCTGCCGCGTGGCTCTACCACTGTTCAAAAACTTGCCAACCCGCTTAGCAAACGTGACAACTTTGGCAAAATTCCCTCTATGAGACAATCTACGACGTAGATCTATGTTGTGCAATGGACTTTTATAGGGTGTAATGGATTGATAGATGAAAATTTACGGTCTACTAACTGTCCATTATTGCATACTAGCGATCTAGTTAGGAAACGCGTTGAACTCTTTAACATAGGTAAAGTTCGATGAAATAACATTAAGGAAACGAACTACATCCAACTTAACTTTTTGTACTTAGTTTTAATCTTAACATAATATTAAATCTACTTCTACGTTCTAATTCTACTATACTACAGATATACGACACAATACTAATAACTGTTAATAATAATTGTAACTGTACAATAATAATTGTTTCTTTAGTGTACACTAACGAAACAATTGCGTGAAAAACTTAGAAATGAGGATATCCGCAGTAGGACCACAGTAACCGACATAGCCCAACGGATTAGTAAGCTGAATTGGCAATAGGTCGGCCATATAGCTCTAAGAACCTATAACCGATGGGGAAAAAAGGTTTTCGAGTGGCAGCCTCGTACCGGTAGTGACGACCTGGTAAGGCATGCAGGAAGTCGATGGATGCAAGTGACTCAGGACCGTGCTTTGTGGCATTCCTTGGGAGCATGTTAAGCAGTGGACTTGTGAAGAGCTGTAATGATGACAATGATGAAAAAATCAATTAATATTGATATTTTAATTAATTTTTTCATCAACAAGACTAACTTTTGTTTTCTCTTTGTGTTTGTTTCTATCAAGAAAACAAAAGTTAGTCTTATTGCTATTTAGCAATTTCTTCTAGACAATCTACAAAAAGAAAATAAAAAATAGATAGATTACTACTATCATCATCATCATCATAGCCCATCACAAGTCCACTGCTGAACAAAGGCCTGCCCCAAGGAATGCCACAATGCGCGGCTACGAGCCATATGGATCTGAGACGCGGTCGTTCACTGCTGGCCGTATGATGAAAGTTCAAGGTCACTCAGCAAGCTATGAGAGGGCTATGCTCAAATTTCTCTGCGCATTAGAATTCGTAATCTACTAGAATAACTACCACCTCTATATTATTACATGAACATAATATATATAATGCAGATAAGAGGATGTTGAAGCCAATAGACACGTATAGCTTTACTCGAATTTTACAATTAAAATGATTCCTATTTAGGTGCGTCGTCACCACTGAGGACTAAAATGGAATGAATCGGTATCAATAAAACATAAAATTCAGTTTTTTATACTCACCATACGAAATACAGCAGTCTTAAGCTGGCATTTTGTGAAAGCATGGTCCTTTCCTGGTTTAGCCGGTCCATTTATACTGCAATCATTATATAGCTGCAGTGTGGCTCTATTACATTAATACGAGCAGTGCCATTGACGGACGGTCTAAATACCCCGTCATCTGTATCCATAAAATTAACTATCACAATAATATTAACATTTATTAACCAATTTGATCTGCTGGCTTTCCTAGAGGCTTCTGACCCCAATTATAACATAATATATACACTTATAAACGTGGGCTTATAAATAAAATTATGTAAATAAAACTGCTTACCGGTATAAATGATTTATAGGGTTGTTAGTTGTATGAATATTTTGTGGATAACTCTAATCGGCTTAAGCAACAAGTTTTAGTATTAATAGGTGGTTATCCTGAGTAAATAAATAAATACATAAATAAATATACACATGATTTGTCAATTAATATAAACAAATGGCACGAAACGCAATAAATGAAAAATAAATATTGCTATTCCATTGGACGAAATCTAAACCACATATCACTTGGTCCTGTGAGCAGGATTTGAACCAGCGATTTTAATTTCTAATAAGCTTCGTAATTATTCGTAATTATTTTATACACATACATACGATTTCACAAAGTCAAGAGTATTGTGATTTGATGGATGTCTTTTAATGGCGATTAACTGGACGATTTTGGGAATTTCAGAAGATTTCTAGGTTTTGAATTACTCTAATTTATGAAAAACAAAACATAACATTATGTCAGATGTAGATATTGATTGCATCATACAAAATCTCTCTAGTATCATTATCCAGAGAGAAAACAAAGAAATACGTTCATACATATGTATGTACTAAACAACGCCCGGATAACCTCTTATACTTAGAAAACAAGAATTGTTTTCTAACAATATGAATAACACATCAAGTATACACGTGTCATACGCCCGGGAAATTCTCAACACAATGGTGGCATTGAAAATGTCTGTCAGATACGACAATGACTAAAACTTAACTATGGTTGACTGATGCAGTGAGAACGGGACAATTATTTTTTGAAACTGATTTGGAATCAATATACATATTTAGTTCATTAACAATAGAGTAGCAGATTGATTATGTCCAATCACTGGCAATAGGCATTATGATGTTTCTGAAGTTGTTAGAAGAACAAGAAATATCCGCCGCCTGTGATAATTTGAAGAAATCCAATATAAATTCCTTTAAATTAGAACACAGTCAACAAAACACATCACATTGTGTTGTGACAGAAGAAATAAGACCCGCCTCTTCTATTGTAGCTAGCATTTGCTGTAATCTATACGCCTGACACGAATAGAATAGAATAGAATAGAATAGAATAGAATAGAATAGAATAGAATAGAATAATTTTTTATTCAATATAGATCACATGTGTAATACTTATTGAAAGTCATTTTTTACTTTACCACTGGTTCGAAAAAAAAAAACCTCTGTCCTGGGAAGAACCAGCAAGAAACCCAGCGGGACTTTTTTTTAAAGCAAATTTTACAATAATGGTTGTACTAACTATATAAGTACAAAATTTATTTTAGAAACAGCTTGGAAGCGATCACCTCATTCCCAGGGGTTATTATCAACCATGTATTCATTTATACTATAATAACCCTTTTTATACAGTTTCAACTTAACAAAACATTTAAACTTGCTAATGGAGAGAGCCTGTACACTTTCCGGGACCTTGTTGTAATAGCGTATACATTGCCCCGAGAATGAATTACTGACTCTGTGGAGTCGAGAAACTCGTATCACTAGCTTGTGTTTGTTCCTAGTGTTTACAGAATGCACATCACTTTTTTTACTAAAACTACCTTTGTTTTTGTGAACATACATTAAATTTTCGTAAATATACTGAGAGGCCAAAGTTAATATATTTATTTCTTTAAATTTATCTCTAAGAGACTCTCTCAGTTTTAGATTGTAAATAGCTCTAATGGCCCTCTTCTGTAAAACAAAAATAGTTTCTGAATCAGCCGCATGTCCCCATAGCAAAATCCCATAAGACATTATGCTATGGAAATAACTGAAATAAACTAATCTAGCTGTCTCGACACTAGTGAGACCTCTAATCTTTTTTACAGCATAGGCTGCAGAACTTAGTCTGCTTGCTAGTTTGGATATATGGGGGCCCCACTGAAGCTTTGCGTCGAGAGTGATGCCAAGAAAAACAGTGGATTTAACAGGGCTCAGTTCTTCCCCATTTAAAAACACATTGGTACTCAGATTTCTAACATTCGTTGTTGTAAATTTAATACATTTAGTTTTATTTCCGTTTAAATGTAAATTATTAACGTTAAACCAATGCACTAATTTTGATATAGCATTATTCACTTCGTCACATTTAAATGATTTACGTTTAAGTTTAAAAATCAAAGAAGTATCATCAGCAAATAATACTATATCATGATTATCCTCTACAATAGAAGGTAAGTCATTAATATACACTAGAAACAGGAATGGGCCGAGAATTGAGCCCTGAGGGACACCCATTAGTACAGGTGAGCCGGAAGAACTTTTACCATTAATAATAACTTTCTGCATTCTATTACTTAAATATGAAATTATAAGTTTAAGCGCTGTGTTCTTGACACCATAGTACTGTAGCTTCCTGATTAATGTCTCATGGTGAACGCAGTCGAAGGCCTTGGAAAGGTCACAAAATATACCCAAAGCATCCTCTGAATTCTCCCATGCACAAAAAATATGTTTAATAAGCTCAACTCCAGCGTCAGTTGTTGAGCGACCCCTTGTAAAACCGAATTGATTTCTATGTAGCAATTTATTAATATTAAAGAAACTTAACATTTGATCTAAAATTATTTTTTCAAAAATTTTACTAAATGTTGGTAGTACAGAAATTGGTCTAAAATTGGCGGGGTCTAATGTACTACCAGATTTATATAAAGGTATGACTTTACTAAGTTTCATTAAATCAGGAAACACACCAGATTCGACGCTTGTATTAAATATAGTGGCTAGATAAGGTGCTATTATATCTATTATAGATAAAATAACTTTAACGGAAATCCCCCATAAATCTGCCGTTTTCTTAACATCAATAGTTTTAAAATATTTAACGATATCTTTTGGCAGTACTCTATGGAATTTAAAAGTATTTGAACAAGCCTTTACATTTTGTTTAAGCAATGATTCGGCGACAGTTGGAGAAGAGTTTAATGATTTAGTTGTCAAAAAAGGAACATCAGAAAAATGTTTCTCAAAAGCCATAGCAACTTCTTGATCAGATCGGGTTAAATTATTGTTAATATTCAATTGAAAATCCGAGTTGCGCGGTTTGACCTTGCCCGTTTCACTATTTATTATTCTCCAGGTCATTTTAATTTTGTTTGATGCAGTTTTAATTTTGTTACTTAAATGTAAAGCCTTAGCTGTGGCGCACACTTTTTTAAATATTTTAGAATATGTTTTTACATAATCTCTAAATATAACACTACTATTAAATGATCTTTCATTATAAAGCTCGCGAATTGTTTATCGCAGAACCATAATATGTCTGCGTATTTTATAACTCGGTTACGCTAAAGAGTGCGCTTAGCCCTCACAGCTAACTCCTCTAAATTTCACAGTGTACGGGAGCAACCCGGGTAAAATCCCCGTCGGCAGTTGTTGCAATAAAAAATTGTCAATTGCAATTTTAAATACTGATTTACCACGTATTCGGGGATGAAAAAAAATATTACGGAGATGTGGAGTCCGCTTACACGTAATGGGGCACACGGTGGACATTTCATTTTCCTACAACTCTCTCAGAAATGAGAGCCCACCAACCGGATCTAACTTAACTAAATAAGGAAGAAAGATGGAATCATTTATTTGACCAACACACACACTCACATAGAAATTCGTACAAATTACAAATTGATAATTGTGTTATATATACAAATTAAAAATTGTGATACGGCCATCTACTATGATCGTGCTGCCATCTGTTGAGTAATGCCACAAAAATCTAATGACCTCCAAATTTTTCCGGCATTACTTAAAGTCGCCTTTTAGTTCACCCACAGGACAAAATGTTATAGTAAATCATTTTGCTCTACCTTTTGAACGATAAACCTCAACATATCAGAAATCTAGGTACCTAATTCGAACCTTAATGTACACAAAGAATTAACGCGGGGGTTGGAGATGCAGAGAGTTCTTAGCTGCATTTCATTAACACTTCGACTATGGAATGTTTATAAAAATCATTTAAATTTAATTTAATTCGTTTAAAAATTATTATTATTCAGAAATTTAAGGTTAAACCAAAATATCTATAATATGTAATAATATATAATGATATTATCCATCACGGCGGCCAGTCTCTACGGAGATTAGACATCTGCGTAGGACAGAATTATAGTGCACGAGTGATTGCGCAAGCACAGGTGCACTCTCTATTCCCTTACTCCCATTATCCGATGGGACGGTAAACCGACATAAACGGAGAGAACTTGATCTCTATTCGGTTCAGGACCAACGGCTTTACGTACTTTCCGAGGTACGGGGTAAAAACACCGCCAACTTTCTGACTCCGGTACTGAAAATTTTAGTCAGAAAAACTCAATAACTGATTTTGACCCGACCCGAGATTTGAATCTGGGACCTCTAGATCATCAGTTGTATTAACGACCACTAGATCAACGAATCAGTCGAAGCTTATTACATATAATGTTCATATTTAACTGAAAGCGATAAGGGGTACATATTCAGTTCGAATATGCCTAATGACCAGAGATTAAGTCAACTACAGTAAAGTACAACGACTCGATCCCGTCTCTTTCGCATTAAGGTCAATGCTACAACTGAGTACCAGCTGATTAGTTTCTGATCGCGAAAACAATGGACTTGCATCATTAATAGGATGGTTAAGAACAGTTTTTGTGACATATAATTATAGGGTTCAAGGCGAGGTGAACAATAATAGTCCACATTAAATAATATTGTCATCACCATCTTTACTATTGTGACACTCCACCACAATTCCACTGTGGAACTAATATTTTACTAAATATTTTTAAAAGAAATAAAAATCAGAAAGTAAAACGTTTGCCTACTTTTAAATTTAAACAATTTTCATATTGTAATGCCATTCTGGTCATTTGTGTTACCAAATGAATTAAAAGTTAGAGATTTGTCACCATATACATAATTACATAATCTATCCTAGTGTTCGAAATTCTTTTTTTTTTTAATTTGACCGTAATTGCTTAAATTTTTAGGTTTGTATATTAAACAAGCTGTCACTTTCAATTGGACATTAGTATATAAAACACAGATGTTTACTACATACACAAAATATAAAATAAATGCTTTTTTGCCTTTTTTCCCTAGAGTAATAATAGTATTAAAGCCTTTGGTACTTACTCTGAGACATTAGCAGAATGAACGTAAACGGTGTATGTAATATTTAAATTAATTTAATCTATTTTTTGACCGTTTAGTAACAGTGTAAGAATATCCACTACCCCATATAATCTCGTGGGTTTCGTAAAAGGCGACGGGGGGAGCAAATCTGGAGATGAGCAGCAAGTCTTCCTAATAACGACTGAAAACAAAAAAATGTTCCGTTGCCAACCCCAAGCGTGGCAATTTTTTTTTAAAGGATAAGGGTGACAAACGACCACACAGTCCACCTGATGGTAAGTGGCTGCTGCGGCCCATAGACATCTACTTCTATCCTTGTTTGCGAATCAAAATGCAGATGCGTTGTCACCCGTGAGGACTAATATGGAATGCCTCATTTCCAGTAAAAAGGGCCTCCGGCCACCTGCACTCACCAAGCGAAACGCAGAGGTAAACCTCTACTTCACGCTGGTATTCTGTGAGGTCGTGGTACCACCCCGGTTCGAGCCGGCCCATCCGTGCGACAGCAAAAGCTGCCACGTGGCTCTACCACTGTTGACATATCCCTCTATGAGGCAATCTATGTGGGAGGCATATGTTCAGCAGGGGACTATATAGGCTGTAATGGATGGATTAGAAGATACCAGGAGTACATAACGCACTGAGAGGTGAAATTATTAAATCAACAGTAACTTTACAAATGAATGAAATTGTATGTGTGTGTGATCAATTTGATTCAAAAATCGTTTCGATTTACAATTGAATCCGGTAGATGGCGCTGTTGTCGAGATACAGAAATTTATTTATTTATCCTTTATTGCAACACACCTTCAACTAAGGGTTACAAAAAGTGGACGTAGTCCCCTATGGCATTTTCGACCAGTCAACTCTGAGAAAAATGGAATAAATAAAGATATTGGTAGGTGCAAATTTAGGACAATAAGTTAATAAATACATTAGAAATCACCCATGCGAAGCCGGAGCCGATCGCTAGTATAATACAGAAACATAGTATAATATCAAATATTTCGCCAAGTCCATAGTTTACATAGCTTTATACTTAGTCCCATTGTCCGGCCGTCCTTCGGATGTACTTGGCTCCCGGCCAGTGGTGACTAATTTGTCGATTGTTTATATTTCTTTGTCATCATCAGAAACTCTCACTATCGTTTCCTCGTCCATATTTGTTTAAGGAATTCGCTGAGTGCTTTGGGAATTGTTTATTGAGTCATATAGTGACTTAGGGTTGTGTTTATTCACAACAAATACTGACTGTCAACATTAATTAAACAGCTATCGTAAAATTATTTTCTTATATAAATAAGACCTTAAATGGCACAAACATCCCATTATCAAACTTTTAAGTTCACAACTGGACAAAACCTCTCCAAAAATGCGCCATTACTTAATTTTTTTATAAAATAAGGCATCTATATAATATAATAAACAGTTTATTTATAAATATATTTTGTATATATTTGAATATTGTAATATTATATTATATACCTTATAATAATAAGGTATATATAATATAATATAATAACGAGCACAGTTCACTGAACGGTAAGTGGTTAATGTAGCCTGTATACATCTACATCTATGCTCAATTACGAATCAAAATGCAGATACGTTAGGACTAAGAAGGAATGCCTCGTATCGAGTAAAAAGGGTCTCCGATCCTCTACACTAACCACACGAAACACAGCAGCATTAAGCTGTGAGAGCGTGGTTCTGCCCCGGTCGAGCGAACCCATTCATACTGCAACCATAATATCGTTTCAGCATGGCTCTACCACGTGTAAAATCGTGTTAATCCGCGCTGGGCAGTTGAGTTGGTGGTCAAAGTATAAAATTAAATGAAACAGTATTTATATTTCGTCGTAATAAATTAAAAATATTTTTTTCCAAAGTTATTTTTTAAATCCACCACCATTTCTAAATACGGAGGAGAAAATAATATATCTTCCAAACGTCTCACATCCCATTATTATATATCCGCATAGATATGCGGAAGTATGTTTTTTAGTTTCTGCGCTCCACAATCAACTCTGTACAGTGAGTTGTGGTTGTGTGCTTAGTGTCTCGCTAAAAACGAAAAAGTCTTAGGGCTGAATTTCCAATAATCGGATTAAAGTTTTCAATCAAATAAATTATGATCTAGCTGAATATACAAATGAAACATTTGAATTGATTTATAAATACAAATGTAATTAATATAAATAAATTATAATAAAATTAATATAAATGTAAATACAAATGTGGGGTGGAGTATCATAAAAAATTAGAACCTAGTCAACGTCTCTTACAAAAAATTATGTACCATAAACCTTATCGTCTCCAACAAAAGAGTTATACTCCATTAACAACTGATTAAGAGTGAAAAAGATATACTTATTACAACTAATACTAAAGAGGCATTAAACAGTAATTATAGATATCAATATCAACGAAAAGAAGAGTAAACATTAGAGTAGAATCTAATGTTTACTCTTTCTATTTCTTCTATTTCTTTTCTCTTTCCCTCTATTTTTCCTTCTTCAAAGAAATCAAAATACGAGGGTGGATTGAAAAGTACTCGGCCTAACACAGATCCATTCAATTCTAAAAATCAAATCTACCCACATTACTTAGTTCAGTTCAGACTAGTTCATTGTGTGAAGGTCGAAACGTGTGCGATAATTAGTTGTGATTTTATAAATTTATTAACAAAGTAATCGGACATAATTTCCGCGAATAGAGCAAATCGAGCAGCGTGCCGTCATTAAGTACCTCCATAAGAAGGGGCTTTCATCAAAAGCCATCCATGATGACATGGTCAGTACATTAGGCGATTGTGCTCTGTCATATTCATCCGTCAAAAAATGGATAGCAGAATTTAAGCGTGCTAGAGAGAGTGTGAAAGATGAACCCCGCTCTGGAAGGCCTTCGACGTCAACTACTGACGAAAATATTAAAAAAGTACTTGATTTAATAATGGGAGACCGCAGATTAAAAATTAGAGAGATAGCCGAGATTATAGGCATCTCTTATGAACGAACTCAAAACATCATTGTCAACGAGTTGGGTTTCCACAAGGTGTCTGCGAGGTGGGTTCCGCGACTGCTTTCAGTTGAACAAAAAAGGACGCGATTGACTATTTCACGCGACTGTTTGGAGTTATTTGAAGCCGATGCAGATGATTTTTTGAATCGTTTTGTGACTATAGACAAAACATGGGTTCATTACTGTACACCGGAAACAAAACAACAATCAAAACAGTGGAGAAGACCTGGTTCACCACCCTCTAAAAAGGCTAAGTCGATTTTGTCGGCAAATAAGGTGATGGCTTCAGTATTCTGGGACTCGAAAGGTGTGATTATGATTGATTATCTTGAAAGGGGTCAGACTATAAACTCTGATTACTACTGCACCTTACTACGTCGTTTACGAGAGGAAATAAAAGAAAAACATCGAGGAATGCTCAGAAGAAAAGTCCTGTTTCATCAAGATAACGCCCGTGTTCACACGTCAGTACAGTCAATGGCTGAAATTCACAACTGTGGCTTTGAACTGTTACCGCATCCGCCGTATTTACCTGATCTGGCACCATCAGACTTCTTTCTGTTCCCTAACCTAAAAAAGCACTTGGGAGATCAAAGATTTTCGACAAACGACGAGGTCAAAGCAGCTGTAGACACATATTTTGACTCTAAGAAAGAATCATTTTTTTTCAACGGTCTAAATGCTTGGAAGGGGAGGTGGCAAAAGTGTATTGAACTTGATGGTGATTATGTAGAAAAATAAAAATATAACTGATTTAGTATGTGTTTATTTTCTTGGTTAGGCCGAGTACTTTTCAATCCACCCTCGTAATAATTTCCACGTGATTGTTTCTGAAAACGGTACTAAGATATAGTGTACAGAAGAAATTAAGCCCCGATTTCAAAAGTATTCTAGTATCACTTCTAGTATGTGTATCTATATGTATGTAATTATTTTAGTATTTTGAAATCTCCGAAGTCGGGTTTTACTTTTAATTAAAAGTAAAATTTTAGACCCTTTGGAGTGAACTAATGATATAACAAACGCAACGTAAGAAACACAATATCGTCTAAATGATTTACCTGCATGACATACAAATTTTCATACCTATCTTATTTTTGCCTCCTTATTGATGGAAATAGTTCCTCAAATTATATGGGACAACCCCTGAAGTGCAAACTGTTGACAAAGATATCACGTAACATATATACTAATATTTAATAATTAATATTTGTTTGTTAGTATTTTATGCGCTGCTATACCGTTCATCACATTGCGGTAAAGCTTTGTCAAATTATTGCATAATAAATTAAGGTCATAGGTATAGATTAATTAAATTACAGTAGGTGGCGCGCGTATCGATCCAACAATTTTATTTGAAAGTTATTTATCATTCTTGATAATTGAATATTGTCTTATCATTCCCAATTAAAAGATGTAAACTCTTCCAAATTTAAAACGATATATCTAAAATTGTTTCTTCTGAGGGAGCAACGCCTAGCGCGTTGCTCCCACGTATAGAAATAAAAGAAAAAATAATACATAAGGGGTTATCAATTCTCAATTCTCAACCTTCTTGTTTTTCGAAGTCAGCTATACAATTAGATGCATCATCCTTAGAAATTTTCTGTCACGTTTAACCACATTATGGAATTTACTGTAGCTAAAAGATTTCCGGACGGATCCGGCCTACGGAGTTTTGGTGTCAACTTTACTCTTGTTTTATCGTTTAAATAATGGTTTCAATTCAATAAAAGTGATGCGATTTCGTGTATTAAATATCTCCATATGTGTACTATTAGGGGAAATGACGAAAAAAGTGCTTGGATGTTGATGAAAAATTCAAGATTTTTGTCCGCTTAGCCGCCTTAAGAGATATTGTCGTCATCATATATTAGGTTAAACTGTCTTCAAAATCTCCCAAGAACTTTTCGTTGTGACGGATCGATATATTTTTAAGAAGTTTTTGATACAAAATATTATAGAGGATAATTTATTTTTACTTAACACTGGCAAAGGTATAATCGTATGGGTTCATAACCAAAGAAAAAAAGAGCTTACTTTTTTCTTATAAGCCAACAACGCACCTGCAATTCTCTGACGCAAGCAGTTGTTGTTGAGAGCCACATGTACGTTTGCATTCTCTTCTATAAAAAAATCAGGCTTGCCAGAGTCTCGTCACCCGCAAAGTAGATTGGTTTATAGAAAAATTTGACTAAGTTCATCTTACATGTAAACTAAGCATATAATTAAGTCCTCCAGACCGAATTCCGTGCACGGCGACCAGCCGCAACAGAGAATAGTCATCTGTGCAGGATATGACTATAGTGCACGAGTGCATGCGCAAGCACAGGTGTACTTTCTCTCACTCAATCTCATAGTCCGATGGGATGGCGATCGAACGCGATCGGAAAATGATCAGGCACAGATCCATCTGCTTGGTTGGTTTTCGAGTCACGGGGATCAAAGACCGCCATCTTACCGACTCTGGCTTGCATCTGGGAATTTCTTTGACAGAAAACCCAATAACAGATTTTAGCCCGATTCGGGCTTCGAACCCGCGACCGCGTGATCATCAGTCATGTTGTAAAGGTGACACTGAAAATTCTTATAATATCAAAAACCGAACAAACTAGCAAGTTTGTTTTATTATATATTTTCAAAATAGTGTCCATTTACATCAATACATCGCTCCATCCGATGGAACCACTGAGAATAGCTCTTTGCCCACTCGTCCTTAGTGGTCTCTTCGACGGCATTTTGAAACGCAGCCACTGCTTCCGCGGTGACCATAAAACGTTTTCCTCGAAGTTTTTCTTTTATTTTCGGAAATAAATAAAAATCTCAAGGTGCGAGGTCGGAGATATAGGGCAGGTGACCCAGTAATTCCACGTCAGACGTCGCCAAATAGTCGATTGTTTGCTTGGCGGTATGCGACGAGGACGAAATGTTAAACTCTCGTCAGGACACGTGACCTGATCGAAAATTCGTAAGACGGACGGAGAGTAGACAGCCTGCGCGGCGTAGGAGAGGAAGTATCCTCCTCTCTTTCTACGGCGCGGCGAAAATATATGCCTGCGCCCGCTGTTTCGTTCAGGCGGCGCAGGACGCTTGCGCGAACGTTCGTGTGTGTGTGATTTTTCTGAGAGATAAACTTTTTAATGTATTATAAATTGTCATGTTTGTGTACGATAGCGCAATAAATAAATATTGTATTCTACCACATAAATGATAGTACTTTTATACTGATAATTAAAGCGATTCGTGCAAAATTATTCCTTAACCATTCCAAAATATCAAAAATTCACAACGTTAATATTCAAGTTTTCACTTCTGCCGGCACTCTCGGAGTGCAACCCGTCGTTTTTTTTTTATTATATCGTTTACATGTGACCAGTTCTAAAAACTTTTAGTGTCGCCCTCGTAACACCTGGTCTAGTGATCGCCGCGGCAGTCTAAACTTGGAGCAAATAGATGAATTCCACTATTTGCTTCAACTTCAGACAAGGATAACTTAGGTCTGACTAAAAGGCTATAAATCCCAGCATTATTGTTAGGCAGTAAATAATGAATTATATTTCCTGAGAGTCCTCATAGTAGTTTTCCAATTAGTTATAATTGTATGCTTTTAAACAAGGTCCGACTGAAGTAAACAGATCTTGTATCACTAACCTCATAAGGAAAATTCACATAAGATGGATAATATAGTAGCGGTCATAAAATATGATGTTCTTTTGTTTTTAAATAAAAATAGTAGCAATGCTATTTACATTAGTAATATATTTCTTTTATGTAGTAAAGCCATAGAACTAGGCAAAGGCTTCACTCTCACAGAATACCAGTGTAAAATAGCAGCTAAATGCTGCTATGTTTTGTATGGAGAGTGTAGAGAACCGGAGACCCTTTTTACTGGAAAAGAGGCATTCCATCTTGGTCCTCAGGGTTGACAACGCATTTTGCTGCTTTTTGATTCTTAATCGAGAATAAGTGTAGAGTCTATGGGACATAGCATCCACTTACTATCAAATGGACTGTGTGCTCGTTTTCCACCGTTATGTTATAAATAAAACTTAAAATGCTAGTGTTAAATTAAAGATGTTAAAAATTAATTGGTTATGATCCTCGTAATAAAATTGATGTGTCTAACCCAGTTTGAATTGGAGGAAAGCTGGAGGTAAGCACCTTTCGCTTTTCCCCAATTCAAACTTGGTAAGACACAAAAATTAAAATACAATGAAGTGTGTAGCTATGTACGAGTACATACGTTAGCTAGGCAGACGTTGTATTGTTCTTTCCGATGATCCTTTGTCCTATATAAAAGTATCTTATTACTCAATTTAGAGCAAGCAATAAACATTTACAAAATTTCATCAACATCGGTTGAGCTCTTTCGGAGATTAGCGTAAATGAACATCGTTTTTTTATATTTTAAGATTTTTGTAAGCTGGTGTTTGACAACAATCTCACCTGATGGTGCTACGGTAACAAAGCTTATTTACTCTTGCGTCAAAAACACCCTGATTGTATATCGGATGGAAGAAGTGGTAAATTTAAAATATTGTACAACTGACTTTTATATGATAAAATTTATTGTTGATTTTTTAAAACCGCTCGACCGATTTTGATAAAATTTTAATGGGACCACCTGGGAAGTATACCCTTGTGAAACAAAATTTTCCAAATCGTTTCTGTCGTCTTCGAGAAAACGGTGAACATACATAAAAAAAAGATTTCGACGAATTGAAAATCTCCTCCTTTTTCGAAGCCGGTTGAACAGACGCCAGTAAATTATTCCACTCCTTTACTGTACGCATTACAAAAGACTTTAATTTGGTTCGAAAGAGTCGAACATTGACAGTAAAGGGTTGGATACCCGCCAGCCGATGGCAGAAAGGAAACGGAGGAATTGAATCATATAATTCCTGCTCACATTCTCCTTTCAATTTAAAATATTATAGAATCAATATGGCCTTAGCATAAATAGACTGGATAATAAATATGTCTCTGCCTTTTTGCATGCATATAAATAATAAAAAAAATCACATCAACAATCAATGTGGAAAGACCTTAGGGCTATAAGCAAGCTACTATTATACAGTTTATACAAAATTCACTCTGACCTAACACAAGTGCACTATAAAACACTTATTTCTTCTTGCATCATTTAATCTTTAATTTAATTTAATTTATTGCAAACATGGCATCATCGTAAACACAGTGTGAGAAATGTTTTATTTTGCGCAATAATTTAGTGTTACCGGCGACTAGCAGTTTATTAATATAATTTTATTATTCATAAATTAAATCCCACCAAACCGTAGTGAATATTCTTACACCTCCAGCGTATAGTGGTGTTATACGAACTTGGTTGTAAACAAAAAACAAGGTAAAAATCAATATTCAAAAAATCAAAATGTAAGATCGCGAAAATATAACGCGATTTATTGAAAAATAAAAATTCCATAAGTGTTTGTGGAATACTGCCAGTCCGGACTACATTAATAAACAAAAAAGGATACGTGCATTAATATATAATATGGTCCCTATACTAAGAGAAGCTGCTACTGTAGATAGCGTTCAAAAAAAATTGATGATTTAAGGAACGTATATTTTTGAGAATTGAAAAAGGTCAAACCAGCTCTTCCACAGGATCGTCCATAAACGAAGTTTATATACCAACGTTTTATGTTTTACGAACCACTACCCTACATCATACCGTGGGTATCGTAAGGGTGACAGAGGGAACAAATCAGGAGATAGGCAGCAGCGTCTTCCTAATAACGACTAAAAACAAAAAAACTGCAGTTGCCTTGCTAAGCGTGGTAACTATGGCAATTATCCCCCTATGAGGCAATCTATGAGGGAGACCTATGTTCAACAGTGGATAGGCTGTAACGGTATATCCCACCAAAATATAAACAATAAAATCATGAGTGAGTGTCGTGGAACACACGGTTGGAACGAAGATCCTTTCGTAGTATATTATAATTGATAAACGTACTATATTATTGATTAACAAATACAAATAAATGAATTACTAGCGTTTAATAAAATGAAGCGTCATTTAAAATAAATGAATATTTCTTTCATGACAAGATAAGAAAAGGTGCGAGGAAGATGGATATTATTCCATCTCGCTTCCTTAACTACGTCAGAAGGGGTCGTAGTGGAAAATCTTACACTTTTTCTTGTCTAAACCCCATCCGCCAAATTCGTCCCGGCCGATAAGGAACATCGTTCCAAAATAGGACCAAATTCGCAACAAACGATGTCTGTGTTAAAAAAAGCTACTTGGTATATTAAAGATACTTTGTTTATTTTCTGGGACTTCTTTATAAAATCGTATTGCCCCAAGAAGAAATTACTGATTCCTCGGAGTCGAGTAACTGCTATCAGTAATTTGTGTTTTTTCCTGTTGTCAACAGAGTGTCTAATATGCTTTTTTTAAAACTACTTAAATTTTTGTAAGTATACATTCTCTTAAATATACTGAGAGGCCAAAGTAACCTGACAGGATAGGCATGCCTCTTCTTTTTCATAGTGTTTTTTAGGACAGAAAAGGGATCGCCGGGCTACCCAATGTAAGTACATATACACATTTAAATGAGGCAATTAAATATCCTAATGGACCATATATAGCTATAGTTGCAATTTTCCTAGGAACGGAAGCGGCGTTTGGTAATGAAGGAAATCACTTATTACGTGCCAATACTTGACTGTTGGAACTTGGCACAATTAATAGGCTGACAGCGATTACATTACGAATTTTCTTCTAACGAACACAAGCGCATTTATTTATTTATTATTATGAATATATATATATATTTCAAGAGAACTTACAGCTAGTTATAAATATATGAACAATAAAAAAATAAATGTACTGAAGGCCAATTAAAAGTTCCCACTTATAAATAAAGTACAGAGAAAAATTGCACAAGTAACGTAGACGAAGACTCAATTACACAATAAAAGATGATTTCAGAAGTAAAATGAAATAAATAACAATGCATGGTATATATAATATAATACATCAGTAAACGAAAAACTTATTTCTCAGTAGACGCTTAAGTCGCCTGCTAGCGGTGTTAAGTTAGTCTACATTGTGTATTTTCGCCACGTCATTGAAACACTTGCTGACTCTTATTAAATAAGATTTTTTCCTGTAGTTTGTATTTACTCCCGACACATATAGTTTGTCCGGCTTGCGTGATGATACGTATGAAACTTGTAAACCTATTTCCTCCAACAGTTCATACATGTTAAATTAGTCTGCAAATGTACTTAAACTCTCCTATTTAAGTGTTTTAATAATATAATATAATAACCATAATAATAGAGAGAGTTCTATGTTCAGCAATGGACTTTAATAATGCAATTCTTACAGTGACAACGCTGAATGAATATAACTTTATTTTTTAAATTGTTTCTACATTGTTGATTAAGATAAACTCTCCAAGCTACATCATCATCCATATCATCATCATTATAGCCCTTCACAAAGCCACTGCTGAACATAGGCCTCCCCCAAGGAATGCCACAAAGGACGGTCCTGAGCCACCTGCATCCATCGACTTCCTGCATGACTTACCAGGTCGTCACTCCATCTAGTGGAAGTTCCCCATACACTTCGCCTACCACTATCTCTGGGGAAGAAGAGTTCGAACGGGAAGCACCGTCAAAGGCTTGAAACACTTACAAGAAGACAAACTTACTTACAAGAAGAGAAACGTGGGCCACATTTAGTAGTGAGTTTTAAAGAGTTGAAGAAGAAGAAAAATGGAATGTGAAGACTGGATCTTGAGCCGACTACGTCCAGTAACTCTCTACACTTCTTATCATGAAATATTTTATATCTTATCTTATACTATAAATATAGAAGAAGAAGAATATTCGGTTACGGATGCTGTAGGACTTTCAGGTTAGAAAAGATTCATATGTGGTATTCATATTCATGGTGAAAGGAAAAGGGGAGATCTCCCGCCGGGCAAGGTGTTCTGCCTGGGGAGCGGCCAACGCTCCGATTGGTAGTTCGGAGCTATTCTATATATGCTGCTTTAACTTCGGAACTTTATTAGTGCGATTAGGCTTCGATATGTTTCGCTTGTGGCGCGACGACAGCGTTGCCACATCACCCCCCTGCTCAGACTGGAGGTCGATAATGCAGTCCGATTGCCGGTGCGTCCTTAATGCCGGTGGGAAATGCATGTTGTGTGCGTAAGGGCAAGTGACGCCGGTGCGAATGATATGCCGGTGTGTAATGCATGCCGTACTACGCACTTGCAAGTGATGCTGGTGAGAACGATGAGCCGGAGCAAGTGCCAGGGATTGCCCTGTAGTCTGCGGTGAGTCGAGAAGAAGGCAAGTGATCTGCGAGAGTGCCGTGAAGCAGAGGCGAGCAGTAAGGCTCAGAGCTGTGCCGAACACTGTAGCGCAAAGAATAGCTTGAAGGAACAGGAAGCATTATTATTCCAGTGCTGCGATGAACATTTATAAAGCTAGATGGCTTGCAGAATGTGAAGACTGCAGACAATATCTGGTCGGGAGCGAATGAATGGGGTACTTGAGGACGATGACGAAGGTTTGAAGTTGTAGTTTCCAAAGGTTTTTTAGTTGCGTGTTCAGATCACGTCGGGGTCACCACTGAGGCGATTGGAAGGAAAAGGGGAGATCTCCCGCGGGGCAAGGTGTTCTGCCCGGGGAGCGGCCAACGCTCCCATTGGTAGTACGGAGCTATTCTATATAATATGCTGCTTTAACTTCGGAACTTTGTTAGTGCGATTTAGGCTTCGATGTGTTTCGCTTGTGGCGCGACGACAGCACCGCCACTGCGACACAACCTTACCACAACCTTATTCTTCATACATAGACCACCTAATGGTAAAGGGATGCTGTGTCCCATATGACCATCTACTTTATTTTAAGAATTAAAATTCAGGAGCTTTGTCACCGCTGAGGACTAAGATGGAAGGTTTCGTTACCAGTAAAAAGGGTATCCATTTTCCTTACTTACCATACACAGTTGCTATTTCACGCTGGTATTGTTTGCAGGCGTAGCACTTCCCAGGTCGAGACGACTAATTCATACTGTAAGCATAACACTACTTATCTCTTGATTTATGTTACCTTACAAGCATTTAAGACTTACTTGAAATAGTTAAAGTGCATTTTAGTAATGTTATTTAGTTTGTTGATTACAATAATTAAATTAATATATTAATAAACTTCATTGCCCGCTATTTTCTATGTTTTGCTCCAAGACTTTCCACAAGTACCAACTACACACGAAAACGGCCTACGCAGCGGCTTTTGTGAAATGATATGCAATTAACACTAATATTGTGTTTACATATAAGGGCCAAATTGCATTATAGTATCGTGCTTGTGTTTACGTGCAATTTTGCGTCAAGGTAGATATACCTTTGAAACACGTTTATTTCAGAAATAAAAATATAAATAACTTGTTAGATTTATGTTTATTAAACTTTTAATTACAAAACTGAAGTGACAAACGAATTCTAAGTCAACCAAATGACAAGTGTCCAGTATTTAGTCCATGGACTCCAGCCAACTTCAAGCAAAGATATATACAGATGTGTTGCTACCTCTGAGCACGTAGATGTAATATCTCTGAACCTTTAACTATACTGCCTCGCTATATCCTTCAGAACGTAACAAAGTAGTGAAAGCATTTGCGACAGGCTTCTAGACATAAAAGGAAACTTACCACCTAGTAAAACTGATCTTATTTAGTGATTGACATAACATGTACTACCTTGTAAAGATTCTCAACATTCCAATTATGCGTTAAGAAATTTCAGCCCATTTTGTTCCAAGGGTATCGAATACGCGAAAGGTCGAAAAGACCACGTTGTCTTTAATAAAGTCGGTATAACATTTTGTATAATGTACCTTACATCAGTAAGAAAATCCACCGAGTGGTGGCGGTGTAATAAAGTTTATATCCCATTTCAGTGGGTCTCTCAAGAGATGAATAAGGTATATGGGAAAAAGACCAGGGTCCAAGGAGTAATACGTTTAGCTCGTATAATCTGTTCACTATAACAGTGCCGGTACACCCGGAGGCGCACTTATTATTTAGCTTTCACTTTAGCTACCTCTAAACGCTAATTGGTAGCTATATCACATAAAAAATATCATTTAAGCGATTACAGAAATACATTTGGAGCATGGATGCCGTAATGTAGACCGATGTATGAAAGAACTTTTTTTTCTGCGAAGTTAAGTTTGTCCATTTGATTGACTTATTCGTTAGAGTATTGTTCGGTACTTACCTTACTCATAATCTATGTTTCAGTAAGTTACTTATTTTGGTGAAAGTAAATACTTATTTATTTAACTTCTTGCACTGTTATACGTACCTATTTTTTTAAAGGATAGGGTGACAAACGACCACACCGTCCACCTGATGGTAAGTGGTTGCTGTGACCCATAGACATCTACATTTATCCTCAATAAAGAATCAAAATGCAGATGCGTTGTCCCCCGTAAGGACTAAGATGGACTGCCTTTTTTCCAGTGAAATAGGTCTCCGGTTCTCTACACTCACCATACAAAACACAGCAGTGTCAAGCTGCCATTTTAAGCTGGTATTCTGTGAGAGCGCGGTCCTTCCCCGGTCGAGCCGACCCATTCGTGCTACAACTATACTACTAATATAGCTGCAGCATGGCTCTACCACGTATAATTATTTTAGGTATATAAATAAGTATTATCTTTGTTAAATGAAGACATTCGTGTAACGATATCGAAAACAGACAAACATCGTCGAAGCTTACAATTCCAGGGATGGATGACTACGAGTACCTGCTTACAGTATATATGTAGTTAAGCTTATTCGGAACTCTCAGGGCGCGGGTCCTACTCGCTCTTGTCCGATTTTTAACTTTGGCAATGTTTTATATGGTAACTGGTCGGGCAGCGTACCTCGAAATTGTTATTTTTCAACCGAATTAGCCTAGAAATCTATAAATATTATAACAAATCTGTAGAAAATTTGTGTGTTCACGATTCACGCTAAAACTACTGGACGGATTTCTATGAAATTTAGGCCTTGTGAAACATATAGATAACTTTTAAATAAAACTAGTTTTACGGACTTTATCGCGTATATTTTATTTTATATTCCCGACGTTTCGAGTACTTTACAGCACCCATGGTCACGCGGGGACGCAGTGTTGGACGTCCCAATATCATAATTAACCACGGCTACCTCCAGATTAAAAATTATTAATTTTTGTTCCGATCTACGCAGTATGAACTTACAGTATCTTCAAGCCTTGCAGTTGTATGCTTGGGTTGGGATTTAATTTTATTAATTATATTTATTATTTAAACTAGCTGTGCCCCGCGATTTCACCCGCGTATATCACGCGTCGGCGCCTTGCGACATGCGAACTTCGAGAGAGACATCACGACGGACGGTTGCTGAATTAAAAAAGATTTAAAAATTGGCATATGTTACTAAAATTACATGGTTAACGTAATTGGAGATTATGCATGATACAGGTACTGATACGAATAATGTGGCCTAGTTTGTACCGGCGTTACTATTTCACATTGTAAAATGAAAAAGTAGTTATTGTGACATAACTGTAATACTTAAACGTATGGTATCACAGACTTTTTTGTAGATATTGATATCCTCTATAAAACTGAAATACATTACTTTGCTCTATTACCAATAGTTTCCGCAGCGTACGCGATATAAGGATTCTTTTTGGTATTTTTTTTACACTTTGAGTTACATTAACGAAATTTTCATACAGATCCCTAACTTTTTTGAAAATATTATATAGTCTATGTTCATCAGGGATAATGTAGGATTCTAATGGTGAAAGAATTTTTTAAATCGGTCCAGTAGTTTCGGAGCCTATTCAATTCAAACAAACAAACAAATCTTTCCTCTTTATAATATTAGTGTAGATGTGTAGTGTTCGTGTAAATATAACAAATCATTATATAGGCAACTTTTTATCTGCTCACGGGAAACTTAAAAGATGGGTTATGTTTTTCTTTTTTTTAAGATATTTGTCATAAGAGCTGCTGATGGTTCTGTCAGTACTAAAAATGATTTAGCTATTCATCATAACGATCACCAGAAAAGTGTGTGTGTGGAAATGAACCTTATCTCGCCATCTACCAGAAACGGCAGAACAACGTCAGCCAGTCCAGCTAGTACATAGATATTTGCTTAGAAATTGTTTACAACATCCTCAATTAATTGATGGTAATACGAGATGAGCAGCGTGATAACCATCTACAAGGTTACGACCACACTGACTACTTTGTATCCAACATTAGATTTATGTTCCGCTGTGGACTTACCAAAGCCTGTTATGCTGATTCCGGGACGCAAATCAAATATTAAAATAGCTATTAAATGATATTCTCTCAAACTAGGCAAGGTGGTCTGTACATACTTTTATTTATTTGTTTATTTATTATGTGCAGACATAAAAAATGGACACGAATGTATTGGCTTAACCAGGACAGGACCATTTTCACACAGAATGCCTCTGTAAAGTAACAGTTAATGCTGCTGTGTTTCTTTTGATGAGCGTCAAGAACCGGGGATCTTTTTTTAAAGAATAAGGGTGACAAACGAGTACACAATCCACCTGATGGTAAGTGGATGCTGTGGCCCATAGGCATTTACATTTATCCACGATTAAGAGTCAAAATATTTATGCGTTGTCACCTTTGAGGACTAAGATGCAATGCCTCGTTTCCAGCAAAAAGGGTCTCCGGTTCTCTACAATCACCATACGAAACACAGACATTAAGCTGCTATTTTAAGCTGGTATTCTGTGAGAGCGTGGTCCTTCCCCAGTCGAGCGGACACATACGTCCTACAACCATAATATGGCAGCAGCGTGATTCTACCACGTTTAATTTTATTTTCTCTAGTAACCAGGCATTCCGCATTAACCCTGAGGAATAACAACGCATAAGTATTTTGATCCTTAATCGGAAGTAGATATGACGTGTCTATAGTGTTAAGGTACAACTGTCACAAGCGATTTTTTCAGACTGATTAGACTTAGGGCTAGCTTTTCCTTAACTTTTGAATCCAGGGTTACTTTTATGGATGTTCCGATATCACATATATAACATGCGCCGAGGAATTGTTTAGATTAATTTAGACAAATACAAACCACGCTCTCACAGAATACCAGCATAATATAGCAACTTAATGCTGCTGTGTTTCGTATTGTGAGTGTAAAGAACCGAACCTTTTTACTAGAAAGAGGCATCCTATCTTAGTCCTCAAGGGTGACAACGCATCTGCATTTTAACTTTTAATAGGGTATAAATTTAGATGCCTATAGGCCATCGCATCCACTTACTATCAGGTGGACTGTGTGCTCGTGTGTCACGCATATTCTATAAAAAAGGCCATGTTTGTTTATTATGAGTTTGATTTATAAGTTGGCTTATTATCGCGTCAATCTAAATCATAAAGACGACGGTGCAAAATGCAATTTAAATCAACAACTGTGCTTGATCCTTCAGCGAGATGTCATAATTAACATTTATGATAATATCAGCGCAATGTTAATGCGTGCTACTAATATTAATCCTAACTTGATAATTTGCCTTATTTATCATGATTGGAGACTGCGTGGCGTGAGATAATCACACACAAGGCAACACCGAAACGAGTTTCTTTCCTCATCTAGGAGCCAGTCTTGAACTGTAACTGTTTTAAAATCCTGTACGAAAACATTTAAATAATAAATAATAAAATAAAAAAATCGGTAGTCTCTAAAGTCGGTTTACTGACGATAGTTGAACGTGACAACGTCATAAGAAATATTTAATATCGAAAGAATCATTACTTTTATCTCCGCAATTATCGTTGCTATAAACAATTGACACCACATTCGCTCGCACAGTCGCTCGTTCCGCGCTCTCGCTTGCACTTTGAATGGAACGCCTAGGTAACGCCGCATGAGTCATGTTTTTTCGTGCCGGCAGCCAGCTTCATCGATTTATAAGACGTTGTCACGTCAAAATTGTTTATTTCAGATAGTTAAAAATCCATATGTGGGTTAGTAAGACACAAATAATAATAATAATAATAATAATAACAAGGGTTAGTAAACAAACTATGGTTTGCTAAAACTCGAGGTAAATTTTTTTTACCGTGTAGTGGCGGTGTAAGAATATCCACTAGCCCGTATCGTCTCGTGGGATATCGTAAGAGGTGTCATAGAAAAATTTAACCAGGGCAGCAGCATGTTCTGGATAACAACTCAAAATAATAAAAAAAATTACCAACCCGCCTGCCAAGCATAGCAACTATAGCAGTATGCTCTCTTCGAGGCAATCTATGGAGTAGGCTTATGTTTAGCAGTAGACTTTTTGATGGAACAGAACTTTGCTGCTTTTTTATCGCCTGGAAAAATAATTTGGTGCTTACCTTTATAATATTTATATTAAGTGGTGGAGCCATGCTGCAGCTATATTAGTAGTATAGTTGTAACACGAATGGGTCGGCTCGACCGGGGAAGGCTCACGCTCTCACAGAATACCAACGTAAAATAGAAGCTTAATACTGCTGTGTTTCGTATGGTGAGTGTAGAGAACCGGAGATCCTTTTTACTGGAAAAGAGGCGTTCCATCTTAGTCCTCACGGGTGACAACGCATCTGCATTTTGATTCGCAAGCGAGGATAAATGTAGATGTCTATGGACCACAACAACCACTTACCATCAGGTGGACTGTGTGCTCGTTTGTCACCCTATCCTATAAAAAAAACTTATTGTATTTTCAAATTTGTTTTTTTTCTTCTCTGACATATAAATTTAATCCTTCAAACCTACTATTATAGTTTGAAGTAAACTTTTTACCTAGCAGAAGGCTTCAAGGTCAAGGGCGTTAAGAATACATTGATAATTGCCAAGCGTAAAGTAGTGTGCACATGTTTATTAATTTTGTTGTTTTTAATCGGCGACAGTAGAAACGGCGATAGTAGGACATAATGGGCGACAGCAGAAATTCACAAGAGCAGCCAAAACTAGGTATACCTTGTATTTATTAATATTAGGTAACCTTGACTTCACTACGATTCTTTACATGAATATAATCCTAGCCTGCCTCGTTGACTACCTGGCTGACTGCCTCGTTGGTCTAGTGGTTATAGTAGTGCAACTGCTGATCATGATGTCCTGGGTTCGAATCCCGGGTCGGGTCAAAAACATAATCAGTTGTTAAATTAAAAATTAAAAATCATTTATTTCAGAACTAGTCTATATCACACTTCATAAATACACATCGAAATTATTGACTTTTTCCATAAAAAAATTCTCAGTAGCTACCCGGAATCAGGAAGTTGGCGGTATTTCACCCCGTGCCTCGGAAAGCACGTAAAGCCATTGGTCCTGCGCCTGATCTCTCTCCGGTCGTGTCGGTTTACCGTCCCACTCGACTATGAGAGTGAGGGAATAGAGAGTACACCTGTGCTTGCGCATACACTTGAGCACTATAATCCTGTCCTGCGCTGATGGCTAGTTCCGTTGAGACTGGCCGCCGTGACCAAAATTCGGTCTGGAGGAAATTATTATTATTATAATCCTAGCATGGAATTTAGAGAATATGTCAAAAATAATCTGTCTGTAATGTCAAAAAGAATCTGCTGTTTCCTGATTTAATGAAACATCGTAAAGTAACACCTCTATTTAAATCTGGTCCCTTGGGAGAGAGGTAAATGTAAAAGGATGTATAGAATGTAAGAGGAATGTGTGTAAAAGGTGGGATGCTACTTGCGAAGACACTCTGACGGCCTCTCATATCAGGGGTACCTCGTTTAGAGCGGGGGTGGCATCAGAGGCAGCTGAACTGAGTAAGTGGTGCAAGTATGAGTCTCTAAGAGATTACTACATATTTGTGCCATTTGCTGTAGAGACTATCAGTCCGTGGGGTCCACGTGCGGTGAAGTTCTTAAAGGAACTCCATCCGCGGCTGGTCGTTGCTGCTGGTGATAAGAGGGCTGTTTTTTTTCTCGCTCAAAGGCACGATGGCACGATACCGCGGGGAATAGGACTATATGATAAATAAGTTTCTAGTTTTAGTTTTTTTTTTTATTATTATTATATTTTTTAATATTGTACATAATAAAATGTAATAAATTAGTTTAATATACTTTAAATCTGGTAGTACATTTGACCCTGCCAATTTTAAACCTATTTCTGAACTGCCAACACTTCTTTAAATTTTGAAAACATTATTCTTAATATTTTTTTTTAATTTTTAATAGTAATAATTTACTCCAAAAACCAATTGTGCCGATTAAACATATTTTCAATGCGTGGAAGAATTGACGGGATGCTTTGGGTATATTTTATGACGTATCTTTAGCCTTCGATTGTGTTCATCATGAAACATTAATCAGGGTACTACAACACTCCTGTGTAAGTGATGCCCTTTAATTTATTATTTCATATTTCAGTTACAAAAAGAAAGAAAGAAGTAGTGAAAGAGAGACGCGCCGTTTTTAATTGTCAATTCTAAAATTGTATGTTTTTGTGGCTCAAACTTATTGATTGTCGGTCTATTAACTTAATTTAAAAAATGTATAAAATAGATCCGTTATTGGCTGTAAGTTTATTTCTTAAGTTCATTTACATTGTAATTAGGGCTGTGGATCTTGTAATAAATAAATAAATAAAATAAAACGCTAACACAATTGGGGCTGCCACAAGGCTTATTTCTCAGCCCCTTTCCATTTCTTGTCTATATTAATAACATGTCTTACATATTAGGGAATAACCATTATATAGTATTATTTGTTAAAACAACAATTACTTAAAAAAATATGAAGTAAATAATGCTAAAAAATAAAAATAATACACAAAAAAGTGAGTAGTTTAAAGAAATGTGCTATTCATTCTGTAACTACTAAGAACAGACACAAGATAATTGTTACTTGACTCCACAGGGTCAGTAATTCATTCTTGCGCCAATGTATATGCTTTTACCGACAAAATCTCGAAAAGTATACAAAATTTGTCCATCGCCAAGTTCAAAAATATGTGTTAAGCTAAAATTGCGTAGAAATAATTATACTATATTAAGGAATTGATGGACGAGTATAACTCCTTTTTAAATCTCTTTATATATCTTTTAAAAATTTCTATTTTAATTGTTTTAATTATGATTTTTTATTTAAATCGAATTTTTATTTTGCAATATATCGATGCTATAATAGCCTTTTACTTCTTTTACCAAATTCAACCATATCCTTACAGACATATGGGGTACACAGTAATTTCATATATACATTTCTTGAGGTACATTTATTTACATAAAATTAAAATATACAATATTTATTAACATAATAAACAACTAACAACATAAATCATCATACAGTTCTACTCCCCGCGGTATACCGCCACCAGCGTCAGCATTCTTAACACTATAGTGTTAAGAACGCTGGCTGCGTTTCCCCGCTGAATGGCTATACTTTGCCTTTGAGCGAGAAAATATCCAGCCTTCTTAACACTATACATTTATTTTGTTATTAGTTTCTACATTTACTCGCTTTATTATTATTCGAGTGCAAACGCTTGCAGGAACTTACTAGATGCTATACGCAAGGAGCTTAAAGCCCGACCACCTTGGCTATACAATATATTTACTGCGACTGTAGAATAATGGTTTCGCGCAAATAAAATTAAACCCCATGAAATCCAATCGCAATAAATTCCACGCGCGCGAAGCCGGGGTAAATAGGTAGTATTATATTATCTGAGGAATTGTTCGGATTAATCCCAGCCGCCAAATTTCACGAACGCACATCGCGGCAGAACTCCCGATACCATCCACACCATCTGGATGATTGGCGGTCCACCACTGTGCGATTTAGAAGATGTTTTCTTCCTCGCACGACTTCCTTGTGGAATCGATTACCATCAGCGATTTTTCCGGACCGATACGACTTAGGGACCTTCAAGAAAAGAGCGTACTCCTTTTTAAAAGGCCGGCAACGCATCTGCAATTCCCTCCCTGGTGTTGCAGTTGTTCATGGGCGGCGGTAGTCACTTACCATCAGGTGAGCCGCATGCTCGTTTGCCCCCTCTCCTATAAAAAAAATATATATGAATTTCTAAGGTCAGAGAAATTAAACTTATTATCATTTTAACGTTAAACTTATGTCTCGTCCCCCTCTGTTTTCGTCGGGGGTTAAAAATAGCAGCTGTACCTATCCTATGTCTATGGCTTATAGATTAATAATTCTGTTGCAGGACGCCTGGCAGTGATCATGTTCAGCATTTGCACCGTGGTACTCGGCATCATACTGTCGTTCGTGCCCTGGTTGGACTACATCATTTTCAGGGTGAGTCTAATATCCTACCCCGCTTGTGCCGGGTTTCTTTATCTATACAAATAAATAAAATTGAAATGTCTGTTTGTAATGTCAAAACAACAGCTTTTTATTAAATGCACGTGACAATATATACGGTACTTATTATAACAAAAAATCATTTTTTTTAATTTTTGTACGTCTAAAGCCGGCTAATCTCCGAAATCGTTGGATCGATTTTGACAGGACTTTCATTAACAAATTGCTGTTGTTATACGAAGTAACTTAGGCTACTTTTGTTTTAGAAAAAGAAGGGTACTGCACTAAATATTAAAATCCATGAAATCCAATCGTAATGAATTCTACGCGGACGAAGTCGCGGGAAAAAGCTAGTTAAATAATTTAAAAGTTATAAAACTTACACAATTGATCATCCTGTGACGACCCTGATAATTGTTTTATTTTATCCTAGTGCTCCAGATCAAGAAAAAAGGATAGTTATTAAATATTTTATTGTCATCGGTCCTTGATATGGGTGCAAATTTTCAAGTCAATCAGCCGTCTACAAGTTGGTGAAACTTACATTAAAAGATTCCCTTACATAAATAGGCAGATATATTATAGATAGATACACGCGATGGCGTGTTAAAAGCCCTTCGTTTTCCCTTACGAGCCGTATAGCACATAAAATGGATGAATAACCCTTTTTATAACAAAGTACTGGAACAAGAACTTACAAATAATTAAAGTTTTTTCGGAGTATTTACATGTGGCGTAGACGAGATGAAGGAACTAAACACTCTTGTAATTTTACAGTACGTGAGCAACCCGGGTTAATGTTTTATTTACTATAACGGTGACAAACGAGCACTCAATCCCCCTGATGGTTAGTGGATGCTGTGTCAATGTGTGTAGACATCTACATTTATCCTCAATTAAGAATCTAACTGCAGATGCGTTGTCACCCGTGAGGACTAAAATGGTATGCCTCGTTTCCAGTAAAAAGAGTCTCCGATCTCTACACTCACCATACGAAATGCAGCAGCATTAAGCTGCTATTTTACGCTGGTATTCTGTGAGAGCGTGGTCTTACCCCGGTCAAGCCGACCCATTCGTGCTACAACCATAATATAGCTGCAGCGTGGTTTACGACTTGCATAGATTTGTTTATAGAAACAAGGGTAAAAAACTCCGTCTGTAAAAATCGTCGTGTAGTAGTGGGATAAGAGGTGACAGAGGAAAGAAGGTGAAGAGAAGATGCTAGCGTGGCAATTATAGGAAATATCCCCCGGGATGTTTATAGAGAAGATTATGCTTAGCCATAAACTTTTATGGAGAGTAATGAATTGATAAATGTAGGAACATAGTAACTTAATTTGACGGCTCAGTAGCGCAGTGTAACTCGGAGTTTGGTTAACGCAATGGGAGCCGCGGGTTCAAAGCGCAATTATTAAGTGGCGAAGCTTGCGAAGACACTTATTGATTTCACGATATCTGTCCGTCTATCCGTCTGTGCGTCTGTCCGTCTGTCCCATGATTATCTCGAGAAGGGATTCGAATTTTCAAATTCTGTTTTCCGCAATCGATTACTGATCAGCCAGGCATCTGAACCTCCTATTTTCAAACTGATTGCTCAACGGCAACCGTTAGAAACCGCTACAAAGCTGATTGCTTCGCCACTTTGCTATGCTGTTAGCTTGCTAGGTTTATTTGTACAACAAATTATTTTTCCGGATCTGGTTGTTTGTGCTGTATGTAAACCCCACAATACACGAGATATTCGTAGTGTATGCGTAACTGATTTTTTAAATATTTTAAAAAGAAGAAGTCCCTTTAAATATTACACAGTAACATCACATTATCATTTCTAATAAAAAATCTGGATAAAAGCTCTCCTTAGAAGTCTTACTTCTCGAAGGGGAGGTAAAAGTTGAAGTTAACAAGAAAAAAACAAAACTTATTCTCGATTAAGGATCAAAATGCAGATGTTTTGTCACCTCTGAGGACTAAGATGGAACGCATCGTTTCTAGTAAAAGCGGTCTCCGATTCTACACTCACTTTCTGTGGTCCTTCCATAGTTGAGCCGACCCATTCGGGCCACAACTACATACCTGCAGCATGGCTCTACCATGTATAATAATCCAGGGTGAATGAATCAAATGGTACATCTATCTATCTAATTATCTTACGACAGGAGCTGAGACTGTGGAACGGGTCACTGAGCTACAGCTACTGGCAGAAGCCTGGCGTGGTGAGGCTCACCAAGGTGTACATCTTCAACGTGACCAACCCGCAGGGCTTCATCGAGCACGGAGAGAAACCGAAGCTAGCAGAAGTTGGACCTTTTGTTTACAGGTAAATTATGAAAGAACGAAAAATATACTTACCTATATATTAATTTAACTTGCGGAATAAAATAACGCGCAGATTTGTTTTACTAAAGTGATAAAAGTATTTCCAGTCCATCTGATTGTGACTTCTGCAGTCCATTGACTGTACTTGAAAAAAGAAAAAATATACTTACCAATATTTATTTGGCATACGACCAAGAGCCGTGGAAGCTCAGAGACCAAGCGCTCGCTATAAATCCCACAGTACGCGAGCAACTCGGGCACGATCCCGTCGGCACCAATGATTTTTTTATACGTGGTAGAGCCATGCTGCAGCTATATTAGTAGTATAGTTGTAACACGAATGGGTTGGCTCGACCGGGGAAGGACCACGCTCTCACAGAATACCAGCGTAAAATAGCAGCTTAAAACTGCTGTGTTTCTTATGGTGAGTGAAGAGAACCGGAGACACTTTTTGCTGGAAAAGAGGCATTCCATCTTAGTCCTCACGGGTGACAACGCATCTTCAGATTCTTTATTGAGGATAGATGTAGATGTCTATGGGTCACAGCAACTACTTACCATCAAGTGGACTGTGTGATCGTTTGTCACCTTATCCTATAAAAAAAATTGTTAATTGAAATTTTAAGTACTGATTTACCACGTGCTCGGCGGTGAAGGAAAACATCGTGAGTAAATATGCATATCTGAGTAATAAGAAAAAAAAATATATTTCGAAGACATGTGAAGTTCGCCAACACGCATTGGGGCAGCGCGGCGGACATTTCCTTGTCCTGAAACCCTCTCAGAAATGAGAGGAGGCGTGTGCCCAGCAGTGGGACGTATACAGGCTGAACTTTTAACTTTTTAACTGCAATTATACTGGCTCGGTATACCGTTTAGTTTGGAACACAGCAGTTCTCGGTTCCTTATGGACCTACCCAGACAAATTTCGAGGTAGAAAGGGAGTCATAGTACTTAATGTAAAGTAACGTAAAGTAAACTCTTTTTTTACTGCTGCTATTTTATGATTGTAGCACGAATGGGTCGGCTCGACCGGGGTAGAATAGAATTCTATAAAAAAAAAACTCTGCTAAAGACCCTATTTATCTTGAAACTTGGATAACTGGGACCTTAAGGACCTGCAAATTTGTCTCACTTAAAGAAGTATTCCACTTTCCCAGTGTATCAGATATCCAGGTATAAATAAATATCTGTCTCATTTACAGAGGGTTCCATTAATAGAGGTGATAATAGAGTTTATTTCAGTTATAAGGGTGCGATTATTAAATATTTTTTCAAATAAACATCCGGACGATAGCAAAACCAAACTAAACCTGGAGGCCACTTTTACACAATTAGCCAAGTGCGGAATTTGCGGGTAGAATAAGAATTAGTAAACAAAACGGTATACAAGATATAGTCTTAGTAAAAGAGGTAAAATATAACCGCTGTCTCAAATATAGAGGAAATTATGACGATAAAATCGAAATAACTATTCCCAGATATAGAGGTTTATTTTGTTCCACTAACAGAGGTATTTCAGTGCTAAAGTCTCGGGGCCTAAGAATGAGTTCCAGGTATAGAGGTTTCTCACTTATCCAGGTCCCACTTAACCAAATTTTACTGTATAATTATTTTGTCCGTGTGTATGTGACTGAACTCCACCTAAACGGCTAGACCAATGTTGATGAAGTTATCTGTGTGTGAATAAGTCGATTCCAGAATGGTTTAGATTCATAATTGGACCAGGTAGGTGGTGCAGTTGTCGAAATCCCGAAATCACCCATGCAAAGCCGAGGCGGATTGCTAGTATCATTACGAGGGCTTCATAACTCGATGGCTGAGCGTTTGGACGCGCTGCAAGGCCGCAGGTTCGAATTATCGAACACACGTTTGTATTGCCTACAAATAATTGTTCCGGCTCTTGCTGTGTGTTCATGTGCAATTTGTGTATAATCCACCTCTTATATCTTTGCCATGTAGTGGCGGTGTAAGAATATCCACCACCTCATATCGTCCCGTATCGGATCAGCAGTCCGCTTACGACCACTACAAGGCAGTCAATTTTAACGGGGAAGAAGCTGTATCCTGTAACACAGTTTTCAACTCTCACGGCCTACGGAGCTTCAGTATGACTTGTGTTTATATATTACTAGCTGTATCCCGCGACTTCGCCTGCGTGGAGTTATTTTTCGCGAAATCCTAAAATAAAAGCAGCCCGAGTTATTCCTTATAATATCTGCTATCTGCCAGTGTGTATATTTATTGACAAATATTGACATTAATATTTATACGGTACTAACGTCACTCAATTGTTTTGCCTTCCTGGAACCCCTCCACTAACATTTAAACTTTATGGCATGGTATTAAAGTTCAAATTGACCTTTAGGTATTATTACGAATCTTTTGTATGGGAATATAGAAAAGTGTTGTTTTTAGACTTTTTCAGGCAATTTTTTAAAATTTTCTCTCCGTAAGAACAATCTTCGTACTTCAAGGAATATTATAAAAAAAGAATTAGCGAAATCGGTTCAGCTGCTCTCGAGATTTGCGCTTAGCAACACATTCAGCGATTCATTTTTATATTATAGATTACTAACTGGCCAGGCAGACGTTGTCCTGCCCTTTCCGACGACCATTCCCATAAAAAGATCCTCAAATTCGCAATAAAAAAATATTGAAGGTCATTTATCGGGATAAAAAGTATTCTATCTCTCAAGTTGGACCAAACTGAATACAGTCTGCAAAATTTCATTGCAATGGGTTCAATAGTTTAGGAGTTCATCGCGGACAAACAATGTGACACGTAATTTTTATATATAAAGCTTATTATTTACACGTAGTGATTAAAAAGAAACATGATTATTTGCACGTACGACCACTAAATCAACAAGGCAGTTAATTTTCATCGTTTATATACAACAGAGTTATACTTATATAAACATGAGTTGTATGCCGTATAATTATCTAATCAATAAAAAAAAATTATAGGTTAGGGTGACAAACGAGCACACAGTCCACCTGATTGTAAGTGGTTGTTGTGACCCATAGACATCTAAATTTATACTCAATAAAGAATCAAAATGTAGATGCGTCGTCACCCGTAAGGGCTAAGATGGAATGCCTCTTTTCCAGTAAAATGGGTCTCCGGTTCTCTACACTCACCATAGCCACATACCACAGCAGTGTCAAGCTGCCATTTTACGCTGGTATTCTGTGAGAGCGTGGTCCTTCCCCGGTCGAGCCGACCCATTCGTGCTACAACTATACTACTAATATATATATATATATTTGTTTGTTCGTATTTTATGCGGTGCCATACCGTTTATCTGACTGTGGTAAAACTTTGTCAACTTATTGCTTGCACTTGCGCGAAGGTTATTGGCATAATACAATTAATTTACAGTAGGTGGCGCGCATATCGTACCGACAATTTTTTTTAAGTTTTATATCATTAATAATTAATAGAATCAGACGTTACTTTGCGGAAATCCATTATAATGGGGTTGTTATAAACTTATTTGCTTAATTCCGCGTAAAGAAAGAAAATGATGTGTCCTGCCCAGTTCTATATATTTATATAATTCAATTTCAAATTGGAACTTCTATGATTGTATAACATATCATTCCTAATTAAACTACATAACTCTTCCAAATTTAAAACGATATTTCCGCAATTATTTCTACTGCGGCTGCAACGCCCCGGGTAATAACTAGTTAATTATAAAATATTATAGTCCTTACAAGCTAAATTTCATAGTAAAATATTCATTTATTATATAAAAGAAACAAAAAGACTGTTTTACTTTAGTCAGGTAGTGCGGAGTTCGAATGGAAGGCAGTATTTTTGGATAGTATATTGTATGCTGTTATATTGTATGTAAGTCCATTTTTATGGTTACCCCAAAACTCTTAATTCGTGGAACTTTTTAGTGGATATATGACGGGTTGCAATGATGAGAGTATGACAAAGTTCACCAAAGGCACAAAGGAAGTAAAGTTATAAGTTAAAAATTACAGATTATATATGTCCCACTGCTGAGCACAGGTCTCCACTCATTCTTGAGAAGGTTTTAGGACAAGGAAATGTCGGCCG
This sequence comes from Parnassius glacialis, assembly GCA_033319125.1. NCBI lineage: Eukaryota > Metazoa > Arthropoda > Insecta > Lepidoptera > Papilionidae > Parnassius > Parnassius glacialis. The sequence continues at coordinate 3,274,946 of JAVANC010000002.1, read as the reverse complement.
CGCTGCCTCAATGCGTGTTGGCGAACTCCACATGTCTTTGAAAAATGTTTATTCTTATTTCTTAGATATGCATAGATATTTGGGATAAGGAACGTTACTTTACGCTTTTTAAATTTACCTAGTTCAAATATCTCTATTATTGTAGTTCAGGGGCTAAGTGCAAATCGTAATTTTTACAGTACGCTGGCAACCCAGATTCCATCCCCGCCAGCAGCAAAAAAAATTGGTAATTTCAATTTTAACGCTGATTTACCACGTGCTCGGCGGCGAAGGAAATTATTTTGAGGAAACCTGCATGTCTGAGAAACTTAAATAAATTGGAAGACATATGAAGTTCGCAAACGCAAAAATGAGAGAAGGCCTGCGCACACTAAGTTCTGTATACAGGCTGAATCTTTATATATAGTTAAAATACACTAAAACAAAAGTACGACTGCTTTATGAATATCATTCATTAAGACAACATTGACCTTTTACGAGACGTTCTAGCCTGTATCTATTGTATATATTATGTACTTCTAACCCAGTTTCTAGAGAAACCTGTCGCTTATGTATCAACACGTTAAATATCGTACCATTTAGTTTTACGAAACGAGTATAAAAGTATGCAAAAGGAAAACACTGTGTTATGAATTAGGCTTATTGCTAAATAGCTGCGAATAATTCACGCCCGCGTCAACACAATATGATACCCTCGTATGTTTAAAGAATTTCACTGTATCACGTAATCTTGTTAGGCAAATCACCGCAATATGGCCCGTGCGACGAGTTAATGTGCGTGTTTTAGTTTAACCGCTATAGTATGCATGCAAAAACAGGAACAGAAACATTTTTATTCACTATAGATTGTAAATAATACTTATTGAAAGTCACTTTATTAAATTTTTAAATAGGTATTTACAATTTTATATAAAAAATGAAATATGATGATGGTGATGGATGACGTGAAATTACAATTAGATAAAAAAAATAAAGATAGGAGAATATTGTAGTGGAGCCTAAAGGTCGAAGTGACACACGCTGCGCTTGGAGTAGGAGTAGGCACACGCTGAGCTTGTAGTTTCTTGGCGGTGATGGCACGCAGCGCCTGGTCTAGGCACACGCAGCGTCCGGAGCCGGCACACGTAGCGCCTGGAGTAGATGCACTCAGCGCCTGGAGCAAGCAGTCGCAGCGCCCAAAGGTAGCGCGGGCACTAACAGGTGGAGGCGCAGGCGACGACTCCAGATGAAAGTATAGGCTTGTAGGATCCCGGAGTAGTGCGGCCCCGCGCTTGAAGTAGACTACGCCGACGTCTTCAGATGTAGATAGAGGCTTGCAGGATCCCGGAGCAGTGCGGCCCCGCGCTTGAAGTAGACTACGCCGACGACTTCAGATGTATATGGAGGCTTGCAGGATCCCGGGGCAGTGCGTCCCCGGGGTAAGGCCTTTAGTAGATGCTTCTCGTTTGAAAACTGAAGCGAGACTCCCTGTATTCACCGATGGTTCGGCTTTTATACCTTTTTAGAGAGAACGGGAAATTATTTAAATTAAAAGGATTTTTTTTTGTAAATGACCCAAAGCAAAAGAGTATTTATGTGGAAATATCGAGATAAAACATCAGACCTGTAACGAATTTGAATAAAAATTGCCATGACAACCAAATAAATAACAATTGTCAAATATGTAAATTTTTGGTTTTAGGCTTGTTATTAAGAATTGGCAAGTTTTATGTAAGAAATGAGATATTATTTATATAGGAAAAAAAATAGCGCAACAGCGCGCACGAAACGCGAAATTGCAGAGTTACGGAGAACTAAATAAAAGATCGAAAAAGGTTTTTTTTTGACAGCGATTTAAAAAGTGCTGATAGCGTGAAAATACGAAGTGAAAATGATTTGTTATTGTGTAAAAAGTTACCGGATCTTATGAAAATAATGGTGATGCAAAATAACAAAATATGAATGCAGAAAATCAAAAACAGAATGGCAAAATAGATGTAAAATGATATGTAAGTAGCATAACACTACAAATAATCATATATTATGTTGCACAATTAATAACACAAAACAAATTAGAGATAGCTTGGTAGCGATTACCTCATTCCCAGGGGTTATTATTATTTATAGATTCTTTAATATTATAATAACCCTTTTTATACAAATTTCGTTTAACCCTAAAGTTTTTGATCTTTAGAAACAAGAATATTTTTTTATGCATAAAACACGGTAATTAAGTTGTGATATCAAATGAAATATCAACATCTTTTGTCCTGTTAGGACGTGCAAATATTTATGTATAGGATCAATTTAATTAAAATTAGTTATTACTTATACAGTACAATTATTATTAATATTATATTAGTCTTATTAATACATTACAAACATGACATTTCATGGTCAAGTGAATTTCTTTTTAATAAAAAAAACTCCTCAATATGATAGAAAGCCCTGTCCACCAACCACATAAAAAGTCTGCTTTTAAATTTATTAAGAGGCAATGACTTTATGTCGCTAGGCAATTTGTTAAACACCTTTATTGCCATCGAGTAATCTTTATTGTCATTGATCTTGCCATAGTTGGCAGGCGAGTTGGCAACCGTCGTTTTATATTATTTTGAGTTGATATCAGGTAGTACTGCTGCTCATCTTCTCTTTCAGTTTCTCTTATGTCGCCTCTTACAACAGCTTCGAGACGATATGTGGTAGTAGATATTTTTACATCACCGCTTCACGGTCAATAAAGTAACATTATGGTTATAGTGTTATTTTATACATTATATGGTACGTGAATTACGGGGTTGTAGGACTCCTTTCTTGCCTAGGAGTCTGCCCAGGTACGGACCACTCTATTACCTAATTCTGTCTCGAAATAGTAGTGCTTGCACTGCTATGTTCCGGTCAGAAAGTACCTGGCTCTATAGCCGTTATAATTACAGGCAGTACTATATGAGACATTCCATCTTAATGACAACATATCTGCAGCATTTCTTGCTTGAAGTTGGTTGCAGTTATTTATGGACTGCAGTAGGTCATTGGTCATCAAGTGGACTTTAAGCCTGTAAGTTTCAGTTTTATAAAAAAAAGTAATAAAAAACAACTCAAGGAGTAATATTGTTTTATAACTTCTTCATCAATATTTAAATTCATCAGCCTTTAAACTAGTGAGCATTTTATGTGGTAGAGCCATGCTGCAGCTATAGCTAGAATGGGTCGCCCCGACTGCTGAAGGACAAGGCTTTCACGAGGCACAGCGTAACAAAAAATTTACTTGGGCAGCTATTATGTAGAAATTATTTCATTATTTATAGTTTTGAAGTCAGTTTTAATTTTCTTTCAAAATTTTAATTACACACTGACATTAAAAATCCCTTATTTTTCCACACTTACAGATAGTACTTTTTTTTCAAATTTAGACGACACCGCTCCTAATATACACTCTACCTAATTAAAAACTATATTAAATAAAGAGTCGTTAAAATCAGTGTATACACAAAGAAGTTATGCCCTAAAATACATAAAAAGTATATTAACAGACGAATTGGGAATCTTCTTTTTGAAGTCGTTTAATAAATCAGACTTTTCAATTCCATTATAATATTTTAATGTATCTTCACGCACCATAGTTAGTCGAATGTCTAACAATGTGTACACTACACGGCGGATCGCGTGATTTCTTCACATAAAACCAGTACAGTCGAGAACACAACTTCTGCTTCATTGCATTAAAAATATTTTATCATCATCATCATTACAGACTATGAAAGTCCACTGTTAAACATAGGCCTCCTGCAAAGATTGCATCATAGGGAGGATATGTGCCGTAGTTGTAATGTTTAATTTCACCTCTCAGTAGGTCATATGCTCCTGGTACATTATCGTTTATACATCCATCTATTATAGCATATGAAAGACCACAACTGAACATAGGCCTCCTCCAAAGATTGCATCATAGGGAGGATATTTGCCATAGTTGTAATGTTTTAATTTCACCTCTCAGTGGGGCATGTGCTCCTGGTACATTATCATTTATACATCCATCTATTACAGCCTATGAAAGTCCACAACTGAACATAGGCCTCCTCCAAAGATTGCAATCATAGGGACGATATTTGCCATAGTTGTAATGTTTAATTTCACCTCTAAGTGGGTCATGTGCTCCTGGTACATTATCGTTTATACATCCATCTATTACAGCCTATGAAAGTCCACAACTGAACATAGGCCTCCTCCAAAGATTGCATCATAGGGAGGATATTTGCCATAGTTGTAATGTTTAATTTCACCTCTCAGTGGGTCATGTGCTCCTGGTACATTATCTTCTATACATCCATCACAGCCTAGTCCACCACTGAACATAGACCTCCCCCATATTTTATCTTACAGGGAATATTTGCCGTAGTTACTGCGTCTGGCAGGCAATGCTCCTTTGTTTCATATGGTGAGCGTAGAGAACCGGAAAACCTTTTTACTGGAAAGAGGCATTCCATCTTATTCTTCAAGGATGACAAGGATTTTGATTCTTAATCGAGCATAAGTGGAAATATCTATGGGTCACAGCATCTATTTACCATCAGGTGGACTGTGTGCTTGTTTGTCACCCTTAATTTATTAGAAAAAAAAATATTTTTATGAATTTGACAAAATCTAAAAATAAGTTTAGTTCTAATGTGATAATAATATTAAAAATATGGTATCACTTCTAAAAGCGACTGTACCATGTAAACGTACGCTTCGGGGGCCAACTTCAGTCTCGTAATATTAGAAAACTAGCGCCTGAACTTGCCTAATACTATTTCACATAGTGATCTCTTTTTAGATTTTTTTTAATCTGTCAACAAATGTTGTTTAAGTGACTTATGCAAATGGCAACACTTTTGAACACAATATAAAGCGAAGGTAAAAATAGATTAAAGTTGTACAAACACAAATGCATTTACTTATTCCAACCTACCGCAATCCGCTACTTATACGTGAGAGCCACGCTAGCGTGTTATGGATGTAGCACGAAAGTATCTGCATAAAGTGAAATATTTTAATTCAAAAATGGCTTATGCCTTATATATTAGTCATGTAATTTAAAATATACTTTCTTCATGGGAACTGATAACCAGACATTCTAAGCCATTACAGCCCTTCACAAATCCACTGCTGAACATAGGCCTCCCCCAAGGAATGCCACAAAGCATGGTCCTGAGCCACCTGCATCCATCGACTTCCTGCATGTCTCACCAGGTCGTCACTCCATCTAGTAGGAGGTCGCCCTACACTTCGCCTACCGGTACGAGACGCGAGAACCTTTCTTCCCCATCGGTTGTAGGTTCTTTGAGCTATATGGCCGGCCGACTGCAAGTTGAGCTTACTAATCCGTTGGGCTATGTCGGTTACTCTGATTCTACTGCGGATATCCTCATTTCTAAGTTTATCACGCAGAGACACCCCGAGCATAGCTCGCTGAGCGACCTTGAGCTTCCTCATACGGCCAGCAGTGAAGGACCACGTCTCAGATCCGTAAGTCATCACTGGCAACACGCACTGGTTGTACAATTTCGTTTTCAGGTTTTGAGGTATGTCTAACGAGAAGATGTGTCGTAGTTTCCCGAACACTGCCCAGCCGAGTTGAATCCGTCGATTGACCTCTCGGTCGAAGTTGGACTTACCTAGTCGGACTATTTGTCCCAGGTAAACATACTCGTCAACAACTTCGAGCTTAGTTCTCCTAACAACTACCGGCATAGGTGTGGCATGGACGTTAAACATGATTTTTGTTTTGTTCATGTTCATCTTAAGACCTATCCGTTGGGAGACACTATTGAGGTCATTGAGCATAATACTTAGGTCCTCCAGCGATTCTGCCATAAGGACTATATCGTCGGCAAATATCGCATCCTTTCCAGTCCAGTAGCTTGAAAACGTCTTCCAATGCAACGGTGAAGAGTTTCGGGGATATAACGTCACCCTGTCTTACACCTCTCTGCAGTTGGATAGGTTTCGTACTCTGATTCTGTACTCGGATATTATAAGTCATTATTCAATAAATATTGAATAAATTTTTTGTTGGTTTCTGTTAGTGATTGTGTAAGTTCTGAGCGACACGACCGATGCAGGTTATATCTATCTATCTATAAGATCAGATAGATGGAGCTGTAGTAGGTTTAATAAAGAAAATAATATTAAAATATCTTCATTTGATACTTCTATCTCATTAAAACATTATTGAACCCTGACTCTCAAGCTAGGATACCGTGTATAATAGTGTCAGTTCCTTTCCATTCAGTTTTCTTTGTGTCGAAAGTACATTAGGAAATATATATATACTAGCTGACCAGGCAGACGTTGTTCTGCCCTTTCCGAACGAACAATTGCTTTCCCAAAAAAACTCCTGAAATTAGCAATAAAAAAATTGAGGGTCACTTATCGGGATAAAAACTATCCTATCTCACAAGTTGGACCAAACTGCACACAGTCTGCAATTTTTGACGTGACAACGTCTTATAAATCGATGAAGCTCGCTGCACGCACGAAAAAACATGACTCATGCGGCGTTACCTAGGCGTTTCATTTAAAGTGCAAGCGAGAGCGCGGAACGAGCGACTGTGCGAGCGCATGTGGTGTCAATTGTTTATAGCAACGATAATTGAGGCGATAAAGGTAATGATTCTTTCGATATTAAATATTTCTTATGACGTTGTCACGTTCAACTATCGTCAGTAAACCGACGTTACAGACAACCGATTTTTTTATTAATACTAACAATAGAAGACTAACTGATAATTAATTCGAAACAGTCCCACAGAATTCTAAGCTATCCTATCTTTTAAGTTGGACCAAACTGCACATTGACCAAAAATTTCATTGAAATCAGTTCAGTAGTTTAGGAGTCCATCGCGGACAAACAACGTGACATGTACTTTTTATATATAAAGATATATATACTGGCGAAATACCACTGACTGACTCATCACGAGATCTCTAAAACTATACACCCGATTGACTTAGTTACTCATTTCATAATGCAGACGCTCACTAAGAACGGATTTTACGATAGTCCCATCAAAAATAATTTAATACGTTCCGCAATAAAACATTATCGTGCGCCCAGCGAATCGAGCGGGTATGAGCAAGTGTTAAAATATACACTAGATATATAATAATAACACTTAGATTTAATACTAAATAGTTTGTTAACATATTCTATATTATGAACCAAATGACACACATTCACAATTATGTTGGTATGATGTCATGAAAAACATCACAAAATCTGGACCAGATAAATAGCGTTGTGGTCAAATAATTAATAACAAATTTTATATTGAAACAGAACAACGATTGCCAAACCAGCTAGTACCTTTATACGATCCTAGTGCCATAGGCACGTTTGAAAATGACATTTCTTTGTGCGTACAAAAATCTATTTGTTTTCAGAGAGGACATGGAGAAAGTGAACATAAAGTTCCACGATAACGACACGGTGACGTTCCAGCACAACAAGATCTTGCGCTTCGTGCCGGAGATGTCGGTCGACAAGACGCAGAAACTTGTCGTGCCCAACATTCCATTACTGGTTAGCCATATTTGATTCTTATTTGCCTTGTTGTAATGATAATATCTTAATTTATTGCAAGCCTGGTGAGACCTTACGAAAATTTAAAGTTTTCAGATGCTCAGGATACAGTGGAGACAAAATACGAGGAGCGCAATCCGCCCCTCGCGCTCCGATTTGAACTCATTTTATAATTATTGATTACATTTAATTTAATTACGAACATTCGGTTTCCGTGGAGAAATAATAAACAAAATATTACGCCTTTTATCATCGTAACCAATATTTTATTTATTGCAAAAGTTCGTTTTCCGTATCGGAAATAATAAACATAATATTAAATTCCCAAAGAAGCGTCGAAAATTTAAACAGTTGAAGCATAGCTAACTAAAGAAAATCCATTAGTTATAACCAAACTATACATTACCAGACATTTTCTAAGTTTCCAATTGAGAAAGGGCAATGCCAAGTCTTCTTACAACCTTGTACAAAAAGGTAAAAGTATGTAAACTAATCTTATGAGTTTTAGATTCTTTTTTTGTACGAAATCATTATTTTGTACAACTTGCGGTAAAATATTAATTTAAAGAAGTAAACTCAATGTTTGATATTTTATTATTTCCAATAACATCTGCGTTTCTCTGTACGAGTGAGTAAATACGTACGCTCAAAGTAAATATGATGCATACACGTGTACACCATATTTTAGGTGGGGAAAAGTCCTATAGAGATTCTGGCATTGTCATTAGTGCATCGCAAAAAATATTTTTTTACAAAACTGAATTGACAAACAAACTTACAGATCACCCCATGGTCAGTGGATACTACAGTCTATTGATTTTTGCAGCCAACGTCAAACAAAAAGATGAATCACCTCTAATGAGATGGAATACCTTACAGCCTGTAATCATTCTATATAATTTCTCTTATAACGGGAACACAGCAGCTTAAGCGCTGCAGTTAGACGGCATAAATATGTAAAAGGGTGATACCCACTCAGACATACTTTTCAGAAAACTTCGTAAAGCCCACTTCCCCATATCAGCCCATGGGTGTGTAAAAGGCGACAGGGAGAGTAAATGAACACGATGTAACAGGAGATGTACAGCAGTATCTTCCTGATAACAGCTTAAAATAATAAAAACTACAGTTGCTAATCCGCTTGCAGTCAAGGTCAAGTCAAGGTCAAAGCAAATATTCCCACTATAAGTCAATGGGGAGACTTATGTTCAGCCGTGGACTTTTGATAGGTGGTAACGAAATACAAAAACATATAATTATATATTTAAATTATGTTAAAATTTAGGAATGTATATTTTGTTTAAATAGACGGTGACATCATTCTCGCCAAACCTGGCAGGCTTTGTGTTCAACCTCCTCGTCACGGGACTGGCCTTCACCTACAAGGACAGGGCTAAACCCTTCGTCCAGATTACTGCTGAAGAGTTGGTTTTTGGGTAAGAATAAAAAATAACACCTTTTAACATCCCATTACAGGGCTTAAGGCTTCTCGTTTTGAGAGATTAACGGGGCAGAGTATAATACTAAAATGATTCTATATGTATTCACATGTCCTATATGTATATTCACATATCCTATATGTACATAGACATATACTCGTATCTAGATGATCGACGATGAGATCTTACGTGGTACAGCCTTGCTACAGCTATGTTATGGTTGTAGCACGAATGGGTCGGCTCGACCAGGGAAGACCTCGCTCTCACAGAACACCAGCGTAAAATAGCAGTTTAATGCTGCTGTGTTTCGGTATGGTAAGGTTGTTGTTATAGAATAAAAGTGACAAGCGAGTCCACCTGATGGTAAGTGGGTCTACATCTATCCTCGATTAGGAACCAAAATGCAAATGTGTTTTCAGTTGCCAGCATCTGTGTTTCCATCCGAATATAATGTGTGTCTTCAAGGCAAGAGTGAATAGGCTTTTCTTAAGTCAGTGCGCTTCACTATCTTAGCCTACATCACCACTTACCATCAGGTGGGAATGTAGTTAAGCGCTGGCTTAGAGTAGTATAAAAAAGGACACGAGGACTAAGATGGAATGCCTCGTTACCCGTAAAAAGGGTCTCCAGTTCTCTACGCTCACCATACGAAAGCATTAAGCTACTATTTCACGCTGGTATTCTGTGAGAGCGTGATCCTATCCCGGTTGAGCTTATCCATTCATACCACAACCATAATATAGCTGCAGCTTAGCTCTACCATGAGCAAAGCAGCATCAGTACCAGCAGAGTTAGTCTAAATGGTTAAATCAGTGGTAAAAGCAAAAATTACTTACAACAAGTATTTTTGCAATCTATATTGATAAAATTATTTAATCCGGGCCAGGACATCAACTGGTATTGGATTTGTTTGTCAAGAAATTCTTAGTATCCCGAAATCAGTTATTTGGCGATGTTTCACCCCGTGCTTCGGTAAACTCGTAGTCGTTGGTCCTGCGCATGATCTCTCTCCGCTCTGTCGTATTACTGTCCCAGGGAATATGAGAGTGAGTGAATAGAGAATGCACCTGTGCTTGTGTACATACTTGTATAATTGCACTGATGTACATCTGCGCGGTTGGCTAGTCTACGTTAAAACAGGCTGCCGTGACCAATCGGTCTGGAGTACATTATTGTAAGTTTTACATAATTGTTCACAGATACAACGACCCCCTGGTTACCCTGGCCCACTATTTCTATCCGAAGGGCAAGCGACCCAACAGCCAGATGGGACTTTTTCTTGCCGTAAGTAAGACTCCCTTTTTATTCCTATCTGTAATGTCTTTAATAATGGCTTTGAGAAGAATATACTTAACCACTAGACAATGTTAAGATACTTATCGCATTCGCAGAGAAACGGTACGCTGGACGAGGTCTCAACGATTTACTCAGGAGAGAAGATGGAGCGATTTGGATATTTGGACAAGGTGAACGGTCTGGACCATTTGCCTCACTGGAGAGACAAGCCGTGCAACAATATCAGGTGAGTTGAAAAACAGCGTCTGTATAATTTAAAATTTAAAATTTTGTACAAGCAACTTCGATATAAATTATTAAAGATAACTCAAAAACTATTAGTCAAACCTTGATCAAATTTATATGGGATCACATCAGAAGCACCAGCTTTCAAATAAAAAATCATCAAAATCGGTTCACCTAGAAAAAAGTTATGAGGTAGGTAACATATATAACAAAAAAAGCAGGACATACAGTCGCCCTCCTTTTCGAAGTCGGTAGAAAATTAACAGTGCGTTTAAGTAACTCCGATAGGTATAGTTGTTGGCCATGTACTATGTACTGGAATAGACACCGCTAACAAAATCTGTGCGGTATTGCGGTGCGCGTGATCGTAGGCACAGACAAAGTAGATAAGTTTGAACCCATGGTCTCTAACGCGTGTTGCAAACAACCACAAGTCTTAGCGCCCATTTTAGTAAGTACTACATATTACTTTAATGTGGTTGGATATGGTATATTTGATGATTAATGTTTGTGTACAAATCAATAAAAAAACATGCGTGAGTGTCGTAGAACACTTGGTTGAAACAAAGTCCCTTTCGCGGTATATTATTATTGATAAACGTATTATATTATTGATTGATTAACAAATACAAATAAATAAATTACTAGTCTATTAAAATGAAGCGTCATTTAAAATAAAATAATATTTCTTTCATGGCAAGATAAGAAAAGTGCGAGGGAGACGGATATTATTCCATCTCGCTCGCACTATAGAAAGGGTCGTGACGGAAAAAACCTTACACTTTTTCTCGCCTAGCCCCATCCGACAAATTCGTACCGTGCGATAAAGAACTTCGTTCCAAAATTCTCGTCGAAATAAATCAGTATATACAATCTAGTGGACTATTTTAAGGTAAGTAAAACTCGCTCATTAATTTTAGAAACATGCCTTACTTTATCCAAGAATCAAATATTACAAAAGAATGATGATGTGTATTACTAGATTCAATTAGACTCGAAACCAGAGTCCCTTTTAACTGGTAACGAAACCTTTCATCATAGTGGTGGAGATAACGCAACTATATTTTAATTCTTAATCGAGGACAGCGATGTATAATGGTTGTCAATCAACCACCCCCACCGATGATCAACGATCAGGTGAAATATACTCGTATTCTCCTTTATCACCCTCACTGTGATAATAAATATCAAAATTACTTAAAAAAAAATTATTGCTGAAGTGTTGCTTGTAAGAGTCAAGTCTAGTTAGGAACTTTTTAGGGTTCCGTAGCCAATTGACAAAAAACGGAACCCTTATGGATTCGTCATGTCTGTCTGTCTGTCCGTCCGTATGTCACAGCCACTTTTTTCCGAAACTATAAGAACTATGCTGTTGAAACTTGGTAAGTAGATGTATTTTGTAAACCGCATTAAGATTTTTACACAAAAATAGAAAAAAATCAATAAATTTTGGGGGTTCCCCATACTTAGAAAAAAAAAACTCAAAAAAATTTTTCATCAAAACCATACGTGTGTGTATCTATGGATAGGTCTTCAAAAAGATATTGAGGTTTCTAATATAATTTTTTTCTAAACTGAATAGTTTGCGCGAGAGACACTTCCAAAATGGTAAAATGTGTGTCCCCCACTGTAACTTCTAAAATAAGAGAATGATAAAACTAAAAAGAATATATAATATTCATTACTATGTAAACTTCCACCGAAAATTGGTTTCAACGAGATCTAGTAAGTAGTTTTTTTTTAATGAGTCATAAATCGTAAACCGCAATTTACCTTTCATTCAATCAACTCATATATTAAAATAAAAAATACACTATTATTAAAACATCGATCAAAGTTACAACGAACTACAAGAACTTTTATATTACGTTACTTGCTGCTACGGAACCCTTCATGCGCAAGTCCGACTCGCACTTGGTCGCTTTTTGTATTTTTTGTAGTGCGAGCCGGACTCGTGCGTCAAGGGTTCCGTACACACGTTTCTAATAGCGGAGCTACCTCTAATTTTTAATATATTTTTATTTTTATTTGTTGTTATAGCAGAATACAATATTTATATACAAATATAACAGAAATACACATTCTGTGAAAACAACTGTCTACCAATTACGGATCATGAGATACAGCCCGCTGACAGACAGTCGGACGGATGGACTAACGGACGGACGGGCGGACAGCGGAGGCTTAGTAATAAGATCCCGTTGGTTACCCTTCGGGTACGGAACTCTAACAAACATATCATCATTTTATTCTTATATATTATGTACATACAGCTCACATCAAAGTAATAATTAATTATTAACATCAAAGTTTAGTACTTAAAGTTAAATTATATTAATTAAAACAACACGTGTATTTTGTGTGAAATATAAGCACCGGATTTAAGCCTAGGACGCAATTAGAATCCACCCATAAGAATCCATCCATAAAGACCATGTATTTAAAATTTTAACCAACTTAAAAAAATAATTCACCCATAAGAATCCATCCATAAAGACCATGTATTTAAAATTTTAACCAACGTAAAAAAATAAACCACCCATAAGATTCCATCCATAAAGACCATGTATTTAAAATTTTAACCAACGTAAAATAATCCACCCATAAAAATCCATCCATAAAGACCATGTATTTAAAATTTTAACCAACTTAAAAAAATAATCCACCCAACAAGAATCCATCCATAAAGACCATGTATTTAAAATTTTAACCAACGTAAAAAAATAATCCACCCATAACAATCCATCCATAGAGACCATGTATTTAAAATTTTAACCAACGTAAAAAATAATCCACCCATAAGAATCTATCCATAAAGACCATGTATTTAAAATTTTAACCAACGTAAAAAAAATAATCCACCCATAAGAATCCATCCATAGAGACCATGTATTTAAAATTTTAACCAACGTTAAAAAAATACTCCACCCATAAGAATCCATCCATAGAGACCATGTATTTAAAATTTTAACCAACGTAAAAAAATCATCTGCCCGAGAAAAACAACTGCCACATAAATAATCGTTCAAAAACGTAAAGTACAAAAAAATAAAAGCAATTACAATAAATATTACATTTTATTAACAGTCGTTTGCTTGCGCATTCCAATGTTTTGGGAAACTAAAATCCTTCTTGGATTTTGTAATTAAATTTTCTAATTTCTTTATAATTCCTTTTTGAAATAAATTTCTAAAAGTATTTACTATGTTATGTTTCTTTAGCTTACAAAACTATAAGGTACTACAATAGATACAGAGTACTTCATATATGTCACATAATACATTATATGTTGCATATAGTTGACATGTTTGCATGGTGTAAAGGCTTGTTGAGTTGTATGTTGAGTTGAGTTTTAATTTTTTTTATAGGATAGGGTGACAAACGAGCAAACAGTCCACATGAGTAAGTAAGTGAGTGGTTTCGGTGGCCCATAGACATCTACATCTATCCTCGTTTGCGAATCAAAATGCAGATGCGTTGTCACCCGTGAGTACTAAGATAGAATGCCTCTTTTCCAGGTCTCCGGTTCTTTACACTCACCATACGAAACACAACAGTGTTAAACTGCCATTTAACCCTGGTATTCTGTTAGAGCGTGGTCCTTCTCCAGTCGAGCCAACCCATTCGTGCTACAACTATACTATTAATATAGCTGCAGCATGGCTCTACTACGAAAAAATTTGTAGTTAAAACGATAAATTAGCATACAGTCTAGCATACATACTTACATCCTCGATTAGGAAACAAAATGCAGATGCATCGTCACCCCAAAGTACTGACTTAGGCATGGTTCTTCTCTGGTCAATCCAATCTATTCATTCTGCTGGTATAATATAGCTGCAGCGATGCAATACCGCGTAAAAAACTAATAATTTGGGAAGCTTATGAGGATGCTGAACCTTCTTCTCTATCGGCAGTCGATTTTATGACCTAGGGCTAAGAATATGATTTATAAAGTGGGACAATTGCAAATTTTACAGCTTAAACTATTTAGGCCGCCTTTTTGCCCATTATCTACCCATTCTCTCTCTCTCTCTCTCTCTCTCTCTCTCTCTCTCTCTCTCTATGCTGTAACTTTAACTTGTAGTCAGTAAATTTGAAGACAACCACAGTTCCAACCTCAACTAAGTTACATTTTTTTCGTAGAATAAGGGCGACAAACGTACACACAGTCCATCTAATGGTAAGTGTACATTGTGGCCTAAAGACATCCACATCCCCGGTTAAGAATCAAAATGCAGATGCGTTTTTACCCGTGAGGACTAAGATGGAATACTTCATCTATATGAATAAAATGATGGAGGTTTGCAGTTATACACGCATCACGGAAAATCTACTGGATAGATTTCAACTAGGTTTTCTAAGTTTTATTTCTTAGGCACTTGCCCCTTATTTAAAAAAATATTTTGTTATCTTTATTTAATATAATGTTCTTAAAGTTTTAAGAAACAACGATTTTTATAAGCACTACGTGTTCAGTGGTGTGTTTTCTTGCCGCCAAATAGTGGGACAAGCAGTGTAGCGCGCATGCGTAAGGCCGGCCACATACATACGGAATTCCGTTTCGGGATTTCGTTTTGATATTCCGATTCGGAATTCCGAACGCAGCTAGTCCATATAAAATCTATGACCCTATATAGTTTTCCGTTCGAAATTTTGCGGGCAAAACGGGATTCCGTATGTGTGTGGCCGACCCGTTCGGAATTCCTAAACGGAATCCCGAAACGGAATTCCGCATGTATGTGACCGGCCTAAGACGGGAGAAGTCTCTTGCACCTCTGCATCTTGATAGAGTTAAGGCAAGCCGCGCGCATTATTTGCACTTATATATCATCTATTATTATATATCAAGCAACACGGGCGAAGTCGCGGGTATCAGCTAGTTTCCGATAAAAAGGATATCCAGTCGAACACTCACTTTACGAAACACAGCAGTGTTAAGCTGCTATTTTACGCTGGTAATCTGTGGTAGAGTG
Organism: Parnassius glacialis; assembly: GCA_033319125.1. Lineage (NCBI taxonomy): Eukaryota > Metazoa > Arthropoda > Insecta > Lepidoptera > Papilionidae > Parnassius > Parnassius glacialis. Next base: position 3,259,467 of record JAVANC010000002.1, on the reverse strand, counting down.
CTCCGTCCGGTCGAGCCGACCCATTCTTGCTACTACCACAATATAGCTATAGCGTGACTCTACCTCGTAAAACTTTGAAACATACATTGAACTTTGTTAGGGAATTGTAAAGGAACGAATTTAATTTCAAAAGCACCTCCCGCCCTCCCTCAATTGCGTAGACTATCCCCATCACCTCTAATCCCAGCACCACTACACTAGGAATGAGGTACACAAGATAATTTATACCAACTTTAATATAATGGATTTCCGCAAAGTAACGCCTGATTCTATTAATAATTTCACAATGAATAACTTTATGACTCTACTAAAAGACGTTAAAGTATTGACAAAAAAGGATTTTTAATTATATTCTTAGAAAATCCTAAAATTGAGAAGAAATGTTATGATATATTAATCTGGGACGATTGCACGTGATGTGTATTTTTGTTGAATCATTTTTTTCAACTTTCTGTAGATAATAATCCACATCTACTTTCCATACTTTCGGCTATTTTTGAGACATATGTAATTACAATAAAATTATATTCATTAACTTTCTAGTTCACCACTATGGCCATCAGTGCAATACGCATTTGTATCAGTTCACCTTAACTCAAAAGCTGATACCTTTAATACATATATAATTATGGATCATTAAGAGCGAGGTCACTCGGTGCGTGGCGGAGACTGCGCGGTGCTGGAGCTGTGCCATTGCAACGTCCTATATTTAAAAAAAAACATCGCATGCTGCAGCTATATTATGGTTGTAGGATTAATAAGTTAGCTCGACTGAGGAAGGACTACGCTCTTACGGAAAACCAGAATAAATAGCAGCTTAATGCTGCTGTGTTTCGTATGGTGAATGTAGAGAATCTGAGGCCGTTTTTACTGGATACGAGGAGAATATTCCATTTCTGTCCTCGGGGGTAAAAACACATCTGCAATTTGATTCTCTATCGAGAATAAATGTAGACGCCTATGGGTATCCACCTACAATCAGGTGGACTGTGTGCACGTTTGTCATATTTATTATATAAAAAAAACTTACTTTATTGTTTTCATAAAGTATAAAGTACGTATGCCCGGAATAACGTAAAATACGTTAGTATAAAGTGCGGGTGGCAGTCCTATGTATGATCCGAATCCGATCTATGACTACTAGAAAGAAGACAATCATTTTTGGGCCCACTATAAATTTTAACGTAACTTAATTTTAGTAGACATAATAAAGGATACCAATTTTTTATAATAAACGGCTTATAGATTTTATGAAAATGTAACCGAAATCATAAAATCTGAAAAAAAAGAGTTGTTTTGATATTCGTGAATTGGCTAATGTAATATGAAAAAAATGCGTATAAAAAGAAGAATGAACTACTAAAAATTTTACGTGGTAGAGCCATGCTGCAGCTATATTATTAGTATAGTTGTAGCACGAATGGGTCGGCTCGACCGGGGAAGGACCACGCTCTCACAGAATACCAGCGTCAAATAGCAGCCTAACACTGCTGTGTTTCGTATGGTGAGTGTAGTGAACCGGAGACCCTTTTTACTGAAAACGAGGCATTCCATCTTAGTCCTCACGGGTGGCAACGTATCTGCATTTTGATTCCCAAACGAGGATAAATGTAGATGTCTATCTGCCACAGCAACCACTTACCATCAGGTGGACTGTGTGCTCGTTTGTCACCCTAAATATAAAAAAATCCATCAACTTTAATATACGTATAAAAGATAAATGTACATACAACTTTCTTTTATACTATTAATTATAGACCAGTGCACTATTTTAACTTAAAATACAGGTGAAAACTACTAGACAATAGCTTTAGTTTGTTTTTAGGTTAATGTGATATTCATATTTTAATTGTTAATTTCTCAGTATTTCCGTTAGATACGGTAAAACTAATATTACTATTGTAATCTATTGGTTATAATTAAAAGGAATAAATCGCATGTGTTTCATTAAGTTACGCCTGGTTAAGGTTTTGGGTCAATACAAGAAATGGTCTTCCATGTCACTGTCATATTAACATTCATATCAACTACGATAATAGATCTTTGCAAAGTAAAACGAAGTAATTATAATATTATCTCTATCATCTATACTCATAATTAACACTTCTTGTCAATTATCATATTTAAAACTTCTCATAAATAATCAACAATCTTATGTTAACCATAGAGTACTTACAAATATAAGAGCCGTCGTAGCTCAGATGGTTAGTGCTCGCTGTAAGCTTCACAGTACTAGAGCAACCCGGGTTCAATCCCCGCCGGCACCAATGAAATTGTTAATTGCAATTTTAAGTGCTGATTTACCACGTGCCCGGCGGTGAAGGAAAACATCGTGAGGAAATCTGCATGTCTGAGAAATAAGAAAAAAAAACATTTTCGAATGTGAAGAAATGTGAAGTTTTTAAATTACTAATTATTGTATGCCTGGAGCAACATTTAGTCAAATTATAAATAAAATTCTAATAAGTAGCCATAGTTCTAATAGTATATTAATACTTCTTATTGGGAGAAGGGGCAATGTGAATAAAAAACAATTATTGGATTATATTGAAATTCTAAATAATTTAAATGTTCACAAGATTGTTTTGTTTACATTGCCTTACTTATGGGGTCTGCCACACGAAAATAAATTAAGACATGACTTTAATATCCAAATGACTAATTTAATATGCAATAATAATATAAAACTGACATCTAATTGTAATAATTATAAATTTCATTTAATTGGTTTAAATAATTTAATTAAGAAGTTTTTGACAAGAGATAGGGTATTACCTATCAAATTATAGTTTAAGACTGGTAGTAAATACGCTATCTTATTATTTATATTTTAACTCAGCCAATGATTTGGCTACCTTGACACCTGCTTCTTTTGAGCAACAAAATAATTTTACATTTGATTTGGAACCAGTTCCAAGTAATTTAAATTAGATAATAAGACAATAGGGGTAACCTCTAGCAAAGATAATTTAAATAGCTTAGAATGCAACTTACCAATACATAATTATGTAATTTCACAAAATAACAATAATAAAAACTGTATCAACCTGGTGCATCAAAATATACAAGGTATGTTAGACAAAGAATTAGAAATTGAATTATTTTTAAATAGTAACAGTATACATATTTTATGTATTACTGAACATTGGTTGAAAGATTACAACTCCATATTTAATTTCAGTAATCACCAGGTGGTCAGTTCGTTCAATAGAGATACTAAGTTACGTGGTGGCTCCTTAATATTAGCTAATAAATCCTTATCATGTAAAGAACGTAAAGACATTGTGAGCCTCTCTGTTGAGCGTACTGTAGAAATGGCATGTGTTGAGCTCGAGCACCTTATTGTTGTCAGTGTTCACAGACCTCCATGTTCAAATTATGATACCTTTGAAAATATTATGGAAGAAGTTTTAGTTAAGCTTAATAAACCCGAATAAATCTCTTGTAGTGTGTGGAGACTTTAATATCAATCTCCTGGAAACTTCTTCCATCAGTATTAAATTTTGCTCTTTGTTCAAATCCTATAATCTTGATAATTTATTCTTTGAAGCTACACGTATTGCAGGGTGTAGTGCAACTTGTATTGATAATATTTTTACAGGTGTTGTACCAATCAACAAATCAATAATTCAAAAACTTAGTTCAGATCACTGTGGACAACTGGTTTCATTACCTTATATACACAAAAAACAGGTAATTGAGAAAAGTGTGTTTGTTCCTATTAATACAAAACGCCTGGAGAGATTTAGAAGTAATATGGTAAAAAACCTTCCATCACTTTCTTATAAGAACAATGCAGACTATTTATATGGAGAATTATTTACCCTTATAAGCAATGAATTTAAAAAAAAACATTTACTTCTATAACTTTCTCCAGAAACAGTCGCAAGGCATTTAATGAGTGGGCGACAGTAGGAATTCATAAAAGCAGACGAAGGTTATATGACCTTTACCATGAAAGATCATATAATCTTTCCGATGCTTTTAAAGAATATGTTAAAAATTATTCTAAAATGTTTAAAAGAGTTTGCTCCACAGTCAAATCGTTACATATTAGCAAGAAAATTAAGACGGCTAAGAATAAAATTAAAACGACGTGGAGTATAATTAACAATGAAACCGGTAAAAACAAACCTCGTAACTCAAACTATCAATTAAAAATTAATAATGAATTGACTAAATGAAATCAAGAAGTCCAGCGGTGTTTAAGAAATATTTCACTGATATTCCTATCTTGACAACCGAGTCATTGAATACTTCTCCAACTGTCGCCGAGTCATTACTTAAACAGAATGTTAGCAGCTGTTTAAAAGAATTTAGATTTGAAAAAGTATTATCGCAAGATGATGTAAAATACTTCAAAACCATTGATGTAAAAAAGATTTGTGGGGGATTTCCGTTACAGTTATTGCGTCCATAATAGATTTAATTGCACTTCATCTTGCTATTATTTTTAATACTTGTATCGATTCTGGTGTGTTTCCTGATTTAATGAAGTATAGTAAAGTAATACCTTTATTTAAATCTGGTAGTACATTGGATCCCGCTAATTTTAGACCTATTTCTGTACTACCAACTCTCAGTAAAATTTTTGAAAAAATAATTTTGGATCAATTGTTAACTTTTTTTAATACAAATAAATTACTTTATAAAAACCAATTTGGTTTTACAAGGGGTCGCTGGACGTCTGACGCCGGTGTTGAGCTTATGAAATATATTTTTAATGCCTGGGAGAATTCACAAGATGCCTTAGTCAAACAACTCAGTCCCCCGTGACCATGGGTGCTGGAAAGTACCCGAAACGTCGGGAATATAAAAATAAGATAATATACGCGACAAAATCCGTAAAATTAGTTTTATTTAAAAATTAGCGCTTAGCCTTATTACTTCATATTTAAGTAACAGAATTCAAAATGTAGTGATTAATGGTAAAGGTTCCTCCGGATCGGTAGTATCAATGGGCGTTCCTCAGGGCTCGATTCTTGGCCCATTCCTCTTTTTAATCTATATTAATGACTTACCTTATCTTGTAGGGAACAATCACGATATAGTATTATTTGCTGTAGATACCTCTTTAATTTTCAAACTCAAACGACAGTTAATTAATTATGACGATGTAAATAATTCTCTATCGAAATTGGTACATTGGTTTAACGCCAACAATATGCTCTTAAACGGCAATAAGGCAAAGTGTTTTAAATTTACAATACCTAATTTAAAATATTCGAATACCAATGTACTGCTAAATGGGGATGAGTTGAGTCTTGTGGATACCACTGTTTTTCTTGGTATTACTATTGACGCGAAACTTCAATGGGGCCCCCATATATCTAAATTAGCAAGCAGACTTAGTTCTGCAGCATACGCTGTAAGAAAGATTAGTAGTCTCACAGATGTTGAGACAGCTAGATTAGTGTATTTTAGTTACTTTCATAGCGTAATGTCTTATGGAATTTTGCTATGGGGTAATGCGGCTGATATTGAAGTTATATTTGTTTTGCAAAAGAGAGCCGTACGGGCTATTTATAACCTAAATTGTAAAGAGTCCCTCAGAGAAAAATTTAAAGAAATAAACATATTAACTTTGGCATCGCAATATATTTATAAGAATGTAATGTATGTGCATAAAAACATAAATAGCTTTAATAAGAATAAGGATGTGCATACTTTAAATACTAGGAACAAACATAAGCTTGTAATACCAGTTACTAGACTCCACAGAATCAGTAATTCATTTATGGGGCAATGTATATGTTTTTATAACAAAATCCCAGAACATATTCAAAGTTTGTCAATAAACAAGTTTAAACGTTTTATTAAAGAAAAACTGTACAAAAAGGGTTATTATAATATCAAGGAATACATGGATGAAAATAACCCCTGGGAATAGGGTGATCGCCACCATGCTGGTTCTATGAAAAATCATTTAAAAATTGTACAAACAAAATTATTGTTACGTGAAATTATGTTCAAAAAAAAAGTCTCACTGGGTTTCTTGCTGGTTCTTCCCAGGACTGAGGTATTTTCCGAACCAGTGGTAAATAAAAAATTACTTTCAATAAGTATTATTTAATAATCAATATTGAATAAAAAATTATTCTATTCTATTCTATAGTTCGCCAACACGCATTGGAGCAGCGCGGCGGACATTTCCTTACCCTAAAACCCTCTCAGAAATGAGAGGACGCCTGTGCTCAGCAGTGGGACATAAATAGGCTGCAACTTTACTTTAATTTTACTTACAAATATTATTTACTTTATTGTATAGAATAATTAACTGTATGTATTTCATAAATAGAATTGCTTGTTTAATATAGGAGTAATGTCAAAAATAATATAGTTAAATGCAACCTATATACGCAAGAGTTCTGCATGATTTTTGGTCATGGATTTTAAATTCACAGAAGAAGTTGATTTTTTATGTTTTAATACATTTACGCATATTTGCTGGTCGGTTAGGCTTAAATTTAGCGAAGAAGTTGATTATTTTGTTTTAATACATTTACGCATATTTGTTCGTCGGTTAGGGTTACTCTTATTTCGGTCCGTTCTATCGGCCGAATTGGCGATCAGAGACGTCTCTGATCCACTCGGCCATTTACTTCGCAGCACAAAATAGTGTTGTCGCTCTTGCTTCAGCTATTCTTTCTTTCATCTCGTCCAAACCACCAAAGCAATTCTTTCTTAATTCTGATCACAATATCCTTTTACAAACCGTATTCTTTTCATACTCTATCATTCAGAGTCACAACTAGCAAACATACTTCTTAATTATCGTTAATTATTATGTATTAATGCTGTAAAAATGTATTTATACAGCATTTATACATACTAATATCAAATAAATCATATTATCAACTAGAGTCCAATTAAAAATAGGATTAGCTGAGATTTACTCATGGTTTACGAGTGATTGATAAAATGGAAATAAACGAGGTATCTCGGTCGGTATGGTAATAACACTTAATTGAACCCTCAGTATGGATGTCAGCAATTAAGTTGTTGCATTCAACCTTTACCGCCTTAAATGATTACGTTAGTTTTTTTTTCTAAATATCGATATAAAGGTACGGTTGAGGCAATCAAGTATTTTCAGTAAAAAAATACGCATTATAGGATTTTATCCGCTTAATATTGAAAATAAATGTGACAGTTATTTAGACCATAAGTTGGTCTAAATAACTGTCACAAATTTAAACTTTATATAAGGCATAAATATTTGTAAATATGTGAGCTTAAGATACTAGTGGAAACTAGAGATTAGACAAGACTTTTTTTATAGAATAAAGGTGAGAAACGAGTACACAGTCCACCTGATGGTAAGTTGATATTGTGGCCCATAGACATCGACATTTATCCTCAATTGAGAATCAAAATGCAGATGCGTTGTCACTCCTGAGGACTAAGACGAAATGCTTCGTTTTTTCATACTCACTATACAAAATACAGCAGCATTAAACTGATATTTTACGCTGGTATTCTGTAAGAGCGTGGTCCTTCCCCGGTCGAGCCGAACAATTCGTGCTACGACCATAAAAAAGGCGCATCGTGGCTCTACCACGTAAAGAAAGACTATGTTATGTTTAATTGCACATGTATATGAGATACAAAACTTTTCTTTTTTTTTCTTTTTCTTAACTGGTAAATATTACTTCAAATATTATATATTTACCGCGCAGTGGCGGTATAACAATATCCACTACCTCATTTCATTCCGTGGGTGTCGTAAGAGGCGACAGAGGGAAACAAATAGGGAGATGGGCAGCAGCGTCTTCCTAATAACGTTCAAAAATTAAAAATTAACTGCGGTTGCCAACACGCTTGCCCAGCGTAGCAATTATAGCAAATATCCCCCCTATGAGGCAACCTATGGGGGAGGCCTGTGTTCAGCAGTGGACCTTAAAGGCAGCTACGGTAACAGTAAGTATACCTGATTCAAATATTAATAATATTGGAACAATATTTACTATAAGAATAATTGCCGCTGTAAATGTTTACATATAATTTTTTTCTAACTAAAGATGTAGGCAAATGTATGATTGAGGACAATCAAGTTTTTCATTAAAAAAGACAAAGTGAATTTTCTAAAAACTACAAACGAAAGTATAATGTATTTTTAGTATTAAAAAGATATTCTATCGTTTCCACCAGAACACGAAGGCAATGTTGTTCACCTCGCCGATTTCAACCTCAGCGACAACTTCCGAATGCTTTATACGTTGTACCTAGAGCCGGGTCAAGTATATAGTAGTAATGCCGGCGTGAAATGGGTTTCGTATAGTGAGTGTAGAGAACCAGAGAACCTTTTTCCTGGTAAAGAGGCATTCTATTTTAGTCCTCAGTCCTATTATATATATTATTATATTATATTATTATATCAGTCCTATAAATGTCGTCTAAGCCGAATTTCGGCATGACGGCCAATCATAAAGGAGACTAGCCATTTGCGCAGGATAGATTTACAGTGAACGAGCACATAATGCAATTATTTTTTTGGAGTTTATGGCCTGGTATCTAGACCTTTAGGCCAAACACATAGTGCAAGCACATTCATTTTTCATTTCATTTTCATTCATTCACATTTCTCAAAAACTATAGTACTTTTGGGAAATTTATGAAAAAAGTACACATTTATTTTTAATCTTTATGCATTTTTCCATATAAATTTGCTATTGCTCTACTCTTTGGCCATCAACGTTTATAATCATTTTAGGAATCTGAGCAATTTAGATTCATATAAAAATAAATTAACAATTCATTTTTGATTAAATTTATTATATATTTCTTTCTTCTTTCTATTTCACTTTCATGACGGAAAAATTCTTTTCGTAAAACTTATTTGTTCCAGACTTCCAGGCACAGTTAATTTAAAAAATCGCTACATTGAAATTAGGGTAAAAATTTTTCGTACTTTATTATTTTTCTATAATATATAGTACAATTGACTGAATTGTAGTTCGATACTAAATATTATAGTAGGGGTTGCAACCCTACACAGTACACTCTTTATTCCCTCTCCCTCGTAGTCCGATGGGACAGAAATCCGACTCATCCGTAGAGAAAGCAGCCGCAGGTCCATTGATTTACTCCATGTGCATTATTATTTTGCTTTACCAATAGGAAATGCTAGATGCCAGAGGAACCGCTTTTAAACACGTTCAATACGTAAAGAATGTGTAGCATAGCGTGGTCTCCAGACCACACTAAAATATTCTAAAATATTACGAACTTGTAAAGAAATATTTTAGTTTTGTAATGCAAATTTTTTGAGTTCCTTATAACAAAGCCCAACATTTTAGATGCTCTCATAATAATGTTATCCAAATGTGGTACAAAAGTAAATTTTTTGTCGTATATTACGCCAAGATCCCGAATAGTCTCTACTTCCTTAATTTTATTATTATAAATGAAGTAACTGACATGTATTAAATTCTGTCTTTTGGAATATTTAACATGATAACATTTACTTGTATTTAAGCACATTCTGTTATTGCAGCAGCACTGGATTAGTCTATCAATGTCACCTTGTAGCAATTTGGTGTCATCATCACTCTTAATTATTCTCATAAATTTTAAGTCATCGGCATATAAAAATATTTTGAAAACAGAAAACATTCTTTAATATCATTTATGAAAAAGTTAAATAAAACTGGTCCCAAATGAGAACCCTGAGGAACACCGGAACTTATAGTTTTTGTATTTGATTGAAAACCATTAATTACAACAAAGAAAGTCCTGTGCACTAAATACGAATTCAACCATTTGAGTAACGAGCTACAAATCCCGTAGGCACTCAACTTAGAAATCATGATCTTATGCGAAACCTTGTCAAAAGCTTTGCTAAAGTCAGTATAAATAACATCATCCTGGTGGCCCATGTTGATAGCCTCGAACAGGAACTCCGTAAAGGGAACTAAATTCGTACTAGTTGACCGAGACCTGAAGAACCCGTGGTGATGATCACTTATATACAGGCCTAAATGTTGTTGAAAATGATGACAAATCAACGACTCAAATACTATGGAAATACTCAAATATTATGGATATCTGTGGTTTGGTATATTTATTTTTAATCTTATTAATATAAAATATAGCTAATAGTACATAAAGAAACAATAACCTTTACATTTTCCGAACAAATTAACTTACTCGCTATGAAATCTGCCGCCCTGGTGGCTGATGATTTACAACACAAGGGGAAGTGATGTTTAAATTAAGGAAGTGTCTATTCATACTATAATCAAACGATATTTTTTTTATTTATACGATTACCGTATCGTTTATTTATTTTTATTCGTCCGACATATTTTAAATATTTTAAATTAAAAAATTAATATTTTATAAAATATTTTTAATAAATTATAATATTTTATTAATTTAAATATTTTAATCGTTTATATAATTTTTACATATACTCTATTACTTACTCGTATGATTAGGCTATTAGCGTCTAATAAAACATTACACCAATCTTTCAATATCAGTGACAGTAGGATAAGGCGGAGAGGGAGGAATTGAGAACAGTGCTGTCTTTAGCAGTGTGAAGTATATAGGCTGTAATTTTACTTTTTTACATATCTGAAAGTGAATTAATTAGAAATTATTTTACGAAATTATTTCACTACACTCTAATGTACTACTTTAATGTAGAAAGTAATGTAGAGTCGAGAAAATGTAGAATAACAGACTGTACCGATTTACCCTTTTAAGGAGAGATTTTTTGCTACCCTAATACGTAATGAGTGATGACAGATGAATTTTTCCTTTTTCGTACATAAAATAAAGGTTTCCTGCATTTTCTTTCATTTCCCTGGAAATGGCCTGTCAGCACTTGAATCTGCATTTAACTATGTAACTTAACACTGACTGTAAGTTCCTTCATCATCTTTACTTGAATAAAAGTGCCTGGGTGACCGAGCGTGCGAGAGAGCAAGCTTTGCTCGGCGACTTTCGCGTGAAAACGAATTTTCTCACGGATGACACTTATGTAGATAAACTTGGAAAGTAAAACAATATCTTTGTAACGGCGCTGTCGTCGCGCCACAAGCGAAACAGATCGAAGCCTAAATCGCATTAAAGCAGTATATATAGAATAGCTCCGAACTACTACTACTTGGAGCGTTGGCCGCTCCCTGGGCAGAACACCCTGCCCGGAGAGAGATCTTCCCTTTTATTTTCCAAATAGTATATAATAGTAGTCAAATTTCAATAGTCAAGTCAAATCAAGTTCAAATATATAAAATGATATACCGTCATTGCAGTTTTTGAAAATACGTGTAAATAAGGCTTACTTTTATTTGAAATTATCCCAAACTGAATGTGATTTGTGATGCAGCAACGTTTTTGTCTACCAATCGACCCTTACGAATGTGTGCGTGCGCAGTAAAATCAGTTAAAACAATGCATTACCACGCATTTTGAATTTAAAAGATAAAAAGAACAGAATGCTCGAGATTTTTTTAATAAATTTTTCTGCATCACTTATTCTGAACATTCTCCGCAAATTTGATCGATTATTGCAAAATAATCTCCCTGTATAGGGCAATATTTAGGGCACGTCTATGTTTAGTAGTGAACTATTGATAGGCTATGATGAATGATGATAAATATATTTATAACATAAATTGTTCGTTTAAAATATTTAGTAACAAGTCCAAAGGTAACAAGTACAAACAATAAGTTAACCTATAATTTAAAATTTAAAATTTTGTACAGCCGACTTCAATATAAGCGACTTCAATATAAGTTATTTAAGAATAACTCAATAACCATTGGTCTGACCTTGATCAAATTCATATGGGACCACACGAGAACTATCAGCTTTCATATAAAAGAAGAATCATCGAGATCGGTTCACCCAGTACAAAGTTATGAGGTAACACACATAAAAAAAACATACGCGTCGAATTCAGAACCGTCTCCTTTTTGGAAGTCGGCAGAAAAGAGAAAAGTTTTATATCCTACTAGCTGGTATCCGCCGCAATGCTGCCGCAGAAGAAATAATTGTAAAAATATCGTTTTAAATTTGGAATGATTATATTGTTTAATTAGAAACATTACATAACACATTCATTAAAACTGAATGATATATGAGTTTCAAATAAATTTGTCGGTACGATACGCGTGTCGTGTAAGTTAATTATACTATGCCTATAACCGCATAAGTGCAACCAATAAATTGTCAAAGTTTTAGCGCAATCTGATGAATAGTATGGCAGCGCATAAAATTCGAATTAGCAAACATTAGTTATTATTTAATAGATGTCACTTTTACAAATAAGACGATTTTAACAACAACCCGTACTTTAAGATCCATCCAACTATTTAGGCTACAGAACATGCCAAAGAAATAGACACACATACATACACGCACCCGTAAAACTACCCCCATTCTGGGACAGTCATGTAAAAAGACACAATATACTATTGAATCGTATAGTTTTTATTAAATTAACAAATTACCTCTACTCTTAAATATGTCATAAATATGTTGTTAATTGATTCATCATTTGCATAAGTAAGATAATAACGTCAAGAATCTCTCGGATGCGTAGGAAAACCGGCGGCTGCACGTTGGAAACAAGGTTGCAATTGGAATAAGCTGATTTAGAGCCAGTCACGTCTGCCCTGCACATAACAATGCGTAGTGTGTGTGTGTGTGTGTGTGTACCGTGTAAGTAAAAGTCGACTTCAAAGCACTAACAGAGTAAAACAATTTTCACATAGCTTCTGAAGTTGGTGCTAAAATGAATCCAGTACTAGTTTAGTGTATAGAGGAATTAATGTCACAGTCACAATTGACAATATATCACGTAACGTTTATACAAAAAAAAAATCATACAGTCGAATGAGGGCTAATAATTTTCTGCTCACCAGATGTCGCTAGTTGGCACTGAGGTAAAGTTTTTTGTTACACAATGTAATTTAATTGAAAAGTTGGTATTCAATAAAAGTTTATCAGTTTCTAGAGTATTATATTAATACACAAAACAATGCCTCAGTGGTTTGCTTTTTAATTTTTTTGCACATTTTTAACTTTTTTTATTTTTCTACGTTTATGAATATCTGTGGTTTGGTTTATTTATTTTTAATCTTATTAATATAAAATATAGCTAATAGTACAGAAAGAAACAATAAACCTTACATTTTCCGAACAAATTAACTTCCCCGCTATGAAAACTGTCAAATATTATACCTCACTTTCTAGTGGCGCCGCCCTGGTGGCAGAAAAGGTTGTGGATGCCCTCATTGAGAGAGACTTTTCCATTTTTGAATTCTACTTAAAAAGTAAATTAACAGCTTATTAATGTCCCACTGATGAGCACGGGCCTCTTTCCATTTATATGAGAGTTATGAAACAATAAGTTCGCTGCGCTACTGCACTACGCTGCGCTACGCACTGGATATCCTCGAAATATGTAATAACCTAGATGTGCAGCTTCCTCACGATGTCTTCTTTACCTCCGAGCAGATGAGGATCAAATCCACAGTACGCGATCAACCCGTTACGTGAAATTTGCAAATTTCTTCTCTTTTGCCGTTTTTTTACGGTTAATATTATAACAATAGCATAGTTTATCAAAATAAAAAATAAAACCATCGTTAACTAAAGCCATGCTGTTAAATAAATTAAAAAAAAAAATAATTAGCAAACCCGAGCAGACCAGCCCCTACAAGTATAATTTGCTGAAAAAGATTTAGTGTTAGGGACACGGGAGCATTCATAATACAATCAATCCCAAAACTTCTAACGAACGTGAGCTAATGTCATGTCACACGAAACTTCTTATTACTTTTTCAGTTTAACTTCAAACAGCTTCCAAACAGCAGGCAGCAGCTGCTAAGAAATCCCATAAAATCCGTTTGACTTGAAGCTTCTTTGCGACATATCCGAGTGTCGTGTCCAGTGAGGAGCACGGACAGAGATGTAAACATTATGACGCACGACTGACAGATGTAGCTTACTGTCTGATAATATGTTTCCAGCCTCAGATAGAATCCATCGATACTAGAGGAAAGAGAGAGAGGGGAGTTGAGAGTGCTGCAACTATATTATGGTTGTAGCACAAATGGTCGGCTCGACCGGGGAAGGACCACGCTCTCACAGAATACCAGCGTAAAATAGCAGCTTAACACTGCTGTGTTTCGTATGGTGAGTGTAGAGAACTGGAGACTCTTTTTACTGGAAACGAGGTATTCCATCTTAGTCCTCACGGGTGACAACGTATCTGCATTTTGATTCGTAATCGAGGATAAATGTAGATGTATATGGGCCACAGCATCCACTTACCATCAAGTGGACTGTGTGCTCGTTTGTCACCCTTATTCTATAAAAAAAGTCTACAGCACCACATTACTGTATAGGTATAATTATTTTATTTAAAAATAACTTGAATTCACACCAGCTTACGTACCAATTATTTTAAAACATTTAAGATAAATTACTACAATGGACATATTACGAATCATGCAACATTATGAGCATATCTAACAGTAACATCCTTAAAGACGACATCTTTTAAAAACAAACAATAAATCTTCGCGCTCATTATAACCATTACATAATTAGGTATTTCCCAAGTACTAAGAAACGGAAGTAATATAATATACAAGTATTTTATAATTTTATGTAAGGTGACCAACGTAATGGAATAGTAATACGGGATTTTCTATATACATTTAAATTACTTGTTGTGTGTTTTTATAGAGGTAAACAACCAAACGACAAACGAGCACGCAATCCAAATGGGCGTAACTCTAATCATAAGTAATCAAAATGCAAATGTCTTATCACCCTTGAGGACTGAGATAAAACGCCTTTCGCCAACGATTTCCCTAAATCTTTCTATAGGACATTCATGTCCAGCAGCGGACTGCTACAGGCATACAAAGCAAGTACATAAGTACATTTTTATTAATACTAACAATAGAAGACTAACTGATAATTATTTCGAAACAGTCCCACAGAATTCAGATTGGTTGGATGCCTTAATTGAAAGAAGTATAATAAAGAAATATGTGTATTTGTTTTCAAAGTATGCTTTAGTCCTTACTATACATATTTGTTTAGATAATTAAACAATTTTCCGCTTGAAACAACCCATTCTCTCTAATGTCTTTTGTTTTTCTAGTATACTCTGCAAACGAGACAAATTATGAGTTTGTTAGTCTTTCCATTGATTTTTTTTACATGGTAAAATAGCAGCTTTTTTATAGAATAAGGGTGACAAACGAGTACACAGTCCACCTGATGGTAAGTAAACGCTGTGGCCCATAGACATCTACATTTATCTTCGGTTAAGAATCAAAATGCAGATGATTGGTGACGTCGTCACCCCGGAGGACTAAGATGGTGTGCCTCGTTTCCAGTAAAAAAGGTCGATACGAAACACAGCAGCGTTAAGCTCCTATTTTACGCTGGTATTCTGTGAGAGCGTGGTCCTTCCCCGTTTGAGCCGACCTATTCGTGCTACAACTATACTACTAATATAGCTGCAGCATGGCTCCAAAACTGGTCTTACAGTGGACGATAAGGATCTGAAGATGAAGTAATTTTGTACCTTTAAAGTATTTAGCTTAGTTTAAATGGGGCTTAAATCTTATTTTTGCCCATATTTTGTGTATTAATATAATACTCTAGAAACTGATAAACTTTTATTAAAAACCAACATCTCAATGAAATTACATTGCGTAACAAAAAACTTTACCTCATTGTCAACTAGCGACATCTGGTGAGCAGAAAATTATTAGCCCTCATTATAGTGGTTCCCCTTAGACACACACCGTTGCTTGGCGGCACAAATAGGTTAAAAGGTGATAACTACCGAGACGAATGCGTAGACAGAAAATAAATCCTCCCACCTAGTAGAATCACATCATTTTATAAATTAAATATATTATTTTTAGTTTTACATTAGAATTTTATTGCTTAAAATTAGACAACTAATATGGTTACTTGATTAGAAAAACCTTGACGACATTTACTGGTATTTCCAATCTTTTACAATGTTTTTATGGCATTAATTATTTTGGTTAAATCACAATAACTTTGCCGATATCTAGTCTTTGGGTAGTTGTCTTGAAGGTTTAAAGAAATATTGACGGTTTTTATTGGTATTATGAACGTTTTGAGTGCTTGTTAGTGACATCATATTAACTACCTTATTTCACAAAAAAAACGAGCCCATAGACATCATCTAACCTCGATTAAAAAGGATCTCCGGTTCCTTAAACTAACCATAAACAACACAGCATTAATCTGTTATTTTATGCTGGTATTCTGTGAGAGCGTGGTCCTTCCCCGGTCGAGCCGATCCATTCGTGCTACAACTATACAATCATTAAAGCTGCAGTATGATTCTACCACGTCTAAAAATGTACATATAACCATTTTAAGCTCAAAGGCTATGTCAGTAAATCTGCTTCACATTCATCATCATAATATAGCTGCGGCATGGCTCTACCGTATTATCCGATTAACCAGTAATTACCCAAGGATTATTGATTGTGGATAAAGGCATTAGACCCCGTATTCCATGTTTAAATCTACACTAAAGGTTAAATAAATACTATATAATGTATGTGGTTACAGAGGAAATTGATATTTATTAACCTGTCGACTGTCGAGAAAACCTTCGCCTGCGCAAACACGCAAACACACAATCAGTCGGGCCTGTTTGACCAACAAATAACCAACCGGTCAATAGCTTAAACAAGGTTTTCTTATATTTCGTCGTATACTTCTGTCCTTGGGAACGTTATTCTTTGATACTACTAGTAAATTTCTTACGATTTTTGTCCATTGTTCCTGATATACACTTGAGGTTCGGAACCCTAGAGGTTTTATTATTTTATTATTTTTTAAATATTGAGTATATAATAGCCGACAGCAACAAAATAACATGGCGAATTATACATACCATGAACTGGACTTGAGGACTCTAAAAATATAACCCAATCATCTTATATTGGGTTATTTTTTTGGAAGTCCAATTACAATCCGTCCAAATTACAAGTTCGGAGTTACAACTAAGCGATATCATCACCGTCCGGATTTTATTATAGGAAGATATTTTTTTAATAAATTAATAATTTTATTCTTAAATATTTTATTACATAACTAGGATAAACTATATATAATAAAGGTAAAAGCGTTACTGTTGTATGCAATTACGAGCGCCATCTAACAGCGGATAGTTGAAATCTTTCGTTTTGTTAAATCAAATTTGAACCACCATTTGATTGTGCGCTCGCTACTGTTTCAGAGTTCGTCATGCAATTATGATGTTTGGCGAAGATGGCGGCGATTAATGTTATTAGTCGAGTAGAATACTTTTTAATGTTAATTTTTCCATGCAGCTAGTCCGTGTTATAAAAATATTTGCAACTAATATAATAAAATAGACAATTAATTAGCGTAAATGTCCGATGCTTTTATTACACAGGGCGATTCTGGGCATTGTCCTTTAAATAAGTTCGAACAAAATTTGACTGATTCGGAACTCGATCATAGATAAATAAATATGGAACTGGATTCTGTCGGTAATAGACCCGGTACCTGTGCCGAAGCAGCAATGAGCCAGCCATATATTTTTTTATAAAACCAAAATCACAAACTTAGTAGGTAAGCAGACCTGATGGTAAGTGCAACCAAAAAACTCCTAACAAAGTGTTAGGAAATTGGGGTACGAATTTTTTAATCTTGATTATATTAAAAAATTCGTACCCCATTTTAAGACTGGTGACAATAGCTGAAATCGTCACCAGTTTTAAAAATGAAAGTCAAATTTTCGATACGAATAATATAAAAACCTTTTCAATAATCAACAAATATCGATTATTGTTAAGTTCATTTAATATCTTCGAACTGACAGATACATAATATTTGGATAAAAAACCAGCATACGGTCCACCTCCTAGTAAATACATAATGTGGTCCATAGACACTAACACTTACCCTCGATTAAGAATCAAAACGTTGTCATACCTGAGGGCCAAGATTGTTAAAACTATTTCAACAAAAAGGTCCACTCTCAAGGCTGTCGACACTCATCATACGAAACACTATTTTACACTGGAATTCTGTGATAGCGTTACTCTCCGATCATTCCGATTCATACTGCATGCAGATCATGCTACAGTGTTACTCTACCAAGTAAAAAAAATTATATTTCTTTCTATTCACAGAGCATCAGAAGGATCGTTCTTCCCGCCTCGCTCCGTTACGAAGTCTGACACCGTCTACGTGTACGACAAGGACCTTTGCAGGATAATGCCCCTGCAGTACAGGAAGGATATCTACAAAGACGGTTAGCAAGTTGCAATATTTAGCTTAATAATGTAACAAGCAATCTAGTGTAAGGCGCCTCCCCGCAATTGATGGAGTAATGACCTATTAACAGATGCAGAAAGTCGATGAATGCAAGCAGCTCAAGACCATGCTTTGTGGCATTCCTTACAGGCAAACGGACTGCGAGACATTTTGTCTTAGTCCTCAGGGATGACAATGTATCTGTGACCTTTTTTGTCTTTTTTTATAGCATAAGGGTGACCAACGAACACACAGTCCACCTGATGATAAGTGGTTGCAGTAGCCTATAGACATCTACATCTATCCTCGATTACGAATCAAAATGCAGATGCGTTGTGCTTGCAGCTTAGTGCTGCGTTTCGTATGATGAGCGTAGAGAACCGGAGACTCGTTTTACTGGAAAAGAGGCATTCCATCTTAGTCCTCACGGCTGACAACGCATCTGCATTTTGATTCTTTATTGAGGATAGATGTGGATGTCCATGGGCCACAGCAACCACTTACCATCAGGTGGACCGTGTGCTCGCTTGTCCCCTTATCCTAATAAAAAACTACTGGTCAGATCTTGAAATTGGACCACAAGGCAGGACCACATGAAAAGCACTAGCTTTCAAATAAAAATAGAATCATCAAAATCGATTAACCTAGAATAAAGTTCCGACGTAACACACGAACCCGAATTGAGAACCCCCTCCTTTTTTGGACGTCGGTTAAAAATTGTGGCAATATGAGTATGCTGGCAAACTCAGAAAGCCATGGGTTCGAATCCGCCATCCAAATACTGTCGTGAACTACTTCTAACACAAGCGATTTAAACTTGCACGAAGTAGTACGTGAATAACATCGATTAACATTGTTGATACTCCGAAAACCAATCGGGAAACATGGTTACCAAAAACATCTAGAAGTAATTTGTGTATTGCAGGTATAAAAGCTGGTCTCTACACTCCACCGAGCTCTACCTTCGAATGCGCAGACGTCAACCCGGACAACAAATGCTACTGTGAGGGAGAGGAATGCCCTCCGAGAGGGTTGCAAAATATTAGCCCATGTCAATATAGTAAGTAATGTGCGATTATAATAAATAAATAATATTGACAAAAATTAAAAATAAATAACGTTGATATATTTGCGGCTGATACCTTGTACTAACAAAAAAAATTTTTAGCTGCCTCACTGTTGTTTACCTGTTTTACTCGCTGTTTGTATTATTAGCTTGATGAATTTCATAACACTCACACACACCCACACGCACGCGCGCCCGCGCACGCGCACGCGCACGTACACGCACGCGCACGTACACGCACACGCACACGCACACGCACTCACGGCTGACAACGCGTCTGCATTTTAATTCGCAAACGAAGATAGATGTATATGTCTATGGGTCACAGCAATCACTTACCATCAGGTGGACTATGTGCTCGTTTGTCACCCTTATCCTATAATAAAGACAGTTCCTTTTTTCATAGAATATGACAAACGAGCACACAGTCCACCTGATGGTAAGTGGATGCTGAGGCCCAAATACATCTACATTTATCCTCGATTAAGAATCAAAATGCAAACGCGCTGTCACCCCTAAGGACCAAGATGGAATGCCTCGTTTCCAGTAAAAAGGGTCTACGGTTCTCTAAAAGGGTACACGCACCACACGCGAGCACAGCGGCGTAAAGCTGCTATTTCACGCTGGTATTCTGTGAGAGCGTCGTTCTACCACGGTCGAGCCAACCCATTCATGCTACCAACATAATATACTCGTATCTGCAGCATAGCTCTACCACGTTCCTCTAATCCTATTTCTTCCAAAAGATAAAGATATATATTAATTGCTCAAACTTAACATATATTTGGACTTATGATGTAAAACAATGTCTTGGATCAAAATATATTTGTATATATAATATATTACGATTTTAGGCTTTGGTATAAGTGAAATCCAGCTGAAAATTTTTCTTTTAAGTATATCTTAGTGGAATGTAAAACTAATTTGATATTCAATTTTGTAGTTAATATATTATTCTTTGTTTAAATGTTAACTTTTTTGTACACTTTCATTGCAGATGCCCCAGTCTATCTTTCCTACCCACACTTCTTCGATGCGGATCCCTCTCTGCTAAAACCTTTCGAGGGTCTAAAACCGGACAAGAAGCGACATGAAACGTATTTTTATATACAAGATGTGAGTATATACTTACTGTAATATTTTTAAATAGTATGTTTAAATTTAGGTTGGAATAAATGTAGACAAAATCAATTTTATAAAGAATTAATTTTACTTGTTTGTCAATAATATGAAAAAGCTCTTTACAAACTAAAATAATAGAATAAGATACCTAATATAAGTTTATTCCATCAATAACAATTTGAAAATATTTTCTTTTTCTAGAAACTAGGTGTGCCCCTTGAGGGCTTCGTCAGGGTGCAGATGAACTTGAAGGTGAACCAAGCGCCCAATATCAAGGTGAACAACATTCATAAGTTCCCCGACATGATGTTTCCTGTCATGTGGGTTGAAGAGGTGAGATCATTTTCATTACATTATATAATAGGTATTGTCTTTCACACCGAAATTCCCCAAAGACATTTACATCTATCCTCAAATTAGAGTCAAAATGCAGATGAGGTAAGAGATGAGACCCCTGAGTACTAAGATGTAATGGCTCGTTTCTAGTAAAAAGTGTCTCCGGATCTCTACACTCACCATACGAAACATAACAGCATTGAGCTACTATTTTACGCTGGTATTCTGTGAGAGCGTGGTCCTTCCCTGTCGAGCCGTACCATTTGTGCAGCACACAATATAGCTGCAACATGGCTCCACCGCGTACCTTACCTACCATTTTATTTTCTACTTTACTAGTTTCTTGAAACTCGTTCCTTGTACCTTTGATGTCATAAACAACCATATTAAAAACTTAATAACAGAATCCTAGGTAGTAGTACCTCTTTTCTCTCTCTCTCTTACTTATTTTTGCCACCAAGCAGCATTGCGTGCCCTGCTATGCCCACTATTTACAGGCTGTGAAGCATTCCATCTTAGTCCTCAGTGGTGATAACGCTTCTTTGTTTGAAGTTAGCTGCAGATGTCCATGGGCTGCAGTAGTGCACATTGCAAAAAAAATTAAGAAAAGATCTTGGCTTCCAGCAGATATCAGAATATCCATGATAATTATGATTCTCTTTAGAGAATCTTGAGTATTTTTATATAACCCGTTATGCAGCACTGAACTCATCGTTTCGTTTGCAGAGTAACAGCTAATATTAGATTATTTTTACTCGTCACTCACTGATACAAATAATTTCTCTAATACTTTACGTAACACCAGTGACCAACACGAAAAATCCAAATACTATAAGTATAATATCCTTAATAAGAATATATTTATATACGCCAAAATCCCATCAAAGATGGCGCGGTGTGTCCCAAGAACGAATAGAAGAAAGCTCCCTCCAAACCGATTACTTGCTCATGTTTTGGTAAAGTGGCAGCTGCAACAATTTAAAACAAGTGTTGTACATTATTTCTCGTTACTTATCATTGTCGTCATAGTTACAGCCCTTCGTAAGACCACTGCTGAACATAGGCCCCGCCAAAGAAATACCACAAAGCACGGTCCTGAGCCATCTGCAAATATCGACATCTAATTACTCAATGTGAGGTAGCATATATCGACATGTTGCATATAATTACTCAATGTGAGGTATTTCATCTTGGTTCTCTAGAGTGACCACGCATCTGTAGCCGTCGTTATATGAAATTAGTAACAGTTATTCAAAGGCTGCGCTAACCACATACCATCAAGTAAATCGTTAACTCGTTTGACTCTCTTAGATTGTAAAAAAAACTTTGCCATAAAATAATATTATTATAGATTTACGGTACGATTTATAAAATATTTAAATCTCGTCATCATCATTATCATCATCATTACAGCCCATCACAAGCCCACTGCTGAATGTAGACCACCGTACCGTAGCCACCTGCATCAATCGACTTCCTGCATGTCTTACCAGGTCGTCATATTTACACATTTCATTTATATTACTAGATTGATAAACATACATCATACACCTTGATTCCAGGGCATTCATGAAGTCACCACATCAATCTGGCGATGGATATTCCTCGCTACCACAGTAGGACCTATAATAGCGCCCGTGATTTCCTACTCTATGATAGCATTAGGACTGTCAATATTAATAACAGTCTTTGTGAAAGCCTACAAAAATTTTGTAATTGGTCAGAACTCCATAGAAATAATGGAATTGGGAAGAGAAACAATAAGGAGAGGTTCCACACTGATCATCCATGGTTCTCATAAGCTGCTGCCAAATAGAGATAACCTGTATGAGCCCTTGAACGAGTCAAATACTTCGTCAACTCACAGCAGCCTTGAGGAGAAACTCCAGGAGCTGACCTTCGTCAGCAGATCAGAACAAAGCCAAAGCCTCGACGAGCTCAAGGGGATAGTTAGGAGTGACTTCGTCAAAACAAACTTTAGTGATACAGAGAGGGAGTCTCTAATTAGATCTGACAATACATTTATTTTATCTGAACACAGAAGGTGTAGAGTTTTTAAGATGCCTGATAGTTATTTTAGTTAAAATAATTTTTGGATATTTTTTGCTCCTTGCAGACCGTTTTTCATAGTTGTTTTTTTTTAAAGACTTTACCTACTATACGCTCAACATATAAGTTGGATTGGGTTTACTGACAGCTTTACTTTCTAAATGACAATTTTACGACACCGCCAGAACATGGCGCTAATTTAAAATAATTACCGTTACACTTACAGCTTATGAAAAGTCCACCACTGAACATAGGCCTCTTCCATAGATTGGAGGACATTTGCCATAGTTGCCTTGGCAGGTGGGTTGAAAACCGAAGTGTTTTATTGTTAGATCTTGACGCTGTTATTTTTCTATTTTGTTTCCCCCTCTCGCCTCTTACAACACCCACCTCGACACCGACAGGATTATATGGGGTAGTGGATATTCTTACGCCGCCTCTATACGGTCTATTTAAGATCAAATTAGAATTATCATTTTATTTGTTTTAAGGAAAATACAACCAAATGCGTCACAACATATATATCAACAATTATTTCAATTTGATTTTGGCACGTCTTATACGATGCACTTAAAGTTATTACCCAAGAGTTATAATCACTGTTTTAGTTAGAACGCTATTGTATGAGTGAAAATTACGGTCAAAGTCATTAAAGTTTAATGCACTTACTTAGTACACATTACTTCAATAACTGAAACAAAGAAAATTAAAGTTACAATTGCTGTTATCATTTTGAGTCTTTGTTTGGGAGAGGAAACGATATATTTTTATAATTCAAGCTCACACCAACCCAGAATAGCCGGAGCGCTACGTACATTTCAAGCGATGCAAAAACCATGCTCAAATTATTGTAATAACACCAATTCACTTACCTACATATATATCTACAATAATTCGCAACCAACAACATGGTTTTAGGTGAAGTATAATTTAAAATTAAAAATTTTGTACAGCCGACTTCAATATAAGTTATTAAGAATAACTCAAAAACTATTGGTCTGATCTTGTTCAAATTCATATGGAACCACACGAGAAGTACCAGCTTTCAAATAAAAAAAGAATCATCGCAATCGGTACACCCAGTAAAAAGTTATGGGGTAACACGCAAAAAAAAAAACATACAGTCGAATTGAGTACCGTCTCCTTTTCGGAAGTCGGCAGAAAAAGAAAGAGCCGTGGTAACTCAGATGGTTAGCGCTCGCTGTAAATTTCATAGTACGCGAGCAACCCGGGTTCGATCCCCGCCGGCACCAATGAAATTGTTAATTGCAATTTTATGTTGATTAATGTATATGTAATGCTAATTACCACGTGCTCGTCGGTGAAGGAAAACGTGAGGGAAACCTGCGTGTCTAGAATAAGAAAAAAAAATTCGAAGACATGTGAAGTCGGGGCAGCGTGTCGAACATTTCCTTGCCCTAAAACCCTATCATAAATGAGGGGAGGCCTGTGCCCAGCAGTGGGACGTGTATAGATGTAACTTTAAATTTTTAACTTTTAAAAAAAAGAAGGAAGATGTGTGTGTGGGTCAAGAAGTTGAGCATGGTTTCGACATCACTTGAAATGTACGCAACTCTCTATCTTTCTTTGTAGGTATAAGATTTTTTATATTTTAGTTAAGGTGTACTTATTTGGAAAACGGTCTGAGGGCTTCACACCACCCTTACCCAAGAACTGTAAGTGTAAGGTTATATCGTTGACTGAAATTTCCATTATCTTTGGAAATCTCTTTTAGAATTAGAAACAAATTGCTCACCATAAATTTATAAGTCGTAATATTAGTGAAATTGTTGAAATATACGGGACTATTTCCATTTATAGAACCTTGTTACAGATTAAAAATATGTCCCTTCATTTGACTGTTTAATTTTTGTATATTTTTGATACAACCTGTAACAACTTTTGTGCTTAGATTTTAATAATTATAAAATATAGTTATAACAAGATGATATATTGTGGGTAATAGTAAGAATGAATTAAATGTATTTCTTTTAACATTACTCTCCATCTGGGGCAGTATGTTGTATATAAAATATTTTTTATTAACACATCAATCGAATTTGTTAACTGTTAGGGGAAAGTATTCATTTTCTGTTACTGCAATATTTTTTATGAAAAGATACGTCTTTGTTCCATTTCATCGGGCAATTCGGTGGAGGATAAAGTAACGCAATTGTTTTATTTTGTGGAGGATACAATAAAATAACAGTTAATATAGAAGATAGGGAGGGCCCAAGTTTTATAAAATAAAAGTGGGCCTATATTTTGTGTGCATGCATAAATAGATATTATAACATGAATTTACCTAACAGCGTACCGCACATATTGATACATTTTTCCAATTCTAAAAATTTTAATTCTCTATCTGACAGTGCCCTCCCCAGTTCAATATCAGGAGCGGTTTATCCGTTAGCTTTATGGTAGTGTCGGCCATGCCACCCTCTCTCACCCTCTCCTGTGTTTATTAAATTAGTTTAAGTGAACATGAATAAAAATACCTCTGGATTAAGTTATTAAGTGATTTTAATTCAAATCTGTTACCAAATAGCTTTTAATTTATTCAGTTCATGTGGCCGAAACTATTAATTACAAGTATTTAATGGGTCAATATCATAGTAATATTATTGCTTACAATTTCCGTCGAATAACTTAACATTGACAAATGGTAACCTTCAAATTAATGTTCTTACTTACCTACTAAGATATTTTAAGTCTTTCCCGGACTATATTAATTAAATTTAGAAGCATCAGTTGCTAATCTGTAGTTTTTCATCTTGCCAACTTCACAATAGCTTACAATCATGCCTTAATTTTGCGTTATAGCAAAATTTTATAATCGCTTTTTTAAATAAACTCTAAAATTAATTCTATTGTTACATACACGGCTATGTATGATTATGCCAAAATTGTTATTAGAATAAGATATTTTTTCTAAGTAAATAGATTTTATAATTTTAATTGGTGTAAACACCGATACATAATATAAGGGTTAAGTTGTATACCGTTTGTAGACTAGTCGCAATATTACAAAAATATTTTCATAATAAATATACATTATTGGTTATTTATTGCAAATGGAATATGGCAACAAAAAATACCCAGTAAATGTATATATAATGAGAACTAATTCTTATTTGTGATATAAATGTAAGTTTAAAACTACATTAAGCTACTTTAGGAAGTACTGGCCGATTTTTAAACGATATTAAAAATGAAAATAAGAAAAATAAAACTTGCTCAATTTTGTATAACAAGTATTATTTATTTCCTACAAAATGTTCTATACCTACTGTAATTTTTATATATGCATTATGTAATAATTATAATTTCATAAAGCTCATATATAGCTTTAAATTCTCAAGACTTCTTAATTTAACTTTAATAAATAAGAAGTAGGACAACTTATTACAATAGTCAGAAAAGTAACATTCCAATTGTATGCGGCGCGACTGTTGACTGTTTTATAATTTGAAATGTACATAAATACTAAGAGATCTTATATTTTTGTATCTGAAACTTTGTTTATAATAAAATATAAGACATATCACATTTCTTCTTTTATTTATCTAAACATGTACACGAAATACTAAGTACGTCTTTCGAACACTGATTTTATTTAATGTGACTAAGAATACGCTGTCATTATTTATTTACGCACTTTGTCACCGTGATTTGAAGTTTATTTCAGACAGTATGTAACTTTTTTCGTACTGGCCTTAAACCATTAACTGTCATAAGTGAAAATATAACTGCGTGGCATATTTACCATGCCAGCTATGCGCCCAGATGGCTCTTGCGCGATCCACAGTAGCACACTTTTTGTTCAGACTTCTGAAATACCGGTCTAATAGCATATAGAAGTTTTTGTTATAAACCCGTCTGGTGGGATGGGCTCCTCCCTTTGCAAGCAGTATTGTCATAATCGCTTACCGCAATGCTAGACGTCTTGCATCTTTAATCTGTCTGCTCCTGTCTACAACTAGCTTGTAATGGTAGAACTCCCATATATTAGAGGCCATGAAAGTTTTCTGGTTTTCCTATAATACCTTTTACGAAAGGCCTCTTAACAGCCGTGGTAGCTAAGAAACGGTGATACCTAAAGACCTATGGTAGCCCAGGGGTCCGATCCCCGCCGCCATCAACGCAATTGTTAATTGTAACTTTAAGGCTCATTGATATATGTACCACGTGCTCGACGATAAAAGAAAACATCGTGAGGCGACCTGCATGAATACCGGTGAAGTCCACCATCACATTGGGAGCAACGCTACCGACTATTCCCAACATAAATATGAAATTACTGAGCCGAGCATTGGGATGAATATAATAGCCTCTTACGAAACGACACTGCGAACTTAATAGCCAATTCATTTCTTAAAAATGTATATTAATATTAATTGTGTATAAAAATAAAACAAGATCAGAGAGACTGTATTTTATTGACTAGTAAAATATTATGCCATATTATATATAATCAACTTGAAATGTCTCTTACAATAACTAAACAAGCGCGATTTGTTTACAACTATAGTATACTAAAAAGTGGACATTTTTTGCTTTACTTCATAATACTGAATGTCTTGAAATAAAAAAATAAAGATTGAAACGGAAACGTCCTTTCATTATTTCAAGACACGTTTATTAAAATACTTTAAAAATACAATTTATCACTACACATAGGTATACGTACAATCGAATTAAAATATCGTAAAAAATCTTATTTTTGTCACTATCCAATTACGTATATCCGTTGCATCGTATAACAGAAGACATCACTGAAATCCTTATTATAGAGATAGAGAACATTAAGCCGCGTTAAAAGTATAATAATAAACTTATGCCTTTAAAACTCTTTCCAATAAAAATAAAAAATTTAAACAATAAAAATAGTAAATGGCCAAGGCTAATTATGATACAGCGTAGGTGCCAGGCGTATAAAAAGTTTTTTTTTTAATTTCTTTTTTAATTTAATGTCATAATTTCAAAAAGTGGCCAGTTCCTGTTTCTATTATATATTTTTTCTTTTTTAAATATTGTTTTGGCGTTAAAATTTAAATAAAGTTATATTTCTATCACAAAACAAAAAACATTTTAAAGTGGTTTAATAATAATAGAAATCGATTAAATAATTTTGCGAATTTTATATTTTACTTTGTTTTTAAATTAATTTACTTAACTTGATTTGAAGTCAAAGTTGCATTCTGCAGTGCTACATAATTAAGAGGATATCCAAGCGGTGTTTAGGCCATACCAACGTCTGCTCCTGTTTTCTCCGTGGATAATGATGCTAGAGCAAATATTTTATTCAAAACAATTTTTATCCCACCACTGCCATGTTTTTAACCTTTGTTTTTTTTAATAACTGAATAATTCATAACTATTTATTTTAAAACTGGAACCTTTTCAAAATTACTAAAACTTTCAGTGCACCACTGTTATTTAACATGCAACAAAAAAAATCGAATATAGAAATATATAAGCAAAACCCACATACACACTCACTGTATGTATGCTTAAATATAGTAGCTATGTGTCTGAATAATATACAGACATAAGCCTACAATGCTTTGTCTATTTTTTTTAAATATTCAACTCTGTCCAGTTTTTGTGAAGTAAAATATACTCTGCCGGTCATTAGGGCACAACGTGACAGGAATAGATTATTATAAACTTATTCGTCAAATTTCTTAGACCCCGGATATCCTCTTAACCCGTCTGAACTAAAAATTGTGATAAATATATGCTCTTAGTTTTTGTTTGTTTGAAGGCTTTTAAGAAAAATCGTTTTATATCATAGATAGAAGCATTACAGTGTGCACACGCTTGTGTTGTTACAATTTGTAACAATGTAGTTATTGTACATTGAGCTGAGCAATCAAGCATTATCGCCATGTTAAGCCAATTTTAATACAATTATGGCCAAATACTCAAACGTTACTTAATTGTAACGGTGCGTACATATTTTATAACAGAACATGTTATATAACATGTTTCAGTAATGTGGAGACTGAATGTTATAAAATGTGTTATATAACGTGAGTATTTTTCTCTAGTCAATAAACTATGTTTGTTTGGGAAGAACCCAGGATCTATGTTTTTTTCTTTGTTATGTAAAAGTACAAGAGTTGCTGCAGCCAGCAAAACGACTTATCGTGTCGACATTGTAAAAAGCTGCAGTGCTTTTTACAATGAATGAACGACAGAGGACAATGTCATATAACATTGTTATATTGCATTGTTATTCTAATGTGTACAGTATCGTTATATGTTGCAATGTTAAAAACAATATAACATAATGTGGACGTGTTATAAAACAAAAGTTACACAACATGTTACTCAATCTGTAAGTACCCTAACCTTTAGTTAGCCCCTAAGTAACCCTAAGTTAGCCGTGGTAGCTCAGATAGTTAGCGCTCGCTGTAAGCTTCACAGTACTCGAGCAACCCGGGTTCGAACCCCGCCGGCACCAATGAAATTGTTAATTGCAATTTTAAGTGCTGATCTACCACGTGCTCGCCGGTGAAGGAAAACATCGTGAGGAAACCTGCATGTTTGAGAAATAAGAAAAAAATATATTTCGAAGACATGTGAAGTTCACCAACACGCATTGGGGCAGCGCAGCGGATATATCCTTGCCCTAAAACCCTCTCAGGAATGAGAGAAGGCGTGTGCCCAGCAGTGGGACGTAAATAGGCTGCAACTTTACTTTTACTTTTTACGCACCCTAAGATATCGTTAAGTCTCGTGGTGTCACAGTCACTTTAATTTAAAGTGATAGAGACAGCACGAGCCTTAACGGCAACTTAAAATTGAGCAGCGTTTGAGTATTTGAGAAATATACTATCAAACTTTTCTCGTATTTTATTTACTGTTTTGATTATTGGACTTGTTAAGTGGCGAAGCTTGCGAAGTCACTTATTGATTTCACGATGTCTGTCCGTCCGTCTGTCCGTCTGTCCCACGATTATCTCGAGAACGGTTTCGAATTTTCAAATTCTGTTTTCAGCAATCAATTACTGATCACCCAGGCATCTGAACCTCCTATTTTGAAACTGATTTCTCAACGGCAACCGTTAGAAACCACTACAAAGCTGATTGCTTCGCCACTTTGCTATGCTGTTAGCTTTCTAGGTTTATTTGATACGAAATTAGTATGAAGCCTGCAACTCAATTTAGAAACTATAATAACGAATAATCAAAGTTGGTGTATTACAAAAAGGAATACCCAATACTGTACTAGAATCACATTTTTTTCCAAATGCTCTCCACGAAACCCCTCCATTCCACGCTACGTCGATACCATATCGCCATATTAACATAATATAATAATAATAGAAGCATCACTCAGCCTTTAGCAAAAGCACATACAATACAAGTGTTGCCAGCGTATCTATTTCGGTAGTTATTTTAACTACATTTACTATATACAGTTTCGAAAATTGTTCATTTTAGTTGTCGAGCTTAGAGAGCATAGCAACACTCAACAATACTTCGCATTTAAAGCAATACCTTATAACGAACACTTGTCATGACATTAAAAAATCATAACATTAAAGCTGTGCTTTTTTGCTCATAAATATCCCGTAAAATATATAATTTATGCATCGTAAGTTATTCATAAACGTATAATTATAGATTGTAAGTAAATTATCTATCGATTTTACTAAAAATAAATTGAGAAAGTTCGTATACATAAAAATCGAATCTTGAACAGAAATCGATATTAAACATTTCTTTTTAACTTAAACTGCCATTTTACTTTCTAGTACGACATACAATCTGTCGTTCTGCCGGTAAAGTTCATCTTCCATTTTAGTTCTTAAAATTTACACCTAAATTTAAAACTTCGATATATTTTCCGCGTATACAGTTTTGAATCGAACAGTTAACGTTTGAGTATACTATTATTTAGTGGAATCGTATATTTATATCGTATAATCGTTTAAAATACTTATTAGAAATACAATAACCTACCCTAATATGGCTGCGTAAAAATCAACTTAAAGGAAACCATAGTTATAATGAGTATACTAAAACTTATATTTATACAAATAAATACAATATTTTCTGTCTACGGACGGTATTGTCTATAGTTTATTTTTTTCGTGGTAAAATATTCTTATCACTATTTCATTTTGTTCAGTCGGAAAAGAGGGTGGAAACGAAAAGGAAACTACTTTACTCACAACCGGCTTTAAAAATTGACGAACACCTGTTCACAAGCATTATTAACTAAAAGGCATCCACAGAATAATAGCAAACTATTTAAACTTACGTTTACAGTAGGTTAAATTAATCTGTTTATATGGCAACATCACCCGTTCTGTTACTAATGCAAACAAATACAACAAATTCAATTCAAGTGAAATGAATATGTCTGTGAAACTTAATTTTAGCACAAACTTTTAAGTTAAAGTGATATCATAACAAAAATTCAAGTAAGCAAGTTTCAAAGAGATTTTGGAATAAATAATTGCCAAAAGAAGCGGATGACGTTGCAATTTACAAAAAATATACTGTCATTTTGCAGACTAATTTTAATGGAAGATATATTATTCTATTTGCATTATAATAATATAACACGATTCACTATGGTTCAATGGAACATTTACTTTTTAATTCTGATTTTAATTTATTACTTTTTCCATTGAGAATCGTATTATATCGCTTGAGAGTCAACCACATATTACATAACAGACTTAATATCGTTTTACAGCCCTTTAACGCTGACAATAAAATACATAGAGAGTAATACCAATTTTTTTTCTATTGCCTATAAGACTAATTATTTTATTTAAACTAATATAAGGTTTTTTTTATATTATAATAATTTAAAAAATCCGTAGCAAAAAATCCTTGCATAATATGTGGAAAACCCTTGTAAAACAATCACGAACTCAATACCAACCACAACATCATCAAGCGTAATTTATGGTAAGAATATTAAAACTTTAAAATAGTGAGGTACGAATTACGTATACAAGTTTCTATGCTACATTTCTTATGACTATGGTATACACAGTAACAATGTCTTTTTCAAATAATAAAAAAAAAACAAAAGCGGTTGTCATAATGAATTCTCGCTGTTATTGAATCGAATATCTCTTTGTCTTTGTATCTCATTTATTGATTGCAACTTGCAAATACACGTATTTCATAACCAAAACCGTCGATTTTTTTTTTATTAAAAAGTACTGAGCTAATGTTTTGACCGCATAAAAAGGATTATTTGCAAAATTTAAAAATGCTTGATACTAAATATTTTTCAATAAAGGTTTTTGTATTGATCCAGAATTCTGTTCAGTGCATAAAATCAAAAAGTAAAGTAGAGGATTAAATTAAACCACAAGTGTGACTGAGTTGATACTAACCGTTTCTGCTTCTGCAGCCAAGTGGCAGTACCACCCAGTGCAGTGGTTAGGTTTCAAGTGCAGGAGCCGTCAGGCATAATTACAGGTCAGGCATTCCATCTTATTCCTCAGAGATGAACAACGCATTTGTTGCCTTCTTTGTTTGAAATGGATTGTCAGTGTCCATGGACTGCAGTAGTAACTTACCATCAAGTAGGCTGTATGCTCAGTAGTCATTTCACTTCAAAAAAAAACCTAAATAATTCATATTTTCTATTGTAGATTCCATAGGATCGAGATTATCTATACTTTCTGTAATACATTCATACAGTGTTGATAGTAATGTAAGAGGTAAAACCTTATGTCGATAGTAAGTTGACCCGATGTTACCAATAGTATTGAAGAAAGCGACTTTATCGATGCATTCGATAGTTGATTTGGGGTCTCTCGATAGTTGATATTGATAATATCGATAAACTACAGATTTTTCGGCAACACTAACAGAAACTCACAGGCCTTTGACTTTATTATATGGTTCTGTAATTACCGTTTTTACTTAAAATATCTGTCGTTTACGTTTCATTATAAAAATATTGCGTAAGTTGCATCTAGTCCATCGGTTGCTGAATGGGGGGGTAGTTTGTGTGCTCGCTTGTGTCTTCGCCCTGCGCCTCCTGCTCCTCGCCCGACTGTTCGCCATCTTGCTCCTCGTCCTCAGATGAAGAAAGTAAGCCTGGAAAATTGTTAGTAACACATAATATACAACTTTTGAAAAAAAATATCACCGACATAGTTGAATAGAAGTGGTTCTCAATTCGTCGTAATATTTACCCAACAGCGCGACACAAAGGAGTGTAATGTGTTTATTAGCCTACACTAGGTTATTTTGCAATAACCGGCCAAATTTGTAGAGAAGGTTCAGAATAAGTAAAATTCTCAAACATTCTGTGCTTTTTATCTTTTAAATCCAAAATGCGTGGTAATACATTATTTTACAACGCGCGCACACATTCGTAAGGGTCGATCGGTTGACAAAAACGTGAATTGAATCGCACACAGGAACGCACGCACGCGTAATTGTTGTCCATAAATCGCATTCAATTAAAGAACTAGTAAAGAAGTAGAAGCCCTATTTACTAGTATTTTCAAAAACTGTAATAACGTTATATCATTATTTATAAATTAGAACTTAAGTTTAAAACTTAGTAGCCAAGTCTTTGAAAAATAACCCTGTAACTCGTATGTATGTATGTTTGTCCCTTTTTGGCGCTCTAGAAACTATACGCGTGCGTTTGATGATTCTTACGTCAATCGATTTGTCTTAATATTGTGTGTCACTAAAGACATGACAGTCACTAAAATTTACAATAGCGACAACCAGACGCCATATTAAAAGCAAAAAATTACACGACGAACGACGAACAAGAAACAGTCAAGTGGGGGTATCAATGCATAGGTATTTAAAAATCATCTAATATTAAAATGGAAAATGATTAGGGAAACATTTTGAATAACCATTTAGGATCTATAACGATTTAAAGCTAGCTAGCAATAATTCTTACTTAAATTTTCAAAACATTATAATAAAGCTGTGTTAAATTTCTTATGTAATCGTATAATAGTTGGTCCTTTTTTATAGGATAGGGAGACAAACGAGCACACAGTCCACCTGATGGTAAGTGGTTGCTGTGACCCATAGACATCTACATTCATCCTCAATAAAGAATCAAAATGCATTTTTAACAGTGGTAGAGCCACGCGGCAGCTTTTGCTGTCGCACGGGTGGGCCGGCTCGAACCGGGGTGGTACCACGACATCACAGAAAACCAGCGTGAAGTAGAGGTTTACCTCTGCGTTTCGCTCGGTGAGTGCAGGGAGCCGGAGGCCCTTTCTACTGGAAATGAGGCATTCCATCTTAGTCCTCACGGGTGACAACGCATCTACATTTTGATTTGTAATAGAAGATAGATGTAGATGTCTATGGGCCGCAGCAAACACTTACCATCAGGTAGACTGTGTGCTCGTTTGTCACCCTTATCCTATAAAAAAAAGATGCTACGTCACCCGTGAGGACTAAGATGGAATGCCTCTTTTCCAGTAAAATGGGTCTCCGGTTCTCTAATCCTGCGCTTAATCTCTTTCTCTAAATTCTAAGATACTTACCAGCAGTAAACTGTGGGTTGGTAAGTGCATCTGGCCAATATCTCTTGCTTATCGTCGAGCCGTTTTTACTTTTCTTTCCCCCTGCAAATGAAATATAGACTGTCAAACAGGAACGTTAAATCACGAGAAATAATTGTATTTATGTTATATTAATCCCATGGGGAGGAAAGGTTCTCGAGTGGCAGCCTTGTACCGGTAGGCGAAGTATAAGGCGGCCTAGATGGAGTGACGACCTTGTAAGACATGCAGAAAGTCGATGGATGCAGGTGGCTCGTGACCGTGCTTTGTAGCTTTGGGAGAGGTCTATGTTCAGCATTGGACTTGTGAAGGGCTGTAATGATGATGATGATGATATTATGTTTAAAAGAATCTCCTCTAATTTCTGAGTTAATTAGTTGAGGAATTAGTTCGCGGCGTCGCTTCAGTAGTGTTCACATGTCCTTGAAATATTTTATTTCTCAGACGTGCATGTTTCCTCGTGATACTTTCCTTTACCGCCGAGCACTTGGTAAATCGGTACTTAAAATTGTAATAAACAATTTTATTGGTGCCGTCGGGAATCGAGATCGAGGTCGGACTATGGTACTTGATGGTAAATGATGATGGAGCCACCGTGGGGTAAAGCTCATTATGCAAGATGGTATAGCAGGGCTTAGCTTAACATTGGTTTTATTGGTTTTAGTTTTTTAAAACGTTACCCCCACACTAGGATTTTCTCCTGTGTCGTGGAGGCAGTTTACGACATAAATTGCACGAGGATAAACATCCAGACCAGGAACAATTTGTGTAGGCCATACAAATACTTGGTTCGTGCGGGATTCGAACCCGCGGCCCCAGCGCAACAACTCATTGCTAAGCTACTGCGCCCCGGAGCCGTCCATATTTAATCACATACTTTAATCTGATGGGAAGACAGATGTTGGAAAATATTTCGCAAACCGATTGGTACGAATCCGTATGCGTTCGGTGCCAGCATGTGTATTTCCATCCGGCTACAATGTAAGAGTTCAAGACAAGAGTGAATATGATGCGGTTTATTTTTTATTTTTTTATTTTATTTATTTAGACTTACCAACTAAGTACATATGAAAACATTTCGACTACATTTTGTTATAACATTATATATATGTACTTAAATTATAGGTGAGTACAACAGTTTAACGTTAACGCAATTACTTTATTTAAAACAATACTAAAAATGTATGTGTGATATTTAAGCTTTGTTAGAAGAAAATACATATTTTTTTAAGTAAAAATATAGAATAAAGTTATATTAAGTATGGCTATTTAATTTTATTATCATTTAGGATGAATGTTTGTATCGAGTTACTCCATGTGCTTTTCAACATTCACTAGAAATTGGTTAACACTGTCTGAAAAAATATCTATATCTATGCTTGCCTTTTTAAAAAGTCGATTATATTTGGATACAACAAGTGATATGGGGCTATTCTTTCCATAATTGTTCCTTCTTCTAGGCACAAATAATGGGGCATAGGTGTGCAGCCGAGTCGATGGTCTGGGGATTCTTATTCCAACTAGGGAAAGTAATTCAGGGCAGTCAATGGCACCATTAAGGAGCTTGTAAAGGAAAACCAGTCTGAGTTTGTCTGCATGCTGATGTAATGATTTTAGGGAGAAATAATCGAGCTTTTCCTCATAACCCCCTATAGTGCGATGCACTCCAGCAACGTATGAGAGTCTGCGAATGAACTTCTTTTGAACATTTTCCAATAGTTGAATATTGTTTTGATAAGTGGGATACCATATATTACAACAATATTCTATGTTACAGCGAACCAATGAAAAATAAAGAGTCTTTAATGCAATGACTGATTTAAATTCTCTGGTGTTTCGCAATATGAATGAAATCATCCTCAGGCTTTTATTTACAACTGCATCAATGTGTTCTCCGAAATTCATTTTAGAATCGATAAGGACGCCCAGATCACGAACCACGTCGACCTTTTTAAGTGGTTGTTTTGCAATGTTATAGCTAGTTTGGAATTTATGGTATTTTCGGGAGAATTTAATATGAAAACATTTTTTGATATTCAGCTCCATTCTATTATGTTGGCACCAATCGTAAAATTTGTCGATATCATCTTGTAAAGCTCTTTGCTCTTGCTCAGTTTTGACAATCTTTGATATTTTTAGGTCGTCTGCATAAAGTTCAAATTCAGAGTTTTTTATTATGTATTTAATATCGTTTAAAAAAATAATAAAGAGAACGGGGCCAAGGATAGATCCCTGTGGAACACCAGATGTCGGAGTGAAAGTGTTTGAGATAAAACCGTTTACTATTACTTTAATAGTCCTCTTTGAGAGGTATGAGTGAAACCATTTTAGAAGTGAGCCTTCTATACCAAACTGTGTTTTTAACTTATGCTCGAGGATTAAATGGTCAACTTTGTCAAAGGCTTTACTAAAGTCACTGTATATTACATCAACTTCATCACCGTTGCTCATGCTTGTAATCGTTCTTTCAACAAATGCAGTTAGATTAGTTGCAGTTGAACGTTGTTTGAAGAAACCGTGTTGTCGATCAGTGATGTGTTGTTTTATATGCCAGTTTAAGGTAGGACATATGAGGGACTCAAAGACCTTAGCCAATACTGGAAGAATGCTGATTGGTCGATAATTTTTAAAATCGCATCGATCACCGGATTTAGGTATAGGCACAACAAGAGCTTCTTTCCATTGAGTTGGAAAATATCCTTCAGAAAGTGACTTATTGTATATGATATATAAGGGTTTAGAGAACTGATTTGCACAATTTTTGAAGAATATAGGAGGTATACTATCACTGCCTGCACTCTTTTTAACGTCCAGGTTTTTTAAGGTTGTCTTAATTTTTTCCTGTGATATATATATATATTATTTATTGACTGAGTGCAAGATGGTATTGTGCTATTAAATTGATGTGAATTTGCAGGAAGAGTGTAGTCACTAGCAAATTTTTTAGCAAATAAGTTTGCAATACTGGCTCCATCATTTACTTTAATATCGTCGAGTTTCATGTTTTGTGGTATATTATTGGAATTTTGACGTTTTTGTTTTAGGTAGGACCAGAACACTTTTGGATTCTTTATTAGATTATCTTGAACATCATTAATATATTTGTTGTACAATTTTTTTATAAGCATATTAGTTCGTTTTTTTAATATATCATATTCAAATTTGTCCAGATCGTTTTTAAATTTTTTCCATTTTTGTCGACACTTTTCCTTTTCCTTTAAAATTTTTATAAGATTGATACTAAACCAAGGTGGGTACTTATGTTTTTGTGAATGTAGTAACGGTATTTTGTCCTTTATTATTTTATTAGTAATTTCATATAGTTTATTTACTGATTCGTCAGTGGTAGAGCATATATTCAGTTCATCGTCCCAATTGATAGAATTTAAGCTTTTTCTAACATCATTATAATCTGCTTTGTAGAATTTATATACACGGTTGTCTTTATACTTGAGAGGAGAATGTTTCTTAAATGGAATATCGATCTCTAATGGTGGATGATACCCATCTACAACCGAGAAGGCGTCGTTCGACTCTGATACATGAATAGGCAACTTGATGTTTGACAAGACTAAATCTAAAATCTTATGTTGTTTATTTTTGATGAGATTATATTGCTGTAAATCATTTAATGACATGAAGTCCACGAACATTTGACTTAATGTCCCCTTAAAATTACTCGGGATTATATTATCTGTGGATTCTTTTGCCCATTCTAAGTTACTTAAATTAAAGTCGCCGACTAAAAGTACTGGTTCTGTCACAATGTTAATGACATTGCTTACTTTCTCCGTGAACTGAAGAAGATGGTCTCTGCAAACGGGTGGAGGCATATAACAAACGCAAATATGTAATTTTCGAGAACGATCAACGTTTTTCTTATTCGGGGAATTCATATCTAATGTGATCCAGAGATCTTCGCAGCGGGTTTCAAAAGAATAATTTCTATACGAACATATTGATTTGTCTACCGCCGCAAGTACACCGCCTCCATCTTTTCCGCTGTAAAAAGTGTTTGAGAATCTATCTCTTCTATATATTTGGTATCTACTGTCGAATAGCTCCGTATCTAATATGTGATCATTAAGCCATGTTTCGGTGAGTATAATCACTTGATAGTTACTAGAGAGAATGTTCTTATTAATTTCATCTAGCTTTGTTCTCATTCCTCTAATATTCTGATAATACATATTAAGGTTATTAAAACAGGTTAAAACACACATAACGAACTATAAATATACAATGTTAACAAAATATTAAAAATAGGAAAGAAATAAATTACATTTACAAATCCTTAAACAAAAAGAAAATATTATATTATATACCTATGTTATCTTATTCAGGTTATCTATATGTGCGATAACAATAGCTGGTGTGTCTACGTCCTTTCTCACAAATATTCTTCCATTACGGACCCAGACAAACTTATATTTCTTCTCTTTAGCCTTGAGTCTGACGGTGGCATGCAGTTGTTTATTCACTTTTGTAAGGTGCTCGCTGACATATACCGGTGACTCATTGTCACCATAGCCAAGCAATTTAGTATTTAATTTTTCCTTTGGGTTCGACTTGTTGTATCTGTATACGGCAGCAAGCAGGTTGTCTCTTTTAATTTTGTTTGATAATTTACAGATGACAGCTCTTGGTTTATTTGACGTTGGCTTCATCTTCTGAACTCTGGTGCAGGATAAAATATCATTTTCCGGTAGAGGGCAGGATACAACTTTGCCTAACTGTATAACGGTTTTGAATAGATTCTCGCTTCTATGTTCGGGCAAACAGTTAATTTCGATGTTAGTTTGGCGACCTTCTTGCTCGAGTTGCGACAATCTTGTCTCCACGTCTTTAAGTTTGTCCTTAAGAAGAATATTATCACCTCGAAGTTGTTTATTTTCTTCTGCGTATGACTTTACGGTGTTTGCCAGTTCTTCATATTGACCGCATGTAAATTTTATGGTTTCTTCAAATGATGCGAGTTGTTGTTTCAAGTGTGAAAAATCCTGGTCTATTTTCTCTTGAAAGGCTGCCCGAAGTTTACTGCGAATCAAATTCCGTAATTCTGAGTGTTTAGCGTGGATTTCTTTACGTATAGCATTTTGCAATTCCGAATTCCGTTTAAGTTAAACTAAGTCAGTAAGTTTATAATATGCAGGTTAATTAACAGTTTAAAGTCGATTTATACATACATATAATCACGCCTCTTTCCCGTAGGGGTAGGCAGAGACCACTTCTTTCCACTTGCTACGATCCTTACATACTTGTTTCGCTTCGTCCACTTTCATAATTCCCTTCATACATGCTCTACGGTTTAGGGTACTCTTAACCTGGCCTTTTTTCAAGACGTCCCTAATTTGGTCTAGAAATGTCCGCCTAGGTCTACCCCTTCCAACACTTTCATTCACACTCGCCTTATACACTTTTTTCGTCAATCGTTCTTCATTCATTCTCTCGACGTGGCCAAACCATCTCAGCATACCTTTCTCAATTTTTGTCACTACATCTTCTTTCAGACCACAACGTTTCCTTATCTCACTATTTCTTATCCTGTCACTCAGTTTAACTCCTATCATACTTCTTAATGCTCTCTTCTCAACTGCATTTATTCTGCTTTCATGTTTCTTCTGCCATACCCAACTTTCACTTCCGTACATGAGTGTCGGAACCAACACCCCCTCATGCACAGCCAAACGAGCCTTGTTAGACACCTTCCGACTGCTCATAAAGGAGTGCAAAGCTCCATTCACCATGTTTCCTGCATTCACTCTTCTTTCGATATCATTCTCACACTTTCCATCTCTTGTAAACTTTGACCCCAGATACACAAACTCTTTCACCTGTTCAATTTGTTCATCTTCAATCACGATATTGCAGTCTGTCAGTCGATTTATATACAATTGTAATCAAATTGTACATTTTCGAATCGCCATATGTCGGACAGGTGGAGATGATATAACAATTTGTATATTTTCATAACGCTGGCTGTGGTCTGAGTTCGATAAGTGCTAATCTATCAGATCATGTGATATTTCAGTACATGGTTTAATTTGGCTATCATAAAAAGGTTACAGAACATTCCCATCTAAATTTGTGCACTTATCATCATCGTCATCATTACAGCCCTTCACAAGTCCACCTCTGAAATAAGGCCTCCCCAAGGAATGCCACAAAACATGGTCCTGAGCCACCTGCATCCATGGACTTTCTGTATGTCTTACCAGGTCGTCACTCCATCTAGTGGGGGGACGCCGTCCACTTCGTCCGGTACGAGGCCGCCACTCGAGAACCTTTTTTCCCCATCGGTTGTCGGTTCTCAAGTTAGGCCTAACTTAATTTTCATTATCGTTATCATTGTAGCATCCCATCACAAGTATACTGCTAAAAATAAGTCTCCCTAAAGACACAGCCACAAAGCATGGTCTAGTGTGACATGCATTCAACGGCCATTTTCAGCTACGTCACCCCGTCGAAGTAGTTGAAGAATTGTCACTTGTAAGCATAACTTATTCTGTGAGAAGTTAGTGTGTTTTACCATCTTCAGCAGCAATGGTGATGTCACACTTACCATCGGGTGGGCTAGTGGTTAGGATGTCATAGAACAGTTAAAAAACACTAAACAAAGCTTTCTGGAGTTATGTAAAGTCTAAGCGTAAAAACCATTCTGATTATCCTCAAGAAATGACATACGGAGACACTAAATTGAATAACGCAATAGCAATCTGCTCGTCATTTAACGATTTTTTTAAAAGTAATTTTACTAAATCTGTTGACAATAATTTGACTATACGATCCGATAATTTAAATTTAAATGTAATCCAAGATATTGAAATTAATCCAGAGAAAGTTAAGAATTTAATTTGTAAGCTTGACATTACGAAAGGTGCCGGTAGCGATAAATTGCCTCCTGTATTATTTGTAAAATGTGCAAAATCCTTATCTGTTCCTATAGCACTATTATTCAATAGGTGTCTTCGCGATGGCTACTTTCCAAGTATTTGGAAGGAAGCTCATGTTGTACCTATACACAAGAAAGGGCTGAAGACAATAATTGAGAATTACCGGCCAATATCAATACTCAACGTGTTAAGTAAATTGCTAGAAAGAATCGTTCATATGCACATATACCCCATCATATTACCTTCAATACCCCCAGAACAACATGGCTTTGTGAAAGGGCGCTCTACAGCAACTAACTTGGGCGCATTTATTGATTATACTACCACAAATATGGATGGAGGGTCGCAAGTAGATGTCATTTACACTGATTTTGAGAAAGCCTTTGATCGCGTAGATCACATCATATTACTACGTAAGCTTTTTGAGCTGGGCATACGAGGTAACCTTTTCAGGTGGATGGAATCATATCTGTGGAAACGATCTCAGGCAGTAGTCTTAGGAGGGTTCCGTTCTGACTTCGTGGAAATAACATCCGGAGTTCCACAAGGTTCTATTTTGGGTCCTCTACTGTACGTGTGCTATCTATATGATGTGGGTAAGTGTTTTCATAATGCTAAGTTTCTGATGTACGCTGATGACACTAAAATATATATGAAAATCACTGATTATGTAGATTGCATGAAACTTCAAGATGATCTTGTGCGACTTGGTAACTATTATGTAGTAAATCGTATAGGAGTTAATGTCAGCAAGTGTCTTTACGTTTCTTTCACAAGGAAAAGAGAACCTACAAATTTCAACTACCAAATAAATCACCTTAATATAACTAAGAAAGAATTAGTGAAGGATCTGGGGATATTACTGGATTGCAAGTTAAGCTTCTCAGAACATATTGAAACAATTACGCATTCGGCCTACAAAAGCCTTGGCTTCATCCTACGCGTAAGCAGACCCTTTACTGATATTAACTGTATTAAATTACTTTACAATTCATATGTTAGAAGCGTCCTTGAATATTGTAGTACTGTATGGAACCCGCATTACATTGTTCATATAAATAACCTAGAACAAATTCAGCACAAATTCATGAGACATTTAAATTATAGAAATTTTATTTACACTAATAACTATGAAGAGTCTTGTAGATATTTCAATATAATAAGCCTTGAGGATAGACGTACTTTAATGGACATGGCATTTTTGCATGGTTTATGTAATGGAAGTATTGACTGTGTAACTTTAGCTGATAGAGTTCTCTGCTTTTGTACTCCGAAACGTAGAACGAGACATACACCTTTGTTTGCGGTTGTTAAGACAAAGACAAGCTATGCACAAAACTCTCTGGTGAATCGTTTACAAAAAGTTTATAATAAAAGATTCCACTCAGTTGATATTTTCCATTTCAGTAAGGATAAGTTTAAAAAGGATGTCTTGAAACTTCTGATGTAGTGAGGTTAGGTAACTCATTAACTCATACACACACACACACACACACACACACACACACACACACACACACACACACACACACACACACACACACACACACACACACACATGCCCGCGTGCGAAGGAGGCGCATACGAGCATTATGTATGTTGAAAATCTTTTGAAAATTTTTTCTTGTAATGTTTTCTAGATGTTTAAAAATATGTATTTTTAGTCCCAACTACTTTGTCTTCAACATGTCCGTTATAAATTGAAAATACTATTTAAATAATGTAAATCCGTTTTTGGCTATAATTTAAGATCATAAGATGTACGTACGATGTAACAAAGAGCTGTGGATTTTGTTTGAAATAAAAAAAAAAAAAAAAAAAAAACACTAACACTAATAAATCATAAATAAATAAATAGTACTATTTTAGGGAACTGTAACTGATATTATTTATACATATAATTACATATATAATTAAGGGTTAGCAACCCTATGTGGGTGTGTACACATTACAGCCTATCTAAAGTCCACTGATGAACACAGGCCTCCCCCATAGATTATCTCATAGGTATATTTACCATTACCGCATATATTTTTTTATTTTTTATTTATTTTATTAGGCTCTCACAACAATGAGTTCACTGTTACATACATATGGAATGACATCACAATTATTAAAACTAAATGTCCCATTACTTACAGGAGGGCACCACATAAAAAAAAGAGACTTTACGTTGATTTTACAACAGTACATAGGTACAATTTAACTCTAATAAAATTTTAATTTAAATTAATAATGAAGAAACTTCCATTAGAACATAGCCTTAATCGCAGATAACTACTTTTTTGATGCCAGCCATCGAGGTTGAGAATAGATCTATTCTGCTTTGGTATTCTTTATATAATTCATTCATACATACGCACATACATACAGGTCAAGCTAAAAAAGCGCGTTAAACAAAATACTGATGACTTAATTCAGTAAACACGGCAAAGTTGGACGAGTAAAATTAAAAATAGTGAATTGTGGAAGGAGTATGAGATTTTAGTGGCTTTTATTCAAAACGAGATCCATATTTCTGAAAATATACGCAGTTAACCGTTAATTAAGCTATATACATATAAATACAATTAAAGCGTCTGTCTGTAATATCGAAATAACAGGTTTCTATTAAGGTGGATTTTATGTGCTAATAAAACAAATTTGTATCTATTCTGTGAGATAAATAAGCATTTTTAAAAAAATTGTCTGTCTGTTTTTCTCTATATCTGTCTGTCTGTTCGGTCTAATCTTCGGAATGGATGAACTAATTTTGATGAGACATTACGAACAGACAGATTTAAAAAAAAAACGAAAATTGGATAAAACAAATGGTCTTCAATAATTGAATTATCATAACTCTACATATCCGGGAC
The DNA here is from genome assembly GCA_033319125.1 of Parnassius glacialis. Lineage (NCBI taxonomy): Eukaryota > Metazoa > Arthropoda > Insecta > Lepidoptera > Papilionidae > Parnassius > Parnassius glacialis. The sequence goes on along the minus strand of JAVANC010000002.1, from coordinate 3,215,305 downwards.
GGGTCGCTAGTAACTGATATAAACTAAGCTACTAATACTGCAAAATAACATTGTAAATGCAAAAAAAAGTATGTAGGGATAAGGAATAAAAAGGCTTTCTTATTATTTATGGGGTATTTATAGAGTATTCTCACTTGGCTGGGCAGTATAAAATAAATCAATGAAAATGATAAATATACATTAATAATATGTAGTAAAATTAATAAATCAATAAAACATAAATGCCATCAAAAACATTACTTGTAAAAAAAGCCAAGTCTCGCAACTCAGTTCTTCTACCGTAAAAGTTGTGAGATCCATGTAATACCAAGTCGGTTAATTTATTCAGTCCATAGATTGATATATAGATTGACTTGGCAATCGCACTAAACAATCTAATAGAATAGAATAGAATAGAATAATTTTTATTCAATATACATTACATGTGTAATTCTTATTGAAAGTCATTTTTTACTTTACCACTGGTTCGAAAAAATACCCTCTGTCCTGGGAAGAACCAGCAAGAAACCCAGCGGGACATTTTTTTAAAAATAATAATACAATTTTTTTTAATATAATAATACATAGTATATTAAATTATTTTAAAATAATTTAATATACTATGTATTACTTGTGAGATATATTGTATTTTCATGCGATTGCCAAGTCAATCTATGTATCAATCTATGGACTGAATAAATTAACCGACTTGGTATTACATGGATCTCACAACTTTTACGGTAGAAGAACTGAGTTGCGAGACTTGGCTTTTTTTACAAGTTATGTTTTTGATGGCATATCATTTCTTTTTGTAGATATTTATATCTAGATAGCTATTTACACCTATTATTCCATTATACATATATAGGTACACTGATTCATGCACTGCAAATGTAACTTTGTAATAATATATGTTTATATATGATTACAAAGTTATTTATGCAGTTGGTATATCTCGAAAACTGGAACGAAATTTTAAAATATTTTAATTTTTCCTTGATTTATATATTAAACAATAATTGTATTCGAAATTTGAAGTTTCTATGTCTGCTAGAAGTGCCTTAGAGTTTTGATGATCGGTCAGTCAGTGAGTGACAAAATTAAGAAACTTTGACTAGTTATAATTCTTAAACTACTGGTTCAAATTTAATGTTTGAAATATACCGAGTTTATACAATGCCTACTTGATTAGTAAAAATTCATGATTCTAGTTTTATCCATAACGAAGTTATAGAGTTTCGGAAATGGCCTGAACTGCTTCGAGAAAAGGATGGTACGGCCGTGCCGCTTTTTTACTCGACTTGGCGGAGCACTGCCGTGCCCCCAGATAAATATAAACCGAAGCAGATGGAAGCCCACGGCAGGAAGACCAAACGGCCGAGGGTTAGAAGGAAAAGGAAAAAACCAGCGGATTTGAGCCCAGGGCGGTCCGTCACGGAGTCGGCTACCGGTAAGTAGGTACTATAAGTATAATAAGGCAGTTTCCGATCCACGAGTCCGTATTTCAGAGTGCGGAGCACGCCCCTGAGGAGTAGACTCCTGGCTACTAGGTTACGTCTGTAGAAATACTGAGTTATTATTATTATAAGCAAGATGGTGGTGTGCACTGACCGGGCTTGTCGGCGCAGTCGAGCATGGGCTGCAGGATGCGGCGGCGCGCGTTGATGAACCAGTTGTTGACCTGCAGCAGCGTCAGCCGCGTCTGCGCCGCCAGCGACCGCTTCTCCTCCTCCGTGGGGTACGGGTGCTGCGGGCCCGCCCGACTGCTTTACTCACCACTACTGCTTTACGTCAAGCTACGCTGCTGCTATAGTAGCAGCACCAATAGCTCGGCTTTCACACAATACCCTCACACCCTATCAAAGCCCACTGCTGAATGTAGGCCTTCTCCATACGCTGACTCATAGGGGGGATATTCGCCATAGTTGCCACGCATGGCAAGCTGGTTAGCAACCGCAGTTTTTTATTTTTTTCGTCATCAGGAAGATACTGCTGCCCATATCCTGATTCAGTTTTCCTCTATCGTCTCTTACGATATGAGATCCACGATATGAGGTAGTGGACATTCTTACACTCTACACTTTATGCTAAAGCTATAATATATTATATTTACAGAATACCAGCTTGAAATACCACCTGTATGCTGCTATTTTTTGTGTAGTAGGTGTAGAGAATTGGACACTATTTAAATTAAAACAGGCATTCCATATCAGTCCTAGAAGCATGGGATACGGGTGCTGCAGGACTGCCCGACTGATTTACTTATCACAAGTGCTTTACGTACTAAAATTACACTGTAGCTATGGTTACGGTTGCAGCACGAATGGGTCGGCTCCACCGGGGAGGAACACAGTCTAATGCAGTATTTCTCAAAGTAGGCAATAACGCCCTCTTGGGCGTTGGAGGTGTTGGAGACCTAGAGAGGGTCGTTTAAGGGTCCATAAAAAAATGGGAGGCGTTTTCGTGGTTTAGGGGGGCGATGGTTGATTTATAGTTTCATTTAGATACTTTATATTTTAAAATTTACTAAAATTAAAACCTACCTACTACTCAATATCGAATAATTAGTTTATATTTATGCCCTGTATGATGGTATATAAACTAGAAATACTTAACGTAGATTTCGTAGGATAGCCCTCCGTACGCCGTACGCAATCAAGTTGTAACAAGTTTTTGTTAAATAACGTTATTGGTGCAATCCGGTAGCAATCGACTAGTTCATCGATACTTGTCTTGACTTGCTCAGTACGATTGAGCGTCGAAAGAGATAAACGAGTTAGTGCGTGTTTGTCTTATTCTTGTGGGTGCGTGATGTATTTAAATCTTACATAAAAGCTCGGATACCTAGACGTGCATGTATGAAGAAGATAATGAATCTGAAAGAAGTGAAAGAGGTATGTAAGGATCGTGACACTTGGCGATCTGTTCTCTCTGGCTGCCCCGTCAGGGATTGTGCGTGAAGATAAGTAAGTAAGTAAGTATAAAAGCTCGTAATAATTTTTATATTTTCATTAGTGGTTTCGCGCGCAATCTTGAAACAACTATATAGGTTCAACACTTTATATAAATATTTGAAAAAACAAAGTCATGTCGGAAGCAAAAAAGAAGAGACGGCAATATAGTGCAGAATATATTAAATATGGATTCATAGAAAATTCGACAAATCCATCTTTGCCTTTGTGCCTTCTTTGTTCAAAAACATTTCAAACGAAGCGATGAAGCCTTCAAGATTTCAAGATCATTTGAATAAAATGCATCCATTTAAGAAGGACAAAAATGTAGCCTATTTTCTAGACTCGGAAAATAATGCTCAGCCAAATGTATCAAAACTTTTTTCGGTGGCTGCTAAGCGAGACGATGACTTCGAGCTTCATATATATTTTTATAGAATAATGAGCACACAGTCCTCGTGTTGTGTTGTCCATGTGTGTGGATGCTGTGGTCCATAGACATCTACATTTATCTCGGATTAAGAATCAAAATGCAGATGCGTTGGCTCGCCCCTGGGGACTAAGGTGGAATGCATCATTTCCAGTAAGACGAGTCTCCGGTTCTCTACACTCACCATTCGAAACACAGCAGCATTAAGCTGCTATTTTACGCTAGTATTTTGTGAGAGCATGATCCTGCCCCGGTCGAGCCGACTCATTCGTGCTACAACCACAATATAGCTGCAGCGTGGCTCTACCATGATTACCTGCCGCTTAGTCCTATCAATTAGTGTGCGTGTGCGTGTCAATGGCGCAGCAGTGTGGGTGGGGAGGCATAGAAGCTATGGTCCCGGGCGGCCGATTTAGAGGTTCGGAAAAGAAAAGTGAGCATTTTTTTGTCATTTTCCGATTTATTTAATAATTTTATTAAAAAAGTCTTAGTCTGGGGAGTTTGACGAGTGTGCATGCCCGTGTGTGTGTGCGTGCGTGAGTTTGTATTCATTTCATTTGTTTTCTTTGCTACACAGCATAAATATTTTTTTAATAACAATTCACTGCACAGGTTCTTGTCTAAGGTCTAAGAGTTTGGATTCAAATAGTTCAAATAGTACGATATAAGTGCAATCTAGTGCGCATACTGACCACGAGGTGCTGGAAGAGCCAGGCGCGCATGGCCTGCGTGGCGTGGCGCGGCAGCACGCCGCGCTTGCCGCCCTCCTCCTCCTCGTCCGGCGGCGGCGACCCCGACACTGACGAGCACGACTGCGTCGACAGGTTCGACTGGCTCGAGTTCGTTCCTGCGGAAACACATACGCTTGCTATTTATTTATTTAACCTTTATTTATTGAACCAAAAAGAGGACTTAATGCTAAAATCATTCTCTGGAAGTCGACCTTTGAGCAGTAATAAAACTACGGAGACGGTTACAAATGACAAATATATTTTATGTTAGGTATTTCACAAAATTTCATGAATTAAGTCAAAGTCAAAAATCGGGGTGGGGTTATATCGTAGACGCAGCCGTGTGCTTTACATGAATACGTGTATACGTAAAGCAATAAGTTCAAAATGGCGGCGCTCCCCCCTCCACCGTACGCTAATCGTCACAGTCCTCAACGTAAAAAATTCTTTGATCGAATGAAAATGATTAAATAAATGTAGATGATACATATTTTTGTTATCATCAGTTTTCTGAGGTGCCTCCTATTATGGAGGCAAATTTAAAGATATACTAACGTCAAAAAATTATTCCATTTAAACTTGTGTATAGTTTTTATGAACGTCAATAGAGCTAGTATATAAATCGATATAATATATGTACTACGCACTAAATTTCACATTCCGAACATTGACTATGTTCAACTGAACTGTACTGTAATACGTACACCTAAAATATTGCGTAAATTGAAGATTTGCGAATTCCAAAAGATAATTAATATTACATTTTATTTACAAATATATTTGTTTAGAATAAAATAAAAATATTTTATATTAAATTCTTATATTTATTTTATATATAAGAATTTTATATTATTTTATATTAAAAAACTAAGTAAATGAAAAACTATGTAGAACCAAGCTGCAGCTGTATTATGGTTGTAGCATGAATGGGTCGGCTCGACCGGGGTAGGACTACGCTCTCACAGAATACCCGCGTAAAATACGAGGGTGGATTGAAAAGTATTCGGCCTAACACAGATCCATTCAATTCTAAAAATCAAATCTACCCACATTATTTAGTTCAGTTCAGACTAGTTCATTGTGTGAAGTTCGAAACGTGTGCGATAATTAGTTGTGATTTTATAAATTTATTAACAAAGTAATCGGACATAATTTCCGCGAATGGAGCAAATCGAGCAGCGTGCCGTCATTAAGTACCTCCATAAGAAGGGGCTATCATCAAAAGCCATCCATGATGACATGGTCAGTACATTAGGCGATTGTGCTCTGTCATATTCATCCGTCAAAAAATGGATAGCAGAATTTAAGCGTGGTAGAGAGAGTGTGAAAGATGAACCCCGCTCTGGAAGGCCTTCGACGTCAACTACTGACGAAAATATTAAAAAAAGTACTTGATTTAATAATGGGAGACCGCAGATTAAAAATTAGAGAGATAGCCGAGATTATAGGCATCTCTTATGAACGAACTCAAAACATCATTGTCAACGAGTTGGGTTTCCACAAGGTGTCTGCGAGGTGGATTCCGCGACTGCTTTCAGTTGAACAAAAAAGGACGCGATTGACTATTTCACGCGACTGTTTGGAGTTATTTGAAGCCGATGCAGATGATTTTTTGAATCGTTTTGTTACTATAGACGAAACATGGGTTCATTACTGTACACCGGAAACAAAACAACAATCAAAACAGTGGAGAAGACCTGGTTCACCACCCCCTAAAAAGGCTAAGTCGATTTTGTCGGCAAATAAGGTGATGGCTTCAGTATTCTGGGACTCGAAAGGTGTGATTATGATTGATTATCTTGAAAGGGGTCAGACTATAAACTCTGATTACTACTGCACCTTACTACATCGTTTACGAGAGGAAATAAAAGAAAAACGTCGAGGAATGCTCAGAAGAAAAGTCCTGTTTCATCAAGATAACGCCCGTGTTCACACGTCAGTACAGTCAATGGCTGAAATTCACAACTGTGGCTTTGAACTGTTACCGCATCCGCCGTATTCACCTGATCTGGCACCATCAGACTTCTTTCTGTTCCCTAACCTAAAAAAGCACTTGGGAGGTCAAAGATTTTCGACAAACGACGAGGTCAAAGCAGCTGTAGACGCATATTTTGACTCTAAGGAAGAATCATTTTTTTTCAACGGTCTAAATGCTTGGAAGGGGAGGTAGCAAAAGTGTATTGAACTTGATGGTGATTATGTAGAATAATAAAAATATAAGTGATTTAGTATGTGTTTATTTTCTTGGTTAGGCCGAGTACTTTTCAATCCACCCTCGTAGCAGCTTCACGCTGCTGTGTCTTATGGTGAGTGTAGGGAACCGGAGACCCTTTTTATTGGAAACGAGGCATTCCATCTTAGTCCTTTAGGGGTGACAACGCATCTGCACTTTGAATCCTAATACAGGATAAATGTATACGTCACAGGCCACATCATCCACTTACCTACCAGCAGGTGGACTGTGTGCTCATACGTCACCCTTATTCTATAAAAAAAAGGCGTATTATATAGCCGTGTAGCCAAAAAATAGCAAAAAATGTGCCTCCCAACTATTGCTGACATAAACCCTGTGAAATTTAGAGCAATAAAAAAATTTAAAACTAAATAGAAATAAAACACACCTGTGAAGGAATCCGCTGTGATCATGCCGGCTCCGATCTGACTTATTGGCGTTGAACCTTGGACTACCATGGACGCTGGAAGTCGATGTGGATTGATGAGGGTCATAGTATAGTAAACAAATAATGAAAGAAAAAACAAATATAACAACTATGCCATTGCATCTAACCTATGAAACATAAAAAATAAGTATTTTTTTTAATGTTGTGGTCTAAGCTCATAGCGTAAATTACAAAAATATAAATAATAAAGAGAGTTTCGGTGGGAACTTGACTATCGACGGATTAGAAGGTGGATTTTTCTGTATTGTACTGACTTGTACTGTAGCGAATCGCACCATTTTACGTGTGTTTCTGTGTACGTCGGTCGTACTGTACTATGACTGACTAAACTAAAACTGACTAAACGTCGGTCTGTGCTGTACTATGTATAATGCGTATGTGTGTAAATTCGGTGTATGTGCGTGTGCGTGTGTGTGCGTGTGCGTGTGCGTGTGCGTGTGCGTGTGCGTGTGCGTGTGCGTGTGCGTGTGCGTGTGCGTGTGCGTGTGTGTGTGTGTGTGCGTGTGTGTGTGTGTGTGTGTGTGTGTGTGTGTGTGTGTGTGTGTGTGTGTGCGCGTGCGTGTGCGTGTGCGTGCGCAAGTGCGTGTGCGTGTGCGTGCGCAAGTGCGTGTGCGTCTCTATGTGCGAATGTGCGTATATTATTACCCACCAGGGTCGCGTTGTGGCGGTGGGTAATGCATCTCGGCGGGATGCGACGGGAACACGGCTGGGTATGCGGCCGCCGCTAATGGCGCCGGCGGAGACTGAAACAATGAAAATTATCAATAGAATCAGGCTTTACATTGTGGAAATCCATTAAATAAAAGATGTTAAAATAAATTAGCTAAGATGCTCGTATTATATGCCTTACCTAGTTTAAAGAACACCTCCCGCCCTATATCAATTACGTGCACTATCCCGGTCATCTTGAGAATCTCACTAAGTGGTCAGCCATCGCCGACTTTATTACTCCTGGTGATGCCTACTTAAGAGGCGAAACACATGGCGTTTTATCGACGGTGGGTGTTATGGTGAGGGGTATAGTGATTGAGATAGGGCGGGAAGTGTTCTTCAAACTAGGTTAGATACATCATTTTTATTTTTACGTAGATCATAGATAATTAATTATAACTTCAAAACAATAAAAATAGTTATCTACACCATGTCTACACCACGTGAATATATATTTTTTTATAGGAATAGGGTGACAATCGAGCACACAGTCCACCTGATGGTAAGTGGTTGCTGTGACCCATAGACATCTACATTTATCCTCGTTTGCGAATCAAAATACAGATGCGTTGTCACCCGTGCGGACTAAGATGGAATGCCTCTTTTCCATTAAAAAGTGTCTCAGGTTCTCTACACTCACCATACGAAACACAGCAGCATTAAGCTGCTATTTTACGCTGGTATTCTATGAGAGCGTGGTCCTTCCCCGGTCGAGCCGACCCATTCGTGCTACAACTATACTACTAATATAGCTGCAGCTTGGCTCTACCACGTGTAAAAAGAGGTTTGAGTTAAAGAGCATTTACATTATCTAATACCCTTCCTGTCATCACTGGGCAACTTGTCATACATTCCCTTATTATCAACATCTCAGAGATATGGAATTCTATTCTGTATTTTTCATCCATCCGTTGAGGGTGTATCGCAGCCCGATAGTTTAATCATACGATTGATGGAACGAGTAGGCCGTGACTTAAGCACCGCCATTAAAAAAGACCTTTAAGTGTAATCATAACGGCGCTCCTAACATTTTAGATTACTGAAAGTCAGACCTTGATTGATATGGCTGAACCGGGCGCCTAGCAAAGAAAACATTATTTTCACTGTGTTTAGCCCGAAATCGTTTAATGCCCAAATACTCTAACGCTGCTCAAAGAGGGCTAATAATTTTCTACTCACTAGATGTCGCTAGTTGACAATGAAGTAATGTAATGTTATTTAATTGAGAAGTTGGTTTTTACTATAAGTTTTTAAGTTTCTAGAGTATTACATTAATACACAAAACAATGCGTCAGTGGTTTGCTCTTAAATTTTTTGCACATTTTTGACTTTTTTAAATTTTTCTACTTTTATGAATATCTGTGGTTTGGTTTATTTATTTTTAATCTTATTAATATAAAATAGAGCTAATAGTACAGAAAGAAACAATAACCTTTACATTTTCCGAACAAATTAAATTCCCCGCTATGAAATATGTCAAATATTATACCTCACTTTCTAGTGGCGCCGCCCTGGTGGCAGAAAAAGTCGTGGATGCCCTCATTGTAAAACGTTAAGTATCATGCTGTCTCTATCACTGTAAATTAAAATGACTGAGACAACATGAGATTTAACGACATCGTAAAATATTAAGTATTTGGCTGTAAATGTAGTTGCTTTTTTAAAGATAGGTATGGATGTATATGGGCTACGGCATCTACTTATGGAACGCTGTACCAGATGTCTCGCACCTTTTAAGCTGCTTCTCATCGCACATCAGGATATGGTTATGGCTGACATAAACGATATGGTTATGTATCAAACGCCATGAGATCTTTCTGGGTTTAATTTCGCTTCTTACGACACCCCACAGACGAAACTGGATGATGGAATTGGAAAGTCGACACTACACAGCTATATTTTATCTTTATAAATAAAACTAGCTGTTCCCCGCGACTTCGTCCGCGTAGAATTGATTACGATTGGATTTTCCGTTTTAATTTTTTTGTGCGGATACCTAATTCTTTTTCTAAAATTAAAGTAAAATAAAAAAAGTTGCCAAGTTACTCCTTATAACATTTACTACTAACTTATAACATAATTGTTATAAGTAGCGTATTCCATATTGAATTTAATGAAAAGCTGTTATTCTAACATTACAAACAGGCAGTTCAATTTTATTTATTTGTATTTGTATAGAATATATAGATTTCGGTATGCGTGTGTGCGTAATTCTTGTCTTTCTAAACGGCTTGACCGATTTTGATGAAATTTTTATGGGGTCACCTGGTTGGTTTCTTAGTAGTTTTAGACCATGTAGGTGGCGCTGTTGTCGAGACCCAGAAATAACCCGTGAGAACATCAGAAACAGAAACTTTTTTATTCAATATAGATTATAAATACCTAATACTTATTGAAAGTCACTCTTTTGTTTAATTACCACTGGTTCGAAAAAAAACATCTGTCCTAAGAAGAACCAGCAAGGAACCCAGCAGAACTTTTTTTTAAATAACAGCTTACAATCATGTATGTTACACAAATTAACAAAACAAATTAGAAATAGCTTGGTAGCGATCACCTCATTTCCAGGGGTTAATAACAACCATTTTTTTACAAACTTAGTTTAATGAAGTTTTTGAATTTTGAGCAGGTCAAATTTTGTATATTTTCTGGAATTTTGTAGTAATTCTATTTATCATATATTCTATTTATCATTATGAAATGATGTATTTTATTCATCTAATTGTTTCTTTATCCTATTTAGATTTGCTGACCAGCTTTTTAGTTTAAACTAGCTGTTACCCGCGACTTCGCCCGCGTGTTATTTGGGTTTTTTTTGCGCGGAACCCTTATTCTTTTTCTAAAATAAAAGTAGCCTAAGTTGCTCCTGATGACATCAGCTACCAGACAGTGAATGTCCCCTCAAAATCGGTCCAGCCGTTTCGGAGATTAGTCGGAACAAACAGACAGACAGATAAAAATTGTATTTTTGTTATAAGTACCGTATATACTTTCATATGCATTTAGTAAAAAGCTGCAATTTTGACATTACAAACAGACACTTCAATTTTATTTATTTGTATAGATTGTATTAATTCAAATATAAATGAAACAGACGGTGTTCGAATTGACATACTTTTGGTACCTGATACTGAGGCGAGTTGGACGTGCTCGAGTGGTCCTCCATCGTTCCCGATAGGTTGTTATTGCTTTCGATGCCACCTGAAAGAATAATATATCTTATATTTATATTATATCCATAGCATTTGGATGATTGGCTACCCACCAATGTTCGATTTACAATAAGTTTTCTTCCTCGCACAACTTCCTTATAGAATCAACTACTACCATCGATTTTTCCGGACCGATACGAATTAGCGACCGTCAAAAAAAGAGCACGCGTGCGCGTGCTAGCGTGTGTGGCAGTGTATGTATGGGTGTGTTTATTACCTTTCTTTAGCTAGATTCTACGTGATAGAGTCACGTTGTAGGTATATTATAGCTCCATCAGAAAAGACCATGTCCTCACAGAACTTTTATTTATACCTTTGTTACTACCTATTAGAGATTTATGAATGTGCGTGCGTGCTTGTGTGAGTGCGCGCGTGCGTTCGTGCGTGCGTGTGTGTGTGTGTGTGTGTGTGTGTGTGTGTGTGTGTGTGTGTGTGTGTGTGTGTGTGTGTGTGTGTGTGTGTGTGTGTGTGTGTGTGTGTGTGTGTGTGCGTGTGCGTGTGCGTCTGCGTCTGCGTCTGCGTCTGCGTCTGCGTCTGCGTCTGCGTCTGCGTCTGCGTCTGCGTCTGCGTCTCAGTGTGTGTGTGTGTGAGTGTGTGTGTGTGTGTGTGTGTGTGTGTGTGTGTGTGTGTGTGTGTGTGTGTGTGTGTGTGTGTGTGTGTGTGTGTGTGTGTGTGTGTGTGTGTGTGTGTGTGTGTGTGTGTGTGTGTGTGTGTGTGTGTGTGTGTGTGTGTGTGTGTGTGTGTGTGTGTGTGTGTGTGTGTGTGTGTGTGTGTGTGTGTGTGTGTGTGTGTGTGTGTGTGTGTGTGTGTGTGTGTGTGTGTGTGTGTGTGTGTGTGTGTGTGTGTGTGTGTGTGTGTGTGTGTGTGTGTGTGTGTGTGTGTGTGTGTGTGTGTGTGTGTGTGTGTGTGTGTGTGTGTGTGTGTGTGTGTGTGTGTGTGTGTGTCCGCTCTTCAGTGTCATTCGATCAACGATCAATCGTTAGAACGAATGCTGACGTTATTACCACTCATTCCACAATATTATTTTAGCAATTGAATTTCTATTTTGGGGTGGTTAAAATGAAAACTTTTAATGGTAATTTATATAATATACCGGGAAATGATGTCGGTTTCTTATACAGGGTTATTTTTCAAAGAGTAAACAAAATTCAAACTCAAGTGCAAATATATAAATAATGATATCTCGTTATTACAGTTTTTGAAAATACTAGTAAATAAGGCTTCTACTTTTATTTGGTATTATTCCAAATATTATTGTGATTTATAGGCAACACAACTTCCACACAACACACGTTTTTGCCTACTGATCGACCCTTACGAATGTGTGTGTGCGTAGTAAAATCAGTTAAAATGATGCATTGCCACGAATTTTGAATTTAAAAGATAAAAAGAACAGAATTTTTTACAGGTTTTTATTAATATTTCTTCATCTTTTACCTATATTACTTATTCTGAATCGTGTCTGCAAATTTGGCCGGTTATTGCAAAATAGCCTGTTTCTTTTTCAAATAATAAAAATCTAGTTTAACTAAAACCAGTGTGAAGTAGAGGTTCACCTCTGTGTTTCGCTTGGTGAGTGCAGGTGGCTGGAGGCCCTTTTTACTGGGAATGAGGCATTCCATCTTAGTCCTCACGGGTGACAACGCATCTAGATTTTGATTTGTAATAGAGGATAGATGTAGATGTCTATGGGCCGCAGCAACCACTTACCATCAGGTGGACTGTGTGCTCGTTTGTCACGCTTATCCTATAAAAAAAAAACTCAAATCTGATAAACAACAAAGTTTTGAAACACTACTTAATGTATCAAATTAAAATTATAACATGTATTAATTTAGTTTTTTTTTTTAATATATAAATTATAGTGTCAGTTATTACGCATGTATCTTTATTATTTGTTCTGAAATATCAATAAATTGTATCACTGACTTCTTCAAATAAATAATATAAGTTTACACACGAATCTTTTAGTTTAAATTCGTCAAGTTCGAACTTCACACATATTTCACAACAGGGTCTATAATAAAGTTGTAGCCTTATATGTCCAAATCTTGGGCACAGGCCAATAATTTACAAGAGGGTTTCTGAGCAATGCCTTAATGCGTGTTAGCGGACTTAACTTGTCTTCGAATATTTTTTTAATTTATTAGACATTTAGGTTTTCTCACGATGTTTTCCTTCACCGCGGAGCACGTGGTAAATAAGCACTTAAAATTGCAATTTCATTGGTGCCGGCGGGGACCGAACATAAGTTACTCATGTACTATGAAATTTACATCGAGCGGTTAACCTCTGAGCTACCACGGTCTATACTTTTATATAAACAATTCCACCACAAGACGAATCAATATTTTAAAATACGCATTTCTCACCTGAGGAGTAATCCGTCCTTAACAGGTTCTCGCTCTGCATCTTGGTCTTGAGACAGGCGATGTACCGGCCGCAGAAGTCTCGACAGAGCTCTTGCACCTTCTCCAGTTCCAGCAGGTGAATTCTTAACACCTGATTGAGAAATAACAAGTTTAGTCTTAACTATTAAAGTTATATATTTGATAATAAGGCAATAGATCTAGCTCGAAAAACCGAAAACCGATGGTTAAGAAAGGTTCTCGAGTGGCAGCCTCGTACTGAAAAGATCAGTGTTGGCCGATCTTCCACTAGCTAGATAAATTGACGACCTATTGAAACATGCTGGTAGTCGCTTTGCAGCAATCTGTGGGGAAGTACTAAGATCAGCAGTGGACTTGTGATGGAGTAGCTATTATATTTTTTTAAATAAAACTAGTGACAAAGGAGCTAAATGATAGAGCCTAATTGTAGTATACGTTGCAGAGTAGGCTGTATCACGAATGGGTCGGCTCGGTCAGGGTAGGTCCACATTCTCACAGGACATGGTGGCATGGACGTTTAATAGCAGCTTAATTCTGGTGTGTTTTGTATGGTGGGCGAGGATAACAGGAAACTATTTTACTGGCAACGAGGCATTCCATCTTAATCCTCAGAGGTAACAAGGCATCTGAATTTTGATTCTCAATCGAGGATAGCCATATCAACAACTTACCATCAGGAGGGATGTTGCTCATTTGAAACCCCTATTTCTATAAAAACGTGAAGACACCTTTGAGGACTCAGATCGAAAACTCACGACGTGCTTACAAAATTCAGACAGACACAAACACTTTTCGCTCGTCCACGCACTACGAAAATCTGAATGATATTGTTAAATATTCCATAGCAAATGATCATCTCGTCGGTTATCCAATTGCTCTGGACGTGAACGCAAAGCCATACCATTTTGATACGATTCGTCCAGTCGACTCGTACCTTTTAACTGTTACGAAACCGACTGTTTCGACCGACTACTCGATATAAATAAAGTTACAGCCTTTTTATGTCTCATATCTCACTTATGGGCACAGACATCCTCTTATTTCTCCCACAAAGCGTGTTGGTGGACTTCAGATGTCTACGTAATATTTTTTTTTAATTTCTCAGACATGCGGGTTTCCTCACGATGTTTTCCTTCACCGCCGAGCACGTGGCTTAGCCTTAGCTACCACGCCGCACGATATTGCAATCGTAGCACAGAGTAATATTCAATAATTGGATACTAGCAGTGTTGTAAATGAACTCTGAATGTTCCTTGTATGATGCACAAAATCGAATATATCCTTCTATTTAAAATACCGTTTTTTTAGTGTTTTATAGTTTTCATTTTCAAAGATATGAATACTGTATCTTGTATTTCTTAAATAACTTTTTTTATACAGAAATAAAGATGACAAACGATCACACAGTCCACCTTAAAGTAAGTGGATTCTGTCCTGTGGCCCATGGACATTTATCCTCAGTTAAGATTCAAAATGTCGATGCGTTGTCGCCCCTGAGGGCCTCGTTCAGTAAAAAGCGAAAAATAGCAGCACTAAGCTGCTATTTATCGCTGATATTCTGTCAGAGCGTAACCCATTACTTCAACCATCGTATAGCTGCAGCATGGGCAGCATGGACCTACCACGTATCTTACATAAATGTGTCACAAATTACTCTACTCCGATACCTGTATACTTTTGATCATGAGGCCGTCTATTTCCGGGTCGTCGACGAGGAATGGCCGCCTGTCGCGGCGCTGGTGCTGCACGAACGCCTGAAGGTCCGCACCGAAGGCATCCGCAGCGGGAGGTTCCGCCCCAGCGGTAGCCTGCTCGCATCTTTCCAGCAGTAGCGCCAGAAGAGGGAAGAGGGGATGTCTGAAACATGGTATTTTTTGATTAAACATGATGTAAAGTACCTATGTCGAACACCTCAGTCCCCCCGCGAACATAGCTGCCATAAAGTACTCGACACGTCGGCAATATCATCATCATCATCATTACAGTTCTTCACAAGTCCACTGCTGAACATAAGCCTCCCCTAAGGAATACCACAAAGCACGGTCCTGAGCCACCTGCATCCATCGTCACTCCGTCTAGTGGAGGTCGTCCTACACTTCGCCTACCGGTACGAGGCTGCCACTCGAGAACCTTTTTTCCCCATCGGTTGTCGGTTTTTCGAGCTATATGGTTGGCCCATTGCCACTTCAGCTTACTAATCCGTTAGGCTATGTCGGTCACTCTGGTTCTACTGCGGATATCCTCATATCTAAGTTTATAACGCAGAGAAACCCCCGAGCATAGCCCTCTCATACGGTAAAAACCGTAAAAAAACTAGTTTCATTCAATTCATAGTGCACTCCTAGGTGAGGTGACAACTTGGTAAGAGAGGCACGACGTCGATGGATGCAGGTGGCTCAGGACCGTGCCTTGTGACATCCTTTGGGGAAGGCCTATGTCCAGCAGTGGACTTGTGAAAACTGTAATGATGATGATGATGGTTACAATGTGTGCGTAACTATGCTAATATATAATGTGGTGCAATGCGAACATAATGCTGTTGAATACTACTTACTACCTATTGTATCTATTTTTTAAGTGGTGCCACGCTAATCTAGCTGCATATGAGTAGTATAGTTGTAGCACGAATGGGTCGGCTCGACCGGGAAGGACCACGCTCTCACAAAATACCAGCGTAATACAGCAGCTCAACACTGCTGTATTTCGTATGGTGAATGTAGAGAACCGAAGATCCCTTTTACTGCAAAAGAGGCATTCCATCTTAGTCCACACGGGTGACAACGCATCTGCATTTTGATACTTTATTGAGGATAGATGTAGATGTATGGGTGAATCAACTTTTAAGAACCTCCTTTATCGACGTTTTGTAAGAACCAACTTATATATTTTTTTGGACTGAAATTAAAAGGAATCCTATATAATATGAAGTTTAATATATCGTAGTTTTCATTTCTGTCATTGGCCACGATATTAAATTTCTATTTTTTAAGTTATTAAGTTAATTTCGCGAGCCGGGCTTGAAATTTTTCTCTTGCGTTACGTAAATAGAAATTATTTTTCTTAATAAATAAAAATCAATTGGAGTATTTTGCAACTAAAATCGTTTATTGAAACATAAGATCAACCTTCTTGCACAAAAAACATAAAAGTTAATTGAAAAATATAACCAATATTTAATGTTTTTTATTCTACTGCGTTACTATTGTCAAAATAAAAATAAACACTTTTTGATATCTTTTTTTCTACATCTATTAGACATTTGTAACAATTTACTTAAATTAAGTCAGTATTAAATGCAACTGAATCAGCATTCATTTATAGAAAAAACAAATAACAAGAAGAACAATTCTACAAAAACTCAAGCTAAAATTAAGGGACATTTGGTAACGCATGAGAAGTTTTTGGTAACGTATGAGAAAATATGTTAACATATTGCCTTACAAAATATACTTAGTATAAGTATTTATAAACTAAGCACGTTTATTAAAACAAAAGCAACCTTCTTGCACAAAAAATTACTAAAAATATTAAAAAAAATGTCTTTTTCATTCTACTACGATACTATTAAAGTAATAATCATCATCTCTTAAAAATAATTGTTTTAATTTCTTCTTAAAGCTTGTTTCTTTGTTGTTACAGTTTTTTTTTTCTTCAGTTTATCAATATCTTGGTTTTCCTTCGGTAAATTTCTTCTTCGTTCTTGAGTTCTCGACTTCAGCCGTAGAAAATATTTTTTTTAATATTTCTCATTCTTTTCTTGATCTGGTTGTGTTGAATGTTTTTAGAATAGCTGAGCTAACTAAAACGTTGTACCTTAAATCTTCCTATTTCTGTGTATAACCATTTTGGTTCTTTCTTGTGTATTTTTTCTTGTACTTCTCGTATTTTCTTTTCAGCTTTTCGTTTTCTTCTTTTAATTTCTTGTTTTCCCTATAAACTTTGGTCCTATCTTTTTTCACTTTCCGTCTTCCACGTGCTTTTGCAGATTGTGATTTTGGTGTAACACACGGAGTAGTTTCTAATGCATCGATAGCTGGTGATGTAGTTAGCGGTAGGAGAGATGTTGTTCGTGGAATTTCTAATGCATCGATATCTGATGGTGTATTAGGCAGTAGTGGAGGTGTGATTCGTGGAATGTCTTGGTCTTGAAGAGCAAAATTGTCTAGGCTAGAATCAGGTCGTGGTGAATCTGGAGGCGTTTGGATAGCTTCTATAGCTGTTTCTGACTTTTCTTACGTTCTTTTGTCTGCCTTTACCTTCATTTCCAAACAATTCTAGTGTTATATATTTCTTTTGGTGTCAGATCTTCTACCAGACTTTTGGTCTTATGATATCTTCTACTTTGTTTTTCTTTTGCTAACTCATAGTTTTCTTGATTATTCTTTAATCTCTACCTATATCTTTTCTGTTTTTCTATCGATGTGAGACCCATTTCTAGTTTTAACGGCACCTGAATAAAATAAATAAAACTGTACTCAAGTATACTTTTCTTAAACTGATTTTTTGAATTAAATGAAGTAATAAACTATAAATAATCAAAGTTTCCATATTAAACAGTTGTAATTCTATCTATCCGATAACAATTTTAACACATTTTCTGTGTTGATCAGATGCGTCACGTGTATTACTATAACGCATGAGAAATATTCTCTTGCGTTACTAGTAATATTCTCTGATGTTACCAGTAACGCAAGGGAAAAACTTAAGAAAAGAAGAAATTAACGACTCAAATATCAACAAGTCTACAAACTTGTGTTTTGACCTTGACCTTAGATCGAAACTCAATGGCAGCAAGTAAATTAAATTAATATTTCTGTTATACTTACGCAGAATCATGTGGTAACGTAGCAGAAACACAATAAACCCACACACCCTCTCCGAGCACTTTCCGCGGGCTGACCGGCGGCTCGAGACAAATTCCCCTCTATCGATGTTACCAACGAATTCTTAGACCCAAAACAATAGCTGTGGAGAGTTGTGCGCCATTGCTCAGATCGAGTATGAACTACTTAGACTAGTAACTTAGAAGAACGGTAATGTGAAATAGTTTTTGGGGACAAAGATTGAAATATTTTTATAAATTACATTATTTATAATGAAATCGTGATTATATTATTATAGTGAAGTTTAATTAATTGTAATAAAAAAATTAACAAATAAAACAGTGTTCTCTTACAAAAAATTTAATCACTTTAAGAATGAATAGTGTAACATACGTTTAGGGACAAATAAGTTTTGTATGGGCGACGGTTTTTGTCTATAGCGTTACTATAAAAAAGTATTTTTTGTTTATTTTATCTATCAAAGTAAATTACTTTAGTAGAAGTAAAATATGTCTAATTTTATAATAAGGTTTAGAAATTCTTGATTTTAAATGAATCGTCGTTATTATTTCCAAGTTTAGTATGGGGACAGCAAAAGAGTACCTTAAAAGTTGATTCACCCGTATATGAGTCACAGCAACCACTTATCATCAGGTGGACTGTATTCTCGTTTGCCACCCTATCCTATAAAAAACAATCTCAGTATTTGAGTGTCTCAGTACCACTGTGTTTAACAGTGTTTCATTTTGTGGGATACAAAATGAAACACTGTTTACCGTAACGCCTTGCCAATGGTACTGAATTTATTATAAAACAAAATATTAACACAATGCATTTAACTGACTCATACACAAGCACGCGCCCCAATTACGCTAATATATAATAATTTAAAATTAAAAAATTTCTACAACCGACTTCAAAATATATTATTAAGGATAACTCAAAAACCATTGGTCAGATCTTGATCAAATTTATATGGGACCACATGAGAAGCACCAGCTTTCAAATAAAAAAAGAATCATCGGGATCGGTTCAGGTAGAACTTAGTAGAGTTATGAGATTTTTTTTTTTTATTGGATAAGGGTGACAAACGAGCACACAGTCCACCTGATGGTAAGTGGTTGCTGCGGCCCATAGACATCTACATCTATCCTCTATTACAAATCAAAATGTAGATGCGTTGTCACCCGTGAGGACTAAGATGGAATGCCTCATTTCCAGTAAAAAGGGCCTCCGGCCACCTGCACTCACCAAGCGAAACGCAGAGGTAAACCTCTACTTCACGCTGGAATTCTGTGAGGTTGTGGTACCACCCCGGTTCGAGCCGGCCCATCCGTGCGACAGCAAAAGCTGCCGCGTGGCTCTACCACTGTTAAAGACACACATACAAAAATACAGTCGAATTGTGAGTATCTCCTCCTTTTTGAAGTCGGTAGAAAATGTACCGTTACCGTTACCATCTATTAAAGTTCACTGCTGTTCATTTGCCGTATTTGCTGCAAGACCAAGACCAAGACCAAGACTGGGAGCGCAATACCAAGACCAAGACTAAGACCAGGTTTATAGGCGCAAAACCAAGACCAAGACTTGCTAGGTCTCGTCTTGTTCTTGCATTTGGGCAACACTAGTGTGATATATGTACCAATATGCTTCTATTTTAAGTTGATATTCTATGAGAGTGTGATCTGTGTACCATTATGCTTCTATTTACGTTGGTATTCTATAAGAGAGTGATATATGTACCATTATGCTTCTATTATACGTTGGTATTCTATGAGAGTGTGATCTATCTACCATTATGCTTCTATTATATGTCGGTAATCGATGAAAGTGGGATCTATGTACCATTATACTTCTATTATACGTCGGTTTTCTATGAGAGTGTGATCTATGTACCATTATGCTTCTATTTTACGCTGGTATTCTTTGAGAGCGTGACCATATAGCCATGGCAATATTGTCTTTGGGCAAAGGCATTTGATGTGTGACTCACTTGTATACAGCACGTTTGTCGGCCTCGAACTGCGCCTGCTCGGCGTCGGCGGCGGGCGCGCCGCCGCCCTGCATCCCGCCGCGATCACCAGCCGCGCCCGCGCATCTGTAACACAAGCACAACCCACCTGTCAGAACACATAATAAAAGTTAAAGTTACAGCCTATATACATCCCACTGCTGGGCATAGGCCTCGTCTCATGCTGCCGTACTGCCCCAACGCGTGTTGGCGAACTTCACATGTGTTAAAAATATTTTTTTTATTTCTCACACATGCCGTTTTCCTCACAATGTTTTCCTTCACCGCAGACCACGTGGTAAATCAGCACTTAAAATATTGCAATAAACAGTTTTATTAGTTCCGGCGGAGATCGAAACCCGGTTGCTCGCTTACTGTGAAATATACAGCAAGCGCTAACCATCAGAGCTACCACGGCTCTATATGACATAATAATCATTTAAATAATTTAAAATTAAAAATTTTGTACAGCCGACTTCAATATAAGCGACTTCAATATAGGTTATTTAAGAATAACTCAATAACCATTGGTCTGACCTTGATCAAATTCATATGGGACCACACGAGAACTATCAGCTTTCATATAAAAAAAGAATCATCGAAATCGGTTCGCCCAGTACAAAGTTATAAGGTAACACACATAAAAAAACATACACTCGAATTGAGTACCGTCTCCTTTTTGGAAGTCGGCAGAAAAATAATTTAAAATTAAAAATTTTGTACAGCCGACTTCAATATAAGCGAACTCAATATAGGTTATTTAGGAATAACTCAATAACCATTGGTCTGATCTTGATCAAATTCATATGGGACCACACGAGAACTATCAGCTTTCATATAAAAAAAGAATCATCGAAATCAGTTCGCCCAGTACAAAGTTATGAGGTAACACACATAAAAAACAATGTGTAACAATAAACTTTACCTCAGTCACAACTAGCGACATCTGGTGAGTGGAAGATTATTAGCCCTCATTGCGTAGTCATCCCTTAAGATTAAGGTGGAATGCCACGTATGAAATAAAATAGGGTCTCAGCTTTATACACCTACCATACGAGACCGAGCAGCACTAAGCTGCTATTTCACGATGGTATTATGTGGGAGCGTGGTCCTTCCCCGGTCGAGCCGACCCATTCGTACTACAACTATACTACATACTAATATAGCTGCAGTGTGGCTCCACCACGTACGAAAATCATTTGCAAAAGAACAAACATCCAGGGCAGGAACAGTTTTTTATTTGTTTTCTTGTAAGTCATACAAAACATGATAATATATCGTGCGGGATTCGACTAATTCATTTCAATGCCACTGCGCCACGAAGCCGTAAAATTATGACTTAACTTGCCCTGAGCAAAAAAACGATCTTCTCCATCCACAATAACTCTAAGTATTGCGACAGATGAAATAAAAAGATGCATTACGAAGCCTAAAATATTCGGACACATAATGGTCTGCAGTGATAAGGAGTCCGTTCATAATCCTTAAAATTTCACTGCTAATCATAGGTCTCCCCATCGATTTAAATGTACTACGCACTAGATTTCGCATTCCGAACACTATGTTCAAATGAACTGTACTGCAATCCGTACACTAAACTGAATATTGCGTAAATTGAAGATTTGTAAATTCCATAAGATAATTATAATTACATTTTATTTAGATGTGTTTGTTTAGATTACAATAAGAATATTTTATATTAAATTCTTATATTTATTTTAAACTATCTCATTTTATATTAAATTAAAGTCTTCGCGCATACGCGACTCTACTATCTCACGCGCATACGCGAAGACCTAGAGTAGCGCACAATTTTTGTTTGGAATAGCTTCTCTAGTACGTAGTACATATAACTCAATGGGCCTCCCCAACAGATTGCCTTACAGGAGGGACTTTGCTCCAGTTGCCAGGCTTAGCTAGCGGGTTAGGTTACCGCAGTCCCTTATAAGTTTAAGTTATTATCAGGAAGGTGTTGCTGTCCATCTTCTGTTGCAGTGTACCTCTGTCACCTCTTACGACACCCACAGTAAGATATCGTGTAGTGGGTGTTCTTACACCGCCACTACACGGTTCACTCTGATCTTTTTTTTTACAGAATAAGGGTGACAAACGAGCACACAGTCCACCTGACGGTAAGTGGTTGCTGTGACCCATAAACATCTACATCTATCTTCGTTTGCGAATTAAAATGCAGATGCGTTGTCACCCGTGAGGACTAAGATGGAATGCCTCTTTTCCAGTAAAAACTTAGAAGTATTCAATACTCTTAAGAGTAAAAAGGGTCTCCGGTTCTCTACACTCACCATACGAAACACAGAAGCGTTAAGCTGTTATTTTACGCTGGTATTCTGTGAGAGCGTGGTCCTTCCCCGCTCGAGCCGACCCATTCGTGCTACAACTATACTATTAATATAGCTGCAGCATGGCTCTACCACGTATAAAAACACACGGTCTCGGTGATTGGCACATAGGATTTATCGTTCTTATCACTTATATATGTCGTGTCTATGTTATATGTGATATACAAATGTTCTGGCGCTTGTTGAGTGCGCTTAAAGTAAGACAAAACTACTGCGTTGGTTTTCTAAAACTCGTAACTTATCCCTATTAGCCTCTATTGAGACCAAAATCTATCTGAGCTTATATATTTTGTTCTAATATGAATCGCTTGTTGCGTAGGTAATGTCGTGACTAAATCTTAGTTAAGATAGTAGTATGCATTAAGGTAAAATATTAATGTATTGTTTTATCTATACACATAAAGTGTCTGTATGTAATATTGAAATAATTGCATTTACTTAACTGCCAAACAGACAGATAAACATTTTAAAAATAACCATTTTTAAAATATTTTTCTGTTTGTCCGTCTGTCTGTCTGTTTGGACTAATCTTTAGGATAGGTGAAACGATTGTAATTAAATTTCATGAACATAAATTTTATACGTGGTAAAGCCATGCTGCAGCTATATTAGTAGTATAGATGTAGCACGAATGGGTCGGCTCGACCGGGGAAGGACCATGCTCTCACAGAATACCAGCGTAAAATAGCAGCTTGACACTGCTGTGTTTCGTATGGTGAGTGTAGAGAACCGGAGACCCTTTTTACTGGAAAAGAGGCATTCCATCTTAGTGCTCACGGGTGACAACGCATCTGCATTTTGATTCGCAAACGAGGATAGATGTAGATGTCTATGGGCCACAGCAACCACTTACCATCAGGTGGACTGTGTGCTCGTTTGTCACCCTTTCCTATGAAAAAATAAATAAATCTAGGTTATTTAAAAAATACTTGGACAAAATAAATGGTTCTTACTCATCTTTTAAATAACACCACATTTATAGTTCTACCGTGGCAAAGCCAAGGCGAGTCACTAGTTTATAATAAAATAATATACTATGTTTTGTTTGCAATAAAGTAAATATTAGTAATAAATACAAAATGGTAATATTGTATGTCATCCCAAAAACAGTAACTTCTGAACAGATAGACTGCTTCCGGAGACACAATCCTCTATAATTAGAAGTACGTACAGTCATGAAATATTTTATACTCAGACATTTTTTTGTTTTTCATATATTTGAGCGGCAATAACACAAACTAATTCGTGTGTCGCAAACACAATAAACAATCCATGAATCCAGCTTCGCGAGTCACCTACAAACAAATCCATCTCGCAAAACAAACTAACATAACAATGCTATAAAACATAGTTGAACACGAAATAGCGCCCGTAAACAGGGAATAAACACAACATGGCAACACAGTCAAGAAATCAGTCGCGTACAGGGCTGCCTCCTTTAAGTAAAAGCCTTTCGATTTTCTTTACTGACGTTTGAAATTAAATGATCTGGACTATCAAATTATGAATAACACTGGCCTTCTTTTAAAATAGGTAAATGTCTCGACAGGCTAGGTGTTGAGCTAAGGCCTTGTCACCGCTCAATGTAATTATTAAGGATCTTATGTATAATCCCCGTATAGTGGCGGGTAAGAATACCCACTACCCCATATCTTCCCGTGGGTATCGCAAAAGACGACAGAGAGAAAATGGGACAGAATATGGGCAGCAGCATCTCTCTGACAAAAGCAAAAAGCAATAAAGAAACTGCGGTTGCCAACCTTAGTAATATAGTCCTTATGGCAGAATCGCTGGAGGACCCAAGCACAATGCTCAATGATCTCAATAGTGTCTCCCGACGGATAGGTCTTAAGATGAACATGGACAAAACAAAAATCATGTTTAACGTCCATGTCACACCTATGCCGATAGTTGTTGGGAGCACTACGCTCGAAGTTGTTGACGAGTATGTTTACCTGGGACAAATAGTCCGACTAGGCAAGTCCAACTTCGACCAAGAGGTCAATTGACGGATTTAACTCGGGGCCGGCTATATAGTTCGAAGAACCGACAACTGATGAGCACGAAAGTTTCTCGAGTGGCAGCCTCGTACCGGCAGGCGAAGTGTGACCCCACTAGATGGATTGACGACCTGGTAAGACATGCAGGAAGTCAATGGATGCAGGTGACTCGGAACCGTGTTTTGTGGCATTACTTAGGGGAGATCTATGTTCAGCAGAGGACTTGTTAAGGGCTGTAATGATGATGATTGTGTATAAAAAGTTATCTTAGCTTTTTTTCTAAATTATTCAATATAAATCAGTATTTTTTTATTTTTACTTATTTATTATTTATTGTAATAGCTTACAACTAAGATAACAATGACCGGACTTAATGCCTGTCGGCATTCTCTGCCAGTCAACCGTAGCATGGTGAGCTATTATGGCAAGTGTGAAGTGTTTTTTATAGGATAAGGTGACAAACGAGCACACAATCCACCTGATGTTAAGTGGTTGCTGTAAACCATAGACATATACATTTATCTTCACTAAAAATTCAAAATGCAGATGCGTCGTCACCCGTGAGGACAAAGATGAAATGCCTCTTTTCCATTAAAATGGGTCTCCGGTTCTCTACACTCACCATACGAAACAGTGTCAAGCTGCCATTTTACGCTGGTATTCTGTGAGAGCGTGGTCCATCCCCGGTCGTGCTACAACTATACTACTAATATAGCTGCAGCATGGCTCTACCACGTATAAGAAACGTTTGTAATGATTTTTTTTATATTTACGGGAAAACTACACAATGAATGAAACTATTTTTTAATTGATTTTATCGCGTTTCATTGTACTTATTTTTAATTCCCGACATTTCGGGTTCAGGTTTATTCAATAGAAATAATTTTGTTGATTATATAACAACCCTGTACATTTCGAAACTTGTGGAGGCAATAAAAAGAGATATTAAAAGCGGAAAGCGTCAGCCATATCACATTCATCACAAGTGTTGCCACTAGATTGATATAAGATACCCCGCTTCCTTCAGCGTTCACCCCATTTTAGACACTATATTGTTTTTAAGTCGGGATTAAATTGGAAGACCAATTTTTTCTACATTATATAAACTAACGCGAATTTTGCGATGTGATAAAGTTATATATTTATTATATTCAGAATATACATACTAGTAAGTATTTTTTATAGAATAAGGGTGACAAACGAGCACACAGTCCACCTGATGGTACATGGATGCTGTGACCCATAGACAGCTACATCTACCTATAAGAATCAAAAAGCAAAATACGTCGTCACCCCAGAAGACCGAGATGGAATGTCTCGTTTCCAATAAAAATGGTCTCCGATGCTCTACACTCACCATACAAAACAAATCAAAAGTAAGCTGTCATTTCACGCTGGTATTCTGTGAGAGCGTGATCCTTCCCCGGTCGAGCCGACTTATTCGTGTTGCAACCATAATATAGCTGCATCGTAGCTCTAAGTTTATCGATTTTCTGCCGACTTCCAAAAAGGAGACGGTACTCAATTTGAGTGTATGTTTTTTTTATGTGTGTTACCTCATAACTTTGTACTGGGTGAACCGATTTCGATGATTCTTTTTTTATATGAAAGCTGATAGTTCTCGTGTGGTCCCATATGAATTTGATCATGGTCAGACCAATGGTTATTGAGTTATTCTTAAATAACCTATATTGAAAGCGTTTATATTGAAGTCGGCTGTACAAAATTTTTAATTTTTAATTATATTTTCAAAAATAGCGAAAAACCTAAATCATAAGAGTTACGAGCGAACATAGAAACGGACATACAAGTTAAAATTATTACCCTCCTTTTGGGTCCAACGCAATTGGGTAAAAAGAAATAATTTTTTGCCCTTGGCAATTTACTCTTGGAAAACTGAGCGATGTAATTTGACAAAGTTTGATCAAACGTAGACGTTACTTCAGTAAATTAAGTTGTTCAAACGTTAGGTACTTAGACGCACCGACGTCAGGTGGCTGAATATTGGTTAACTTTAAATTTACAATCTCTGATATCCGTTTTAGTTAATCAAGGAGATGATTGCTCCCAGACATCTTTTTTTATACAACTTAGGATAACAAAAGAGCACACAATCGACCCAAAGATAAATGGATGTTGTAACATACATACATACATTACAGGTTATCTAAATGCCACTCCTGGACATAGGCCTCACCTAATAGGAAGGATTTTTGCCATAGTTACCACACTTGTACTACTTGTACTTGGATTTTAACAGTGGTAGAGCCACACGGCAGATTTTGCTGTCGCACGGATGGGCCGGCTCGAACCAGGGTGGTACCACGACCTCACAGAAAACCAACGTGAAGTAGAGATTTACCTCTGCGTTTCGCTTGGTGAGTGCAGGTGGCCGGAGGCCTTTTTTACTGGAAATGAGGCATTCCATCCTAGTCCTCATGGGTGACAACGCATCTACATTTTGATTTGTAATAGAGGATAGATGTAGACGTCTATGGGCCGCAGCAACCACTTACCATCAGGTGGACTGTGTGCTAGTTTGTCACCCTTATCCTATAAAAAAAAACTTGACTGGCGGGTTTGGCAACCACAGCGTTTCAATATTTTAAGTTATCAGAAAACTACTGCAGCATATCTCGGAGTTTGTTTCCTTGTCATCACTAAAGAAACCCACGTGATGATATAGGGTAGTGGATATTCTTACGCCGTTCCTACACACCTGTCGTTACCCATGGGCATTACATCTCGATTAATAATAATTTAAAATTAAAAATTTTGTACAAGCGACTTCAATATAAATTATTAAGAATAACTCAAAAACTATCGGTGACACCTTGATCAAATTATACGGGACTACATGAGAAGTACCAGCTTTCAAATAAAAAAAGAATCATCGAAATCGGTTCTCCAAGAAAAAAGTTATGAGGTAACACATAAAAAAACATACAGTCGAATTGAGTGCCGGCTCCTTTTTGAAGTCGGTATACATAATTTAAAATTAAAAATTTTGTACTGCCGACTTCAATATAAGTTATTAAGAATAACTCAAATAATTCAAAAACTATTGGTCTGACCTTGATCAAATTCATATGGGACCACACGAGAAGTATCAGCTTTCATATAAAAAAAAAGAATTATCGAAATCGGTCCACCCAGTAAAAAGTTATGAGGTAACACACATTAAAAAAAAACGTACGCGTCGAATTGAGTACCGTCTCCTTTTTGGAAGTCGGCAGAAAACCGGCCAAGTGCGAATCGGGCCACGCTATTAGGATTCTGTACATATTTTGACCAATTAACTGGGACTTGACTTCAAAGAACCAAGTTCAGAGAACGTAGAACATTCTTATAACTCCTATTCTCTTTTCTGCCGACTTCCAAAAAGGAGACGGTACTCAATTCCACTGTATGTTTTTTTTATGTGTGTTACCTCATAACTTTTTACTGGGTGAACCGATTTCGATGATTCATTTTTTGTTTGAAAGCTGGTACTTCTCGTGTGGTCCCATATGAGTTCGATCAAGGTCAGACCAATAGTTTTTGAGTTATTCTTAATAACTTATATTGAAGTCGGCTGTACAAAATTTTTAATTTTAAATTATGTACTACTCAGGTTGTAAGACGCTGACCGGCTGTAACACAGTTTATATTAGTATAGCCGTCAACGGTTCTTTGAAATGTTATTTTGTAATTTAAAATAGTTATAATACATAAGTGTAATTAGTCAGAGTCCAATAAATTATTATTATTATTATTCTTTAGCTAGAGAACTTCGCACCCGTTTAAGATCTCAACACTTAGCGAAGCCGACAACACCGAAAGTCGTTTACACCGAACTTGACACCCATTTCACATTTATGTTTTAGTGGGATTAACTACACTGAAGTGAAGTCAAAACCGCTATCGAATACCTACTACGTTTAATATTACATTGTTTTACAAAATAACAAGCTAAACTACACCCAAAGCTTATCTAACCAAATTAAACGAACCGTTAACTTCTTAATTCGGTCTCCAACAATTTCACTATCAGTGCGTCGCGTCGGCCCACAATAACCGAAAGTTAGTTCTGAACTAGACAATGCACAATGTCGCGCGTCGATTGGTTAAGTTCAACAACTTGGGGACAAAGCCTGTCTCCACCCTTAGACGTCGTCCTCTTGATTGCTAGACAGAATTAATGAAGCGCAATCAAGAATCACTCATTAATTACCCTGTGGTATTTTAATATGTATAATTATTTTTTTTATAGGATAAGAGATACAAACGAGCACACAGTCCACCTGATGGTAAGTGGTTGCTGTGGCCCATAGACATCTACGACTATCCTCGTTTGCGAATAAAAATACAGATGCGTTGTCAGCAGTAAGGACTAAGGTGGAATGCTTTTTTTCCAGTGAAAACGGTCTCCGGTTTTTTACACTCACCATACGAAACACAGCAGCATTAAGCTGCTATTTTACGCTGGTATTCTGTGAGAGCGTGGTCCTTCCCCGGTCGAGCCGACCCATTCGTGCTACAACTATACGTATGGCTCTACCAAGTTTAATTACCATTATTCACATAGGACTCCCTTAAATTATCATATTTACCGCGTTTGGCAGGCGGTTTGGCAACCGCAGTTTTTATTTTCTAGTTGTTATTAGGAAGATGCCAGTCTCTAGGATTATTTTCCTCTGCCACCATACCCATGGGACGATATGGGGTAATGGATATTCTTACAGCGCCACTACACGGTAAAAATATTTCAATCAGATTTTATTTAAAACTAGCTGTTCCCCGCGACTCCCCAAGCGAGGAACCCTAATTCTTTTTCTAAAATAAAGCAGCCTAAGTTACTTTTTACGACATCACCTATCTGGCAGTGAAAGTCCCGTCAAAATCGGTACAGCCGTTTCGGAAATTAACCGGAACAAACAGACAGACAGACAAAAATTTTAAAAAGTGTATTTTTGTTATATTAAGTGCCGTTTATACTTTCATATGCATTTATTAAAACGCTGTAATTTTAACATTACAAACAGATACTTAAATTTTATTTATTTGTATAGATGTATAGATAAAATCTGATTGAAATATTTATATAAGATAAGGATTATATAAGGTGGATTTAATGGCACAAGGCATTCTCTACCAGCAGACCAAAATAACATTTGAGGGAACATTATCTACATTTTAAATGACGACGCACACACGCACAAGTAATATGCATCTAAAATCACTTAGCAAACAACAACATCGTTTTAGGTGCCTAAGTGTGCGTGAGTAAATATAGTATAGTATTTTGTCTTCTCTCTTATCTTTTTTGGTAGTCTGTGCTCCCGGTCAATATTTAATATTGTTAAGAAAATAAGAATCCTGTTCAATGTTGTTCAGGGAGAGAGAGAGAGAGAGAGTTCATTCTCTCCCTTTCTTTTTTTTCTTTATTTTTGTAATAAGTATGCAATGGGGGCTAATAATCTACCACTCACCAGATGTCGTTAGTTGTGACTGAGGTAGTTTTTTTTTATTACATAATGTCAATTAATTATGAGATTAGTTTTAAATGAAAGTACATCACTTTCTAGAGTATAATATTAATACACAAAACAATGCCTCAGTGGTTTGATCTTTAATTATTTGCACTTTTTAATTTTTTTTTAATTTTTCTACTTTCGGTTGATTCCATAGTTTGGATAATTCATTTCTAATTTCATTATTATAAAATAGAACTAATAATACAGAAAAAAACAGTAACCCCCATTTCCCTAAGAAATTATCTCTCAAATAATCTGTCAAATATTTCACCTCATTGTAAAGTGGCGCCACCCTGTTGGCAGAAAAAGTCGTTAATGATCCCATTATTTCATTCCCCGTTGAGACCACTATACATTATTAGTCTTTTTTATTAGGTCGGTAAATTTTCTTTATAAAATTTCTAATTATCGGTAAATCGTAAACCGCAATTTACCTTTCATTCAATCAACTCAAACATAAAAATAAAAAATACACTATTATTAAAACATCGATCAAAGTAATTACAATGAACTACAAGAACTTTTATATTATGTTACTTGCTGCTACGGAACCCTTCATGGGCGAGTCCGAATCGCACTTGGCCGCTTTTTTCAGTGGACTAGCTAGAAAATACAAGTGCAAAAACAAAAAATTCAAATATTACTGGCGAATTTTAGCCGTCCCATTATACTCCCAATATTTAATCATACAATCCTATGTACTGTAATGGCACCTTCATAAGTTGTTAATGTTTCATTTTACGATAAAATCAATGTAAGAAAAACAAAACAATACACAAAAAGCAACATTTAACCATTTATCCGAGAATAGATAGTACAGATAGTTTTAGTTATCTGTTTCTGTTAACAACATTGAGCCTAAGTGAAGTTGGCTCGACGCGGAAACTATGCTTACTTACTCAGCAATTTGTATGCTCAGTTCTGATACATAAACACGGTTTAATTCGCCCCCTTTTCCCTTATTTCCGGTAGAGCGTGAGGAAATAATTATCTTCCGTTTATTCCTTGCCGCCATGAAAAAAGGAAACGAAACATTTGCTGGCCTGTACTGAATTCTTATTTATGACAGTGACACACTGAGAAAAGTTTTCTTTTCTGTTTTAAGAGAAAATGAACATCATATTTTAAAAAATATGTCTAATTTGTTCGTATTTTATGCGCCGCTATACCGTTCATCAGGTTCCGCTAAGACTTTGTCAACTTATTGCTTGCACTTGCGCGAAGAATATAGGCATAGTACAATTAATTTACAGTAGGTGGCGCGCGTATCGTACCGACATATTTATTTAAAAGTTATATATCATACAATTTCAATGAATCTACTATCTTTCAAATTAAACAATATAACACACATTTCCAGAATTATTGCTTCAGCGGCAGCAACGCGCCGGGTACCAGCTAGTAGGTAATATAAACACGATAATATCATGGCAAAGTTTTCTTTTATTTAAATTAAATAAAAAAGTAGGTAATGAAACCTACATAAGTTCCACTACTGGTCTTTGATTGAGGCTTTAAAAGTAGCATAAAATCGCAGAGATGTCAGACATTGCTAATAACGGTCAAAGACGGGAAATCCATACAAAAATAAAAAATAATAAAATATCCAAATTGTACCAACTGGTGATAAGAAGCATCGCGCTCATCAACCTCCAAATTGGCAAAGTGTCAAATTCCCAGTCAATGTATTTAGCGCATTCTTTGGAAGGCTATTATGAAGCAATAGCCTTATAAGGCCATGTGAGATGTTTGATGTGATTACGGAAGACTAAACTTAACTTTTATCTTTTGCAGGTTGTTAACTTGTTTATGACTATCATTGCGCCTTAAACGAAACGAACATAAATCAAGCTATCGAAATTTCCGAAGTAATCCGATATAATATATAGAATAGCTCCGTACTAAAATACAGTGCGGTGGCCGCTCCCCGGACTTTTATTATATTGCCCCGCACGTAGATCTTACCTTATCCTACCCACTTATGTCATTTTAATTCCTTTTTTAATTATTATAAGCCAGTGCTTGACTATTATCCTACCAGATAGTAAGTGGAAATATAGCTGAAAATGTTAAAGCTAATTACAATCGTAAAAACTCTGTAGTTTACTTAGTGTACCCACGGCCTATTACGCAATATTTACCTAGCTAGGGCGAATGGGATACGCGGAGAAATGGGGGATTGTTAATAACGAAATATAATCTTCGGCCTTGATACGGAAACAACAGCGTCCTTTATCATCCCATCTTAGCTAGTTGTGATGCGAAAACATCAACCTTTCATTTGGAAAAATGTTTCCAGGAAAAATTGTGAAAGGTATTTTTTCTTGATTTATCGGTAGACTTTTTGTATTTAGTTATTTTCGTTTGTAACTTATGCAATATTATCTTTATTAGGTGGGCTGTCTGTCTGTAATATAAAAATGACTTCTTTCTATTCAGCTCGAGCTCGGAGAGTTATTTGTATGCTATTAAGACATAATAACCATTTTTAATTTTTTTATCTCTGTGTTTGTCTGATCAAATCTTCGGAATGACTGATCCATAGATAATACACTATGGACTGAACCGATTGTGATAAAAATTTATATATATATATGGAGAGATAGAGAGAGAGAGAGAGAAGAAATACCAGGAGTGGTTTAAGCTATAATTTATCCGAAAATCATGCGGGTTTTATGTGTAATCGAAAAAATGATAAAATAAATGGTTTTAATAGTTATCTCACAAACCAAAAAAGATATAAAAAGTCTCGTACAATACTTTTTGGTTTGCAATTTTATACAAAAAGGACCCTACTTTATTTTCTATCTCTAGTGTTTTGATGCAAAATAGATTTTTGATATATTTTTTCAATCAAACATTATTTTACATCAAAAATATGAGCGTTAAAGAATAAAATGATAAGACCTTTTTTACCCGCCTGGAGGGAATGGAAGGAGGGTAATATTTTTAAAGAATATATGTATATGTATGTATGCATGTCTATTTCTTTAGTACGCTCTGTCAGGTAGAATGTAAGTTATTTTATCACTTCAGATCTATAAAAAAAATCGGGACTTATCTTGGCTTAGAATCTTTTAGCTAACGAAAGGAATAGTGACACACACACAAGCAATAAAGTTGCTTGTGTGTGTGTATGTGTGTGTATGTGTACCATGTATTTATAAGTAGCATCGCGTTGACACCGTAAAACTTCAACTAAGATAAGTTGATTATGCAAATTGAACTTTAATTGCATGAAACAAGCGCAAGTAAGTGACTTTTGCATTGGGCGTATTTATTTCTTTAGAATTGTTTTGTATTCTATATCAAGGTAAATAATTTATATCTTTTATAACCGAGTTATTGACCTCTTACAAACCTCATGGTATGTGGTTATAAAGCCGAAGGTGATGAAGCGCGCTTAGAGAAACAAAAGACTGTTTATTTTTCTTTAAGGACATCAATGTGGGTAACACTGTTACGGGCTGATAAAGATGCTTACACTGATAAAGACAGACGCTACGCCGTCATGTCATATTTTCAGTATTAAATACATATACATGCTTATTATTACCGAAATATTTTATAAATGGCCCGTTTCATCCATCCTCTTAATTTATACTACTTATTAATAATTTCACCTCTCAGTGCTCCTGATAGATTATCTTCTAATCCATCCATTACAACCTATAAAAGTCCACTGCTGAACCACGGCCTAAGAAGAACATACTCGAACAGTCAGTCATCGCGTTTGATGTTGTCGGAAAATTCGGCATAAATAATAAATTGCTAGGGTTGTCAGAACGGGAAGTAATAAAATTATAAAAAACTGATTTTATTTTATTTTACGTTTAAACAAATTATTGTGAAAACTGATGAAACTAATTCCTTATCTTTAAATGAGGACGACAAACAATTTTTACCGCACATGTAGTGTGAATCATTTTAATTTATTTGCATGACAGCACAACCCTAGCGGTCACTTCCCGAGCGGCTAAGGGACACTCAGTAATTGCTCAGCCCGCGTCTCGCCCCGCACCACACCGTAAGATTGCCCCGTCTTGACGCCTTCAATGACTGACTGTTAGTAGTAGTTAAACTGTGGCTGAACATAGGACTCCCCGATATATTGCCTCATTTGGGAGATTTTCCATAGTTGCCAAGCTTAGCAATCGGATTGACACCCGCTGCTTTTTTATATATTTTGAGTTATTATCTGGAATTTGCTGCTGCCCATCCTCTGTTTCAGTTTCTTTCTGTCGCCTCTTCAGACATAAACAGGGTGATATAGGGTACTAGATATTCTTACATCACCACTCCACAGTTATTGCCGTTTAACTGTGCGTTATAAAGCTATTGTAACGTATATATGAACAGTGGTAGAGCCACGCGGCAGCTCTTGCTGTCACACGGATGGGCCGGCTCGAACCGAGGTGGTACCACGACCTCACAGAAAACCAGCGTGAAGTAGAAGTTTACCTCTGCGTTTTGCTTGGTGAGTGCAGGTGGCCGGAGGCCCTTTTTACTGGAAATGAGGCATTCCATCTTAGTCCTCACGGGTGACAACGCAAAATGTAGACATTTTGACTTGTAATTGAGGATAGATGTAGATGTCTATGGGCCGCAGCAACCACTTACCATCAGGTGGACTGTGTGCTCGTTTGTCACCCTTATCCTATAAAAAAAAATAGTTAATATGAATTTACTAACGTACATGAAAATGTATAAGTAGACAGGTGGGTGCAGATTTTGGGTGGTGTAACAGAAACAGAAACTTTTTCATTCAATATAGATTATAAATAATACTTATCACTCTTTTGTTTAATTACCACTGGTTAGAAAAAATCTCTGTCCTGGGAAGAACCAGCAAGAAACCCAGCGGGACTTTTTTTAATAACTGCTTACAATCATGTGTGTTACACAATTAACCACACAAAACAAATTAGAAATAGCTTGGTAGCGATCACCTCAATCCCAGGGGTCCATCATCCATAAATTCCGTAATATTATAATAACCCTATGTCGGACAGATTTTAATTTATTTTATATAGGATAGGGTGACAAACGAGCATACAACCACCTGATGGTAAGTGGTCACTGTGACCCATAGACATCTACATTTATCATCAATAAAGAATCAAAATGCAGATGCGTCGTCACCCGTGAGGGCTAAGATGGAATGCCTCTTTTCCGATAAAAAGGGTCTCCGGTTCTCTACACGCACCGTAGGAAACACAGCAGTATCAAGCTCTCATTTAACGGCTGGTGAGAGCATGGTCCTTCACCGGTCGAGCCGACCCATTTGTGCTACAACTATACTACTAATATAGCTGCAGCATGGCTCTACCACGTATAATTATGTATTAATGTGGAAGGACTTCGGTTCTTCGTATGAGTCCGTCTGGGTAAGTACCACTCTCTTACCTATTTGTGCTGTTAAATAGCAGCACTTGCACCGGTATGCTCCAGTCGGAAAGGTATTTATTCTGACGGGTACAGAGAGCCAGTATAATATATGCTGTGAGACATTCCATCCTCCTTAGAGGTCACACCTCAGAATCTGTAGCCTTTTCTGTATGAAGTTGGCTGCAGATGTCCATGGACTGTGGTAGTCACTTGCCAACAGCTGGACTGAAAGTTCATTTGTCACTTCGGTTAAATACGACTTAGGGACCTTCAAGAAAAGAGCTTGCACCTTTGTAAAAGGCTGGCAACGCATCTGCAATTCCCCTGGTGTTGCGGTTGTTCGTGTGCGGCGGTAGTCATTTACCATCACGTGAGCCGCATGCTCGTTTGCCCCCTCTTCTATTTAAAAAAAAGAAACGACACTCAAAAAAGTAACGCGTTCTGCTTCCCCACCCGATGACAGCCGAAAGACGACGTAGTCTTATTAATCACCCAACCAAATAACCCTAGACACGTCGTTATATTTAAAGACCCAAATACTCAAACGCTATTTTATTTTAAGATTACGTTAAGGCTCGTGCTATCTCTATCACTTTAAGTAAAAGAGACTGTGACACCACGAGACTTAACGACATTTTAAAATTGAGTAGTGTTTGAACACAGATTAAATAATGTTAGTTTGAGTATATGGCAATAAAATCTTAAGTTGCTTTTAATAAGACTTGGAATAATAGATTAATACAGTATACACCGTCTTGCCCGTGATCCCAGAGGGGTTTAGCAGTCCAAGGAGCAGCCTCGGATCATGTTTAGCCAAAAAGTATGGGTTTAGATGAAAAATTATGAAAGAAAAGATAAGTGGTCAGCACATCGCCTACACAATCACAAGCCCAATATCCAATTAGCATCCTTTTACATATTAGGATAGTAAAACAGTTGGCAAATTGGAATCATCAAAACCCGTTTACCTAGAAAAAACTTCTGAGGTAACACACATTTAAAAAATACTGTCTAATTGAGGGACTCCTTCTTTTTTTGAATTCGGTTTATAAAATACAATATTTTCATTAAAAATATTACACCGAACTTCTGCAACGTTTACACACATTTCCGCTTTAAGTCCTAAATGTACATAGAATGAACATTTAACATTGTATATAATAAACCTTTAAACATTTTGTAAAAACGCATATTAATCTTCTCTAAAAGGCGAAAATGAAAACGTAAAATTCTCAAGAGAGAATTTCGTTATTACCATAATACCTTGAAAACGTATATCAGTCGGCCATTTTGTTCGGGCGAAAAATTTAAGAGATACGGGTATATGATTTTTTAAATATTTTTGTCAGTGTAATACAGAGCAAAGAGCAAGAGTTATAATTTATAAAGAAATGTATGTTTAATATTTTGAGATAGATACTCTTCTACTATCTAAGAAAAAAAGGTTCTAGAGTGGCAGCCTCGTATCGGTAGGCGAAGTGTAGGGCGACCTGCCACTTGATGGAGTGACGATAGAAGCCAGTTCTTTCAACATTACTGACACTTATATTATGATGATGTATTTACGTGGTAGAGCCATGCTGCAGCTATATTAGTAGTATAGTTGTAGCACGAACGGGTCGACTCGACCGGGGAAGGACCGCGCTCTCACAGAATACTAGCGTAAAATGGCAACTTGACAATGCTGTGTTTCGTATGGTGAGTGTAGAGAACCGGACATCCTTTTTACTGGAAAATAGGCATTCCATCTTAGTCCTCACGGGTGACAACGCATCTGCATCTGATTCTTTATTGAGGATAAATGTAGATGTGTATGGGTCACAGCAACCACTTACCATCAGGTGGACTGTGTGCTCGTTTGTCACCCTATACTATAAAAAAAAACTTCAACTGTTATCAGGAAGATGCTCCTGCCCATCTTCTGGTTCGTTTTCCTCTGTCGCCTCTTACGTCACCCACGGAACGATATAGGGTAGTGGTACGTATAACTTGTACAAACGAATAAACAAATAATTGCATTAAATAACTATAAAGCGAACGGAGAAGATTAAATTAGTCGAATCGATTGCTCACTGAACCGCGAAGAACAAATCAAGCAACATTCGTGAATATTAAATTAGTGAAATCTTAATGGTATAATAATTTCACTTTTATACGGCATATTTAACAAGGACTCAAATTATGACGTCAAATATATATGAAATAGAATAAAAATAATTTATAAACAAATCATGAAACAACAAATGAGAAACCGAAAATATGATTTACTACAACTCATCATACAGGGCAAGATCCAAGGAAAACGAAGTGTGGGTCGAAGAAGAACATCTTGGCTGAAAAACCTACGCCAATGATTTGGAAAGAGCACCCGTTCCTTATTCAGAGTCGCGGCATCAAAGATTCAAGTTGCCTTAATGATCGCCGACCTTCGAAAAAAGATGGCACTTTAAGAAGAAGAAGATAAACAAATCACTGGCACTACTACCCGTGCCGTTAAAGAATGGGATACGCCAATAATGTACATAAAATAATTACATGCCATTGAGACATTTTTAAAATGTTTGTTTGTCTGTCTGTCTGTCTGAGCTAATGTCCTGAATGACTGAACCGATTATAATAAAACTTCACGAACAAATAGATAGGAGTATCAGGAGTTCAGGAGTGATCTAGACAAAATTCTATCCGAAAAGTGTAGAGATTTTATTAAAATAGAAATATTAGAAAGATGAAATAAATGGTATTTAATGATTATCTTAAGTCTAAATAAAGTCACATTAATAGGTCCCACCCAGGCGAAGCCAGGGCGCTAGTTATGAATGTTATATTAAAATTAATGTACGTACCTACTACTTGTGTATAAAATTCTTTTAAAATATTTTCCCATAAAAAAGTCCAATTAACCGAATAATAACGAAATCTTACAGTGGTATGCTTGGGATTGGATTTTATTTTATTGATTATGGGATCCCAAGCAGATAGTAGCACCTAACCAGGTGCAGAAGTTTAGAAGCCTGATTGTGTCTCTTACATAAAGTAAAAGTAAAGTAAAGTTGCAGCCTATTTACGTCCCACTGCTGGGCACAGGCCTCCTCTCATTTCTGAGTGGGTTTTTAGGGCAAGGAAATATCCGCCGCGCTGCCCCAATGCGTGTTGGCGAACTTCACATGTCTTCTAAATATTTTTTTTCTTATTTCTCAGACATGCAGGTTTCCTCACGATGTTTTCCTTCACCGCCGAGCACGTGGTAAATCAGCACTTAAAATTGCAATTAACAATTTCATTGGTGCTGGCGGGGATCGAACCCGGGTTGCTCGAGTACTGTGAAGCTCTCTTACATAGGACAAACAAAATAATCCATAAAAACCCCACGCAAAAGAACATAATATAGCTGATGTAAAGCACCAACGCTCTGGGAAGTCAGCAGTATGTCAACATGTTCAAGATCGTCCGAAACATTAAATTAGATTTAATAGACCTCACATCACAAATCCTCGCAAAAGAACACCGATTTCTACCTAGAGTGATTCACGAGGCTATGTTAATTTAAAAAAAAAACATCCTAATTTCAATATAGAAAATGGCTGGGTGCTACCAACTGCTTGTAAAATTAAACACAAACCAGAGCATATTGGTTCAACACTTCAAGATACAGTCAGCTCGTTCTAATAAGATCCAAAATAAATATTTAAGAGTTGACGGTAGTCTTCGTTAACTATGACATCAGGACATAAAACATCTCGGTTCCTCGTGACCTAATATGGGAGCTTTAAGGCATTCGGAACATCATATAATAAGTATTAATATAATAATGGTAACAATAATCATATTACAAATGTCTTTTTTTTAATAGTCTCACAACTGGTAAGTGGCTACCGTAGCCCACAGATACCTGCAACTAAATTTAAACAAAGAATGCTAGAGATGCGTAGTCATCTTTGGGGACAAAAATGGAACACCTATGATTTTACTGTCTCTCTACTAATCTAATTCAGACCAAAACACAATAGTGCAAAACACAATGTACTGCTGCTTTGAGGCAGAAATTTGATAGATAGACCAGCCAGACCAGCTTAGAAAGCTAAAAAAGGTACTTGTCAACTACTTCAAGCAGTACGGGTACTGTTCACTGCACGGACAGAAGATAAAAATGATTAGCTGACAATATCTAAACAGTAACAATACCGAACACTACCATATATTTTTCTTTGCATTATTGCAATAATGAGATACACTAACTGACGTAGATCACTTGTAGAGAATAAAAAAAAATTAAAATTCAACGCGATAAAATCCGTAAAATTAGTTTTATTCCATGTTAAGTATTCTCGTAACCATAAGAAATCATTCTTATACATAATGCATATTAGAATAAATTCGAAAATATTATTATAATAATATTATATAATATGAAACATAGTAAGAATAAACATTGCCCTGATCTCTGTCATAATCATAACATAAGATTGGTAGCAAAGAAGCAGAATTACATTCAAGAATTAATATTCAGTCTTTCAACATAGAATAAACGTGTGGATCGCCCTGCGTCCTACAAGGAACGTTAGATTAAAGCGGTAGAAAAGTTCGGGCGTTTCAATGTTTTAATAACACAAATTCAATCAGAAAACTGCAATTGTAAAAATGGCCTTTTGTTTAGATGTAGTATTGTAGTTACGTGATGATTACTTGAGCTGTATAATGTGTATGAAATACGCTATGCACGTATCTAAGCTGGCGCTGCAAATAAAGTCCAAGAAAACCAGGTGTATCGGTATTTTAGTTTGTAAAAGTATAGACAATACTAGATAATACATACAATATTTGTAAAAGTACTGCGTTACGTTACGCGCCAACTCTTTAGGACGCTGACGCTGTTGACGTTGTATATATTCGAAATACGAATTGCGCGCGGGCTGCATTCAAATTGCTAACTTATCGACATTCGCACTCAACTTTGCCCTGTATAGTGCTGCGACATTTCAAGCACATATCGATTTTAGGTTTCGCGAGAACAAGATAACAATTGTACATTTACACTAAGACTAATTTCGATCTGATTGGATGAACTGAGAACTGAGATCTGCAGGGTGGCCCATAGACTTTGCAAATTTAAATGCAGATGCGTTGTCAGCCGTGAGTACTAAGATAGAATGCCTCTTTTCCAGTAAAATGGGTCTCCGGTTCTTTACACTCACCATACGAAATACAGCAGCATAAAGGTGCTATTTTACGCTGGTATTCTGTGAGAGCGTGGTCCTTCCCCGATCGAGCCGACCCATTCGTGCTACGACTATACTATTAATATAGCTGCAACATAGCTCTACCACATGCAATTATTGGCCAACAATGCACCCTTGCGTAAAACTGGTACCTAATAGGTAAATCTAGGGAATAAAATTTCAGTTATAACAATTGGTCTATGATAAACTACATCTCTATCTACTATATCTACTACACCATATCGTCGCGTGGGTGTCGTAAGAAGCGACAGAGGGAAACTGAAACAGGTGATGGGCAGCAGCATTTTCCTGAAAACAGCTGAAAACAATAAAAAAACTGCGGTTGCCAACCCGCTTGTTAAGCGTGGCAACTATGGCAAAATCTCCCTATGACGCAATCTATGAGGGAGGCCTATATTCAGCAGTGGACTTATAAAGGCTGTAATGGATGGATTAGAAGATAATCTACTGGGAGCACATGACGCACTGAGAGGTGAAATTATTAAATCAACAGTAACATTACAACTATGGCAAATATCCCTCTATGAGGCAATCTATGAGGGAGGCCTTGTTCAGCAGTGGACTATATAGGCTGTAATGGATGGATTAGAAGATAATCTACTGGGAGCACATGACGCACTGAGAGGTGAAATTATTAAATCAACAGTAACATTACAACTATGGCAAATATCCCTCTAGGAGGCAATCTATGAGGGAAGCCTATGTTCAGCAGTGGACTATACAGGCTGTAATGGATGGATTAGAAGATATTCTACTAGGAGCACATGACGCACTGAGAGGTGAAATTATTTAATCAACAGTAACATTACAACTATGGCAAATATCCCTCTATGAGGCAAACTATGAGGGAGGCCTATGTTCAGCAGTGGACTTATAAAAGGCTGTAATGGATGGTTGGAATCGACCAAATACGGATTAATTATTGGCACATACAAATATTGTAATTTTGCCGCACTTCAGTTCAGCGAACCCATCAACACATTACGTCTCGTGCGAGTTATAAAGAAGCGATTATAAATGCCAAAAAGATCTCATAGCTATGGATAGATGACCAAACATCCATCACTTATGACAGACATCCAATTTCCAAACTTACAACGGGAAGCAGAGCCAAACCTGCGAAAACCACATCGTACTACGATAATCAATTTCTTTGTACAATGGTACAAGGCGAAATAATTTCGCATAATGACTAGGAACTATAAAATTATACTCGTTTTATTATAGAATAACAAACTGTGTGTGGTGACAAACTGACAAACGATCACACAGTCCACCTGATGTTATCATCAGAGAGTGACTATCAAAAAGAAAAGGTATATGGGAATACATAGACAACTAATTCTATCCTAAGGGGTGATGACGCATCTATCTCCAATTTGATTCTTAATCGACGATACATGTAGGTGTCTATGGGCTGTAGCCCATAGACAACGACTTACCATCAGGTCGACTGTGTGCCCGTTTGTCACCCTTATTCTATAAAAAAAAACTTATGAAGTGCCTACTTAGCCTATGAACATGATTTGTTTGCTAGCCCTATATCACGTCTATTTATGAGCACGCAATTGAAAATGAAATCTATTACGAAATTATTTCGTCTGAAATAAGAAATACCGGTTGGTCTCACTCTCATATTATAAATCACAGTTTTCTTGAGAACACCGTGTCAAGCTTTAAAAGAACTCTTTCTACTGCGATATGAAAGCATTCTAAATTCCTGGAAAAATGGATGCCACTAGCTCATATTCGTTATTCAAATCATAGAAACTATCTCCACCTAGAATGTAGAAATACCCTAACGATGAATTTAAAAGATTGCGTTTGCGTGTTTACAAAAACAGTCCAAAAGACGACCCTATAATTATCTTCCTACTTCTCTTTTAGCTTGTGCCATTTCAGTCGAAAGTATGGTTTTTGTTAATATAAAAACGGTATTTTTTTAAATCGAACAAAATAATAACATAAATTATTGTTTGTTATACTTCTCCCTACCCTTAACAATTGTGTGTATGCGTGTCTGAAGATTATCTCTATTTTTACAAATTTAAATGTAATCCATCTAGTAATCCTTCCGTCTAATCGTAAGGGCTTAAATGCCTAACCAAATTGAAACGAAACAAATTACCTAGGTAGAGATATCTATAATCTATTATAGAAAATATTGTATCATCCAATACACGAAGGCTTTATTTAAATACGTTTATAAAGAACTTATTTAAAAACAAAATACACGAAATGCTCTTTTCGTTTTTTTATTATTCTCTCTCTAAATTCGAGCACACTCAAATTAAAAGCACTCTTAAATGCACGGAATACGATAATTAAAACAAAAAAAGGTGAACGCCATCGTTCTCCCGGTCCGTACGTTCGAAAACCCTCGACGTGCATCGTTTCCTTCGCAATTAGTTCAATTTCTGAACGGACGGCTGTTTTGCCAGAGCAAAATTAATTTATCCCCAGTAGTTTTTGAAGTGGTGATTAGAAGGTAACACCGGAAATCAAGTTTTTTGAGATAATCATGAATTTTATTAATCGCCTTGTATCCTATGTACCTACATTTTAAAATAAATTAACATTTTTTATGGTGAAATTAATTCATTTCCATTTAAATTATAAATTCCTACCATATAATTAATAGTTCATGGTGGATATTTTTCTATAAGAATAAACTGCACAATATTACTGTTTTCTTTGCTATCACGATTTTGGCACGAATGGGTCAGCTCAACCAAAGAAAGACCAAGCTCGCAGCAGTGCGGCGTATGATGAGCCAAAGACCTTCTTTACTGGAAATGAGCCATTTCATTTTAGTCATCTCCGGTGACAATGCATCTACATTTTGATTCTCAATCGGGGATATATTTATGGACCGCACCATCCACTTAACCAATCCACTTTTTTTACTCAAAAGGGAGGTTTCTGCCCTTTTCCTATAAGTATAAGTTCGCAAATTTCGATGAGCTACGGCACTTTTTTCCGTCAAACTACGCAGATGCTATAACCGGTGTGGTTCGTCAAGCGATGGAGTATTTTATTCTCTTTGCTGACGTATACTCATTGGTGGTTTAACTGCGAATGCACTCAAGTTGAAAAGCGTGTAAAGGCGTATCTATATCTCACTCGCGACTATAAAGCTTCAGATATCAGCTTTAAGAAGCGGGCTTTCATCATGGCTAAGTTCTATTAAAAAACATTGCGGTAATCTAGTTCCGACCGCTTTAATCATATTGACGCAAAATTCTCTGCCAAAACATCCGGCAATAAAGTTTTTTGGTATTTTGCCACAAGCAGAACTTTCTCCTCAGCCACCGACAGTATGGGTTCTGTCATAATAGGTCGATGGAAAAATTGCAAACACACTAAAATGCTTAGATTATTATATTACATATATTAGAGACTAAAATGTTTGCAGCTTTTTTGCACAGAGTATTAATGAAAATAGTATTTATCGCAAACTCTATATAGATTATAAATAATACTTATTGGATGTCTTATTTTTAATTTCAACTGGTTCGTAAAATACCTCTTTCCTGGGAGGAACCAGCAAAAAACCCAGCGGAAAATAAAAAAAAGAACAGTTTACAATAATTAAATATGTTACACAATAATTACATAACTTTTTAATTATAATTAATTAATATAAATAAT
Source organism: Parnassius glacialis (assembly GCA_033319125.1). Classification (NCBI taxonomy): domain Eukaryota; kingdom Metazoa; phylum Arthropoda; class Insecta; order Lepidoptera; family Papilionidae; genus Parnassius; species Parnassius glacialis. The sequence goes on along the minus strand of JAVANC010000002.1, from coordinate 3,171,234 downwards.
TTTTAATCGTTTAAGCTTTTTAATTGTCCATGTTCATCTTAAGACCTGTCCTTTGGGAGACACTATTGAGATCATTGAGCATAGTCGTAAGGTGATAAGGTAAGTGAGGACCGTGTATTTTAGCATTCCTTGAAGGAGGCCTATGTTCAGCAGTGGACTTGTGAAGGGCTATAATAATGACGAACCTTTTTAATATTGTTTTAACATGAACAATAGAAACCCGTAAAAAGCAATAACACAGTGGAATAGCACATCGCCATGCACCCGCTTACAAATCAAATGTTTAGCATAAATCGACGATAAAGCGACTTAGTGCAGAGGTCGCGCGTGAGCTAAATACTGCGCGCCTGTTTTACGTACACGCCGTGATAATAGTTGTATGACAGACATTTTGCCTGTTCTTGTATCTTTACAAATATAGATCTACAGTTGAATGAAAAGAAAACACTAGCAACATAACTAGGACCCTATTTAGTTCTATATTTCGTTTGACGTACATCGTTGAATTTTTTGCATATCTCTATCTCACGTACATACATACCTTTCGCATAATTGTACATCCCATTTGGAAATTACTAGTAAAACGAGTCTCCGGTTCTCATCATTCAATACACATTATAATGTAAGAAAGAGAGAGAGAGAGAAAGAGAAAAAATAGAGAGATAGGAGATAGGATCTTTGATTTCGTAGTTACAGCTTACAGCACATGAGTAAAGAAACCATACTGAGGTAGAGCTTCTAAGGAACTGTCAAAATGTTTACCTATTTTGATAGGGTTGACACAAAAGGATAAAATTAAACAAACAAAACATTTATCAGCTTTTATTATATACTTAAGGGAGAATACTTTTTTATAAACTACCTATTTTAAATTTATTACTAATCTAAATAATTCTTATGTTCTTAAAAATTTGTTATGCCTTTTAATTAAATGGTAAAGTTATACCATTCCCTAACTTTTCCTAGCTTTTACCATTCAAAACCCAACCCTGAGTTTGAGCACTGGCCGAGCCGCTTTAAAGCAGTTTCTCTCTGTACGCGACGAGCCACCAGTGCTCACGCACACTCGCGCCTCAAGCTTGTAGTAGTGTAATATCATAGCACGGTTGTATGAAGGGTTGCCTCTGTACGGTACGGTTTCTTTACTCATGTGCTTACACGGGTTAGTCTTGCCAGATACGGAAAATTAAAATCACAAATAATGTAGTTACTTACCCACTTGTTTTTTTTAAACACTAGGAGTTTTTCCTGTACCGTGGAGGCAGCTTACAAACATAAATTGCACAAGGACAAACATCCAGACCCGGAACAATTATTTGCAAGCCGTAGAAATACTTGTTCCATGCGGGATTCTAACCCGCGGCCTGGTTCTGGGCACATTTTGACAGAATGTGCCCAGAACTCAAGAGAAAGAGCAAATTGTAATTTACATTTGTCCTTAATTGGTAGTAGTAATAGTATTTTATCGGACCCGTTATCAGATGATGCCAAAAAACTGTATTTGTTAGTTAATAAGAGATTAAGTAACTAGTAAACATAATAAGTTTTTTTGTTAGTAATTATATTTAAGATTTTTTTGTAACTACCAGGGCGACACAATCGCATCAGTGACAAAGCCCTTTTTATATGAATAAAAAAAAATATTAGAAAAGATCCGTTTTACGTAGATCTTTGCTAATTAATGTTTAGCATATTTTATTTAAATCATTCATTTTTTTTTATAATCATTTAAAACAGCGAGTGTACGAGTATTCACACTGTCTGAGCACGATTAGGTATTCCTGCCATGTATGTATAATTAGATGCTATTATTAGATGGCTGGATAGCGCAGTCGCTAGACATATTTTTTTTTTAATTTTGCGTCGCTTCGATGTCACAGCTTTGAATCCCTCACAGAACAAGTGTTTCTACGGCCTACAAAAATTTATTGCGATTTTAGTTATTTGCCCCTGTACAATTCATGTATGTGAATACCTCCACGATATAGGAGAAATAGAGTGGGGGTAACACTTTAAAAAAAAGAAAGAAAGGAAAATGAAACGTCATACGTGGTAGAGCCTCGCTGCAGCAATATTATGGTTGTAGCACGAATGGGTCGGCTCGACCGGGGAAAGACCACGGTCTCACAGAATACCAGTGTAAAATGCCAGCTTAATGCTGCTGTGTTTCCTATGATGAGTGCAAAGAAGCGGAGTCCTTTTTTACTTGAAATGAAGCATCCCACCTTAGTCCTCAGGGGTGACAACGCTTCTGCAATTTGATTTTTAATCCAGGATAAATGTATGTGTCTATGGGCCACAGTATGCTCTTTTTTTATAGAATTAGGGTGACATACGAGCACACAGTCCACCTGATGGTAAGTGGTTGCTGTGGCCCATAGACATCTACATCTATCCTCGATTACGAGTCAAAATGCAGATGCGTTGTCACCCGTGAGGACTAATGGTGATGGAATGCCTCGTTTCCAGTAAAAAAGGGTCTTCGGTTCTCTACACTGGCCATACGAAACACAGCAGCGTTAAGGATGACTCACACTAGACCGTGTCGGGTCCGAACAGAGTGTCGGCCGTAGCACGGTCAACGAGCCGGTCCCGTGTATGTAATTGCAAAGACGGGCCTCCTATGTGTGGATGATCTGTGGCAGCTTAGCGACTAGACTAAACAACCCTAGTTCAAACCCTGGTGGTAAAACATCGTAATTTAAATAAAATTAATCATTACGGTTTTTTTTTTACTTATTGTAAGCCAGTGCTTGACCACAATCCCACCTGGTGGTAAGTGGTGATGCAGCCCTAGATGGTAAATCGCACTGTCTTGTTCTAATAAAAGCCTATTCACTCTTGCCTTGAAGACGCCCAGATTGTATTCGGACGGAAAGACAGACGCTGGCAAATTATTCCACTTCTTTGCTGTACACGTTACAAAAGACGAAGCAAAACGTTTGGTTCTAATGCGTGGAATATCGACAACAAAGGGATGAAGACCCGCCGACCGTCTGGTTGTCCGATGGTGGAAAGGAGAGGGAGGAATTAAAGCGTGTAATTCCAGCGCATATTCACCGAAATGCTTCAATAAAATACCGAGATACTGGCTACTCTGCGCCTGTGCTCGAGGCTGACAAGATTTCAACCAAATCAAGGTCACCAATGAGCCTCTTAGCACGTCTCTCCACTGAGTCCAATGCTGCCAGATGGCATTTTGCAGCACAACAAGCTCACTCTGCGAACTCGAATCAGAAATTAAAAACTTCAAACTGAAGGTAGCCGGGGTTAACTGACATTGGGACGTCGAACAACTCAGGACACGATTATAGTGCACAAATGCGAGCGCAAGCACAGATGCATTCTCTATTCTTCATACCCATAGTGTTAGGACAGAAATTCGACTCTACTAGTGATATCAGGCTCAGGACCTACGGTTTTACATGCTTTCCTAGGCCGTAAAAAATAATAAAAAAACATACAGTCTTCTCCTTTCTGAAGTCTGTAGAAAAGAATCATCAAAATTGGTTCACCTAGAAAAAAGTTATAAGGTAACGCACATTAAAAAATACAGTTGAATTGAGTAGCTTCTCCTTTTTGAAGGCGGATAAAAACCCAGCATTCTATTACCATTATGTAACTGTGTGACTGTTTGTACCCCTATTTCTATAAAAAAATACACTTTGACAATATTTTTTTTCAAAAACGTGTATTATTAAAAATTTAGTTTAATGATATATAGATTTTTACAAAACCACGTAGCTATTTTTAAGTTCTATATGTAGAGTCATTTTAATAAAAAAAAAATTCAAACTGTTTGTATTAATTACTTTTTAATAACAAGTTTCCTTATTCTTTAAAAGGGGTAAAACACCGCCAAGTTACTGACTCTGCTATTGAGAATTTCTTAACAGTAAACCCAATCGCTTATTTTGGCCCGACTCAGGTTCCAAATCCGGAACCACATGATAACCAGTCACGCTTAACACTAGACTTAGTTTAGTCATGCCAAACTGTAGGATACGTGAGATGTTATTTTACTCTTTTACTTTGTGAACATGCCTTTAAAAAGCCATAATCAGACAAACAATACTCCAAACCAGTGCATCAATAAGTCTTGCAATGCCCGTTCGATGCTAATTACATCTTCCAACAAACAACCGCCTCCCAGCTTGGCGCGGAACAAATTTACGAACCCATACAATTGTGATAACAGAACTAGCACATGCGTTCGGGGGACTGTTAATATGTAAGGAACATTATCTTGTATGGTACAAGCTATAAGCTGATGTAGAGACAGTCTTATACACACAACTAAACTACACACGCTTTCTTTTGTTATTGGTGGATTATATAAATTTTATCACGACAAATATTATAGTAAAAATACTAAAACCTACTAAAATACAATAGAAAAGAAACACAGATTTAGATTTTGTGACAATGCAGTAAATGTCACAGAAATCTACAAAAAAACAAGGGAGGCGGGTGTAGTTTAAAAATAGACGATATTTATGTGCGCGCGGGTAAGGCAAGACTGAGCAGGTGTTAACTTTAAGAAATAACGTTTTTATACCTCTAAGCGCAGGCATTGTTTAAGGAATTGATATAAGGTCTGTAGCCAAACATCCTAATGTTAAATTCACATTATGTTGATTCGTCACATTGCGATGTATTTTGGAGATTTAGACGTAATTTTAAGCCAGCAAAACAGTTGATGACGATAGTATCTCAAGGCGCCTAAGCATAAAAAATTATTTGAGGTTTACATCGTTATTTTAACAGTAATTCCATCGTTTCCACCATAGATGACATGCATAGATATTATTACAAAAACGGTCCACTTTTGTGTATCAAAATCCACTTCAAACCATTATTTAAACAATTATACACAACGTTCACAAAATGATTATTATTATATAAATAAGTCGAAAAATAAAATGAAAACAACTTGATCTGTTGTAAATAAAACCAAAACAAGTATTCCCAAAAAAACAATACAGAAGCTAAGAGTAGGTACTGAATATCTTACTAACCCTATTGACATCACTAATGCGGTTAACGACTTTTTTATTGATGACATAAAACTGACAATTATACTATAAATATTAAATAATAATAATTATTATCATAACAATAATTGTAAATAATGTAACTTTAAATTATTTATCTCGTTTCAATAATAATTATAAATCTCTATTTTTAAGCCCGACAACACCTAACTAAAATTATAAATAATCTAAAAATACTAATAGTGTTGGTTTTGACAAAGTTTGTAGAAGAATAATAAAACATGCAACCGGATCTCGGTTGGCGGCAGAGCTATATCCCCCCCCCCCCAAAGAAACGGCCTTGTAGTGGCAGGGGGGGGGGTTAGTAGACGTGGCTTGGTCACCCGCGGTGAACAAAGAAGAACTCCTTGGCTGGCCACTCCGAGTAGGCTTGGCGCCCTCTCCCCCTACTACTGCAGCTGAGGTTGAGGCGCGGGGGAAGAGGAGTGTTCATATGGCGATGCACCAGTCGCCCTATCGTCCGCGACTCTGGTGGAGCCGCACCGCTAATGCGGTGATGGAGGGGCTGCGGTGGGAGAGGAGTGTCAGTATGGCGAGGCGCCGCTCTCCTTACCCTTCGCGGCCGAAACTTGGTTGGCGGTGGAGCCAGCGACCAGATCCGCTACTGGGGTCTGGAAAGTGGGTGCTACCGAGCACTCGATTACGCAGGTGGAGTTGGAGGCCATGGAGGAAGGCGTACCTTGTGTTCTTGGTTCGCCTTGCCTGAGAAGAAGTATGGCGAGGAGAAGTCCAACCCCAAGGAGAGGCTGCCAAGGGACGGCCAACGCTGATGGGGCCGCGGATGTGGACGACGGCGTTCCCGTGGCCCTGCCAAAATGTGGCGAAGGTGGAACACCATGGGGTTTTAATCGGTGCGAGTCCGACATAATCCATCCTTGCTCCCGCAAGGCAGGTATGCGTAAGAATTTCCCAGGAAATGCTAGTGCTTGTGAATGCTCGTTATTTCTGGCCCCATAGCCTTCGCGCATCGGATATGGAGGAGTCTGTTGCGCAGGTGAAATTGGAGGTCGCGGAGAAAGGCGCGCCAGGTGTTCTGGTGCGCCTTGCCTGAGAAGCAGATGTGGGAGGAGTAGTCCTCTCCCGAGTTGGGCTGCCATAAGGCTGTCGGTGCGAGTCCTATATAATCCGCCCTTGTCCCCGCGAGGCAGTTATGCGTAGGCATCTCCCCATGTAAAAAAGCAGGTCATTAATTTTTTTTTTTGATTTATTAAGTCACTACAACCCATTACATTTATAGGCTGGACATGGCCTCCAAATCGAAAAAGTGCAGTGCCACCTGCACCTGTCAACTACCTGCATATTTCATCAAGTCGTTCATCTCATCTTGCGGGGTATCCCCAACACTGCGCATGCCAGTTCGCTACGTTCGCCTACCACTCAAGAACCCATTGTTTCACAATGGTTATCGTTTCTTCGAGCTATATGATGGTCAGGCCATTTACCACTTCAGCCTACTGATCCACTAGGCTATGTTAGTAACTCTAACTGCGGTTATCCTCGTTGTAAATTTTATCACGCATAAAATTCCGCCATAGCTCTCTCCATCAGTTTATAAACTATGTACATAACTTAGTTGATGTGTTCTGTGTTCACCACATTAGTACTAAATTTATTAAGCTAAAATATATTTTTTAAATAAGACATAATATGTACATTACAATTATTCCAAGTTCACAATATTGTACAAGGACCAATCACAACATTTTTGAGCTCTCAAAAACATCTATTGTCTACTCAAATAAGGAATTCGCAGCATAATAGAATTGGCGGCGAATTCTAAGCGTTGTTAATGCCTTTTAGAAACTGTGCCAAAAGCTGTTGGGAATTTCTGGACTATTTCCATTTTTATTATAATCAGTTTGACAACATAGTAATTATAGAGGTGTGAGAATTTCGTATAATGATACTATAATTAAAATAAAAGAAATAAGACACTTGTAAGCCTTTACAGTTTGATAACGAGCAGTAGTGCAATTGTGTTACTCTAGTGGAAATCATCTCAATATTTAATTACCTAAAATAAGGAAGGTATTAATGTAAAAAAGACATCGGCTTACAATCGAAACCGATATATTTACACAATACAACGATACCAAACGTGTTACGTCAAAACAATGCCATACCAAACGTGTTACGTCAAAACAATGTCATACCAAACGTGTTACGTCAAAACAATGTCATATACCAAACGTGTTACGTCAAAACAATGTCATACCAAACGTGTTACGTCAAAACAATGTCATACCAAACGTGTCACGTCAAAACAATGTCATACCAAACGTGTTACGTCAAAACAATGTCAGTCATAATTTCCAACAAAGTTAAATAATCGCATTGCAGATTTTATCAATGTGTACTTGGAGCTCTAAAGTTGTTTGGTTGACAGCATTAAATTTTTTTACAACAATATAGTGACAAAGAGCTACCAGTTCACCTGTTGGTGAATGGAAACAGCAGCCTATATGCACTTTCTACCCTCTCGAAACAAAGAAGACCACAGATGCACTATTACGCATGAGGACTAATATATCTCAAACCCGATAATTATACTAACTCTCTAACACTTCAAATCCGGGACTAAGTATATACTTAGTCCCGGATTTGAAGTGTTACTATATAGTAGCGTCTGTTAAAGTTGTGATAAAATATTTAATATATTTTATTAAATTGATTAAATTAATAAAATAAAAAAACCATATGAAGTTTGACTAATACGCCAATTAATTTAAGTACCCGTTTTATCGCATTTGTTGCAGTATAAGCGAAACGGTAGAATCATTTTGGTTTAACTGGCTTATTAAATGAAAAATATGTACTGATTATAAGTAGCACACTACATATAAAATTAAACTAACTACAATAGTGGGATAATGAAAGGACTCTGGCACATAGTATTGTGCCAGAGTAAATAGTACTGTACAATTGTTGATTGATCAATCAAATTAAAGTAAACTATTAAAGTTAAACAAAAACAAAAACAGAACATTTTTACAATACTGTATACACTCAAACCATAAAATACATAAAACAGGTAGAAAATAAACCTAGCAAGCTAACAGCATAGCAAAGTGGCAAAGCCATCAGCTTTGTAGCGGTTTCTAACGGTTGCCGTTGAGCAATCAGTTTCAAAATAGGAGGTTCAGATGCCTGGGTGATCAGTAATCGATTGCTGAAAACAGAATTTGAAAATTCGAAACCGTTCTCGAGATAATCGTGGGACAGACGGACAGACGGACGGACAGACGGACAGACGGACAGACGGAGAGACGGAGAGACGGACAGAAGGACAGACATCGTAAAATCAATAAGTGACTTCGCAAGCTTCGCCACTTAATAATAGCATTGAAAAATGATAGGTACATTGGTATAAGATAAATTTTACTCAGACTCGCAAAGTTAAGAAGCTATGCAACTAGCATAGAATTGTTTCAGTATCTAATATTTTTATTCAGAAACGTGATGAATTATTAATATTTTCTAAAAGCATCAAGTATTACTTTCATAAATATTTTTTGCTATCGTAATATAAATCTCTCAACAAACCGATTACAAACTGAATCGCTTATCGCTCACAACTTACGCCGCACCGATGACTTCCTCTCATCGACCACACACTGCAGCAAATTACATCCAATTAGCGTGCAGAAACTCACTGATGGAGGTTTTAAAAGGTGTAAAATTGTGTTAATTACGACCAACAATGTTTGCCCAACATCCAGTTTGGAAAACGTCCGCGCTTGCGACATGATCGCGTGCCGATTGACGGGAATCGAAACTCGTTGTTGTAAATCAGCGAGCGATTGTTCGTGGGCAGCTTTGTTTAAAAAATATTTCTTCGAACACACACACAGACAGAGAAAAAACCCAATTATTAATTAACGGTGTACGTGTTTTAATCTTAGTTATTTAAGTAATAGAACTTAAATGAAATTGCATCACCTTTATTTTTTACCCGATTGCCACAGAAGGAAGGTAATATTTTCGGGAGTATGTACGTACATTACTATGTCTATTTCTCTGGCACGCTCTGTAGTCTAAACGGCTTGATGTATTTTAACATATTATGAGGTGTCCTTATATTCCTCTTAATTGTGGGAGTGACATAGTCATAAGAGTATAGAAATGTTCTCTTTTCAGTTTATGCAATCGGTTTTTTTTTAATGATTGCTGTTTTAACTATTGGATTTATGTACGGTAGAGTACGGTACTAAGCATTTTACGAGTACGTGCTATGGGGCCCCAGCTTCGAATCCCGCACGAGCACGAGCTTGAATTACGTACAATTAATTATTATGAGTCAAGATGTTGGTCCATGTGCGATCAATGTTTGTAAAACGCCTTTACGTTACAAGAGAAAACATAGTGTATGGGTAATATTTTTATTAAAAATATGCCACTTCAAGAATGTGTCCATCAATAAGGCTACACACACACTTACAGTTATCACTGACACTAACAACTAATCGTACGAATTAATAATAACTATATAAAGTAAAAAGTAAACTCTTCCACTTCACCACGTCATCATCATCATCATCATTACAGCCCTTCACAAGTCCACGGCTGAACAAGACCACAAGGAATGCCACAAATCACGGTCTTAAACCACCTACGTCAATAGACTTCTTTCATATCTTACCAGATCGTGACTTCCATCTTGTGGGGGATCAGTTACTTAGGTTACTATCCACCACATCGTATTTGAAAGATTTAAGTCTGCTTATCGCTATATATTATAAACTACCCACCCATGCGTAACCGCTCACGATGTGATCAATTAAAGTGGCCTTAATTAAATTTAAGACTATTTACTTTATCATCTTTTCAATTTCTCAGACAGACACTTCCATTTTATTTATATGAATAGAATTCATTGTTTATTTTATCTATAACATGTCTGTGTTTTTAAATCACGTTAAAAACGTAATAAATGATCACAATCTTACTTTATCTGTGCCACTTTTCGCAATTTATCAATGATATGAAATCATTTATTAGAACGCTAATCTTTATAAACATTTATCTATAAGTATAAATGTGACACATGCCTTTACCGCTGCTTTTAAAATCGCGTGGCCTGGTAAAGCACGGTCGCGGAGCAGGAATTTTGTTATTGCATTGCATTTTTGAACCTAATTCCCATCATAAAAGGTTTTATTTCTATTGCAACTAAGATAGTTTTAGTACCTATTGAACAATATTTGTGATTCGAAAACCAAGTTTATTTTCAAATAATTAAAGTTCACATTTGTATGAATTGCAATAATTTGAAACTCTTCCTGCTCCGCGATCACGCTATAGTCAGACTACGGATAAGGTCTTGCTTGAGTCCAAATCAGTCAATCTATGTACGAACACACAAATAGTTGTAAGTTAATTTAATTTTTTATTTCATCTACTGCCTAAGGAATATTGTCTTTTCCGCCTTAAAAAAGGAGGACGTATTCAATTCAACTGTACAACTTTTTTCTTATTTTTATGTGTGTTTCCTCATAACTTTTTTCTGAGTGAACCGATTTCGGTGATTCTTTTTTTATTAAAAACTGGTGCTTCTCATGTCGTCCCATATAAATTTGATCAAGGTCTGACCAATAGCTTTTGAGTTATTCTTAATAATTTATATTGAAGTCGGTTGTACAAACTTTTTAATTTTTAATTATTAGTGCAAAAGGTCCTTTATATTTTTTTATAGGATAGAGTGACAAACGAGCACACAGTTCATCTGATGGTATGTGGTTGCTGTGGCCCACAGACATCTACATCTATCCTCGTTTGCGAATCAAAATACAGATGCGTTGTCATTCGTGAGGACTAAGATGGAATGCCTCTTTTCCAGTAAAAAATGTCTCCGGTTCTCTGCATAAGTGTAGTTCGTATGGTAAGCCATACGAAACACAGCAGTATTAAGCTGCTATTTTACGCTGGTATTGTGAGAGCGTGGTCCTTCCCCGGTCGAGCCGACCCATTCGTGCTACAACTATACTACTAATATATCTGCAGCATGGCTCTACCACGTCATTTGTTATTATAGTGCACCTTACCTGTAAATCTTTCTCTTATTTTCATTTAATTATTTTTCTGGGTTGTCTGGAACAGATTGCTATGTAGTAATAACCCCGGCTTTTATTTCTTCCTCAATATTTGTTTATTTTTGTTACATTAATTTTCCCTTGGTGTACAATGAAGAGTATTATTGTTGTTTATTGATATATAATAGCTTTATTTCCATAAAATCGTGTACAAAAATGGGCGGACATAATTCCACAAAGCATTCTTTAATTTTATACGTGGTAGAGACCTGGAGCTTTATTATGGTAATAGCACGAATGGGTCTGCACAACATGGTAGGAGCAAGCTCTAACCAATAGTAGCTTAATGCTATTGTGTTTCATATTATGGTAAGTGTAGAGCACCGTTGACTATTTTTACTGGAAACGACGCCTCGTTTCGTTAGCCTTCTATATTAGTCGTCAGGGGTGGTCTATGAGTCACAGCATCCACTGACCATCCGGTGGTCTGTTTGCTCGTTTCATCAGCATCATTATTATCATCATTACAGCGCTTCACAAATCCACTGCTGAACATAGACCTCCCCCAAGGAATACCACAAAGCAATCAGGTGGTCTGTTTGCTAGTTTCATCAGCATCATTATTATCATCATTACAGCGCTTCACAAATCCACAGCTGAACATAGACCTCCCCCAAGGAATACCACAAAGCACTGTCCCGAGCTATCTGCATCCATTGACTTCCTGCATGTTTTACCAGGTCGTCACTCCATCTAGCGGGGAGACGCCCTACGCCTGCCGGTAAGAGAATGCCACTCGAGAACCTTTCTTCCCCATCGGTTGTCGGTTCTTCGAGCTATATAGCCGGAAACTGCCACTTCAGCATACTAATTCTTTGGGCTATGTCGGTTACTCTGGTTCTATTGCAGATATCCTCGTTTTTAAGTTTATCACGCAGAGAAACGCCGAGCATAGTCCTCTCCATAGCTCGCTGAGCGACTTTGAGCTTCCTCATACGGCCAGCAGTGAAGGACAACCAAGCTCGTATATCACATTTATTTTTGTCTACCTCTATAACTATATTGCAGGTAATACTTATCGAAAGCCATTTATGCTTTGAAATTTATTGTTGCTTTTTTGTCCGTTTCGGGATTCAAACCCAGGACCCCGGGATTCATATCAATCGCGCTTACAACCAACCAACGAAGCCATCAAATACCAATATATCTCATCCTATTATTTATATGACATTAGATTATGGAGTTACACGCCTAATTTCAGGTATACAAGGGAGTTCATAATTACACTTAGTTAATGTCACGTTAAATGTGACACGCCCTTTCTAAATCTAAACACTGTCTTTAAACTGTCGTGTAATCACGTGGAGGAAAAACTCCTTGTAAGTGTGAACGTTACAAGTTAACAAAACATTCAGAGGTGGTGGCTACACTCCTATAGTACGTTCGCGTTAAGAAAATAGTGAGTCATCGTTGTCCGCCGGCCTGGCCACGCCCCGCAGCCAATTAAAATGCAAGAAATTAGAAAGTCGAGTTCACAGTGACCAGTTGAAGTCAGTACAATATAATAAATATTTAATAGATGAGACTGCTAAAAGTAATGGCATTACAATTCTTCGCCTACCGCCTTACCATTGCAAACTTAATCCAATAGAATTGGTTTGGGCCCAAATAAAAAATTATATTGGTGCCAATAACTCCACGTTCAAAATGAGTGACATAAAAAAATATTAGATGACGCAATAGCATTAATAGACGCTAATCGTTGGAAAAAGTGCTGCGACCACGTGATACGCGAAGAAAATACCATGTGGAATTTGGATGACATCATGGAACTTGCAGAACAAAATTCTTTCATAATTAATGTAGCTGGAGAATCTAGCGATACTGATTAGTGATTTAAGTAATTTTAAGAAAATTTGTTTCCATTAAACTTAATTAAATGTTGGAAAAAAAGAGTTTTTACTCCACTGTGAATACACCTTTACCCTGTAGTTGCACTGATGACTCACTATTTTCTTAACGCGAACGGACTATAGTGTGCCAATAAACAATCCAATTCCATTTCATTCGCGTTAACCGCTTACAAATGTTTAACTATAATTCCATTATATTATATTCTATATTATGGTAGGGCCACGATATATAGAATACCTGATGGTAAGAGGATACTGCGGCTTATAGACTACTACATTTTTTTAATATAAAATAATGATGACAAACGAGGACACAGTCCACCCGATGGTAAGTGGTTGCTGTGACCCATAGACATCTACATCTATCCTCTATTACAAATCAAAACGCAGATGCGTTGTCACTCGTGAGGACTAAGATAGAATGCCTCTTTTCCAGTAAAAAGGGTCTCCGGTTATATACACAGAATACCAGCGTAAAATAGCAGGAGTGTAGAAACACTCCTGCTATTTTACGCTGGTATTCTGTGAGAGCGTGGTCCTTCCCCGGTCGGGCCGACCCATTCGTGCTACAACTATACTGTTAGTATAGCTACAGCATGGCTCTACCACGTAATAAATATCTTTCCTTGATTAAGAATCAAAATGCGAATGCGATGTCTAGGGACTGAGATGTAATGCCTCGCTTATAATAAATAATTATAACTTTTAACAGTAAGTAAAAACCGCCTTAATATTGCTAAATAATTTAAAATAAAAAAATTTGTACAGCCGACTTCAATATAAATTATTAAGAATAACACAAAAACTTTTTTTCTCACCTTGATCAAAAGGTAACGCACGTAAAAAAACATATACAATCGAATTGAGTACCGTCTCCCTTTTGAAGTCGGCAGAAAAGAAGTCATTTATTTGCTACCCTTACGGGTAGAAGTTTTTCTCCAAATTTATATGGGACCACTCTTCTAGTATAACATATTTAATAAAAAAAGAATCACCATATGGAATACATATATATACATACAAAGAACATACACTAATTGAGAACTTCCTCGTTTTTGAAGTCGGTTAAAAAGGGTCTTCAGCTCTCTACACTAACCATACGAAAGACAGCAGCATTAGACTGCTATTTCACGCTGGTGTTCTGTGAAAGCGTAATCATTCCCCGGTGAAGCCATATTACAGCCACAGCGTGACTCTACCACATAAAAATTAACACCCACCGGAATATACGTAGCGTTATTCGCGCCCACGCGTGTTGGAACTTATATAATTATATAATTAACCGCTTAGAGAACTAAACGATAAAAAATAAAACAACATTTAAGTTACGCAACTAATGGCCGCGTTCGAAATGTAAGATTATTTCAAACATTTACATACCGGAAGTTATTATAAACGCGGGTAATAGTATAAATTACAGATTGGGATTACAAGTTACCAGTAATGAGAACCTATTATTATTAATATGTTATGAATGTTTAATGTGACGATGTAATTGTTATAATCAAAAAATCTCAAGTTAGTCTTTATACGTCTCAGCTGGGTACCGGTCTCCTCTCATATCTGCGAGGATTTTTAGGGTTAGTAAATGTCCACCACGTTGTTCCCGGGAAACAGTATTTGATTATTATTTTTATTTAATTTTGAAACATACAGGTTTCTTTCAGCACGTTAATCCGACGGTCCAACGCCTGATCTCTCTCCGATCCTGTCGGTTTGCTATCCGATCAGACTTGAGATCACTCATATATGAGGGCATAGAGAGTGCCTCTTTGCTTCCGCACATCCTAAGCATGCGTAGGATTGTGTTCTGTCCTACTCAGATAACTAGTGTCCGTTGAGATTGGCCAATTACGTCGTCGACGATGGCGACGGGTCCAAGGGTTTAATACTCGCAAAGTTATTTTTTTATAGGACAGGGTGACAAACGAGCACACAGTCCACCTGTTGGTAAGTTGTTGCTGTAACCCATAGAAATCTACATCTATCCTCAATAAAGAATCAAAATGCAGATGCGTTGTCACCCGTGAGGACTAAAATGGAATGCCTCTTTTCCAGTAAAATGGGTCTCCGGTTCTCTACACTCATCATAACGAAACACAGCAGTGTCAAGCTGCCATTTTACACTGGTATTCTGTGAGAGCGTGGTCCTCCCCCGGTCGCGCCGACCCATTCGTGCTACAACTATACTACTAATATAGCAAAGTTATGCGTTATTATTATTATTTTTGGGGCATTTAAATAATATTAACATCTGGTAGGACTTTATTTATGGAATATGGGTGACAAACAAGCACACAGTCCACCTGATGGTAAATTGATGCTGAGACCTAAAGACATCTACATTTATCTTCGATTAAGAATCAAAATGCAGATACGTTATCACACCTGAGGACTAAGATGGAATGCCTCGTTACCAGTAAAAAGGGCCTACGGTTCCCTACACTGGTAATTTGTGAGAACGTGTGGCCCTACCCCGGTCGAGTCCACCCATTCGCGCTACAACTGTACATTTAATATAGCTGCAGCATGGCTCTACCACGTATAATTAAAATTATTCGGAAATTCAGTTCATCAGAAATCCAATTTTCAATCGGAAATTCAATTCATCAGTGAAGGTCAGGATTGATAACACATCAGTTAGTTGCTTAGAGTTAGCTCGTTAGCCTCTCTAATATTGTCAACGTAAATAAAGTTTAACCCACAAAAATAATTCTTCTCCATCTTAAATAACATTAATCATAATTTAAGTTATTCGTTACATGGATAATAATATGTTTTAACCCACAAGTTGACCTCGGAGCGGCGTGTCCTACGTTCGGTGTAGCCCCAAGCGGTTTAATTAGTTTTAGTGAGATAAGATCGATTTTAATATTTTTAATGTTTCCTTGACAATGTAAGAAATTTGTTATCTCATCCCTTCGTATATATTTAGCGTTTTTTTATTTACCTTTATTTAACCATTTTTTTAAATGTTACCTCAGCATTAGGATATTCTCCTGTAACGCAGAGGCAGTTTACAAACATAAATTGTATAAGGACATCCAGACCCGGAACAACTATTTGTAGGCCACACAAATACTTGTTCCGTGTAGGATTCGAAACCGGGACCCCCAGAGCTGCAACCAATGTTAAGCCACTGCGCAACGACGAAATCAAAGCTAAGAAAACCATAGGGTAGAACTTCGAATATAATCGCTCTCGAGGATAACTAAATGCGCGTTTGCGTTCCTCATTTTGTTCAAATATTCACAGGTCAGTTTCAGTTTCAGTTTGTCAAACCAAAAACAGAAAACATTATACATCCATAAAATGCTACGCGCGAATGGAGGCAAAAGTCATCGGCCACCTGAACTATCTGCCAGCTACATGGCTACATCAAATATGTTGTATGTATAAGTGCGTACGGCCTCTAATCAAATCTGTCGCTCTTAAAATCTATGACGAGACACAAATTATAATCCGATCGCATTCGGCCGAAGGTGGTAAATACGTATAATTCTGTACGAGACCACGCATGAGCTCTGTTGTAACAATACCAAAAGGTATCCGGTAGTTTGTTGGTCGATCACATACAAGATACTCGCGCTTATAAATCGCGCCAAAATACTACTAATAACATCGTTTAGAAATACAGCAAAAATTTAAAAAAAAATCAAAACAACCCGAAACAAAAAACGCTGATGATCTACAAACGGCTGAACAGATTTTCTTGAAAGATATCTAAGAACACTCTCGATTAAGGCATCTTTCAAAAAAAAACTATCAAAATCGGTTCATTCGTTCAGGAGCTACGATGCCACAGACAGAAACAGATACACACTACAGACATATAACACCCCTCTGTTATCGTCGGGGTTAAAAATGCCTTTAGTTGAAGCACAACTCTCACCATCCGAAACACAATATTATCACACATTTTTCTGCTGTTTAACGCCACGTTAGTATTCCGTGACAGCGTGGTCCTGCCTCGGTTGAGCCGACCCAATCTTACTGCGGGGTGGCTCAAACACGTAAAATGTTTAGTTATAAGCAAAGGACCACACCTCCCGTTTTGAACGGGACTGTCCCTTTTGTCGGTCACCTGCCACGTTTTCCGAAATCGCGCGAAAATTTAAAATTATGAAGTTCGTCAGACACGAACGGTACGAGAGCGAGACCAACCAAAAAATAACCGAATGGGATAATTTTAAAGTTTCCACAGAAACATTTTCATTCATTCTTACACACTTTCTTTCGCACCAACAATCTTCAACATATTTTCTTTTACATTTTAATCCAATATATTTTATATGTAACTGGGTCAAATGCTACAGTAAAAGAGTATTTTTCTATTATGAATAAATTTTGGACCTCTAAAAAATATCACTTACAGGTTCGAGTTTTAAAGGCGATGTTGATAACAAATGTTAATATAAAAAAACATGCCCAGAATTTTATTCTTATTTAAAATCATCACCAACTTTATCAAAGTAAATTTGTTCCACTGACAAATGTAATTAATAATTTAAAAAAAATATGTTGCATTTAATAATTAGTGTCTGAGGAACTTTGCTTCAATGAAGCTCGTGAACTGGTGGTGATTGATTTTTATTTTTCACAATTAGTTATAATAAAGCTAATTATAAATATATTATAGTGAACACTAATTGCATAAAGTTACAGTTTTTCGTAAATAAATAACGTTAAAAAGTTGTGTTTATTTTTATTGTCATTTTTGGCGAGTATAAATAGACTAATGTTCCGTTTTGAGTTATAAAATAAACGGTCAGTTTAGTTATAAGGTGTGTTTAAATTTTACTTAAAGCCATTTAAAAACATGATGTATTATATTGTAGTACCTACTAACAGAATAGTGTCAAGAACGCTGACTTTATTTCCACGTTGAATGGCCATTGATTCGTTTTATGTCAGCCTTTTGAAGACTATAAGGTAGGCATTTTCCTGTACGCACAATATTTGCCTATAGTATGTGCCAAATCGATTGAGAAAAACGGACAATGACCTTTCGGTCGTTTAACCAGGGGTTACAAACCTTCAATATATAGGCACATTTTATATGTAGTACTTTCTTTATTTATAATGATTTTTTATAATGATTGATATAATATATATTTATTAACTATTATTAAAAAGTTATGTGAAAGATCGCTGTAGAAGAAAAATCATCTATTGTTATAAAGTACTTTATTCATTTAACAACAAAAAACATTAATTTATAACACATATAAAGATTCGAGTGATAACGACACCGAATAAGTACGTACTTATGCAAAAGATAAAACTTTATTTTTAATATTATATAAGAACTTTATTTTTATTCGGTGCAATCATCACTCGTATCTTCACTTGATGAACTATCTGTAACATTAATTATAAAGCGATCTGCAGTTTGGTCAATTCTATCATCCATGCC
The DNA here is from genome assembly GCA_033319125.1 of Parnassius glacialis. NCBI lineage: Eukaryota > Metazoa > Arthropoda > Insecta > Lepidoptera > Papilionidae > Parnassius > Parnassius glacialis. The sequence goes on along the minus strand of JAVANC010000002.1, from coordinate 3,152,822 downwards.
ACGCATTATTTGTTCAACCTTAAGGACATGCTGAACACAGTTTTTCCATTTATCTGGCGTGATTTGAGTTAAACCATCTTTAAGTAAATTTTTAACATCTTTTAACTTGAAAGTTGTATTTTTTCGTGCAACGTACCCTTTCACATCTGCCCACACAAGTTCAATGGGGTTAAGCTCACAGTGATAAGGAGGTAACCTTACCACTGTGATGCTTTTTTCTTTTGCCATCTCGTCGGTGACGTAACTTCGATAGTTATCTTTAACTGCCTTTATTTTTTCCATTAAGTGGGTCTTTGTGTCCGAGGGCACGTATGCGATCTGTTTAGATTCTAGCCATTCCTGCATATTTTGTTTCCGCCAAGACATTGTTGGGGTTTTTTCTAAACGTCTGGAGTGGTAACTAGCGTTATCCATAACTATGACATCGCCGCTTTGCAGTTTTTCTATTACTTTTCTAAACCAGTCCTCGAAATGGAGAGCGTCCATACTCTCATGGTAGTCACCAGTAGATGATGATTCAAATACCCAATCACATCCCTCCAAAAAGCCATTTTCATTGCCAACGTGTACAACTATTAATCGCTTTCCTTTACCCGAAGGGGCTTTCGCGCCAGTAGAGTAGCCTTCTAACCGTGATTGACGAGAAGATTCAATTGTGGTGTCTTCCCATACCTTTCCCATAGTATGACCTGCGTTAATCCATGTTTCGTCAAGGTAAAAAATGTTACGTCCCTCGTTTCTTAATATTTGTATTTCTCTCAAATATCTGGTACGCCACAGAACTATCTCTGGGCGATCTATTAGACCACTTTTTCTGTTTCTCTTTATATATTTGAATTTTAAATGGCGCAACACACGTCGCAGGGAAGTTTTGCTCAAGTTTGGCAACTGGTCATCTTGATTTATACTGAGCAAAATTTTGTCTAAAGTCGGTAATTCTCCTGCAAGAAAGAACTGATGCACTTTCGCTCTTATAGCCGATTTATCAAAATCGTCCAACTTGTCAATTACAGACTTTTTTCTTTTATTAATTATTCCCTTTTCTGGTATTTTATGGGAATCTCTATACACGCTTAATACGCGATATATAGTGCTCTTGCTGACTCCTGAGATCTCCGAAACCTTTTCTACCATATTAACGTTTGAAGGATACACGTCTTCGGGCCAGGTGTTTTTGACATATTTGTATACATTAATGATAATCTCTTGTTCCCCGACCGACAAAGTGGTAGGTTTTCTCTTTTTTACTGGTGACGTTAAAGGTGCTCCAGAAGATGGGCCTGTAAATAAATGACAAAAATATACTACCATAGTACTACATCACATAAATACATATTGTTTTAGAAAATAAATACCACATGGTCACATAAAAAGAGCGCTTTAAGAAATAGAAAGGCTACGTCGTCGCATTTGTACCTATTTGTACGTACCTGCTACGTTTATTATGGGTCGGCGACGTCTCTTTCCACTTGATGTTGAAGGACCGGGTCCTTCACCAAATTCTCCTGAACTCATGTCGATTTAGTAACGACCGTCACAGTAAAACTAATATAACAGATTCAAAAAACAAAAACTTAACGATATAACAAATTTAACAGTAAAAACTCAACTAAAACAATGCAATGAATGCTATGAATTACCCGAGACGTACACACGCAAGCGCTATCCGAACACGAATGAAAACAAAATGGCGGACCGGCCCAAAAAAGGTGACGCATCTCTGGCTGCCATTGTCACGTTTCTTTTAGAACGAACTGACGTAACGCGCGTTTTGTTTATTTTAAAGGGATGAATTTGCAAAAGCTCAATATGGTGATTATATTGCTTCAAATATTTTTTTAATATGAAACTGTTATTAAATGAATTGCTGCGTTACTTACCATAAATTGAAATATAAAATATAACACATTTTTCGCGATGTACCGTAAGATTTTACTATGTTTATAGGAACCACAGACAATATTATTTAAGAAACAAAAAAACAAAACATATGTGCTGACCTAGAAGTGGGAATAATATCAATATTTAAATATTGTTATCACATCTAAATTGAGATTTTGTAAGTTACGCCTTTTGACACTCGGCTCATATCTGAGGTCATTGTCCGTTTTTCTCAATCGATATGGCACATACTATAAGCATTTTTCTAAAGAATTGCCCTTACACTCTGCTAGACTAGGGTTGGTCATTAAATAAAAATTAATTGGCAACCATTCACCTATAATATTGCACTACGTTACACAAAGGGAAAATCTATTTTAACCGTTCGTCTGTCCCGTGCATTACATGTAATACATTGCTACTGTCTTACTATTGTGTCTGCACACTGGACAGTTAAAATGTTAACAGACATTTTTTAGAATTAATAATAATAATAATTTCTTGCAGACTTAATTTCGGTCACGACGGCCAGTCACAGCGGAAACTAGCCATTTGCGTAGGACAGGACTGTACTTCCAGAGTGTATGCGCAAAGGTGCACTCTCTATTCCCTCACTCTCATAGTCCAAAGTAGACATGCGTCAATCGTGAATGATTCGATTATTTGACTTTATGAGACTTTATGAGATTAACTGCAAGAAACTTCCTGCCCCTTCTTTTTAAGTTCGACCCAGAATTCAAACCCGGAACCTCAAACTCAGCAGTCGCACTTACGACTAAAAGACCAATGAGGCAGTCGATAAGAGTTGTTAATAAAATTAGTCGATATAATTTAAAATTAAAAATTTTGTACAGCCGACTTCAATATAGGTTATTTAAGAATAACTCAATAACCATTCGTCTGACCTTGATCAAATTCATATGGGACCACACGAGAACTATCAGCTTTCATATAAATAATTTAAAATTAAAAATTTTGTACAGCCGACTTCAATATAAGCGACTTCAATATAGGTTATTTAAGAATAACTCAATAACCATTGGCCTGACCTTGATCAAATTCATATGGGACCACACGAGAACTATCAGCTTTCATATAAAAAAGAATAATCCAAATCGGTTCGCCCAGTACAAAGTTATGAGGTAACACATATAAAAAAAAACATACACTCGAATTGAGTACCGTCTCCTTTTTGGAAGTCGGCAGAAAAGGAATCATCGAAATCGGTTCGCCCAGTACAAAGTTATGAGGTAACACACATAAAAAAAAACAAAAAAAAACATACACTTGGATTGAGTATCGTCTCCTTTTTGGAAGTCGGCAGAAAAGGAGACGGTACTCAATTCGACTGTATGTTTTTTTTATGTGTGTTACCTCATAACTATTTACTGGGTGGACCAATTTCGATAATTCTTTTTTTATTTGAAAGCTGGTAGTTCTCGTGTGGTCCCATATGAATTTGATCAAGGCCAGAACAATAGTTTTTGAGTTATTCTTAATAACTTATATTGAAGTCGGCTGTACAAAATTTTTAATTTTTAATTATAAGCTGTATTCTGCGCGAGCGTGTCCTTCCCGGTGGAACCAACTGATACGTGCTTCAGTAATCGTTACGGCTACAGCGTTGCACTACTACGTTACCGATACCGTTACGATTACAGTCTCTATTAAAGTTTACTGCTGAATATAGACCTCCCCCATAGATTGCCTAATAGGGGGGATATTTGCCATAGTTACCAATCGCAGGTCTTTATTTTTAGCCGTTATCAGGAAGACGCTGCTGCCCATCTCCTGATTTGTTTCCCTCTGTCGCCCCTTACGACACCCACGGGATGATACGGGGTAGTGGATATTCTTACACGGCCACTACACGGTAACTACGTACTCGTGCTACGAGAGAAAAAAAATTCGATCGGAAACCCTTTGAAAACTTATGGTAATATTCGTTAAATAATAGAGAAGGATCGTATTAAGAAACAAATTCTTGTTTCGGTTCGCGAGGGGGTCGCGCGGAAGAAGCGCAATGCTCGGACGAGGCGAGGAAAGGGTAATTTTTGACTTAGGGTTGTGTAACTGTCGATATTGACAAATATCGCCAAAAATATACACGATTTGTTTTTTATTATTATTATTATAAGCCAGTACTTTACTATCCCACCTGATAGTAAGTGGTAATGCAGCAGAAGATGGTAATAATGCAGCAGAAAATGGAAAACCGTCATTGTTAGCTTAACAAAAATCTATTACCTCTTGCCATGAAGACACATTGATCGACAATCGAATGTTTAGACAGATGCTAGCAAATTATCCCACTCCTAGTTCAAATACATATCAAAAGTACACTGCTGAACAGTAGTGGCGATGTAAGAATATCCACTAACCCATATCATTCTGTCGGTGTCGTCAGTGACAGAGGGAAACAAATCAGGAGATGGGCAGCAGCGTCTTCCTATTAACGACTTAAAATAAAAAAAACTGCGGTTGCCAACCCGCTTGCCAAGCGTGCCAACTATGGCAAATATCCTCCTTATGAGGCAATCTATGGGGGAGGCATATGTTCAGCAGTGGACTTATACATATAATATAAAATAATAATTTTTTAAATCGATCATAAAAAATGTCCAACACCAATTAATTATCAGCAACAAACCGTATCGATATCGATACAGTTTCAACCCTAGCTAGGGTAGCATCGACATTTCCATGTAGGTCGCATAAAAATAACATTTTCGCCTGCCTCCCCAAAAGCACATCTGTTCAAATATTGAGTTGCGCTGCACGCTACAAGCCGCCGCCTGCGGAATAACAGATCGGCTGGAGTGTCTTAAGGATTGCCTCTTATTATATTTAGAAATATTTAGAACAACGGTAACACGAGAATGTGAACATTGTTTTGTTTATAAAAAAAAAGGTGGCAAACGAGCACACACTCCGCCTGATGGTAAGTTGATGCTGCGGCCCATAGACATCTTTCCTCTGTTAAAATTCAAAATGCAGATGTGTTGTCACCCCTTAGGACTAGGATGGAATCGTCTTCAGGTGAAAGGTTCTCCGGTTCAGTACACTTACCATACGAAACACAGCAGCATTGAGTTGCTGTTTTACGTTGGTATTCTGTGAAAGCGTGGTCCTTCTCCGTGGCACACAATCCTCACAGAATATCACGGCCAGATGGTCACGGCTCCGTGGCGCAGTGGCTTAGCAAATGAGTTGCAGAACTAAGGACCGCAGGTTCGAATCCCACATAGATCAAGTATTTTATGGCCTACAATTAATTGGTCCGGGTCTGGATGTTTCTCCTTGTGCAATTTATGTTTGTATACTGCCCCCACAATACAGGAGTAATTCCTAGTGTGGAGGCTACGTTAAAAAAAACTAAAAACTTCTACGATCGAGCCGACCTATACGTACTACAACCATTATATAGCTGCAGCATCTACCTACTCCATGACTCTTTTATATTAAGCCACGGCAAAACCAAGGCTTATAACAAAAAGCTAGATTTTTTTATAAAGGGGGCAAACGAGCATGCGGCTCACCTGAAGATCAGTGACTACCGGCGCCCATGAACAACCGCAACACCAGGGAAATTGCGGGTGCGTTGCCGGCCTTTTAGAAAAGTGTACGCTCTTTTCTTGAAGGTCCCTAAGTCGTATCGGTCCGGAAAAATCACCGGTGGTAAACAATTCCACAGAGAAGTTGTACCGTTACCACGTTAGTTGTTGTGATGGATCGCCAAGCATCCAGATGGTGAGAATAGTATCGTGAATTATGACGAAATGTGCGTTCATGAAATTTGGCAGCTGGAATTAATCCGAACAACTCCTCAGAGCACTCCCCGTGGTAGATTCGATAGAAAATGCAAAAAAAAAAGGAATGCAACATCCCTACGCAGCGCCAGTGAATCGAGCCGAACAGAAAAAACTCTGTCGTCGACGATTTGAACCGCTCTGCGCTAGTCAAGTGAAAGGAGCTGGCACTGGGGTGCTCCGACCCAGAACAGTATTCCATGTGAGGCCGAACTTGCACTTTGTAAAGTTGCAAGCGATGTGCCGGCATGAAATACTGTCTCGCTCTGCTGAGCACGCCAAGCTTTTTATAGCTAATTTGGCTTCCCCTTCCAAGTGACCACGAAACTGCACAGTATTCGATATGTCGACGCCGAGGATTCCGATGCTAGCTAAGGCAGCAAGGGCAGTACTTTGAAACTGAGGAAAAACGACAAAGGGGTTCTTTGTAGCGATTAACGCGCAAACTTGTGTCTTCTGGGGATTAAATTGGACTAGATTTAGGCGTCCCAAATCCGAGACTTTGTTCAGCAAAGACTCGAATTCAGACATAAGTTTGTCCCGGTACTCCGCGACGTTTTCCCGAGAAATATTGGCACGGCCGGTGTATAAGGGATCACCAGTACTGTCGTCTACATAGCAATGAATGCAAAAGAAACAGCGTTGGTGATAGAACTCAACCTTGTAGAACACCAGCGTTAGTAAGCTTGTAATCAGAGCATGCACCGTCTACTACAACGTTGATGCTCCGATCAGCAAGGAAACTAGTAACCCAATTGCACTATTTCTCGGGAAGCCCATAGGAAGGGAGCTTCGAAAGAAGCTCTTTGTGCCAGACCCGATCGAAGGCCTTCGCTATGTCCAAATTAATGGCTAATGCCTCCCCCTTGGACTCTTCTGCCTCCGCCCATCTATGAGTCAGGTAGAATAAAAGATCACCAGCTGATCGACTCCAACGAAAACCATATTGGCGGTCACTAATCATCTGGTGAGCCTCAAGGTACCTCATGAGCTGGCAGTTTATAATGGACTCCATTATTTTAAAGAACAAGGATGTGATAGCGACAGGCCTGTAGATGAACGGGTCTGAGTCGTCACCTTTTTTAGGGATCGGGTGGATCAAAACTGTCTTCCATGAATTCGGAACTACGCCTTGGGAGTAGGAGTACCGGAAAAGACGCGTTAAAATCGGTGCCAACTCCGGAGTATACGTCTTCAGTATAATGAGAGAGACTCTATCAGGCCCACTCCATTTGCTGATGTCCAGGGAGAGGAGTGCTTTGCGAACCGTGCGCTGTGTAAACCGAAAATCCGGCATGGAGCACTAACACCGCGGGATGGTCGGCGGTGTTCCCCCATCATCGAGAGTGGAATTGGACGCAAAGAGAGAGCCTAACAGATCAGCTTTCTCCTTTACGGCATGGGCCAGTGAGTCGTCCTCTGTGCAGAGATGGAAGAGATGACTGACAGAAATTCCCTTGGGCAGCCCTGGCGACAGACCAGAATGCACGGGTTCCCGAAGGAACGTGAACTAGCTTCTCGCCAATTCTGCCGATGTGCTCAGACCTTGCCTTGGGAATGACTCTTTTGGAGGACCCGAAATTGGAGTTATCCTTTTTTTAAGAGCGCTGGTGTTTACATCCCGAGACGTTGATGCGTCAGCCCAGGCCCGGTAGCACTCCTATTTATAGCGTGATGTTATTTTACAGGAGCGACCAAACCATGGCTGGGATCTGCCTCCGATGAGCACCACAGAGGATGGAATAAAAAATTCCATACCCTGAAGTACCACATTAGCAACAGAATCGGCAACAACGCCGGGTTCTTCCGGCGAGAAGCAAACTCGCCCAGAAGGGTAGGATGCAAAAACAACCGCATGCTATCCCAATCGGCCGTCCTATAGGGCTAAACACGGCGGCAGCCTGCAGAAATTTTAGTGAAGCATTAGTGTGAGTGGCACCACACTCCGGACAAGACAATAGCCCGATAGGCCTAAAGGGGCGTCGACGGAAACCTAATATCCGTCCAGATGAGAGGTCAGCAGAAAATCCAACAGGGAAGGTGCATGATGCTTCATCTGAAATCCGCATAATAATAATAATAATAATTTATTTGCATAAAACATGGTATATAATAGATTTTACAGAACGTTTCAGATCAGCATGTTTTGCTACGATTATTCATAGCTAGCAATATTTTTTTTTTACATTAATATTTTTGGCTACAAAAATCCTTAACGCTATAGAAATTATAATTATTTAGCCACTGATATAGTTTTAATTTAAATGATCTTGTATTTAATGTTTTTAAGTAATTAGGTATCTTATTATATAAGTGAACACACATAAATAACCAACTTTTATTATATTTTCTTATTCTAGGATTATCGTTAAGTAGAAGTCTATAAGGATCTCGACGACTGCGGGGATTTACATCATCTATCGTTGTAAACAAGGTTTTGTGCTTCTGTACAAACATACATACATCATAGACATAAAGTGATGGAAGTGGTAATAAGCCAAGTTTTTTAAACACTGGTCGACACGATTCATTCGGTTTTAGCCCACATATAGCTCTAATGCATTTTTTTGCGCGACAAATGCTTTATTTTGATCAGTGCTGTTGCCCCACATTATGAGACCATACCGCAGTAAAGATTCCTATAGATAGATATAGATAGGCGAAGTAACCAGCTGTGTAAGATCATATGCCAAGGCAAAGTCATAAACGGATCTCTCCCCGCATAATCGGTTGAACGTGAACCGAGCCACTCGACGTGGTGGGCGCCAAGGATTACGATCTATGCGGATGGGATCTGCTGTAACAAGGAATCTGTAGCCATTTGGACGTGGTCGAAGAGTCGGTCTGTTTCGGCATTACCGCTATGGGACCTATAGAGGCACCCGTAGCCCGGGGCACAATGGAGTGTTCTAATTTGTACCCCGAGTAGGAGAGATATGAAGTATCAGCCGGAGAGGACACCTGAGCCTCGGTTTTAAAAGAGTAAGTCTCCAGATGGAAGTGGACAGCGTTAAGGTTGGAACGAAGTCCCCTAATGTTGCAAAAATTCACGGATAGCGTGACAGGGGTCGCCTTGGCCTTATTGCTCCGCTTGCCCTGGAGCAGTTTTAGTCACGAGCGGAATTGTGCGCCCTCCCCACCCAAAACGCGGGGCAGCCTGAGCATCCACGCTCAGGAGTGGAATAGCTTGTTCGTGGATGCTCAGGGATTTTCCAGGGGTGCTGCTACCCTCCTGGGGTATTCTTCCCTTTAATTCCGCTACCATGTTGATGGGGGGAGGGGGGATTGGGCCTCCGGCCACCTGCACTTACCAAGTGAAACGCAGAAGTAAACCTTTACTTCACGCTGGTATTCTGTGAGGTCGTGGTACCACCACGGTTCGAGCCGACCCATCCGTGCGACAGCAAAACCTACCGCTTGGCTCTACCACTCTTAAAATATAAGCTTCCTAAAGCTTATTATACCCGCAGTATATAGTTGTAACTCAGTTTAATGGTTGTTATATAGTAATAGTAGTATTAAGTATCAGTCTTACGTCCCACTTTTTTATAGGACAAGGGGCCAACGAGCATGCGGCTCACCTGATGATAAGTGAATACCGCCGCCCATGAACAACTGAAAAACCAGGGGAAACAAGGGAATTGCAGATGCGTTGCCGGCCTTTTAAAAAGGAGTAGGCTCTTTTGTTGAAGGTGCCTAAGTCGTATCGGTCCGGAAAAATCGTTGGTGAACAGCTGAACACTGACTTCCACTTATTCTGAGTGGGTTTTAGAGCAATGAGAGTTAATAATCTTTCGCTCAACAGATGTCGCTAGTTGACACTGAGGTGAAGTTTTTTGTTACACAATGTCATTTAATTGAGAAATTAAATAAAAGTCTATCTGTTGCTAGAGTATTAAATTAATGTACAAAACAATGCCTCAGTGGTTTGTTCTTTAATTATTTGCACATTTCTAGCTCTTTTTTTTTGATGATTCTCCTTTTATGAATATCTGTGGTTTGGTTTATTTATTTTTATCTTTAATATAAAATATAACTAATAGTACAGAAATAAACATTAACCTATACATTTTTCGAACAAATTAGTCATTTTAAGTAGCGCCGCCCTGGTGGTCGTGAAAGTCGTGGATACCCTCATTAGCACGTCGTGCTACTCTAGTGCGTGTGGGCGGACTTCATATCTCCGAATGTTTCATTTCTCAGACATGCAGGTTTCCTAATATTTTCCTTCACCGCCGAGCACGTGGTAAATCAGCGCTTAAAACTGCAACTAATAATTTTATTGGTGTCGGCGGAGAGCAAGTTCGGGTTGATGGGGTTTGATATATTTTCAGTGTATTTTTTTTTAAAAAGTGCTGATACCATTTTATCATCCCGTGGATGTCGTTAGAGACGACAGAGGAAAAAGAAACAGGAGATAGCTAGCAGCTACTTCCTGACCGCTGACCGCCACGCTTGGGCGATAATAACAAATGTCTCCGCCATGAGGATATCTATGAGGAAATTCTTAGTCCAGTGTGGACTTTTAATAAGCCAAAATAAATAAATGTGTCTTGGTATTACCATTTATTTAAATAATTTAAATAATAAAATCATAAAGGAAAAAGAAATGATGCGCAATACAGACCGCACTAAAATTGTCCAAAGACCGTTGGCCGAAACTGACCAAGTGTCAAGAAAAGCGATTTGGCAGTTAATAATTCAATCAAGGTAAATCAGTTGAAGTGCAATCTGAGAAGTAACAATTGGATCACCAATTTGTATGTCTCAAGGACAAATTAAAGAACAAAGGTGATGTTACAATGTAAAGTATAACCCAAAACCTACAAGCCCAACTGCTATCGACAATGGCGATCTGAGTAATTCGTAATACTAATATTTTATTGTGAAAATATTGATTTTGTGGTGGATTTAGGTTTTTTTAATAAAACTTAAGTAACAAACAAACTTACAGACCACCCGATGGTAAGTTCTGTGGTCCATAGACATCTACGTTTATTCTCAGTCAAGAATCAAAATGCAGATGCGTTGTCACCCTTGACGACTAAGATGGAATACCACGATTCCAGTAAAGAGTCTCCGGTTCTCTACACTCACCTTTTCTAAATGAGCACAGCAGCATTAAACTGCTATTTTAAGCTGGTATTCGGATGGAGCCGACCTATTCGTGCTGCCACCAGAATATATAGCTGCAGCGTGGCTCTACCACGTATAAAATGAATGGGTATAGATGGGAAGTTGTGAAAGGAGTGATAGGCGACTAGTTCATCGCCTAAACAATCACAAAGTTAATGCTACATGTTAGGCAAGTTCAAGTCTTAGGCAAGTTCAAGTCTAAATTAATAAAGTATTTTTTTTTTTGCTAAACGTGGCGTGAGTGGCTAATTGCTGTTAAGACTTTACCTACCCCTCTGGTATTACAAGCGTGTCGTATACGTATGCACACAAATCCTACTTGAAATGCGAAGATATGACTTATGAAAAAATATGAAATTGCAATATCAAGAAGGAAGAACTGAGCAGTAAACGTTCTAATGAATGCAAAATTATGGACCATAAAATCTCTAATAAGAACAATGAAGTTGCATATGAGTTAAGGAACGTCCTACGGCTTTGGTTTATTGCGTTATTTTTCCAGCAGAAAAACAAAACAATCCCACTCTTGAACCACCAATGCAGAATGTTTTAAAAACAAAAACTTATTCTTAACGTGAAGATAATGATACTTTTAACCGAGATCAATACAGCGAGTAGGTTCTATATTCGATGCATATGTTTTTATTTTTTATGTATGTTCATTTATTTTTTTTAAAATGGTGAACCGAAATAAATAATTCTTTTTTGTTATGTAGGTCATTTTTTAGGGGTAGTCAATTATACATTTTTAAGAAAGAAAATCCATTCCTAAGGATGAAAATATAAAGAATAATGATTGTAATGTACCTATTTAAACGACATTCTTATTGTTACTTGATCTCGTGATATTTTTTTATATAAGGGTGGCAAGCGAGCACACAGTCCACCTGATGGTAAGTGGTTGCTGCGGCCCATAGACATCTACATCTATCCTCGATTACAAATCAAAATATAGATGCGTTGTCACCCGTGAGGATAAGATGGAATGCCTTATTTCCAGTAAAAGGGGTCTCCGTTTCTCTACACTCACCATACGAAACACAGCAGTGTTAAGCTGCTATTTTACGCTGGTATTCTGTGAGAGCGTGGTCGTTCCCCGGTCAAGCCGACCCATTCGTGTTACAACTATACTACTAATATAGCTGCAGCGTGGCTTTACCGTGTACATTATTGTTGTGGTACGAATGTGTCAGCTCGACAGGAAAATGACCATGCTCTCACAGAATACTAGCATAAAATAGTAGCTTAATGCTGCTGTGTTTCGTATGGTGAGTGTAGAGAACCGGAGACTATTTTCACTAAAAACGAGACATCCTTATTCTATCAAAATAAAAAAATAAAAACCACTTATACGGGTACACTAATTAAACTTTCGATAAAAAGAAGAACAGAGTTCAAAAATTACAAAGCCATTTTATAATGCTTCTTTTTATATACTATGTCTTAACACCGCCTTCAAAACCTATTATGCGAAAAGTATTTTATATTTTTAAAGTCAGTTCGACTTTCATTAGCGATATAAAACAAACTCCTTATCATTTTATACGAGGTATCCACGACTTCAAATGTAACAACCATAAATCTGCTTGATAAATCTTAAAACGAGGTTAGACATGTAGAGGTGTTAATAGGCCAAACTCCAAACACAATCAAGTGCTTAAGAAACTATATAATTTATTATCAAATTACAGCTTTCGTATATTCTATGTTAAGTGTCTAATGTTATAAAGGTTATTATTTTAGTGTACTGTGCATGCTTAATTAAATTGTATAAAAAGGCATATGATCATCCCACGCTTGACCTAGTCAAGCTTACAGTTAGATACATCTATAGACATAAAGACATACATTAATACGTATATACATACATACATAATGTGTGTGGATAAAGGTAGCAATATTCTTTCTTTTCTTTTTTTTTATAGGATCGGGTGACAAACGAGCACACAGTCCACCTGATGGTAAGTGGTTACTGTGGCCCATAGACATCTACATTTATCATCGTTTGCGAATCAAAATGCAGATGCGTTGTCAGGACTAAGATAGAATGCCTCTTTTCCAGTAAAAAAGGATCTCCGGTTCTCTACACTCACAATACGAAACACAGCAGCATGAAGCTGCTATTTGACGCTGATATTCTGTGAGAGCATGGTCCTTCCCCGGTCGAGCCGACCCATTCGTGCTACAACTATACTACTAATATAGCTGCAGCATGGCTCTACCCCGAATAAAAATTTTCTTTCTTTTTAAAAAAAAAATCGTTACCCCCTACGTTACACTAGGGTTTTCTCCTGTATCGTGGAGGCAGTTTACAAACACAAATTGCACAAGGACAAACATCTAGACCCGGAACAATTATTTGTAGGCCATACAAATACTTGTTCCGTGCGGGATTCGAACCCGCGCTCCCCAGCGCACCAACTAATCGCTAAGCCACTACGCCACGGAGTCACATTATGTTGACGACATTTTTTATTATATTATTTATTAACAAATACAAATACATAAATGAATTACTAGGGTCTATTAAAATGGAGCGTCATTTAAAATAATATTTCTATCATGGCAAGATAAGAAAAAGTGCGGGGGAAATGGATATTATTCCATCTCGCTCGCACTATAGAAAGGGGGTGGTGACGGAAAAATCTTACACTTTTTCTCGCCTGGCTCTCATCCGTCAAATATGTACCGTGCGATAAAGTACTTCGTTTCAAAAAAACTGCTGTTGCTAACCCAAGAGTGGCAATTTGTGGTAAATATACCATACGAGTTTTCCAAAAATTAGGGCATAGTCAATATGGACTACTAAATAGAAGCGAAGGTGACAAACGACCAAACATTCCACCTGATAGTAAGTGAATTCATTAGGCTACTATTTCACGCTGGCATTCTGTGCGAGTGCGGTCCTCCCCCGGTCGAACTTACTATTCGTACTGCAGCCAAAATAAGCTGAAGCTTCTGCTTAAAAAGAGAATACACATTATTCCTTTAGAATTTTTTTATCTAAACAAAGTACCGAAAGTTAATCTAACTCCTGACCTTCAAACGTCGCCTTCAAACGTCGCAAAATAAAAGAGCAAACACCTGTCAAGTGCGAGTCGGACCTCGCTCCATTACGGTTCCGTACACATATACCAGCAATGTGTGTACCAATGAACCTTTTATTAAAACTAGATACATACGTATAATTAGATAATGCTTTTTCTGTCATAGTTCTCAGGTAATACTAAACTAAAATCATATAAGGTCAAACTACATTATGAATCAATTTTTCAGTATTTATAGTTTAAATATTGAATCTGAAATCTGCGTTTCGCTTGGTGAGTGCAGGTGGCCGGAGGCCCTTTTCACTGGAAATGAGGCATTCCACCTTAGTCCTCACGGGTGACAACGCAATTGCATTTTGATTTGCAAACGAGGATAGATGTAGATGTCTATGGGCCGCAGCAACCACTTACCATCAGGTGGACTGTGTGCTCGTTTGTCACCCTTATCCTATAAAAAAAAATAAGTACAGTATATGGAAACAAAGCAGGAGATGGCTAGCAGCGTCTTCTTGGTAATAACTCAAAATTATTAGAAACTGCAGTAGCTAACCCGCCTGCGGGGCGTGGCAATTATGGTAATATCCCCCCCCCCCTTCTCTATGAGGCTGTCTATGGGTGACCTGGCCTGGCTTGGACTTTTAACCGACTTGAAAAGGAGGTACTCAATTCAACTGTATGTTTTTTTTATGTGTGTTACTCATAACTTTTTCTAGGTGAACCGATTTCGATGATTCTTTTCTTTTTTGAAAGCTGGTGCTTCTCTCTCATGTGGTCCCATATTTATCACACAATTTGATCAATCAAGGTCTGACAATGTAAATTATATTGAAGTAGGTTGTACTAAAATTTTTAATTTTACCACTTGTATAGGCTGTAATGGATGGATAATGGAATATACTGATATTTCAAATACCTTTCCACTTTAGTTTTTGAGATTGACCTTGTAACAAAAACAATCTATATAACTGAAAATTTTAATCGTTATCTTAAAATTAAAATGGAATACAAATAAATTTGTAGTCTACGCAATTAGCTCTAGGTTCTAGATAGTGGCAATCAGCCGAAAAAAATATTTTTATTACTTTAATCGGCTTTTTTTCATGTATGGGACCCGGAACTCTCCCAAAAATAATTAATTTGAATTTCTTAATTCAATGGGTCAACCTTCTACACCAAATACCTGAACTTTTAGATTTTTAACTCGTTCTGTCGATGAGATTAAGATCCGTTACATACGGACGAACAGACAGACGGACGATAGCAGAATGAGGTTAATAGCGCTCCGTTTTAAACTTTTGGTTACGGAACCCTAAAAACGGACTCGCCTCGACTCACCTCGTAGTGATAAACTGTCTCGAAGAACACCAATAACTTTACTGAAAGTTAGTACATAAACTTTAGTAAAGAAGATCAACTTGATAAACTTCCAAGCTATCTTGACATATAGCTACAGCGATTTATAAATGTCCTAGGCTTTTATTTATTACCTGCAATCTCAGATAAGACAAAGGTTGTTAAAAACAACTTGTTTTTTTTTCGATCCATCAGATGGTAAATAGATGCTTTGACACATAAATATATCTTGGATTTAGAATCAAGTGCAGGAACGTTGTTGCCCTGAGAACTATGATGGAATGCCTCATTACTAGTTGAAAAAGTTTCCAGATCTCGCCAGCTTGCTATTCCGTAGAGCTTGGTCTTTTCCTCGATCAAGCCGAATGATTCTAGCTGCAGCCACAATATAGTTACAATATGACTGTACCAACTTTTGTACGTGGTAGAGCCATTCTGCAGGTATATTAATTGTATAGTTGTAGCACGAATGGGTCGGCTCGACTGGGGAAGGAGCACGCTCTCGCAGAATACCAGCGTGAAATAGCAGCTTAATGCTGCTGTGTTTCGTATGGTGAGTGTAGAGAACCGGAGGCCCTTTTTATTGGAAAGGAGGCATTTTATCTTAGTCCTCACGGCTGACAACGCATCTGCGGTTTAATTCGCAAACGAAAATAGGTGTAGATGTCTATGGGCCACAGGAACCACTTACCATCAGGTGGACTGTGTGCTCGTTTGTCACCCTATTCTATATAAAAAATCGGTTGTCTGTAAAGTCGGTTTACTGACGATAGTTGAACGTGACAACGTCATAAGAAATATTTAATATCGAAAGAATCATTACCTTTATTGCCGCAATTATCGTTGCTATAAACAATTGACACCACATTCGCTCGCACAGTAGCTAGTTTCGCGCTCTCCCATGCACTTTAAATGGAACGCCTAGGTAACGCCGCATGAGTCATGTTTTTTCGTGCCGGCAGCCAGCGTCATTGATTTATAAGACGTTATCACGTCAAAAGTATGATTATTCTTAAGAATTTCCTGTTAAATTTATATCACCTTTAGTCCAAAATCTCTCTCTCTCTCTCTCTCTCTATATGTATATATATATATATATATATATATATATATATATATATATATATATATATATATATATATAAATTGCTGTCCGTGTTATTCTCGCAAAAAATCCAAAATGGCTCGACCGATTTTGATAATTTTTTTGTGTAGGTATTTATGTTTATGTTTTTGTATTTATGAGTAGGTCTCTAGATGATTTAAAAACTCAGTTGGACCCGATAGGTGGCGCTGTTGTCAAGATCCAGAAATCAGCCGCGCGGAGCCGGGGCGGATCGCTAGTTCTAAACAAATAAAAGCATTTTTTAATTATGTACCCTAAGACTAAATAATCTTTTAAGCGTCTGTCAAAAATGTAAGAAATTTGTCGGAAACACATCAGGGGTTTAATTCGTCGTTGACGCCGCAAAGGGGCTTAATTTTCCAAAAATTAGGAGGGAGCAAGAAAACATTTATTATGCCCCGATTACTAGCTTCTTTTCATCAGAAAATTAAATATATTATACTGAAAACTACAAATAACATTAATTTTCTAATGAAAAAAGCTAGTAATCAAGGTATAATAAATGTTTTCTTGCGCCCCAAATTTTTTGAAAAATTGACGTTCGCCCCTTTGCGGCGTCAACGACGAATTGTTAAAAATAATAAAAGTGTGAAAGCTGATGTTCAACTTGCTCTACTACTCACGCAATTAATCATCATCAGCAATAAAACAGCGTACTGCTCTATACATTGAATATAGAGCCATTAAAGTTCGACCATACCGTAATATGTCCTTGTCCGAAATCATCATAATTATCATGATCATTACAACCCTTCACGAGTCCACAGCTGAACATAGGCCTCACAGAATGCCACAAAGCACGGTCACACTGCATCCATTGACTTCCTGCACGTCTTACCAGACCTTCATTCCATCTAGTGGGGGGGCCACCGCACTTTTCACCCACCGGTACGAGGCTGCCACTCGAGAACCTTGCTTCCCCAAAAATGTTTTTCCCTTTGTAATAGTAATAGAATAAACTTGATGTATTCCTGGGTACGATATCGAAAATAAAGCAAAGTAGAAAACATTTTTTAGTATATTTATACTCGTAATGACAATAAATAATAAATACATATCAATTAAGACCGCCATATTTAGAGTGTATACAAATAACCGGCCAAGTGCGAGTCGGACTCTCGCATGAAGGGTTCCGAACCATCGTAAAACACGTTTGTAGTAGGGGAGCCCCCTTTAATTTTTACATTATTATGTTGTTATAGCGGCAACAGAAATACACATGCTGTGAAAATTTCAACTATCTACCTATTACGGATAATGAGATACAGCACGTTGACAGACAGACGGACGGACAGCGGAGGCTTAGTAATAGGGTCCCGTTGGTTACCCTTTAGGTACGGAACCCTAAAAAGATACTTTATCGACATAAAGTAATATACAACATATACAACTACTGCACATAGTCCTCCGGTAATTTCTTCGTAGCTTACAGAGACGGCTTAAATTCGAACCCAGTATCCGGAGCTTGATAGCTACTGCCCGTTCGAGAATTCAGAAATTACTTCACCAATTTCTATTCAATAGAATAATGGCCAAACACACAAACGCTACTCAATTTCATGATGTCGTTAAGTCTCGTGGTGTCACACTCACTTCGACTTAAAGTGATAGAGACAGCACGAGACTTAACGGCATTTTAAAGTTGAGCATTTGGGCATTAGGGGAGCAGAAGAGCACACAGTTCACCTAATGCAACTATGTGGCCCATAGACACCTACATCTAACTTACTAAATTACTGGTTTTTACCTCTGGGAACTCAGAAGTCTCGTTATCAATAAAAGAAAGACCCTACAAACATGTAACATTTAATTACTAATTAAAAAAGGTATATAAAATTCAAAAATATAATAATATTCAATTGAACAAATATTTTAAAAGTCAAATGGTCCGAATAACAAAACATTCCCAAACAAAGCTCAAAATCTACCTTCAGAAGGTTGATTCAGCATCCCTTCCGATCCAATTTCAAATTTGAATTCGGAACTGCGAGGCTTCGCTTCCGGTGACGGAGGGAAAAAAGCGGCAGCCGTACTCTGTTATACTCAATCTTTTATATTCAACTCGCGTGAGACGCACTGGGTGTTGTTTTAATTTTAAATGTACATACTTAATTGTTCAACGCTGGCGCAATACAAGCTATGCCTGTTATATTCATACTAGTAGCCTAGTGCTATAAATTCGACCGTAATTCTTAAATATTAAGGGTTATAACATACATATGATTGGCATTAAGAGGTATAACATGCATACGCTTGTACTTTGAGACATTGGCAACAAGAACATCAACAAACGACATAATTTGTCCAAGCGACTAAAGTGTAGTAATCAAAGAGTATATATATAATCACTACTAGTGATTATATATTACATACTCTTTGCAAGCGACAATTAGGTTTGACATTGACAGTATAAACGTAAGGAATGTATATTTTATTTTATTACATTTAATGTATTTGTAACACATATTTCCATATAATATTTAACTACATTAAGTATATCAAATTTCACACTCCGTGCGCGCAAAATGCTTGAAAAAGGGTACAAAGTTTTCCCTCTACGTATTATATATAGTATTCATATATTAAAAGAATACATTTACAACACTAAAAGAGATCACACAAAATATCTAGCTGTTGTTAACCGACTTCAAATAAGGAAGAGATTCTGAATTTGACAGTATCTTTGTATTGTATTGTATGTTATCGATTTTGCTAATTCTTTTTTATTTAACAATTTATACTTCAAGAGTGATTCCTTAAGAACTGGAAGAATAAATTACACTTTTAAAAGTGGCAAAATAGGGGAAGAAGTTTTTAATGTTACTACTAACCAATTATTCTAGATATTACTATACCATTCAAGTAATAATAGGACTGACCTGGCGCCATATTGTGATGTCACAGCTGTCAATTTAAACCAGTTAGGTAGGGTGAGCAGAACAGATATTTTTGAAATAATATTTATTTACGAATAAATACAAAATAACCGTGAAAGAAGAAGTTTTAATCGGAGTCTAGTTCCGCTCATTTTTCCATCTCTGTCTGAGTAATCATCATCGTCATCATCATCATGACTGCTGCTTTCCCCCATAAAAAGGGGAACATATATTTATGTAGGTATTTAAAATATTGCATCGACTATTATTTATTTATAATACCGTGTTTATAATAAAACTAAAGTTAGCCTCTCTTGAAATATATTCCTTTGTCGGTATTCATTTTAGATTCGTTTGACGAGGTTTATTTCTTTCTTCCAATAGTCACTTTTAATTATTTTATAACTAATTATGAACTAGCGTCGTTTTAAATTATTTTTAAAACCAATTATGACTAATATAAAATTGGAAAATTAATTTTCTTTGCTAGCCGTACTGTTCAAGTGACAGTTGACAGATCGAGGTCATTCGAGGTCAGTGAGGTTTTTATTCTTATTTGAATCGCATTCTACTCAAAGAGGCAGAAAATTAAACTTTTAATAAAAAGGATAAGCCAACTTCTAATATTAAAAAAAATTACTCCACATTCTGAAGTCGAGATTTAATTAATTCCCCTATATACTGTCTTCTATACACTACGTATTCTATACACCATGTCTTCTATAGACTATGTCTACCGAGTTCGATCTTTGCCTACCTTTTTTATTTGGTACTTATTCGCTATTTTAAGTGATGATTAATCACGTACTCGGCGGTGAACGGAAACATCATGCGAAAACCTTTGTTTACCTTAAAACTAAATAACGCCACATAAATAGAGCCCATCTAGGCGAGCCCCGCTTTGCCAGACCAGTCCTACTATCCTTTTATAGTCCTACTAATCCTACTAATTTTATAAATATAAAAGTTTGTGAGGATGTATGGATGTTAGTTACTCTTTCACGCAAAAACTACTGAATGGATTTTAATGAAAATGTACAATAATATAGCTTATACATCAGAATAACACATAATTTATAAAAATATTGTGTAAATTGACCAAAATATAACGATAAATGTTATGTAAGTCTGAAAAATCTGTCATCTGCGATTTTGGCGTGAACGCATCACGCAAAAACCTGTGAACCGATTTGGATGAGACTTTCAGTGGCAGACAGCTGATGTTATAAGGAGTAACTAAAGCTACTTTTATTTTAGGGTTCCGCGCAAAAAAATTCCATACGGGCAAAGTCGCGAGGAACAGCTTGTTATTTATAAAATTCTTCCTAAAACCTTTCATACCTAAAATCTATGCGGACTTCTAATTAGATTTTTTTCAAATAGGCTCCCTTGTCAAAATACCTGAAGTTTTTTTTAATCAAAAATTTACGATTGTCACAAGTTAATATGCCTTCTGCTTTATTTTAATGAACACTTGGTTATTTTCTTTTACAGACTCGTCTTTACACTGGCCAGCAGCATTGCTACTGGACAAAGATCTTTTTCATTAGTCATTTTGCTCAGTGTGAACTTGTCGCTACAATGGACGCATCCTCCGCATCTTAATAAAGATCCGAGCCCGCAAAGTTTAAAAAAAATAACGAATTTTCTTTTTCTACTTTTACAAAGTTCAGTTTAATACTTATTTTTCTTATGAAAAGTTATGGACGGTTGATAAAAACCAACAACGACTCCAATTTCTTTTTGGATGAGGATTATCTACGTGGTATAGCCATGCTGCATCAATACATATTTTATTTTATAAGACGAATGAGTCAGAATATCAGCGTAATTCTGGTATATCTGGTATTCTGTGAGAGTGTGATCTTTCCCCCTCTACATTCATACGAAATATAGCAGCATTAAGCTGCTATTTTACGCTAGAATTCTGTGAGAGCGCGGTTCTTCCCCCTTTACACTTGCCATAAGAAACAACAGGATAAAGCTGCTATTTTACGCTGGTATTCTGTGAGAGTGTGATCTTTCCCCCTCTACAGTCATACGAAATATAGCAGCATTAAGTTGCTATTTTACGCTGGAATTCTGTGAGAGCGCGGTTCTTCCCCTTTTACACTCGCCATAAGAAACAACAAGATAAAGCTGCTATTTTACGCTGGTATTCTGTGAGGGCGTGGTCCTTCCCTTCTACACCCACCATACCAAACACAGTATAACAGTGCAATGCTAATGTTTAATTCGAGAGTCATTACGAATCGTCTCGCACGCAGACTCGACGACTTCCAGCCTCCCGAACAAGCCGGTTTCCGAAAAGGCTTTAGCACCATTGACCACATACATACCCTTCGGCAAATGGTACAGAAGACCGAATAGTACAATCTGCCACTTTGTCTTGCGTATGTGGACTATGAGAAAGCCTTTGATTCCATCGAAATATGGGCGGTGCTGCAGTCCCTTCAACGGTGCCAAGTGGACTGGCGGTATATCGAAGTTCTGAAGTGTTTCTACAGTATATGTAGTAGATGGCTATCGGAGTATAGAACCAGAGTACGAAACCTATGCAACTGTAGAGATGTGTGAGACAAGGTGACGTAATATCCCCGAAACTCTTCACCGCTACATTGGAAGACGTTTTCAAGCTATTGGAGTGGAAAGGATGCGGTATTAACGTCAATGGCGAGTACATAACTCATCTTCGATTTGACGACGATATAGTCCTTATGGCAGAATCGCTAGAGGACCTAAGCACTATGCTCAAAGACCTCAATAGTGTCTCCCAACGGATAGGTCTTAAGATGAACATGGACAAAACAAAAACAATGTTTAACGTCCATGTCATACCCATGCCGGTAGTTGTTGGGAGCACTAAGCTCGAAGTTGTTGGTGAATATGTTTACCTGGGACAAGTAATCCGACTAGGTAAGTCCAAATTCGCCCGAGAGGTCAATCGACGGATTCAACTCAGCTGGACAGCTTACGGGAAATTACGAAACATCTTCTCGTCAGACATACCTCAAAACTAGATTGTACAACCAGTGCGTGTTGCCAGTGGCCAGTGACGTGGACCTTCACTGCTGGCCGAAAGAGGAAGCTCAAAGTCGCTCAGCGAGCTATAGAGAGGGCTATGCTCGGCGGTTCTCTGCGTGATAGACTTAAAAACGAGGATATCTTAAAGAATTAGTATGCTGAAGTGGCAATGGGCCGACCTTATAGCTCGAAGGACCGACAAATGATGAGGAAGAAAGGTTCTCGAGTGGTAGCCTCCTACCGGCAGGCGAAGTGTATGGCGACCCCCTCTAGATGGAGTGACGACCCAGTCGAGAGAGGAGACTAGTCGATGGATGCAGGTGGCTCAGGACCGTGCTTTATGGCATTCCTTGGGGGAGCCCTATGTTCAGCAGTGGACTTGTGAAGGGCTGTAATGATGATGATGATAATAAGTGGACTGTGTGCTTGATTTGCACCCTTATTTTATAAAAAAATTAAAATATTCATATTATTTATCATAATACACAATCCGTATTTGAAATTACTTAAATACTTAAAAATATAACCAGATGACGGTGTAGCTAACTACAGAAGATCGAAGAATACGAGGTCAGTCGAACGTCGGAGTGCGCAACCACTACGTTGGTTAATTAAGTTATTTAATAACAAGTTAACAGAACTCCTTATACATTTTAACTCTTTTGTCTCCGATTAAGAAATCGTAAAATACCTTAATTAACTCACTCTGCTACTTGAGTTTTTTTTAATGCTTTCGATTGTTGACTTGTGATGAGAATTCATCGTCGTTTACTATAAGATTGCCACATCTACTTGTTTCACTTATATATTTTTATTTACCATATTTACCAATTTCGGATTACGAAATCATAAGGATACGAGGGCGGCACTGAAAATTTCGGGAATCAAGGAAGTGACACAACATTACTATTTAAAAATGTATTTATTGCTTTTCGAAGTATTCTCCGCGAAATTTGACACATTTTTCCATACGATGGAACCAATCATTGAAGCAACCATTCCATTCGGAAGTTGGGGTCTCCAAAATGACCGTTTTGTAGGCATCCACAGCTTCTTCAGGTGATTAAAATCTCTGTCCACGCAATTTATTCTTTATTTTAGGGAAAGTATAGAAATCATTAGGGCTTAGGTCGGGGCTGTACAGCGGATGGTCTAATAATTCTACGTTTTCTTGCTCTAAAAACTCTTTTGTTCTGTGTGCGGTGTGAAAACTCACATTGTCGTGATGGAGGATGATGCGGCGGTTGCAGTTCTCTTTACGGAGTTCAGAAACGACCTGTGGCAAACAAATGCTAGCATACCATTCTGCATTAACCGTTCTTTGTCTCTCAAGAGGAATAGTCGTAACATGGCCGGTTTTGGAGACAAACGTGGCCACCATTTTTTTGCAACACTCCGTGAACGAACAATTTTTGATGGCTTTAACTCATTTTCGAACACCCAACTCGTGACTGGTTTTTTATTTCGGGTTCGTACGCGTATATCCAGGATTCATCACCTGATACGAAGTTGTATACAGCATTTGAGATCCTGCGTGGAATCTTTCGAGAGTTCTGACGCACCAAGTAACGCGAGCCGCTTTTTGCTCTTCACAGAGCGAATGCGGTATCTATCGGGAAAACAACTTTTTTACACCTAATTGTTCATTCAAGATTATTTGTATTTGACTCATGCCAATGTCCAAAGTTGCCTGAATTTCGCGGTATGTCACATGTCGATCTTCCTCAATCAGCTAACGCATAGCATCAACGTTTTCTTGGGTGACTGCAGTTTTTGGACGACCTTGACGGGGATCATAACTGAGCTTGACACGTCCACGTTGAAATTCAGCAAACCAACGATAAATTGTGGTTTTGGATGGAGCTTCATCACCAAATGCAGAAATCATCCGGTCAATACACTGTTTTTGTGTTAAACCACTTCGAAAGTCATAATAAATCATCGCTC
The DNA here is from genome assembly GCA_033319125.1 of Parnassius glacialis. Classification (NCBI taxonomy): domain Eukaryota; kingdom Metazoa; phylum Arthropoda; class Insecta; order Lepidoptera; family Papilionidae; genus Parnassius; species Parnassius glacialis. The sequence continues at coordinate 3,128,623 of JAVANC010000002.1, read as the reverse complement.
TTGAATTTTCTCGAGTCAATTCCATTTTCTCAACGACTAAACAAGTTTGACAAAACCTTGTCAGAATCTTTTTTTAAATAAATAAATGGTATTCGATTTTTAAAACCAAGGAGTTTTCAATTAAAAAGATTTTAATATGACAGGAACAGTGGAAATATTCCATTCCCGATACTTTTAGTGCAGCCTATGTATATAAGCACCAGATGGTAGATCGCTTCTGTCTAGGAGTCCGCGTGGGTACCACTCTATTACCTATTTCTATCGTCACTGTTACCGTGTAACAGTACTGCTGTGTGTAAAGGGTATGGAGAGGCAGTATAATTTTTTAAACAGGGCGACCAACGAGCATACAGTGTACCCGTCCAAAAGAGCTACGAAATCTACGGGGCTACAAAGTTCAACAGAGTACAAAACGAGAGTACGAAATCTATCAACTAACTGCAGAAAAGTGGGAGTCGGGGTGACATTAAGCCCCCAAACGCTTCCACGACAAATTGGAAAACTTTATTATATTATACTATTGACCTGGAAAGAATACGTTACGATATTTAGGTACATCAGTGCCGCATCGAGTATATCACTCACCTTTGATTTGCCAAAAGCATAGTTATTATGTTAGAATCGCTAGAAGACTTTATCATGATCATGGACAAGATGATAATGCCTAAATTGAGGGTAATGTTTAGATTAGGCACCTACGTTCAAATTTACTCAATAGCTTAATCGACAAATCCAAAGCATCAATACAAAGTTCAGGAAATTAAGATAAATCTTATTGTGCGGTATTCTTCAAAATAAACGTATACAACCCGTGCGTGTTGCCAGTGATAACCTATGGAACCAAGACATAGATCTTTATTACTTGTCGTTGTGGCACTTGAAGGCACTCAGCGAAATACAATGAAATCTACGCTCAGACTAAATTGCGTAATAAAATCTATAAATACATATAGTAGAACTAGGGAAACTGACAATGCCGAACGGATCAGTACGCCGGCCATCTATATAGCTCAAAGAACAGCAGTACGTACCCTTACTAGTAAACGCAATGTAGGGCAGATGACCACGAGATGAAGTGACAGAAAGATCTGGTAAAAAGTATCATGTTGGTGGCTTAGCACGGTGTTTCGGTGATAGTGTGGTTGAAGCATACGTTCAGCAGTAGTCTTGTGATATAGGCTTTGATCATTAAGTTTCAGATGTTGATCTTTTATTAAATACAATAAAATCTACATCCATTTTTAAACGTGGTAGTCACGCTGCAGCCTGGGGATGACCACGCTCTCACAGAACACCAACGTAAAATAGCATCCTATGGCTTATTACTGGAAACGAGGCATCAGGCAGGCCTCATCATTCCTCAGGGGTGACAAGGCATTTGCAGTTTGATTCTTAATCGAGGATAAATGAAGTTGTGTATGGGCCATAGCATCCAATTACCATCAGGTGGGTTGTGTGTTTGTTTGTCACCCTAATTCTATAAAAAAATATGTAGACTGCTAGTGCTAAATGATCTTCACTTTCGGGGTAACAAAATCTTTATCGTAGCATAATTTAATTGATTTAAAAAGGCTATCAGGCTAAAATACAAGTAATTGTAATATACTCATAAAACATACTAAACCATCAGAATAAAATGTACTTGTTATCTTTGCACAAATAAATATAAGTCGAAAACCATAACTTGCGGTTTAGCGTTATTAAAATCTGTCCATAACTCGTGCGCGCCAATTATATCGCCGGTCGAGGCGTCACTTGTCTATAATGGTCGCTGTTCCCGCCTTTTTCGCTGTCAAAGTACTTTTTTCGCAACAGAGCTGTGTAAAATTCTTTTTCGGTTTCTGCATTTGCGACAAAACCTTTGTTCTTTTAAATCAAGCTGTTATAACATGCTATATATTTATTGACATATTTAGGTGTAGTTTTTAGAGGCATGCTGCCACACTTATTCACCCATTTGTGCATGGACAATCAAGCACCTAAATAATAAAAGGGTTTTAGAGGTATAATTATTTCAATAGTTTATCTAAACAAATAAATAAAATTTAAGTGTCTGTATGTAATGTTAAAATAACAGCTTTTTATTAAATTTTTTTGGTAACAATATTTGTAGTTAAGACTAATAGAAATCTTATTTACGAAGTAAAAAGGCGAAAAGGATGGAATTAGGGGCATGGCTGGTATTAAGGGTATCCACCCTAATAAAAAAAAAAATTCTGTCTGTTTGTTTGTTTCGGCTAATCTCCGAAACGTTCACTGGAAGATAGTTGATGTTATAAGGAGTAACTTAGTTAAATTATAAAAAAGAATCAGGGTTCCGCTCAAAAACAATTAAAACCCATGAAATCGTAGTAAATTCCAGTAAAAGTCGCGAGTACAGCAATAAATTTAATAAAATTACTTGTCTGTCTTTAGATAGAGCAGAACAAGACTAACATAGCATTTAATGGATCAATAAGCTAAACTGTACTGGGCACATCTTAGGGATGGGCAAAGAGAAAAAATATATCGATATATATCGAATCTATATTTATAAACAGCATCGATATATATCGCGTGATAAATATCGATATATCGTAATCATTTGTATGATGTAAAGATAAGGTCCAAAATTTTATCTACTGATGGTTGGACGACGAAAAAACCGATACAACATTTTAAAATATATCGAAATTGATACGAATTCGATACTCTAAAATAAATATCGATATGTCGATATACCGCGATTTAAAATATCGACTATATATATATATATACATATATATATATATATATATATATATATATATATATATATATATATATATATATATATATATATATATCGATATTTTTATTAAAAAATATCGATATTTCGATATTTTTCACCCAAGCCTAGCACATCTGCATTGTGATTCTGTAACTCTGGTGTGAAGTGTAAATTAAGGTTAGCTCCGCTTTGACGATTGACGTTTGTTTTCTTCGTATTGCGTAGGTAAATGTATCAGTATCAAGTATAAAAAGTCTCTTTCTCATAATGAAAAACCATAACGCAGTTGCAGTGATTTCCACCGGCAAATGACTACCGTCAGAGTAACACAGTCGCAATGCAGGTTGTAATGTTCATAAGCATAAAAGTCAGTTTTCCTTCTAAAAATTTTATTTCTTCTAGAACCCGTTGCTCGGTTTGCATAGATTGCCTCATAAGGGGAATTATTAACATAGTAACTAATACGACGCTTCTTGGTCGGATTAGCAACCAAAATTTTTATTTTTGTGTGATTTGTATCAGAAAGACCCATCTTCTGTTTCATTTGCAGCATTAATGACACCCTCGGGATGTTGTGTGATAGTGGGATCTCTTATGGTAAAGAGCTATAATAAACATAACTCAAATTGAAAATTTAAAAATAACCCCGAAATACTGTACTGTACTGTACTGTAGGTGTACCGATTTTGATAAAACGTGTAAAAACCACCGCTAGATAATCTGCATTTAAATAAAAAACCGCACCCAAATCGGTTAACCCGTTTAAGAGCTACTGTAGCACAGACAGACACACAGACAAACAGACACACACATAGCGGTCAAACATAACACCCCTGTTTATGCATCGGTGGTTAAATATTTCATCAATTAATGATGTTACGTGTTACGTGACTTCGAAATATTTTTTAATTTCTTAGACATGCAGGTTTCCTCACGACGTTTTTTTTCACCGCCGAGCACGTGCACTTAAAATAACAATTAACATATTTCATCGGTGCCGGTGGGAGTCGAACAGGGATTGCTCGCGTACTGTGAAATTTACAGAAAGCGCTTAGATCCTAAACTACAACTATCTACACAAAAGAAGCCGCGAAAAAATAACATTACAATGTGGCTGACGAAATGTCAGCTCTTTAAAACATGCCTTTTATTACTTTTTACCTTCATCGGTTGTTTAGAATCTATGGACTCGGAAGTAATACAAAATGTATCACTAACGGAATTATAGATAAACACTCACGCCTGTCACCCAGAGGAGTACGCAGAGACTATGGATTCCCATTTATCACGAATCTGACACACTTCTCTCGCCTTCTTTACATCCACATACCTATACGCGTATGCGTATACATGATACAAAATCATTTAAAGTATCATCCATTATTTAGAATTACACTCCAAAAAACGAAAGATACTACAAAATACAAATATGTTTCCTTACGTAATATTTTTCGAGATGGCCTCGGGTTTTAAAATTACCTTCTAAAGTTATTATTACTTTTCCATTGTGTACACCATTCGAAAACAAGATGATAATATGTCAACGAAGTTTAAGAGTTGTAGGTATTAATTACTAAAAAATAATTATAATTATTTTTAATGAAACTTTAAGTACTTGAAGTTCTTCAGAAGCTCTTTATTTCCGTCCTCCATGGTGGGCCTACTCCGGAGTTGTGGAACAAAAGTGTGGTGGTCTTGTTCTTCAAGAAAGGCGACAATGCTCTCTCGAAGAACTACAGACCGATTTCCCTTCTGAGCCGCGTCTACGTGCTGTTTTCGAAAGTCATTACGAATCGTCTCGCACGCAGACTCGACGACTTCTAGCCGCCTGAACAAGCCGGTATCCGAAAAACCTTTAGGCCATAACCACAAACATAACCTTCGGCATATTGTACAGGAGGCCGAAGAGTGCAATTTGCCACTTTTTCTTGAGTTGGTATGTAAACTATGAGAAAACCTTTGATTCCACCGAAATTTGAACGATGCTACAGTCTCTTCAGCGGTGCCCAAGTTAACTATCGGTATATCGAAGTGCTGAAGTGTTTGTACAGTAGGGCTTCGATGGCTATCCGGGTACAGAATCAGGACTGCACAGAGGTGTAAGCCAGGGTGACGTTATATCTCCGACACTTTTTACCGCTGCATTGGAAGACGTTTTCAAGCTACTGGACTAGAAAGGATCCAGTATTAACATCAATGGCGAGTACATTAACCACCTTTGATTTGCCGACGATATAGTCCTTATGGCAGAATCACTGGAAGACCAAAGCACATGTTCAGTGACCTAAATAGTGCCTCTCAACGGATAGGTCTTAAAATAAACATTGAAAAAACTGTGTAACGTCCAGGTCACGCCTATGCCGGTAATTGTTGGGAGCACTAAGCTCGGACAAATAATTCGACTAGATACATAGGCTGCACTAAAAGTATCGGGAATGGAATATTTCCACTCTTTCTGTCATATTAAAATCTTTTTAATTGAAAAGTCCTTGGTTTTAAAAATCGAATACCATTTATTTATTTAAAAAAAGATTCTCGGTCTTGTCACAAGGTTTTGTCAAATTTGTTTAGTCGTTGAGAAAATGGAATTTACCCGAGAAAATTCAAGAGCGATGATTTATTATGACGTGAATTTCAACGTGGCACGTCCACGTTGAAATTCACGTGTCAAGCTCAGTGATGATCCCCGTCAAGGTCGTCCAAAAACTGCAGTCACCCAAGAAAACGTTGATGCTGTGCGTAAGCTGATTGAGGAAGATCGACATGTGACATACCGCGAAATTCAGGCAACTTTAGACATTGGCATGAGTCAAATCATTAAACTCTTCTCCTACTGTCGCCGAATCATTGCTTAAACAAAATGTAAAGGCTTGTTCAAATACTTTTAAATTCCATAGAGTACTGCCAAAAGATATCGTTAAATATTTTAAAACTATTGATGTTAAGAAAACGGCAGATTTATGGGGGATTTCCGTTAAAGTTATTTTATCTATAATAGATATAATAGCACTTTATCTAGCCACTATATTTAATACAAGCGTCGAATCTGGTGTGTTTCCTGATTTAATGAAACTTAGTAAAGTCATACCTTTATATAAATCTGGTAGTACATTAGACCCCGCCAATTTTAGACCAATTTCTGTACTACCAACATTTAGTAAAATTTTTGAAAAAATAATTTTAGATCAAATGTTAAGTTTCTTTAATATTAATAAATTGCTACATAGAAATCAATTCGGTTTTACAAGGGGTCGCTCAACAACTGACGCTGGAGTTGAGCTTATTAAACATATTTTTTGTACATGGGAGAATTCAGAGGATGCTTTGGGTATATTTTGTGACCTTTCCAAGGCCTTCGACTGCGTTCACCATGAGACATTAATCAGGAAGCTACAGTACTATGGTTTCAAGAACACAGCGCTTAAACATATAATTTCATATTTAAGTAATAGAATGCAGAAAGTTATTATTAATGGTAAAAGTTCTTCCGGCTCACCTGTACTAATGGGTGTCCCTCAGGGCTCAATTCTCGGCCCATTCCTGTTTCTAGTGTATATTAATGACTTACCTTCTATTGTAGAGGATAATCATGATATAGTATTATATGCTGATGATACTTCTTTGATTTTTAAACTTAAACGTAAACCATTTAAATGTGACGAAGTGAATAATGCTATATCAAAATTAGTGCATTGGTTTAACGTTAATAATTTACATTTAAACGGAAATAAAACTAAATGTATTAAATTTACAACAACGAATGTTAGAAATCTGAGTACCAATGTGTTTTAAATGGGGAAGAACTGAGCCCTGTTGAATCCACTGTTTTTCTTGGCATCACTCTCGACGCAAAGCTTCAGTGGGGCCCCCATATATCCAAACTAGCAAGCAGACTAAGTTCTGCAGCCTATGCTGTAAAAAAGATTAGAGGTCTCACTAGTGTCGAGACAGCTAGATTAGTTTATTTCAGTTATTTCCATAGCATAATGTCTTATGGGATTTTGCTATGGGGACATGCGGCTGATTCAGAAACTATTTTTGTTTTACAGAAGAGGGCCATTAGATCTATTTACAACCTAAAACTGAGAGAGTCTCTTAGAGATAAATTTAAAGAAATAAATATATTAACTTTGGCCTCTCAGTATATTTACGAAAATTTAATGTATGTTCACAAAAACAAAGGTAGTTTTAGTAAAAAAAGTGATGTGCATTCTGTAAACACTAGGAACAAACACAAGCTATAGTATGTGCCAAATCGATTGAGAAAAACGGACAATGACCTTTCGGTCGTTTAACCAGGGGTTACAAACCTTCAATATATAGGCACATTTTATATGTAGTACTTTCTTTATTTATAATGATTTTTTTATAATGATTGATATAATATATATTTATTAAGTATTATTAAAAAGTTATGTGAAAGATCGCTGTAGAAGAAAAATCATCTATTGTTATAAAGTACTTTATTCATTTAACAACAAAAAACATTAATTTATAACACATATAAAGATTCGAGTGATAACGACACCGAATAAGTACGTACTTATGCAAAAGATAAAACTTTATTTTTAATATTATATAAGAACTTTATTTTTATTCGGTGCAATCATCACTCGTATCTTCACTTGATGAACTATCTGTAACATTAATTATAAAGCGATCTGCAGTTTGGTCAATTCTATCATCCATGCCACGCATTTTTTGTTCAACCTTAAGGACATGCTGAACACAGTTTTTCCATTTATCTGGCGTGATTTGAGTTAAACCATCTTTAAGTAAATTTTTAACATCTTTTAACTTGAAAGTTGTATTTTTTCGTGCAACGTACCCTTTCACATCTGCCCACACAAGTTCAATGGGGTTAAGCTCACAGTGATAAGGAGGTAACCTTACCACTGTGATGCTTTTTTCTTTTGCCATCTCGTCGGTGACGTAACTTCGATAGTTATCTTTAACTGCCTTTATTTTTTCCATTAAGTGGGTCTTTGTGTCCGAGGGCACGTATGCGATCTGTTTAGATTCTAGCCATTCCTGCATATTTTGTTTCCGCCAAGACATTGTTGGGGTTTTTTCTAAACGTCTGGAGTGGTAACTAGCGTTATCCATAACTATGACATCGCCGCTTTGCAGTTTTTCTATTACTTTTCTAAACCAGTCCTCGAAATGGAGAGCGTCCATACTCTCATGGTAGTCACCAGTAGATGATGATTCAAATACCCAATCACATCCCTCCAAAAAGCCATTTTCATTGCCAACGTGTACAACTATTAATCGCTTTCCTTTACCCGAAGGGGCTTTCGCGCCAGTAGAGTAGCCTTCTAACCGTGATTGACGAGAAGATTCAATTGTGGTGTCTTCCCATACCTTTCCCATAGTATGACCTGCGTTAATCCATGTTTCGTCAAGGTAAAAAATGTTACGTCCCTCGTTTCTTAATATTTGTATTTCTCTCAAATATCTGGTACGCCACAGAACTATCTCTGGGCGATCTATTAGACCACTTTTTCTGTTTCTCTTTATATATTTGAATTTTAAATGGCGCAACACACGTCGCAGGGAAGTTTTGCTCAAGTTTGGCAACTGGTCATCTTGATTTATACTGAGCAAAATTTTGTCTAAAGTCGGTAATTCTCCTGCAAGAAAGAACTGATGCACTTTCGCTCTTATAGCCGATTTATCAAAATCGTCCAACTTGTCAATTACAGACTTTTTTCTTTTATTAATTATTCCCTTTTCTGGTATTTTATGGGAATCTCTATACACGCTTAATACGCGATATATAGTGCTCTTGCTGACTCCTGAGATCTCCGAAACCTTTTCTACCATATTAACGTTTGAAGGATACACGTCTTCGGGCCAGGTGTTTTTGACATATTTGTATACATTAATGATAATCTCTTGTTCCCCGACCGACAAAGTGGTAGGTTTTCTCTTTTTTACTGGTGACGTTAAAGGTGCTCCAGAAGATGGGCCTGTAAATAAATGACAAAAATATACTACCATAGTACTACATCACATAAATACATATTGTTTTAGAAAATAAATACCACATGGTCACATAAAAAGAGCGCTTTAAGAAATAGAAAGGCTACGTCGTCGCATTTGTACCTATTTGTACGTACCTGCTACGTTTATTATGGGTCGGCGACGTCTCTTTCCACTTGATGTTGAAGGACCGGGTCCTTCACCAAATTCTCCTGAACTCATGTCGATTTAGTAACGACCGTCACAGTAAAACTAATATAACAGATTCAAAAAACAAAAACTTAACGATATAACAAATTTAACAGTAAAAACTCAACTAAAACAATGCAATGAATGCTATGAATTACCCGAGACGTACACACGCAAGCGCTATCCGAACACGAATGAAAACAAAATGGCGGACCGGCCCAAAAAAGGTGACGCATCTCTGGCTGCCATTGTCACGTTTCTTTTAGAACGAACTGACGTAACGCGCGTTTTGTTTATTTTAAAGGGATGAATTTGCAAAAGCTCAATATGGTGATTATATTGCTTCAAATATTTTTTTAATATGAAACTGTTATTAAATGAATTGCTGCGTTACTTACCATAAATTGAAATATAAAATATAACACATTTTTCGCGATGTACCGTAAGATTTTACTATGTTTATAGGAACCACAGACAATATTATTTAAGAAACAAAAAAACAAAACATATGTGCTGACCTAGAAGTGGGAATAATATCAATATTTAAATATTGTTATCACATCTAAATTGAGATTTTGTAAGTTACGCCTTTTGACACTCGGCTCATATCTGAGGTCATTGTCCGTTTTTCTCAATCGATATGGCACATACTATAGTGATACCAGTTTCTCGACTCCACAGAGTCAGTAATTCATTCTTGGGGCAATGTATACGCTATTACAACAAGGTCCCGGAAAGTGTACAGGCTCTCTCCATTAGCAAGTTTAAATGTTTCGTTAAGTTGAAACTGTATAAAAAGGGTTATTATAGTATAAATGAATACATGGTTGATAATAACCCCTGGGAATGAGGTGATCGCTTCCAAGCTGTTTCTAAAATAAATTTTGTACTTATATAGTTAGTACAACCATTATTGTAAAATTTGCTCTAAAAAAAAGTCCCGCTGGGTTTCTTGCTGGTTCTTCCCAGGACAGAGGTTTTTTTTTTCGAACCAGTGGTAAAGTAAAAAATGACTTTCAATAAGTATTACACATGTGATCTATATTGAATAAAAAATTATTCTATTCTAAAAAAATACAAATAATCTTGCATGAACAATTAGGTGTAAAAAAGTTGTTTTCCCGATGGATACAGCATTCGCTCTGTGAAGAGCAAAAAGCGGCTCGCGTTACTTGGTGCATCAGAACTCTCGAAAGATTCCACGCAGGATCCTCAAATGCTGTATACAACATCGTATCAGGTGACGAATCCTGGATATACGCGTACGAACCCGAAACAAAAAACCAGTCACGAGTTTGGGTGTTCGAAAATGAGTTAAAGCCAACAAAAATTGTTCGTTCACGGAGTGTTGCAAAAAAAATGGTGGCCACGTTTGTCTCCACAACCGGCCATGTTACGACTATTCCTCTTGAGGGACAAAGAACGGTTAATGCAAAATGGTATGCTAGCATTTGTTTGCCACAGGTCGTTTCTGAACTCCGTAAAGAGAACTGCAACCGCCGCATCATCCTCCATCACGACAATGCGAGTTCTCACACCGCACACAGAACAAAAGAGTTTTTAGAGCAAGAAAACATAGAATTATTAGACCATCCGCCGTACAGCCCCGACCTAAGCCCTAATGATTTCTATACTTTCCCTAAAATAAAGAATAAATTGCGTGGACAGAGATTTTGATCACCTGAAGAAGCTGTGGACGCCTAAAAAACGGCCATTTTGGAGACCCCAACTTCCGAATGGAATGGTTGCTTCAATGATTGGTTCCATCGTATGGAAAAATGTGTCAAATTTCGCGGAGAATACTTCGAAAAGCAATAAATACATTTTTAAATAGTAATGTTGTGTCACTTCCTTGATTCCCGAAATTTTCAGTGCCGCCCTCGTAAGTCCAACTTCGACCGAGAGATCAATCGACGGATTCAACGCGTCTGGGCATTTTTCGGAAGATTACGACACATTTTCTCATCTAGTATATCCCAAAACTTGAAAAGAAGATTGTACAACCAGTGCGTGTTGCCAGTGATGACTTCTGGATCTGAGACGTGGTCCATCACTGCTAGCCGTATGAGGAAGCTCAAGATCGCACAGCGAGCTATGGACAGGGATATACTCGGGGTTTCTCGGCATTATAAACTTAGAAATGAGGATATTCGCAGTAAAACCAGAGTAACCGACATAGGAAGGATTAGTAAGCTGAAGTGGAAATGTCTGGCCATATGGCTCGAAGAACCGACAACCGATGGTGAAGAAAGGTTCACGAATGGCAGTCTCGTAACGGTAGGCAAAGTGAAAGGCGGCCCACCACAAGATAGAGTGACGACCTAGTAAGATATGCAGCAAGTCGATGGATACAAGTGGCTCAGGACCGTGCTTTATAGTATTCCTTAAGAGAGGTCCCATGTTAAGCAGTGGACTTATGAAGGATTGTAACGATGATGATGATGATGATGATAGGGAATGCGTATTATATACATAAATTAAACACAGACGCCACGGTCTTGATGACTCGGAAAAAGTATTTATAGATCACACAAACACTTGATTGGTGTGGAATTAGAACCCGCGGCTACGATATGCCGTACCAAACCGTCATAACAAGAATATGTAATAAAAATATCCTTCTAAGAACCAACCGACACAGCGCAACGGATTAGTAAGCTAAAGTGGCAATGGTTATTTTGCTCGAAGAATCGACAACCGTGTCGGAAGTTTTTTTTATAGAAAAAAGTTAACAAACGAGCGCACAGTCCATCTGATGTTAAGTGGATGCTGTGACCCATAGCCATATCTATACATCTATCCTAGATTAAAAAACAATTTGCAGATGCACTGCCACACCTGAATACTAAGACGGGTTGCCTCATTTCCAGTAATAAGGTTTACGGTTCTCTACACTCACCATACGAAAGAACAGCATTGAGCTGCTACTATTTCACGCTGGTATTCAGTGAGAGCCTGGTCATTCCCTGAGAGCGGGAAGTACCTTCCCCGGTCGACTTACCCCTTCATGCTACAACCATAACATAGCTACAATTTCTATAAGTGCTACTATAAATGTCGTACCTAGCAGGGGCCTGCCCAGCATTTCATCGTATGTTTTATAAGGCGTAGTGACTCTATAGAAAAGCAATATAGAAAATGTAATGCTCATCAAAGTGCCTATCATTTTGATGTCAACAAAGTTCACAAATAGGCCTGCTGGTAATTGGCAATTACAGTCTGAAAGGCATTCCATCTTAATCCTTAGTGGTGACAATGTATCTGTAGCCTTTGTTTAAAGTTGGTTGCAGGTGTCGATAGACTACATCCACCTGTACTGACCTGTTTAGTTCTCTTGTCATTTCAATTTTATAAAAAAAAAAGGCATTCAGTAAATTGATGCGTGCAGGCTCAGGTTAGGCCAAGCCTGTAGATAATAAAATAAATAACACCGTCCTACATAAAGTGCTAAATCAAAAGAAAGATATTAGTAAATGAAACCCTAAAGGAATTTTATGCTGATTCAATTTATTTTAGTATGAAAACGTAAATAGAGTTGAACTTCATTCATGTTTTTGATTGCAAAACCACTTTCCTAGTGTGGCAACCATGGCAAATATCCTCCCTATGAGGCAATCTATTAGGGAAGCCATATTCAGCAGTGGACTTAGGCTGTAATAGATGGATGTATAGAAGATAATGTACCAGGAGCACATGATTCACTGAGAGATAAAATTATTAAATCAACAGTAACATTACAACTATGGCAAATATCCCTTATGAGGCAATCTACGAGGGAGGCCTATGTTCAGCAGTGTCATGCATCCATTACATAGGCTGTAATGGATGGATTAGAAGATAATCTACCAGGAGCACATGACACACTGAGAGGTTAAATTATTAAATCAACAGTAACATTACAATTATGGCAAATATTCCTCTATGAGGCAATCTATTAGGGAGGCCTATGTTCAGCAATGATTTTTGACACCATTACCATTACAGCTTATCAAAAGTTCACTGCTGAACTATGGTCTTCTTTATATATTTGCCATTATAGTCTCGCCTGGCAGGCAGGTAGGCAACTGCATTTTTTTTTCTAGTTAATAAAAAGAAGATGCTGCTGATAATACCCTTGAGCACGGGCAAAACCAGTACAATATTGACCTGAGTATATATGCACTATTAAGTCTCACATAACCTGCACACCAAGTTTATTCATTTGATAGCAGACAATGCATGATCGCAATTGCACCGTGTAAGAATATCCTCTACCCTACATCATCCTATGGGTGTAGTAAGAAGCGACAGAGGGAAACTGAATCTGATCAGATGAGCTACAGAATGTTCCTGATAACAGCTGGAAAAAACTAAAAAAACTGCGATTACAACCTGCTTGCCAAGCGTATTAGAGATACCAGAAACAAGCCTCAATCAGGCTCCCATATATTCACCAAAAACCTCACCTGCACATATACTCTACTTTTCTGATCAACAGGCAAGTATTTAGTTTTCCCTATTTGATGCCACAAAATCCTTTAAAAAAAGGGGAACAAAATCCAACTGGAAACTTCTGACTACCAACCGAAGCAACATAACTAGAGAACCTAAAAAATATTCTAGAATATGCATAATAAACAATTGTTCTAATGAGGACTAATAATCTTACACTCATCAGATATCGCTAATTGGGACTAAGATAAAACTTATTTGTTACATATAGTTTATACTTAGGATTGTAAATTTTTCCATTTGTAGTATATGTTACGGCTAAAAGTCGAAGTGCTGTTACACCTAGTTCTAGCCGGATAGAACTACTTGCATTCAGCAGTAGATGGTTACATTTAGATGTAGTGTTAAATTTGTAAAAATACAGAAAAACAAGTAATACCAGCAGCAGTAAGCTAAGGTGCTGCAGTTTTAAGGTGCCCCTTGGGCCACCTTAAAAGCTAAGACATTTATCTAATTTATAAATTATGTATGATACACTAATTGGTGTTGTGAGTGTCTTGTGAGTATCCTTGTGAGTATTTAACAGTGGTAGAGTCACACGGCAGCTTTTGCTGTCGCAAGGATGGGCCGGCTCGAACCGGGGTGGTACCACGACCTCACAGAATACCAGCGTGAAGTAGAGGTTTATCTCTGCGTTTCGCTTGGTGGGTGCAGGTAGCCGGAGGCCCTTTTTACTGGAAATGAGGCATTCCATCTTAGTCCTCACGGGTGACAACGCATCTACATTTTGATTTGTAATAGAGGATAGATGTAGATGTCTATGGGCCGTAGCAACCACTTACCATCAGGTGGACTGTGTGCTCGTTTGTCACCCTTATCATATAAAAAAAATCCTTTCCTTAGCAACCCAGTTCTAAAGCTATTTTTGTTTACTTGGTCTTGTTGCAGTTGCAATCGACTACACCTTGTATTTACTTTACTTTACTTTTAGCCGTTACATATACACAAAACAATGCCTCAGAGCTGTATTCTTTAACCTTTTTTAATTCCTCTACTTTTATCTGACATTGATCCTCTACGTTCCTAACAAATTTACTTCCGACGCTATGAAATCTGTCAAATACTTCATCTCATTCTAAAGGGGTGCCTTGGTGGCTGAAAAAGTTGTAAATGATCTCATTACAGAGAATTTAAAAAATATTCGGATAAAACACTGTAAAGCTATGTTGGAGCTTTATTATTGCTACTTCACAGTTGGAACAGCTTGACTAAGAGAGAACCACAGTCACATAATAGCAGTGGGAAACAGAAGCAAAATACCATTGGTGATAAATCAGAACTGAAAACACTTTTTAATGGGAATAAGGCATTACATTTTCTAGCTGGTTTTTTTATCTATATGTATACATAATATGTATAATTGAAGTGTCTGTGTAAATATCAAAAGTTTTATTAAACTGAGGAGGTTATTTGCATGCCATTAAGATACAAATAAACCTAGCAAGCTAACATAATAATAATATGCGTCGATAATAGCATAGCAAAGTGGCGAAGCAATCAGCTTTGTAGCGGTTTCTAACGGTTGCCGTTGAGCAATCAGTTTCAAAATACGAGGTTCAGATGCCTGGGTGATCAGTAATTGATTGCTGAAAACAGAATTTGAAAATTCGAAACCGTTCTCGAGATAATCGTGGGACAGACGGACAGACATCGTGAAATCAATAAGTGTCTTCGCAAGCTTCGCCACTTAATAACTGTTTTGAGACATTTTGTATGTCTGTCTCTGGCTGTCCGGCCGGAATGGCTGAACCAATTGTAATGAAACTTGACAATCAGATAGTGATCTAGGCTATATTTTATTCGAAAAACATAAACGTTTTTTTGAAAACTCAAATAATAGCTAAAATAAATAGTCTTTCATGATTATCTTAAATCCAAGTAACATCACAATAAATGAAAAAAAACATCATTCGCTGGTGATACCAGGGTGGGTTGCTAGTAT
The DNA here is from genome assembly GCA_033319125.1 of Parnassius glacialis. Lineage (NCBI taxonomy): Eukaryota > Metazoa > Arthropoda > Insecta > Lepidoptera > Papilionidae > Parnassius > Parnassius glacialis. The sequence goes on along the minus strand of JAVANC010000002.1, from coordinate 3,113,267 downwards.
AACATAAGGATGACAAGTACACAGCCCACCTGCTAGTAAGTGGTGGCTGTAGCCCATAAACAGCTATATCTATCCTTAGTTAAGAATCAAAATGCAGATGCATTGTCACCCTTGAACACAAAAGGGTTTACGAGTTGGCTACATTCTACAGCAGCATTAAACTGCTCTTACATGCTGGTATTCTTTAGTGGTCCTTCTCCTTCTTGTGGATCCATTAATGCTACAATCATAATATAACTGGAGCATGGATCTTCAACGATAAATATATAAGCAGGAAACCTTTTCCGACTAGCAGTCTATCCGTCCTATCTGTCACCCTTTTACCCATTTCTGCCTCCAAATAGCAGTGCTTGCTCTGCTGTGTTTCATACTGAAGGGCAGTCATAGCCAGATTAATTATAGTTTTGAGGCATTTTTTCCATCTTAGTTCTTTGAGATGTGCATTGTCACATATTCAGCCTTCTTTGTTTGAAATTGGCTGCAGGATTGCAGTGCAGCAGACTGAAAATGGAATGGATGGAGATGTCTATGGGACACAGTATCCACTTACCATCAGAAAAATAGATGGATTGTTTGTTACCCTTACTTTTTTCAAAAAAAAATTGTTACAGGACATAGTAGCAAATACCATCAGGTAGACAAGTGACTGTGTATTTATCACCCTTACCTACACGTATAAAAAATAAGAATTATATATTTGTTAAGAGAAACTTACATAATCATATATTTTTTGATACAATATTTAGAATGCAATGTAATTCAAATCCCATGGTAGACTTTGTGTCAAATTAACCATACTGTGTTTAAGGTTTTTCTAAGTATTTTTTATATATTAACTTCATATCTCCGTATTTATTTAAAAAAATACCCAAATAAGTTACGTCAAATATGCACAAAACATCAATAAAAAAATCAATAGTGATGTGCCGTTAAACAAATTTCCCAATAAATTGCATTTACCGATTTTGCATCCGCATTTTATACGAATAAAAAGAAAGCTCAACGACTTCAAACCACGTGGAGCGCCAAGGTCGAATTTATGTTTTCAACTTGTCAAGCGCGGCGTGTGATAAATTAATTCCACGGGCTGTTATCGTAAACCTCGTTAACGCATTGTACGCGTTACAGCCAAGAGTATAAGGTACTTTTTTCTTTGCGCTTTCCGTCCACGCATAGTCGCCAACCCAGGCAATATATCTTAGGCAGTGTACTGCCCGTGACAGTTCGTAAACAAACTGGAGCTACCGCAACAAAGAACAACTGTCATTTTGGTACAAAAAATACATGCTTAGAAGTAGTCTCACCTAAAAGTCCTTTCCGATTTCTCCAGAAAAATCCTTATTATTCATAAACATTCCTTTTGAGTTTAATAAGGATAACGTTATCATCAATTAACATTTCGTTTACTTACCAGAAAAATAACGTATTATAAAATATAAATCAGAGTCATCTGTAAAACATCTTGCACATATCGATCACTGTCTTGCAGTTCTCTTAAAAAACACTAAGTAAAAAAAGGAGGTTAGCACCAAAAATCAAAGTCTCTCATATGTCCGTCTATCACCAATCACGGAATTAGGTATCGTAAATTACGTTTTAATTATAAAACAAATACACTACAACAAGTAAATGAGATCAGTTCACTATGTAAATCTCAATCAAAATAAAAATAGTCGAGCAGACGCTGCGTCGACGACCGCGCCACTGTCTGTCTGCCGTGCTGTCAATATTCGTCAAAACGAAAATGGCGACACCCTCGACAGAATACGATCAACGCCAGCCTGTTCAGTGAAGGCCTCTCTTTTCTACTCAAGCATCGGAGAGGGATAGGTAATCGACATGTTATCTTCAACCCGACCGGACTGATTTGTGATGTCACGCCCAGCGGCGTAACGTTTTGCGTAATTACTTGTTCATGATAGCCTGTAAACTTGTTTTAATAACGTTAATTTACGATCGTTTCGTATATGAGGTCGTCAGATGAAAGTGTCGGTCATGGCATAGGTTAATTATAGAGTAATATGCGATTTATTTAGGGTAATACGTTTTTGCGCATGTAGGCCCGTCCCACTACTCAATATCTGTCGTAAGAGCGCCTCCTACTTCTTTTTATTTTAATCACATTTTTTTATGTTCCTCTCAACTGCATTAATTCGATGTCTAAAGTGCAGACGCAATGCAGTTTGATTAATAATAAAGTTATTTAAAGGGTTTCTGATCCCATTCAAATTTTATAAAGTCTGACCAAAACAAACTGGTTTTATTGGCATTATTATTTTACACTTACGAGTGATGATGTGAGATGTACCTGTCTTTAAAATTAAGCATATCATTTTGACTGTAACAAGTTAGATAAGCTGTGGCTGCAAATATTATTGTTAATTCAAATTAAAAAATATCTCTTCATTTTAATAATATGCTAACTTTGTATTTTTAAGCATATCTATCTATGTATTTGCACGGAGTTACAATTTACTGCAGTTTCAAAACCTCAGAAAATTTTTACTAACCTAACATTTAGTTCTTGGGATGATTTAATGGGCAAGGTGTTTAACTATTTCTAATACACACAGATTAAAGCTCCATAAACATCTAAAATGTAAGGATTAATTGAGTTAGTATTACGAAAATTTTAATTAAAATTTAAGTTATAAATATAAATAACAGCAAGTACATAATATGTATTTTATATATTTGTATTCATAATTATTAAAATGTAATTGCCGCTCCCTTATCCTAATAATATAATCTAATGCTCAATGCTCATGCCGTTAAGGTTGATGCCGTTGAGGACCACAGTTGTGCACAGAGTACATTATATATCCGTTGAGGTGACTGTCACAGAGTACATTGTATATACATGAAAGTGACTGTGCACAACTTAAATTAGTATTTTTAGATCTGTGTCTGTCACACCGCCAGATCATATGTCAAAGTCATAATGGCAACACCAAATATTAAGCAGCAACTATTTAAGAGAAAATAATTATCGATTTACCGATTTTTTATAGACAATCCCAAGTTATTATATGAGGCCCGCCACATATATACGGAATTCCGTTTCGGGATTCCGTTTCGGAATTCCGAACGGGTCAGCCACACACATACGGATTCCCGCATTGCCCGCAAAATTTCGAACGGAAGAATACCGATTCCCGAAACGGAATTCCGTATGTATGTGGCGGGCGGGCCTAATAGCATAAAAGTTTAAGGTGGAAGCTCCAGGGTGGCCCGCGAAATTGTTTTTCTGGAAATAGTCATACAAAGGGCTAATATGAACTTACAGGGTTGTATTGGTGATTTTAATGATAATAATTCTGTAAACACAGAATTGCTACGGTCGCGAATCATATTTTGTTAAATATACAACCTAACCCTGACCTGCAAATTCCAAAAAACGCAAGAAAAATTGAATTTCACGGGCCACCCTGGAGCTTCCACCTTAAACAATGTATGACGGCTTAAGCTGTCGTTAAAACCTTTTAATGATATCCCAAATGTGATTCACATATGTCGAAGAAACTTTATTTTATGTATCTTGTTGACTAAAGACAATGTAGCCAATGCCTATCGAGTGTAGAGATGGCGACCATCTCTATATATGAAAAGTGTCCCTAAAAACGTGTCCAATAAGGGTGGCGCTGCAGTAGCGTAGGATAAATTTAAAAAAGCGCCAAAATTAATTAGAATAAGATGGAGAAATAAACAAGGACCGACCATGGTTTTGTATTACGTAAATAGTTGAGGTTTTGTATACTGGCATTTAACTAACTACTCTAGTCATGAATTTTTTTAAATATTTGAATTCAGCTCACTTCACTCCGTTCACAACAGCTATCTTCATATCGTAGTTTTTCAGACGCCAGCGCTATTGTGGTAGGTATTGGAACCTCAATTTTCAGTAAATAGTACGACACTTTTTCAACTTTCGCCCCTTATAAGATGGTTCTCCTTGTACTCTACACTCCATACTAATGCCATAGATTTAGTATATACTTACTTACGTTATATTGACAATGAAAAGCTGGCTTTTCACTATGGGATATAATATATATTCTATCCCGCGATTGGCTTTCTCACTGTGAGATATATCTTTTAACCAGTGTCCGTTTGTCATTGGATTACCCCCTGTACCCCGCACACCGTTCTGCGGGGTACAGGGGGCAAAATATAATTTGAAAATATAGCTCGGTCGATCGATAAAATATTTATAGTTTGAGATGTAGTATAAAATATCATGACTCAGTGTAAACGGTTCCATTTAAAAGTATGGTGAGCGATATTAATTTATATCTCGAGATGTGTAATATATATGTTATATTATATCCCATAGTGGAAAGCGGACTTAAAGGAGAAAGGGCAAAGTATATGCTTACGTTAGAACGAGATAGAATGGCTAGACCAAAGACCATACACGTACACGATATAGGCCTATATCGGGCTGACGTCAACGAAACAAATGCCGCTTATTTTCGCGACATCTTTAATTTTTAAGTATTAAACGTTTAAAAGGAGTGATTAAATATGGTGACGTGTGCAGTACGTGAATGCAGTTCATCGAAAAAGGAAAATCCATAAAATTATACCTTTCATACGTAAGTGCAATTAAAATATTTAGAACTCTAAATGCAATATTTAAGAACTGGTACAAATGTTGTATACAAAAATGAATAAGGAAAAATATCGCGTTTTATTAAGATAATGCTCTAAATGTGTAAGAGTTATATTAAGAATAATAACAAATACGTGAATTCTCTCTATTTCTTATCTAATTTTTGTAGAGATTGACACTATCAACATATCGATAATATGTTTCTAACAGGCAAAGGCATATCTTCGGATGCAGCCTTTTGAAAATTCGTAATTTATAAATTTTTAGAGTTTTGTAGCCAAATGGCATTATAGTAAATATAAGAGAGATAATTTAAACTCTTGTAATGTTTCAGATTTCCTAAAATATTAAGCTTGAACAAGAATTATTAAAAATGATAAATAGAGAAGACTGGGTTCCCAAAAAAATTTCAACTATATGTAGCAAGCACTTTTAACAAAAATGTTTTTTTTTCATAGGAGTGCACAAAGCGTAAAACTGTGTTCTGATTCAATACCCACATTATTTATGGCCGGGTGTAGTTCCTTTTTATATATTATACTGTTCATATGTTAATTTCGTTTACGAATGTTCAAATGTGTACAAACTTGTTGTGGTTATCCTTATGATGTATATTTTTTATAAAACGAAAGTAAGTTACAATATCATATGATGGTAAACGGCTACTGCAGTACATGGTCATCTACAGTCAGGTTAAACAAATAAGACTACAAATCTGTTTTCAGCCCTGAGGACTAAGATAAAATGCCTTACATTACTTATAATTACACAGAGAGATACACAATAGATCGGAACGAGGCAGTGTAAGCACTGCTGTTTATTTCTGTTAATCCATCTCGAGACGTTTATGAGATAGGTGTTTATTCTGTTAATACATGAAAGGAAATTTGTAAACGAAAATATGTTTCGAAAATTAGTAAACGAATGCCTAGTGTCCTGCAAAGTTTTTAACAAACTTGACATACACATGTATGATTCGCCAGAAATATCACACCATAATCACTTAATTGTTAAATTAATAATCGAGAGTTATTTCATTATTAGAGAGAAGTATGAAGCAAAATTGCAAAATACCTCTAAGCAGAGCTTACGACATTTTGCAATAAATTAATTATTTTTGGTGGAAAATAAAAATAACAAACTATTTGTTCGTAGTTTTATTTTTGTGCCCCAAAACATAAAAACATATATTTTATGACACGGACACATCGCTCTGTATCGATAATTGAAGTTGATGCATGGCGCAACACTATTCGGCATGCAAATTTCACTCATACCGGTACATTTAGTTTTTGGTCTCGCCCTAATTACTCTATAGCCAATCTAATGTATACTATATCTCTGGCCAATAATACATAAATTTAAAAAAAATGCCCACAGCAAAAGAATATAAAATTAGTGACCGACCGAAGGTTCGGTTTCAGTTTCAGCAAAAAAATCTAGTTTCGGTAATAGTTTTAGTTTCGGCAAAAAATCTGCCAGACCTTCGGTGGCGCCAAAGCTCAGTGTTCGTGAAATATCGTGCGTCGTTCGGATGAGTTTGTGACTGGTGTATTATTCATAATTATACAGAAACAGAAACTTTTTATTCAATATAGTTTATAAATAATACTTAATGAAAGTCACTCTTTTGTTTAATTACCACTGGTTCAATAAAAAAACCTCTGTCCTTGGAAGAACCCTGTGGAACTTTTTTTTAAATGACAGCTTACATTCAGAGGCGTAGCGTGGACTAATATAAACGTGGGTGAAGTTGCATCAGCGCGGTCTATTTTCTTTCGTTCCAAGGATCTACCTAATAGATTTATCCTACCAAACATGCTTTGATACGACATGCCTACTCATATCTATTAATTCCTGACAAGTCTCGTATTCCGTCAATGTAACGGTCGCGGTCTTCGAAGGTAGTTACAACGGCCTCGCAGTCGCACTTAAGAAAGGCTTCCTGCGAGGCCCCAATCATACACATTTTTTACGTGGTAGAGCCATGCTGCAGCTATATTAATAGTATAGTTGTAGCAAAAATAGGTCGGCTCGACCGGGGAAGGACCACGCTCTCACCGACTACCAGAGTAAAATAGCAGCTTAATGCTGTTGTGTTTCGTATGGTGAGTGTAGAGAACCGGAGACCCTTTTTACTGGAAAAAAAGCATTCTATCTTGATCCTCACGGGCGACGACGCATGTGCATTTTGATTCTTTATTGAGGATAAATGTAGATGTCTATGGGTCACAGCAACCACTTACTATCAGGTGGACTGTGTGCTCGTTAGTCAACCTTATTCTATAAAAAAAAACATACTTAAATTTGTGACTTTCTTTTTCGAGCGTAAAAGTAATCAAATTAATTAATCATCTGTGCTAAAGACTGAGGGCATCGCATTTTAGGGGGACTCGCGAGCCCCCTTTAATTGCGAGGCCGTAGGCGAGAGCCCACTTCGCCCACGCCTAGCTACGTCACCGCTTACAATCATGTATATAACACAATTAACAACACAAAACAAATTAGAAATAGCTTGGTAGTGATTACCTCACTCCCAGATGTTATTATCATCCATAAATTCTTTAATATAATAATAACATAGAATTATTACCCAATAGAAACGAAGTCTAGTACAAAACACGAGCGTTAAAGTGACGCAAGGTCATCGTGTTAGTAGGCGCGAGTTAAATGTGCCTACGTACGTCACACGCACACATACACACCATTCAGTGATACCAGTTTCTGACGTTTGCAATCAAATTGTGAAAATCACTATTTTATTGATTAATTTTAAATAATTGATAAAATAAAGATTACGTATTACGTACGAAGACGTATTTTATAAGAATATATATATTATGGAATAAAATTAATACGATAATGATGGTACTAATATAATTTTATTATACATATTTTAATGGTACAAAAATACAGAAGTATTAAAATTTAAGAATATTATTAAACACAATTAATTTGCTCGAATATAATAAGCACATCGTGTAATGTTTAATTTTAACCAACTTCAAAAAAGGAGGCGGTTCTCAATTCACTGTATATTTTAATTTTTTTACCTCAGAATTCTATAATTTCTAAACCTATTAAGATTTTTTTATTTGAAAGGATATACACACATATTGATCCAACGTACACGCTGAAATTTTAATCATTGTTTTACCGAATTAAAATGATTTTGTCTTGGTAGTACAATAGATTTATTAAAGTAAATATTATTAGGATGCAAAAATAGCACATTTACAATCGAGAAAAACAAAACTCCAATGCGATCTCAAACCAATAACAATATCTCGCAAGTAGGTCGGGCGTGCAGGCTAGCTTATGCCATATTACTATAATAAAATCTGAAAAAAAAATAATTAGCTGAACCTAACGCAGTGTTACGTCTATCGCACGCACTACCGCGCACTGCATTCACAATGAAGGGCCTCTAATAAATTTTCAGAGCATGAACTATCAAGTGTAGTGATACGACATACACTAGTCTGGACACCCGACTAGCTCGTGAGGTATTACTATTGTAAACGTGCCCTTTTTTAATTGTAATATTTTTTATTTGAATAAATTGAATCTACAATCTATCTCGAAACACAATTTCGAAACGGAATTCCGTATGCATGTGGCTGGCCTAAGGCCCGCCACATACATACGGAATTCCGATTCGGGATTCCGTGTCGATATTCTGATTCGAGATTCCGAACGCAGCAAGTTCATATTAAATCTATGACCCGTCACAAACGTACGGTAGTTTTCCGTTCAAAATTATGCGGGCAAAACGGGATTCCGTATGTGTGTGGCCGACCCGTTCGGAATTCCGTATGTATTTGGCGAGCCTAACACAACTAAAACGTAGCGATTATACACTCTCTGGATACGATTTACGCTACGATAATACCAAAGTATTGGTTTGTGAAGGAGTTTTGGCGGGAACTTGACCGGTGACTGATTGCTGCTGCATTGTTTGAAGTGGATTTTGATATGTAAAAGTGGTGCGATTTTGTAATATATGAACTATTAGTGGAAACGGTGAAACAAGTGTTCTGATGGTGATGTGATTCTCAAGATAAGGTGTCTGTCTGCTTAGGTGCCTTGAGATACTATCGCCAATTGTCAGCTGTCTGCTGGCTCAAGTTGCCGTCAAAATCTCCCAAGGGCTGCGCAATGTGACGCATCAACATATTGTGAAGCAGTGTACTTATAAAGGAATACTTATTATGCATTGTAACTTCAGGCTCAGCAGGGCTAGAACCCAGAGCCGTAAAGCTAGTTATTAAAAAATGACTTACATAGACATTTTGGCGTTGCCAAACTCACATGAACTATCTCTTTTATACGTGAACCACTTGCCAAGCGTTAGCCAGCTTTGGATTGATTCATATTCGTTTTAGTTTACCGTTATGGTATTAGCTTAACCTTTTGTAATGATAAAATTTGTTATGATTCATTTATTAAAATAATAAAATTTACTATTTTTGTATAGACACTATCTGTGTTATTAATGTATTAATGATATAAACATTAGAATAAAATATTAGTTATATTTATCTATCTCCTTTATTTTGATTAAGTTCAAAAAATATAGAATAATGTACCAATTATTAGTGTTTAATTTCATTCATGTTAAAAAATATAGTTAATTCCTATTTACAAATTATGAATCACACTTTATGTATTAGGATTAATTATTAACAACCGACTTTTAAATTAAACATTTGAAACATTTAGTTACTATGCAGTTATCTTAAAATGTTTCAAATGTTTAATTCATAGTTGGTTGTTGATAATTAATCCCAGTACATAGAGCGTAATGAATGACCATGAACAGAGGTGTATATGTAGAGGTGCAAGTGTTATACGCACGCACACATTCTCACAATATTGTGGCGAAACGACACCAGATGGCGCTAGTACTCCTCGGTCGACAGATTTCGTACGAGTGGGCTCTCTTTTCCTGTATAGGACAGTCACTCTTTGACGTGAACTATGGAGTGTAGAGTACAAGGAGAACCATCTTATAAGGGGCGAAAGTTGAAAAAGTGACCCACCCTACCCCAGCCTACAAAAATGGGGTAAATAAAATAAAAAAATACCAACAGACGTATTTTAAATAGCACTTTCCAAAATTGTTTATTATTGTAATAGCACCCCCGTAGATTGTAAATAAAAAATAGGTAAAATCGCGCATCTTATAACGTCGATACCACTTGAAATAATTAAAAGTTTGTAGGTTTTGCAACTTAAAAAAACTTCACCCTTCGTGAATTAAACTTCACCACTATCGAAAATCCATAAAATGCAATATTAATAGCAATTATTTAATAAAACCTATTTTGTCAATTGCCGAATGCACATGTAATTGCTAATAAACAAATTAGCCTAGGCTGTACGTTCTAAAATTTTGCCTGCCTTTATAATAACAATAAAATCAATTCAAATTTCAAATTTCGTTCGTTGCACTTGCTGTTACTGCCGTCTGCATATCAAAAGCACTTTGTTACTTTTTCTATTCTAAATCTATTCTAATATTCTTATAAATTTGCTTAAGTTACATAAGTTTTTACAAATTAGCATGGCTGAGAAAACGCATATGTCAAGAATATCGTCCTACAAAAATGCAGGACATGGTACAAATGTAAGTGAACCTTATTTATGAAATATATTCTGTATTATTCCACTTAAATGGGAAGATGACATTTTAACCTAGTTATAATAGTTTGTAGCTTATTCACTATCAGGGAAATATACTTTTACCCTCATCCCCCCACTTCCGATTCTTTGTTCATGTTCATAATTATTTCACGAATTTTTTCTCTGAATTCTAAATACAACTACAACTGATTACTTGTATTTTTCACATTTATGTATTCTTCACATTTTAATTTGTTTATTTCGATAACAATGAAAATTATATGTTTCAAAGATAATCACAAAACATTATTTGTAGGAATTACGGCGTAAAAGAGTAGAGCTGAGTGTTTCACTCAGAAAACAAGCTCGTGATGAGCAACTTTTGAAGCGCAGAGCTCTTTCTCCGGATGAAAATGATGAGGTACAAAGAGAAACTGAAACACCAAGACCAGAGGAAATTGTGCAGGGTAATAAAATTAAATAATTTTTAATTATATACGAAAGCTACCTATTTGTCTAAATTAGGATTATAAAATGGTAAGTAAAGATTGTTAACACCCTTTTCTTTATGCTATATATATATATATATATATATATATAGCATAAAGAATATAGCTATATATAATAAAGCTATAGCTGCAGCTATTTGCAGTACTAGTGTTGTATAAAAATATAAATCTGTTGTCACTCCCATGTAAAGATGAAATTAAAAAGCTGCCTGTACACACGAAAAGTCTAAAGATCAAGAAAAAAGAAAAGATAAAGAATCTGTAAAGTTAGTTTCATTTAGTGTGTAGTTTTTTTTTTATATGATAAGGATGACAAATGAGCACACAGTCCACCTGATGGTAAGTGGTTGCTGCGACCCATAGACATCTATTCTATCCTCTATTACAAATCAAAATGCAGATGCGTTGTCACCCGTGAGGACTAAGATGGAATGCCTCATTTCCAGTAAAAAGGGCCTCCGGCTACCTGCACTCACCAAGCGAAACGCAGAGGTTAACCTCTACTTCACGCTGGTATTCTGTGAGGTCATGGTACCACCCCGGTTCAACAGCAAAAGCTGCCGCGTGGCTCTACCACTGTTAAAAGTGTTCATGTAAATATAAGAAATCTCTAAGATAGAATGGTCTCATTACCAGTAACAGACTCGACAGTGTTCTAAACTCACTATATGAAATAACAAATACCTGTAGTGCTGGCCCTGGTATTCTTTGAGAGTCCTTCCCTAATTGAATCAAGCTATTCATGTACCAGCCATAATATTGTAGACTAGCTGTTCCCCGCAACTTTGGCTATGTGTAATTTAGGATTTTAATTATATTGCTCAGAACCCTAATTCTTTTTCTCAAATATAAGTAGCCTAAGTTACTCCTTAGAACATCAGCTATTTGCCAGTGAAAGTCCCGTCGAAATCGGTCCAGCCATTTCGGAGATTAGCCGTAACAAATAGACAGACAGACAGACAAAATTTTTCAAAATTGTGGTTTTGTTGTAAGTACTATATATACATTCATATGCAGTTAGTAAAAAGCTGTTATTTTAACATTACAAACAGATACTTCAATTTTATTTATTTGTATATATTGGCCCTACTGCATAAAATTGACACTAATAATATTGCTTTTTAGTTTTGCATCCTCTATATAGATAGCCGGAACAAACAGACAGACAGACAGACAAAAATTTTCAAAATTGTGATTTTGTTATAAGTACTGTATATACATTCATATGCATTTAGTAAAAAGCTGTTATTTTAAAATTACAAACAGACACTTCAATTTTATTTATTTGTATATATTGGCCCTACTGCATAAAATTGACACTAATCGTTTTGCATCCTCTATATAGATACTTCCAATGTGTAATATATACATTGTTGTATATATTACATTGTGTATATTGTTACAGTCCATCAAATTAAATATATTGTATCATCAATCATCAATTACATATATACAATACATATTATATTGTGTATATTGTTACAGTCCATCAAATTAAATATATTGTATCATCAATCATCAATTACATATATACAATACATATATTGTGTATATTGTTACAGTCCATCAAATTAAATATATTATATCATCAATCATCAATTACATATATACAATACATATATTGTGTATATTGTTACAGTCCATCAAATTAAATATATTGTATTGTCAATCATCAATTACATATATACAATACATATATTGTGTATATTGTTACAGTCCATCAAATTAAATATATTGTATCATCAATCATCAATTACATATATACAATACATATTATATTGTGTATATTGTTACAGTCCATCAAATTAAATATATTGTATCATCAATCATCAATTACATATATACAATACATATATTGTGTATATTGTTACAGTCCATCAAAAGCCTTGCCTTGCCTCATTGCACTCAAATATCTCCCATTTGCCATAGTTGTCACGTTTAGCAGGCTAGTTGGTACTGTAATTTTTTTTATATTTTTCATTTGTTACTAGCTGATACCCACGACTTCATCCACATTGCTAACACACATCACTGAATACGTAGTGCTTATAAAAATTGTTGTTTCTTAAAACTTTAATGACTTTATATTAAATGAAGATATCGCAATATTTTCTTTTTAGTTAAGGGCCAAGTGTTAAAGAATTAAAACTTGAAAAATCTAATTGAAATCTATCCAATCCGTGTCTGTTTGTAATGTCGAATTAGCAGCTTTTTACTATATGCATATGAAAGTATATATGGTACTTATAACTAAAACACTATTTTTAAAATTTTTGTCTTTCTGTTTGTTCCGGCTAATCTCCGAAACAACTGGACCGATTTTTATTGGACTTTCACTGGCAAGTAGCTGATGTTATAAGAAGTAACTTAGGCTACTTTTATTTTAGAAAAAGAATTAGAGTTCTGCGCATGAAATTAAAACCCATGAAATCTAATCGTAATAATTTCGCGCGGGCGAAGTCGCGGGGAGCAGCTAGTTGCAAATAATTAATAATCTTATTGTTTTAATGTTCATTCATATACCATTATTTGGTTGCAAATGTATACTTACAATTTTTTTTCTTCCACACTAATTATCTTAACATATTATAACAACACTCCCAATCAAATAAAACCATTTTTGTGATTTGGATAAGCATTTGTGCTTAAAATAATCTGTGCAGGACAGGATCCTGCCAGCTTCCTGACTCTGGGATAACTGATTTTGGTCCAACCAGGGATTCAAACTAACTCAGCAGTCATAGTCGTAATATCCATCTATTGAGCTTGACGATTAGGACAAGGCCCATGTCCAGAAGTGGAGACTAGACTAGACTTGCACAGGAATCTCAAGAATTGCCATCGAAATTTCATTTATAGAATAAAGGTGACAAAACAAGCACACAGTCCATCTGATGGTAAGTAGATGCTATAGCCCATGAACATGTCCATTATCCTTGATTCGGAATCAAAATGCAGATGCATTGTCACCCCTGAGTACTAAGTAAGAATTCCTTGTTTCCGATAAAATAGCTTTTCGGTTCTCTACACTCACCATACGAAGCACAGCAGCATTAAGACCTTCCTCGGTCGAGCCAATCCATATGTGTTACATCTATGATATAGTTGCAGCAGGGCTCCATCACGTTTATATATATTCTGTTTCTTGCAGGTCTCAAATCCAGCAATCTGGCAGTCAAAACAGTTTCAGCTCGTGCTGCGCGACGCATGTTGTCTCAAGAAAAGAACCCGCCCATTACTCTTATGGTCGACGCTGGAGTTATCAAGCCCCTAGTGGAAGCCTTAGACAGAGATGATTGGTACGTAAATGTTAAATTGAAGACTGAAAGTTTTGTTGTTTTAAGTTCCTTATGCATAATCCTATGTAATTTAAAATTCTTGAATTTTTTTTTGTACAACTGTATAGTCTGTTCGCTTAGATACGGTTGCCTTTGTGTCGCGCCGCCTTGACACGTGCCGCATCCGGTTGAAAGCGCCGCCGCGACATTAATAGTCGCCGCGTGCGTCGTACACCCGCAGGAAAATTAGGCATTTTAAAACGAAGCTTCCTAGTGAAAGGTTCTTTGTAACTAACTATTTATATTCGTATTTTATTACAATAACTATAAGTAAAATAGTATTCTATTTTATTCTTAGAATAGAAATACATTTATTTAACAAATAGTAAAAAAATAATTAAATAAAAACAAAGAAAATATGCACCTCCGGGTGTACCGACGCTATTTTAGTGAACAGACTATAATATTTCGCGACGTCTATTCATCCAATATCCATTAGACATTTTTTTATGAGTAACAAAAATTTTAAAAAATCAATTTAAAAAAATGCATAAAGTTGCAATAATGCCATATTAACCGATTCGTTGCGGCACCGATTTTCGACAACTTTTAGCTGTGGCTGCGAACAAATATTCCATGACACGCCTATTGTGCCATCAGCCATGTGTAAAAGTAATGTTCTTTTTTATGCCTTTTTTTTAGTTGTTTAGACCTAGTTAAGTTTATTTGACATCAAACATAAGTTACAAGGGGAAGGATACTTGTTTTTAGTGGGTAACTACGTGTTTTTTTACGTTTTCTTTGAAATTGAGAGTAAGTGACTTCTTTTATGAATTTTTTTTTTTGCGCCCGAAGCAATTTTGAAATGGGCTACCACAGAGGGAGGCAGAAAATGCATTACGCATACCACGATAGCCGGTCTATCGTGGTTATGGGGGACTCACTGCCTACAAGGGGAACCTAAGTGATACCCCCTAAAAACTGCCTTTAGGGACTGGCAACCAGCTGTTGAAAGCTTCTTATGCCGTATCTAAAGCGACCCTCTTTTGGGAAAAGAGGGCGCAGACGGCTAAGTGCCGTTTAGGGAGTGCCTACGAAGGCATATTGTTAATTTTAAATAATTTTTAATTTAATTAGAATTGGCCTGAGCCGCCAGGAGGCAGTTCAGGTCGTTTGACAACTTATTTGGCGGGTCCGAGAGTGTTTCTCGGCCTGCGGACGCTGTAGCGGGAGGGGAGTGGGGCTGTATAAGTAACTGCCTCACGAATTAATGTGTTGTTATGCGACTCTGATACTTTAAAGAAGTTTTCAGAGAGTTTTTTAAGAAATTGCTGGATTGTTGGGATTTCTAAGTCCCGGTGAAGGTCGGCATTACGGACGTACCAAGGTGCGTTCGTAGCTCGACGATAGAATAGGTTTTGAACTACTTGGAGTTCGTTAATAATTTTTTCGTTAGCGTGTGCAAAAATAGGAGCCGCGTAAGACATTACCGGTCGTATACAAACCTTATAAAGGGTTCGCTTATTTGTTAATGACATTTTACTATGTCTGCCTAACATACTGTTAAGCCTACCTAGATAGAAACGAGCTAGACGTGTTACTCTTTTGACATGAGGCTCAAAAGTAAGCCTATAGTCAAGGGTGACACCTAAATATTTTGCTGACATTTGCCATGGGACAGGAGTCCCTAGCATTCGTATGGGTAAATGGGTAATGGGAAGAGATTACAAACCTTTTGTACTATTTTGTGTTTTATAAAAAAATCAGTTATATAAGTAGGTACAGCTAAATCACCCTGGAAACCTTGGTTTTTATTAAATTATTTTTTTTATTTAACGTTATACAAATGTAAAAGTAAAGTCTATCTGAAAACGTCTAATTAGTATGAACAGTGTTTTCAAAAGGAAAAAAACGCCGGCGCCTTACGGCGGCGGATTAACAAAAGACTATTTATTAGCGAACTTTTTTTTATGCATGAACGGTTTCGAATTATTTCAAGCAAAAATAAACCTTATACCATATCACAAGAGCACACGGTACTTCGTAGGTCTATTCGGCTATAGTAATAAGACGGCAGTTCAACCATTTTAAGCAAAATTAAACAATAAGATAAACGCATTGTTTTCTTTTAACAGGAGACTTGTTTTCCAGAAATTTATTTACAACTTGAGTTTGTGAGCGATCGCAATGAGTGCTATTATTTGTTACTTATTAGACTATTTTTCCACAACATGATTTAAAACCCACAAAGTAAAAATAGTACCATGTACACGTTATAAAAAGGTTGTCGACCCCTAAAAATTTCAAATTTTCAAAACATTCAGAAACGAAGATGCAGGCACTAACTACTTGCAAAATAATGAATATTTTGTTCTGGATAAATTTTCCAAAAAAGCAATTTGAGCGAGTTATAACTTTTTACTTTTTTTAAAAAGACACGCCTCGCGTGTCATACGTCACACACAAAAGTATTCGATGGCACGCCTGGCGTGTCACCCGCACTGAACCGGTTAATAGATCCTATACGAACAAAGCGGGAGCGGACTGTTAGTCGAACAAAAAATGCCTAGATACAACACACTGTGTGTCGATGTCTGTCTGATGTCCGCATCTGGCCTACTATGGTAGAGGCCTACATCCAACTCATAGGCTTTTACGGGTCGATAATAAAATGTTGGTGTTTAAATTTACAAAGCTATAATGCAAATTGTTATAACTGTTTTTAAACTAAAAAAAAAATTCTATATATTTATATAGCCAGCCTTTGTTCTTGCTTTCTCAGAATAATACAAGTTTTATGGCTTTTATCACATTTAATTTAACTTTTAGCAAACATACCCAAGCTATCGACTTCGGAACGTCAAACACCCTAGTCTCCCCCGTGACCATGGGTGCAAAAGCACCCGTAACGTCGGGAATTGAAAATAAGTTAAAAAGTGAATTTAAACATTATAAAATCCCTAAAAGATTTAATTAATGTTGAGCATTTGTGTAAATGAAAAAAAAAGCCATTCTTTTAATAGACTATATCTTACATATCCATACTTGGTGATTGAGTAGATGTTTTTTTGCAGCCAAGATTTACAATTCGAGGCAGCATGGGCGCTTACCAACATTGCATCCGGTACTCACGAACACACCATGGCTGTTATTAATGTGAGTATGCTATAAAGTAATGGTGGAAAACATCAGTCTACCAAGATTCGCATTAAAAATGAAATGTGCCTAATCTAATTTGAAGATCACCTCCCTTCCTCCCACTGTTAAGTGCACTATTACTGCCACCACTAAACCTAATGAAAATATATCAGGAAAAACACTGCTGTCGAAGTACAATAAGTTCGTGTTTCGAATGACCAGGTATTATCTGTAGAACTAGATTCTGAGATGACTATTAGCTAAATAAGCTGCAGGAGTTTAGTTGTTTGAATTCGACTTTTATTTTTAATAAAAGATTAATTTTTTTAAGTGAACTAAAAAATATGCATGAGTGTCTTGGAACACTCGGTTGGAACGAAGTTCCTTTCGTAGTACATTATTATTGATAAACTTATTATATTAATGATTAACAAATACAAATAAATGAATTACTAACGTCTATTAAAATGAAGCGTCATTTAAAATAATATTTTTTTTTCATGGCAAGATAAGAAAAAGTGCGAGGGAGATGGATATTATTCCATCTCGCTCGCACTATAGAAAGGGTTGTGACGGAAAAATCCAAAAAACTTACACTTTCCGCCAAATTCGTACTGTGAGATACGGAACTTCGTTCCAATAATATCACAAGCCGTGTCGTCTACAGTGTTGTATTAAAAAATACTAATTTTTCCCTCCCTTAGAGTGGAATTTTTTCTCCAAATTTATATGAGACTATCCCTGAAATATATAACCTATATATAAAGAAAATTGACTGCCTTGTTGAGTGGTCGTCGGCGGAACTGCTGATCATGACGTCCCGGGTCAGTTAAAAATCAATTATTAATTAGGTGATGCTTAACCCTCGGGCAGCATGTAAAGCCGTTGGACCTGTTTCTGATCTTTCTGCCATCTCATGTTGGATTGCCAACCCATTGACTATACTTACATACTAATTTCCGTCTGAAAGACATTGCAATTTATTCATATCCAAATGAAATGTGTGCCTGCTACTTATGTTATTACCCATACACTGACACGTGTACAGTTTAAATAATATTAGATGTATTCCAGGGTGGAGCAATCCCGAAGTTAGTGTCGCTACTCGCCCGAGGCGGTATAGTCGGCGAGCAGAGTGCGTGGGCGCTGGGCAACATCGCAGGAGATGGAGCTTCGCCCCGGGACGCCGTGCTGGCCGCTGGAGCCCTGCCAGCACTGTTGCCACTTATGGCGCCCACTACTCCACCTTCACAGCTTCGGACAGCTGTGTGGACATATAGCAATTTCTGCAGGTATTTTGTACACCACTTTATATCTTCTTGGTAATTGTTTGATGGTTTAGGGTATAGTTAAGAGTACAGGTGTTTGGAGGTTCAGGGTATTGTTAAGGGTAGGGTATAGGTGGTGCCTTCTTGGTGGAAGTAATTCCGTTTTTATCTAGGTTCTGTCTGAGTAGGTACCGCCCTCATACCTTTTTCTGACACCAAATAGCAGTGCTTGCACAGCTGCATTCCCATCCTGAAGGGTATAGAGCCAGTATAATTGCAGGTTATAAGGCATTGCATCTAGTCCTCAGAGGTGACAATGCATCTGTAGGCATCTTCCCTTAAAGCACTTTTTAACACCCTTGAAGGACAGATTTTTTAATAAGATATGGATGACAAGCGTGCACCCAGTCCACCTGATGGTTAGTGGTTACTGTGGCCCATAGACATCTACATATATCCTCGTTTGCGAATTAAAATGCAGATGCATTGTCAGCCGTGAGGACTAAGATGGAATGCCTCGTTTCCAGTAAAAAGGGACTCTGGCTGATTTGTTTGTCATTTTATAAAAAAATTATCTTTTCGAGTACCTTTCTCTACATTCTCGTCAGTCCATAAACAGTCCGACACTGGACTTGGGCCTCCTCTAAAAGTCAGACTATCATTATTGCTACACTTAAATGGTGTGATACACGCGAACGCAAGTGTGTAGCAGCACCTACCAGTTAAATGACTTTGTTAAAATGGAAAATACTGTATCCAATAGTGGCATATGAAAATAACTTCATTTGTTTACAACATAAGACTGAAATAATTTATATTGAAGTCGGTGGTACAAAATTTTATTGACTCTTAAATTTAATGATGTAGTGGTATTCACATTCTGATAAACAATATTATCAAAAACATAAATATGGCCATCATTTGAATTCAACTTTACTTAATAACTTATAAGAGCCGTGGTAGCTCAGATGGTTAGCGCTCGCTGTAAGTTTCACAGTACACGAGTAACCCGGGTTCGATCCCCGCCGGCACCAATGAAATTGTTAATTGCAATTTTAAGTTTTGATTTAACACATGCTCGGCGGTTAAGGAGAACATCGTGAGGAAACCTGCATGTCTGAGAAATAAGAAAAATATTTCGAATACATTTGAAGTTCGCCAACACGCACACCCTCACAGAAATGAAAGGAGGCCTGTGCCCAGCAGTGGGACGTATATAGGCTGTAATTTTAACTTTTAATAACAGTAAATCACCATTATAGTTGACCGAGAAAAGAAGAGGGGAGATCATAACCCACCGGGCAAGGCATTCAGCCCGGGGAGCGGCCAACACTCCGTGTGTTAGTTTGGAAGCCATTCTATATACATATATAGCGCAGTACTTCGGAACTTTGTTTGCGTGGTTTAGGCTTCGATGCGTTTTGCTTGTGGATTGACGACAGTGCCGCCACACAGGAAAACAGCGTGAGGAAACCAGCATTTCTAAGAAATAAAATATTTCTAAGACATGTGAAGTGTCAACCGATATGCATTAATTGCTTCATAACCCTCTTAGAAATGAGACGAGGCCTGCGCCCGGCTGTGGACATATAAAGGTGGTCACTACACTTTTTTAATATAACCTAATGGCGGTGTAAGAATATCCACTACCCCCTATCGTCTCGATAGTGTCATAAGAGGTGACACAGGTAAAATGAAACAGGAGATGGGCAGCAGCGACTCCCTAATAACGGCTTAAAACGTCGCTGTCGAAAACCCGCATGCCAAGCATGGCAACTATTGCAAAATCCCCCCATTAGGCCTATCTATGAGGGAGGCCTGTGATCCGCAGTAGACTTATGGATAGAGTAACCTATGAATACATGAAATGTATGAATTGTTTCAGAAATAAAAACCCACTAGTGAAATTCGATATGGTTGCCCCTGCGCTCACTTATGTATCTGACCTGCTAGTATTGGCTGATCAGGATGTTCTTGGTATGTACCTCTTTTATTTTTTAACCAAATTCAAAAAAAAGAGTGGGTACTGAATACGACTATATTTTTTATGTGTTTTAACTCTGAACTTTTTTCAAGGTGAACCTATTTTGATGAATCGATTTTATTTAAAAGCTGGTGCTTCTCATTTGGTCCCATATAAATGTGATCAAGATCTGACCAGTAGTTTTGAGTTATCCTTAATATTGCGTATTTAATTATGACAAAAATGTAGTGTCAATACCTGTAAGCAAGTGAATTTTATTTTTAATTTTTTACTACTATTTTATCATATTGCATTGTCATCTAAATTTGAGCTATATTCAAAATTTCAAGTTTCCAGCTCATGGGGAAGTTAGTTTAAAATCAAGTACTAAATTCCAACTGGAACGACAGACACGAAACAAACAAGAAAGTTGTTCGCGCCAAGCGCTAATGTCAAGAATCGACGCCAGAGGGCGCTCGGCTCGGCGCGATACCGGTTTGACGTTCGGTCGAGCGGAGTGGGTGGCGAGAGCTCGCTAGCGCAAATAGGAGTCGTTTGCCAGCTGTGCTTGGGACAGCACGCTGTGAACTGGTACGGGAACGCGGAATGGTGCAGGCGTGTCGAGTAAATATACTGTCTAGGATTCGTGACGCGCATTCCTTGTTTGAGAGCTTTTCCCGGGATTTAGTTGTGTTTAACTCTGAATCTGTATATAAGTGCATTCGACAATATTAACTACTAGTGCGGCATTTGATATTCTAGAAATAACTGTTGCCACGCGAAACGGTAGTGACCTTTGATCCGGACATTCTGTGTTCGTTTTGTGTGTTAAGCGTTATAACAAACGAGAGTTGGTGGCTTCTGGAAGTTAGTTAATCGTACGATAGAGTTAATGGACTGTCCTCGTGACGAACGACGAAAGTGACTGTGGGCGACTCCGCGGAAGATTACCACAATTTGGAGCGGTGCTGAAGTCCGAGCTGCTGCTGACGGCAACGGTCTAACCAGGTCTACCACAATCAGTCACACACAGATACACATCACTGACCCTTACTTCCCATGCACCATACAACCACATGCGACCTGACCGAACCCTGAGGGACCAGTCGCCTTGGATATAGGTAAGTAAGCTCGGTTTTAATATTCTCCCTGTTGAATTGTAGTGGGATAGAACGCTCCCCCTTATTGTTTATTGTAATTAGAGATTTTCCACTTTGGCCTTAGGAGGCCCGACCTGCATCTGCTTGTAAGGTCTTCCGCTATGGGCCCGGAGGATTCTACTGTTAGATAAGCAGCTGCACGCCGTAACAAAAGTAACTTATTAAAAATGTGGTAAAATTGGTCGCCGGTTCTAGTTACTCAACATACCAAAAACACAACAGCATTATGCTGCTATTTTACACTGGTATTATTTGCAGTTGTTATCCTCTGGTCGGGCTGACCCATTCTGAAACCTTCACGTACATGTAGCTGTAATGTGGCTCTACAACATATGAATGTCAAGTACTCATATAATATGTTTGTTTCAGCTGATGCATGCTGGGCTCTATCCTATCTAACCGATGGACCCAATGAACGCATTGAGGCTGTACAGAACACACCTCACCTCCTGCCTCGACTCACCGAGCTTCTTGATCACAAGTCTCCAGCAGTGAGGACCCCGGCTCTGCGAGCTATTGGCAACATGCTCACTGGCGCCGATGAACAGGTATTTAATGTATCTTTTTAACATAAAACTGGTGAGTGACAACTGAACTTATTGTCCACCTGGTGGTAAGTGGCTACCTCAATTTGTAGACCTGTGCGTCCTACTTTATGTAAGAAATGTATGTGAAACCTGTACCTCCGGAGCCAATGTCATCTCACAAAATAACTACAAATTACGTGCATGTAGGCAAAAATAAAAAAATAAATTAATGAAACAAAAATACTATTGTATAACTGTGTGTGTGTGTGTGTGTACGTGCGTGTGCGTGTGCGTGTGCGCGTGCGTGCGTGCGTGCGTGCGTGCGTGCGTGCGTGCGTGCGTGCGTGCGTGCGTCCGTGAATGCGTGCGTGCGTGCGTCCGTGAATGCGTGCGTGCGTGCGTCCGTGAATGCGTGCCTGCGTCCATGTGTGCGTGCGTGCGTGCGTGCGTGCGTGCGTGCGTGCGTGCGTGCGTCCGTGAATGCGTGCGTGCGTGCGTCCGTGAATGCGTGCGTGCGTGCGTCCGTGAATGCGTGCGTGCATCCGTGAATGCGTGCGTGCGTGGCGTGCATGCGTGCGGGGGTGCCTGCGTGCGTGCGTCCGGTAATGCGTGCGTGCGTGCGTGAGTGCGTGCGTGCCTGCGTCCGTGTGTGCGTGCGTGCGTGCGTGCGTGCGTGCATGAGTGCGTGCGTGCGTGCGTGGCGTGCGTGCGTGCATGTGTGCGTCCATTAGTGCGTACGTGCGTGTGTGCGTGCGTGTGTGTGAGCGTGGCGTACGTGCGTGCATGTGTGCGTCCGTGAGTGCGTGCGTGGCGTGCGTGCGTGCGTGCGTGCGTGCGTGCATGTGTGCGTCCGTTAGTGCGTGCGTGCGTGGCGTGCGTGCGTGCGTGCGTGCATGTGTGCGTCCGTAAGGCATTTCATCGTAGTCCTTGTTTAATATGTAAGATGAAATAAAACACATTTCGATATTTCACGTAATAACATAATTCTTCCTCTTTTCAACCTACTTACATCATACACTAATCTATCTCACTTGCACACTATATTAACTTACTTCATTCTCTCTTTATCTTTTGTTACATTAACTTTCGTTCCTTTTAACTTTTATCCTTACATGCCCTTTGAAATTTACAAATTTTTGTAACCAAAATTTTACATTCACTCATACCTTACAATTATGCTGTCTCTCTGTACCTTCAGACTGAAACATAGCAGTACAGGCACTGTTAATTAATGGCAAAAATAGGTAATTACTAAATTATTTCCAGAGTGATAAGAACACATGTTGTACCTTTTTTATTTTTATTGAATTTGGGTGGCAAACGAGCACACCGTCCACCTGATGGTAGATCCTGTGGCCCAAGCAGGCAAGGCAGAGTTATAGCCGAAATAAGAATTTTTTATTTTGTGGTTTTTGGCCATTTTGACGCCCTAGGAGTGTAATGAGAACTTTTTGCCCCTATTCAACCATAACCCCCATAACATCCTCTACATAATTAGGCTATTGAAATTGACTATTCCAAAAGTTCAAGCCACCCCCAACTCATTTCTAGTCTTTACTTCCAATTAATGTATGCACATTTTAATTTCTATTTGTTTTCCTATTACAGACTGATCGTTGCCTTGATGCAGGATGCTTAGATTATCTTGTGAATCTCATGCGCTCTGGAAAGTTCTCGTTGATGAAGGAAGCATCATGGGCCGTTAGCAATATTCTAGCAGGAACCCAGACGCAAATCCAACGTGCTATAGATAAGGGCCTGCTTGGACATTTGCTTCATGTCTTGGCTTGTGAAGATATTAAGTGAGTATTATGTTTTTTATTTGTTTGGTTTTCATTCAAACATTTTCATTGTGAATTTCTTGAAAATTATAAGCAATGTTGTTTAAAAATACATGCAGAAAATCTAGATAATTACTTAAAGATGTTTGTTAAACAAAGTTTCTGATTGGAGGCGATTAAATTTACTCCAGTTTAACTCACGAAAGTCACAGGTTTGCAAGTTACTGCAAAAAAGAACGTACCTCCTCAACTTCAGGGCACTCCTCTTGCTGCCTCTGCCAGCATCGGAATCCTTGGCGTTGACATTTCGAAAGATGTACAGTTCCGCAGTTTCTCGGAAGGGAAGGTGTGTTCAGTAGGCCGAGACAGTATTTCATCCGAGCCTAACGCTTGCAGCTTTACAAAGAGCAGATTCAGTCCCATATGGAATACTGTTCTCATATCTGGGCTGGGGCCCAATATTAATTTTATTCCGCTTAAACAGAACCCGCAATTCCATCCTCATCATCTCGATAGTCGGCGGTCTACTACCATGCGATTTACGCGCAATTTTGTGCCTAGCACGATCATACCGTGGAATTTTCTGTCACCAGTGTTTTTTTTAGGACCAATACAACTTAGTGATTTTAAAGAAAAGAGCCTACTCCTTTCTAAAAGGCCGACAACCCGCCTGCAATTCTCCTGGGTGCAGGTGTTCATGGGTGACGGTAATCACTTACCATCTAGTGAGCTGTATGCTCGTTTGCCTCCTCTCCCATTAAAAAACTCAATATGAAAAAAAAAATCACCCTACAAGAATACTTATTGAAAGTAATTTTTTACTTTTACCACTGGTTCGGAAAAACCTTTATCCTGGGAAGAACCAGCAAGAAACCCAGTGGGCCTTTTTTTAAATAAAATTACTTTACAATATATTATTTTATACAATTGGCATGAAGACATTAGAAACAGCGTGGTAGTAATTAACTCAATTCCCAGGGGTTATTATTGTCAATCATGTACTCTTTAGTAGTATATAACCCTTACTAAATAATTTTTGGTTAATGAAGATTTTAAACTTTTTGATATATAAGGCCTGCATATTTTCTGGGACTTTGTTGTAAAAGCGTATACATTGACCCAAAGAAGGAATTACTGACTCTTTGGGAGTAGTAACTGGTATAGCTAACTTGTGCTTGTTCCTTGTATTTACAGAATGTACATCACTATTTATAATAAAACTATTTTTGTTTTTGTATACATACATTAAATTTTCGTAAATTAATGAGAGGCCAAAGTTAATATATTTATTTATTTAAATTTTTCTCCTTTTAATTTATTCTTCGGATTTATAAGTTGCTCTTATGGCTCTCTTTTGCAAAACAAAGATAATTTCAATGTCAGTCGCATTACCCCATAGCAATTCAATTCAATTTATTTGCTATTCTTGTTGTACATTTGGTCTTAATTTAAAAAAAAAATGTTGAAAACAAGAACATTGCAAATAAAGGCAATTATTAATATTATTATTACTTTTTTAAATACTAGTACATTATACATTACTAATATTCCCTTTAACCACTTTTGGTAAGCTTAAAATACTTGTGTTAGAAGTGGTTCACGACAGTAGTCGAATGGCGGATTCGAACCCACGACCTTTGGAATTCACGGTCCGCGCCCTGCCATTAGGCTACTGACGCTTAATTTTTGACATTTCCCTCGCACTTTTTCTTATCTTGCCGTGATAGAAATATTATTTTAAATTACGCTTAATTTAAATAGACCCTAGTACATACATAATTCATTTATTTTTATTTGTTATTCAATAATATAATACATTAACATTATAGTATTATTAATAAAATTATCATTTAATGAATATTTACAATTAACTTAAATATTAATGAGATCATACTATATTATTTACACCTGTTCCCTATTTCTTACTCAGTCACTAAAAAAAGCAACATTTCATATGACATTATGCTATTAAAATAACTAAAACAATTCACTTATCTTTGTATAGACTGTATGCTCCATTTCCATCTATCTAGTTAAACCTAGTTCTAGTTTTGACTTAAATACGTCTTTAAATTTGCTTCCACCCGTCCATTACAGCATATAAAAGTATAGAGAGATATTTGTCATAGTTGTAATGTTACTGTTGATTTAATAATTTCATCTCTCAGTGCGTCATGTGCTCCTGGTAGATTATCTTCTATTCCATCCATAAAGAGCTCATAAAAGTCTACTGCTGTACATATGCCTCCCCCATAGATTGCCTCATATGGGGAATTTTGCTATAGTAGCCATGCTTTAACATGCGGGTTGACTGACAACTGCAGTTTTGTATTATTCTGAGCTGTTATCAGGAAGATGCTGCTGCCCATCTGCTGTTTCAATTTCCCTGTTGTCGGCTCTTACGACTTCCACGGCACGATATGGGGCTGTATGCTCTAGTTCATAAATCTTCATTTCAAGAACATGTAAATTTCATTATCATACATGGCAGCAAAGGGGAGAACTCTTCCCACTTCATACTCTTAATTATAACAGGACTATACAGGGAATATATCTATCTGTGGGATTTTAACAGACAAATTTTAACTTTAAAAGGTGTCAAAAGGAAGCGGCTTGGGCCATCACAAACCTGTGCCTTGGTGGTGCTCCATCACAGCTAGACGCTCTGATGTCTGTCGGGTTCCTGGAACCTTACTGTGCTCTCCTGAGCTCACCGGATCAGAGGGCTGTTACCGTTGTGCTGGATGGACTTAACAATCTTTTGGAGGTAATATTGTGACATGTTTTATCATGAAATAGTTTTCTTGTTTTGTAAAATTTATTTAATTATTATATGGACAACAAAACAAATTACAATCAAATTACAATAAAAAACACTTATATAACATTTCTTTAGAGATTAACTCCTTCGCTAGACAATATTTATGACATATATAATTACATTATACATAAGTATACCTAATTATCTATAAATAGTATCTTCTATTTTTAGGCGACTTAAAAAAAGAGAAGTTCTCAATGAAACTCTTTTTCTTTGCATTTTTGCTAATTCTGAATTTCTTTTTTTTTATTAAATAGAGTACCCTCAAGGGTGGGTCCCATTAAAATTTGTAGATAAAATTCCATCCCTAATGGTGAAAAATTGGGTAGGGTAATAATAAAGTAACTGTTTAGGCAACATTATAGTTGTTACATTGAGCTTGTGACACTTTAGCTCTTCACAAAAAATAAATACTGACTGATTAAAAAGAACAAAAGGGCCACATAATAGCTAAAGTCAGTAAACCTGAATACAGTTGTAATTAGATGAAATCTACATTTATTTCAAAATCCATACAAAATCCACTACATTAATTCGCTAAAGAATTAACACCCACCTGATGGTAAGTAGATGCTGAGGCATATAGAGACACAGAAGTATCCTTCTGTAAGCATCAGAATATAGATTTTTGCATTGTCACCCCTGAGAACAAATTAGAATGCCTCGTATCGGTAATAGGGTGGTCATATTTTAACTGATATTTATTGCAAGTTACAATACAAGCATTATAAAAAAACAGGCTGCAGCAAAATATGGACAAGTGGAACCACTCTGCATTAAGTTGGAGGAGATTGGTGCCTTGGACCACATAGAATCCTTACAGAATCATGAAAACGAACAGGTATTTCCTTTCTTTTATGTATTTTTAGACTGTAAAAGTTCATCCGTAAAGTGTGGCCACTTCTGTTGTACCAGATGAACGTTTGTGATATCTTACAACACACACTGGATTAAAGACAGCTCCGTGGCGCAGTGGCTTAACAATGAGTCGCAGCGTTAAGGGCCGCGGGTTCGTATCCCGCACGGAACAAGTATTTGTATGGCCTACAAATAATTCTTCCGAGTCTGGATGTATGTCTTTGTAAAATTTATGTATGTAAATACAAGAAAAAATCCTAGTGTGGAAGTAATGCTCCCTCACTTACCATGTGTATTGGCGGTGTAAGAATATCCACTACCCGATATTGTCCCGTGGGTGTTGTTAGAGGCGACTGAGGGTAAAACCTGGAGATGGGCAGCAGCGTTTTCTCAATAACAACAAAATAAAAAACTGCGAATGCAGCTATGCAGATATTTCCCATATGAGGCAATTTATGGGGGAGGCCTATGTTCAGCAGCGGACTTTTTATAGGCTGTTACGGTTACAGTATGCGCCTAAAACACCTACAGTGAGCGTGCCCTTACTCATAAAGATCAACGTCATATTAAGAAGTGCTGAAAGTTTCTCTCTCTCTTCCCTAAATGGTAATAGAAAGGGATAGGCTTAGAAATAATACAGTAAGGTAAATGATTATATGTACTTTTTTTGTAGTAATATTTTGCCGTACAGGGAAGGCAAAGGGATCCAGGCTCGTACAGTTATGAATGTGATACAAATCATCATTCATCATAATTACAGCCCTTCACAAGTCCACTGCTGAACATAGGCCTCCCCAAAGAATGCCACAAAGTACGGTCCTGAGCCACCTGCATCCATCGACTTCCTGCATATCTTACCAGGTCGTCACTCCATCTAGTGGGGGGACGCCCTACACTTCGCCTGCCGGTACGAGGCTGCCACTCGAGAACCTTTCTTCCCCATCGGTTGTCGGTTCTTCCAGCTATATGGCCGCGCCATTGCCACTTCAGCTTACTAATCCGTTGGGCTATGTCGGTCACTCTGGTTCTACTGCGGATATCCTCATTTCTGAGTTTATAACGCAGAGAAACTCCGAGCATAGCCCTCTCCATAGCTCGCTGAGCGACCTTGAGCTTCCTTATCCGGCCAGCAGTGAAGGACCACGTCTCAGTTCCGTATGTCATCACTGGCAACACGCACTGGGTGATACAAATGCATTCATCTAATTAGTTAAAGCCTTAGGTATTAATAAGCAAGTTAGTTTGCTTATAAATAGCATTTTGTATGAAAAAAAATCATGTTGTGTGTACTGAGTATGTTTACTTTTTTGCCTGCCTTAATGTCAGGTAAAAAAAGTAAAGTGCAGATGATCTGCATTGGCATGGCAGTGGCATTTAAAATATCCTTGTAGACTTGTTTGCCCTCTTTTAAGAGAACTCTGAGTAGGAAACAGCTTTAAGCAGCCTAGTTGATTTTTCAATATAAATTCTATGCCAGACACATCACAACAGCAAAGAATATATTATCTAAGTTAGATGCCATCCACCTATCGAAATATGCTTAATCTTATTACTAATTATCTTTCCACAGATATACAAAAAATGTATTCACATCCTTGATACATACTTTATGGAAGAAGAAGACCAAATTGCACAGCCGCAACAAACCGAGCAAGAGTATCAGTTTGGAACTGGACCGGACAATCAGAACATAAACTTTTAGTCATATTTTTAGATTTAAGTTTTTATGAAGTGCCTTATAAATCAAATCAATATGAGAAAGAACTTAATTCACTCATCTACATACAGTACAATTTGTTTTAGAAAAATCTCATGGAACCCCCAGTCTCAAAAAAGCGTCCAACTTTACATTTTAGTTTATACTTTTCGAATTTCTTTCACAGTGCAATTTAAAAGCTACACAAATGGAACAGTTAAGTTAAAAAGATATAATTTGGCCATCAAATAAAAAGAACTTGCTTAAAATAGTAATTTAAGAAAACCTACACAGTCTGGTTAAAGTTTACAGAAAAGAGAAAGCTCTACCCCTGTCACTTTCACAATTAAGCCGTTTAGGCTACAGAACGTGCCAAAGAAATACATTTGGAAAACATCACGCTCCTTCTGGCGCAGTCGGGTAAAAATACAATTTAGTAGTAATTATTGTAACTGTTATAACCTACGGTCTACGCATTTATAAATAAATCTTCAAGTACATAAATTAACTTTTGGAATAAGTTTTGTCTGTGCGCTGTTAGATTATGTGCGAGTTAGAGTCAAGTTCTCATTATCTTAAATAAAAGCTATACGGAGGCGACGGAATCTTTTTCTGCTGCAATCTCAGACCAACAAATAATAATAATAATAATTTATATTAGAAATTTAAAAACCCCCGTAAAAAAAGAACTAATGATCTTCAAACAGCTGAACAGATTTCCTTGAAACATATCTAGAACACTTGATTAAGACACCTTTCAAACGAAAAAACCTGAATCAAAATCGGTTCATCCGTTCAGGAGATATGTTGCCATAGACCTACACACACATAGATACAGAGATACACACTACAAACATATAACGCCCCTATGTTTTTGTCGGGGTTAAAGATAGAAGGAGAGTGCTACGCACAATTCAAGTTAAACCAACCCAAAACAGCCAACAACATAGTTCAGGTTCTATATTATGTGCGTCCAGCTGTTGAGGATTTTTACAGGTAGAAGAGAAAGAGAAATATGTGTGCGTGAGCGAATGGGTGCGTGTCAAAAAGTCAAGTATAGCTTAGGCATTGTTTTAAATGTACGCAGCGCTTCTCTATCTTTCTTCGATGGTCTAAGGCTGTAGTAATTTATCTTCTTGGTTTTTTTATTATTGATTAATTACGTAACGGATTTAAAAAAAATATATTTTATGCCGTATTCTTAGTTTCCTCTTCTTAATTGCGTGTCATTTTAACAGTGAATTATATTTATTGTAATTTTAAAGAAACTGTTTTTTATTAAATATGTATTGTTTTAAATGTCTGTCATTTTACTTAGATGTGCTTAGCAACTTAATTGAAACATTATGTATTCAGAAACAGCTGTCCTATATTTTTTGACTGTTATTTAGCAAAGAAAAAAAATCAGAAATTTTTATAATATTTGTATTTACTATCCAACTATGAGCACTCATCTTGCATATAGTGAAAAAAAGACTGATTTTTGTGTAGTATAAAAAAGCTGGTCTTTGTTTACTAAAAAAACACGGTGAGTAAAATGTGATAATAGCTTAATTGATATTGTTCTGTATTTTATAATAAAAAAATTGTTCCTATAAATTTTGTTTTATTTTGTAATTAATGCAAAGAGGAAACTTAATAAAAGCGATTGAATTAATAACCTCCTTTTTTGTTGTTAGGTTAGAAATCGATATTACCACAATAAATAATAGTAAAAAAAACCAGAAGGCTCACTCTCTAATAGCAAACTTGCGAGTTTAAACTTAATTACAACGTCGCTAATGTTCATAATCCTTTGCACGCCTCGGAAGTGACCTTCGTGAAATTAGCTTACAGTTTATTTCGTCGAAATAAAATTCTTTATAGCGCGCGTATTAAAATAAAATGCACCTTACGTCCGCGTGCGAGTGTTTGTATCACTTAGCCCGTTACGCGCCTTTGTTAAGATCGATTGTACTGTAGGGTTAGGTGTTGAGAGAAAACAAATTGAATCTTTTGATATAAGTTGGTATATTTCTTTATTTAGTATTTATTTTATTTAAAAAGAAAACATTACCTCCATACTAGGACTTTCAACTGTATTGTGGAGGCAGTTAACAAACAAATTAAATATATATCTAATATAAATATACAAAAAATATAGATAAACATCTAGCCCCGGAACAATTATTTTTAGGCCATGTAAATACTTGTTACGTGCGGGATTTGAATCCGCGGCAGTATTGCAACTCATTGCTAAGCCATTGCGCCACGGAGCCATCAATTTGCTGATAATAAAAACTATTCTTTAATGTGAGGAAGGTTAATATGCAACATCGAGGAAAATGAGCATTATAACAACTTCTTTGAAACTCGGATAATTTACCTACTTACCATTTTTAACCGATTCGTTGCGGCACCAATTTTCGACAACTTTTAGCTGTAGCGGCGAACAAATATGTCATGACACGCCGGGAGTGTCAAGCGCCACACATGTGTAAAAGTAATGTTCTTTTTTATGCTGTTTTTACTTGTTTAGACCAAATTAAGTTTATTTGACATCAAACATAAGTTACAAATGGAAGGATACTTGTTTTTAGTGGGTAACTACGTGTTTTTTTACGCGTTTTCTTTGAAATTGAGAGAAAGTGACTTTTTTTATGAAGAGATGTTAATCTCTTCATAAAAAATAACCTTTTGTACTATTTTTTTGTTGTTATAAAAAAATCATTTATATAAGTAGGTAGAGCTAAATCACCCTGGAAACCTTGGTTTTTATTAAATTAAATTTTCACCTAATAATAACATTTGTAAATATCAAACAATGAAGAACCTTAATTTGAAAAAAAATAAGGTATATCATTCATTGATATTTACAAATGTTAAATATTATTGCATACCTTAAGCGAAAGCGCAAGGTAATGTTCTACTATCGCCTAAAAATTAAAATTCCAACATTTTATCGAATAATTTAATGTTATACAAATGTAAAAGTAAAGTCGATCTGAAAACGTCGAATTAGTAAGAATAGCAAAACTAGTGTTTTCAAAAGAAAAAAAAACGCCGGCGCTATACGGCGGCGGATTGACAAAAGACTATTTATTAGCGAACTTTTTTTTATGCATGAACGATTTCGAACTGTTTCAAAGCAAAAATAAACCTTATACCATATCATAAGAGCACATGGTACTTCGTAGGTCCATTCGGCCAAATTATAGTAATAAGTCGGCACTTCAACCATTTTAAACAAAAGAGATAAAGGCATCGTTTTTTTTTAACAGGAGAGTTGTTTTCTAGAAACTTGTTTACAACTTGAGTTTGTTTGTGAGCGATCGCAATGAGTGCTATTATTTGTTCATTTGTTTCTTATTAGAGTATTTTTCCACAACATGTTTTAAAATTCTATAAAGTAAAAACGGTACCATGTACAAGTTAAAAAACTTTGTCAACTCCTAAAAATTTCAATTTTTCAAAATATCCAGAAACGAAGCCGCAGGCATGAACTACTTGCAAAATAATGAATATTTTGTTCTGGATAAATTTTCCAAACAAGCAATTTGAGCGAGTTATAACGATTTTTAAAAAACAACACGCCTCGCGTGTCATACGCCACACAAAAGTATTCGATGGCACGCCTGGCGTGTCACCCGCACTGAACCGGTTAACAGACTTCAAAAAAAGGAGGAAGTACTCAGTTCAACATTTTTTTTATGTGTGTTACCTCAGAACTTTTCTAGGTGAATCGATTTTGATGATTCTATTTTTATTTGAAAGTTGGTGCTTATAATTTATACATTCCATAGAAATATGATCAAGATCTGACAGTAGTTTTGGAGTTAACCTTAACAATGCGTATTAGTATTGAAGTCGGTGGTACAAAATTTTTAATTTCATTAGATAAGAATAGAATAATTTTTTATTCAATATAGATCACATTTGTAATACTTATTGAAAGTCATTTTTTACTTTACCACTGGTTCGAAAAAAAACCTCTGTCCTGGGAAGAACCAGCAAGAAATTTGTTTAGCATTACTTGTGTATTAGCATTACTTGTGTATCTTCCTCTCTTTTTAAAAACGTTACCTCCAAACTAGGATTTTCTCGTGTATCGCAGGGACAGTTTACAAACATAGAACAGACCCAGAACAATTATTTGTAGGCCATACAAATACTTGTCCTGTCCGGGATTTGAACCCGCGGCCCTTATCGCTGCAACTCATTAATAAGCTACTGTGCCGCGGAGCCGTCACTTGCCTGTTTAACATTTTTTTCTATTTACAAACATGCGACACACGACTTCATTATTAATGAAAGAGTGGCAATGAGAAGTGCTGCTACTTTCAATCTTAACTAGTATATGCTGATCTTGCATTAGTAGGCAGTCACCAATACTGGGAGGTCTACTTACACTAAAAGTAATTTTAAGGTCATTGGCATTATACGCGAAAAAATCGAAAACTAAAGCTGTGGTCGGGTCACTAATCTATATCTATATACATATAATAAATCTGTAGAAAAGTCGTGTCTGTAATTCTAATATATTCTTGAAAAAACAAGTCCAGAGGACCAAATAATAATAATAATAATAATATTCCACAACTATCACACAACGCCATCTAGTCCCAAGCTAAGCAGAGCTTGTGTTATGGGTACTAGACAACTGATACACATACTTATATATTTCTAAATACATAAATATTATAGATAAATTACACCCAAGTGTAAAGTGTTCTGAAGCCAAATTAGTGGTTTTTAGAATTTGTGTCTGTCTGTCTGTTTGTCTTTCTGTCTGTCTGTGTATTCCGGATTCACGCAAAAACTACTGAACTGATTTACATGAAATTTTGAATGTAGGTAGTGAGTAGCCCGAGGCAACTTATAGGCTACCTTTTATCCGATTACGGAACTTCAAAAAAGGAAGGTTAAGTATTTTTTTTACTTTAGATGTTAATTTTCTATTATATCTTAGTTATAGGCGGGATGACGGGTGTTTTTCAAATATATACCATATTGGTAAATAAAGTTTAAATATAGTTATAATTTTGGTAAAATAATTTGAAACTACACCGATTTGGTATTCAAAACAGCGCCATCTATCATCAAATGGAAAAAGTTGTATATTTTGCCTTCAGTTACTAATAAATGAAATAATATAAATAACTAACATTTTATATGATTAAAAATATTTCGATTTTTAAAGTTATTAAAAATCTCTAACGTTTAATTTTTGTAGTATTTTTGTTATTTTATTTTAAAAGTGTAATAATTTCAATAGATAATAGTGACGTCTATCAAAAATATGAAAATTGATAGTTTATTGCATACCTTAAGCGAAAGCGCAAGGTAATGTTCTACTATCGCCTAAAAATTAAAATACCAACATTTTATCGAATAAAATCGTATCTAGCAATCATATTATACATATAAATGATATAAAAAGCACATTGTTAGAAAGATAAATGATTGTTGAACTTATTAATAATTTTTTTAAATCGATTAATTGCTATTTTTAAATAAAAAAAAGGGTTTTAGTGGCTTATGGTGTGGATTTATCATGTCCCTGTGGCTTGTAAACACTATAACTTTTGAAAATATCAATTGTTTAACTCAATCTATTTTTTAATCTCTTCATCTATCATGTGGGATGCCACTGAATGTAAATGGCAGTGTAATTTTGTTTTGTTTAGCTATAATTAATTTTTTTCGGCTCCAAAATGGCGAAATTTTCGTTGATTTGCTTGCCTCGTATATAAATTGTTTCTGTAAATGGGGATTTACAGCCACAGAGTAGTTTAGTTCACAGAGTACCTTTGTATTAAGTTTAGTTCGGCTCACAGAACACATTCGGCTACAGTCGCCGTCGTGAGTGGACATTGTTTCGGTTGTTTTCAACGGCTCAAAAAGATCGCTGTACAAATACACAATATTCGAATAACCAAATTTCTTAAATACTTGATTATAATAATAATAAGAGATTTTTTTATTACAATATTTAAAAGCACAGAATAAATAATAGTAGTACTTACTAAAAGTAAGTAGTATAATTTTTTTTGTCATGGGTGACATTTTAATGCTTTTCGAGGGTGTCGAAACCGATAGGGTTGTCGAAATGTAAATCCAAGATGGCGGCCGGAATATGTATAAATTTTTTCATCATGGGTGTCATTTTCATGGTTTTCGAGGGTGCTGAAGCCGATAGTGCTGTCGAAATGTAAATCCAAGGTGGAGGCTGCAATAGGTATAAAATTTTTCATCATAGGTGTCATTTTCATGGTTTTCGAGGGTGTTGAACCTGATAGTGCTGTCGAAATGTAAATCCAAGATGGTGGCTGAATTAGGTACCAATTTATTCATCATGGGTGTCATTTTCATGGTTTTCGAGGGTGTTGAAGCCGATAGTGCTGTCAAAATGTAAATCCAAGATGGCGGCTGCAAAATATATCAATTTTTTCATCTTGGGTGTCATTTTCATGGTTTTCGAGGGTGTTGAAACCGATAGTGCTGTCGAAATGTAAATCCAAGATGGCGGCTGCAATAGGTATCAATTTTTTCATCATGGGTATCATTTTCATGGTTTTCGAGAGAGTTGAAGCCGATAGGGTTGTCGAAATGTAAATCCAAGGTGGCGGCTGCAATGGGTATCAATTTTTTCATCATGGGTGTCATTTTCATGAGTTTCGAGGTAGTTGAAGCCGATAGTGCTGTCGAAATGTAAATCCAAGATGGCGGCTAAAGTAGGTACCAATTTTTTCATCATGGTTGTCATTTTCATGGTTTTTGAGGGTGTTGAAGCCGATAGTGCTATCGAAATGTAAATCCAAGATGGCGGCTGCAATAGATATAAATTTTTTCATCATTGGTGTCATTTTCATGGTTTTCGGGGGTGCTGATGCCGATAGTGCTGTCGAAATGTAAATTCAAGGTGGCGGCTGCAATAGATATCAAGTTTTTCATCTTGGGTGTCATTTTCATGGTTTTCGAGGGTGTTGGATCTGATAGTGCAGTCGAAATGTAAATCCAAGATGGCGGCTGAAGTTGGTACCAAGTTTTTCATCTCGGGTGTCATTTTCATGGTTTTCAAGAGTGTTGAAGCCGATAGTGCTGTCGAAATGTAAATCCAAGATGGCGGCTGCAATAGGTATCAATTTTTTCATCATGGGTGTCATTTTCATGGTTTTTGAGGGTGTTGAAGCCGATAGTGCTGTCGAAATGTATTTAAACTACTTTAATAATTCCGTATAATCATGTTATACGTAATTTTTTTAATGCGCTTAAGGTATGCCCAATTGGATTTACCAATATTTATTTATTTCAATTACTAATATATATGTAAAGTGATTAAAACTGGTCTGTCTGCAATTGTTGCAAAATTTTCATTATCATTATAGTTTTATTCAAGAGATTTTTATGTATGTCGTGGCCAGATCGTAGAATTGATCATAATATATCATAAAGTAGTCTATCATTTCGTGAAATGGTGTGGTCATTTCGTGATATTTAACACTATTTGTTGACCATGTCATGATATAGCTTGACCAAATCAATGAATAGAAATTTTTTGAAGATATTAATAACTAAACACAACGTGCTATTTCATAATATAGTCATAAGACGATATCATTAAATCGTTTTTCACCGCAAGCGGCGCTGATAGCGTATTTTTAACAGAAACAGAACTTTTAAGAGAATTGATATCACTTTAGCCCTTATTGATATAATAAATAAACGTTCGTTTCTATTGCTGATTACTAGATGGTATGGTTTTGGCTTTCTTTATTTCATCTAATATTAGCGCCACCTACTTACTTCTAAATAAACTAAAATGGCAAGTCATTGATAAAATAAAATAATACAATGCTACTGAATATACGATGTAAAAAATTGAATCATTAACATTACATTCATCCCGCGTTAGAATCAGCACAGCGAACACTTTTTTGGCCAAAAACTCTGCGGCCTGTGCCCATTAGTAACATTTATGTAAGATGCTACTTTTTTACTTTTCATGGGGCAATATATGCAGTTTTTATTTTATTCGTGTTTTCGGGTATGTTACTTTTTGTTTTCACTCTACCGTAAATATTAAAGGTAGCAAAGATGAGTAGAACTCATCATCGTCAGCCTATCAAAAGTTCACTGAAATGAACATAGGCCTCCCCCATAAATTTTCAAGTAGCTGGATGTTTGCTATAGTTGCCATGCTTGGTAGGCGGGTTGGCAACCGCAGCTATTATTATTTTGATCTGTTGTCAAGAAGATGATGCTGCCCATCTTCAATTTGTTTTCCTACGTCGCCTCTTACGACGGGACGATATGAGGTGGTGGATTTTCTTTCACGGCCACTACAGGGCGAACATTTTTCTACTCCCGTTCAAGAGTGTAATGATCCTCACATTCACTGTGAATAATATTTATAAGGAAAAAAACTAATTTTAAGGATTTTATCGCGTATAATTTTAACTTTTTAAATTCCCGATGTTTTCGGCACTTTACAGCACCCATGGTCACGGGAGGGGCAGGAGAACTGAGGTGTTTGACGAACGTCATAGTTAAAATAGAATAGAATAAACGCAGTAGTAGTTTGAATTTAATTTTATTAATTATGGGGTTCTTAGCAGATGGTAGCACTCAGCCATCTTCCCTATTAAAATTAGGATATTTTTAATTTCAATAGCCTAGCGAATCATCATTGGTAGGATTCGGTGTTCTATTGCAAGGATTGGTTGTCTATCAGATCCGATAATATAATGGTTGGGACGATACTAAACATGTTGACATACTTTAGACTTCCCGGAGTTTTGGTGCTTCACATCAACGATATGTTCTTTTACTCGGAACTTTCATCCAAGATGCGTAAAAAAACCCGTAACATTAGTTTTAATCCATGTGTAGCATTCATTATTAAAGAACTGTATTTATGAAATTTTCAAGTCTACTCGAAGTAAAAAAAAATATCTACATCTATTTTATGGTGCCAATCGATATTAAATAGGACCAATGATATGAATAAAATGTCTCAAATAAACATTATATTACTTTGTTAAAATTAAATTAACTTTAGCTATGAATAAATGTAAAGAGTAAAATGTAAATAATAATAATACGTTTTGATTTCCAGACTATTTACCTTTCTTATGTATATACATCGGAATCGGAAGACACGCCCGATATAAAAAAATACTTAGTAGCTGTTTCTAGACATATATATTCACGTGTTCATGTAGCACGTTACCAATCATCTACGTCTAATAGTATTTTAGAATGAAAAAAATCTCTGACAGACATAGAGACTTAGACATCGAGGTGACTCTAAAAATGACCGAATTTTTCTTAATTTGGCACGGAACAGCATTTAATGATGTTCCTAAATTCAAGCGCACGCGAGCGAAGCCGCGGGTAAAAAGCTAGTCAAATAATAAATCTGTAACTATGGTGTCAGTAACTAAGTACCTAATTATCCTAATCTACCTATAAATAATAATATATTACCTTTCGGTATCCTTAGGTAAACAATGAAAAGACGACATTCCTATTGTTATTTAAGCACACATATGCTATGCAGTACCTTTTGGGGTTTTCAGAGGCCATACTTGAATAAAAACTCAAACCAATAGTGGTAGAGTCACGCGGCAGCTTTTGCTGTCGCACGGATGGGCCGGCTCCAACCGGGGTGGTACCACGACCTCACAGAATACCAGCGTTAAGTAGAGGTTTACCTCTGCGTTTCGCTTGGTGAGTGCAGGTGGCCGGAGGCCCTTTTTACTGGAAATGAGGCATTCCATCTTAGTCCTCACGGGTGACAACGCATCTGCATTTTGATTCGCAAACGAGCATAGATGTAGATGTCTATGGGCCGCAGCAACCACTTACCATCAGGTGGACTGTGTGGTCGTTTGTCACCCTCATCCTATAAAAAAAATATATCAAAAGTGCCTAAACAGTTATTAGAGAAAAATATTTTTTATGTTAACGTAAGGCGCGCGTCAGCTCGACATCGACAGGGCGTGTGACCCCCTTTAGAGATATATTATATCCCTAAAGGTCCTGTGCGTGTGACAACCTCACAGAGTATGGAGTGTAGAGAGACTACACTCCATATCACAGAGCTTGCCCCGTATGTGTGGTCGCGTAGCGTAGGTATATTGTCATGCCTAAAGCGCGGAGTGAGACAGGCCTGATATTACAGAGTACATAACTACAATATTTGTATTAAAGTATTATTGTTTAAAAAAATTAACAACTTGAACCGTCCGATTTTGATACGTAAAAGTGGGGCG
This sequence comes from Parnassius glacialis, assembly GCA_033319125.1. Taxonomy (NCBI): domain Eukaryota; kingdom Metazoa; phylum Arthropoda; class Insecta; order Lepidoptera; family Papilionidae; genus Parnassius; species Parnassius glacialis. The sequence continues at coordinate 3,073,775 of JAVANC010000002.1, read as the reverse complement.
ATTTTGTATATTAAATGTCTGCGTATGTGAACTATTTTTGGAAATTATATAACAAGTGATTCGATGGTGATATAAATCTCAAGTATTTTTATCCGCTTGGGCGGCTGCCGTGAAGGACTAATAGAGAATGTCTTGGAATAATTAAAAATTAATAGAATCAGGTGTTACTTTGCGGAAGTCCATTATATTAAAGTTGGCAAAAATTACTTCGCGTTCATCCGCTCGATAAAATAAAATGTGTCTTACCTAGTTTGAAGAGCACCTTCCGCCCTCCCTCAATTGCGTGCACTATCACCGTCACCACTTATCCCAGCACCACTACTCACTCTTCAAACTAGGTAAGACACATACCTAATTTTATTTTATCGAGCAGATGTACGCGAAGTAATTTTTTTGCCAACTTTAATATAATGTCTTGGGAGTTTTGTTAGTAGTGTTTGTTTTGTTCACCAGTTTTTCATTTTAGTACTTAAAACGATTAAACCCAAACAACAACAAACTTGTAAGTGTAGTCTGGTGGCCCCACACTAGGTAGAGTGACGACCTGATAACAGATGCAGGAAGTCGATGGATGCAGGTGGCTCTCTTATATTTACGTGACGGGGGTTTCTCCGTTGTTGTGTTCCCACGCGGCGTTGCTGTTCGCCCCCTGGCAGGGCTCGGATACGGTATATTTTTCGAAACGTTTTCGCTTTAAATACCTACCCAAAATTTTGTTTCGTTCATGTTCGAACGGAATCATAATAAAAACGTTTATGAAGAGAACGAAATTTCAAATCGTTCTTGTTCAATAAAACGATTTTAACCATTTTAAACATTTTTTTACCATTTTTTGGCCCTGCAATACAAAACAAAAATACCTTATAGGTTTAAACTTGTCGTGGCACGCGCCATTTATTTAGCTTCCTGTGGAATAAACCGTTTCTTGCGTTTTCACATTACGTTCTCATATCGTTTTTGTACCGAACAAAATGTTATAAAGGAACCGTCACAAACGTTTTAAAAACGTTATTTTTAATAACGTTTTCGAGCCCTGCTCGCTGGACGCAGGCATCACGTGACGTCCGGGCGGTGTACGGAGCGTAACGGGGTATGAGGGGGTGACGGGGCGGCGGCTCCCTTCGCCGTCCGTAACAGTATTGATGGTATCTCGAGTTTGTCGCGATGGTTAACTGGTACTTATATGAAAACATGCCGTCATCTATGGGAGTACACGAGGTCTTGACTCTAAGTCACCTTTACTACGACGACGGGATGAACTGAAGGTTTTTTTTTATAGAAGAATGAAAAGTGTCTACTGCCGCCCACGAACAACTGCAGCACCAGGGAAATTGCAAGTACCTTTTAAAAACGGGTTAAGCTTGTTGTTTGAAGGTTATTAATTCGTATCGGTCCGGAAAAAACGCCGGTGGTAAACGATTCCACAAATAAGTCGTGCGAGGAAGGCAACTCCTAATAAATTGCACAATTGTGGACCGCAAAGCATCCACATAGCGTGGACGGTATTGTGAATTTTGTCGCAATGTGCGTTGGTGTAATTTAGCGGCTGGAATTAATCCGAACAATTCATCTGAGCACTCCCCGTGGATTTAACACAAACTGCGAAGATATTACGGAAGACTAAATTTAATGTACCTACCTTCAGACTAATTTAAAACTATTAGTTTAATAATTTTAAAAATATGTGGTGGGAAGTTAAGAGCACATCCTGATTGTGGACCCTTAATGCTCAAGCGTCAACTCATCTGGGTAACTACGTACTGTTAACTGTAGCTAGGGTTGCCATCTCCTAAAATGAAAAAGCCGGACTCGGCGCTTCAAAAAGCCGGACTTTTGGCTCTAAAAGCCGGACAGTAATTTTTAGCCAAACATACCTTTCTGACGCAGCTAAAAAACTCAGCAAATCCAACCCCCCGAGAAAAAAACTAAACTACTCCGTTACATACGTTAATTGTTTATTAATCAATCACAGCACAGTTTGAAGTGTATTCGTTACTTATTTATTGCATGCCGAGCGCAAAGCGCGTGGGAATGTTCTATTAACGCCTAAAAATCAAAATTCCAACGTTTTGTCGCATGAAATCGTATCCAGCAATCATATTATACATATAAATGATATAAAAAGCATATTGTTAGAAAGATAAATGATTGTGGAACTGATTAATATTTTTTTAAATCGATTAATTGCTATTTTTAAATAAAAAAAGGGGTTTTAGAGGCTTTATGGTGTGGATTTATCATGTCCCCAAGGCTTGTAAACACTATAACTTTTGAAAATATAAATTGTTTAACTCAATCTATTTTTTAATCTCTTCATCTATCATGTGGGAAGCCACTGAATGTAAATGGCAGTGTAATTTTGTTTTGTTTAGCTATAATTAATTTTTTTCGGCTCGAAAATGGCGAAATTTTCGTTGATTTGGTAGCCTCGTATAAAATTATTTCTGTAAATGGGGAGCAACAGCCACAGAATATCTTACTCACTAACTCAGTTCGCCGTCGCCATAAATTACTGTATATAATATATATGTATATCAGTTCGCCGTCAGTCGCCGTCGTGAGTGGACATTATTTCGGTTGTTTGAAGCGGCTCAAAAAGATCGCTGTACAAATACACAATATTCGAATAACCAAATTTCTTAAATACTTGATTATAATAATAATAAGAGATTTTTTTATAACAATATTTTAAAAGCACAGAATAAATAATAGTAGTACGTACTAAAAGTAAGTAGTATCAATTATTTTGTCATGGGTGAAATTTTCATGGTTTTCGAGGGTGTTGAAACCGATAGGGTTGTCGAAATATAAATCCAAGATGGCGGCTGAAGTAGGTACCAATTTTTTCATCATGGGTGTCATTTTCATGGTTTTCAAGGGTGTTGAAGCTGATAGTACTGTCGAAATGTAAATCCAAGATGGCGGCTGCAATAGATATCAATTATTTTTCATCATGGGTGTCATTTTCAAGGTTTTCAAGGGTGTTGAAGCCGATAGTGCTGTCGAAATGTAAATCCAAGATGGCGGCTGCAATAGATATCAATTTTTATCATGGGTGTAATTTTCATGGTTTTCGAGGGTGCTGAAGCCGATAGTGCTGTGGAAATGTAAATCCAAGGTGGCGGCTGCAATAGGTATAAATATTTTCATCATGGGTGTCATTTTCATGAGTTTCGAGGGTGTTGAAGCCGATAGTGCTGTCGAAATGTAAATCCAATATGGCGTCTGCAATAGATATAAATTTTTCATCATGGGTGTCATTTTCATGGTTTTCGAGGGTGCTGAAGCCGATAGTGCTTTGGAAATGTAAATCCAAGGTGGCGGCTGCAATAGGTATAAATTTTTTCATCATGGGGAGGGTGTTGAAGCAGATAGTGCCGTCGAAATGTATTAAAAAATCCGTATAATCATGCTATACGTTATTTTTAATGCGAAGGCATGCTCAATTGGATTTACCAATATATTTATTCTGCAAGCGATGCGTGTAACGCTTTACACTAACAAAAAGCCTAACAAAAGCCTAAAGCCGGGCAGATGACAACCCTAACTGTAGCCATAGCAATCACACAAGATTTTACTGGTAGCAGTGATACAGGTCTTGTTGGACCTGTATAGCTACTCGCACAAATAAAAAAAGAGCTTTTGCACGCAACAAGGAATCTAAATTGACGGCCCCGTGGCGCAGTGGCTTTGTAATGAGTTGCTACGCTGGGGGCCGCGGGTGCGAATCCCGCACGGAACAAGTATTTGTATGGCCTACAAATGTTCCGGGTCTGGATGTTTGTCCTTGTACGATTTGTGTTTGTAAACTGCCTCCACGATACAGGAGAAAATCCTAGTGTGGGGGTAAGGTTTTTTTAAAAAAAGAAAAAAATCACATTGTGTATCTGTAAAAAAAATTACTTTTTTTATAGTTGTATACAATAGTTTAATAAAATATAAAAATATTACTGCGGCCCCTCTCTAGCCCTCGGTGTTTGTTTTTGAAGTCTTCACGCATGGCCTGATACCTGCATTAACAATAATTGCTCAATTATATAATTGTGTGTAAACACGTCCCATGTTCGTTTGGGATGTTTCAGATAGAAAATATACATAGGGCCTATAAGTGTGTATATTTTAAAAGAATGTGCCAACTGCATACTTGCCTAGCATGTAAAAGGCGACTAACGGAATTTTGGGTTTGAGATTTTGTAGGAAATGGGTTAGCACTATCACTTCTTTCACCATGTCCATCTATACCTATATTTTTTAGTAAACGTGGTCCGAGTGGCACGCTTCTCTTTGGACTCTGTCTTCCCCCTCGAGGATTACAGGCGTGAAGTATATGTGTAAAATACTTAAATGTTTATAAATATTTCGCAATAAATATAATATTAATGCAGTGACTTAAGCGACGAGAGGTTTTCACTTTTGGAGTAACCTCGTACCGACAAGATCAGTGTGAAGGGCGGTTTTCCACCAAGGCGGAGATTTATTTTATATGAGTTCCATACGTTGGTAAATGACATGGGCTCCCACCTTCGCTTTAGTTCCTATCTTTCCGCCATTTTTATAGAGAATAGAATAGAATAGTTTTTATTCATAAAAACATAAACACTCACGCCTGTCACTCAGAAGGGTAGGCAGAGACTATGGACTTCCATTTGGCACGATCCTCACACACCTCTCAGTTTTCCTCCACATCCATATACCTGCGCATACACGCTCGTCGGTTAAAGGTACTCTTGATTTGGCCCATTTTCAATATATCTCCAATTTGGTCGATAAACTTTCGCCTAGGGCGTCCCTTCCCGACTCTGCCGTTCACCTCTGCAACATAAATTTGCTTTGTCACTCTTTCCTCATTCATTCTTTCTACATGACCGAACCACCGAAGCATTCCTTTCTTAATCCTGATGTGTATGAAATCCACACTCTTCTCGTTATCACACAATTTCTATTTCTATTTCTATTTTTATTTTGTTTAAATACGTTACCCCCACACTAGGATTTTCTCCTGTATCATGGAGGCAGTTTACAAACACAAATTGCACAAGGACAAACATCCACTCTGTCATTTAGATTCTACTCTCGTGCTTTTTCTGCCACACCCAACTTTCACTACCATACATTAAAGTAGGGACTAACACAGCATTGTGGATTGCCATACGTGCCTTTTTGGACACATTTTGACTTCTCACAATAAGGTGTAGAGCCCCATTCAGTCTATTTCCTGCATTCACTCGTCATTCTATATCCTTATCATGTCTGCCATCCCTGCTAAATACACATCCCAAATACACAAACTCATCTACTTGCTCGACCAACTATTCTTATTTCACATATCGTTTTACTTTCTTCTCTTTCAAAAACCATAACTTTCGTCTTACATGCCTTCACTTTCATGCCCTTTTCTTTTAATGTCCTGTTCATTAATGTAATCATCATTTGCAACTCAGCCTACGACGACGCAAGTATGATTTGATCATCGGCGTACAAAAGGCATTTTACTGTTAACTCACCCATTCTTAACCCGCATTCTTCTACTTTCAAATTTTCCAAACAATTGTCCATAAATAGGTTGAAAAGCCACGGGGAAGCCACACAGCCCTGTCTGACAACTTTATGGATGCCAAACCAGTTCGAGCAGGCCCCGTTGATCCTGACACAAGCACTAGAGTCCCTATACAGAGACTTCAATGCCTCTATAGGGACCCAGCGCTCTTTTTTATCAATCTATGTATAAACATATCTCGCTCAATTTTTATTCAATATAGATTATTACATAATACTTATTGAAATTCATGTTTTTATTTACCACTGGTTCGGAAAATACCTCAGTCCTGGGTAGAAGAAACCCAGCGGGACTTTTTTTTAAAACATATTTCACTTTACAATAATTTTGTTAGTACAAATTTTAAATGAGTTATAGAGTAATAGAACCAGCATGGCGGCGATCAACTCATTCCCAGGGTTTTTTTTCATTTATGTATTCTTTGATATTATAATAACTCTTTTGGTACAATTTTTCTTTAATAAAACGTTTAAATTTGTTTATTGACAATTTTGTACATTTTCTGGGATTTTGTTGTAAAAGCGTATACATTGCCCCTTATATAAATTACTAATTCTGTGGAGTCTAGTAACTGGTATTACAAGGTTATGTTTGTTCTTAGTGTTTAAAGTATGAACATATTTATTCTTAACAAAGCGTTGTCTGCCCTCAGGATTAAGATGGAATGCCGCGTTTCTTGTAGTGTCTACGATTTGCTACACTTACCATACGACCGGGGAACAACAACGCTCTCACACAATACAACATTACGCTGGTACTGTGTGAGAACGTGGTTGTTGCCTAGTCGAGCCGACCCATACGTGCTACAACCGTAACATAGCTACGGCGAGGCTCTAGCATGTGTATATGGATGTTGGTATTTTAGTGTTGTCTAAGTTCATCTGCGAATCTGTGATGATACAATATGTGCCATAGTGCCTCACTGGCCGACTCTTTGTATGGCCTACAAATTATTGTGCCGGGTCTGGATGTTTGTCCTTGTGCAATTTATGCCATCCTAACGACAGTTTAGTCAATCCGTTGTCGTGTCTTATACTAATTACCTTTACCTGTATAAAAATATTATTATATACTGTATTGTTATAAATTAAATAAGTAATAAAGTTTGCATAATTATGTTTTTACATTTCCTATTAAATAAACAAACGATAGGACAACATTTCTTGATCAGATTTAATTTAGGACCTACTATAATGTATGGTAATCCCATCACACCTTATATTAGTAATTATACAGAATATATGCAGCTTAATTTCTCGATCTAAGTTTTAAAACTCAGCTCGGAAGTCATGTGAAGTTTTCGGACGATGGTTGAGAACAATTATAATTATAAAAATGTTAACTCATACGTACCTTTTTTAACAGATCTCTGCTTAAGTTTCCGGTCTTTTGTCTTGTCATTTTCTTTTCCACTTTTACTAAAAGGGATATGAAAAAAAAATTAAAACATGTAAAATATAAATAACATAATATAACAAAAATCCAGCGGTTAAAGTTTAAGTGCGATATCGGAATCAGTATTCAAACGTATAGATATAACTTTACTTCAGAAAACTAGACCCTAAAAATTTAATTTGATTTAAATAAATTCTTATTCAAATAATATGTGGGTTTATTACTTCTGAATCGGCCGGGGAGTAAATATCGACACACACGGTCAGTTAATAACTGACTGACTGTTAAACTGAACAGACGTGACGTGCACCCAAAAGCTGACCGTGAGTGTGAAATCTTCAGTTAAAATTTTTAACTGACTGCAACCCTCGGATTTTTCCGAACGTACCGAAATCCGCTGCCTTCAGTTCGTTTCACAGACTACTATAGCCGTAGACAGTAGCTAATAGCTATACGCATTCGTTTGCATCACGCCAAACTGACCGTTAGTGCGCGCGCTTACATCAGTTTGCCGTCAGTCAGAGGTCAAAACTTATAAAGCTATTGAATTGCACGCCTCACAATGTGAGGGAGTGCTCCACTCTCGATATCCATTACCTCAATTTCGCTACATAAAATCATTCTTATACTTTTAGCTAGACATAAATCCATACTATTTTTATTAACGTCACAATAATCACAGACATTGAACTATAAGATTAGTTTATTTTCTAATTTAGTCCTTCTAGGTTCCATAACAAAAAATGTAATTGAAAAAATATATGGATTGCCGTCCGTTGGTCTGTGCGTCTTCGAGAAACGAGAAATGTTTGATACCCGCCGGCATCTATAAAATAATAATTGCAATTTTAAATGCTGATTTTCCACGTGCTCGGCTGTGAAGGAAATATTGTGAGGAAACCTGCATGTCTCAAAAATAAAATATTTTCAGGATATTTTATACGTGATAGAGCCACGCTGAAGCAAAATTATGGTTATAGTCATAGTCGGCTCGACCGGGTTAGGACCACGCCTTTACAGAATACCATAGTAAAAAAAACAGCTTAATGCTGCTGTGTTTCGTATGCTGAGTGTAGAGAACTGAGAGCTTTTTTACCGGAAACGAGGCATCCCCTTTAAATCCTCAAGGGTGATAAAGCAACTGCATTTTGATTCTTAATTGAAGATGGTTTTATGAATTAAAATAATTGTTCCGGGTCAGGATGTTTGTCTGTGTGTACTTTTTTTTTATGGAAAATGCCTCCACAATACAGAAAAATATCCTACAGCGTTTAAAAAAGGAAGAAATGACTCCGCAAATAGGGTGTTTTCATTCAGTCGTGAGTCCTTGTAATGATATAGAGATATATATTATATATAGTATATACAGAATATTATATATTTTTTAAAAAGTCGCTAACTTATCTTTCGGCATCTCATCGACACTGTCCTCCCAATTATCTTCCCAGTCCTCTTGATCTACTTCGCCGACTTTGATATTTTTATTGTCTGACGGGAAACAAGAAATTAATATAATTATAGTATTATATATATAATTATTAATTATGTTTATACGAATACTACACATTGAATAAAAGGAATTTTGTAGATTTTATTGAGTTTCATTTTAACTTTTTTTTATACCGGACGTTTCAGGTACACTGTACCCATGTCCAATAAGGGACTGAGCTTCTAAATTTTAATTTTAGTCTAAATATTATAAAATGTATGTAATACATATTAAGTGACATATTTGATAGCAAAACTTGGTGCTTTACTACAATATTTTGTGTTTAGGTATTATAAAAAATTGTTCAGGATAAAGAAAGAGCTTATTGATAATTGTTAGATATCAAAGACATTCATATACAATAAACTTACTTTTTGAAACACATTCTTCAAACTCCTCGTCGTCCTCTAAAATGCTGAGATCTGTTTCTTCTGTCATATTATTGTAATTACTACAATTAAATTTTTTCCTAGCACAGATCCATATTAATTTATTTTGTTTCTGTTCTGTTCAATTATACCCATTCCATGACTTCTTATACTATTATTTACTCTGTGCCATGACAGAATATTAATTTCTTTTTACGTCCAATAAAACATAACGAAAAAAGGTGATATTGTGTATATTATAAACATAGATCTCTAGCTTTGTTAGCAAAACGTAACAAAGTAGGTACTTTTATTTTAACAGTACATCTAAAAGATTAAAATAATGTATTAATTAATATTAACGTAAAAAGGTGTTACAATACAATACAATACAATACTCTTTATTGTACACCAACAAAAGATAACATCAAAAATAAAAAATAACAACTATTGAGGTAAATACAAAGGGCGGTGTTAATATTTTACATGAATATAATGTAGACATATGAGCGACAAACAAGCACACAGACCACCCTGGTCCACCTGATGGTACTCACCATGTGGATGTTGTGGCACATAGCCACCTACATACGAGGGTGGATTGAAAAGTACTCGGCCTAACACAGATCCATTCAATTCTAAAAATCAAATCTACCCACATTATTTAGTTCAGTTCAGACTAGTTCATTGTGTGAAGTTCGAAACGTGTGCGATAATTAGTTGTGATTTTATAAATTTATTAACAAAGTAATCGGACATAATTTCCGCGAATGGAGCAGATCGAGCAGCGTGCCGTCATTAAGTACCTCCATAAGAAGGGGCTATCATCAAAAGCCATCCATGATGACATGGTCAGTACATTAGGCGATTGTGCTCTGTCATATTCATCCGTCAAAAAATGGAATACATGATGAGCCACCGCTCACATATATAAGCTGTATACAGAACTTTAAAATACCTAAGAAGTTTAGATAAAATTATGGGAGACGTTACCTTCGTGTCTGCCGGTGACTTGTCAAACTCTTCGTGTTGTGCCTAGAGGAACACGTGCAGATCAGTGAAGTATCGTGCCTTAGAGGGGCCCTATATCAAAATTTGTCGGGGGGCCCAAATGAAGGGTAAAGATTTTTCACAAAAGGAACAAAAACTCTCGCATTAAATTAAAATAATTATATATCGATTATAAGTTATTACTTAGGATGAATACACCTAGGAACTAAGCTAGCCAAACAATTCAAACTAACATCCTGTCCCATAAGTCTTTAGAATTTTTGCTTACATACGTTCGGGGCCTCTGTAGTCCGGGGGCTCCGTATCATTGATACGGCTGAGACGAGTACGACGGTAGCTATGCCCCTGGTGCAGATCTTAAAGCCTGCTTAGAGGCGTCCTTTATGGAGCTCTGTACAATCACCTTATGAACAAACATGAGAGCCCATTAAAGAAAAGTTAATACGCATTTCACGAGTTTTTTTATTATGACTAGGTGATGGGAAAATACCTAAAGATTTTAGATTTTTAGACGTGGTAGAGTCACGCAGCAGCTTTTGCTGTCGCACGGATGGGCCGGCTCGAACCGGGGTGGTACCATGACCTCACAGAATACCAGCGTGAAGTAGAGGTTTACCTCTGCGTTTCGCTTGGTGAGTGCAGGTGGCCGGAGGCCCTTTTTACTGGAAATCAGGCATTCCATCTTAGTCCTCACGGGTGACAACGCATCTGCATTTTGATTTGTCAGGTGGACTGTGTGCTTGTTTGTCACCCTTATTCTATAAAAAAAGATGAGTTAGAAAATAATTGATAGAATCAGGCGTTACTTTGCGGAAATCCATTATAATGGGGTTGTTATAAATTAATTTGCTTAATTCCGCGTAAAGAAAGAAAATGATGTGTTCCCCTTAAAGCTGGGCAGGACACATCATTTTCTTTCTTTACGCGGAATTAAGCAAATTAATTTATAACAACCCCATTATGAGTTAGAGAAGTCTATCTCAAGTCTTAATGATTTGATCCTAAATGTTTATCCAGCAATTGAGAATATTTCTCAAAAAGTTTACACATGGATATGCGAGAGGGCCATAGTTTATAATTAAACAAGCCAAGAAATTTATGTTGATGAAATAATTAATAATTTTCAAATATTAGAAAGAATACCAGGTAATCAAAAAATATATAAATCCGTTGTTACCGTATTAGAAACCGAGGACGCTGTGTATTACCCACAGGAATTCCTTAACTCCCTTAACCCTTCAGGACTTCCCCCTCATACTCTAAGAAATAGTCGTTATTCCAATAACTTTATTGCGAAATCTCAATCCCCCTAATCTGTGCAAAGGAACTAGATTTCAAGTAAAATCGCTACTTAATAATGTGATTGAGAGTATCATTGTTACAGGACCAGCGGCAGCTCAGTTGGCTCACCTTCCCCACATTACCATGTTCCCTACAGATTTAGCTTTCCAATTTAAGAGATTACAGTTTCCAATAAAAATCTTTTTCGCCTTCGTTTCACCATCAACAAATCAGAAGGTCAGACATAAATATATTGGACTCTACTTAAGGTAAGATTGTTTTACTCACGGACAATTATATATTGGTCTCTCTAGGTCAGGAAATGTGGAGAATCAATTTATTTTAAAGCTGCAGAAAAATGGAACAAAAATGTGTTATACGAAGTTTTAAAATAAGTTATACCCATTAAGCTAAATCTGAAATATATTATATGTATATAGATAAATGTTCAACCCGGGCAAAGCCGGGGCGGGCTGCTAGTATTTTATAAAGGCCAGGTAAATCTGAACTTAAATTGCATTTAACAATTTTATTGGTGCCTGTGGGGTTCAAACCAGGAGTGCTTATAACTGAAATTAACATTGAGAGCTTAGCCCTTGTGCTACTTAGGCTTCAGAAATATTAGTTATATTAGGCCTGTACCCAGTAGTGGAATGCTGTAACTTTATTTATGTTATGGTGATAAGAAAACTTGTAAAATTATGTTTTTTGGGAAAATAAAAATACCAAATACCACAGTAAAATTTTACTATAATGAAACATTAAGTAATATTCAATGCAATTGAAAAATACTGCAAACGTAGGAATTTCCAAGAGTTTACGAACTGTTTGTTAAGTATCCAAACTTTTAATTTTTGTATACTTCTTAATTTAAAACTTTAGAAAATTACACTTTGTTCTTGTCCTTTAGCTTCTCCAATTGTTGTCTGAAAGAGAAAGGAAAACATTTGAACATTACATTTCTTTTGCCTAGCATCAACAACAAATTCTGCTGTCTCTTTCCAGATTTGAGATCTTTGTTCACGAGCAAAGTCAAGCATGCATATACTTACACTCACTCACACATACATGTGTGTGAACACACACACGCATACAAACACACATTCCTAGAGTAAATTAGCTATTTTTTTTTCTATCGTGCATTCATTTATACTAACATTTTAGCATTATTTTAACTTAATTAGAGTCCTATGTATTAATCGGTATAAACGCTGTCAGTTAATGTTCTAGGTTCCTGCGATACAAGCCTAGAGCTTAGTGCAGGAACCAGTGTATTGTTTAATTATATAATGTCTTTTTGGTTAAATAAATATATTTTATATTTCTACAAGTCACAATATTACATAAGCAAATTCTCCTGGACTACCACTTAACCACCAAAAAACCTCAAGTAAAAATCATAAATTTGAGGTGTATTTTGAAATTTTGTCTCTTAAATTTATAAATGAGGCTTAATAAAACTAAGTCCGTAAGAAAGGCATGTATTTGACACACCTTAACATGTTTTACACATGTCGGTCTGAAAATTAAGATCAGTCATTGCTATATGTGTGTGCTGTGGCCCATAGACATCTACATCTATCCTCGATTGAGAACCAAAATACAGATGCAATACACTCTGAGGACTAAGATGGAATGATGCCTCATTTCCAATGAAAAGGATCTCCAGTCCTTTATACACTCCATTTGAAACAGTAGAATTAGCTACTGTTTTATGCTGGTATTCTTTTGTTTTACGAGATCGGAGAGCATTACAGTCAAGATGTGCTCACTTTTTTTTGGGTTTCAGTGTTTTTTTTTCCTATTCATAAGTCCAAGAAAATATAATACACTACAATATCTTTATTTGAGGCCTCAAGGACTTAAAAATTATATGTATATAATAGCAATATATACCTTAACCTAAAAGGAAAGTGAATATCCATCTGTACATAATTCCAACTTCAAATTGGAGGTGGCTATTAATTCAGGCATAAGATAATCTTTAACCCCGTATCGCCCCTTAGCTTTCGTAAAAGGCGACAGAGGCTAATGAAACTGGAGTTTGAATACACTGTTTCTTATAAGAGAAACTGTGCAAAATTGTGGCAAAGTAGTAGTCGTGGTCGGTACAACTTCACTCTATAGCCGAAATACACTCACTTTAATTGTTGATTGAAATCATCTTGAACAATATCATCCTCCCAATTGTCTTCCCAGACGGAGACATCTTCATCATCAGCGTCCTCCGTACCCCAATCTGAGAAAATTAAATATAATTAGCAAGTTTATAAGACTTTTATAGCTATAATAACCTAATAAAAACACTTACTCTCTGCTGGAAACTCTTCGAATTCATCGTCTTCTTCTAGAAGACCCAGATCGACCTTTTTTTTGTCTGCCATTGTAGATGTGTAATTACAGTCACACTTATTAGAAATTAATAGTATAATATGTTCCTTAAAATCAACTAAAAATAATAACACAATCGTTACTTGCTGACTTGCTCTTTACAAAACCTTAAAAACTGATGTTTGACTTTGAGTTTGACATATATTGACAATTTTCAAAAATTTTGCTTTGGAGTTTATGGCTTGGTATCTAGACCTTTAGGCCAATTCTTGAGTATTTTATTCGGTTTATTATAATTTCCCCAAATAGTTCACATGCGCAGAGTTAATACACAAAATCGCACCACTTTTACATATCAAAATTCACTTCAAACTATTATTTAAACTATAATACAGGAGCAGCAAACCGCCGCCGGTCAAGTTGCCGCCAAAACTCCTGCAACAAAAATTTTTTTTTGGAGTTTATGGCCTGGTATCTAGACCTTTAGGCCAAGTCTTGAGTATTATTATCCGGTTTATTATAATTTCCTCAAGCTTTGTCTTTATGTATTATTATCCTTCATAGTTCACTGCTTCACAATATGTTGATGCGTCATATTGTGCAGCCCTTAGGAGATTTTGACGGCAACTTGAGCCAGCAGGCAGCTGACAGTTGGCGATGGTTACTAAAGGCGCCTATGCAAACAGCTTATCCTGAGAATCCATCACCATCAGAGCACTTGTTTCATCGTTTCCACTAATAGTTCACATGCGCAGACAGTTAATACATCATAAAATCGCACCACTTTTACATACGAGGGTGGATTGAAAAGTACTCGGCCTAACACAGATCCATTCAATTCTAAAAATCAAATCTACCCACATTATTTAGTTCAGTTCAAACTAGTTCATTGTGTGAAGTTCAAAACGTGTGCGATAATTAGTTGTGATTTTATAAATTTATTAACAAAGTAATCGGACATAATTTCCGCGAATGGAGCCAATCGAGCAGCGTGCCGTCATTACGTACCTCCATAAGAAGGGGCTATCATCAAAAGCCATCCATGATGACATGGTCAGTACATTAGGCGATTGTGCTCTGTCATATTCATCCGTCAAAAAATGGATAGCAGAATTTAAGCGTGGTAGACAGAGTGTGAAAGATGAACCCCGCTCTGGAAGGCCTTCGACGTCAACTACTGACGACAATATTAAAAAAGTACTTGATTTAATAATGGGAGACCGCAGATTAAAAATTAGAGAGATAGCCGAGATTATAGGCATCTCTTATGAACGAACTCAAAACATCATTGTCAACGAGTTGGGTTTCCACAAGGTGTCTGCGAGGTGGGTTCCGCGAATGCTTTCAGTTGAACAAAAAAGGACGCGATTGACTATTTCACGCGACTGTTTGGAGTTATTTGAAGCCGATGCATATGATTTTTTGAATCGTTTTGTTACTATAGACGAAACATGGGTTCATTACTGTACACCGGAAACAAAACAACAATCAAAACAGTGGAGAAGACCTGGTTCACCACCCCCTAAAAAGGCTAAGTCGATTTTGTCGGCAAATAAGGTGATGGCTTCAGTATTCTGGGACTCGAAAGGTGTGATTATGATTGATTATCTTGAAAGGGGTCAGACTATAAACTCTGATTACGACTGCACCTTACTACGTCATTTACGAGAGGAAATAAAAGAAAAACGTCGAGGAATGCTCAGAAGAAAAGTCTTGTTTCATCAAGATAACGCCCGTGTTCACACGTCAGTACAGTCAATGGCTGAAATTCACAACTGTGGCTTTGAACTGTTACCGCATCCGCCGTATTCACCTGATCTGGCACCATCAGACTTCTTTCTGTTCCCTAACCTAAAAAAGCACTTGGGAGGTCAAAGATTTTCGACAAACGACGAGGTCAAAGCAGCTGTAGACGCATATTTTGACTCTAAGGAAAAATAATTTTTTTTCAACGGTCTAAATGCTTGGAAGGGGAGGTGGCAAAAGTGTATTGAACTTGATGGTGATTATGTAGAAAAATAAAAATATAACTGATTTAGTATGTGTTTATTTTCTTGGTTAGGCCGAGTACTTTTCAATCCACCCTCGTATCAAAATCCACTTCAAACTATTATTTAAACTATAATACAGGAGCAGCAAACCGCCGCCGATCAAGTTCCCGCCAAAACTCCGAAACTAAAATTCATATACCCTAGTGTTGCCATTTAAAGAATTCTATATATCGGAAATGACAACAGGTGATCCCACTTCTGATCTCGAAGAATTCAATAGAGTATCGAATTTGTGGTCTCGGAAATACATCAGGATAGCATTAGTTATTAAAAATAATAAAAGTGTGAGAGCGGATATTCAACTTGCTCTCTTGCTTACGCAATCAATCATTATCAGTAATAAGACAACGTAACGCACTATACATTCAGTATAGTGAAATTACAGTTCGACCATACCATAACACGTCTCCGCCACAATCACACACCACTGTAACGTGAGGTACGTAATTACATGATAACACCAAAATATGTAAACCAACAGCAACACTACTTATCTCAATGTTACACAGGGCAGCCTCTCAGCTACACCAATCCTTCTTGCCTGCACTAGAAGAATTACAACAACGAACAGAACCACGACACTATCTTAGCACTAGTAGAATGACCACACTCGTTGATTGACTTAGGCGGAATCTCCCGCGCACGGCGCCTACAGTGAACTTTATACTGCACAAACAAGTGGAAGTTTCTCGATATACCCTCATGTCCACCTCGATCCAAGTGATATTTTATAGACGCTCTGACATATATATTACTAATTTCTTTTATCTAGTTGTGAATAGATTAATGCAGCTTCGTCGTTAGTTTGGGTGTTTTAGTTTAAAATTTAAATTGTTTCTAGATGATGATAAATGTTCTTGTGCAATTTTTGTATGTAAACTTTCTCGGCGATACAGGAAAACATATTTTTATTTATATTTTTGAGCGCCTAAAAGCTAAAAGCTGCGTAAAGCCGATTATTACACGGATCAATTTCAGTTCAATAATGATTTCAATTTCATTACTTCAATGGCATTGAGACATCTAAATACATTTCAACCCGATTGCGCAATCTCATTGAAATTTTAAATTCACCGAACGCTTTCAATGCAATGGTAGCAATATTGGTCATTGTTCAATTCGGTTGAAACGTGTATACAATTATACATGAATGTTGAACGATGTCTCATTCCGCGCACCGCACGACACTTATTTCGCGTGCGCACAGGGATTATCGAAAATGGTTTTCAAGTAGCATGAAAATGGATTTTAAGAAGTTCATTATATTCACTTTCTGTCATTCGCAAATAGTTCATCTTCTGCCAATTCTACTAATAAGGTGCTTGAGGCGCCTTTAGTTATCCTTCTCGAAATACACGGGGGCAGCACCAACGCCAAGGTTTTTTTTAAATTATGCAACTCATTTATTAAATTGTAGCAGTATATCGAAATTCCCGCACGTACTAGTTGGCGCGACATCTCATTGCGCTGTGAACATTGAACGTCGTTTAAATGATTTACGTGTATATTGGTAAAGCCGTTCAATGTGCAATTTTCAATGTTTTTCAATGGAATTGTTTCAATTTGGTTCATCCGTGTAATATCGGCTTAATCGTAATGTCATCTGCAAAGCCATCTATGAGGACGTTGTGAAAACGTTCATAAGTGCGCAAAGCGTGTTTCAGCGGTATTTCGTGTATTAGTAATTTTGTTATGTCTCCTAAACTTGAAAACCAAATGTAAGGGGTATATAATATATCCATTAAGTAGTAGTGATGATAAAAGAAATTTATTTTTACAAGGATTAATATTTTGTAGCTCAACTAATCATCCAAACATTAGCTACTGAAAAACACTTATTTTAAAACATATAAAAGCAAATTAAAGATGTTAAAATTAATTAGCTAAGATCCGCGCAGGATAATGAATTAATTTTAACATCTTTAATATATACGTGATATCAAAGATATTATAACTCAATATTAAATATATATAGTGTAGGTTACGATTGCATAATACACAAATATTGAAGTCATGTATTGGTAATATAATTATTATTGACATATTGACTCATCTTCTCAATTTGTCATTCTTATATTTCCAGAAACATTAAAGTTCTCCATTGTAAATCCTATACACATACATGTCAATAGAAACGTCGTTAGCAATTATCACCCAATTACCCTGGTACTATGAAACCCTGGTACCTACACTTTCAAAAGTATTCGAAAAATTCGAAAAGAGATTCCTAAAATTATGCAATAAATTTAATATTATAAAAAAATCAAAATGCCTTCAAAAACTATGTTACTGACTTAATGTAACTGATAATTATTTGACTACGGCTACGGGACTGTTTTTTAACTTAACTAAGGCATTTGAAGGGGAACACACCACCGACCATCCCGGATGTGCGGTTCTCACAGCGCTCGGTTCGCAAAGCTCTCCTCTCCCTAGACATCCACAAGTCGAGTGGGCCTAACGGAATCCCCCCAATTGTGCTGAAGACGTGTGCTCCGGAGTTGGCACCGGTTCTAACGTGTCTTTTCCGATACTCCTACTCCCTAGGCGTAGGCCCGAAATCATGGAAGACAGCTTGTGTCCACCCGATTCCTAAAAAAGGCGACCGCTCAGACCCGTCCAACTACAAGCCTATTGCCATCGCCTCCTTGTTCTCCAAAATAATGAAATCCATTATTAACTGCCAGCTCATGCGGTACCCTGAGGATCACCAGCTGATTAGTGATCGCCAATACTGTTTTCGTCGGGGTCGTTCAGCTGGTGATATTTTGGTCTATCTGACTCATAAATACGCGGAGGCAGTAGAGTCCAAGGGGGAGGCGTTGGCCGTTAGTTTGGACATTGCAAAGGCCTTCGATCGGGTTTGGCACAAAGCGCTTCTTTCGAAGCTCCCTTCCTATGGGCTTCCCGAGAAATTGTGCAATTGGATCACTAGCTTCCTTGCAGATCGGAGCATCAAGGTCGTTGTAGACGGTGCATGCTCCGACTACAAGCCTATTAACGCTGGTGTTCCACAAGGCTATGTGCTATCACCAACGCTGCTTTTTCTGCATATCAATGATATGTTGCTAACTGGTAACATTCATTACTATGCGGATGACAGCACTGGTGATGCTCTATATACCGGCCGTGTCAATATTTCTCGGGAAAATGTCGCCGAGTACCGGAACAAACTTGTGTCTGAAGTCGAGTCTTTGCTGAACAAAGTCTCGGATTGGGGGTAACTAAATCTAGTCCAGTTTAATCCTCAGAAGACACAAGTTTGCGAGTTTACCGCTAAAAAGAACCCCTTTGTGTATCTCCTCAGTTTCAAGACATTCCCCTTGTTGCCTCAGCCTGTATCGGAATCCTCGGAGACGACATATCGAGTGACGTGCAGTTTCGTGGTCACTTGGAAGAGAAGGCCAAATTGGCCTCTAAAAAGCTTGGCATGCTCAGCAGAACGGGACAATATTTCATGCCGGCACACCGCAACGCATCTGCAATTCCTCTGGTTCCCCTGGTGTTGCAGTTGTTCGTGGGCGGCGGTAGTCACTTACCATCAGGTGAGCCGCATGCTCGTTTGCGCCCTCTCCTATAAAAAAAATTGACTTCGTATCACACGATCTATTATTAAATAAATTGGAAAAAATTGGAATAAGGGGTATTACGTTGCAGTGGATTCTTCGTATTTAACAAATCGTACTCAATGTGTCACGATAACAAAATTGATCAATAAAGAAGTTAGAACATATAAATCCAACTACCTTAAAAATAATAATGGGGTTTCTCAAGGCAGTGTCTTAGGGCCCATATTGTATATATTGTAAATTATGACATATCTCATGCGACAAATCATGAATGTATCACATACGCTGATGATATTTTGGTTATAGTTAGGACTAAAAAAAAATCAATATATAATCATGAATTGGACATAAATAATACAATTGATAAGACAATTGAATGGCTACAAGTTCTCAATTTAAAAATTAAATTGGTAAAATCAAATTTAATTCAGTTTATTAAGTCAAAGCATAACCAATACAATTTCAAACTAAACGTTATAAAAATCAATCAATTAGATAAAACAAAATTTTAAGACCAGAATCTGAACTGGAAAGCACATATCGATGAAGTTTGTAATAAAGCAAGCAAATGTTCATACGCGCTCAACCAAATAAAAACACAAACAAAAGTGTGTGACAAAAACGTCTGTTATGACTTACCGAACTCTAATCTATACTTCGTTATGTCCTGGTGATGTGAGGAAATAGTACGGATTATAATCAGGCATTTCTGGCGCAAAAAAGTGCATTAGGGCAATCTGCGGAGTACGACCTGATGAATCGTGTCATTCTCTATTTGAAGGTCTTAGGGTTACTATCACTACCAACAATATTTATTTTTGAAATTTTTGTTTTTGTGCAGAGACACAAACAATTAGGTATTTGAAAAGCTTGTGACGTACAGTCTACTCGCTCACGTAGGGACCCACACAAGCCAGTACTTAACAATATACTTAAATCACAAAAATGTGGTAAAAATTGCCTTACCATGTGATTCCGAATATATAACAAATACCCCGACGAATTTAAAACCCTAAATATTACATTGTTCAAAAAGAAATTGTAAATAATTTCTATAGTACAAAACAATTATTGAAAAGTAAATTAGATTATGTATTGGATAATATATATTATAAAATTTTCATTTAATTATTGTTATAGTATTGTTGCAATATAAAGTTGCAACTATTTTTCTTTACATTAGTCGAACGGACGAATCATTTAAAAAATATCTAATTGAGTTATTTTCACAAAGTCTACCCTTTGCGAAAAAAAAATTGTTTAGGCCAAAAAAGGTAATTTGTACGCCATCCAATTGCGTTCGAGCGGGCGCCTCACCTGATAGTATGTAGGTGAGGTAAACGCCGAGGTGGGGCGGCTGTGTGCGGCTTGCAGTCGCTCGACGCGTGGGCAACAACAGTGTGAGTGCTCCACCAGCGATGGCGCGAGGAGCCGTGAGGCCCTCTTACCTAAATTCACGCGTCCGTCGTAGGTCTAGATAGCTAGATGATGTGCGTGTTTCTTCGTCACGTAGATATGTGAATTTTGCGATATTTAACTCGTGCGAGAGTGCGGAATTGTGTACGAGCGTCGAGGAGATATACGGTCTAGGATTCGAGGCGCGCATTCCTTGTTTGAGAGCTTCTCCCGGTTAATTGTCAGGATATCGTTATAATTGTGTCGTCGCGTGTAGTGCCTTTTTGTGTTTTGGTTGCCTAGTTAGATTAATTTGCGTGTCAACGAGGCGTATTTTGAATCTTGCGCGACGTGTTATTCTGGTGTCGAATTAAGGAGCTTAGTTGTGTTTAACGCTGAATTGTTGATCCGTTAAGAGATCGCTTTAATTCCCTATTTATAATTTGTGATAAGTGAATCCGGGACATTGAATGTCGAATTTTGCGCTACGGTCCTTACCGTGTCGGGTATCACGTGTTCGACTCTGCGATGAGTGTGGAATTAGGCGAATCGAAGTTAGTTAAATGTACAATGAAGCTAAGAGACTGAATTAGTGACAGTGAAGAAAGAAATGGTCCAGCGATGGAGCAAGCTGGAGCGATGCAGCATTTTGGGGCAGCCTGGAAATCGGCCGCTGCTGGTCGCCTACGCCTGCCCAGGCTGCACACATTTACACCTCACTGTACACTGTTCGCCAAACACCATTACACACACTCACGGCCTGCCCAAGTCTTGGAGCGAAGTTGGCTTCTGATACTGGTAAGTACTATTGGTTTCTAGCTTTCTCCCATATAGTTTATTGTGATAGGACATTCTACCAGGCCATGGGGCCCCGTCCCTCTGCTGCCCGTCGATGGGATTACTCATGGGCCCTACTCCCGTCAACCTTTGTTGGGGCAGCTAGGGGCGTGTACATTAGTGGTCGCAGAGCGTGGTTTCGGGTTCGATTACCGGTCGAGCCCGACCGTAGTATAGATAAAATAGTACTTGATAAAAATTGAACATTTTTGGTGGCAGGGAGCGTGTTTGGATTGGTTTAATTTGTGTCTACAATCACGCCCGGCCATAATACGTAATAATAAAATTCTTTTCTTTTGTTGCTTGCCTATTTTGTTTGTTAGCGGGTAGATTTGAAACGCCACGCCCGTAGGTTGCGCAAGCGGGAGTTTGTTAGGGCTAGGTATGCGTCGGGTAGGTAGATGGTTATTATCACGTAATCGGATAATTATCGTTGTCGGATAATTATAGTAGATTAATTATCGAAGGGTCGGTTGTCCGAGCGAGGCATTTTTTGTTGATCGACTGTGATGTGTATCTTTATTTGTATTGTAATTTGTATTTGAACTAATGAGTAGTAATTTGTATTTGTGTAATTTGTATTTGACTTGATTTGATGGGAATTGCATTTGTTATTTGTTAATTTTTTTTGTATTTGTTATTTTGTAATTTGTGTTTGAACCGCGTAGTAATTTGTATTAGGAAGTGAGGCCGTCGCGCTGTTATGGGTGTCACCATGCCGTTTTGTGTCTAGGTGTGAACGGCGTTCCCTCTCAGGGCTCTCCCGAGCCCTCGACTCCCACGGGCGGGGGCTCTCAGCCGCGCCCTCTGTCGGAGGGCTGTTCCCCCAGGGGCGGGGGGTCGTCTCCCCCTCCCTCAGTATGTTGAGAGGGACTTCACTACCACTCAGCGGTCAGCTAGACCCTACTCACCCCCGTCAGCTGAGTGGCCGCGGCTTGGGGTACTACCCTTTCCCCTTTGATGCAGGCAGCCCCAGCTAGGTAGCTGCCGCTCTGCCTCCCACCACGGCCGCCTCCACTGAGCCTTTGAGCCGTCAACAGTCCACTTGTCAAACTGTTCTGTTGCCGACGGCCTCAGTGAAGGCGTACAACCGGAGTGGCGACTGTTAGTGGTTTGCGCTTTATCGGTTCCAGGTTCACAACCCGGTTGGCCTTCACTTGGTGGTGGGAAGACTAGGGCTTCCCGGGAGCGTTGAATTGCGCTGTTAGGGATTTTTAGATTTGGTTTGGTCAAGCGCTGTTTGGTCAATTAACGATGCTTAGATTAAAATTAAAAATGGTTTGTGCCTTTCGCGAAATGTTCATATTTGGGGCGGTTGTGCTTAAGAAGGCAATTTTAATGTGCTCCTTGAATACTTATACATATGTTTTGTAATTGTATTTGATCACTGTGTTTGTTTTGCTGAAAGGAAAGTTTGAAGTCATTTGAAATTGAATGACGAGCTATTTGAGTATTTGTACGTATGTTTTGTGATTGTGTTTAATCATTTTGCTTTGTGAAAAAGAAAATTGAAATTGGATAATCCTATTTGTGCCGAAAGGAATAAGAGTCATTCCTCCTTTGTGTTTCACATTTTGTTGGCACTGTCTAAGATATTTAAATGAGAAATAGGGCTGTCTCTTACGATTATCGTTTTGTTTTTTTTGTCAGTTTGACCTATGTGCATCGGTGATTAATTTGTTTGAATTAATTCTGTAGTTGAACACTGATGCTTTTGAAAATTAGTTGAAATATGAGCATAGGACTACTTGTCTAAAGGGCTAGCTAGTTTGTAGATTATCAGATTGAAATCAGCTGCCGCACTATTTGAGCAAATGATTGTATGGTGGATGGCTTGGTTATGCCTACTTGTTTGAATATACATACTAGGGACTATCTGTGCGTTTCGTTTGGCTCTCCACAGACGAATTTCATGTGGAATTTGTGGGTGCTCTCTGCCCTGAAGCTTAGGAGGCCATACTGTGCCGCTTCGTATCGCGTCGCTATTTGCAGACCTGCTTCGGTCGGATTGCGGAACGAATCATAGGGGCACAGATAGGTGTTTGAGAGAGGTCGTCGAACTTCTGTCCAGTACAGGACTTATTGAGGTGCTGCGATGCCCAGGAGGGGCATCCAGTGGAGGCTGACCCTTCGGCTTGCCCACATTGGGGCTGTCCTTTTGAGGCGGTGGCTAGGGTTGCAAGATCTGATGGGGTGTCTAAGGTGGCCTAGTTTTGGTTGTAGATTCAGTCTTGCAACGTGCCGTCGCGACCCTGTCCCGCTTGTCGGTTTGCTCGCGGACATAAGTCCTTATGTCCGGGACGGGGGTTTGTTTAGGCCAAACAATTAATATTTTAAATTTGCATTCCACTCGTGCCCCCCCGCTGACTTTGTAAAGGTCACCCTTTCCCCACTACCGTGTGCGTAAATCGGCAGGTGGCGTGTAGGCAGAACGCGAGTGCGAAGGCAGTGGCTTGCCAGCACCCAGTTAATCTGCGTGTCGCGGATCGCTGCAGAAGTTCGCGCAAGACCGGTTTTTTGTTGGGTCTAGAATTTTGGATTTTGGGCGCGTGGCTTCGCTAACTAATTGGGTTTCGTGAAAACCGCCTCGGATTTGGTCGTCCAGGGTTTGAGTTCCGGGACAGGAGGCCTTTGTTGGGTTTTGCGGATTAACTAACTTCGTTGAAAGTAATTGTGCAAATTATATAGTGATTGCGTTTGAAATAAGTTTTGCAACATTTAACTTGGTCGGTTGACGCGGAATTTTGTGTGCTATACGGTCAGAATTTGAACAGCACATCCCCCTTTGGGCATCTCCCGGTTGATTGTTTGGAAATCATTGTAATTGAGCCGCCGCGTAAGTGCCCTTTTTTTAAGGGTTGACGGTTTGTTCGTTTACGTGTCAACGAGGCGTATTTATGATTCTTATCGCGGCGTGATGTTTGATATCGAGCGAAGGAACTTAGTTGTTGTTTGTTACGCTGAACTTTGTGACTCGTGAAGAGATCGCGTTATTTCCCTATTTGTAATTTGGCGATGAGTGAACCCGGGACATTGAATACTGAACTTTGAACTACTGTCCGTTACGGTGTCGGGTATCACGTGTTCGATTCTGCGATTAATGTGGAATTAGGCGAGTTTAAGTTGATTGAATGTACAATAAAGTTAATAGACTGAAATAGTGACACTGAAGAAAGAAGTGGTCCAGCGGTGGAGCCTGCTAGAATGATGCAGCATTGTGAAGCAGCATTGAACGCGTCCGCTGCCGGTCACCTCAGCTGGGCCAGGTCACACACATATACACATCACTAACTATTACTTCCCATGCACCCTACACCCACATGCGGCCTCCCCGAGCCTTGGGGCGGTCCTAGATTCGGAGACAGGCACGTGCTATATTCCCTAGTCTCTCCCATATGGTTTAGTATAATTAGAAATTTCCACGTGGCCACTTTGGAGGCCCGACCTGCATCTGCTCGTTGGATTCCCGCTCAATGGACCCCGGGATATTCAACCTTTGTAGGGGCAGCCGTAGGCCGTAACAAATATTATAGTACAAAAAATTGAAATAAAAGTACCAGGTATTATACCATTTTGAAATTTACACGAATTGCGCCAACTTTTGAATACAGTTGCCAGGTCCATGTAAGTACATTTTTTTACAGGTTGAAGGGTCCAACTTGCTCGATAAAACTTTAATGTTACATTTTTACAGTTTTACGAATTTTTATGTATTTATTTCTAACAAACCGTAATAGGTCCTGACAAATAAAGTAGTAGGTATAGTAGGCATATGATTAGGCTGCAAAACAGAAAAAAAAATTAAATCGGTCTTCATTTGCAGCTGCAGCATCAAAAATATTGAGGCAAAGGGTGATTTTCTGGAAAATTTATAAATCTGCCTTTATCTTTTAAACCACGTAACTTGGGTATAGGACTTAATTTTTTTTAGGAACAGTCCTTTCGTGTTTCACAACCCCCTTTCGTTTGATCGTTACGTTCTGGGACAGCTTGTATATTTAATAAGTTATGCGGCTTTTTACTATAGGTATTCAAATTGACGATACTCATAATTGACATTTAAGTTATTATTATAATATTATTTCTCTATATTTTATTTTATAAATAAAATAAATATTATATTATATAAATCTTCATTATGACGTGTTTAAAAAAATTGGAATCATGTATTTATAACTATTAACAATTTAAAACGATTAACTATTTACAACAACGAACTATTTAGTACTTAAATATGTAATCACTTAAAATAACACTAATCATTCACAAAAATGTTTTCGAGGTGGACCATCATTATTATTTAGTGCTTACACATGTTGGTAATGAAATGGGTAATATCCAGAAGAATTCATTACATTCCACATGTACTGACTAACTCTGAACTCGAGTTGCATAATTGGTGTTAGTGCGTGGGTTTCGCTTGAAAAACTCGATCACTGCATTTTCGACAGCTGGGCTTATTACTGGATAACCACCTCGAGCACTTCCATGTGACGAAGTGGTAAACTGTCCAAAATCTAACAGAATTTGGTTGGTTGCAAAAGTTGTTCTCAGATTGGGTGGTACACATGCGTTAATTTCTTGTCTTTGCAAACGCGGTAAAGACTCACTTTCGTATAATTTTAGCGCTCCACGTAAACATTCATTGCTTAAAATGTGACACCATAACATTTCGTCACGTCAAGCGAACACTATCGGCCGGGGCCAGTCGGGTACCTAGCAGTGTAACGACTTACGGAAAGGAAAGGGTGGGGAGACGCGCTAAATTTGTAACCGAGTGCGAGCGCCGAAATGGCCGAACTGGCCGAACGCTACCGACTGCTACTGAATTCAACACTCCCTTACGAATGTATGCGTGCTAATAAAATAGTAAGCGCTTCATATTTATGTATGACAATCAGTTAAAATAATGCATTGCCACACATGTTGAATATAAAAGATAAAAAAGGACAAAATGTTTGAGTTTTTTTCTTATACCGAGTGACGAAAAAGTTATCACATAAAATGAAAAACGTATGCTACATAAATTTCTTTAAACATACACAACTAAAAAAATATATAACAATTAATACATTAGTCGCGGTAGCATTTTTTTCGTTTTAATATTAAATAACATCATGGTCATCATCAAGGTCAAAGACCCATGCATTCTGAAGGCGAATATAGGTAGTTTAAACGTTGTCCATCCGAACTACTCAAATAAAGAAAAAATCAAACAAAAACTGTACTTACGGCTAACAATTTAAGGCATAGTTTCATGCGCGAGATTAAAAACACAGGGACCGCACGCTGCGGGTGTGTGAAAACAAATTCAAGCGAAAAATTTACTTAAAATAATGAAGTTAAGGCATAATTCTTTATGCGCGAAGTGACAAGAAATGGGACCGGGTGTCGAAATTATTATTTTTCTGTCCCGTGCGACGTTTTGTAAGTCACTTCAGGTCAGTAACCTATATATTATCAAGGCAGATTTATTTCTTGTCAATTTTTTACGCTATTTATTTTGTTTGAAAATGCATTTTTTATTTACTTTTGTTATTGTTTATTTTAATATTTTAACAGACATGTATCAACTTGTATTAACTGCTGTGCTATTTAACGTAATAACCTATTCGCCACCCAGTATATCTATCTCTGAACTCATACATATTTTTTTTTCACCATTCGTTTATATTACGTATTCTGAATCTACTCTGCCAGTTATTGCAAAATAACCGTGTACATAATAAATTTCCGCAAAGTAACTTAAGTAATTAAATATATGAATGTAACTATATTTGCTGAAATATAAAAGTTAGTACAAGGAATATAAAAGTATAAAAGTTAGTTATCATCATCATCATCATTACAGCCCTTCATAAGTCCACTGCTGAACATAGGCCTCCCCCAAGGAATGCCACAAAGCACGGTCCTGAGCCACCTGCATCCATCGACATCCTGCATGTCTTACCAGGTCGTCACTCCATCTAGTGGGGGGGTCACCCTACACTTCGCCTACCCGTACGTGGCTGCCACTCGGGAAACTTTCTTCCCTATCGGTTGTCGGTTCTTTGAGCTATATGGCCGGCCCACTGCAATTTCTGCTTACTAATCCGTTGAGCTATGTCGGTTACTCTGGTTCTACTGCGGATATCCTCATTTCTAAATTTATCACGCAGAGAAACCCCGAGCATAGCCCTCTCCATAGCTCGCTGAGTGACGTTAAGCTTCCTCATACGGCCAGCAGTGAAGGACCACGTCTCAGATCCGTAAGTCATCACTGGCAACACGCAGTGGTTGTACAATTTCGTTTTCAGGTTTTGAGGTATGTCTAACGAGAAGATGTGTCGTAGTTTCCCGAACGCTGCCCAGCCCAGTTGAATCCTTCGATTCAACTCTCGGTCGAAGTTGGACTTACCTAGTCGGACTTCCCAGGTCGGTTGTCCCAGGTAAAGATACTCGTCAACAACTTCGAGCTTAGTGCTCCCAACAACTACCGGCATATGTGTGACATTGACGTTAAACATGATTTTTGTTTTGTCCATGTTCATCTTAAGACATATCTGTTGGGAAACACTATTGAGGTCATTGAGCATAGTGCTTAAGGTCCTCCAGCGATTCTGCCATAAGGACTATATCGTCGGAAAATCGAAGGTGAGTGATGTACACGCCATTGATGTTAATTCCGCATGCTTTCCAGTCCAGTAGCTTGAAAACATCTTCCAATGTAGCGGTGAAGAGAACGTCACCCAGCCTTACACCTCTCTGCGGTTGGATAGGTTTCGTACTCTGATTCTGTACTCGGATAGCAATCGTAGCCCTACTGTACAAACACTTCAGCACTTCGATATACCGGCAGTCAACTTGGCACCGCTGAAGGGACTGCAGCACCGCCCAAATTTCGACGGAATCAAAGTCTTTCTCATAGTCCACATATTATTCTAGTCCCCGCTATTCCTGGCTACGGTAGTGACCATGGTAACGATGGGGGAGGGGGTGCCTAAGACGACTCGACCTGGCAACATACAACGCACGCACACTGAGTGCTGGCATATTATAGGATTATTCGAGGTCCGAAGAGAGGGGGAGGACACAGTAATCCTCGAATCCGGCAACTTGCTCTATTACCGGGAGGGCGACCATCTGTCCTAAGGAAATGTCGGATTTATCGTTCACAAGTCTCTCGTTAACAACGTTGTAAAGATTGAGAGTGTGTCGACGAGGGTTGCGTACCTTATACTCAGAAGTCAGAATCACCAAACGGTATTCTCTGAAGGTCATACATGTTTACGTACCAACTTCGGCACATCCCGATGAGGAGGTGGAGGAAATGTATGAGGATATCTCTAGAGCCATCCATCCCTCCAAAACCCACTATACGGTGTTAATGGGAGACGTCAATGCAAAACTAGGCACAAGAGAGAAAGGATAGCTGAAAGTAGGGAAATTTGAAATAGGGCAACGGAACCCAATGAGACAGCAGCTGGCTGACTTCATGGAGAAAGAGGGACTCTTTATGATGAACACTTTTTCCAGAAGCGGCCCCACAGGAAGTGGACCTGGTCGAGCACCGACGGTTCGACATAAAATGAGATTGACTTCATTATGACGACCAGACGACAACAGTTCAGTGATGTCTCAGTAATTGCGAGGGTAAAAGCTGGTAGCAATCACCGACTGATTAGAGGCACACTGAACCTAAACGTTAGGTTGGAGAGGTATCGTCTAATGAATTCAACGCTCTGGCCCCCTCGTGCTCTAACCCAAAGTCCCGAAACCATTCAGCTCGAGTTACAAAACCGTTTTCAATGCCTAGAAGACTGCAAAGCAGTGGACAATATGAATGACAAGCTCGTGGAAACCGTCCATGCGGTCGAAGCTAAGTTCTGTTACACACGCTGCAGAAGAACGGAAAAACTGCTCGATCACTCTTAATCTCATGGCTGTTAGACGGGAAATGAAGCTGCATTCTTCAACAGATTTGGTAGCATACGGGCAACTGAACAGACAGATCTCCAAATGCATGCGGCGGGACTTACGCAACTTCAACACAACTTGTATTGAAGAAGCGATCAAGCGGAACCAAGGCTCCAAAGTCTTTGCCAGAGATATGTCTGCCAAATAGAGCCAACTGTCAAAGGTGAAGACCTAGTGTGGCAGCAGTGTTTCCAGGACACTTGAGATTTTGAGTGAGGTTGAGAGGTTCTATGGGCAGCTGTACACATCATCATTGAAGCCATACGTAAGTGTGAGTAACGATTCAAGAACAAGGCTTATTCGACACTATTTTGATGATATCCCGGACGTCAGTCTGAGCGTGATTGGAAATGGCTCTCCAGCACCTTAAAAACGGCATGGCCACAGGCTAGGATGGAATTACAGTGGAGCTTCTGAAAGCGAGTGGATAACCGGTACTTGAAGTCCTTCAGAATCTCTTTAATTCCGTCCTCCATGGTGGGACTTATTTGTATTAAAAAAGATTAACAATTGATCCAAAATTATATTTTAAAAATTTTTACTGAGAGTTGATAGTACAGAAATAGGTCTAAAATTAGCGGGGTCCAATGTACTACCAGATTTAAATAAAGGTATTACTTTACTATACTTCATTAAATCAGGAAACACACCAGAATCGATACAAGTATTAAAAATAGTAGCAAGATGAGGTGCAATTAAATCTATTTTGGACGCATTAACTGTAACGGAAATCCCTCACAAATCTACGGTTTTCTTTACATCAATGGTTTTGAAGTATTTTACAATATCTTACGGTAATACTTTTTCAAATCTAAATACTTTTAAACAGGTATTGACATTATGTTTGAGTAATGACTCAGCGACAGTTGGAGAAGTATTCAATGACTCTGTTGTCAAGATAGGAACATCGGTAATGATGATGATGATGAATGTTAATAAGTGCTGTAAGTAGACGGAAGTGGTTGCAGTAGTAGTGGCTTAGAATAATAACACCTAGAACGATAGTTCCCTACAAAGCGGACGTTCAAACGTGAGGCAAGAACAAATTTATGTTTGCGTAAGCAAGTTGTGTTTATGCTAGACGAAACGCACACAAGTGAAAAAACAATGTTCCCAATACATTAAATTTTTCCCCAAAAGTAGGGAAGTTGAAACTATATTAAACTAACTGTTACGACGTAACTTATTACTGATACAAATGTGAAAATAAGTTTGTTCGAATTCTGTTATCGAAGTGTAGTCCGCCAAATTCAAAACATTCTTGAATAGGGTATTTGCCTGTCTAGCCAAGCACTTTTATGAGCCATCGAAATGTGATTGTAGCATATTTTTCTTTGTAACTGAATAGAGACGTTATAATTATGACTAATGCAAGTTCAATATACACACACACCCGCCCGATGCCCGACACACGACTGTTCGACGAACGATTGGTGAATTCAGTATGCATTATTCAGTTTGTTTTAACTAATTTGTTTTTAATAATCGTCGAATAATGGTGCATCGCACCTTACTGCATGCATAACGTAAGCTTCAATACGAAAAACATAAGAACATTTTAATTTTGGCAGGTTTTACACAGTAGATGCATTCCAGCTTAAAGTTATTGAGAAAACTTTATAAGAAAAACACAAATTAATATTAAAATCATTTATATCAGTAGCCTTGTAACTGAAACTGTTTCTTGAACAACTGCCGCTTTGATGATACGAATCGTAAAGTATTTTCTTTTTTGGATTTTTGAACAGTCTAATTCTTAAGTAGCGCTCGACAATAAATCTCAAATTCAAATTCGAATCATGCAAGTGGGAGTTAACGTGTTCTATAGAAAAAATACGAGTTCCTCCTAGGAATCTTCTCATAATTTGAAGTGTGACTTCTTTTTCGAAAATATTGCCTGAATTTTTTTTTAGATAACGTCTCAGATCAGTTTCAGCAACACTGCAAATAGAATAAACTTCTTTTGAGGCGTAAACCAATTCACCTTTATCTCTCATACATACCGATTTATGGAACCAAAGTTTCTCTTTTGCAAGCATGTTATCAATGCAATATTTACATTTTACTCGGGTTGTGAGATGTCTTTCCAGCTATATAGCCAACAATGTGGTTTCTGCAGTTAGGATCATCGTTACCCCGTGTAATTTCAAATCCGACATCATTTGGAATCGGTGTTTTCAATAAGTTTTGAGTCAATTCTTTAAATCTTTCGAAAAATGAAGTATTATTATTATAAGTATTTAATTCCTATTGACGTGTTTCATTTTTAATAACACGACAAAAAGTGGGAGATTTTTTCTACCACTGACAACATTTCCATATAGGCATATTACAATGTCATGTGTCAGTTTTTAAAAATTCATATTTATTTTTGATGAATGTTTTACGTAAAAATATAAGTTCAAAAGTATTACATACACGTGAAATGTAATGTTATTATGTTTCTTGTGTTTCTCTGATGTGCTGTGACATCCGTTCACTGCACAAACCGTCATTTTTAATTAAAATTTCGGGAACTGTTGTCAACACGACACGACCTTGAGCACTAACGGGCCGAGTATTGAACTAAGCCATACTGGCTTAGTTTGAGTTGCCTCGCATTACGGACGCGGACTCGGCTTCTAGGTGTTATTATTCTAAGAGTAGTGGTAGCCGAAAACAGTAAAAAATAATAATATTGAAGATAATAATTATAATAGATGGTAAAAAAGTAATAATTAAAATGACTATTATTTTAATAAAACTTTATTTGTAAAAGGTACTCATTTTACCAGAAGGTTAAATGTACGAACGGGAAATAAAATGCCATATTTATTCACACATTTATTTACCTTAAAATAATACAGTAAAAAATATGTTTGAGACTAACAATGTTCAGTCACAAGAAAAGACTTAATTCTAAATGTATCACAAAATATCACATAATAAGTATGCAATTCAGACTACTTAAAAGCATAAAATATATGAAATGTAATAATTGTGAACGTTTTAGTAATTATTTACCGTTGAATACCTACATGTTTTAAAATTAATATATTAGGGATCGCCCATAAAACACAACAGCGTTGAGTGGTTGGGAGGAGAAACCACATAAAAAGTTATGTAAAGACAAGGGAGAGATAAATATTAAATGTTTTAATTTTGAAATAACTATACTCTTTGGTCGTAACTATAATACTAAGTTGATAAAATGATTTTTCAGATATAAAATGTTTTGTTTTGTATATGCACGACATATTCAGAAATAGCAATTGCATATTATTTAAGTTTAAATATTTAATTATATACTTTATTTAAAGTTTCTTTGTGATGAAATCAGTTTATTTTAACATTATTTCAATTTTACAAAGCATGACAGAGGAAGGGAACCTTTGTTTATATGGAGGGGAAAAGGTAAATATAACATTGCAGAAAAGTTATATGGGTAAGGTTGCTTTTTATGTCTAGTAAAATGTAATTATATGAGTCAAAATTCATTCAACATTTGAAACATTATTTTACAGCAACAATTTCGTTAAATCAATTATAGATAAAATGTTATTCGCTGTTGTCGTCACAGCTCACAGTAGAATGTAACTGAACAACAATTTTCATTATGTTGAAAAAGAGTATGATCGATACCTTTCCAAAACACAATAATTATCTTTGATCGATACATCATTGCATTTTTTTATTCGTTAATATAAATTCAGACAGCTCTATTGGCTTCATCTATAAGAGCGTAAATAACTTAAAAATATAGTAATAAACGGTATAAAGAACGTTAAAATTGATTTTGTATAGGTACCTACTACCTAAATAAAACTTAAGATTACAGATACAGATATGATTCGAATCGATGCATATTTCCCAAAAATAATAGGGATTACCTCCGACCATAACGAATTTTGCCGCCAAACTTCAAAAATTGACTAAAGATTCCATACCTTTAGTCAAATAAAAAGCGAAATCCAGGAAACATTACAAGATTATTTTTAACTGCATTCAAAAAGCAGATAGCGATGAAGTGTAGTTGGAATTTCCAAATATTTGACAATTTCGACCAACTCAGTCCCAAAATATCTACGTAAAAAAATTCTTGTTTGAGCTAACAAGGTAATGGGATTCTTAGCGCGGTCAATTAAGGCTTGTTTTTGAATGGCGGTAAGTGTAGAGTTCCTTTTTATCATACACAAGTCGAACGCTTCAGCTGCTTCCAGGAGGAGGTAGAAGATGTGTTGGTATTCCTCAGAGGTTACATTTTGCAAGTGATTCAGAATACCGTTTGGGTCACGAAACTGCGTTTTCATTATTACCTGAAAAATAATAAAATTAATTGTGAATGAGTTAAATTAATTTGATGTACATTGATGAGAATATAAATGCCTAAAGAAAATTATGCAAAGGGAGATGTGGGAAACGGAACGCTTTTGTTTCTGTCAAATTGCAAGCAAGTCTCTTAGTGTGATTAAATGTGATACATCCAAATACACAAATTGAAGTCAATAGTTAATTATAAAGCCAATAATAAGACGATAATAATGAGAAGTGCATGTATGTGGACTATGGTAGCTCAGAAGCTTAAGGCTCACCGCAAATTTCATAGTATACGAGCAACCCGGATGCGATCTTTGTGGGGATCATCAATTTGTTAATTCTAATTGTATTTTTATCATCATCATTATTATCATCACAAACTATCAAAAGTATTGCAGAACATGGGAGAGGCAAAAGCAGAAGTGGATTTTGCAGGTGTGCCAACCCACCTGCAAAATCCACTCCAATCCGCAGCTTTTTTATTTAAACAAATAAAAAAGCCGCTGAAAGAAATACAAGTTCGACTATCCTTCAATAGGCCTTTTTTTATGGAATAGAGCGACAAATGAGCACACAGTCCACCTGATGGTAAGTTGATGCTGTAGTCCATAGACAACTACATTTACAATTAAGAATCAAAATGCAGATGCGTTGTTACCCCCGAGGACTGAGGTGGATTGCCTCATTTTCAATAAAAAAGGGTATCCGGTTCTCTACACCCACCATACGAAACACAGTTCTGTTATTTTACGCTGGTAGTCTGTGAGGGGGTGGTCCTTTCTCGGTCGAGCCGACCCATTCGTGCTACAACCATAATATAGATACAGCATGACTCTACCACGTGAAAATAAAATTTCAACACGGAATAAGCAGTGCCTTTGTACATGTGTTCTTCTTACTATTTTCCTATCAGAATGTCTTAGTTACATAAAGAAATAACAAAGGAATGTGGAGGCGTACCCGCGCGCCGTAGCGCAGCAGCAGCGCGACGGTGGCTTGGGCGGGGCGCGCGCAGCTGGCCAGGTACTCGGCCAGCGCCGGCCGCAGCTGCGCGCCCTCCTCCTCGTTCAGCACCTTCAGGTTCGGGTCTGCGCCGCCTTCCAGCAGCAGCTGAAACATTACCGCCATTGAGTCATATATACTACGTACTAGAGAAGCCATTCCAAACAAAAAAATATGCACTACTCTATGTCTTCGCGCATGAGCGGGAGATAGTAGTCGCGCATGCGCAGTTGATTTAAGCACGTTGCGCCTGCGCGGTCAGTTTTTAATTTAAACTTTAATTTGAAATCTTGTATTATTAGCACCGCTCCACACTGCATGTATATTGAAACCACAGACTAACTATTAGACTGAAACCACACTAAATCACACTCTGTACGGATTGCAGTACAGTTCAGTTGAACATAGTGTATGTTCGGAATGCGAAATCTAGTACGTAGTACATATATATCGATGATTATCGCATATTATGATATCCTCCTTACAAGTTTTGATCGCGCCGCACGAGATATATCAGGGACGGCTCCATGGAGTAGTGGCTCGGCATTGAGTTGCGGCGCTTTGGGCCGCGAGTTCTAATAACGCACAAACAAAATATTTGTATGGCCTACAAATAATTGTCCGTGTCTGAATATCTGTCCTTGTGCAATTTATGTTTGTAAACTGTACCTCCACGAAACAATAAAAAATGCTAGTATAAGTAACGTTTTAAAAAAATGTATTATATATCAATAATACAAAAGTATAAGAATATCCCTGTTGTTGCATTATGAAAACACAAGCTTTTATACGCGGCTCCGCTCGCGTTTAACTAAATATCAACTTAGAACAAAAGCATGTGCATCATAGAATTGAAAAAGCGAATTAAACATTGCTATCTGTTCATCAACAGTACCAGCCTTTGTTTTATTTCTTCACTCTATATTAGCAGCGTGATTTTTTTTATAGGAGAAGGGGCAAACGAGCATGCGGCTCACCTGATGGTAAGTGACTACCGCCGCCCATGAACAACTGCCACACCAGGGGAATCGCAGATGCGTTGCCGGCCTGCCCGCATGAAATACTGTCCCGCTCTGCTGAGCACGCCAAGCTTTTTAGAGGCCAATTTGGCGTTCTCTTCCAAGTGATCGCGAAACTGCACGTCACTCGATATGTCGACGCCGAGGATTCCGATACTGGCTGAGGCAACAAGGGGAGTGTCTTGAAACTGAGGAGATACGACAAAGGGATACTTTTTAGCGGTAAACGCGCAAACTTGTGTCTTCTGGGGATTGAACTGGACTAGATTTAATCGCCCGCAGTCTGAGACTTTGTTCAGACACAAGTTGGTTCCGGTACTCGGCGACGTTTTTCCGAGAAATATTGGCACGGCTGGTGTATA
Source organism: Parnassius glacialis (assembly GCA_033319125.1). Classification (NCBI taxonomy): domain Eukaryota; kingdom Metazoa; phylum Arthropoda; class Insecta; order Lepidoptera; family Papilionidae; genus Parnassius; species Parnassius glacialis. The sequence continues at coordinate 3,037,856 of JAVANC010000002.1, read as the reverse complement.
AAGCATCACCAGTGCTGTCGTCTACATAGCAATGAATGTTACTGGTTTACAACATATCATTGATATGCAGGAGAAACAGCATTGGTGATAGCACGCAGCCTTGTGGAACACCAGCGTTAGTAGGCTTGTAATAGGAGCATGCACCGTCTAGTACGACCTTGATGTTCCGATCTGCAAGAAAACTGGTGATCCAATTGCACAATTTCTCGGGAAGCCCATAGGAAGGCAGCTTCGAAAGAAGCGCTTTGTGCCAAACCCGATCGAAAGCCTTCGTTATGTCCAAACTAACGGCCAACGCCTCCCCCTTGGACTCCACTGCCTCCGCCCATCTACGAGTTAGGTAACCTAGAAGATCACCAGCTGAGCGACCTCGACGGAAACCGTACTGGCGGTCACTAATCAGCTGGTCATCTTCAAGATACCGCAGGAGCTGGCTGTTAATAATTGTTTCCATTACTTTGGAGAACAAGGAGGTGATAGCGATAGGCCTGTAGTTGGACGGATCTGAGCGGTCGCCTTTTTTAGGGATCGGGTGAACCAAAGCTGTTTTCCATGAGTTCGGGACTACGCCTAGGCAGTAGAAGTACCGAAAAAGACGCGTTAAAACCGGTGCCAACTCCGGAGTACACGTCTTCAGCACAATAGGCGGGACTCCATCGGGCCCATTCGACTTGCTGAGAGGGGAGTGCTTTACGCACCAAGCGCTGTGTAAACAGCACTTCGGGCATTAAAATAACGAGTATCACGATCTCTGCGGATGGGACCTGTTGTAGCACGGACTCTGCAGCCATTTGGACGTGGTCGGTGAGTCGGTCTGTGTCGGCATTACCGCTATGGGACCTATAGAGGCACCCGTAGACGCGGGGATGGTCGTCGCTGTCTACGCGCAGCCATAGGGTGGATAGGTCCGTACCTTCAAGACTGCCGAGGCGTCGAAAACAGATATCCTCTCTGACGTATACGCAAACTCCAGCCCGGGGCGCAAAGGAGTGTTCAAATTTGTACTCCGGGTAGGAGAGATATGAAGTATCAGCCGGAGAGGACATTTGAGTCTCGGTTAAAAAGAGCAAGGCCGGCTTCGCCGTATCTAGATGGGAATGGACAGCGTTAAGTTTGGAATGAAGTCCCCTGATATTGCAAAAATTCACGGATAGCGTGACAGTTGTCGCCTTGGTTGTATTGCTCCGCTTGCCCCGAGGAGTCGCGAGCGGAATTTTTACCCCAGAATACGCGGGGCAGCCTGAGCACCCACGCCCAGGAGTGGAGTAGTTTGGCCGTGGATGCTCAGCGAGGGATTCTCTAGGGGTGCTTGCACCCTCTTGGGATAGTCTTCTGTTCAATTCCGCTACCATGTTGATGGGGCGGGGGGGGGGGGGGGATCGGGCCTCCGGTTACCTGCACTCACCAACTGGAACGCAGAGGTAAACCTCTACTTGACGCTGGTATTCTGTGAGGTCGTGGTACCACCCCGGTTCGAGCCGGCCCATCCGTGCGACAGCAAAAGCTGCCGCGTGGCTCTACCACTGTTAAATTATATAGATTTAGTAGCCATTCTACAATTAAACCCTGTTTCGAAAGTATTAAATCACATTCTGTCAAAGAATAGTTGAACTTACTAAATAAAGTACTAACTCACAATTCCATATCTCTCCATCTTTTTGTTTGTCATAAGAAATGTATGGTTATTTTATAGTTATAGTAGTTTCTAATAATTTTATTATCTAAGTATTTTATAACCTAAGAAAACCTAAAGATCAAATAATGATAAACCTAATCAAAAACCTATCAAAAAGTTTTACATTACCAAATCCTTCATGTGTAATAACGCACATACGTCATCGTTTTAGATGGTTCTAAACCAGTTATGTGCACTTTATTTGTGAAAATTTTGTATGTCTAATATGTCTCAAATAAATGTCTATTATATTGCATTAATAATTTGGCAGTGTATCATTTTGTTTATTCAATAACACGTTTTTTGTTGTTTCCCAAAACCTTACAAATATCACATATGGAACTTGTCAGTCGCAGCGGCGATGTATGAATTGTCGATTTGTGGGAAAAATAGAGCGAGCCGAGAGCCGAGACTTGTGAAAATTAGGTATTTGAAGAAACTATCGCTGTCGCTCTGCGAGCTCTCGGCGTACGATAAGGACAACTGCAGATCCTACTGAATAGCCTAAGTAAAAGCCATAATTCGAGGTTTGGCTCTCTACCATTTCCTCCTACAGTATTGGACCAATTTAAAAGATATTTCGTAAACTGAATAAGTAGTATATACATTGTATGTCTATGTTTATCTTTTTCCGGTATTAGTTATCAAATTTGAACATCGCCTCTGTTGACAGCGATCAAAATAGGATGTTTTCAACATTTTGTAAGAGTTCTAGTGCTTATAAAGATGACAATGTATCATCAAAAAAGAAAACATAGGGACATAGAAGAGGTTGATATTTATTTTACTGTAAGAACTCATTGCTATAAGGTCATAAACCAGAAAGAAAACAGGCGAGAGCGTTTGTATGGAGAAAAGACCACCCGCATTTCCTCTTAAATGCGTACATTATAGATTTTAAATTTAAAGTTTAACTCACTTTGACTATTTCCTTTCTGTTGTCGATGTTGTCCGAACAAGCCACGTGGAGGGGAGAACCAATCACTGAGCTGGACGCGTTGACATTAGCCCCTAAAATATGAATGACAGTTTTAATGCTATCTGAACTAAAAGTGAAATTTCCCGAATAGTTTTAAATAGTTCATTAGATATCTATAATACTAAAGATTTTTTATATAGCAGGTACGTATGTTTTATGTATTGAATTAAATTATACCATTTTTATTAACTTTTTTTGTGACAACAATCTGCGCTTTCTGTTCTATTCGTCATAATGGATATAATAATATGTACCTACAAGATGCTTAAGATGGAAAAGCTTAAGATCGTAATTTGCCAAATAAGATTTTTTTAAATACAAAGTTCTAAGTACTTTCGCCATCTTGATGCCTCCGCCATATTGAATTTCCAATGACGTCACGTGGTCGGCTTGATAAATCTTTTCGTTTGAAATCCATTACAAACAAATTATAAGAAAATAATACGAGTATCTTTTCCACCTCATATCGGCAGTCATTTTGTAAAGATTGCATTAGTATGCAGAATTTTAGCATAATCGGTTAGGCGGTACCAATTTAAAATTCAGTTGCAAGATTTGACACATGCTAACAGATGAAGTTTAAATAAGAGCTTGTAATGAAATACAAATTTTTAATGAATCTCAAGGTCTTACCAGCAGCCAAAAGCATCTGCACCATCCCCACGTCGCCTCTGAGTATGGTGAGGTCCAACGCACTGGGCTTGTTCAGTTCTGGGCAGTCGTAGTTTACACGGGCGCCTTGCTTGATCAGCAAATTAACCATGTCAGGGTTACCTGATGAAATTTAAACTTTCCTAACTTATTTGTTTGGTTTTTCTTTATAGAATAATTGTGACAAACGAACACAGAGTCCATCTGGTGATAAATAGATGTTGTGGCCCATGAACATCTACATTTATCCCGATTAAAATTATAATGCAGATGCGTTGTCACCCCTGAGGACTAAGATGAAATACCTCGTTTCCAGTAAAATGGATCTCCGGTTCTCTCCACTCATTATGCGAAACAGTAACATTAAGCTGCATTTTACGCTGGTATTGTGTTTGCGCGTCATCCCATCCCGGTCGAGCCGATCCATTCGCGCTACATAAACGTATAAATGCTTTTTTTGTACAAAATCGCGTACAAATCTCCGGACTCTACCTTCATTCAGATCGAAACAGAAAATTATAATAAGTTGCAGTGTAAGTTTTAGAAATATTTTTTAACAAAATCTATTATAACATGAACAGATATCTATACAAATAAATAAAATTGAAGTGTCTGTTTGTAATTTTAAAATAACAACTTTTTACTAAATGCATATGAAAGTATATACGGTACCAATAACAAAAATACAATTTTTAAAATGTTTGTCTGTCTGTCTGTTTGTTCCGGCTAATCTCCGAAACGGCTGGACCGATTTTGACGGGACTTTCAGTGGCAGATAGCTGTTTTTATAAGGAGTAACTTAGGATACTTTTATTTTAGAAAAGGAATTAGGGTTCCGCGCAAAAAAAAAACCCATAGAATCGTAGTAAATTCCACGCGGGCGAAGTCGCGAGGAACAGCTAGTATACTATATAACCCTCTCAGAAATGAGAAGAGGTCTGTGCCCAACAAAGGGGTGTATACAGACTGTAACATACTTTACCTTATAGGTGTCTATAGACTGAAGTAGCCACCTATACCAGGAGAACGGTTAATTTGCATCCACTATTGTACAAAAACTTACCACTTAAAACAGCGTAGTGCATGACCGTTCTATAATCGTTCCTAGCGTCCGCCATCGCGTTGACATCGGCCCCGTAGCTGATCAGCAGCAGCACGGCTTCAATACCCTGGAATAGAGATGGAATTATTATTAAATATAGTTTTCAGTGGTATAGGCATCATCTTTAATTTCGTTATTGCTATATGAGTTTTTGAAAAAAATTGTTGTCTTTAAAATACAACTGAATTTTTATACGTGGTAGGGTTGTGCTGCTTATAATATGGTTGTGGCACGAATAGCGGTTTGATCGGGGAAGGACTGCGCTCTCACAAAAGATCAACCAAATGACAACTTAATAATAAATCGAAGATCCTTTTACTGGAAAGGAGGTATTTCATCTTTGTCTCCAGGAGGTGATAATCCATGAGAATTTGATTCTTAATTGAGGATAGATGTACTTAGATGTCTATGGGCCACAGCATCCACTTACCATCAGGGTGACTGTGTGCTCGTTTGTCACCCTTATTATAAAAAGAAACAATAATTAAGAATGCTACTACTATTGCAACTTTTAATAAACCCTGTTAATAGCTTTTACAATGTAAGGCTCGACACAACAGAGCCACTGGCCACAGCCACCGGCGGTCAGCGACAAGCAGTTCACACGCCTTGTATGGATTCGAGGCAGTTGTGGCCAGTTGCGGCCACTCGCTACAGCAGTGTCTGCGTCAGGACACTCGTGGCCACCACGGGTAGGGTTACCATATCACAGGATTTGTCCTGAAATTTCAGGATTTTTAGACTCTTCTCAGGATTGCGGCTGGATTTTGCAAATCTCATGAAATCTCAGGATTTTTAGAACTTTCAATATAATACAGCTTACATTTTAAAGATCTCTTTAATAAAAAGTTAAACAAACTAAAAATAATTTTCCTTTGGTAATAATTCCACAATTAAAATCAAAATATATTTATACAAGTAGGTACTTAAACAGTTTTATCATACTTAATATGTGAAGATACCTTTTTAAGTAAGGTTTTCTTCTCAAACAGTAAAAAAATCTCAGGATTTTTAAATGGAAATCAGGCCTCTTCTCCGGACTTTTATTTTTTTCATCTGGTAACCCTAACCACGAGCCACACGAAACGCCGACACTGTTGTTATATTTGGGTGTAGGCCAACGTAGGCCAATGCGTCGTCTACGTCGTTTGTGTATTAGCAGTAACGTGATAAAACCTTCCGTCTCAATTTCCATCGTGAGACTGCACGCAGTAAAGCGACATGGTTATAGCGCCATTTATTTGAAGGCATTTTTCCGGCGTTTTTCATAGTCGCGTTTTATGACACTTACGGAACGAAATGGGGTAATGAAGGTGATTCCCTTTTTTAATAGTTAAAAATTGTAAAAAACATGTAGAAAGTAGACTTATATGCGTGGTAGAGCCATGCTGCAGCTATATTAGTAGTATAGTTGTAGCACGAATGGGTCGGCTCGACCGGGGAAGGACCACGTTTTTACAGAATACCAGAGTAAAATGGCACTGAATGGCTTGACACTGTTGTGTTTCGTATGGTGAGTGTAGAGAACCGGAGACCCTTTTTACTGGAAAAGAGGCATGCCATCTTAGTCCTCACGGGTTATGACGAATCTGCATCTGTGTGCTCCTTTGTCACCCTATCCTATAAAAAAAAAAGAGATAGCTTTCATAACATAACAAAATCCCACTCGTTGCTATATTAAAAAAATCACAACCAACCCTTTTTTGCCTTGCCGCTTTCATCAGAGGGGTCAACCCCGCTCGGTCTCTAGAATCGGGGTTGGCTCCAAATGTAAGCAGCAGTTCTAGATATTCAGGATCGGAAACCAAGTTGATTTCGGAGCCGAAGAAGTAGCGTTTATTGGGGTCTGCGCCATGCTCCAACAGTAAACGAGCCACTTCCTGTCAAATTCAAAAATCGAATATGAGTATGGATTAAAATATCACGTTTAATTTAGGATATAATTTATAGCAATGCGTATTGCCAGTGATGAAATCGCCAGTGACTTACTGGCCGTGTGAGGAAGCTTAAGGTCGATTAGTGAGCTATGCAGCTACAACTATTTTAAAGTTGTATCGTGAAACAACTTGTCAATGAACATTATATGTAATGATGAAAAAAAGGAATGAATTCTTCTACGTGGTAGAGCCATGCTGCAGGTATATTATGGTTGAAGCACGAATGGGTCGGCTCGACCATGGTCGGGGAAGGACCACACTCTCACAGAATACCAGCGTAAAATAGCAGCTTAATGCTGCTGTGTTTCGTTTGGTGAGTGTAGAGAACCGGAGACCGTTTTTACTGGAAATGAGGCATTCCATCTTAGTCCTCACGGGTGACAACGCATCTGCATTTTGATTCGTAATCGAAGATAGAAGTAGATGTCTATGGACCGCAGCAACCACTTACCATCAGGTGGACTGTGTGCTCGTTTGTCACCATTATCCTATAAAAAAATGAATGATAAATAAAATGGGTCGACTCGACCGGGGAACGACCACGCTCTCACAGAACAACAGCTTAAAAAGCAGCTTAATACTGCTGTGTTTCGTATGGCGAGTGTAGAAAACCGGAGACCCATTTTACTGGAAACGAGGCATTCCATGTTAGTCCTCAGGGGTGACAACGCATCTGCATTTGATTCTTAATTGTCTGTGGGCTGCAACATCCACTTACCATAAGGTGGACCGTGGGCTCGTTTATCATTCATGTTCTATAAATAAAAGTTTCACTGCGTCATAGAATCAGTAAGATATCTGCAGTGGAACCAGAGTAACCGGCATATCCCAACGGATCAGTAAACTGGAATGGCAATGATCCGGCCACCTAGCTCGAAGAACCGATAATCGAAGAACGGTTCTCAAGTGGCAGCCTTGTACCGGTAAATTGAGTGTAGAGCAGGCCCATTAAATGGAATGGTGAGCTGAGGTGACATGCTAGAAGTTGTTGGATGCGTGTAACTTAGGTCTGTATTTGTGGTATTCCTTGTTGGCAGTCTTTGTTCAGCAGAAACTTGAGAGGGTCTGTAATGATGATGACGATGAATTTGTAAAATCAATCTTATTAGCACGTGCTTCCAATTTCCTATTCGTGTCCACCTTGGCGAAGCCTGGTTTTATAATTGCGTCGAAACATTCCACTTTCAGTTAAAAGTTATTTTTGTACCCATTATTTCCTTTTGGCGCAGTGGAAACGTGCTATTATCTTTTCTCCTGGGATTCCAATTCCTTTTAATCAATCCTTCTTGTAAGTAAACAAAAAGCAAAAACCTCTCTGGGATAATTTCTACATTACTTAACACTTGACTCTATTTAACTATTTACTATTGAGTCATCATCTATACCACAGTACGGTGGTATTTACATAATGTCCTCCAGACCGAATTAAGGTCACGACGGCCAGCCTCAACGGAGACTAGCCATATGCGCTGGACAGGATCACAGTGCCCAAGTCTATGCGCAAGCATAGGTGCACTCTCTATCCCTTCATTCTCAAAGTCCGATGGGACGGTAAACAGACACGACCAGAGTGAGATCAGGCGCAGGACCAACGTTATGTGATTTGAGAGACACGGTGGTGAAACACCACCGAATACCTGATTCTGGGTGGCTACTGAGAATTTCTTTACAGAAAAACTCAATATAACTGATTTTTTTGGGTTGACCCGGGATGGCATGGTCTGCAGTGGCATTCACAACTACTAGACAAACGAGGCAGTTAAACTTACGTAATGCTTGTTCCTGATGGCCAGGCGCAGTGGTTCGTCGCAGAGCGTAGTACGGGGGAACTGTTCACCGGTGTCTGGTCGGTAGTCCACCGCTGCACCGCTCTCCAGCAGTAGCTTCACGAGCTCCTTGTAGCTGTGAGGATGTCATGGAACTGAGTTAAAATTAATAGTTGCAGTAGAAAAGAGGAGATCTCCTAAGGAGGGGCAAGGTGTTCAGCCCAGGAGCGGCCAACGCTCCGTGTGGTAGTTCTTAGCTATTGTATATATACCACAGTACTCCAGAACTTTGATTTAATTAGAAAACTTTGATTTAACCAGAAATTAACGTAGTTTACCACCCAATTAAAACCTGGATCTGACACTGTAAGTACTGACCCATGTTCAGCGGCAAGATGCAGCGCACTGTAGCCGCAGTCATCCCGCGCGTTCACATCGCAGCCACGCACCAGCAGGAGACGAGTGGCTTCAAGGTACCGTTGCCAGATCGCGTAGTGTATAGGCCGGAGACCCTGAGTTACCGGCTCGTTCACCTGCGAAATGGACACAGTGATCACGCGTGAGTTATCTATTTATTTAATCCTTATTACATATTTTAAAAATTAGAATATAAAGGGCAGACTTAATGCCTTATAGGATTCTTATCCAGTCAAGCCTGAATGATTTGAGAAACTGTGGCAGGTGTAAACAAACACTTAATAAATAAAAAAGAGTTGCCTACTAATTTTTCTTGTTCTGATGAAGAAGCTCTTTAAGACGGCTCTGTGGCGCAGTGGATTAGCAATGAGCTGCAGCGTTAGAGACCGCTGGTTCGAATCCCGCACGTAACAAGTATTTATGTGGACTACAAATAATTGTTCCGGTTCTGGATGTTTGTCCTTATGCAATTTATGTTTGTCAACAGCCACCACAATACAGGAGAAAGTCCTAGTGTGGATGTAACATTTTAAAAAGAAAGTAGGAAAAAAAGAAGATCATTAAATTCGCTGCTCATGAGGAATCAGACATGAGGCTCTTCCATTTTATGAAGAATTATCTTAATCGTCACCACTCAGTATCAGATGTTTCGTACCTATGACATCACTGTAAACATAAACAAGATAGTAATATCGTTAAGTTCACCGCTGGATTTAAGCTGCTTGAGCCCCTTTGGATTTTGCCATCTTCACTACTCTGTACTGAGTAGATTTGTAATTCATTTTAAGGTGTTTTCATTTTTGGAGATTTAGGAAAATTTTCCTATACATGTAATGTCGACTTTAAGTGATTCTTAACACTTGATTTAGAGATATTTATACATCTCTAAATCTATATATATAATATAGTTATGTCTGTGTTTATATGCGTACCAAATCACTTGTAGGAATGATGTGTAGAAGTGTGTTTTTGTGGTGTATCTGCATTGAAAATAGTAAGTAAACATTCAATATTATTCAAATTTTTATTCGAAATATTGCACACATCGTTGCTGGTTACCTCTGCCAGTGTTATCTGTGGATAAATTGATTTTATTTTACAAAATATTTTTACTCTACCTTAGCTCCACAAGCTAAGAGTATGCGGATTTCATCCAGCGGCACCATACGAATGATGGAGTCAGCCAGCTCCCGTTGCAGAGATTTCCCTGTTCTCACTTCTGACGGCATCTTGCTGAAGATTAAAAACAAACCATAATTATTTACAAGGTAAAAATGAATTTGAATTTGGAAACTTAGTGGCATAAAGTGTTTCGTGTGGTGAGTGACGAGAACCAGCGACTATTTTTACTGCATTCCATCTCAGTTCTTAGTCCTGCTGCATTTTATTTTTAATTTTTTTATAGGATAAGGGTAACAAACATGCACACAATCCTTCTGATGGTAAGTGGATGCTGTGGCCCATAGACATCTACATTTATCCTAGATTAAGAATCAAAATGCAGATGCGTTGTTAGCCGTGAGGACTAAGATGGAATGCCTCGTATCCAGTAAAAAGTGTTACCGGTTCTCTACACTCACCATACGAAACATAACGGCATAAAGCTGCTAATTTAAGCTGATATTCTGTGAGAGCGTGGTCCTTCCCTGGTCGAGCCGACCTATTTGTGCTACAACCATAATATAGTTGCAACTCCATAGCTCACTAGCATGGTAGAGCGCACAAAAAATCGCGTATAATATATATGTGTTGTCTGTGGGGCACGGCTTTGCAATTAACGTTAGGTGGTCTAAATGGTCGATCGACACCCTTATTTTTTACAACAAAAAGTCACGTTACCATCCTGCCATTCCTTTAAGTTGACTGCTTCAAAAGATCTGGCGTAATTTTCCAACCAGTTACAAGAAATGATTACTAATTTACATTACGAACGTGGGAGGAATCGATATAAACAACCATCATCTGATATATTATATGACCGCTTCGATCCTCATTGCGCAGAAATAGAACACGTGCAATGTTTGAAACTAAGCGCGTAATGTTATCACGCAACACGTTTCTATCAGCGACGCATTGTTTTCTTACCACGTCGACTGTTTTTATGGAGTCTTTTATTTTAGTAAATCTATATTTTGGCGGGGATAATGTCCTCTAGACAGTGGTGGAACGAAATAACGCTAGTTATAGATACTACCTTCGCTTTTAAGGGGTATAGTCCAACACCAAAGCAGTGGCGATGAAAGTAGGTGCCCTTGCAAAAGAAAGTGCGGTCGCGCATGGAGTATCACATATTATGGCAGGCGGACTTCACTTATCTTCGAAATATTTTATACTACATTATACGCGTATATTAACTCGAGCACTTTTCAGTACCCATGGTTGAGACTGAGGGGTTCGACGTCCAAATGTCATAGTTAACCACGGCTACCTCCAGATTAAAATTATTAATTTTTGGTCTGATCTACGCAGTATGAACTTATCTTGAAGTCTTGCAATTGTATGCTTGGATGGGGATTTAATTTTATTCTTATAGGATCCCAAGCAGACGGTAGCACCCAGTCATCATCTCTATTGGATCTAGGATGCTTTTTGATTTCATTAGTTTCGCGAATCTTCCTTGGAAGAAATCGGTGTTCTTTGGCGAGAATTTGTGGTCTATCAAATCTGATGTAGTGATAGGGGCGATACTAACACTGGCGATACTGAGGGCTTAAAACAAGAGAACTCGAAAGACAAAATATAATTAATTAAGTCTTTCACGTATGCCCATATTTTTTCGAGCATATACTATTTTAAAGAACTATCAATTCTCGTGCATCAAAACCGTGTGTAAAATATGATATTTTGTCAAAGTTTAGTTTCTGATCCATTAACGCATAGATCATTGATATTTTTGCCGCTTCCATATATTAATAATAAATTGTTTAACGTATGATTGAATTGAGGAGGAAAATATTGTTTATATACAACTTCCTACGCAATAACGCAACGTTTTATTATCGTTGCGCGTTTGATTCCGGAGTGCGAATGTTTAAGATCGAGGTTAGGCACCTTGCCTAATGTGTTAGGTTGGTATACATTTGTAAATTATTAAACCTAACGTATGTATTGTATATGTATTTATCATAATGGAAAAAAGCAACACTAACGTTATCTCTCTTCTGAAGTCAGAACCTACGTCTTAGTTCTGTTGACAATAAACTAAAAAAAAACTTAGCATCGACTTCTGAACTTATGTGGAAATTAAACATAACATAACATAACATAAACACTCACGCCTGTCACCCAGAAGGGTAGGCAGAGACTATGGAATTCCATTTGGCACGATCCTGACACACCTCTCTCGCTTCCTCCACATCCATATACCTACGCATACACGCTCGTCGGTTAAAGGTACTCTTAATTTGGCCCATTTTCAATATATCGCCTATTTGGTCGATAAACTTTCGCCTAGGGCGACCCTTCCCGACTCTGCAATTCACCTCTGCAACATAAATTTGCTTTGTCACTCTTTCCTCATTCATTCTTTCTACATTACCAAACCACCGAAGCATTCCTTTTTTAATCCTAGTCACAACATCATCTTGCAAACCACACATTTCTCTTATCACACTATTTCTCACCCTGTCATTCAGATTCAGCCCTAGCATACTACGTAATGACCGCATTTCTACAGCATTTATTCTACTCTCGTGCTTCTTCTGCCACACCCAACTTTCGCTACCATACATTAAAGTAGGCACTAACACAGCATTGTGAATTGCCAAACGTGCCTTTTTGGACACATTCTGACTTTTCACAATAGAGTGTAGAGCCCCATTCAATCTATTTCCTGCATTCACTCGTCGTTCTATATCCTTATCATATCTACCATCCCTGCTAAACACACATCCCAAATACACAAACTCATCTACTTGCTCTACCAACTCCCCTTCTATTCTTATTTCACATATCGTTTTACTTTCTTCTCTTTCAAAAACCATAACTTTCGTCTTACTTGCGTTCACTTTCATTCCCTTTTCTTTTAATGTCCTGTTCATTAATGTAACCATCATTTGCAACTCGGCTGCCGACGACGCAAGTATGACTTGATCATCGGCGTACAAAAGGCATTTGACGGTTAACTCACCCATTCTTAACCCGCATTCTTCTGCTTTCAAATTTTCCAAACAACTGTCCATAAATAGGTTGAACAGCCACGGGGAAGCCACACAGCCCTGTCTGACACCTTTATGGATGCCAAACCAGTCCGAGTAGGCCCCGTTGATCCTGACACAAGCACTAGAGTCCCTATATAGAGACTTCAATGCCTGTATCAAGCCAGCGCTCAACCCAAATGAGTTCAGTGTTTGCCATAACACATCCCTGTCCACTCTGTCATAAGCCTTCTCCAAGTCTATGAACGCACAAAAAACTTTTTGGTTTTTGGCCAAAAACTTCTCCGCGATCATGCGCATGGAAAAGACCTGATCCGTACATCCCATTCCCTTTCTAAATCCCGCTTGCACATCCCAAATTTTTCCATCAGTTTCTTTCATAACTCTTTCAATTAGTACCTTAGCATACAGTTTTCCCACAATGCTAAGAAGGCTGATACCACGGTAGTTTTTACAGTCCTGCTGTGATCCTTTTCCCTTATATATTGGGACTATCACGGCTTTGCACCAGTCTCCCGGTACCCGCTTAAGTTCCCAACATAAATTAAACAAGGTGCACAGCAGGTCTGCCACCACTCCTTCTCCAGCCCTTAGCATTTCGAGAGATACTCTATCATAACCGGCTGCCTTACCTGCTTTCATACTTTTCATTGCTTTCATTATTTCATCTATACTTATATCTCTATCTATTTCCTCTTCTTCCGGAATTTCTATTTCATTTAATTCAAACGTCTCATCATTCATAAACACGCTTTCAAAGTATTCCTTCCATCTCCTTAAACTCAAAACTTCGTCATTCAGAATACAGCCATTCTGGTCTCGTATAGCATTCATTCTAGGCTGTTTTGAATGTCCCCTGGTAGTTCTTACGAGTTTCCAGAGAGTTTCCAGAACATTTTAATGTTTGCCTGGAAGTTATCTGATATTCTTCTATCATTCATATCCGTTCTTTCTTGCTTTTTCCTTTCAACTACTTCTTTTACTCTCTTATTTAGGTGTCTAAAGACTGCCTTTTTCCTTTCAATATCATCATTCATACTGCTAGAATTACTAGCCTTGGTTGCTAGTAAATCTAGCCATGCTTTCTTCTTTGCTTCAACTTCCATCCGTACCTCATCATCCCACCATAACGTGTTAATTTTCCTTTCATTCGTTCTCTTACTTACACCACATACTTCGGTAGCTGCATCCACTAAACCTTTCTTGACATTATACCACACAGTCTCCAAGTCTAAATCATTCATACACAATTCAGCCATACCACTTATATTTTCTCTCAATCTATATTTGAACTTCTCTCTCACACCTTCATCTTGTAACCTCTCTGTTCTTATACGCTGTAACGCAGTGGTAGACACAGATGTCCGATGCCTCCAACGTCTGAAAAGACCATTAATTCGGCATAAGACCAAGTAATGATCCGTCCCTACGTTAGAGCCCCGGTAAACCCTTGTATCTACCACCGCGCTCCTCATTCTTTCATCAACAATTATGAAATCTATCATACTTCTATCATCACCTCTTTCCCATGTATACGTGTGAATCTTCTTATGACGAAAGAAAGTGTTCGTCACAAAAAGACTCTTTTCCACGCATACGGCGAGAAGGCTTTAACCATTCTCATTTATACTTTCATCACCAAACGTTCCCAATATCCTTTCATAACCAAGCCTCCTCACCCCAACCCTTCCATTAAAATCGCCTAATATCACAATATTTTCATTAACCTTGCATTTCATTAGCACCATCCTTACCAACTCCCAAAACTGCTCTCGGATATAAGTGGGCTTAGACATGTCTGGGGCGTAGACACCTAAAACAAACAACTTCTTTAAGCCCACTTTCATTCGTATCCATAGCAGTCTCGGGCTTACACATTCATACTCTTTCACACAATGACCCATTCTTTCTGAAAGGATGATACCGACTCCCTGGCATGCCCGCTCGGTCTCGTCTACACCAGACCAGTACGCGGTATACATGCCATGTGTAGTTGCATCCTTTCCCTTCCGTTTCGTCTCATTTACACATAACACGTCTATTCCTCTATCATGCATCATATCGCATACTTCATCCATCTTATCATTCATTCCTCCACATACATTCAATGTAGCCAGACGGGCTTCCGCAATCCACTTTTCGCCCCTCTGGGGGACAGAACGTGACGGGTGGCGAACCTCGTCGCCGGTTTTCCTCCCGGAGATTCTTCGCACCCCTGCCCCATTAAAGGGGCGCCGGGAACTCGGGGCCATTTCTTTAATTCTATGCCTCATGGTGCGAAAGTAGGGTGTGGTATTTTTTACGCCGCTACCACACGGCGAGGAGCCGAGTCAGTTCTTTCGGCTTTGTCGCTTGTTTAGCACCACCCGGGGGACACGTGTAGGGTGGGCCTAGGATTAGGTGGTCAAAGCCTACGGACGCGAGCGACTCATCAAATTATTTTATTAAATATCCGAAATCGGCTTTTTTCTTATTAAAAATCTAATTTTGCTTTCTCTCCAGGACACTGTCCTTAACGAGAATACACCAAGCCGATCAGGCTCGACAGACGTGTTTGTGAGCAGGGCTGCCAACTTTTTATACCAAATTTAGTATTTTGAAGCTATTACCTATAAACATATAAAAGCCGATAGATGGAGTGACGACCTGGTAAGACAGGCAGGAAGTCGATGGATGCAGTTGGCTCAGGACCTTGCTTTGTGGCATTCGTTGGGGTAGGCCTATGTCCAGCAGTGTACTTGTGAAGGGCTGTAATGATGATGATGATGACGATATAGAAGCCGACAAAAACTTATACTGGGATTTTTTTCATAGAAGGGGGCAAACTAGCATGCGGTTCACCTGATGGTAAGTGGCTACCGTCGCCCATGAACAACCGCAATACCAGGGGAGTTGCAGGTGCGTTGCCGGCCTTTTAGAAAGGTGTAAGCTCTTTTCTTGAAGGTCCCTAAGTCGTAACGGTCCGGAAAAATCGCCGGTGGTAAACAATTCCACAGATAAGTTGTACGAGGAAGAAAACTCCTAGTAAAACGCGTAGTGGTGGACCGCCAAGCATACAGATGGTGAGGATGGTATCGTGGTAGATTCAATAGAAAATACAAAGGGATGCAACATACCTACGTAGCGCCAGTGAATCGAGTCGATCAGAAAGAACTCGGTCGTCGACGATTCGAACCGCTCTTCGCTAGATGCGGTCAGGTAGAAGGAGCTAGCACTGGGGTGCCTCGGCACAGAGATGAGAACAGTATTCCATGTGAGGCCGAACTTGCGCTTTGTAAAGTTGTAAGCGATGTGCTGGCCCGGTAGCACTCCTGCTAATAGCGTGATGCTATTTTACAGGAGTAACCAAACCATGGCTGGGATCTACCTCCGATGGGCACCACAGAGGATGGAATAAAAAGTTCCATACCGTGAAGTACCACATCAGCAATAAAATAAGCAACAACGCGGGGATCTTCCAGCGAGAAGCAAACACGCCCCCAAGAGTAGGATGCAAAAAAAAGACCGCATCCTATCCGGACAAGACAATGGTCCGATGAGCCTAGAGGGGCGTCGACGGAAACCTGATATCCATTCGGATGAGAGGTGTTTCAATATTACCGCTATGGGACCTATAGAGGCACCCGTAGACGCGGGGATGGTCGTCGCTGTCTACGTGCAGCCATAGGATGGACAGGTCCGTACCTTCGAGACTGTCGAGGAGTCGAAAACAGATGTTATCTCACGTTTACGCAAACTCCAGCCCGGGGCACCAAGGAGTGTTCTAATTTGTACCCTGGGTAGGAGAGATATGAAGTATCAGCTGGAGAGGACACCTGAGTCTCGGTTAAAAAGAACAAGGCCGGCTTCGCCGTCTCAAGATGAAATTGAACAGCGTTAAGGTTAGAATGAATTCCCCTGATGTTGCAAAACTTCACGGACAGCGTGACAAGGGTCGCCTTGGTCTTATTGCTCCGCTTACCCCGAGCTAAATGCAATTGTAGATGTCTATGGGTCACAGCATCGACTTAACATCGTGGTGGATTAAGTGTACGTTTGTCACCCATTCAATAAAAAAAAATCGGTTTAACAGCCACGTGTGTCAAAATAAAAAAAACAAAGATGGCGATCTTCCAAGCTTTCCAACGCGCACGTTCAACGAACTACGAAATAATTAGCGCCAAACGTCAGGGAATTTCTTTGAAATGGCATTGTTTTAGTCTTTGCGTTAGAGGACTCGCTTTAATATTTTTTTAAGTCACTTGTAATTGTCAATTGCCTGTTGTTCTGAATGTTGATATCACAGAAGAGTGTCTGCAGTTATATTAGTAGTATAGTTGTAGCATGAATGGGTTGGCTCGACCAGGGAAGGACCACGCCCTCACAGAATACCAGCGCACTGCTGTGTTTCGTAAGGTGAGTGTAGAGTCCGTGTGAACCGGAGACCCTTTATCTTAGTTTCCATTCCATCTTGACAACGCATCTGCATTTGATACTTTATTGAGGATATACGTAGATGTCTATCCCATCAGATAGACTGTGTGCTCGTTTGTCACCCTATCCTATTAAGAAAAACGTTAAAAATATATGAGATAGTTAAATGCATTTAAATTATAACGGCAAACGGTAAGTTATTATCCAATTCCAAAAAAAAATTCTAGCAGTGCTTTGTTACCCCACAGCCCCGCCCGTGAGTCCTGACTTGGAATGCCTCAATAAAATCCATAGTATTTTTACATTTTAATATATTTAAACTATATTTTATGCATTCATATTTTAACGATTAAATTGCATGCTTTAATTCTTCCCACCACTTTTTCCACCAGTGGACAACATGGCGGTCGGCGGATCTTCACCTCTTTGTTGTCGATATTCCACGCATTAGAACCAAACGGTTTGCTCCTTTTTGCTATGCACAGTAAAGGAGTGAAATAAAATGCCGGTGTCTGTCTTTTCGTCCGAATAAAACTGGGCGTCTTCGAAGCAAGAGTGAACCACACACACTTACCACCAGGTGGGATTGTGGTCAAGCACTGGCTTAACTTCTCTATATAGACTTGATTTTTAAATCAATTGCATTCCGTTGTCTCGATAAAACTCGAAACTGACGCTACCTATTCTGATGAAATTTTTTGTGTGTATTGAGTCCCTGGATGGTTTAGATTCACAATTGGACGCAGTAGATGGCTCTGTTGTCAAGATCCTAAAATAACCCATGTAAAGCCGGGACGGATCCGTGGTAATAAATAAAAAAGACGCAAATGAAGGTTATTAATTGAAAACATTAAATTATTCTCGAAATTCTCTTTATTACAGGAAATCCTAAGTCAATGAATACACCATTTTGATTTTGGAATATTTCCAATTTTTACTTCCTCAGTCACGTAACAAAGAGCTCTATCTATACCTTAATGTGGTTTAATTTTATTTGTTATAAGAATATTAAGAATATGATCTTTTTTTTCTCAACGTATAGTTACTACGTAGTACTATTATTTATTCTGTGGTATAATGTCGTATGTAATGCGTAGTTCTCGATCAACTAAAATTGCGTTTATGTTTTGAAGAACCAATCCACGTGGTTTCAAAGTTTACAAACACGATGTTTTGATTTGATATAGTGTTGCGTCTTATTTTTTCAAGAATGAAAAATGCCTTTGTTTTCTTTTGGGGTTAATTGGCAAGGGATAATTAATGTTATTATGGTATTCGGTCGATCGATTATTGAAAACATTATTGGTCAGTGCCAACACCACATTTAGGTAAATAACTTATTTACGTGGTAGAGCCACGCTGCAGTTATATTATGGTTGTAGCACGTACATATGTCGGTTCGACACAATAACATATCAGTGTAGAATAGGAGCTCTTCAATGCTGCTGAATTTCGTTGTTGAGAATAGAGAACTGGAGACGTTTTTATGTGGAAACGGGGCATTGCATTGTCCTCAGGGGTGACAACGCATCTACATTTTGATTGTTAATCGAGGATAGATGTATAATTACCTAATCTGTAATTTTGGCTCGAATTTTAAATTATTTTAAATTTTACCATGGACTACTTAATCCTACAATGATTTTTTGTTAATTGAATTAATTTTATAAAAGTTTTAACTATTTTAGGATAGTAGATTGTTAAAATGGTAGTTTTTCTGAATATGAATTTTCAAGTTATGATTTTCAACTTAGAGTAAATATATAGACAATATATATTGTCCACACCATTTTATTTTGGACGCCGACATAACGTCTGTTACATTTGCCAATTTTAACTAGCGCGTTGTCGTCATGGATACGTAGGTAATAAATAACGCTGACATCAAACCACATGATGCCAAGCACCTGCTAATACTAGAATCGACTGAGAGTGACGCAACGATACCAGACGGACGATTTTTTTGGAACGGAGTTCCTCAACGCAGGGTACTAATTGGCGGAAATGGTTAGGGCTAAGCGAGAAAACGTGTAAGAACTTCGTTCCAACCGATTGTTCCACGACACTCACGCATGTTTTTTTTTATAAAACGAAAGGACCAATGAACCTATGGTAAGAGATTACTGTAGTACATGGACACTTTTTTTACGTGCTAGAGCCATGCTGCGGCTATATTAGTAGTATATTTGTAGCACGAATGGGTCGGCTCGACCGGGGAGGGACCACGCTCTCACAGAAAACCAACGTAAAATAGCAGCTTAATGCTGCTGTGTTTCGTATGGTGAGTGTAGAGAACCGGAGAGCCTTTTTACTGGCAAAGAGGCATTCCATCTTAGTCCTCACGGGTGACAACGCATCTGCATCTTGAGTCTTTATTGAGGATAGATGTAGATGCCTATGGGTCACAGTAACCACTTACCATCAGGTGGACTGTGTGCTCGTTTGTCACCCTATCCTATAAGAAAAAACACCTGCTTCCAAATTCAAACAAAGAAGACAGATGCATTGTCACCATGAGGACTAAGATAGACAGCCGTTATTATATTGCAAGAAATAGGATGGTGGTATACCTACTCAGACAGACTTCTAGGCAGAAAAAGAGACCTATCACCTAAAACTAGTTATAACCCGCGCAGAAGGTGCCTATAGCGGTGCTAAGCAGATCAACGTGGAACGCGGTCGAGTGGCCAATCTGAAGGATATAGAGAAGCAATTTAACTAATTACATGTCTTTGATTTTAGTCCTGTTTTGCAACCTTCTTTGTTTGAAGTTGGTGGCAGGAGTCCATGGGCTGCTTTAGCCGCTTCCCTTGTCATGGGCTGACTGTGATGGAGTTTTCACTGGCGTTATTTAAAAGTTAAGTCGTGAGTTGGCTGTGTTTTCTAAAATGCCGTTCCCTGAAATCTACCGCCCGGGCCATGGCGCTCCAGTTCTCCCACGATTTTACGATGCTAGAAAATAGTTTAGGGTTATGATACCTACAATTCTTTTTTTTTAAATCTAATAAAATTTGTAAAACAAATTAAAATAATTATAAACAACCCAAAAATTATACCTAACTAATCGCGAGACGCTACAAGATGGCAGAGATTTAAACAAAATGGCCACCTATAAATAACTTTAGTCGCGTATCCGTCGGAGCTTTGCCCTCGTCCTTGACATCGAAAAACCACGGAAAGCTTTGGATATGTATATAACTAAACTGACAAAGAAAATTGAAACAATGACAACCTAAATTATTTGATAAAACAAAACTAAATTCAATTCATTTAAGGAACTACGAGAAAAAAGTGGATAGGATAAGAGTGACAAACGAGTACACTGTCCACCTGATAGTAAGTGGTTGCTGTGGCCTATAGACATCTATATCTATTCTCGATTACGAATCAAAATGCAGATGCGTTGTCACCCGTGAGGACTAAGATGGAATGCCTCAATCCCAGTAAAATGGGTCTCCGGTTCTCTACACCCACCATTTGAATCACAGCAGCATTGAGCTGCTATTTTACGCTGGTATTCTGTGAGAGTGTGGTCCTTCCCCGGTCGAGCCGACCTGTTCTTGCTACGACTATACTATTAATATAGCTGCAGCATGGCTCTACCACGTTTAAAAAGAAGGGGGAAAAAGCCTTAAATGTGATGACGTTTTTATTTAAGCTTTATAAGACAAAGAAGGAGAACCGTCATGGCTGGGAGGAATAACACTATTTTTTTATAACATATGGTCCTTATTTTATGCTATGGAACATAAGTGAAAGCAGAGCTCTTTATAGATTGTTACGAAGCACGGCTTTGAGCATTTGCGTAAATGCATCTATTGAATCCCTGAATGTGTCATCAGGTTGTACTCCATGTAGATGGGCTCCATATGGATTGCCTAACACTGAGCTTCCCAGTACGAAGTTGCCAATCAAGAACCTTTTCTTCCCCATTGGTTTTCGGTCTCCAAGCTATTTGGCTGTCACAATCAAAGAATACTAACGTAAAAGAGCAGAATTATGTTGTCCATTTGAGTTGTGAGTGACAAGAACCAGATACCCTTTTTCTGGATACGGGTTAATCCATTTTCACTATCATGTATGCTCGGAGCATATATGCGGGGTTTCTCTGCCTGATAGACTTAAAAATGAGGGTATCGCAATAGAACCAGAGTAACCGACATAGCCTAGCGGATTAGTAAGTTGAAGTGGCAATGGGCCGGCCATATAGCTTGAAGGACCGACAACCGATGGTAAAGAAAGGTTCTCGAGTGGCAGTCTCGTACCGGTAGGCGTAGTGTAGGGCGGTCCCCCACTAGATGGAGTGAACTCGATGGATGCAGGTGGCTCAAGACCATGCTTTGTGGCATTCCTAGGGGAAGGCCTATGTTCAGCAGCAAACTTGTGAAGGGCAGTAATTATGATAATGAAACATATAGTGGCGTTGTAAGAATATCCACCACCCCATATCATCCCGTTGTAAGAGGTGACAAAGGGATGCAAACCAGGAGATGGGCAGCAGTACCGCTAATAAGATCCCGAAGCTACACCCTCTAATGCTCTCTTTAAGTACAAAAATTATTACGGATGAGGAGGTATTTTTAAAAAGCAGGTTATATTTGTCGTTCGTAAATTTGTTGTTGCCTTGTCGAATGCTATTTAAATATTTTCGAAAACATTCTAATATAACCTAAATGGAAGGTAAAAGTAAAAATTAATCGTGATAAATTTCATAAAATTTGTTTTATTTGATAACATAAACATTTAAACAAACTTTATACTAATTTATCTGACTTTTATTGTTGTGTCGTAGGTTCAACACGTTTTAAATCTCAACTCGTAAACCTTCATTAAGAACAAAGACGCATTTTTGCATATAGGTACCTATTTCTGGGCGCGTGACAAGAGTTATTTATGCTTCAAGTAATTTAAGTTCCCAGTGTTTTACATAGGCTTCCTATTATTATTTAAAGGAGTTTAGAGTGGTAGTTCTTCCAGTGGGTAGTCAAAGCACAGATTAGTTAATAGTTTCTTCAAAGAAATACGGTTTTCTTCATAAACTTCTAACACGTTTTTCGCTTCTCACAATAATTTCTTATATTGTTTGCGGTGAACAAAAACATATTGTTTTGTTTGTATTTACATAAATAACAATTCAACACAATATACCTAGTTATATATGTATCTTTAAAATACACACACTAACCTAATTTTGTATTTTAAATGTAATATTTTTTACGCTTTATATTAGTCTACCTATATGAATGTGATGGAATTTTGTAATTCAGTTTTGCAGTTTATTTTGCAGACGTATTAAAAACCGATGACAATATAATATCATTGACTCTTTCCTAGTATTCTCACTAGGGTCATCACATCTCATGATCATTGCGTGATATTTGTTGGGGATAATGTGCTTTAGGTATAATCCGGTGTATTAAAGTGGCAACACTGTTATTACCATGGCCTTTAGTAGCCTTTAGTTAATGGTTGTGCGTGAGGGTAATATTATGGTCATCCGGTGAATATAGTCACTTTGTTATAACTCAAAATCTACAGCATTGTTTGCATAGATGGATTTACGATACGATAGCTCTTCATCATTCAATCAAATAAAAAAAAATCAATAAAAGGTCAAACGGGCACTGCTTTAGCGACGCCATTTTGACAGTTGACATTATGGTAAATATTTTAGTCGATGTATCTAGTTAGTTTTTTTTAAGATAATTTTTCAAGATGTCCCTGATTATTGCCAAAACTTGTTTGCTATATTTTCTTAATATATTTAGTTATAGTATATACGACTATGTGTTTGTGTCTTTGTCTTCCTCCTAGTTTAGGTTTTATAGGACGGCATAGCTTAAGGTGACCATATTACCCTCGCGTACCTTATTATCTAATCTAGTGACACATGCAATCTTCATGGAAAGCATTTCTGTTATTTAAAACTTCTAAATTATCACACCTTTTCTTATATGTAGGTACGAATGTAATAACCTCTTAATTTGTTATATTACCACCAGCCCGGCTAGCTCAGTCGGTAGAGCATGAGACTCTTAATCTCAGGGTCGTGGGTTCGAGCCCCACGTTGGGCGATTTGTTTTTATGTAATTAACCATTTTTAATTAACTAAAACGCAAAATAAAGAAGTTTAAAATTTCTAGTCAAAACGAAATAAGATTATCTTATAACTAAGTATTTTGTAACAATGTTTTGTTTAGCAAATGTTTTTCTAAATTTTATCAATCAAATGTGTAACTGAATTATTATAATATATTATAATGTTATTAATATACAAAGCCAATAAAATTGTGTTAATAAAGATTTTTCGTTTAATTTCATAGCTTAGTACGAAAAGTATGCAGATTTTTTAAACAAATCACGCACGGGCTTATTATTGGGGCAGCGGGAAATTTGAAGAATAGGTTTTTAACGATCTATTAATGTCACGCTGTGCCCTAACGACAGAATTAAGACATAAGTAACCGAAATAAATCTGCAGTTCGGACTGATTATACCTATGAAAAATTGTCGAAATCATAATCCCGTAATCCAATGTTTTCTCCAAAGCTGGACCTATTTAATTTTATTTTTCAAGAACCGAATTGCGGTCACAAGATTTTAATATGTTTTTATTTTCGTCAATATTTTTGCTTGAAGTCGGCGGTATAACTGAAATGATGAGATGGAAAAAAACAAACAAACAAAGGAACATGTTATATGGCAGTGATAGATATATATACTATCATGAAGAAACTGAAAAAAAGTTCTGGAGTCATTATCTAGAAAGAAAAAAGAGAAATACGCTTGTATAGGGACAGTATTATAAATGAGGTTACTGGTTGAACTCTATTAAAAACATCTACACACAAACATCACACAATTTAGTAGGCTCTATGGATATAGATCCCTACTCTCTGTTTTTTTTCTGATATGTAATATGTATTGTAAAAAATTAAACACAATAATTAAATTAAACAAAAATGCCGTGTAGTGGCGGTTAAGAATATCCACTGCCCCATATCTTCCCGTGGGTGTCGTAAAATGCGACAAAGGGAAATAGGCAGGAGATGGGCAGCAGCATCTTCCTGGTAACGGCAAAAATACAATAAAAAAACTGCGGTTGCCAACCCGCTCGCCAAGCGTGGCAACTATGGCAATATACCGCCCATGTTGAAAGTTATGAAGAGACGGCCCCCAGTCCCCGGCGGCCTCGCCATTCCTGGCTATGGTGGCGACCATGGTAACGGCGGGGCAGGGGGTGCTAAGAATCTCCGGTGGAGGTTCGGTTGCCACCTACGACGACTCGACCTGGCAACATACAACGCACGCACCCTGAGGATTGACGAGACAATTGTGGAGCTGGAAGAAGAGATAGACAAGTTACGCTGGCTTATTATAGGATTATCCGAAGTCCGAAGAGAGGGGGAGGACACGGTAATCCTCGAATCCGACAACTTGCTCTATTATCGGGAGGGCGACCATCTGTCCCAAGGAGATGTCGGATTTATCGTCCACAAGTCTCTCGTTAACAACGTTGTGAAGATCGGTAGTGTGTCGACGAGGAATGCGTACCTTATACTCAGAATCACCAAACGGTATTCGCTGAAGGTCATACAGGTTTACGCACCAACCTCGGCACACCCCCATGAGGAGGTGGAGAAAATGTATGAGGATATCTCTAGAGCCATGCATTCCTCCAAAACCCAATATACGGTGTTAATGGGAGACTTCAATGCAAAACTAGGCACAAGGGAGAACGGTGAGCTAAAAGTGTTGAAATTTGGAATAGGGCAACGGAACCCCTGGGGCCAGCAGCTGGCCGACTTCATGGAGAAGAGGGAATCTTTATGATGAACTCTTTCTTCCAGAAGTGGCCCCACAGGAAGTGGACTTGGTCGAGCCCCGACGGTTCGACAAAAAATGAGGTTGACTTCATTATGACGACCAGACGACAACTGTTCAGTGATGTCTCAGTGATCGTGAGGGTGAAAACCAGCAGCGATCACCGAATGGTTAGAGGCACACTGAACCTAAACGTTAAGTTGGAGAGATCTCGTCTAATGAAGTCAACGCTCCGTCCCCCTCGTGCTCTAATCTAAAGTCCCGAAACCTTTCAGCTCGAATTACAAACCCGTTTTCAGTGCCTAAAAGACTGCAATGAAGTGGACGATTTGAATGACAAGCTCGTGGAAACTGTCCATGCGGTCGGAGCTAAGTTCTGCAAGACCCGCTGCAGAAGAACACAAAAACTCTCCGATCACACTCTTAATCTCATGGCTGTTAGACGGGAGATGAAGCTACATTCTTCAACAGATTTGACAGCATACAGGCAACTGAACAGACAGATCTCCAAATGCATACAGCGGGACTTACGCATCTTCAATACAGCTCGTATTGAAGAAGCGATTGAGCGGAACCAAGGCTTCAAAGTATTTGCCAGAGATCTGTCTGCCAGAAAGAGCCAACTGTCAAAGCTGAAGACCGAGTGTGGCAGCATCGTTTCCGGGGCACCTGAGATTTTGAGTGAGATTGAGAGGTTCTATGGGCAGCTGTACACGTTATCGTTGGAGCCGCACGCAAGTGTGAGTAACGATCCAAGAGCGAGTCTTATCCGACATTATTCCGATGATATCCCGGACGTCAGTCTGAGCGAGATTAGAATGGCTCTCCAGCACCTTAAAAACGGCAAGGCCCCAGGGGAGGATGGAATTACAGCGGAGCTTCTGAAAGCGGGTGGAAAACCGGTACTTGAAGTCCTTCAGAAGCTCTTTAATTCCGTCCTCCATGGTGGCATTACACCGGAGGCGTGGAGCAGAAGTGCGGTAGTCTTGTTCTTCAAGAAAGGCGACAACGCTCTTTTGAAGAACTACAGACCGATTTCCCTTCTGAGCCGCGTCTACGTGCTGTTTTCGAGAGTCATTACGAATCGTCTCGCGCGCAGACTTGACGACTTCCAGCCTCCCGAACAAGCCGGTTTCCGAAAAGGCTTTAGCACCATAGACCACATACATACCCTTCGGCAAATTGTACGGAAGTCCGAGGAGTACAATTTGCCACTATGTCTGGCGTATGTGGACTATGGGAAAGCCTTTGATTCCGTCGAAATTTGGGAGGTGCTGCAGTCCCTTCAGCGGTGCCAAATAGACTGTCGGTATATCGAAGTGTTGAAGTGCTTGTACAGTAGGGCTACGATGGCTATCCGAGTACAGAACCAGAGTACGAAATCTATCCAATTGCAGAGAAGTGTAAGACAGGGTGACGTCATATCCCCGAAACTCTTCACCGCTGCATTGGAAGACGTTTTCAAATTTCTGGAGTGGAAAGGATACGGTATCAACATCAATGGCGAGTACATCACTCAACTTCGATTTGCCGACGATATAGTCCTTATGGCAGAATCGCTGGATGACCTAAGCACTATGCTCAATAACCTCAATAGTGTTTCCCAACGGATAGGTCTTAAGATGAACATGGACAAAACAAAGATCATGTTTAATGTCCATGTCACACCTATGCCAGTAGTTTTTGGGAACACTAAGCTCGAAGTTGTTGACGAGTATGTTTACCTGGGACAAATAGTCTGACTAGGTAAGTCCAACTTCGACCGAGAGGTCAATCGACGGATTCAACTCGGTTGGGCAGCGTTCGGGAAATTACAGCACATCTTCTCGTCTCGTCATACCTCAAAACTTGAAAACGAGACTGTACACCCAGTGCGTGTTGTTAGTGATGACATACGGAACTGAGACGTGGTCCTTCACTGCTGGCCGTATGAGGAAGCTCAAGGTCGCTGAGCGAGCTATGGAGAGGGCTATGCTCGGAGTTTCTCTGCGTGATAAACTCAGAAATGAGGATACCCAGAGTAGAACCAGAGTGACCGACATAGCCCAACGGATTAGTAAGCTGAAGTGGCAATGGGCCGGCCATATAGCTCGAAGAACCGACAACCGATGGGGAAGAAAGGTTCTCGAGTGGCAGCCTCGTACCGGCAGGCGAAGTGTAGGGCGTCCCCCCACTAGATGGAGTGACGACCTGGTAAGATATGCAGGAAGTCGATGGATGCAGGTGGCTCAGGACCGTGCTTTGTGGCATTCTTTGGGGAGGTCTATGTTCAGTAGTGGACTTGTGAAGGGCTGTAATGATGATGAAACACAATAAATTAAAATATAGGTCTAGGAATTATCACTGGACTGTCCATTATCTACTACATTATCTATCACAAGTTTTATGAAATAGGTCATTGATTTTAGAAGGAAACAAACACGACGCCAACATATTTCAGGTCATTGCGCACTTTGGTTTACAAACACACGCCCACGCAGTCCGCATGTTCGATTGTTTTTCTGATCTTGGCCTCCTGGGTTTATTTTGGGCTAATTTTGTAAATTAAGAATAAGAACTGAAACGGTGTTTACTGGGTGCAAACGAATCTTATTAAAACGATGATAAAAGACCAGTGATGAAGTTCCAGTAGAGCGGAGCCCATTTTAACTCTTAAGACCAGATAGATTTTCGGTCATAGCGGTCAGTCTCAACGGAGACCAGTCATCTGCGCAGAACAGGATTATAGTGCCCGAGTATATGCGAAAACACAGATGCAGTCTCTATTCACCCACTTTCATTAACCGATGGGACAGCAATATGACACTACCGAAAAGAGATAACACGCAGGACCAACGGCTATACGTGTTTTACGAGGCACCGTGGTGAATCATTTCCAAACGTCTTACTCCGGGATTAATTCATATAGTACGCGTGCAAAGTTTTCGCTAGAAATTTTTAGGCCTGTGTTTTATCACAGCTCAGCGGAAATAAATCATGCCGTACAACCTATCAAAAATCCACTGCCGAATATAGGACTCTTCAACAGATTGCCTCATGGAGGTATATTTGACATACTCGTAGTTGCCATGTTTGGCATGCGGGATGGCTACAGTTTTTTATTTATTCTTTTTTCTTTTTCCTTTCTAATAATTTTTAAGGAGACGCTGCTGCCTATCTTCTGTTTTGGTTAATTCTGTCGCCTCTTACGAAACCCACGGGTCGATTTTTGATAATGGATATTTTTAAACTGCCACTACACGGTGATAAGCACCTTGAGGAAACCTGTTATGTACTGCAACTATAATTAACTATATTTATTTTATAAATCAACTATGTTAATGTCATTTATGATTTAATGTGTTTAAGTCTGATTATATTGTATTGGATATTATAAATTTTACTTGTGTAAAATTAAATAACACATTTAAGTAAATTTTCATATTTACTCTTTGCAATCACATAGCAAAAAATGAGTGCTTTAAGAATTACTAGTTGTAATGTGTTTAAATAATTGTTGTTATCCTTATCTGTCCATGATTTAAGCAATAAATCCAATAAATCAATAAATAAATGAAATATTTCGGGAATATATGTATAATTATGTGTGTATACTCCGGCAACACACATTAGAGTTGCGTGGCGGAATCTTTCCTGTCCTAAAAACCCTCTTAAGAGTGAAAAGAGGTGTGTGCTCAATTGTAAAACGCACGTTGTCTGTTACTTCACTTTTCAGATCGCATACACTACTTAAAAAGCCTGGTGATCATAATGCTGACAACGGCGATCGCATGCTCGGGTGGTAAACAAAGGGCTGGGAGCTTGCGTTACATACATCGTAATCTGCTTTGATCAATGTAATTATAATAACGACTTCTGTCAACATTGATTGTAACTGTCCAGTAAAATCAGTGTTAGAAGCAAAAGGTTTAGATGCAGCTAGCAAATCCGACACTTAAAAAATGTATAAATTAGGCACAACATAGTATAGGGGTTAAGTTATTTGTCAAATCATGACATGGCATGAAATATGAAATGGCGGCCTAGCATGAAATGCTAGGCCGCCATTTCATGATTTGACAAATAATAATAATAATAATGCGAGTCACAATCTGCCCTCTTCTAAGATTGGACTCAGCACGCGCTTGCATGCCCTTTTGTATAATGACGAATCACAAAATGTGCAGTTTAATGTAGTATTAGAAGCGATAGTAGTCTAATGGCAGGGTGCGGACCACGAACTTAAAAGTTCGTAGGTTCGAATCCACCATTCGACTACTGTCGTGTACCACTCCTAACAACATTGTAAGCTGTGGTTAAAGGGAATATTAGCAATCTTCACAGCATATAGATAGTATTTTATTAAAAAAAAATATTAAAAAATTTATGTAGCAAAGCCTTTAGAGTTTTTGATACTAAACATTAAACAAGCTGTTATTTAGGAATTATTTTATTCTTTCTAGTTTCTTTAAATCGGTTTTTACTTTAATTTAATAAAAGTTAAATTTTTTGATCCTTTTGAGTGGACTAAAGTATGTCACAATCTCAAGATAACTAGAATGTCGTCTAAAAAGTTGTATTAAAACTCGATCCCGTATTTTCCCTCCCTTAAGTGTGGAATTTTTTGTTTTAATTTAAACGGGACCACCGTTGTTGAGATATTGTCTATAAATACAATTACACGTGGTAGAGCCATGCTGCAGCTATATTAGTAGTATAGTTGTAGCACGAATAGGTTGGCTCGACCGGGGAAGACCACGCTCTCACAGAATACCAGTTTCAAATAGCAGTTTCATGCTGCTGTGTTTCGTATGGTGAGTGTAGAGAACCGGAGACCCTTTTTACTGGAAAAGAGGCATTCTATCTTAGTCCTCGCGGGTGACAACGCATCTGCATTTTGATTCGCAGACGAGGATAAATGTAGATGTCTATGGGCCACAGCAACCATTTACCATCAGGTGGACTGTGTGTTCGTAAAAAAAGAATTATTAAAATCGGTTCACAATTGGTTCTTTACAACAATGTAAAGTCAAAACACAAAGCACAACAGCAATACACAATCGAGTTGAGAACCTCTTCCTTTTTAGAAGTCGACTAAAATTTCAATTTGAATAATTCTTTATACTATTTTTTATAGAATGAGGTTTTTTTTAGAATAAAGAATAATACAACAAGCAGCCATCATATAGCTGCAGAGTTAATCACCACGTTTTAGCAGCATGGCTCTACTACGCAAAAAATCGATTTGGCATTTTTTTTCTTAATTTTTATTAATCCAATGAATTCATATGCATCCGAGAGTAGAGATATTTCATGTCCATTGATTACTAGATTTTATTAGTACCATAAGGTTGGTCAGATAAACTACTTCTACAATATTGTGCAATAAAAAAATTATTTAAAAGGGTAATTTCCGTTACGAAATACAATTAATTATACATATTTTAAATGTAAAAGATTTTGAAAGAACTTACCTTTTCTTTGTAGCAAAATCGAACTCAAAAATGATTTCACAAGGAAGGACAACACAATGCCTTTGTCTCTACTCGTAAAAAAACTGACAGCAAAACCGGCGCGATTTTCGCTTTTCCCGCGTTATCAAATAAGCGCAACAATAAAACTTTTGATTACTTTTAATTTTCGCTAGCAATTATCAATGTTATTCAAATTGTTTATAATCGATTATTTAACAGAAAACTCTAACGTCTGTTCAGTTTTCTAGTCAAATGTGAACTGTTTTCTGTCGAGATGGTATAACAGACTTTCTGGAGGAAAGCCAATATGGCGGCTTGCCAAGTACGAAGTTCGACCAATGCGTTGAATCTTAAGGTAAACGCGATCATGATGGCAACAGGTACAAAGAACAAAACAAAAGAACTTACGGACTAAACAATAAACCCACAACACAAAACCAGAAAAATAGACAAATCGCAAGCGTACCTAATAAAGGATTCAAAATGTATCTTAATTAAGAAGAAAGAAAATAGATTTATTTGCCAGAATTAGGGATACATAATATATAAAATCAATTAAACAATGTTTAGAGAAGAATGACAAGAGTTTGTTGCACTTCAAGCGTTCCATTCACGTAGCGACTAAAAGTAATTTGATGCGTATAGCGACGGTAATACGGCCAGTCTGTCAAACCGTCGCAACAACAGCTCGATTAACATGGTCGGACCACAGTATAAAAAGTGTAGTATAGTAAATCGAACTAATAATCTGCGAAAACGACAAGCAGTCGCGGTTGCCTTTTTATATAAGGGAGGCAAAATAGCATGCGGCTCACCTGATGGTAAGTCACTACCGCCGCCCAACTACAGCGAAATCTATCTGTCATTGCTTGTGGAAAACAGTATGCTGAATAACTAAATCAAGAAAATAAGTTGCATTATTAGTATTAGTGTAATGCGTGGATTGAAGAAAAATAAAACTTTTTTAGCTTTCTTCTAAACGCAGTTCTCAAATTTGCAATTTTTGTAGTAACATTATACTCGTCTTAGAGAAAAAACCAATTGTCATTTTTACCCGACTGTCCCAGAAGGAAGGTAATGTTTTTCGAGTGTTATGTATGTACGTATGTATGTATATTTCTTTGGCACGCTATGTAGCCTAAATGCTTTGACGTATTTTAACATATGGGGTTTCATTAGATTCATCTTAATTGTGGAAGTGACAGGATATAAAATGTTTCTCGCTTAAGTAAACTTTTTACACAGTAGGGTTTTTTCAAATTACCGTTTTCATCATTGGGATTGTTAAGTATAAAAACAGCTCTTTCCACTGCTGAACACAAGCCTCCTTTAAGGAATGCCAGACAGCCCATGCTTGAGCTAACTGCATCCACCGACTTCTATCAACTTTTATATATATATACATATATTTATAAAAATTACGTGTCACGTTGTTTGTCCGCGATAGACTCCTAAACTACTGAACTGATTTCAATAAAACTTTGCACACTGCGTTCAGTTAGTTATTATTATTTGCAACGGTCTGACCGTTGCAAATATTCACACTCACGCTACGACAGATGCGGTCAGTATGCTAAGGATAATTTAATCATTAATCTTAGGTAGTTAATTTGACAATGACATTCTGCTTAATCTATTTGACATGTAATCTGTTTGACATCTAATTTATTTGGCATGTATTTTTTAATCTAATTGATCTATAGGACATATATTCTCTAATTTATTTGACCTTTTGCCGAGTATTTTGGATTATTACTTATTATTTAAAACTGTAATTTGTAAATTAGCATGCTGACGTTTTGGGCATACTGTAAGTGTACACTGTTTAATTAAATAAAAAATAAATACGGAAATGGCCTTCGTCGTACGGACCGCTTTGCGACCAATCAAATCACGACTGAAGTTCATAAGATCGTTCGTACGACTGCCGCAGCCCCGCTACGTGAATGGCCTACATCATTATTTGTAATGATAATATTTTCAACAGCTTCGATCCAGACAAGATTAAATAAATTCCCATTTCGATAAACCGTTTTTAACATGACATTTTAAAGGAAATATCACATTATTACCTTTTATAAAGTTATAATAAAATCAATTGCCTTGTTTACTACTTTTTAAATCAATGATAAAAGCATTATAATTTAAGCACCAATAAAATAAAACGTGTTTTTAAAAACAAATACCAAATGTACAAAGTAAATATTTTTGTAGTTGCATTTTCAGGACCTATTTTTAGACTTAACGACTGTTTGCTTGTTTGTGTGTGGCCTAATATTCTGTGGCCCTACTTCAGTCTCCGTCGAATTTACGATAATTTCAGTATGAGTATTGATTAATTTAAATGTTCGCTTTTTTATAGTATAAGGGTGAGAAACGAGCTCACAGTCTACCTGATGGTAAGTGCATGCTGTGACCCATAGACAAATTTATCCTCGATCCAGAATCAAAATGCAGATGCGATGTCACCCCTGAGGACTAAGATGGAGTGCCTCGTTTCCAATAAAAAGGGTCTCCGGTTCTCTACACTCACCATACGAAATACAGCATTAAGCTGCTATTTTACGTTGGTATTCTGTGAGAGCGTAGCCCTACCCCGGTCGAGCCGACCCATTCATGCTGAAAACACAATATAGCTACAGCATGACTCTACCACGTTCAAAAACGAGCTATTTGTAAAACGTTTCCTTGAATCGAGGATCACATTCTCTCGGGGAGGTGTAGCGGTTAAATCTTGGAGATGGTGGAATGTCTTAAAATAAACGATATATATATATATATATATATATATATATATATATATATATATATATATATATATATCACATAAATATATCATCTTTATATGTAAAATTCTTCTGTCCGTGAGTATGTGACTAAACTCCTAAACGGCTGGACCAATTTTGATGAAATTTTGTGATTTCTCTAATCATAAGTATAAGTATTGGGCTCGGTAAGTGGTGTTGTTGAGATCCAGAAATCAACCTCGCGAAGCCGGGGCGGACCGCGAGTTATATATAAAATTCTTCTGTCCGTGTATATGTGACTGAACTTCTCTTAAGCGGCTGGACCGATTTTAATGAAATTTTGTGTAGATTAGAAAATGGTTTCGATTCACAATTGGACTCGGTAGATGGCGCTGATGTCGAGATCCAGAAATCACCCGAGCAAAGCTGGGCTGGATCGCTAGTATACGTATAGTTCTAAAAACAACAAGGACTTGCATGAGCAGCACTACGCTTATTCGCAATAAAAGTCTTTAATCTAATAAACTTAAAAAAAAACCGGCAAAGTGCGAGTCGGACTCGCGCACCGAGGGTTCCGAACAAATCTGTAGGTATATAAGTTTAAAATTATTAAAAATATTTTTATTACATAATGTTACTAAAAATTTATACTTTTCGCAATTTTTCCTTTATCTGTGCTATAAAACGTTACTTCGTACTAAATTTCAAGATTCTGAGTTCACGGGAAGTACCCTGTAGGTTTTGATTCCCTTGCAAATGTCGAAAATTTGCGGCATTAACGGCTGTATCTTTTGATTGCGTTGGCTTAGAAGTTTAATTTTTTCACAGCTCTAAGGGATCGTAGACTTGAATATTTGATATGAATTTCAGCTTGATACCTCTATGCGTTCCTGAGAAAAAGGGTCTTGACAGACAGACAGACAGACAGACAGACATACAGACATACAGACAGACAGACAGACAGACAGACGGACAACAAAGTGATCCTATAAGGGTTCCGTTTTTTCTTTTTGAGGTACGGAACCCTAAAAAACTAAAGCTAAAAATAATTAGAATTCAAATAATTAAAAATAAGCTGGTGCTATGCTAACACGTAGAGTATCGAATAAATACAGGATTTTTGTTTTTTTTTCTACCGACTTCAAAAAGGAGCCGGTACTCCGTTCGACTGTATGTTTTTTTTATGTGTGTTACCTCATAACTTTTTCCTGGGTAAACCGATTTCGATGATTCTTTTTTATTTGAAAGCTGGCGCTTCACCTGTGGACCCATATAAATTTAATCAAGGTCTGACCAATAGTTTTTGAGTTATTCTTAATAATTTATATTGAAGTCGGTTGTATAACATTTTTATTTTTAAATTATTTATAGCTAAATGGTGTTCCTTTTGAGAGATATAAGGAATGTCATAACTCGTAACAAACTTTAAACTAACAACTTAAATCTACTATTAATGTTTACCTACTTTAAAACTCTATTTTTTCATCAAATTTAATTGGATTCACCTTTGATTAATAGAAAAGAATCATTAAAATCGATTAAGAAATGGCGTATATATGACTTAACATACATACACAAAACAAGAGAAATTTAAAAAAAAAATTTAAGCATACCACGTTTATTTCATATTCTTACATTGGCATCCGATTCTGAGCTATATGTACAAATTTTCACGTCTCTAGCTCTACGGGAAGTTAGTTTAAATTCAATGAGGGCATCCACAACTTATTCTCCCACCAGGGCAGCGCCACTTAGAAATGGGGTGAAATATTTGACAGATTTCATAACGGCGTAAGTAATGTTAGACAATTGTAGAGATTTGTGTTTCTTTCTGAAATATTAATTATATTGTATATTAATTAGATTAGAAAGGGATAATCCAAACTACGGATACCCCTAAAAGTAGAAAAATTTAAAAAAGGTAAATGTGTAAA
Source organism: Parnassius glacialis (assembly GCA_033319125.1). Taxonomy (NCBI): domain Eukaryota; kingdom Metazoa; phylum Arthropoda; class Insecta; order Lepidoptera; family Papilionidae; genus Parnassius; species Parnassius glacialis. The sequence goes on along the minus strand of JAVANC010000002.1, from coordinate 3,002,801 downwards.
AAAATTAAATAATAAGTACACCACGCAGGCATTTTGTTTATATTCATGCACTAGCAACCGAAAACTTTTAATTAAATCCCCACTTTTCAATAACCAATAAGTTCACTTCAGTCCCAACTAGCGACATCTGGTCAACGTAAGATTAATAACCCTCATTACTAAATTCGACCCAAGCAGACTAACGCAAAATGAAATTCAACGCCTCCAAAACACAAGCATGTGTCTTCATTGTAATAAGGAGCCAGCTCACCTTGGCTCTTTCTTTCCGAAATGTATCACTAGAATACACCGACCGCCTTCAGTTGTTAGAGTTTGAGATATTCTCAAATCTGAACTTCGGGCGGTTCATTGAGTCCAAGGCCAAAGTAGCTGCAAGGAAGCTGAGAGTCCTCGCAAAAGTGCGGCGATACTTCACGCCGGGACAGCTGCTTACTTTATATAAAGCGCAAATCCAGTCATGCATGGAGTAATGCTGCCATATATGGGCTGGTCCTGCAAATGCCACCTAGCAGCTTTGGACTCAATGGAAAGGCGTGCTGAGAGGCTTATTGGTGACCCGAATTTGATTAAAACCAATCTTACCAGCCTTGAACACAGACCCAAATTAGCCCTAGCCTTTCGGTTTTCTACAGGATGCATTTCGGAAAGTGTGCGCAGGAATTGCATAATTTAATTCCTCCCTCCCCCTCCCACCATCGGACAACCAGACGTTCAAACGAAAAAAAAACAGTGTGGGTGTCTTCAAGGCAAGAGTGAATAGGCTTTTGTTAAGTCAGTGCGCTTCACCATCTTAGGCTACATCACCACGTACCATCAGGTGGGACGTTGATAAGCGTTGGCTTAGTAGAATATAAAAAAAAAACACGGAAACGAGTTAATAAAAACGTGGCAGAATACACCCAAATTTTACCTCCTCCTATTTTGAAGTCAACTAAAAATAAACTACACGTGTAAATCTACAAGCGTATTTTGTGTACAACTTCCGTGAGTAAACATTTAGCGCTGACGACTTGGGAGCAGCGGCGATTGATCTCTTCACTTACTGCATACTGCGAAGGTAAAAAATAAATATAGTAAATAGCTTATTATATATAAATGTAGTAGTTCGACCGTTGGAATTGGGCATATCGTAATCCGTCTGGGCATTTTATTATACGTCGCTATTTCATGATTTGGCCGATAATTTATAAGTATTTGGTAGGCCGTGGTAGCTCAGATGGTTAGCGCTCGCTGTAAGCTTCACAGTACTCGAGCAACCCGGGTTCGATCCCCGCCGGCACCAATGAAATTGTTAATTGCAATTTTAAGTGCTGATTTACCACGTGCTCGGCGGTGAAGGAAAACATCGTGAGAAAACCTGCATGTCTGAGAAATAAGAAAAAAAATATTTCGAAGACATGTGAAGTTCGCCAACACGCATTGGGGCAGCGCGGTGGACATTTCCTTGCCCTAAATCCCACTCAGAAATGAGAGGAGGCCTGTGCCCAGCGGTGGGACGTAAATAGGCTGCAACTTTATAACTTTGACTTTTGTTAATATATTAAAAATAGAAAGCACGCATATCTAGTAATTCCAGCAATAGTAGCGTAAGATGCGGTTTAGAAGCCAAGTGCTATGGTGAATAAATCATCGTCCAAATCATGAAATGGTGGCGGCATGTCATGAAATGCCCAGGCACATTATGATCTGCCTAATTCTGCGATCGGACGTCGACATATACAAAGGCAATAATACTAAATTAAAGTATATATTAATTAAAGTCCAATCACATTTTGGAAAAAGTCCCGCTGGGTTTGTGGTGTGGTCAGAGTAAAAAGTAAAATATGATTTTCAATAAGAATTATTTATAATATGTATTAAATAAAAATTATTCTATTCTATTGCCTTATTGCGAGAAATCTTGTCCGGCATACCTCAGAACCATAAAACAAAATTGTACAGTTAGTACGTGGTGCCAGAAATGAATTACGGAATCGAAACATGGTCCCTTCACTGCTGGCCACATAGCTAGGGCTGTGCTCGGAATATGCTCAGAAATTCTCTCCGTGATACAATCCGTTACGAGAATATTCGCAGAAGAACAAGTATAACAGACATAGCCCAGTGGCTGAGCTGTGTGTCAGTCTAGAACAAACAAGAACCGATGTGAAAGGAAGATTTTCGAGTGACAGCTTAGTACTTACAAGAGCAGAGTTAGACGATCCTTCACTATATAGAATGACGACTGACAAAACATGCAAATGATCGATAGATGCAGACTCAGGACCGTACTTTGTGGTAATGTATAGAGGAGGGCTATGTGCAGTAGTGGAGTTGTAATGAGCTGTAATGATGATAATTACGATGATTAGTACCCGTACGACCGCTCTGCTCGGTGTCAGAATGTATCAGCATTTTTACTACATTAGAGTGACAATATCACGATGGTAAGTAGCTACTTGTAGCCCAAAGATACCTGCAACCAACGTCATACGTTTGGTTTACAATGGTCACCACTGCGTTAACTTCTACTAAGACTAGGATGACTCGGAGACTGTAGATATACTGCTTCTCCCCGGCATCACGGCAGAGAGCATTGCTGCTTGGCGTAAGAAATAGTGTGGTACTCAACCCAGATGGACCCCTAGGCAGGAACATAATCCTACCATCAAGTAAGCCTAATGCCAGGGACACTTGCACACTGTGCACTTTGCTTATTAACGACACTGTTATGGAGACTGACGTATGATACCAGCCTACCACACCAACCACCATAAACCACCATAAAATAGCACCTTAAAGTTGCTGTGTTTCGTATAGTGAGTGTAGAGAACCGGAGACCCTTTTTACTGGAATCGAGGCATTCCGTCTTAGTCCTCACGGGTGACAACGCATCTGAAACAGCAACTTTTTTATTCAATACAGATTATAAGTAATACTTATTGAAAGTCACTCTTTTGTTTAATTATCACTGGTTCAAAAAAAACCTCTGTCCTAGGAAGAACCAGCAAGAAACCCAGCGGGACTTTTTTTTTTAAATAACAGCTTCCAATCATGTATGTTACACAATTAACCACACAAAAGAAATTAGAAATAGCTTGGTAGCGATCACCTGATTCCCAGAGGTTATTATCGTCCATAAATTCCTTAATATTATAATAACCCTTTTTATACAGACTTAGTTTAATAAAGTCTTTGGACCTTGAGCAGGTCAAATTTTGTTTAATTTTTAGGAGTTTGTTGTAAAAGCGTATACATCGCCCCTGCATTTTGATTCGTAATCGAGGATAGATGTAGACGTCTAAGGGCCACAGCAACCACTTACCATCAGGTGGACTGTGTGCTTGTTTGTCTCCCTTATCCTATAAAAATTATGATGAATCCACTAGAAAATGCTGAACCTTAAATCTCCAAGGGATTCACATAGCAACATTATCAATACGGGGGTATAGGCTCTGTGCTTTAACAACTCGACAGCTCGGTGTATCTCTCTTCTTCATCATTAGTCTCTTAAAATCTGCTAATGAACAAGGTCTCCCTCCCGATAACCTGTTTGAAGAGATTTTGTCATAGTTGGCTAGCTTGGCAGACGGATTGGCAATTGCAATTTGTTATAATTTTGAGTCGTTATCAGGAAGATGGAAATGAGGTGATCGCTATCAAGCTATATCTAATTTGTTGTGTTGTTAATTTGTGTAACATACATGATTGTAAGCTGTTATTTCAAAAAAAAAGTCCCGCTGGGTTTCTTGCTGGTTCTTCCTAGGACAGAGGTTTTTTTTGAACCAGTGGTAATTAAACAAAAGAGTGACTTTCAATAAGTATTATTTATAATCTATATTGAATAAAAAAGTTTCTGTTTCTGATGCTGCTGCCCATCTCCTGTTCCATCTACCGTTGTAAGGAACATTTGCCTAAATTGCCACATTTGAAAGGCGATCCCCTACTTCCACCATACAAAACACGGCAGACTTATGTTGCTATTTCACGCTGGTATCCTGTGAGAGTAGATCTGCCATGTCAAATGTACAAGACATGTGGTAAAGCGATGGCCTGCCATGCGTGGCGATTGTGGCAAATCCTTTCATTTCCTCATCATTATTACCGGTTTATAATTTTTTTAAACGTTACCCCCACACTAGGATTTTCTCCTGTGTCGTGGAGGCAGTTTACAAACATAAATTGCACAAGGACAAACATCTAGACCCGGAACAATTATTTGTAGGCCATACAAATACTTGCCAACCAACCAAGCTGTTGAGAAATGGGTTTTATTCATAATTATCAATTTATGAACTTTCTTTATCCACTCTGGATTTTTTTATAAAACTGAATTGACTAATGAACTTACAGTCGACCAGATGATGGAGGCTACTTCAGCCCATGGACACGTTGCGTTGTCACCTCTGAAATGCCTCACAGCCTGTAAGTCACTTACTTCACTCTATACACTTCCGAGCGGAGCGCAGCAGTGCAAGCACTGCTATTTGGCAGCAGAAATAGGAAAGTGATATTATGTATCCACCCTAGTAGCATGCAAGCCGTATAAGAGCTGTATTGAAGTTCGTTTTTATAATAGAGGCTGTACTTTCGGACTGTATAAATGCTGTATAAGCGCTTATACAATTCTTATAAGTAAAATATTGGCACAAATTATGCAGCATTATGCGTTACTAACGCTGTACAGTAGCTGTACAAGCATAAAAGAGGCTGTATAACTGCTGAATTACAGCTGTTATTTGGTGTGCAGGGAAACTAGTACACTACAGATGTTGTTCCAACGTTCTAAATTGGTGTTTAAACGGAATCAACGGTTTTGAACACTCTTATACGCTTTTAAAAGAACTAAGTTCTATGTGGGCTGGTATATTGATGTTAATAACGCTTGTGTGCTGCTTGGTATGTATCTACCCATACCAGCTACCAGGCAGAAGAGGAGTCCTGCCACCTCGTTTGTACCTAACTGTGTGTACTACTATCAAAGTGTACTGCCGAACATAGGTCGCCTCCAAAGATTGTATCATAGGGGGATATTTACCAAAGTTGCCAAACGGGTTGGCAACCGTAGTTTATTTTTTATTTTTAGTTGTTATTAAGTACAATCTGCTGCCCATCCCCTGGTTTGTTTCCGTCTGTCACCTCCTACGACACATACGGGACGATATGGAATAGTGGATATTCTTGCACCGTCACTACTCAAAATCGTCTAAAAAATATGAAATTTAGTGTTAATTTTGTGTCATATGTTTTTCATGTTCAGATCACTGTGGACAACAAGTTTCATTACCATATATCCAAAAAAAACAGGATTTTGTGAAAATTGTGTTTGTTCCGATTAATGTAAAACGCCTGGAGAGATTTAGAAGTAATATATTAATAAACCTTCCATCGCTTTCTTACTAGAACAATTCAGACTATTTATATGGAGTATTCAGTCGGTCTCAAGGCATTTAATGAGTGGGCGACAGTAGGAATTCATAAGAGCAGACGAAAGATTATATGAACTTTACCATGAAAGATCATATAGATAATCTTTCCGATACTTTTGGAGAATATGTCAAAAATTATTCTAAAATGTTTAAAAGATTGTGCTCAACATCAAATCTTTACATAATACCATCAAACTTAAGACTGTTAAAAATAAATTTAAAATTACATGAAGTATAAGTAATAACGAAACCGGTAAAGACAAACCTCGTAACACAAAACTATCAATTGAACATTAATATCTAATGAATTGACTAGATCAAATCAAGAAGTTGTGTGTTTGAGAATATTTCACTGACATTCCTATTTTGACAACAGAATCATTAAATACTTCTCCAACTGCCGCCGACGCGATGTTAATACTGAGTTCTAAAATGAGTTAAAAGAAAAGCCATCTATCCTGCTTTTAGAAATAATTTAAACTTTCTGTATTAAAATAAAATTAAATAATATTAAAATAAAGAATTTAAAAAATAATCTAGTCTCGTTCTGTAATATTCTGCTAAGCCAAGTATTATACGAATATAATCGTAATTACGATGGAGTACATCCGGAGTAATGATGATAATGTAAAATGACGTCGATTTCCATTTGAAATGTTTACGATACGAGTACGTGACGACACCGTCATCGAAGGTAAGATGAATTCAAAACGGCTTGAGGGAAATAGATTAGCTTATGACGGCACTCTATTAGAGTAGTGCTACACCAAGAAATTTCTTTTTATTATATTAAGTATATTCATATGTAAAAAACCTTTTGTATACCATAAGGGTGACAAACGAGCACACAGTCGACCTGGTTGTAAGTGGATACTGTAGTCTATAGATATCTGAATGTATCCTCGATTAAGAATTAAAAAGCAGATGAATTGTCACCCCTAAGAACTAAGATGGAATGCTTCGATTCTAGTAAAAAGGGTCTCTTAAGAATTAAAATGCAGATGCGTTGTCACTCCTGCAGGGTTAGCATAGGCAGGAGACAATTTTATCCCCGGGGAAAGGAGAAAATGTTTATCCCCTCGCTTAGTTTTATCCACCTTTCGAGTGTGCGCACACCGGTGGATATAATATCCACAGTAGATAAAATGGGAGATAGACTTAAACTTAGATATTTTTTTTGTATGAATATAAACTTAAACCCACGTGCAATGAACTAGGATAAAATTGTCCCTTTCAAATGTCAAAAAAGTATATTTTTAGGATTCCGTACCTCAAAAGGAAAAAACGGAACCCTTATGGGATCACTTTGTTGTCCGTCTGTCTGTCTATCTGTCTGTCAAGATCCTTTTTCTCAGGAACGTGTGGAGGTATCATGCTGAAATTCATATCAAATACTCAAATCTACTGTCCCTTCGAGCTGTGAAAAAGAATCAAGGCCAAGACAATCAAAAGATACAGCCGTTTATGCCGCAAATTTTCGACAGTCGCAAGGGAATCAAAACCTACAGGGTACTTCCCATGAACTCAGAATCTTAAAATTTGATACGAAGCAACGTATTATAGCACAGATAAAGTAAAAATTGCGAAAAGCATAAATTTTTAGTTACATCATTTAAAAAAAATATTTTTAATAATTTTAAACTTATATACCTACGGATTTGTTCAGAACCCTCAGTGCGCGAGTCCGACTCGCACTTGGCCGGTTTTTTTATCTTTTATTTGGCTCCATGCTACGGACGGGGGATATATGTCTACTCGTTATGTCAAACGAGGATATACTTCTCCCCGTCGGCGTACATTGGCATAAGGACAAGATAATTTTATCTCTTGTCAGTGGATATAATCGGGGGATAAATTTTTTGTCCCCAGACCATGCTAGCCATGCTGAGATCTAAGATAAAATGCCTCGCTTCTACTAAAAAGAGTTTCTGGTTCTCTACACTCACCATACTAAACACAGTTGCTTAGAGCAGCTATTTTACGCTGGTATTTGTGTGAGAGCGGGGACCTTTCCGGTCTAGCCGACGGTTTCGTGTTACAAAACCATGATATAGCTGAATAGCTCTGTAACAATTTAATTTAAACTGATCAGATAAATACAGTTAAGTACAACCATTAAGACAATATTTTGAAAATGCCTTTATGGAAGAAAGAAGAGCCGAGAGTGAGAGGTGTTTTTCGTTATTGGGATTTCATCCCCTCTTATAAAAATGGCGCGCCAAATTCTTTAATAAATTGGCTCTAGTTTAATACGTGTTATGTATGTGTTAATAAATCTTTATATATAAAAAATACGTGTCACGTTGTTTGTCCGCGATGGACTCCTAAACTACTGAACTGATTTCAATGAAATTTTTGGTCAATGTGCAGTTTGGTCCAACTTAAAAGATAGGATAGCTTACATCTCAATTTATAGTCGCAATACAATATTATTTTATTGAAATTTATTTGTCTATTATTTGACCGTCACAATTATCTGTTATCTCCAAACGATTCTGTCAGATGACGATATCTGTTGACTGGATTGAGAAAATATTTAATAGATGGCGCTATGTTAAAAATACAAACGTTTAATATAAGCTACAATTTAGTAGTATAACCACCACGTGTTGCTGTAAGTATTCAACAGATAGAACCGATTTCAAAAAAATTTGCAGACTGTGTGCAGTTTGGTCCAACTTGAGAGATAGGATAGTTTTTATCCCGATAAGTGACCCTCAATTTTTTTTTGCTAATTTCAGGAGTTTTTTTGGGAAAGTAAATGGTCGTTTGGAAAGGGCAGAACAATGTCTGCCTGGTCAGCTAGTCTTTATATATAAAAATTTCATGTCACATTGTTTGTCCGCGATGAACTCCTAAACTACTGAACTGATTTCAATGAAATTTTGCACACTGTCTGCAGTTTGGTCCAACTTGAGAGATAGGATAGTTTTTATCTCGATAAGTGATCCTCAATTTTTTATTGCAGGATTTTTTTTATTGCAGGAAATTTCGGGAGTTTTCTTTTAGGAAAGCAAATGGTCGTCGGAAAGGGCAGAACAACGTCTACCTGGTTAGCTAGTAATAATTTTTTTTTATATAGGAGAAAGGGCAAACGAGCATGCGGCTCACCTGATGGTAAGTAACTACCGCCGCCCGTTAACAACTGCAACACCAGGGGAATTGCAGATGCGTTGCCGGCCTTTTACAAAGGAGTAGGCTCTTTTCTTGAAGGTCCCTAAGTCGTATCGGTCCGGAAAAATCGCTGATGGTAATCGATTCCACAAGGAAGTCGTGCGAGGAAGAAAACATCTTCTAAATCGCACAGTAGTGGACCGCCAATCATCCAGATGGTGTGGATGGTATCGGGAGTTCTGCCGCGATGTGCGTTCGTGAAATTTGGCGGCTGGGATTAATCCGAACAATTCCTCAGAGCACTCCCCATGGTAGATGCGAAAGAAAATGCAAAGAGATCTCTTCGCAGTGCCAATGAGTCGAGCCGATCGGAAAGGGCTCGGTCGTCGATTTAATTTAATTTTTTAATTATATTTTAAAAATCAACAACAGTTGAATGGTATCAACTTTTCCATAGAAGTTATAGAAACGTCTAGTGGTAGGAATACATCGTATTACATTCGTACTCGATAATAAGGTTTTAGTCGGTTGGAGACCCAGACCAGCCGCGTAGTCAAATCAGGATCAGTGGATCCGGGGATTTCGTCAGAATACCTACAACAAAGGCCTCTCTCTTCATCACATTATTTGTTATATTGGGGAGAGCGGGGACACTTCTACACCTAGTCCTCTCAGTGTTAAAAGGTTGAATATGGATCACTTCCGGGCCTGCACCCTCCTCGGTCCTCCCAAACTCCGTAACAACACTTTATGGTTACAAGAACTTTAAATTTAGTTCAGTCCTGGACTTTACTGAACTGAACTTTTAAAAATATATTCTTCATTAAAATAAAAATATACAGATTCTCCTAGTGTGTGCTCAACTGATATCTACCCTTGGATTCGCTCGTTCCCGGCCGCCACCGGGCACAGTTAGTCACTAAGATAGTCGCCAATTTGACGGGTGTCCGGAAACCGTGAGCATCCACTTATATCTGCTAACTTGGTCACAAGTTCGCGTACTTAACGGTAAGTTTGTTGAACGGATTATAGACATGATTAAAATTACAGCCGAAAACACGTTTAGAAAACTTTTTTAAATTCTTTCTTTTGCGGTTTCGAGTAAAATACTTCTTTTTATAGAATATAGGTGACAATCGGGCACTCAGTATACCTCATGGTAAATAGATGCTGTGTCCCATAGATATCTAGATCCATCCGCAAATAAGAATCAATTGTCACCCTAGAGGCCTAAGATGGAATATCTTATTTCCAGTAACAAGGTAAGTTTTCTATCATCATTACAGCCTATCTATCAAAAGTGCATTTCTGAACATAGGCCTCCCCCATAGATCCCTCATAGGAGGGATTTATGGAGGGGGATTATTTGTCATAGTTTCCACGCTTCCTAACCCGCCTCGTTAGTAATTGCAGTTTTTTATTATTAACCCCCGACGAAAACAGAGGGGTGTTATATGTTTTCTACCGACTTCAAAAAGGAGCCGGTACTGAATTCGACTGTATGTCTTTTTTATGTGTGTTACGTCATAACTTTTTACTGGGTGAACCGATTTCGATGATTCTTTTTTTATTTGAAAGCTGGTGCTTCACAAATGGTCCCTAATAAATTTTATCAAGATCTGACCAATAGTTTTTGAATTAATCTTAATAGTTTATATTGAAGTCGGTTGTACAAAACTTTTAATTTTAAATTATGTTTTTATTAGTATCTGTGTATCTGTCTGTGGCATCATAGCTCCTGAACGGATGAACCGATTTTTATTAAATATATTTTATTTTTAAGGTGCCTTAATCGAGAGTGTTCTTAGCTATATTTCAAGAAAATCTGTTCAGCCGCTTGAAGATCATCAGCTCTTTTTGTTTCGGGGGGGATTGAAATTATTTAATTTTAGTTATTTTAAGATGTTATCAGGAAGATGTTGCTATCCACCTCCTGTTTTAATTTTCAGTTCCCTAATACGAGTTAGGACATCCTCGGGGTGGTTTCTTACGCCGACACTATACAGTTTAATTACACTAAGATATTTTTATTTAATCAAAATGGAAGTCTTTTTTTACACAATACGGTTGACAAACGAGCATACAGTTCTGATGGTAAGTGAATGCTGCAGCCCATTAACATTTACATTTATCCTCGATTAAAAATCAAAATGCAGATTCGTTATCACCCCTGAGGACTAAGATAGAATGCTTCGTTTCCAGTAAAAAGGGTCTCCGGTTCTTTGCACTCATCATACGAAACACAGCAGCATTAAGCTGCTATTTTACGCTTTTATTCTGTGAGAGCGTGGTACTACCCCGGTCGCATAGACCCATTCCTGCTACAATCATAATATAGCTGCAGCATGACTCTACCACGTAAAAAAGTGAAGTGAAGTGTTACGCTTATAGTAATTCTACCGTGTTCCGTCTATTAAGTGCTACCGTGTAGTGGCGGTGTAAGAATATCCACTACCCCGTGTCATCCTAAACATAAAAAACTGCGGTTGCGAACCCGCTTGCCAAGCGTGGCAACTATGGCAAATATCCCCCCTATGAGGCAATCTATGAAGGAGGCCTATGTTCAGCAGTGGACGGTAACAAGCTGTAACGGTAACGGAAGTGTTACAGTTTTATGCAAATAAAAATGTTTATTTTTTTCTATTCTATTCTTTGGTGTTCCTTGGGGAGGCCTGTGTTTTGTAACTTGGTCAGGGCATAAATTCTCTTGTAGAGTCTTGGTGGATAAGCTGTAGATAGATCAGTTCTTACTAAATATACTATATTTTTAAATTTCAACAATCTAAATTTATGTAATAATAATAATGCAATACTTTGAATTATAATAATGTAATAACTATTTATACTCATAATTATGATCTTAAATCTATTTATAATTAATTACTAGTATTATATAGAAATAAATTATTTCAATATATTTGCACGCCAAAATGGTAGAATGTACGGATCTTCTATGTGTTGCATTTAATGTAGGTAGTAACACCTTATTGTTAATACCTACATTCAATGCAAATAAATCAATATTCTATTCTATTCTATAAAACAGATTTCATCATCATCATCATTACAGCCCTTCATAAGTCCACTGCTGAACATAGGCCGCCCCCATGGAATGCCTCAAAGCACGGTCCTGAGCCACCTGCATCCATTGACTTCCTGCATGCCTTACCAGGTCGTCACTCCATCTCGTGGGGGGTCGCCCTACACTTCGCCTACCGGTACGAGGCTGCCACTCGAGAACCTTTCTTCCCCATCGGTTGTCGGTTCTTCGAGCTAAATGGCATAATATAAGCTATAAAAACAGATTTAAGTTATTAAAATTACAGGAAAAATAGAAGTAACATTATACATGGTAAGTGCTACCTGGTATCTGGCTACATCTGTGTTATGGTTGCAGCATGAATGGACTGGCAGAACCGAGAAACAGCTATTCTCATAGAATACCAGAGTCAAATAACTATTTCGTATGATAAGTGTACAGAACCGGGGACACTTCGAGACATTCCAGTGTTTAGGAGTGGCAACGCATCTGCATCTGCAGACTTCAACAATTTAAAATTTAAAATTTTGTATAACTGACTTCAATATAAATTATTAATAATAAACTCAAAAACAATTAGTCAAACCTTGATAAAATTACCGCAAGAGTACCACCAGCTTTCAAATAAAAAAATAATCATTAAAATCGGTTCACCTATAAAAAAGTAACACACATAAAGTTTATTAGTTTTTGAGCTATCCTTAATAATATATTCTGAAGTCGGTTTTACAAAATTTTTAATTATACCAAAATTTTTACATTTACACACAATAGCATCCTCTTACCACATTAGGACTGTGTGCTTGCTTGCTAAACTGTTTGCCATAAAAAATCCTTCGTACTTCATGATGTTTTGCGTCCATCTAGCCTAAGCTAAACTTTATCTACCATAATAAGTTAAAATTCAAAATTTTGTACAACCGATTTCAATATAAATTATTAAGAATAACTCAAGAACTATTGGTCAGACCTTGATGAAATTTATATGGGACCACATTTGAAGCACCAGCTTTCAAATAAAAAAAGAATCATTGAAATTGGTTCATCCAGTAAACAGTTATGAAATAACACACATAAAAAACATACAGTCGAATTGAATACCGGCTCCTTTTTGAAGTCGGTAGATGAGAGGGTCGATCTATGCAGACGTGATAATACGTAATATATTATTGTATCTCATAGATAATGGTGTTTATCCGACCTTCGACTGTACCTTACCCAACGGTGTGGCACCGGTTCACCGTGCGTCGGAATGGCACTACAGCCAGCCTCCGGGTCCAGGATCTAACTGAGGATAAGTTTGATGCAGCGTTGGCTCTTCTTTCCGAACACTTCACCAGGGACGAGCCTCCTTGCAAGTATATAGGTACGTCATAATCTTCGTCTCAGATTAACCATAAATAATAACGTAACGCTTAACTGATAAGACAGGAGGTATCGCCACAACTAATCCAGAACCCCTTTTACTGGAACCGAAGCATTCCATCGTAATCCTCAGGGGCACACCGGCGGACAACGCATCTGCATTTTTAATTTTGTTATAGGATAAGGGTGATAAACGAGCACACAGTCCACCTGATCGTAAGTGTAAGTAAGTAACATCTATCCTCTATTACAGATCAAAATGTAGATGCGTTGTCACCCGTGAGGACTAAGATAGAATGCCTCGTTTCCAGTGAAAAGGGTCTCCGGTTCTCTACACTCAACATACGAAACAAAGCAGTGTTGAGCTGCTATTTGACGCTGGTATTCTGTGAGAGCGTGGTCCTTCCCCGGTCGAGCCGAACCATTCGTGCTATAACTATACTACTAATATAGCTGCAGCATGTCTCTACCACGTATGATCCACTTACCATCAGGTAGACGGTGTGATTGTTTGTCCTCTCTCCCTCCCTCCCCCCCCCCCCCCTATTCTGTAAAATAAAGAAATCATGGAGTATTTATATTCCGTGGGACGTACGCTTGTTCTAAATATATGAAATACCAATCATAACGCTCCTACACTTGTAAACCAGTAATTTACAAAATCGGCTAAGATTCAAGCCCTAGAATTATAATATAGTTAATAATAAATAAATGCTGTAGAAATACGGTCATTAAGGAGTATGTTAGGGCTGAATCTCAATGACAGAATGAGAAATTATTGCGTGATAAGAGAAAGAAAGAAAGTGTTATTTGCAACTCTGGAGGTACTTACTATATTACCGCTAGAACAATCGTTAAATCGGGCGATAGGCAATCGTCAAAAGAGTTTTAATCAGTCTGATCGCAGATTAACTAGTCCTTAAATTACGAAATTATTATTTTTTATAGGAGAGGGGGCAAACTAGCATGCGGCTCACCTGATGATAAGTGACTACCGCCGCCCACGAACAACTGCAACACCAGGGGAACCAAGGGAATTGCAAATGCGTTGCCGGCCTTTTAAAAAGAGTAACCCCTTTTCTTGAAGGTCCCTAAGTCGTATCGGTCCGGAAAAATCGCTGGTGGTAATCGATTCCACAGAGAAGTTGTTGTGAAGAAAACATCTTCTAAGTCGTACAGTGGTGGACGGCCAATCATCCAGCATCGATAGTAATTCTCATAAATATTACTTTATGAGAATTACTACCAAGGGCTTATCGGAATCAGTTATTTATAGGCGTCAAAGACAATTCCTAGCCTAAATTGACAACCCAGAGTAACTAGTTGGTAAAAACTATATCTATATTTCTTATACTATATTATATTGTTAGAAATTATCCTCAAAATTATTTAAATAAACAACACTACTTGGTAACAAACACTCCTCACTATCAGAAACCATTTTGGAGGCAAATTGTTAAAAATAAAGGTGTGAGAACTGAGAGCGTATGCTCAGCTCGCTCTCCTGCTTACGCAACCAATCATCATCAGCAACAAGAAGTAAAGATAAAAATTTTGCACAACCGACTTCAATATAAATAAAATGAGAACATCATCAATATAGTCGAAGTCAATTAAATACGCATTATCAAGGATAACTCAAAAACTACTGGTCAGATCTGGATTTTTTTACGTGGTAGAGCCATGCTGCAGCTATATTAGTATAGTTGTAGCACGAATGAGTTGGCTCGACCGGGGAAGGAACACGCTCTCACATAATACCACCGTAAAATAGCAGATTAATGCTGCTGTATTTCGTATGGTGAGTGTAGAGAACCGGAGACCCTTTTTACTGGAAAAGAGGCATTCCATCTTAGTCCTCGCGGGTGACAACGCATCTGCACTTTGATTCGTAATCGAAAATAGATGTAGACGTCTATGGGCCACAGCAACCACTTACCATCAGGTGGACTGTGTGCTTGTTTGTCCCTCTAACCCTATAAAAAAAGATCAAGTTTATATGGGACCACATGGAAGCACGAGCTTTAAATTAAAAAACAATCGTCAAAATCGGTTCACCTAGAAAAAGTTCTAAGGTTACGCATATAAAAAAATATAGTGGAATTGAGAACCTCCTCCTTTTTTCGGTTAAAATTTAAACGGCAATCACCAAAATATAACGAAATGTATAATGCTAATGGTTTAACATTATTCATCATCATTGCAGCCTCTCACAAGTCCACTGCCGAATATAAGCCTCACCAAGGAGTGCCTCAAATCCCGGTCCTGAGTTACCTGCATCCCACATCACTTGCCAAGTCTTTACTTCATTTAGAGTTTCTAGAGGGAGGCCGCCCTACACTTGGCTTAGAGGTACTAGCCTGCAACTTGAGAACCTTTCTTCCCCACTGATTGTCACTTCTTCCAGCTATACGGAACATCCCATTGCCACTTCAGTTTACTGATCCGTTAAAATCATTCAAACGCAAACGTAAAATGCTTTTAAATGGCATTAAAAATAAATATACAAAATTCATATCAACAAAACTTTAACATCGCGATACCAAAGTGCTTTTAAAATTAAAGAGCAAAGCCTTATCGATACCACAACTATTTGTTTAGAATTGCTCTTTAAAAACAGATTTCATTTAATTCTGAAGCATAGGCTGTTAAAAGACATAAGAAATATTTCTTTAAAAAAAGCCTGTGCCCAGCAGTGGGATGTATATAGGCTGTAACTTTTAAGAGAATAATATCGGTAACTGCACAGGCATCAACAACTATCCCACGGCCGTAGCAGAGCTGGAGAAGTTATGGCGGAAGACTATTAACGATAAGCTGTCACTGGTGTGTGTGGAGGACAAGGATGACGGCTCGTCGGTGCTGGTGGGCCTGAACGTGCTCACTGTGGTATGCAAGGAGGATAAGGAGGAGCCATTCAAGGTAACCTGTCGATGCACTGTCAAATGCTGGGTTGTAGGTGACATTGCAAATCCTCTCTACTTTGCTAGACATACATTTTTAATCCGTCTGTTATTCCGCCTGCACAGCATGACAATTAACGCAAATTCATGATATCTAGATTTCATTAAATAAGTAAGACGGCATGACACACCATGACGATATAAATCTGCCACCATCAGATCATCATAGTTTGCGGTTCAAGCTTATATCACTTTAAATTCATATGCAATACTATTATAATAGTGGTAAAATTCAAAAATGTTGTACAACCGACTTCAATATAAATTATTAAGGATAACTCAAAAACTACTGGTAAGACCTTGATCAAATAAAAAAAGAATCATCAAAATCGGTTCACCTAGAAAAAAGTAATGAGGTAACACACATAAAAAAACATACAGTCGGATTGAATACCTTCTCCTTTTTGAAGTCGGTTAAAAAGGAATAATTGTAAATTAAAGACAAGGTTTGGGAGAAGTTGGGCGGAGGTTCTTAATGCTATGTGTTCCTGTTTTTGTCCGTTTTAAAATTGGTTTTTGATAGGCAAATTATTATATTTAGAATCTGGAAAAATAATATTTTAGATACATTCTTTTTCTTTACGATGCACCCGATCAATACACGTTACAATACAGTTTTAGTAATACAGTTATAGAAAAAATTACCGAACTACATTGGATTTGCAATTATTTTAAAAGCCAATTTTTTTATAGGATAGGGTGACAAACGAGCACACAGTCCACCTGATCGTAAGTGATTGCTGTGACCCATAGACATTTATCCTCAATAAAGAATCAAAATGCAGATGCGTCGTCACCCGTGAGAACTAAGATGGAATGCCTCTTCTCCAGTAAAATGGGTATCCGGTTCTCTACACTCACCAAACGAACACAGCAGTATCAAGCTGCCATTTTACGCCGATTGATTTGTGCTACAACTATACTACTATAGTATGTGCCATATCGATTGAGAAAAACGGACAATGACCTCAGATATGAGCCGAGTGTCAAAAGGCGTAACTTACAAAATCTCAATTTAGATGTGATAACAATATTTAAATATTGATATTATTCCCACTTCTAGGTCAGCACATATGTTTTGTTTTTTTGTTTCTTAAATAATATTGTCTGTGGTTCCTATAAACATAGTAAAATCTTACGGTACATCGCGAAAAATGTGTTATATTTTATATTTCAATTTATGGTAAGTAACGCAGCAATTCATTTAATAACAGTTTCATATTAAAAAAATATTTGAAGCAATATAATCACCATATTGAGCTTTTGCAAATTCATCCCTTTAAAATAAACAAAACGCGCGTTACGTCAGTTCGTTCTAAAAGAAACGTGACAATGGCAGCCAGAGATGCGTCACCTTTTTTGGGCCGGTCCGCCATTTTGTTTTCATTCGTGTTCGGATAGCGCTTGCGTGTGTACGTCTCGGGTAATTCATAGCATTCATTGCATTGTTTTAGTTGAGTTTTTACTGTTAAATTTGTTATATCGTTAAGTTTTTGTTTTTTGAATCTGTTATATTAGTTTTACTGTGACGGTCGTTACTAAATCGACATGAGTTCAGGAGAATTTGGTGAAGGACCCGGTCCTTCAACATCAAGTGGAAAGAGACGTCGCCGACCCATAATAAACGTAGCAGGTACGTACAAATAGGTACAAATGCGACGACGTAGCCTTTCTATTTCTTAAAGCGCTCTTTTTATGTGACCATGTGGTATTTATTTTCTAAAACAATATGTATTTATGTGATGTAGTACTATGGTAGTATATTTTTGTCATTTATTTACAGGCCCATCTTCTGGAGCACCTTTAACGTCACCAGTAAAAAAGAGAAAACCTACCACTTTGTCGGTCGGGGAACAAGAGATTATCATTAATGTATACAAATATGTCAAAAACACCTGGCCCGAAGACGTGTATCCTTCAAACGTTAATATGGTAGAAAAGGTTTCGGAGATCTCAGGAGTCAGCAAGAGCACTATATATCGCGTATTAAGCGTGTATAGAGATTCCCATAAAATACCAGAAAAGGGAATAATTAATAAAAGAAAAAAGTCTGTAATTGACAAGTTGGACGATTTTGATAAATCGGCTATAAGAGCGAAAGTGCATCAGTTCTTTCTTGCAGGAGAATTACCGACTTTAGACAAAATTTTGCTCAGTATAAATCAAGATGACCAGTTGCCAAACTTGAGCAAAACTTCCCTGCGACGTGTGTTGCGCCATTTAAAATTCAAATATATAAAGAGAAACAGAAAAAGTGGTCTAATAGATCGCCCAGAGATAGTTCTGTGGCGTACCAGATATTTGAGAGAAATACAAATATTAAGAAACGAGGGACGTAACATTTTTTACCTTGACGAAACATGGATTAACGCAGGTCATACTATGGGAAAGGTATGGGAAGACACCACAATTGAATCTTCTCGTCAATCACGGTTAGAAGGCTACTCTACTGGCGCGAAAGCCCCTTCGGGTAAAGGAAAGCGATTAATAGTTGTACACGTTGGCAATGAAAATGGCTTTTTGGAGGGATGTGATTGGGTATTTGAATCATCATCTACTGGTGACTACCATGAGAGTATGGACGCTCTCCATTTCGAGGACTGGTTTAGAAAAGTAATAGAAAAACTGCAAAGCGGCGATGTCATAGTTATGGATAACGCTAGTTACCACTCCAGACGTTTAGAAAAAACCCCAACAATGTCTTGGCGGAAACAAAATATGCAGGAATGGCTAGAATCTAAACAGATCGCATACGTGCCCTCGGACACAAAGACCCACTTAATGGAAAAAATAAAGGCAGTTAAAGATAACTATCGAAGTTACGTCACCGACGAGATGGCAAAAGAAAAAAGCATCACAGTGGTAAGGTTACCTCCTTATCACTGTGAGCTTAACCCCATTGAACTTGTGTGGGCAGATGTGAAAGGGTACGTTGCACGAAAAAATACAACTTTCAAGTTAAAAGATGTTAAAAATTTACTTAAAGATGGTTTAACTCAAATCACGCCAGATAAATGGAAAAACTGTGTTCAGCATGTCCTTAAGGTTGAACAAAAAATGCGTGGCATGGATGATAGAATTGACCAAACTGCAGATCGCTTTATAATTAATGTTACAGATAGTTCATCAAGTGAAGATACGAGTGATGATTGCACCGAATAAAAATAAAGTTCTTATATAATATTAAAAATAAAGTTTTATCTTTTGCATAAGTACGTACTTATTCGGTGTCGTTATCACTCGAATCTTTATATGTGTTATAAATTAATGTTTTTTGTTGTTAAATGAATAAAGTACTTTATAACAATAGATGATTTTTCTTCTACAGCGATCTTTCACATAACTTTTTAATAATAGTTAATAAATATATATTATATCAATCATTATAAAAAAATCATTATAAATAAAGAAAGTACTACATATAAAATGTGCCTATATATTGAAGGTTTGTAACCCCTGGTTAAACGACCGAAAGGTCATTGTCCGTTTTTCTCAATCGATTTGGCACATACTATAATATAGCTGCAGCATGGCTCTACCACACAACATCAAACACTAATACTCCTTTTTTTCTATAAAAAATATCAATTTATAGGTAACTCATTTTTGAATCGATTCCACCCAATCGTTTTTTTTTTCATTACATTTATTCAAAAAATTATCGATTATTCAAGTGATTTTCGACTCGCGCGTCGCTTGTCAGCAGTGTTGCCATGTATATAGATTTCTCCGTATTTATACAGATTTTCGGTGTATAATACAGATTAGCACTGGATACAGAGTTTTCTAACTCTACTGATTAAATTACCATAATATTCAACTTATAACAGAACGAAGCAAATATATGACTAGATATCACGTAACACACATCATTGCATGATTGTATTCTTTATTGTTAATTTTTTTTTCACAATGTAATTAGTTATAGTTAGTGTGGCAGCATTACAAGTGTCACTCGCATTGCTCAGGAAATCCCCCAAAGATTTTTGCGTGCTGTGCTGTCGAAGGTACTTTGCACTCGCATTCGTTCGTCATGTCGTATGTGCGTAGGTAATACGTAAATATCTAAAAACATAGATAGAAACTTTTATTAAATATTAATATTGATTGTGTTTTTGTTAACAAAAGTGATGTAAAAGTTTATTCGGACTTGGATGGAAGGTTCTTCCTCTAAGGCGTGGTTGATAGCTAATAATAAATGTTTGTTTTATTATATTACTTTGCTTTTGTACATTTTGTAACACAGATCTTTCAATTGGAAGTGCGGGGAAGAATGATCTTTTCACACGAAAACAAACGAACACGTAAATTCAAATCCTGGTGGGTGTAGCTCGCAAACATTATTCTCGATGATTCAGATCTCGAAACCTACTGGTGTAAAGTCACTGCAGCCCATGATCCTGCTAACTACAGCAATCATTTATATCCTACCCTGTCCAAATTTGATTCTGCAATCTTAAGTCTACCTCACACTAGTGCCGCCATAGAGAGAATCTTATCTATAAATTTAATAAAGATAAAACAACGCAATAGACTTAATACAGATACTATTGAAGCTCTTTAGCCTAGTCTTTAATTCTTTAGTCTATAGCCTAGAGGTTGATAATTAATTACTGTTGAAATTTAACTAAAATATGATAAAGTAATTATTAGTTCGTTTGTTGCAAATGTCTTTTACAATCCTCTTATTCTCCGGATAATGCAGAGGTAATAAAAAACATACAATTCGAAAATTATTTTTTTAAATTAAAATATTTTTTTTATGTTCAAGTTTTTTGAAAAAAAGTCATTTCTTTACATTTGAATACTGACTGTAATAACGCACTTAACTGGAACCACAGGATTTTTGTTACATGTTGTATAGGCTGTAACTTTACATAAGGTTCTCAATTCGAGTGTGAGTGTGTTTTTTTGCTCAGGTTGTGAACTCATTTTGATGATTCTTTTTTTTAAATAGGTTATACTTCTAGGGTGGTCCCATATAAATTTGGAGGCAAAATTCCACTACTAAGGATAGTAAATAAATAACTTCTTTTTTAGCAATTTGAAGTCAGGTTTTACTTATTGTTAAAAGTTATAATTATTTACTTTAACTAGTCGGAAGACAAGGTGTGGGCGATGCTATTCGGTGCTGTCGACCTCGTTGCACGTAGTGTCGATTTGTTCGAACACTACGGAGTGGATAAGTACCTAACTGCTTACGGACTAGTAGTGGTGCCAGAGTGGAGGGGTTGCAACATCGGCAAGGAGATACTGAGGGCGCGGTGAGTCTTTGGATTTTTCTCTACTATAAACCAGTGCTTGATTATTTGTTTATTTATTTGAACTTAAAGCTTAATAATAGCTTTTACACGTGGTAGAGCGATGCTGCAGCTATATTACTAGTATAGTTGTAGCACGAATGGGTCGGCTTGACCTGGGGAGGACCACGCTCTCACAGAATATCAGCGTAAAATGGCAGCTTAACGTTGCTGTGTTTCGTATGGGGAGTTTAGAGAACCAGAGACCCTTTTTACAGGAAACGAGACATTCCATCTTAGTCCGCAGGAGTGGCAACGCATCTGCATTTTGATTCTCAATCTAGAATTAATGTAGATGTCTATGGGTCACTGAGTTCACTTACCATCAGGTGGACTGTGTGCTCGTTTGTCACACTTATTCTATAAAAAACACCATTGCATTGGATGCATTTGATACAGGTGTATCAAATGCATCCAATGCAATGGTGTTTTTTATACCTACTACGTGAAAGGGAAGGGCTCATTTATGGCCTAAAAATCTGTCTGGATACCTATCCATGGATAGGTATATATATATATATATATACCCTTTCACGTAGTAGTAGGTATAAAAAATAGTAATAAATTTTATATTAACAAGTGACTGGAGTAAAAGCATCGTGCCACCAACCTAAAAGAGCACAACAGCGTTTGTCGGGCTAGGCATTTTTATATAATACCTGTGCAAAATTACAGCAGTCAAAGATAAAGATGACAAGAGAAAAGACGAATTAATTGGCACCACGAAATTGATTGACATTGGTTCGAAATTTTACGACACAATTTTTTTTTGTTTTTTGATCTATGAATGAGAAAGCTACGTAAAACTATCCAGTCCAATCCCCAGGAAACAATAAGATATCATTTAATATATCAAATAATTCGGATATTATTTGTTCTGGTATTTTCCAATATGGAGGCGACAAGTCAAGAATTTTCTCGCCGGCAGATAAAATTCCTGTTATTCCCGTCAATGCGCTCCATTATTGAAGCCTGGTATCTTCGGGTACATGCCATAGCATTATCGAATTGAGATGAATTTTAAAACATCTCTCATTTCTTCGCCCTCTTAGAGATAATTGCTTTGAACTGTGGAATTAAATTTCACTATATTACCATAAAATCTTTATTAAATGAAATTGAAATGTCGCAATGGCTGCATTACATTGAGCTGAGGGGGCTATTTACATGGTATTAGGACATGAATAACAATTTTTAAAATTCTTGTCTGTCTGTCTGTTTGCTCGGGCTAATCTTCTGGCTGTACCGATTGAGAGCAACGCCACGAGTGATCAAGGCTGTATGATCCATAAATCCAATAAGTTAGAGATTTTTTGAGAAAACGAAAACTTTATTAAATAAATGGTTTATGAAAAGTAAAGTAAAGTTACATTCTGTATACATCCCACTGCTGGGCACAGGTCTCTCACTTCTGAGTGGGTTTTAGGGCAAGGAAGTGTCCACCGCGCTGCCCCAATGCGGGTTGGCGGACTTCCCATGTCTTCAAAATTTTTTTTTATTTCTCAGACACGCAGGTTACCTCACGATGCTTTCCTTCACCGCCGAGGACGTGGTAAATCAGCACTTAAAATTGCAATTATAATTTTTTTATTATAATATTTTTGTTTAACCCTTTTTATAGGATAAGGGTGACAAATGCGCACACAGTCCACCTAATAGTAAGTGGTTCTTGTGGCCCATACATTTCTACATCTATCCTTGATAACGAATCAAAATGCAGATGCGTCGTCACCCGTGAGGACTGAGATGTAGTGCCTCGTTTCCAGTAAGACGGGTCTCCGGTTCTCTACAGTCACCATACGAAACACAGCAGCGTTAAGCTGCTGTTTTACGCTGGTATTCTCTGAGAGCATGGTCCTACCCCGGTCGAGCCGGGGTAGGACTATGTGCTTATATACAATTCCGTATTTCTATTTTATGGCTTTAATTAAAATAATGTTATTTTTGTCGCCCAACCACATACGTTTTTATTGTTTTCTTGCAATCCTGTCCATCCAAAGGTTGTCTGGAAGAGATTGCTCTTAGCGATAAGACCACCCATTGTACCACATTTATTTTTCTCATTTTTGTTAATATTTATGTTATTTTTTGGCGTACAATTAAGTGTTATCTATCTATCTATCTATGCTTTCCTATGGATTTTTTAAAAAATTATACATACGGCTACGAATTTTTTCAATTGTTAGAAATAATAATAAAAATTATAAAATAATCGAAAAAGCCAAAAATATATTAGAGTAAGTAATGTTTAAAGGGTAGAAGGTAGTACTGATTATTGCATATAGAAATACTAAGTGTTGGTTAATTATTATTTAAGATTACCATTAACTGTCGTGCATATTTTGTTTTGTCGGAAATTTTAATTTTCCAGATCTGTAAAGATATTTAATAAAAGTTGAATTAAAATTAATCGTATCTGTCACTATCTAAAAATACATAAGTTTACATTATATAACATATACCTACTATGTATCTTCTTTGGCACAAGTCTATAATATTCCATTTCGGTTCGATATCAGCCCTAGGGTTAGAGAACCCTAGGAGCGTGTAGCTCCGGCCTAATGTCACCGGCGCTTCAAATCTCATGTACAGCGAGTGTCACCGCTGTGTTTATGCTACAATCATAACATTGCTGCAGACCACGTATAAGATTAGCAAATTGAAAGGGAAACTATCACAGCTAAGTAGAATTTTTTTTATAGAAGAGGGAGCAAATGAGCATGCGTCTCACCTGATGGTAAGTGACTACCGCCGCCCATGAACAACCGCAACACCAGGGGAATTGGAGATGCGTTGCTTGCCTTTTAGAAAGGTTTATCGGTCCGGAAAAATCGCTGGTGGTAATCATTCCACAAGGAAAATGCGAGGGAGAAAACTTCTTTTAAATCGCACAGTCGTGGACCGCCAATCATCCAGATGGTATGGATGGTATCGCGAGGTTTGTAGCGATGTGCGATGGTGAAATTGAGCGGCTGGAATTAGTCCGAACAATTCCTCAGAGCACTCCCCGTGATAGATGCCATAAAATACGCAAAGAGAAGCAACATCTCTACGCAGTGCCATTGTATCAAGCCGATCAGCAAGAACTCTGTCGTCGACGATTCGAACCGCTCTGCACTGGATGCGGTCAAGTGGAAGGAGCTGGCTCTAGGGTGCCCCGGCCCAGAGATGAGAACAGTATTCATTCAACATAGTGTATGTGAGGCCGAACTTGGGCTTTGTAAAATTGCAAGCGTTGTGCCGGCATGAAATACTGTCTCGCTCTGCTGAGCATGCCAAGCTTTTTAGAGGCCAATTTGGCCTTCCCTTCCAAGTGACCACGAAACTGCACACTATTCGATATGTTGACGCCGAGGATTCCGATGCTAGCTGAGAAAGCAAGGAGATTGCCTTTAAACTGAAGAGATACGACGAAGGGGTTCTTTTTAGGGGTAAACACGCAAACTTGTGTCTTCCGGGGATTGAACTGGACTAGATTTAGTCGCCCCCAATCCAAGACTTTGTTCAGCAAAGACTCAACTTCAGACACAAGTTTGTCCCGGTACTCGGCGACGTTTTCCCGAGAAATATTAACACGGCCGGTATATAAGGCATTACCCGTGCTGTCGTCTGCATAGCAATGAATGTTACCAGTTTACAACATATCATTGATATGCAGGAGAAACAGCGTTGGTGATAGCACACAGCCTTGTGGAACACCAGCATTGATAGGCTTGAAATCAGAGCATGCACCATCTACTACGAGCTTGATGCTCCGATCAGCAAGGAAACTGGTGATGCATTTGCACTATTTCTCAGGAAGCCCATAGTAAGGAAGCTTCGAAAGAAGCGCTTTGTTCCAGACTGGATCGAAGGCCTTCGCTATGTCCAAACTAACGGCTAATGCCTTCCCCTTGAACACTACTGCCTCCGCCCATCTATGAGTCAGGTAGACCAGAAGATCACCAGCTGATCGACCCCGACGAAAACCGTACTGGCGGTCACTAATCTGCTGGTGATACTCAAGGTACCGCATGAGCTGGCAGTTTATAATGGATTCCATTATTTTGGAGAACAAGGAGGTGATGGCGATAGCCCTGTAGTTGCACGGGTCTGAGCGGTCGCCTTTTTTAGGGATCGGGTGGACCAAATCTGTCTTCCATGAATTCGGACTACGCCTTGGGAGTAGGAGTACTGGAAAAGACGCGTTAAAACCGGTGCAAACTCCGGAACACACGTCTTCAGCACAATGGGAGGGACTCCATCGGGCCCACTCAACTTGCAGACGTCCAGGGAAAAGAGTGCTTTGCGAACCGAGCGCTGTGTAAGCCGCACATCCGGTATGGAGCACTCTCATCGCGGGATGGTTGGCGGTGTGTTCTTCCCGTAATCTAGTGTCAAATTGGGCGCAAATAGAGAGCTCAACAGATCGGCTTTCTCCTTTGCGGCATGGGCCAGTGAGTCTTCCTCTCTGTGCAGAGATGGAAGATATGGCTGACAGAATTTCCCTTGGACAGCCTTGTCGAGAGACCAGAATGCATGGGTGTTCGAAGGAAGGCGAACCAGCTTCTCGTCAATTCTGCTGATGTGCTCAGACCTTGCCATGGCAATGACGCTTTTGAAGGACCTGGAGGCGGAATTATACTTCTTTTTAAAAGCGCTGGTGTTTACATCCCGAGACGTTGATGCGTCAGCCCAGGCCCGGTAGCACTCCTGATTATAGCGTGATGCTATTGTACAGGAGCGACCAATGCATGGCTGGGATCTGCTTCCGATGGGCACCACAGGGGATGGAATAAAAAGTTCCATACCCTAAAGTACCACATCAGCAACAGAATCGGCAACAACGCTGGAATCTTCCAGCGAGAGACAAACCCGCCCCCAAGGGTAGGATGCAGAAAAAGACCGCATCCCATCCCAATCGGCCGACCTATAGTGCCAAACACGACGGCAAGCTGCAGATCGCAACTGCGATTGGAGCGTGAGTGGCACCGTACTCCGGATCAGACAATGGTCCGAAGATCTCAGAGGGACATCGACGGAGACCTGATATCCGTCCGGATGAGAGGTCAGCAGAAGGTCTAACAGGGAAGGTACATGATCCTACACATCTGGGATCCGCATAGGCGAAGTAACCAGTTGTGTTTTACCATATGCCAAGGCAAAGTCATAGACAGATCTACCCGCATGATCGGTTAAACGAGAACCAAGCCATTCAGCGTGGTGGGTGTTAAAATCACCGAGTATCACGATCTCTGCGCATGGGAGCTGTTGTAGCACGGAGTCTGCAGTCATTTGGACGTGGTCGATGAGTCGGTCTGTGTCGGTATTACCGCTATGGGACCTATAGAGGCACCCGTAGACGCGGGGATGGTCGTCGCTGTCTACGCGCAGCCATATGATGGACAGGTCCGTACCTTCAAGACTGCTGAGGCGTCGGAAACAGATGGCTCTCTGACGTATACGTAAACTCCATCCCGGGGCACAAAGGAGTGTTCTAATTTGTACCCCGGGCAGGAGAGATATGAAGTATCAGCCGCAGAGGACACCTGAGTCTTGTTTAAAAAGAGCAAGGCCGGCTTCGCTGTCTCTAGATGATAATGGACAGTGTTAAGATTGGAATGAAGTCCCCTGATGTTGCAAAAATTCACGGAGAGCGTGATAGGGGTCGCCTTGGTTTTATTGCTCCGCTTGCCCCGAGCAGTATCAGTCGCGAGCAGAATTTTGCGCCCCCCCCCCCTCCACCTCTCGAGAATACGCGGGGCAGCCTGAGCACCCACGCTCAGGAGTGGAGTAGTTTGGTCGGGGATGCTCAGCGAGGGATTCTCCAGAGGTGCTGGTACACTCCTGGGGTAGTCTTTTATTTAATTCCGCTACCATTTTAATGGGGGCGGGGGGATTGGGCCTTGGGCCACCGGCCACCTGCACTCATCAAGCACAACGCAGAGGTAAACCTCTACTTCACGATGGTATTCTGTGAGGTCGTGGTACCACCCCGGTTCGAGCCGGCCCATCCGTGCGACAGCAAAAGCTGCCGCGTGGCTCTACCACTGTTAAAAGTTAACGAGTAATAGTCGACAAACTTATATCATGCACTTGGATTATTAAAAATTTCGTTACAGCTTCATAGAAAATTACCTAAAACTACTGCATTATGCCTTTGTAATGTTATTGCTTATTGTAAACTTACAAATAAACACTTTATGAAGATAACGACTTAATATAATATGCATTACTACTATAGCTTTAATTTTTCATTTACGGGATAGGCAGGGAGGATTTTTCTCACCTACTTACCACTTTCAAAGTATTCATACAATCATATATTCTCATATAGTTTCATTCGTCACACTCTTGGTTTACGCGGGCAACCTCAGGATACTTTACTATACTTTACTGTGGCGTGCGTCGTGGTGGTTTAGGTTCGTGAAGGTTCGTTACGGTCGTATATGTATTTTTTCGTTGCATTGCCGGGAATATATAGAGAGATAGAAAGATGATCATCTTTGTATCTTGGCATGTGAATGATTTAGTGTAAAAAATTGTATTATTTTCAAAATGGATTTTTTTAATCTTTTTGAATCCAGCCTTTATAAGTCTGATTTGAAAACAAGTCCATCGGTTACCATCATCCTATTTGGACTTATATTTTTATAGTTTTAATCATTATAGCGGTAAAATCGCGAACTCATTTATTTTGTTCATTATAAAGAAAGCCAACATATTGTGACGGGCAACAACGGAACCCTACCTCTACATTGTGTGTGGCGCGACACGCGCTTGGCCAGTTTTTTTTTTCTTTCTGACTTTTGATTAATTTCTCTAACGTTCTCTTTCTTTAGCGTTAGCCTGTTCGTACAACTGTAGATTGGACTTTATTTTATCCGACGTTGCATTCCCTTCTGTTATGATTGATCTCTTCTTGATTTTTGGTGCTATAATTACTATGGATTAAGAAATATTTACATATTATAATTAATCACATTATTAATTTTTAAATTACTAAAGAGCGATCACAGTATTGTCACATCCATGGACATTAAGTCACCTCCGTGGGTAACTGTAATCCACATGGGTGGCATCCATGGGAGTGATATTTTAAACTTAGATACTGTTTTTTCTTAATATCAAATGCTGATTACTAAAAATGACGAAATACCAAGATAACGGCTACAGTGGCCCATCATTTTATGATATCCGATAGACCTTAATTAAATAAGTACTTTGTGATAAATAATCCACAAAAGTGACCGAAGTATTTTTTTATAGGATAAGGGTGACAAACGAGCACACAGTCCACCTGATGGTAAGTGGTTGCTGCGGCCCATAGACATCTACATTTATCCTCAATAAAGAATCAAAATGCAGATGCGTCGTCACCCGTGAGAAGTAAGATGGAATGGCTCTTTTCCACTAAAATGGGTTTCCGGTTCTCGACATTCACCAAGCGAAACGCAGAGGTAAACCTCTACTTCACGCTGGTTTTCTGTGAGGTCGTGGTACCATCCCGGTTCGAGCCGGCCCATCCGTGCGACAGCAAAACTGCCGCGTGGCTCTACCACTGTTAGAAATGCTAACTTAAAAAAAATCTTATGTATGTAGGAAAATATTTATTAAAAATATAAATTCTTCTTCTTTCTTCTTCTTCATTTTAAAAAACGTTACCCCCACACTAGGATTTTCTCCTGTGTCGTGGAGGCAGTTTACAAACATAAATTGCACAAGGACAAACATCCAGACCCGGAACAATTATTTGTAGACCATACAAATACTTGTTCCGTGCGGGATTCGAACCCGCGGCTCCCAGCGCAACAACTGATTGCTAAGCCACTACGCCACGGAGCCGGCAATTGAAGATCTATTAACTTATGCGTACAAACGGTCTTATCAACTCATTCTTAGCACTCATAATTTTTATTATAAAATGATGTTCAACATTTTCAAAAACAATTTAAGCCTTTTTTTAATTTTCTTAAGGTTTTTGTGTAATATCGATTTTTCAAAACCTCACATATTTTTTGAATAACTTGAATAGCTTAGATCACTCTATACATTGAACTCTATCTGTTGAAATTACATCAACCAATTCAATCATTTCCAAGATTAGCCAGGACAGAAAGACAGATACACTAACAGACAAAAAATTCAGAAGTGGATTATTATAGTAAAGTTAACCAAAAAAAATCTTCAGTCTATGCAATCAATCGTTTTTAGATGCACGATGAAAACTTTTTATATTTTTCGCTTTTAATACTGTTTATGACAAAAATTAGGTGACGTATTACGAGAGACTGAAATGAATTGACACAATTCCTGATGTTTTAATAATTTTTTATGAATAATATATTTATCCGAAGTATTTATTATTTTTAATTGTTGTAAAATATGGCGTTGGCAAAGAAAAAACGTAAATGCATTTGCAACAAAGTAGCATTATTGAAGAAAATAACTGGTGACCCAAAACCGTTGCCTGTCACCGAAATCAATAAAATTCGTTTAAATTTGTTTACTGAGAGAAACTCGGACGGCACTGGATATTTAGTGTTAAAGGGCAAAGATATTTATGATAGGTATAAAAGAAGAATTCAGGATACAGATACAACAGCAATTTCGGTATACGTTAGAGAAACACCTCGAAGGATAACAAAAATTGATTTAAGCTATAACGCTATAACAGATAGCGGCTTCTTTAAACTATTTAAACGATTGCTCGTGAAAGGAAGATCCAGTGTGATAGAGTTTAATATAATGAACAATAGTTTAACCTATAAATCCGTTGAGTATTTAGCGAAGTACGCAAAATATATCAAGTTAAAAAAGCTAAGAATAAACGGGAACGATTTAGGTACTGAGAGTGGTAAATTTCTAGCACAACTTTTGAAACAAAACGATAGCATTGAATATTTTGATCTAGGCGAAACTGGTCAAACGTTAACTAGCATAGCAGAGGTCATAGCAGCTTTGAGAAGCGACAATGATGGAAATACTTCTCTGAAAATTCTCGATTTAAGTCGAATCATACCTTCGTTTAATCGTTATTCGTATGAGACAAGATGGCTTGCATATCATATTGAGTTTTTACTTGACAGAAACTCTGTTATTACGGAACTGCATTTACAGAAAAATCAATTAATCTCACATGATATGGAATATTTAGTCAGAGGCTTGAGAAAAAACACCTCACTGCTTCATCTAGATCTAGGATACAATAGAATAGATGATTATGGAGCAGAATTAATAGCTAAATACCTATCAGAAAAGCCACAGTTATTACATATAAATATAGCCGGAAACGGGATTCAAGATATCGGAGCGAAAGCGTTAAGTTTTGGGTTGCCATATTCTAAAATAAAAACTTTAGATATTTCACATAACAAATTAACTGATTACGGCGTTTTAGATTTGTTATATACGATAAAAAAGAAATTCATTTTGCGTATTTTGAATATATGGGGTAACGAAATACGACATAGAAGTTGCGAAGTAATTAAAAGAATGTTAGTAAGTGGAGCACTAGACCAAAATACACTCGATGTAAAAGTTTATGAAGTGGACGGTGTCCTGAGCGCGGCATATTATCCAGCAAACAGGACTAAACATTTTTATTATTGTGAATCAGAATTTGGCACCACTCAGCCAATATATCACATTAAAAGAAATGTGTTGCCAGATAACAAGGCTATAAAAACGGATTGTACACATTTCCCAAAATTATGTAAAATCAAATAATAACAGTCCCATTTGATTAATTATTGCATATATTGTATAAATATTTATTTACATTATTAAAATTTCGAAAGGTATTTACTAATAATTTTATTTACATATATTGGGTGTACTGTTTGGGGTGTTAGGCAGATTAAGAAGTTTTCCCTACGAAGTCGCTAACTTTATCTGCAAGCCTAGCAGACAACAAAAACAAGCTAGGTAGACTGGCAGTTGAGGAGAACGACGCTCTGCCGACTGATTGATGGCGAAAAATTAACTCAAATTATTAAAAATCTAATTCTTACAGGGTTCCTCTCTGCAAGGCTCTTGGAATAAAAGTCACCGCGACGGTTTTCACCGCCGCCGCTTCACAAGCTGTTGCGAAGAAAGCTGGCTTCGTGGATCTTTTCGAGATAACATACGAAGAGTTGGCGCAGAAAGGCTTCGTGTTTCCCGGCGTAGAAGCTGACACCAAGTCCTCGAAACTTATGGC
Organism: Parnassius glacialis; assembly: GCA_033319125.1. Classification (NCBI taxonomy): domain Eukaryota; kingdom Metazoa; phylum Arthropoda; class Insecta; order Lepidoptera; family Papilionidae; genus Parnassius; species Parnassius glacialis. The sequence continues at coordinate 2,971,431 of JAVANC010000002.1, read as the reverse complement.
GCTTGTCATTGATTAATTTGTGATAATTCTGAGAAAATTTTGATGTACCTATCCAGTATTACTATAATTATGGATCTCATTCAAGTAACTTGTTTATTTAAACATAGGAATTACAATTTTTAACTATATTCTGAGTAATATCAGGTAAAATTCATGCCAAAGATATGAACTCTGTTTTTTTTTTAATTATATTCGCAGTTTAAAAAATAATAAAGAAACGTCATAATTATTTTTGCCGATTTAAAATAATAACTGCTTTTCTTAATTTGTAAAAAAAAAGTAGAATTAGAGCTGTGTCAATCGGGGATGATGCGGATATTTTGATTCGTTTTCTCAATTGCGGACTCTTTGCATTGATTTGGACAATGTAGTTTGCAGATATTTTCATCCGCATTAGCAATTTTTTTATAGGATAAGGGTGACAAACGAGCACACAGTCCACCCGATGGCAAGTGGTTGCTGCGGCCCATAGACATCTACATCTATCCTCGTTTGCGAATCAAAATGCAGATGCGTTGTTACCCGTGAGGACTAAGATGGAATGCCTCATTTCCAGTAAAAAGGGCCTCCGGCCACCTGCACTCACCAAGCGAAACGCAGAGGTAAACCTCTACTTCACGCTGATATTCTGTGAGGTCGTGGTACCACCCCGGTTCGAGCCGGCCCATCCGTGCAACAGCAAAAGCTGTCGCATGGCTCTACCACTGTTTCCGGAATTCCGGAACTTACGCATTGATTTGATATTAGCATCCGCTATCGCATCTGCAATAATCAAATCGGAGCTTTTGCCGATGTGGATGTGGTGCAAGTGGCCACAAGAAATTGGGCGGAGGCCAGTGAGTGTGCACCACGTGTTGTGTGCGTGTAAGGTACTTTCGCTACCTAACACCAATTTTTAAATTTTTATACCAAAAATGAAAATAATACCCCTAAAAATACCATCTCTTTCATTTGTTCGTGTGTACAGTTAAATTAACTTTACCTTATAAAACCGTGATATTCGCATCCTCGGATTTGAGTTGCAAAAGATTCGCATCCGCGGATCCCCAAAAATCTGCATCCGCAACATTCCTACAGTCGATGTAGTTATACTTCGAATTGCATTGTCTACTAAGTTATTTATTCTTTACATTCGCAATTTTATACTTTTGCAATACTTTTGTATGTGTACCCAACTATAAGTATACACGTTTTTTATGACTTAATTTATATTAAGTTTTTTTTTAATAACTAGCAAGAATGCGGTGTGATGACAGCGTAAGAGCCATTGAGTTATATGTACTACGTACTAGAGAAGCCAAACAAAAATTGTGTCCTACTCTATGTCGCGACTACTAATCCCGCGCATGCCCGAAGACTTTAATTTGATATAAAATAAGATATTAATATAAAATAAATATAAGAATTTAATATAAAATATCGTAATTTAATCTAAACAAACGTATTATATTTCTAAATAAAATGTAATAATAATTATTTTACGAAATTCACAAATCTTCAATTTACGCAATATTTCGTTTGTACGGATTGCACTACAGTTCGGTTGAACATAGTCAATATTCGGAATGGCTTCTCTAGTACGTAGTACATATAACTCAATGGTAAGAGCAGTCACACGTCGTCGTCGTAAGAGGCTACTATGAAAAAAATTAATAGAACCAGGCGTTACTTTGCTGAAATCCATTATATTAAAGTTTTTAAAAAGTTACCTCGAGTACATCCGCTCGATAAAATAAAATTCATCATTTTCTGTGGCGTTTATTAAAAATCAGATATGTATTTTGTAGTTGAGTGGACGTCATTTTAATTTCTAAATAATTTTGTTTGTGTTGTGTTACTATATTTATATTTATTTTCGGAACTTGAACTTGATGATAGTAAATAAATATCATTATTTTTAAATCTAGTCATGTATATTTTAGATGGCAGTCATTTTAGTCTAAATCTTAGCCTCTTTCGAGTAGCAAGTTATGACAGTCAGGCTGCTCAGTATGTTTATTATATAGTCAAAAGTAATAAGTATTAATTTCTGTGATATTTTATATTACTATATAGAAGCATTGTGTATTCATTTCTGTGATATTTATAATTTTGTTAATTATTATAATTTGACTGTTAGGTTGCTCTTTTTGCGACTCCAATGCGATCGTTTTTTGGTATTTATTTTGAAAAATAAAAATAAGCTATTCAGAGTCTCATAATGTCGTTTTATTTATTAAGATTTACTGTAATGTTGACTTAGTTTTCGTTAACATCATCTATGTTTATGTAGTATTTCCTTAGAGTATAAATAATAGCTTGCATGTGTATACTCTAAGAGTATTTCTTTATAAACGTAGCAAATGTATTATTTAATTTTAACATCTATACTTGGTAGAGCCATACCAGCGTAAAATAGCAGCTTGACACTGGTGTGTTTCGATGGTGTGTGTAGAGAACCGGAGACCCATTTTACTGGAAAAGAGGCATTCCAACTTACTCCTCACGGGTGACGACGCATCTGCATTTTGATTCTTTATTGAGGATAAATGTAGATGTCTATGGGACACAGCAACTACTTACCATCAGGTGGACTGAGTGCTCGTTTGTCACCCTATCCTATAAAAAAAACACATCCAATGCATCGGGTACATATTTTCAATCGATGAATACTAAATTGAAAGAATTTTTCTTTCGTAAAGTAAGCCTTTCCGTAGTAGTAAGTAGCCGTGTAGTGGCGGTCAAGAATATCCACTACCCCATATCCTCCCGTGGGTGTCGTAAAAGGCGACAAAGGGAAACAGGCAGGAGATGGGCAGAAGCATCTTCCTGATAATAGCCAAAATGACAATAAAAAAAACTGCGGTTGCCAACCCGCTCGCCAAGCGTGGCAACTATGGCAAATACCCCCCAATGATTAGGTCTTGTTCTTCAAGAAAGGTGACAATGCTCTCTTGAAGAACTACAGACCGATTTCCCTTCTGAGCCGCGTCTACGTGCTGTTTTCGAGAATCATTACGAATCGTCTCGCACGCAGACTTGACGACTTCCAGCCTCCCGAACAAACCGGTTTCCGAAAGGGCTTTATCACCATAGACCACATACATACCCTTCGGCAAGTTGTACAGAAGTCCAAGGAGTGCAATTTGCCACTATGCCTGGCGTATGTGGACTATGAGAAAGCCTTTGATTCCGTCGAAATTCGGGCGGTGCTGCAGTCCCTTCAGCGGTGCCAAGTTGACTGTCGGTATATAGAAGTGCTGAAGTGCTTGTACAGTAGAGCTACGATGGCTATCCGAGTACAGAACCAGAGTACGAAACCTATCCAATTGCAGAGAGGTGTAAGACAGGGTGACGTTATATCCCCGAAACTCTTCACCGCTGCATTGGAAGACGTTTTCAAGCTTCTGGACTGGAAAGGATACGGTATTAACATTAATGGCGAGTACATCACTCACCTTAGATTTGCCGACGATATAGTCCTTATGGCAGAATCGCTGGAGGACCTAAGCACTATGCTCAATGACCTCAATAGTGTCTCCCAACGGATAGGTCTTAAGATGAACATGGACAAAATAAAGATTATGTTTTATGTCAAAAAAAAAATCAAAAATCTTTATTCTCAAACCAGTAATACTTAAAATTAAATACATTATTGGAACACTCCTTTTAAGTTAGGAAACTTGTGTTAGGAGGCTCCGCTCTTCCCGTCCATTTATATAAATTAGTGTTTAGAACTTGGGTAACACATAGATTTTTGACTTACAGTTAAACTTATGTAGTATTTTTACAAAAAAATATCCGTTGGTGTTAGTTGTGTGATTGTGTAGTGTATGTGTATGTGGTGTGTGCATGTTGAGGTATGATATATTTAGTAAATTATTAATTATGTGTAATAAGTTAAGTAATTTTGTCTAAAAGTGTTTCGGTTTCGTTGTAATTTAAAGTTTTCAACCATTCTATTGTTTTCTTTTTAACTTCTATGCTATGCAATGGATATATGCTTAAGATTTTATTTATTTTATTATATAAGTATACTGCCCTTTTCTCATATTGTACTGAAGCAAATGTCGTTTTACAGCGATCGGTATATAGAACTAAGTCGTTTCTTCTTTTGTTTGTCTTGTCACGTTCATACCTAGTAGATTTGTGAATTTTAAGCAATAAAAATAAAATATATAACTTTCGAACTGACAAGACACCAGACAAATTAAAAAGGTCAGTAGTGGGGAAACGGTATGGTTTGAAATAGCAGACTTTAAGCAGGGCTCTTTGAGCTCGCTCAACCTCAAGGAATCTTGTTTTTAAAGCTCCTCCCCATACTGGGATACAATAAGTAAGAACAGATTGAGCCAGTGCTGTATATACTTTGTTCAGTAATTCGTTGGTTGTTACATGTCGTAACTTTTTGAAAATCCACATTAATTTTCTTATGCGGGCAGTTATTAATTCAATATGGTTATACCAAGACAGTCTCTGGTCAATAATAACACCTAAATATTTTGTTTTGTCCACTCTATCAATAACAGCACAGTCACAATTAAAAAGTAGGCTGTCTTGGCAAGTGTGTATTTTAATGCTGAAGTTAGCTGGTGGTTGAGTGTAATTACAAATAGCAAAACAAATATAATTTGTTTTATGCGTGTTTAAAGAGAGTAGGTTGTTATTTAACCAGGCTGCTATAGTATTAAGTCCCGATTCTGTACGCATTTTCACTTCCTCCCAAGTGTCTCCCGAAAAAGTAACAGCTGTATCGTCAGCATAGGAGAAGATGTGACCGTGAGGAATAGAAAGTTTGCACAGCTCATTAATATAGACCAAAAACAGCGTAGGCCCTAAGACGCTACCCTGAGGGACGCCGAAAATAACATTTTCTTCGTCACTCAACACAGCGTCCACATGAACACGCTGAGTGCGCTCATGAAGGTAGCTGAACATCAGGTTTAGCGAAGTATCCCTGAAGCCGATAAGCTCCAAAAACTTTAAAAGATCAGGAATAGAGACCGTTTCAAAAGCCTTTCTCAGGTCTAAAAATACTGTAATACACTTTTTGCCATTATCTAAATTCTTTACGATTAAAGAGCTTAATTTGAGAATAGCGTCTTCTGTGGAAAGTTGTTTTCTAAAGCCAAATTGTTGATTTGATAAAATGTTATATTTATTTAAGTAGTTTAATATCCTTATATTTAAGATTTTCTCTACAATTTTGGACAAAGCTGGTAGGACAGAAATCGGGCGGTAGTTATTTATATTGTCTCTGTTTCCACTTTTATAAACAGGTGTTATTAATGATTGTTTAAGTGCGTAAGGAAATATACCACTCGTAAAACAGAGATTTTATGAGGTAAGTGAATACGGGCACAAACAAATCCTTTCCCAACTTCAAAAACCTGTTTGGAATTTTATCCCACCCGGGAGCGCTATCAGAGTCAAGACTCATCAACACCCGCTCTACTTCAGCATTATCTGTTTCGAGCAAAACAAAAGAGTTTAGGAGTATAGTAGTAGAAGTGGATTTAGGAATCGAGCTGTATAACATCTTAGACTTAATTTCTTCAGCCAGGCAACTACCTATTCCGGAGAAATATTTATTAATATAATTAACTGAATCCTGGGGTGTAGGTTTTATATTTAATAAACACGAATTTGAAACATTCTTTTTTTTAAATTGGGTAACTTCATTTATATTTTTCCAGAGAACTTTATTATTTTTACAAGATTTAGAAATGACGCTACAATCATGTTTACGTTTTTGTTTTTTAATAAGTTTATTACAAAAATTTCGGTAGCGACGGTAAGTGATCTTTAATATATCATTACTTGGGTCTTGTTTTAGTTTTTTTTGCATAGCATTTCTGTTTCTTATGCATCGAAGTATACCTTCTGTCATCCAGGGCTTGATAAATCTCTTTGTCCCAGGAACAGCTAAAATTTTGGTGTGTTTAACTAATGCAATAGATATTTTATCGATCAATATATTAGTTAGAGTATTTGGGTCTGTACATAAATATAAATCGTCAAAAAAGTTTAAATGTAGACTGTTTAAGGCGGCATTAAAGTCAGTTACAGATTTTGTTTTATTAGATTTGCTTAAACTATTGTTGCCCACTAGGCTAAGTAGAGTCATATTGTGGTCTGTTATAGTTGTATCGAGAATCGCGACGAAAGCAGTTGTTCTTTTTTTATCAATTTTTAGCATAAAATGGTCCAAACAACGCAATCCTCTGGTAGAAAAATGGTGGCCTGGAAGTATTTCATGTGTAGCCAAAGCGGTCAGATAAAGATTTCTGTTATTTCTTTCATAGCTTTGCTCACACATAATAGGTAATAAATTTATATTAATGTCACCCGCTATAATAATATGACTAGTTTTAACTGAATTAAGATGTAAATCAATAGAGTGAATAAATTCGTCAGCTTTTGTGATGGAAGGAGAACGATATATACCTAAAATTGTGTATTGATTTATAGTTATTTGTAAACATGAAGCTTTGTATAAATTTATTTCCTTAACAAGTGCTCTATAAACATCCTTTATGTAAACTATCACACCATCGTTTTGATTTAACTGAGTATTTGTCGAATAGAAACAGTAGCTATGTAAAGCGGGAATTGGTTTATTTTTATCTAACCAGCACTCCGTCAAAATTATTATATCAATGCAAGGTTTAAGTTGCGCTAAGTGTATTAATAGATTGTCAAAATTACAATATATACTTGTTATATTTTGAGCAATAATATTCAGATTTCCATATTTAAAAACAGGGTTTGAAGACAAATCAGCTATTGAACATTTTATAGACTGAAATTTCTGTGTCGTCTAATTCCTGTAATGTATTCAGAGAACTATTCATGGACGAAGTAAGAGAACTGCTGGGTCATTAGCATAGAGTTTGTATTAGGTTGTGTAATGTAAATGTAATGTGAATATGTGTGTGTAGAGTAAATATGTGATTTAATTATTAAACGTATAATTTTATTAAACAGTTTGAGTTTTGTTTGTGTATGAATGTTTTGTAACTGTTTTTTGTATTTAATGTAAGTTTGTAAGCAATATAAATTAACTTTGAAGTAACAATATAATAAACCATTTAAACAAAAAATTAAAGAAAAAAGCAAAAAACATGCAGATATAAAAGATAGTAATAGTCATGCCTCATTATGCAAAGTTAGCTGGTGCAATTGTGCTTCATTTGTTACATGAATGATGGGTAAATTTTCACTTTTTCTCAAGTACACCTTGCCGTAAGATGTCCAACAAAACTGAAACCTTTTAGTTTTCACTAGATCTCTTGCCAAAAAGAATAGTCTAGAGCTCTTAGGTGTTAATTGCTCCGATACGAAAATCGGGGTGTCTTCCTCACGAGTGAAACCTAAGTGTTTTGCTTGGAGTTTTGAACATTTATTTTTATTGTTGTAAATTTTACACGATCTAAGCAAGGCTGTCTTTTGAATCGTAGAATTAAGTTCCACGAGAATAGGTGTTTTCTTTTCTCCCTCTTTTTTCCCCCTGGTTCTGAAAACATCTTTAACATCTGACTTTAGTATCTCATAGTTCACTGATTTCGATAAACAGACAACCATCTCTACAAGGTCTTCTTTGGTTTCATTCTTCTTTTTAGGAACATTCTTTAATTCAATGCCTGTTTTCCGATTTATTCTTAGTTGATCCTCTAGTTTTTCTTCCAAAATTGTGATGGTTTCTCATTCTTGTTTACTTTTTATCTCTAACTCATTAAGCTTTCTACGTAATTCCTCGTTTTGTGTTGTTAACAGGGCAATATTATTTTCAATGTTGGAGTTGCTTTGCTGAATTTCTTTAAGGTTAACTTTAATATCCTCAAGTTCCTTTTTCTGGGACTTAATTAAAGAGGTTAACATTTTTGGAATTTCATCTTTAAGTTTAGTGTCCAACAAGTTACTGACTTCCTCGTATGTCAGTTGTTTCGGAGTATGGTTTGGACTCTTTTCTATATCTAATTGAGGTCCTGGACTCTTTGACATTTTCGAAGGTTGTGCTTTTGATATTGGAGTATTATCGTTTCGGTATCTTCTTGTTATTTGTGTACAGCTACCACACATAAAAGATTTTTTCAGGGAGTCTCTATGTTCTCGAAAGTCAGCTGAGGTGTAATTAGCACACTTATAGTGTAGGTGCAATTTACAGGCCGTACAAGTTAGAAGTTCATTTTGTGTCACAGGTTTTAAGCACGAAACACACTGCATAGTAGTAAAAATTCAAATTGTTTCGGCCGCTTATATCCTAGCAAAAAACTCCAAATTAAGGTCGCCTCCAGTCCAAGTTAAGGACGCCTCTATTCTAATATATTTACTAGATAATATTACTAGGATATTATAAATGTTAAAGAGTAATACCAAAATCGCAGAGCCGATGTCCTTCCACTATAAGATCGTTGTTGCGTACGTTTGATGTACCAGGGCGGCAAGAGGCGCAAGAGTTTCGTTGATTCGATGTGTTAAGTAGCGCACACACAAAGATTTTACGCTCACGTAGAGATGCGTTGAGTTGACGTGTTACGTAGCGCGCACACAGAGATGTTGCGCGTATGCAGCGATGAAGCGCGATGACGCACCGCACCGCAGATATTGTACGTAGGGCGCTATCAGATCCTTGCACTACTCACACTTTATGAACTCCTATTATTTGTCACGGATTTAATTTCACTAAATTATATTTTATCAATTAAAATTATTATAAACAAATGTAGATTAGACACGGCTATACTTTAAAGAGGTCCGGGGGGAAGAGGCATGTCACACCTATGCCGGTAGTTGTTTGGAGCACTAAGCTCGAAGTTGTTGACGAGTGTGTTTACCTGGGACAAATAGTCCGACTAGGTAAGTCCAACTTCGACCGAGAGGTCAATCGACGGATTCAACTCGGCTGAGCAGCGTTCGGGAAGCTACGACACATCTTCTCGTCAGACATACCTCAAAACCTTAAAACGAAATTGTACAACCAGTGTGTGTTGCCAGTGATGACTTACGGATCTGAGAAATGGTCCTTCACTGCTGGCCGTATGAGGAATCTCAAGGTCGCTGAGCGAGCTATGGAGAGGGCTATGCTCGGAGTTTCTCTGCGTGATAAACTTAGGAATGAGGATATCCGCAGTAGAACCAGAGTAACCGACATAGCCCAACGGATTAATAAGCTGAAGTGGCAGTGGGCCGGCCATATAGCTCGAAGAACCGACAACCGATGGGGAAGAAAGGTTCTTGAGTGGCAGCCTCGTACCAGTAGGCGAAGTGTAGGGCGACCCCCCACGAGATGGAGTATCGACCTGGTAAGACATGCAGGAAGTCGATGGATGCTGGTGGCTCAGGACCGTGTTTTGTGGCCATTCCTTGGGGGAGGCCTATGTTCAGCAGTGGACTTATAAAAGGCTGTAATGATGATGATGATGATGATGAAAGTAAGCCTTTAAATCTTAAATATGTTAGATTGTAGACCTGGTCTAGCCCCGACGGGTCGACTAAAAACGAGATTGTCTTCAATATGACGATCAGACGGCCAGTGTTAAGTGATGTCTCAGTGATCGCGAGGGTGAAAACTGATAGAGATCACCGAACGGTTAGAGGCGTACTAAACCTTAAAGTTAAGTTGGAGAGGTCACGTCAAATGAAGTCAACGCTCCGTCCCCCTCGAGCTCTAATTCAAAACCCCGAAAACTGTCAGCTCGAATTACAAAATCGTTTTCATTGCCTAGAAGATTGTAATACACCTCGTCCTCCATCCTTTGACAAGCGGGTGGAAAACCGATACTGGAAGTCCTTCAGAAGCACTTCAATTCCGACCTCAATGGTGGCACTTCTCCGAAGGCGTGGAGCAACAATTTTTTTATATTATACTAAGCCAGCGCTTAACTACAATCCCTCCTGACTGTAAGTGGTGATGTAGCCTAAGATGGTGAAGCGTACTGACTTAACAAAAGCCTATTCACTCTTGCCTTGAAGACACTCACATTGCAATCGGATGGAAACACAGATGCTGGCAACTTGTTCCACTCCTTTGCTGTACACATAATGAATGATGTAGCAAACCGTTTTGTTCGAATGCCTGGTAAGTTAACAACGAAAGGGTAGAGACTGGCCGAACGTCTGATTGTCAGATGGTGGAAGGGAGAGGGGGGAATTAAATTATGCAATTCCTGCGCATACTTTCCGAAATGCATCCTGTAGAAAACCGAGAGGCTGACTACTTTGCGCCTACGTTCGAGGCTGGTAAGATTGTTTTTAGCCTTTCCATTGAGTCCAAAGCTGCTAGGTGGGATTTTTCAGCACCAGCCCATTTATGGCAGCAATACTCCATGCACGATTGGATTTGCGCTTTATATAAAGTAAGCAGCTGTCCCAGCGTGAAGTATCGCCGCACCTTTGCTAGGACTCCTAGTTTACTGGCAGCTGCTTTGGCTTTGAACACAATGAACCGTCCGAAGTGCAGATTTGAGGTTATCTCAACCTCCAACAACCGAAGGCGGTCGGTGTATTCCAGTGATACATTTTGTTAAGAAGGAGCCAAGATGAGCTGGCTCCTTTTTGCAGTGAAGAGACGCGCTTGTGCTTTGGAGGCGTTCCGCTTCTTGTTCTTAAAAACCCATTTGCGTCTATATAATGCTTTTGGGGTCATTACTAATCGTCAGGTACACAGAGTAAATGACTTCCAGCTACCCGAACACGCTGGTTTCTGAAAAGGCTTTAGTAGGTAGTAAGTACCATAGGCCACATAAATATAATTTTAATGTTCAATCAATTCACATAAATGACAATGAGAAATCTTTTTGTATTGTCGATATTTTGACGATGCTACAGTCCCTTCAGCGTTGCTAAACCGACTATTGGGATATGAAAATGCTGAAGTATTTGTAAATGAGGGCTGCAATAGTTATCGGAGTACAGAACCAGATTACGAAACCTATGCAACTACAGAGCGGTGGAGACAAAGAGGCCTATCTCAGAAACTCTTCACCGCTGTTTGGAAAACGTTTTCAAGTTACTAGACTGGAAAGGAAAGGTTAAATGAAACAAAATTACTATAATAACTACATATTAATATTAAACGAATGCTTTTCATGAACATAACGAATGGACAAGATCGAAGTTAATTTCATTCGATTGTAGGATCTAGCCTACTTCCGACGAAATCGAGTTCTGAATCAATCGAAATTGATGTGCACTTCAGAAATCGAAGCTAACCTGGCCTTTTCTGCCACAAAGGCGGCGGCTAAATTTCATATTCATTACATTTGAAATAAATGAACCAAACTACAGAAATTCCAAAAAGTGGAAAAATAAAAAACAACAATCTGATCCTATAGTAAGAGTTACCTACGTTTTTTCCTTTTGAGGTACGGAACCCTAAAAAGAGTTAAAAATGGAAAAAATTATAGAACAAACGATATTAAATAGATGCATTGTTTTATGTATCAATATAATACTCTAGAAACTGATAAATTTCTATTTAAAAGTAACTTCTTAATTAAATGAGGGCATCCACGACTTTTTCAGCCACCAGGGCGGCGCTACCGTACAGTGAGGTAAAATATTTGACAGATTTCATAGCGGGGACGATAATTTCTTAGGAAAATGTAATATTTAAAGTTTATTTCTGTATTATTAGTTATATTTTATATTAATTACATTAGAAATGAATAAACCAAACTATAAATATAACTAAAAGCCGATTTTTTTTTAAAAAGAGTTATAAAATGCAAAAAATTAAAAATTAAAATTACTGACGCGTTGTGTTATGTATTAATATAATACTCTAGATAATGATAAACTATTATTTAAAACGAATTTCTCAATTATCTGACATTGTGTGACAATAAACTTTACCTCAGTCACAACTAGCGACATCTGGTGAGTGGAAGATTATTAGCCCTCATTATATTATGTGACAAAAAACTTATTATCAGTCCCAACTAGCGACATCTGGCGACCTGAATGTTATTAGACCTCATTGAATAGTGGCACAGAATATAAAATGGTGATTCAAAACGGGATTCTTGAAATTGAAGTCTTTGGCTACTCGCCGCTAATAACCTTACCTTTTTACTTGTTGTGCTGCACGCTTAAACTTCAATAAACGCATTTATTTCTTTCTTTATTTCTTTAAATATTAGTTATATTTTAGATTAATTAGATAAGAGAAATGAATAAACGAAACTACGATTATGCTTAAAAGCAAAGAATAAATAATAGTACAATAAAAATATATTTATCATAAAAGTTTAAAATGTGTAAAAGATTGAAGAATACAGCACTGCAGAATTGTCTTATGTAACATACAATAGGAACCGATAAACTTATAATTAAATTGAAAAGCAACTTTTTATTGATGAATGATGATGACCCTGTGTGATATCTCCTGCGTTACAGATTTTTTTTTTTAGTACAAAGTACCGACATCTGGTGAGCGCAAGACAGTTCTTATTCTAAGTGATGCCGCCCTGCCCTGGTGGCAGAAAAAGTTTAAGAAGCTCTCACAACGAGATGGCGCTTATTATATATAAGACCATAATATGGTCTTGAATATTATTCATTATAAATGTGGATTGCTAAAAAGGGCTACAAAATTTTATTTTATAATATTTAATACATCCCATACCTAATAAAATGTATTAAACTAAATCTATAACAGATCTAAATAATGAGATTTCATGTCAAGGGTATTTGTAATAAAAAATATGGTAACATTTATATCAATATGGCGTAGCGTCCATAGGCCAAGGCTACTACGAGCTGTCAAACGGTTGTTGACTTTCGCAGTTTCGCAGTTGCGGTCGCAGGTTTTCGTCAAGGCGTTTGTTCGTTGAATTGGTGATAGTAACAAAAATAGTGTCAATAATCTTTTTTGCGAAATATGCGTTTATCGTTATAAAAAAAGAACCATCTGTGAATAATAAAAATAGTGACATAAGTGTGATATTTTTTATAATTTTGTTACGAATACCTATCCTCTATTAAAAACATTCGGTTAGTTCTATAATTTCCGATGAACATTTATATTTTGGAATACAGCCTATAATTTTCGCCGTGCTTACACACTCATTTTTTCCAGTAACTCCGTGCTTTTATAAATATTAAATTGTGAAATTAAGTCAAATAGTTTTCCTGCTCATATTTATAGCAATAAATAAATATAAGCGGTGCAATTGTGCTTTTGGGATGAGTAACGAATGTAACAGAAATGGATTTTCCTGGTATTAGTGGACAAACTTACCCCCTGCTTTGAAGGTAAGATAAATTTTCTAAATATATTTAAAATTGAAATTCAATTGCTTACATATTCATATGTTATCGGTTTTGCTAAAAACATATTAAATAATATTTACGATCATTTTTGTGTAGAAACTAGAAACAATTTTTTTCTTAGTTGCATTTTTTATTTGATACATGATAAGTATTTATTGTTTGACAATGATTTTATTATTGATGGTGGTAATATGTTTATGGGACACTGCTCGTTATTTATTAAATAATCATGTTACATATTGAATATTATGTAATTTCAACCCCACGCAAACATTTTTTAGTATGTAAAGAACAAAATATGAGCTACATTATATTGCATATATATTATGTTTATATACCGAGGGCTTAGAATATTATTCTAAGACCGAGGGTATATTTTATTTATTCTGTTTGTTGTAATCGCCAGTATAAAAATGTGCAAAATAACTACTAATTGGTCGGCAAGATTCACGATTGGATAGCAAAGCCTACATTTTGGTGTTTTATTTTCAGTCATTGATTTATTTAATGCACTTAAAAAAAAAGTAAAACACTAATAAAAAAGATTAGAAAATAAAATTCACCCTTAGACTAAATTATGAAAACCTGCTTTGTACGACTATTAGCAAGACATAAAAAAACATGTTAATCATGTATAATCTATATCTATATTATGCTACTAATTTAAATGCAGTTCGTACAGATAAACGCAATTTGCAGATGTGCAATAATTAAACCATGCACAATGCAGATGCATGTGACCTTCGCATCGTTTTTTTCCCTCGAAAGATCAGGTTACGGGCGCGGTCTTAGAAATTGCGCCAGTCACAGTGCTCCGGTTGGGCGCTGTAGCAAAAAATAGGGTGACCACGTTTGAGGACTTTTCAAATTTTAATAAAGAAAAAATTCATTTATCGCATGTTATGACGGATATTATTAATACTGAAAATATTTGAATCTTTTTAAAGAAATCGTTAAAGTTCACTTATAATTACAGTGATAAATTTGTAATCTCTTAAATTCGGAAGTCTTGACGTAATCCAGTCGTGATACGATAGAGTTTATTTATATCATTTTAGCAAATTACATTAAACATTTTATTAACTACAGCATGTAAATAATATTCTCCATAACACTCCATGTTTATCTCGTCTTTAAAGCAGACATAAAAATAACTGAATACTTTTACTAATTTAAGTATCTTATTCGGAAAAATCCGCTTTGCACTATTAACGTTTCATGTATTGTTCATACACCATACAGATGATAAAGATTCATAGTACCTGCGGACAGAACGTTCTTTTTAACTTTCTTCCCGAAAAATGTAAATAAAATAACGTGACCCTGATATTTTACACTTCATCATCATCATCATTACAGCCCTTCACAAGTCCACTGCTGAACATAGGCCTCCCCCAAAGAATGCCACAAAGCACGGTCCTGAGCCACCTGCATCCATGTTTTTTACACTTAATAAGGCTAAATTTAATCTATTAGCCTTACTGTCTATATTGTTGATTTATTTCAGATTCTGAAAACTTTTAAAAATCAGTGTAGACCACGATTTCAAAGCATTTATTCGAAAAAAAAAATGCTTAACTTATTTCTCCCACATGACGATATCAACTTTTTTTTAAATATTTTCTTTATACATATAAAAACTAACTTCTTAGTCATATATTCGAATTGTTTACCTCATGTTTTTATTTTATTTGAATAATCGTATTTCATAGCTAAGGTATCAACATTTCAATCATCTGCGTGTAATACTAGTAGTGTAGTAAAAGCCTTGTGGCAGTTAATATCTATTTGCCACCGAGGTTAGTTCCATAAGCGATTCCGTTTTGTCGAATCTGTTATGAAACACTATAAAAATGAAAACATCCGTCGACTGTCCCGAAACGTCCCGCTATCCTAAGCAAAACCTCACAGATGGCAGCCCTAACCACGCTTCACGCTCCCCTAACTTCGCGGCATCTCATCTACCTTTGAACCAAGAATTAGAAGCGTATCATTCGCACCGTGCTCTCATAACTTTCCAAATTAGAACCAGTGCTAATTGTAGAGATACAGTTCAAACGGTAACTGGGACACGGATCGCTGCTCGTGGACGGGAAAGTGTGCAAAAAATGCGTTAATTGTATTTTTTTTTTTAATTAAACAGAGCCTATGTTTGAATCGTGGTTAACGTTATACTTAATGTAATGTTCCGGCTACGGTTAACGGTACAGTTTGGTTTCATTTCTCGAATACGCTCTTAGGATTGTTTAATTGAATTTACGCAATGTCTTGACGCAATTTCTGACAAATTTCTTACACTTTTTTTAGAATTGAAAATTTATAAAATCCCCGAAAAGAACTAACTAACCGCTAACAAAACAGCTGATGACGTTGAAACGGCTGAACCAATATTGATAAAACATGTCTAAGAATCACCGCTAGAAAACCTGCTTTTAAATAAAAAAAAAACTGCACCCAAATCGGTTCATCCGTTTAAGAGCTACGGTGTCACAGACAGACACACACACATATCGGTCAAACTTATACAGCCCTCATTTTGCTTCGTATGTAAATAAAACTTAAACACTAACTATAAGCACTTACCATCAGGTGAGCCGCATGCTCTTTGCCCTCGTATTAAAAAGAACTGGTAGTAAATAACTCCTGGCTGCTGCAGCCTATATATTGTATCTATATTTTGATTCTTAATCGAGGATTTTAGATGTCTATGGGCCTCAATGTCCATTTACCATCAGGTAAGTGTCACTGTGTGCTCGTTTGTCACCGTTATTCTATAAAAAAAGCCTTTGGACACTTACAACCAACTTCAAATCAAGAACGCTACTGATACGAGTACGTTGCCATTTCTAAGGATTCTCTTGCCGAGTTTCTATTGTTAGCAATAATTTATAAATAACAATTAAACATAATATATTGAATGACCCTAATTTTAATGTAATTGCCTTTTGAAGCGTACATCTAACTTTAATAAATGTAAATCGGATTTCCGCTTTTGTATCATTGAATTTCCGGTAATATTTTTACTGTAATAGTTTCGGATTTGACTAATAATGGCCGTCACGACCCAAGCTGGTCATTCGGTTACAAAATGTCAAGAGGTCAAGAGTATAAGAGACTTGAGTGTTTGTGTAAAGTGTCCTATATATAAAGTACTCTGTGGTGCAAATACTAAGTAAAAAGTGATTATGTATACGACAATTAGCTTAGAGTTATGAACAGATTAAAATAAAAGTGATATGATGTAATCTAAGTAAATTTTATTATTTGCTAACACTATATTTAAAACATTTTCGTGTTCTTTTACGAGCCGTTTTGCAGTAAATCGAGTGCATGAATACCACTTTCTTAAAACAAAATACATTCCAGTTCCTATTTGTAAACCGTTTTAAAGATTTTAGTTATTTATTTTAAGTCATCCTAAGTTACTGAATGAATAGTTTGTAATATAAACTGTTTGTACATGCACCTCGTATGTAATAAAACGGATCGTTTACGGAGAACGAAACGTTTCTAAAATAAACGGTCAGAAGATAGAATGCCTCACACAGCCTGTGATTATACTGACTCTCTTCTCTATATGCTTTAAACTGAAACACAGCAGTGCACGCACTGCTATTTAATAATGGTTAAAGCTCCTGGGGTGGTTAGGCTGCTATTCCTTAATTTATGGATGAATGTATGATCGCTGTTCACCAGTGTAGAAAGAACGAACTGTAACCTTTTGGCGTTGCGGTAGTAAACTTTCCCTAATAATGAGACGCTCTCACCTAGATAATTAAGCTAGTGGACTGTTGGGGGGGGGGGGGGGGGGGTGATTGCATCGTGGAGAGATTTTATTTTGTTTTAATTTTATTACATGCTGCATGCATGCTGCTCCATGGCAACAAGGGCCTCCCCCAAAGATTGCCTCGAAGGGGGTATTTGCTCTAGTTGTCACCATGGCTTGTCAAGCGCAGCTTTATTTATTATTATTGAGTGCTTCACAGGAAGATGCTGCGACCCATCTCCTGTTTCAGATAAACATGGAATTATTTAGTGTAGCTAATTCTCTTATGCCGCCATTACACTATAAGAAATAATTGCTTTTTATTTTTTATTTTTAAAACGTTGTGAAACCCCCACACTAGGATTTTCTCCTGTATCGTGAAGGCAGTTTACATACATAAATTGCACAAAGACAAACATTCAGACCGGGATCAAGTATTTGTAATCTATACAAATATGTACTTGATCCGTGCAGGATTCGAATCTGCAACCCTCAGTGTCGCAACTCATTGCTAAACCACTGCGCCACGGAGCCGTCTAAATTTAATTATTGTTGTGTCACAGTAAAAACATGAGCATTTTAAATCACTTTTCGCAATTGCATTCTTTAAAATGATCCACACGACTTGCGAATGTCCCATCTTGGGTCGTCCACCGTCCAGTGGCGAGCGAAGCGGACGACGACGACCCAGTATGGTTACGCAGAAACCGCACTACGTGATCCCACTTCCAATCGGTGTATCGTACACGAGAAACGTTCCAAGGGCGCTGTCTGGCATTTCAGTTCGATCGATGAGCCGGCGGTAACTTAGTGGTAAAGGTGTTCACTTTTGATTCCACTGTGGAGAAAAGATGATCATGAATAGAATAGAATTTTATTGCACACAAGTAGTAAAATTAAAAATTTTGTACAACTGACTTACTGGTACATAAAATGAGATCACCAATATAGTCGAATTCAATTACATGGGCATTATTAAGGATAACTCAAAAACTACTAGATCAGATCTTGATCAAATTTAATCATCAAAATCGGTTCGCCTAGAAAAAAGTTCTGAGGTAACACACAAAAAAAAACATAGAGTCGAATTGAGAACCTCCTCCTTTTTTTAAGTCGGTTAAAGATTACGTTAGTACTATTATTTATTCTGTGATAGAACTGGAAAAGTTTCTGGTAAACATAATAATTATAACCTAACAAAAGTCCACTACTGAAAGTAATTCGTGCAATGATTGTATACAACATAAATTATATCGTACAGCCTATTAAAGTCTACTGCTGAACAACGAACCCCCCTTAGATTGCCTCGGGGATATTTGCCATAGTTACCACGCGTGGCAAGCGGGTTGCCAATCGCTGTTTTCTTTATTTTTAGTCATTAGGAAGACGCTGCTGCCCATCTCCTGATTTGTTTCCCTCTGTCGCCTCTTACGACACCCACGGGATGATATGGGGAAGTGGATTTGCTTACACCGCCACTACACGGTTTAAATTTATTATATCCTACTAATATAATATTACTAATTCTAATATTATAAATGTGAAAGTTTGTGAGGATGTATAGATGTTTGTTACTCGTCTACGCAAAAACTACTGAATGGGTTTTAATGAAACTTTACAATAACATAGCTCATATATCAGAATAAAACATAAGCTATAATTCATAAAAATATTGTGTACAAATGAGCAATATATAACGATAAATCTACACTCTATACAAATAAATAAAATTGAAGTGTCTGTTTGTAATGTCAAAATTACAGCTTTTTACTAAATGCATATGAAAGTATATACGGTACTAATAACAAAAATACAATTGTTGAAGTTTTTGTCTCTCTGTATGTCTGTCCGTCTGTCTGTCTGTCTGTTTGTTCCGGCTAATCTCCGAAACGGCTGGACCAATTTTGACGGGATTTTCACTGGCAGATAGCTGATGTCACAAGGAGTAACTTAGGCTACTTTTATTTTAGAAAAAGAATTAGGGTTCCGCGCAGAAAAATTAAAACTCCAAATAACACGCGGGCGAAGTCGCGGGGAACAGCTAGTTATTAATAATAATAATCTTTGTTATATTATAATAGATTTGCTAGTTGGTGGCAGATAGAAGTAAACGGTGGTATCAACACATACGGAATCATAGGCGGAAATGGGACCTGTTAGATCGTAGGTCTGAAATTTAAAAAATGCTTTCATTTATCTTATCTATACAAATAAATAAAATTGAAGTGTCTGTTTGTAATGTCAAAATTACGGCTTTTTACTAAATGCATATGAAAGTATATGCGATGCTTATAACAAAAACACAATTTTTTAAATTTTTGTCTGTCTGTCTGTCTGTCTGTTTGTTCCGGCTAATCTCTGAAACGATTGGACCGATTTTGACGGGACTTTCACTGGCAGATAGCTGATGTCATAAGGAGTAACTTAGGCCACTTTTATTTGCGAAAAATGAATTAGAGTTCCGCGCATAAATTTAAAACCCCAAATAACACGCGGGCGAAGTCGCGGAGAACAGCTAGAATATATATTATACTGAAAAAATCTGTCATCTGCGAGCTATTTTGGCTTGAACACGCATCACGCAAAAACCTGTGAATCAATTTGGATGGGTCTTTCACTGGCAGATAGCTCATGTTATAAGAAGAAGTTTAGGCTACTTTTATTTTAGGGTTCCGCACAAAAAACGTGGTACGTGGTAGAGCCATGCTGCTGCTATATTACTGGTATAGTTGTAGCACGAATGGGTCGTCTCAACCGGGGAAGGACCACGCTCTCACAGAGTACCAGCGTAAAATAGCAGCTTAACGCTGCTGTGTTTCGTATGGTGAGTGTAGAGAACATTCCATCTTAGTCCTCACGGGTGACGGGTGACGACGCATCTGCATTTTGATTCGTAATCGAGGATAGATGTAGATGTCTATGGGCCACAGCAACCACTTACCATCAGGTGGACTGTGTGCTCGTTTGTCACCCTTATCCTATAAAAAAAGTCCACGCGGGCGAAGTCGCGGGGAACAGCTAGTTCTATATAATTTAATAATTTATTACCATCTATCAAAAGTGAATTATTGAACTGATTGGCAAAAGCAGTTTCTTCAACTATTTAGAGTTGTTATCAGGTTGGTGCTGCTGCCCATCTGCTGTTACAATTTCACAAGTATTGAATGTCTTATCAGCTTTTTTTCTTTTTTTTCCCCAAAAAAGGTTTTGTTACTCAAATCCATGTCATTAAAAAAATTCTTATATATCTATAAGACTTTAATAAAGTTTTGACAGGAACTTGCTGCACCTTTACCCAATATCATCCCGTGAGTGTCATAAGAGGCGACAGAGGTAAACAAATCAGATGTGCAACAGTGTCTTCCTAATAACGGTTAAAAAAATACGATTGCCAACTAGCTTGCCAAGCGTGGCAACTATGACAAATATCCCCATTATGAGGCAATCTAAGGGAAGGCCTGTGTTCAGCAGTGAACTTTAATAAGCTGTAACGGTATACTTGACACTGGCAAATGTACAACCTTACCGGTCCAATACCAAAAAAAACTATTTAACGATGTGACATCTTGTTATTTACACGATGGCAAAATAACGGTCAGATAATGGACACATTTGTAACTCAATAATCAATATGTGCCGGACAAAAAACTGGCCGGCTAAATAAATATGCTAATATTGTATGGCACCTAACGTTTTTGTGTCTAACTACCGGTAACCAACGGGTCTGATTTTCGATTCAATATTATATTATATAGAATAGAAACAGAAACTTTTTTATTCAATATAGATTATAAATAATATTTATTGAAAGTCACTTTTATGCTTAATTAACCGCTAGTTCGGAAATACCAGGCCCTGATAAGAATCAGCAAGAAATCCAGCGGGATATTTTTATTAAAAAAACAGTTTACAATCATTTAACGCAATTAACAACACAAAAATTAAAAATGGCTTGGTAGCGTTGATGTCCGTGCTTTGTTATAGTATTTAATGTTCTAAGATAATATTTAATAAGAACTAGTGGTCGTTCAGCGGTAGAATTTCGACAGTAATTCATTAATTTTTTTAAGTAAGTTTGTTAAATATGGAAGTTGTATTTCACTATTTCTAAACTTCCACGTGGAATTTATTACGATCGGATTTCATGGGTTTTAACTATTTGCGCGGAACCCTTAATATTTTTTTAAAATAAAAGCCTAAGTTACTCCTTATAACATCAGCTATCTGCTAGTGAAAGTCTCGTCAAAATCGGTCTAGCCTTTTCGAAGATTAGCCGGAACAAACCGACAGACAGCCAGGCAGACAGATAAACAGACAAAAATTTTTAAAATCGTTTTTTTGTTATAAGTACCGTATAATATACTTTCATATGCATTTAGTAAAAAGCTGTTATTTTGACATTAGAAACAGACACTTCAATTTTATTTTTGTATAGATAGGTATTACTTATGTGAAGGTTTTTAAAAAGTACGTATTTATAAAGTACCTATTTATGGTACTCTATCACATATAAATCGCAAAACGAATATGAATTTGACGCATAAAGAGACCATCTTCTAGATCAACTTGCGGGATACATTCTTCTAATTTAAAATGAAATTTAAGATTAACCTAACAACATAACATAAAGCTTATTTTACAACTGGTTTACCGATAGAGTCGAATGCTGGATTCGAACTCACGACTTCTTATTGATAACAAAATAAATATATATAGTTATGTATACCTGAATGAGACCCGGTGAGAACCGGAGACCCTTTTTACTGAAAACAAGGCATTCCATCGTAGTCCTCAGGGGTGACAACGCATTTGCATTTAGAATTTTAATCGAAGATAAATGTAGATTTGTTTGGACCACTGCATCTACTTACCATCAGGTGTACTGTGTGCTCGTTTGTCACCCCTTTCTATATAAAAAAAATGATGGTGCTATTTTATGCTAGTATTCTGAGAGAGCGTGGTCTTACCCCGGTCGAGTCAACCCATTCGTGCAACTACCACTCTACCACGTTAAAGGTAGAAAAGGAGTCCTGTAGGACCTGTAAGAGTGGCATATAATTCTATCTATAATATAAATATTCATTGAAACTACGAAAATGTTTTACCTAACTCCGTTCTCCGCGGCATCATTGTATAGGTTTCCTAAGTCTCAGCTGATCCGTTTTTATGAAACGGTTTACGTGTCTTGTCGATATACGTGATGCAATGACAATGCTATCTTATCGGATATTCTTGTAATGAATGTGATATTGTGAATTGTTTTAAAAATAAATTTTATTATGCGATGGAATGATAGTGCATCATTGAAAACGTGAAACAAAATTTGTAGACTTACTCTGTTTTTACTATAAAGTACGCATTTAAATGCAGTGGTGATATACTCGTCGGTAACCATTAAGTATCTTATCGTAAATTTTTTTTATTTATTTATTTAATCATGATTGTTAACACCTTAATAACTGGGGTAAGAAAGGGCGGACTTAATACCTAACGGCATTCTCTGCCAGTCAACCCGTGGAGTGATGAGATTTTGTGGCAGGTGTAAATACATTTATTTATTTTATTTATTTATTTACACACACATACAACATACACAATCATTACAGGGTGAGCACCCTAATTCGACAGTGTAGCCAACGATACAGTATGATATGCTATTTTACTGAGCTCACTCAGTAAAATATAAATACATATATAAAATACATATATATATATATATATATATATATATATATATACATACATACACACTAAAATATACATATAATATACAAAAACTTTACATATAGTGTATGTAAATATATGAACAAAATATGTATCATATATAGATATACGAATATATATGTTATATATGATTATAAAATAATCATATAAAAAAAAGGAACGCCTGTAAAGACAGAGGTAGAAATTAATAAATAAATAAAAATAAAATAAAAAATAAAAATATATACTGTATGTCTTAAGCACAAAGCGCGTAGATATGTTCTAATTGCGCCTAAAAAATCAAGATTCCAACGTTTTGTCGCATAAAATCGTATCAAACAATTATATTGAACAATGACATAAAAAGCACATTGTCATAAAGATAAATGATCGTTGAACTTATTTTTTTTTTAAATCGATTAATTGCTATTTCTACATAAAAAAGTTGTTTTAGTGGCTTATAGTGTAGATTTATCAAGTCCGCATGGAGTAGTAAACACGATAACTTTTGAAAATATCAATTGTTTAACTCAATCTATTGCATACCTTAAGCGAAAGCGCAGGGTATGTTCTACTATCGCCTACAAATTAAGATTCCAACGTTTTATCGAATAAAATCGTATCTAGCAATCATATTATACATATAAATGATATAAAAAGCACATTGTTAGAAAGATAAATGATTGTTGAACTTATTAATATTTTTTTTAAATCGATTAACTGCTATTTTTAAATAAAAAAGGGGTTTTAATGGCTTATGGTGTGGATTTATCAAGACCGGAAGGCTTGTAAACACTCTAACTTTTGAAAATATCAATTGTTTAACTCAATCTATTTTTTAATCTCTTCATCTATCATGTGGGAAGCCACTGAATGTAAATGGCAGTGTAATTTTGTTTTGTTTAGCTATAATTAATTTTTTTCGGCTCCAAAATGGCGAAATTTTCGTTGATTTGGTAGCCTTGTATGTAAAATTAATTCTGTAAAGGGAGCTAAAGCCACAGAGTAGTTTACTCACTCACTCAGTTCGACGCACAGAGTACTTTTTATATACTGGTCAGTCGCCGTCGTGAGTGGACATCGTTTCGGATGTTTGCAGCGGCTCAAAAAGATCGCTGTACAAATACACAATATTCGAATATCCAAATTTCTTAAATACCTGATTATAATAATAATAAGAGATTTTTTATTACAATATTTTAAAAGCACAGAATAAATAATAGTAGTACGTACTAAAAGTAAGTAGTATCAATTTTTTTGTCATGGGTGACATTTTCATGGTTTTCGAGTGTTGAAACCGATAGGGTTGTCGAAATGTAAATCCAAGATGGCGGCCGCAATAGGTATAAATTTTTTCATCATGGGTGTCATTCTCATGGTTTTCGAGGGTGTAGAAGCCGATAGTGCTGTCGAAATGTAAATCCAAGATGGCGGCTGAATTAGGTACCAATTTTTTCATCATGGGTGTCATTTTCATGGTTTTCGAGGGTGTTGAAGCCGATAGTGCTGTCGAAATGTAAATCCAAGATGGCGGCTGCAATAGATATCAATTTTTTCATCTTGGGTGTCATTTTCATGGTTTTCGAGGGTGTTGAAGCCGATAGTGCTGTCAAAATGTAAATCCAAGATGGCGGCTGCAGTAGGTATCAATTTTTCATCATGGGTGTCATTTTCATGGTTTTCGAGGGTGTTGAAGCCGATAGTGCTGTCGAAATGTAAATCCAAGATGGCGGCTGCAATAGATATCAATTTTTTCATCTTGGGTGTCATTTTCATGGTTTTTGAGGATGTTGAAGCCGATAGTGCTATCGAAATGTAAATCCAAGATGGCGGCTGCAATAGGTATCAATTTTTCATCATGGGTGTCATTTTCATGGTTTTCGAGAGAGTTGAAGCCGATAGGGTTGTCGAAATGTAAATCCAAGATGGCGGCTGAATTAGGTACCAATTTTTTCATCATGGGTGTCATTTTCATGGTTTTCGAGGGTGTTGAAGCCGATAGTGCTGTCGAAATGTAAATCCAAGATGGCGGCTGCAATAGATATCAATTTTTTCATCTTGGGTGTCATTTTCATGGTTTTCGAGGGTGTTGAAGCCGATAGTGCTGTCAAAATGTAAATCCAAGATGGCGGCTGCAGTAGGTATCAATTTTTCATCATGGGTGTCATTTTCATGGTTTTCGAGGGTGTTGAAGCCGATAGTGCTGTCGAAATGTAAATCCAAGATGGCGGCTGCAATAGATTTTCATCTTGGGTGTCATTTTCATGGTTTTTGAGGATGTTGAAGCCGATAGTGCTGTCGAAATGTAAATCCAAGATGGCGGCTGCAATAGGTATCAATTTTTCATCATGGGTGTCATTTTCATGGTTTTCGAGAGAGTTGAAGCCGATAGGGTTGTCGAAATGTAAATCCAAGATGGCGGCTGCAATAGATATCAATTTTTTCATCATGGGTGTCATTTTCATGGTTTTCGCGGGTGTTGAAGCCGATAGTGCTACCGAAATGTAAATCCAAAGTGGCGGCTGCAATGGGTATCAATTTTTTTATCATGGTGTCATTCTCATGGGTTTCGAGGGTGTTGAAGCCGATAGTGCTGTCGAAATGTAAATCCAAGATGGCGGCTGAAGCAAGTACCAATTTTTTTATCATGGGTGTCATTATCATGGTTTTCGAGGGTGTTGAAGCCGATAGTGCTGTCGAAATGTAAATCCAAGATGGCGGCTGCAATAGATATCAATTTTTTCATCATGGGTGTCATTTTCATGGTTTTCGAGGGTGTTGAAGCCGATAGTGCTGTCGAAATGTAAATCCAAGATGGCGGCTGCAATAGATATCAATTTTTTCATCTTGGGTGTCATTTTCATGGTTTTTGAGGATGTTGAAGCCGATAGTGCTGTCGAAATGTAAATCCAAGATGGCGGCTGCAATAGGTATCAATTTTTCATCATGGGTGTCATTTTCATGGTTTTCGAGAGAGTTGAAGCCGATAGGGTTGTCGAAATGTAAATCCAAGATGGCGGCTGCAATAGATATCAATTTTTTCATCATGGGTGTCATTTTCATGGTTTTCGCGGGTGTTGAAGCCGATAGTGCTACCGAAATGTAAATCCAAAGTGGCGGCTGCAATGGGTATCAATTTTTTTATCATGGTGTCATTCTCATGGGTTTCGAGGGTGTTGAAGCCGATAGTGCTGTCGAAATGTAAATCCAAGATGGCGGCTGAAGCAAGTACCAATTTTTTTATCATGGGTGTCATTATCATGGTTTTCGAGGGTGTTGAAGCCGATAGTGCTGTCGAAATGTAAATCCAAGATGGCGGCTGCAATAGATATCAATTTTTTCATCATGGGTGTCATTTTCATGGTTTTCGAGGGTGTTGAAGCCGATAGTGCTGTCGAAATGTAAATCCAAGATGGCGGCTGCAATAGATATCGATTTATTCATCATGGGTGTCATTCTCATGGTTTTCGCGGGTGTTGAAGCCGATAGTGCTGTCGAAATGTAAATCCAAGGTTGCAGCTGCAATGGTTATCAATTTTTTCATGATGGGTGTCATTTTCATGGGTTTCGAGGGTGTTGAAGCCGATAGTGCTGTCGAAATGTATTTAAACTACTTTAAAAAATTCCGTATAATCATGTTATACGTAGTTTTTTATGCGCTTAAGGTATGCCCAATTGGATTTACCAATTTTTTATTTTTTAATCTCTTCATCTATCATGTGGGAAGCGATGGATTGTAGATGGCAGTTTAATTTTCTTTTGTTTAGCTATAATTAATTTTTCCAGCGTAGAAATCTCGAAATTTTCGGTGTTTTAAGCAGCCTTGTAATCATTTATTTTACTAAATAGACCGCCTCACTCACTTCGGCCATTCGGCCTCAGCCGCCGTCATGAGTGGATACTGTTTCGGTTTGTTTGCAGCGGTTCAAAAAAGATCGCTGTACAAATACAAAAATATTCAAAAACCAAATTTGGTACACATACTTGATTAGTTTAATAATCACAGAATTTTTATTACAATATTTTAAAAGCACAGAATAAATAATAGTATTACGTACTAAAAGTAAATAGGATGTATATATTTAATTATATTTATACTTAAATACGTCTTGGACTTTATGGAGTGACCTGAATATGATGATCATATGATGTTTTACTAAAATAAGTGATATTCATTCTGTAAATACTAGGAACAGACACAAGCTTATACCAGTTACTCGACTCCATCGAGTCAGTAATTCATTCTTGGGGCGATGTATACGCTTTTACAACAAAATTCCAGAAAATATACAAAATTTGACCTGCTCAAAGTTCAAAAATTTATTAAACTAAGTTTGTATAAAAAGGGTTATTATAGTATTAAAGAATTTATAGATGATAATAACCCCTGGAAATGAGGTGATCGCTACCAAGCTATTTCTAATTTGTTGTGTTGTTAATTTGTGTAACATACATGATTGTAAGCTGTTATTTAAAGAAAAGTCCCGCTGGGTTTCTTGCTGGTTCTTCCCACGACAGAGGTTTTTTTTCGAACCAGTGGTAATTATACAAAAGAGTGACTTTCAATAAGTATTATTTATAATCTATATTGAACAAAAAAGTTTCTGTTTCTGTTTCATATGAGCATTTATGAGTCGTGCACTTTTGGATTTTCCAAACTTTTTTTTTAATTGAAGTTTGACATAAATTATTGGAAAATTGGAAGTATAATAATAAGGTTATTAGTGAAAAGTTGTGTGTATTTAAACTACTTAAAAAAATTACGTATAATCATGATGTACGTAATTTTTTAATGCGCTAAGGGCATGCACGATTGGATTTACCAATAGTTTTTATTGAAATTGCAAATAATAAAATATCTAAACGTATCAAAATATATCATCATAATTCTTAACTTCCAACATCGCTTCGTTTCAAAAGAAAGTCATGTACCAACTTTTTACATGACTTATTGTAAGTTCGTTTAAAAAACCTGTGCCTGTTCTAAAGATGATGATACAACCCGCAAAAGACGTGTATGGGATACCAATGTCCTGTTACGCCTAGATTTCGGGCAGAGGTATCTAGAAATGAACGTTTTGTTTTAAAACGTTTTATTTTAAAATCTATTCAAATGAAGGACGAGCGCGATTCTAGTCATAGTCATAGTCATAGTAATTTATTCCATTGATAACAAAATACATTGTGTTGGAAATTACAAGTTAATTCAATAAAATTTAAAAAATAACATTATCATTCATGCAATAGTCAATCAATTATCCACATCAAAATAATAAAATTACAATAATAGGAAATAATATAATTACAATAAAGACATATTATGTCAAAATATAAAATTACAATAAAGAAATTTGTCGAAATAATAAGATTACAAAAAGGAATATGTCAGTTTTTTAACTATATTTTATCATCAGTCATTTAGAATTTACAAACTCTTCTACACTATAAAAACTATTTTCCAGAAGATACGACCTCAATCTGTTTTTAAATTGGATCACATTTGTTGTGCATTTTAAATAATTTGGCAATTTATTAAATAGTCTGACCGCTTGATATCTTGCACAATGTTTAATTATCTGTAGGTTAGGCTGTATCAGGTTCGCAATATCTTTTCGCCTAGTGCCATGACGCTTTACCCTTTCTTCTGCGGTTTCATATCTATCTAAATTTTTAACAAGGTCTGTAAGAAGAACTAGAATGTACAGACATGGCGCAGTGTTACTTATGGTGAGTGTAGAAATCCGGAGACTTGGAACTGAAAACGAGACATTCCATCTTAGTTCTCAGGGGTGACAACACATCTGTATTTTAATTACTAATCTAAAATGTAGATGGCTATGGGCCACAGCATCCACTTACTGGTGGACTGTGTGCTCGTTTGTCATCCTTATTTTATAAAAAACGCTCATGTCATCCTTACGTGTTAAACAAGTCATGAGACATCAAATGAGAGTATCATATGCCTCATAATTCTTAGTAATTAAGAAGTCTAGTCTAGTGTATCAAACACACGTAGAATATTTTTCAATAATTGATCGTCGTTTCACATTTCTTAGTGTAGGAAACGCTAGTCATTAGCCAAACTGAACGTCAATTAAAACTAAACACGTATCTTCCTGTGTTTCACGAACGCAGTCTGTTAGACGTCAGGCAGACAGGAATATAGCAAATTGTGTACGTACTTTCACCATTGCGTATTTATTGTTGACGCATACGAAGGCCGGAGAGAAAGTTAACACCGGCTGTGTTCTTAACTATTAACGTGGCATATGATTTTAACCGATTTCAAAAAAGTAGGTGGTTCTATATTCGATGCGTATGATTTTTTATGTATGTTAACGAATTGAATTGATTTTGTTTTTAATTAAATATGTTTTGCCGCAAGAGTAGTCTACTTAAAATTGGAAAAAAATTAAAATGTTTTTATTATTACTATCTAGATATTCCCGTTTACTAGTTGCTTGTTACTACTGGTTAACTTGAGCTTGTGATATTTTTAGTCAATAAATAAACTTTAAAATAAAAAAGTAAAACTCCAGAATAAAAACTAAAAAATAATAATAAAATAATTTGCACAAAATACTTTCTAAAGTCAAGCGTGACGATACGACAAGTCCTTCTTACAACGAGAACACCAATCTTCAGCGGGACTAATGAAGAAGATGAAATAGTTCCAGTTTTGACAGTTAAACGTTACTTCCACAGTAGGATTTTCTCTTGTATCGTGGAGCAGTTTACATAAATAAATTGGACAAGGACAAACATCTAGACCCGGAACAGTTACTTGTAGGCACTGTAGGTAACTCATTGCAAAGCCACTGCGCTAAGGAGCCATCTAATAGATCACATTCCATAGGATTAGTAAACGGAAGTACTAGGTACAACTCATAAAATAAGTACCATCGACCACTAATAAAAAACTAGATACACAATCTGTAAAAAATGTCCTTATCGAATGAGCGCCAACTCGAACATTTGGGTGCGCTTTTAATTTGTACGTAGCTTTCTAAATACAACTTTAGGCAATGCATTTAAGGTTGAATTTACATTAATGTATATTTATGTCTACTAGAATTACGTCAAAACCATTGGCGACAGTTTTTAGAGCACTTTTGCATGGAATTGTGTATCTAGGTTTTTATTACTCATCGATGATAAGTACGGTTGCCTAAGAAAAAAGGTTTTCTAGTGGCAGTCTAAAACAGCAAATGCTCATCGTACGGCTCGGTAGAAAAATGTAGGAAGAGGAATAATAAAAACCCTGTTTTACTCCCATGCAGTAAAAGAGCCTAACCACCAAGAATATAGTATGGCCAGACCGAATTTCGGACACGGTGGCCAGTGTCCACGGAGACTACACATCTGCGCAGGATTTTAGTGCACGAGTGTGTGCGCAAGCATAGGCACTCTCTATTCCCACACTCTCATAGTCCGATGAAACGGCAATCTGACACGACCGGAGAGAGAGCGCAAAACCACCGTCTTTACGTGCTTTTCGCATCGCGGGGTGAAGCATCGCTAACTTCCTGGCCCTGGACTGCTGCTGTGAATTTCTTGTCAGAAAGACCCGGGATTCGAATCCGGGATCTTATAATCAGCAGTTGCGCTAACAACCACTAGACTAAAGGGCCAGTCGAGTATAGAGTATAGCATAGCTACAATTAAAGACGTATACTGAGCGTATGAATAATTCGTCTCCCTCCGGTTATGTTAATTAATTTGCGCAAGTACAATATGAACAGCATTCATTAGATTATTCACTTGCTACTTGTTTC
Organism: Parnassius glacialis; assembly: GCA_033319125.1. Classification (NCBI taxonomy): domain Eukaryota; kingdom Metazoa; phylum Arthropoda; class Insecta; order Lepidoptera; family Papilionidae; genus Parnassius; species Parnassius glacialis. The sequence continues at coordinate 2,940,933 of JAVANC010000002.1, read as the reverse complement.
TGATGGTTACATCTAGCTAAAGGGCCCATGTTGCGCTACAGGCTTAATTGAGGGCAATTAGTGTAATGGCCGAGCGCCGGATTAAAGGAAGCACCAACGGATTGCGTCATGGTTGAATCAACCATGGAAAATTAAGATGAGTTGTGATATATTTTCGTTTTAGTCTCTATGAACACTAACGTAAGCAAAGAGGTGTGCATGGATTTTAGGAATAAAAATAATTTTTTTTACGTGGTAGAGCCATGCTGTAACTATATTAGTAGTAGGCATAGTTGTAGCACGAATGGGTCGGCTCGACCGGGGAAGGACCACGCTCTCACAGAATACCAGCGTAAAATAACAGCTCAATGCTGCTGTGTTTCGTATGGTGAGTGTAGAGAACCGGAGACCTTTTTTACTGGAAACGAGGCATTACATCTTAGTCCTCACGGGTGACAACGCATCTGCATTTTGATTCGTAGTCGAGAATAGATGTAGATTTCTATGGGCCGCAGCAACCACTTAACATCAGGTGGACTGTGTGCTCGTTTGTCGCCCTTATCCTATATAAAAAAAACAAACGAACACAGTCCACCTGATGGTAATTTGATGCTAAAGCCCATAAACGTCATCATCAAACGCAATCATGCGTTGTATCACTCATGAGTACTAATACTGCCTCGTTAATAGTAAGAACAAAGATGTTTTATAGGACCTATAAAACATCTTTGAGTAAGAAGGGTTCCCGGTTCTCTACACTCACTATTAAAAACACAGCAGCATTATTATGCTGTCTCACGCTGGTATTCTGTGAGAGTCCACCATGACCACCACGACCACCTGATGGTAATTGGATGCTATGGCCCATAGACATCTACATATATCACCGGTTAAGGATCAAAATGCAGATGCATTGTGACCTCTGAGGACTAAGATGAAATGCCTCGTTACTAGTAAGAAGACTCCGGTTCTGTACACTCACTCTGACACTTCATATTAGACAGCAGCATTATTCTGCTGTCTCTCATACTGGTATTCTGTAAGAGAGCGGTCTCACCCAGGTCTAGCCGACATATTCGTGCTGCAGCTATGTACATATATGCTATATATATATATATATATATATATATATATATATATATATATCGCTCGGCTAGAACGCCCCACACGGACGGATTGGACCACGCTCTCACAGAACATCAGCGTAAAATAGCGTAAACCAAAACTGGAGACACGTTTTAGTGGTACCTATCGTAGCTTTCCATTCTGGTCTTCAGGGATGAGAACGTGGTAGTACTGTATAGATACACAAGGGTCAATAGACAGTTTTAAATTTACTCGGTGTCGTTAATCTTTTGGTAACTAACAGCTTGCCGTCAAACGTTGGAATGTTGGGCGAGCAACTGGGATGCGTCGGATGTCTGAAATAACCGCAATGCATTCCAAAATGCCGTGGATCAAACTATGCTAACATTATTTCATTGTCGCATTCCGCTGGTGTGTCCATGCTCTTTGTTTCGTTTCATCATTGCCATTTAACTCGATTACGAAATCACAAATGTAATGTAATGTAAAATCCGTGGCGCAGTGCCTTAGCAATGAGTTGCTGTGCTGGGGGCCGCGGGTTCGAATCCCGCACGGAACAAGTATTTGTATGGCCTACAAATAATTGTTCCGGGTCTGGATGTTTGTCCTTGTGCAATTTATGTTTGTAAACTGCCCCCACAATACCGGAGAAAATCCTAGTGTGTTGGTAACGTAAGTTAATAGAAAAAAGAACGACGGGTTGCACTCCGGGAGTGCCGGCAGAAGTGAAAACTTGAATATTAACGTTGTGCATTTTTGATATTTTGGAATGGGGGGATTATTTATTATTATCTTATTTCATTTATTTTCATTCGAAATTATTTGTTTGGTAAACCTACACCGCACATGTGCTTATTGTGATTTTATGAGAATATAGGTTAATGCTATAAAGTATAAACATATTACAAATATTACATCTATAATGTTTAAGTACATATGTATCTATCTATATTAATAATTTCGTCAAGCAGTATAGTAGACTCGATCGAAACCTAATCTTAATAATAAAATTATATTAATTAATAAATGAAAATTAATTAAACCTAACTTACTTCCTCTACTACGCCGCGCCGGCTGTCTACTTTCCGTCCGTCTTACGAATTTTCGATCAGCGTGACCTGACGCGAGTTTAACATTTTTTACCCATTACAAAAAAAGTGCACAACGCCGCTAAAGAAGTTTTAACTTCAAAAACTCATAATATCACAGTCTATTTGACATAATTGGGGTAATATATTATTATGGCAAATATGAACTGTTTGAAATTTGCAATCTAACAAATAATAATAAGGAAAGGTAGTGGTAGCGGTGTAAGAATATCCACTACTCCATATCGTCCCGACAGAGAGCATTTCATCTAACATCTGACATCTAGACTGACAACGCATCCGCGTTTTGATTCTTAGTCTAGGATAAATGTAGATGTCTATGAGCAACAGAATCCACTTACCATTTGTTGGACTGTATGCTCGTTTGTCACCTATATTCTATAAAAGGACGAGCTTCGATCCCCAGTGCAGTTGATTTTAATTTATTTAAAATTATGTAAATGCGGCACTATTCGCATCGCGTCCGGGCAAGTTTCACTGGACTTCGACTTTGTGACGCTTTCCACTTTCGACTGTGGAAAATGCGAACAAACGTTCATCGATGTACGAATTTGGATGTTTGTATTAGTGTATACACATTTTGTGGAACTATGGTGCATTGCGTATTTTACCATGTCACTACACGGTGTAAGAAAATTCACTACCCCATATAATCCCGCGGGTGTCGTAAGAGGAGAGGGAGAAAAATATATCAGTTGATGGGCAGCAGTGTTTTCCTAATAAGTAACAAGTATAAATAAAAAACTGAGGTTGCCAACGCGCTTGCCAAGCGTAGTAACTATGGCAATCCCCCCTATGAGGCAATTTATGGAGGAAGCCCTATGGCAGTGGACTTTTATAGGCTGTAATGGATGGAATAGAAGATAATCTACCAGGAGCATATGGCGCACTGAGAGGTGAAATTATTAAATCAACAGTAACATTACAACTATGGCAAATATCCCTTTATGAGGCAATATACGAGGGAGGCCTATGTTCAGCAGTGCACTATATGGCTGTAATGGATGGAATAGAAGATAATCTACCAGGAGCACATGACGCACTGAGAGGTGAAATTACGAGGGTGGATTGGATGGTGGTGGAAGAAAATAAACACATACTAAATCAGTTATATTTTTATTTTTCTACATAATCACCATCAAGTTCAATACACTTTTGCCACCACCCCTTCCAAGCATTTAGACCGTTGAAAAAAAATGATTCTTCCTTAGAGTCAAAATATGCGTCTACAGCTGCTTTGACCTCGTCGTTTGTCGAAAATCTTTGACCTCCCAAGTGCTTTTTTAGGTTAGGGAACAGAAAGAAGTCTGATGGTGCCAGATCAGGTGAATACGGTGGATGCGGTAACAGTTCAAAGCCACAGTTGTGAATTTCAGCCATTGACTGTACTGACGTGTGAACACCGGCGTTATCTTGATGAAACAGTACTTTTCTTCTGAGCATTCCTCGACGTTTTTCTTTTATTTCCTCTCGTAAACGACGTAGTAAGGTGCAGTAGTAATCAGAGTTTATAGTCTGACCCCTTTCAAGATAATCAATCATAATCACACCTTTCGAGTCCCAGAATACTGAAGCCATCACCTTATTTGCCGACAAAATCGACTTAGCCTTTTTAGGGGGTGGTGAACCAGGTCTTCTCCACTGTTTTGATTGTTGTTTTGTTTCCGGTGTACAGTAATGAACCCATGTTTCGTCTATAGTAACAAAACGATTCAAAAAATCATCTGCATCGGCTTGAAATAACTCCAAACAGTCGCGTGAAATAGTCAATCGCGTCCTTTTTTGTTCAACTGAAAGCAGTCGCGGAACCCACCTCGCAGACACCTTGTGGAAACCCAACTCGTTGACAATGATGTTTTGAGTTCGTTCATAAGAGATGCCTATAATCTCGGCTATCTCTCTAATTTTTAATCTGCGGTCTCCCATTATTAAATCAAGTACTTTTTTAATATTTTCGTCAGTAGTTGACGTCGAAGGCCTTCCAGAGCGGGGTTCATCTTTCACACTCTCTCTACCACGCTTAAATTCTGCTATCCATTGTTTGACGGATGAATATGACAGAGCACAATCGCCTAATGTACTGACCATGTCATCATGGATGGCTTTTGATGATAGCCCCTTCTTATGGAGGTACTTAATGACGGCACGCTGCTCGATTTGCTCCATTCGCGGAAATTATGTCCGATTACTTTGTTAATAAATTTATAAAATCACAACTAATTATCGCACACGTTTCGAACTTCACACAATGAACTAGTCTGAACTGAACTAAATAATGTGGGTAGATTTGATTTTTAGAATTGAATGGATCTGTGTTAGGCCGAGTACTTTTCAATCCACCCTCGTATTAAATCAACAGTAACATTACAACTATGGCAAATATCCCTTTATGAGGCAATATACGAGGGAGGCCTATGTATTTAATTCAATTTTATCACGCAATTACAATCAATACTTCTATTACACTATGTCCTTAGCACTTACCTTTGAAGCTGTTTTTTTTTATATAGAATAAGAATGATAAACGAGCACACAGTCCATCTGATGGTAAGTAGATACTATGGCCCATAGACGTCTACTACATTTATCTTCGATTGAGAGTCAAAATATACAATAGAGGACTACGATGGAATGCCTCATTTCCAGTAAAAGGGGTCGCCGGTTCTCTACAGTCACTATACGAAACATAGCAGCATTGAGCTGCTATTTCACGCTGGTATTCTGTGAGAGCTTGGTCCTCCCCCGGTCGACCCTTTCGTGCTACAACCATAATATAGCTACAGCATGTCTCTACCACGTAAAAGTTATTTGCACATTGTTTATTACTTTTAAGTAATTTGAAATCGGCTTTCACTTTTTATTAAGAGTTTAGTTTGCTTTCCTTTTAAGTGGATTAAGGAATATCACAAGGTCAAGATAAAAACTAGAATGTAGTCTTAATACTAACATTAAAAAACTTCCTTCCCTATTTTCCCAACCTTATGAATGAATTTTTGCCATGTTTATATGGGACCAACCCTGTAGTATAACCTATTTAATAAAAAATAATCAATCAAATCGACTCACAATTAACTAAGGTAACTAAGGAAAGTACTTATAATCTAATTAAGAAACTATTCTTCTTTTGAAGTCGGTTAAAATGTAATTCTTTGGCTACTGGTGTATTGGCGGCGGAAGAAAGTCCATCGCCTAATATCGACCCATGGGTGTTCTAATTCTACCACGTTACTTGACAAAGATATGAAGATATATTAGAATTTGTTCACAGTGCTCTGTGTGGATATTTTTGTAATTACTGTGGCTCTAACCGCAGAGTGGTGTCAAGTTGCGGTCAGTCAGGACGGCGATACTGGACTTAAATAATTCCAATAAAATTAAAATAGACGTACACGCACGCCTGCTCTAGCTGATATCGAAATTATTTTTATCACGACTAAGCAATATCTTTCAGGTAAAATATTTGTTTTTATAAAACTAATGTAACAAACGAACAAATCCTCAACTTACTGTGTAAATTTACCGTGTGGTGTACACCCCTGGGTGTCGTTAATAGGCGATAGATGGAAACAAATCAGGAGATGGGATCAGAGTCTTCCTAATAACTACTAAAAGTAAGAAAATGCGGTTGCCGACCGAAACTATGGCAAATATACCCGATATGAGGGAATCTATGGGGAGGCCTATCTTCATCTGTGGACTTTAATAGGTTTTAACCGTGGTAGAGCCACGCGGCAGCTTTTGCTGTCGCACGGATGGGCCGGCTCGAACCGGGGTGGTACCACGACCTCACAGAAAACCTCCTTCAAAAAAATCTTAGTCCTCACGGGTGACAACGCATCTACATTTTGATTTGTAATAGAGGATAGATGTAGATGTCTATGGGCCGCAGCAACCACTTACCATCAGGTGGACTGTGTGCTCGTTTGTCACCCTTATCCTATAAAAAAAAACTTACTGCACACCTGATGGTAAGTGGCTACTGTAGCCCATGGACACCTGCAAAAAATTTCAAACTAAGAAACCTACAGATTGGTTGTACACGTGAGGACTAAGATGCAGCGTCTCTTAATGTGAATTATACAGAGTTCATATCCTGTAGCGGTCAACACTATGCTCTGCTGCTTGCAGAAATTACTAAAGGGATTTTACCAACCTAGACGTAACCCTAAACAAAAATATATACCACCTTTTTTATTGAAAATGGGTGACAAACGAGCGCACAGTCTACCTGATGGTATGCTGTGGCCCATAGACATCTACATCTATCCGTGATTAAGAATCAAAATACAAATGCGTTGCCACTCCTAATATTAAGATGGATTGTCGCATATACAGTAAAAAATGTCTCCAGTTCTCTACACTCACCGTACGAAAACACAGCAGCATGAAGCTGCTGATATACGCTGGTATATATATAATATACCAGCTGGTATATTATTAGGTAGGTAGCTCAGATGGTTAGCGCTCGCTGTAAGCTTCTCACAGTACTCGAGCAACCCGGGTTCGATCCCCGCCGGCACCAATGAAATTGTTAATTGCAGTTTTAAGTGCTGATTTACATCGTGCTCGGCGGTGAAGGAAAACATCGTGAGGAAACCTGCATGTCTGAGAAATAAAAAAAAATATTTCGAAGACATGTGAAGTTCGCCAACACGCATTGGGGCAGCGCGGTGGACATATCCTTGCCCTAAAACCCTCTCAGAAATGAGAGGAGGCCTGTGCCCAGCAGTGGGATGTAAATAGGCTGCAACTTTATACGCTGGTATTATGGCCGATCCATTCGTGCTACAACTATAGCTGCAGCATGGCTCCACCACCTAGACCTAGCTATTAAGAAAAGATTACGATGACGATGACTGTGTTAATACAAATTAAAAGCTGACATGCAAACATTTATTATCAAAGAGTTGCTTGAAACTAAAATATTTACTGTTGGGAATTCCCGTTTAGATAAGCGAGGTAAAGTTGAAAGGGAATCCTTGTAAGGCGATAGCTTACCGCGGCACCTTATCAAATACCTGTGCGATATCATCACGGTATAGACTTGGCCGGTTTGACTGGTAGTCGTTGTGTAGTGATGATAAATTTGTATTTAATACTAATTTATGTCTCCGTCCACCTGGGAAAAAGTTTTCATGTTCGTTTTTCTACGGTTGCTTATTTTCCCGTACTTATAAGCTGCTATACCATAATCTATGTGATATGCGCTATTTTTTTTTAAGAATAAAGGTGACAAACGATCACACAGTCCACCTGATGGTAAATTGATGCTGTGACCATGAGCCGTAGATACGTTCATCTATCCTCGATTGAGAATCAAATAGTGGTTGCGTTGTCAACTCTGGGCACTATGATAGAATGGCTCATTACCAGTAAAAAGTTCCCCCGTTTTCTTACACTACGCATTAACCTTATCTCCCCGACCGACTGCCCCAGAAGGAGGGTAATGTTTTTCGCGAGTATGTATGTATTTATTTATTTTTGGCACGCTCTGTAGCCGGACACGGCTTGATGAGTTTATACATGTAAAGTGTCTTTAGATTCGTCTTAATTGTGGGAGTGACTTAACCCTTCTTTGCATGGTGATGGAAATTTCCGTCATACTATTTAAACGATAAAAAAGTATAGAACGACGTTGTTATTTTATTTTGTTTTGTTTCTGGAAACATCATGACAGACTACTGAGTGGAACAAAACACAATTGTGAAGGAAGAAACAACAGATGTCAAAGATATTTGACAACTAAATTGTACATTACTCCGGTTTTGGTTATTTCGGTGAACATGCTTTTCTTGTGATTTATTTTTGAAGAATTAACTACTATTTTCGTGAAAAAAATGTATTTTATAGAGAAAACCAGGTTAGTATTTTGATAGTCAGTTGTTTTCTATGCTCGATTTATTGAAATACTTATCGAATAATGGTCTAAACTGTGTGATGTAAATTTACATCATTATGCAATAACTTCATTCGTAAAGTATGTCGCGCAGAATCCAACTAATTGTCAATATTTCTTATTTTAGATAGGAAAATATGGATGTTAGGGCAGTTGAGGAGTATCTGTCTAAATTAGAAGATGGGTATTTGTCTGATGATGACCTTGATGTCGAGGAATCTGATGATAGTGAGCATTACAACGCTCGCGAAATTATGAGATTGTTACAAGAGGAAAATACAGCTGAAAATGATGAAGGTAGTGCTGCTGAAGATGACTCTCCTCCTATTGAAGACATAGAAGAACAGATAAAACTGCTCAAAGAGCTACTTCAAGCAATACCTCTGGCTATTTATTAGAAAAAAGGAGATTGGTGTGGAAAAAGAAGAGTAAAGTATTAGCAGAAGATAAAATTGCTTTCTTGGGTTCGAGTAATGCTGGAATAGAGATTGATCAACCTCCAGTGATAGAACACTTCAATACTAGGTTGTGCTACGAAAGTAGCACACTTTCTAAATCAATATCTACCAAATAAGCCCCACAGACGGGGTTTCAAACTCTATGTCCTTTGTAGTTTAAGAGGCATATGCCTATACCTAAATTTTAAATTTATTCTGCGAAAGAAAAATCAGAGATATTGGATAATGAATCTAACCTAGGTGCCACTGGGAATGTGGTAGTTCGGCTACTTTGAGGAGTCCCCAGAATGCCAAATCACATTGTCTACTTCGACAATTTCTACACCTCTGTCCCATTGGTATATTACCTAGCTAAAACTAGACATTTACTCTGTAGGCACAGTACAGTTAAACTATATTCCAAATTCCAAATTACCAGACAATTAAGAATTTATGAAGAAATCATATCCTAGAGGAAGCTATGAGGAAAGGGTGTCTATAGTTGATGATGTTGAAATGACTTGTATGGCCTGGAAAGATAATGAGATAGTTACCCTTCTATCTACATATGTTGGAGCATTGTCTGAGACTACTGTGCAAAGATATGACAAGGTAAGGAAAGAGAAAATTTCAATAACTTGCCCACTGATAGTACAGGATTATAATAAGCACATGGGAGGGGTAGATCTGATGGATAGTTTTCTTTGGAGAAATCACATCACTCTAAGGTCTAAACAGTGGTGCCTACGCATTTTTTCATTTATTCGATTTAGCAACAATCAATTCATAGATTATCTATAAAAGAAATGAACCTGAGAACTACTACCTACCTACTAACCCCTACTTAGCCAAGGCCAATTTCGGAACGAAGTAGCGTTTGTTCTATGCAACAAGAGCATTGCTTTACAAGCTAGGAGAGGACGTCCTAGTCTGAATATGTTGGAGCGAAAATTGTAGGCAAAGAGAAGAAAAGTTGCTGTAGTTCCTCGACCTCCTAGAGATGTCAGAAAAGATACTTGAAACAATGGCCTATAGTGGGTAGTTCACTTAGATCCAAATACCCGGAATGTAATGGGGTATTCTACAATTTTGTGCAATAAATATGGAGTCAATCTATACTTAAATAAAAACAATAATTGTTTTTTTGAAATATCACACAGAATAAATAAGATAAATGAACATTAACATGTGTTTTATTGGCTATATGTGATTTAACTAAATTTAGTACTGAGCTCAAGACAAGAGACTGCATGGTGATGGAAATTTACATCATATGGTTTTTTAAGATTTTTCCTCAATTATTTTCAATAAAGATTATTTTAATTATTTTTCCTATAATTTAGAGCACACTTTATATCACTATGATTTTTTTCATTGAAAAAGAAAAAATCATGCAATGAAGGGTTAAGCTATATATAATATTTTTATAATGGGAGGGGAAGGTTTTTTTTTCATTATTTTTTTAACGCAGCCTGGTTTTTTAATTATTAAGTATGTTTCACACCGGTATCTTGTAAGAGCGTTGTTCTTGCCCGGTCAAGCCGACTCATTCGTGCTGCAACCATAATATAGCTGCAGCGTGGCTATATCTCGTCAAGAACTGATCCAACGCATTGACTATATGTTTGCCATATTTCATCCAAACGTCTTTACATTGTATTATGGAGGTATGGAGATAAGAAGTTCGATATTATATCATATTATGTACAACTTTGTGCATGCAAGATTAAATAAATAAAAATTAAATAAATATTTAAACCTATTTAAAATTACTTCGAGAGTGGTGGCTTTGAAAATCCTTTTAGAGGGCTCTTTTTCTGCCTAGCCGTCCATCTGCGTATGTGCCTTCGTAACTTTTTCTGACGCCAAGCAGCAGATTGCATACTGCTGTGTTTTCGTCTGAAGTATAGAGAGAGTGAGAGAGAGAGAGAGAGAGAGAGAGGTAGTTAGTGTAATTACAGACTGTGAGGCATTCGATGTTAGTCCTCGGAGTTAACAATGCATCTGTAGCCTTGTTTGCTTAAGGTTGGTGTAGTAGTCACTTACCATCAGAACCGACATAGACTGTAAGTTTGTTTGTCACAACAATTTTATGGAGAAAAAAACACAGGCGAGACTTATATCTAGCCGTGGACTGTTACAGAACTGGATGGGATTCCTCGTCAGTTTTAAATAAGCAGCGTAATCCATCGCAAACATATGTACAGCATTTAAATACCTCATGTTAGTGACAATAATACCAACATTTAGTAAGCTTCACTAAGGACTAGGGTTGCCAACTCTTCCAAAATTTTAGGATTGACCCCGTCATTTATTTACAAAATATGTGATATGGGGAGTGTTTTCTGCACTCCCCATATCAAAAACGGATGAAAGAGACTGATTTAATACTTTCCTCAACAGTCAGTCTGGTGATTGAGATGCAGCAATGATTCTTCGTTTATTCCTGGTCATAATAATTAAAAGTATTTTTTTAGGAACCTAGCAACGATATTAACTAGATATCGTTACTATTAACTAGTAATTGCGTTCACCATTCTTATTAAGCGTAAACTGGTTGTGTTAGGAAGCAGCTTACGCTTAATAAGAATGGCGGATTCGAGTCCACGACTCTGATTTTGCAGTCGGTATATAATACATATTATACATCCCAGTGCTTAACACATATCTCCTTTCATTTAGGTTTAGGAGATGGTAGAGCAGTCTACAGAATACAGGAATATGTATAAGAAGTTGCTTGTCCGCACTACTCCAGTGTTTACATTATACCTGCTGTTAAGTGGTTACTGTAGGCAGTAGGCAGAAAAGAAGTCCTAGTACCTAGTCCATATGTTTAATATAAAAGAAATATATTTTATATTTCTTACGACATACAGATTTACTGACGATGTTTTCTTTTAGCGCCGAGCACGTGGTGAATTCGTAATTTAAAATTAAAAATTTTGTACAGCCGACTTCAATAAAAATAACTCAAAAACTATTGGTCTGACTTTGATTAAATTTCATATGGGACCACACGAGAAGTATCAGCTTTCATATAAAAAAGAATCATCGAAATCGGTTCGCCCAGTACAAAGTTATGAGGTAACACACATAAAAAAAAACATACAGTCGAATTGAGTGCCGTGTCCTTTTTGGAAGTCGGCAGAAAAGTGCTATGCAACTGTCAAGCAAGCTGAAAGAAACCTAAAAATTTTATGTACTACGGTCGAATTGCGACCACTAGACGGCCAATAGTAATTATTTATGCACTTATGTTGTTTTTAAGTAAATACGTCATATTCGTCTCTTTCTTCCTGAAATTTTGATTTCAAAGATGGTGATACTACTAATGGTTCAGTAGAAGGTCTGTTAACAAAGTGGGTGCGACTGGCATACCTGGCATGGTTTTGTTAGCTAAGTTAGGTAGTTATTGTGTTTTCCTTACCTTTGGTATACCTTTTATATCTTGATAATGCGAGGTATGTAAAGGTAATAACTATCTGTTAATTTCTACGTCATATTTGTTAAAATATAATCATAATTATGTATATACTACGTAGCGTGGTGGGACATGCGGAAAGTCGATGGGCGCAGGTGGCTCAGGATCGTATTTTGTGGCAATTTCTGAGGAGTTTTGATGATTATGATGATGATATATTAACAACCCATAACACAGGCTCCTGTTTTTCACAACAACTGAAAATGCTTTAGCTATGTAAGCTATGAATGTAACTTGAGTATGGGGAAGAAATAAGTTTTAATGTTTATAATAAATGTTTTTATTAAATGTTTATTATTATTATTAATAATAATAATCTTAGTTATATTATACTAGATTTGCTAGTTGGCGGCAGATATAAGTAAACGGTGGTATCAACTCATACGGAATCAATCATAGGCGGAAATGGGACCTATTAGATCGTAGGTCTGAGATTTAAAAAATGCTTTCATTTATCTTATATTTTATATTTAAATTTGGCATTTGTCTTTTATGTAACTATTATAGGACTGATTGCTCTTCGCATTCATTTAAGTGAGGCGCGGATGAATGCGTTGCATATTAAAATGTTCATAATTCAATGCTGGGTGCAAGTCGCTCGAAATAATGCCGCCTTGAAACTTGCCGAACTGAATTAATAGGTCAGAGGGACGGCTGAGGTCGTGATCAAGCTTTGCTTCCAGTTAGAGCTAAGCTATCCAATGCTGATTTCACCGTTGTCCAATATGTTGGTTATTTTTCTTTCGTTATGGCAATATTCTTGAATAATAGAATAGATACGTTGTAGCTCAGGGGCTTAGCGCTAGCTGTAAATCTCAAAGTACGCGAGCAAACTGGATTCGATACCGCCGGCACCAATAAAATTGTTAATTGCAATTTTAAGTGCTGATCTTTTTTTTATAGAATAGGGTGACAAACGAGCACACAGTCCACCTGATGGTAAGTGGTTGCTGTGGCCCATAGACATCTGCATCAATCTTCGTTGGCGAATTAAAATTCAGATGCGTTGTCAGCCGTGAGGACTAAGATGGAATGCCTCTTTTCCATTAAAAAGGGTCTCCGGTTCTCCACACTCACCATACGAAACACAGCAGCAGTAAGCTGCTATTTTACACTGGTATTCTGTGATCTACTAGTGAAGGAAAAATAGCGAGGTAGCTTGCAAGACATGTGAAGCCTGCCTACACGCATTGGGACACAGCGTGGTGGACATATCCTTTTCCATTAAACCATCTCAGAAATGAGAGGCATGTGCTTAGGCACTGCTGGCAGTAGGGCGTATACCTATAAGCTGTTATTTTAATTTTTACTTTTATATTAGTGTAAACAAATAAAACTCTCTCAGAAATGAGAGGCGGCCTGTGATCAGCAGTCCCGTATATGGACTGTAACTTTAACTTAACTCTACACACAAATGGTATAAGGCCTCTAACATTGTAAGGAGGATTGCTTTAATAGCTAGGCAGATTGGCGTTCACAGTACTACACTTTTAACCCATTTTCTTGTCGCCAGTCTGGGATTTTTTACGCCTGGCGTATGCCAACACGTTTTACCGCCATCTATCGGGAGCCATGAAAACTTTCCGGATTCTTTCCATACTTGCCACTAATGACACCACACGGTAACCACTTCTATTATAATCTATACTGATTAAAGAAATACATATTTTTGTTACTAGTAGTTATTTTTGTTATTAGTAGTTCTTCACACTAATCCAACGAAAACATTTTGTTTTTGTTATTTGCACAGGATATAATAAAACATGCTAAACGTAGTTCGTTTCTAAATGAAAATAGCTTTCAGTGGATTGATAACACATGGGCTCGGTGTAAAGCCATAAACTCGCCGATGACTCATCCACTGACGTAATCGGGGTCGCTTTTACCCTTTACTGTCTATGAAAAGGGAAGGATGTGGGATTGGTTTTTGTTGTGTAAGTAGATATTTGCGTGATCGACCTTCAAAGAACAATGTTTTGTGTACCTAAGTTAAAAGTTAGTAATATGCGCAACTGACTTACTAATGTATAGTTGCTGCCTACGTCAGTGGACACAGGCCTCCCCTGATTTCTGAGAGAGTTTTAGAGCAAGGAAATACAGGTTCCCTAACGATGTTTATCATTTACCGCGAAGCATGTGAAAAATCAGCACTTTTAATAGCAATTACTTACCAATTATTTTTCTTTTCTTTTCTTTTTATAGCAGTCGGTGCAAACGAGCACGCGGCTCACTTGATGGAAAGTGTCGAACGCCGCCCACGAGCAACTGCAACACCAGTGGAATTGCAGGTGCGTTGCAGGCCTTTTAAAAAGGAGTAAGCTCGTTTTTTGAAAGTCTCTAAGTCGTATCGGTTCGGAAAAATCGCCGGTGGTGAACGATTCCACAAAGTAATCGTGCGAAGAAGAAAACTGAACAACAATTTCATCGCCGCTGGCGGCGATTGAACCTGAGCTGATCCACCACGGTGTTCGTCGTATTAGCCCAAAGAGCAGTGTAGAGCGATACGAGAAGAGAGTGACGACCTGGTTAGGCATGCAGGAAATGGATCTAGGTTGCTTGGGACCGTGCTTCATTTTAGACTTTAGAGGAAGCTTCGATCGGATCGAACTTACAAAAAACGCTTTCCACTGCGGTACCTATCGAGATCGCAAAAACATTTGAAAGCAAGATAATATTACAAAAGAAACATACGTTGATAATCATTTGCATATTGTCTTTGTGACGTTTTGGCGCGCGATCCGTACGCAGTTATGACCGTGCGCACTGCGTCAGCAACTTTACAGGTCAAGGTCCATGCCAAGTCGTTGAGGATACTGGAATATTCCTGTTTTTTTTTTAAATATTATGTTACGAGATCTGTCGCACTGTCTGGGTGTTGCAAATCACTCGACACGTCTTGAATAAAAATAAATTGTGCGTGTAATTGTGTACACACGCACGCAGTGAAACTTCTTAACGACATATTATCATTCTTCTTTTATTTTATATTTTAAATAAGTATGTTAAACATTAGTATACTCGTGGTGAAACGATACAAGAAAACGTGACGCTTTTTTTTAAAGACCGTGCTAAATTGCAACCGACTTCAATATTAAGGATAATTCAAAAAGTACTGGTCAGACCTTGATCACATAAAAAGCATCAGATAAAAGAAGAGATAGAAAAGAATCATCAAAATCGGTTCACCTAGAAAATAGTTATGAGGTAATATACATTAAAAAAAACATGCAGTCGAATGAGTACCTCCTTCTTTTTGAAGTTGGTCGATAATGGTGGGGGATTGGGGGGGGGGGGGGGATTTTGCGATAGTTGCCGCGCTTGATTGGAAACCGCAGTTTTGTATATTACTTTGAGGTCCATTTCCTGTTTCCGTTTCCTTTTGTCGCCTTTTGCGGCATTCACGGGATCTGTAATGATAATGTTTGTTTATAGCGTGGAAGTTAAGGAAAAAGGTACTTGACCTACTTCTGAAATAAACTTACTACAAATGTTTACTGTTGGCAAAAGTGTTGCAAACTACATTGTATTCATTGGCGCATATCCCGCAATATACCTTTGATATTTTTCGCACTGCGTCAAACTCATAAATGGGTCAAGGTGCAGGCAATATTTCGTTGTATCACAAATCGCAAGCTCAGAAAAATTAATTTAGTTACTAATTTTGTTATAGTGAATAACGAGTACCGGATCCTCTTTTTAATGGTAACAAGGCATTTCATCTTAGTCCTCAGGGTTTTTTATAATAGAATAAGAGTGACAAGCGAGCACACAGTCCACCTGATAGTAAGTAAACATAGACATCTACATTTATCCTTAATCAAGAATCAAAATGCAGATGCGTTGTCACCCTTGAGGACTAAGACGGAATGCCTCGTTTCCAGTAAAAAGGGTCTCCGGTTCTCTACACTCACCATACGAATCACAGCAGCATTAAGCTGCTATTTTACGTTGGTATTGTGTGAGTGTGAGAGCGTGGTCCCACCCCGGACGAGCCGACCCATTCGTGCTGCAAACACTATATAGCTGGAGCATGGCTCTACCGCGTAAAAAAGTGACAATATATCTGCATTCTAATTCCTAAACCAGGATAGATACAGGTGACTGCCATATCAAACCTTGTAAAATACACGTGGGCTCATGCCAAACAGGCGTAAGTGGAATACATATTTACCTTGTCCGTTTTACTTTAAATGCTCCATAGTATATCAGAAGTAATTCCATCGAAGCTTATAAAAGTTCATTGCTGAACACAGGCCTCCGCATACATTGCCTCATAGTGTTGGCAACAGCTGTTTTTATTATTTTGAGTTAATAACTCGGGAAGATGCTGTTGCACATCTCCTGCTTCAGTTCCCTATGTCGCGTCTTAAGACATTCACGAGACGATATGGGGTAGTGGATATTCTTACACCGAGACTACTCGCTTGATAATCTAGAAGTTTATAGTTTAACTGTTTTCTTTTTATATTTTTTTTATTGTTCTTAATTTGCACATACCAACATCTTTATTTATTCCATTTTTTTAGAATTGACTGGTAGAGAATGCCATAGGGCATTAAGTCCGCCCTTTCTACATGTAGTTGAAGGTGTGTTGCAATAAAGGATAAATAAATAAATAAGTAATTATTTAGATTAAAATATGCCAAACGGGACCAGAAAAGTGGTAGCTACTAAACACATTTGTCATTCGGTAGCCGCACATAACCTTTCATCGTATTGATTATTATCTTGCGCTGCATCGCAGTAAGTCGTATTACCAAGTAAAAGTCCATGTTACATTCAATGGCTTTCTACGTCGTTTACAATGAATGCACGTATTTGTCTAATGTAAAGTACCTACTACTTACGCTTTATTGAATTAATTCTGTGAATGCCAGAATTAGTCAGTCAATTTTTTTTATAGCATAAGAACGACAGCCTCCTCTATCCTCGATTACGAATCAAAAAGCAGATGCGTTGTCCCCCGTGAGGACTGATATGGAATGCCTTGTTTCCAGTAAAAACGGTCTTCGGTTCTCTACACTCATCATACGAAACACAGCAGCGTTAAGTTGCTATTTTACGCTGGCATTCTGTGAGAACGTGATCCTTCCCCGGTCGAGCCGACTCATTCGTGCTACAACTATACTACTAATATATCGACAACATGTACTGCTACATAAAAATATTTTTTTTATTTTTATCAAATAAAATACAAAATATCTTCATAGTAAGTGACTGTTGCAGCTCACAGACTTATTTAGCCAATTTATAACAAACAAGACTACAGATTCGTTGTCACCTCTGAGAACCAAGATATATATTTTTCACGAAACTTTAGTGACAATCAAAGTTACAATCTACCTGATCACAAGTGGCCACTGCAGTCCATAAACACCTGCGGCCAGCCTCAAACAAAGAAGGGTACAAACGTGACGTCACTTCGAAGGACTAAGTTGGGAAGCCTCGTTACCAATTAAATGGGTGTCGGGCTCCCACCATATGAAACACAGCAGCATTTTGCTGCTATTTCATGCGAAAGTCATTGCGTCAGGTCCTTCCCGAGTAAAAACTTGAGACTAGATTTAGTCGTGCTGCAGTGTGATACGCAACATCATGACCCTACCATGTAATATATTTTTTTTACATCGATACGTTCTGTCGAAAAATTTTCATAGTTTATTGTTATTTTTTTACATCACATCCGAAATTATCACAGATACAATAGTATTTCCGGAGCCTATAATTGTATTGAAAACTGAGTCTATTATTGTGTTTGAGTCACCGCTGCGTCACGCGATTTTCGGGAGAACAGTTCTGCG
Source organism: Parnassius glacialis (assembly GCA_033319125.1). NCBI lineage: Eukaryota > Metazoa > Arthropoda > Insecta > Lepidoptera > Papilionidae > Parnassius > Parnassius glacialis. Next base: position 2,923,144 of record JAVANC010000002.1, on the reverse strand, counting down.
AAATCTTAAAAGGGATGTGACTAGGGGTGCAGACATGTCCTGTAGATTATTAGTCACAGAATAGGGAATAACTTACTCTATCTTTATTCGAAAAATAGAAATAGTCTCAAACAGGGTTTGAGAGTTTTTTTGAAATTTCACTCTTGGGATTTTATTCCCGTTCGAGCCAACCCATTCGTGGTACAACGTATAAGGCCGGCCACATACATACGGAATTCCGTTTCGGGATTCTGTTTCGGAATTCCGAACGGGTCGGCCACACACATACGAAATCCCGTTTTGCCCGCACAATTTCGAAAGGAATATTACCGTACGTGTGTGATGGTTCATAGATTTTATATGGACTTGCTGCGTTCGGGTTTCTGAATCGGAATATCGAAACGGAATTCCGTATGTATGTGGCCGGCCTAACTAAGGAAGATGCTCATATCATATTTTTATACGAGGTAGAGCCACGCTGCTGCTATATCATGGTTGTAGCACGAATGGGTCGGCTCAACCGGGAAATGACCACGTTCTAACAGAATACCAGCGTAAAAGAGCAGCTCAATACTGCTGTTTCATATTTTAACCTTTTAAACACCAGCGTGAAACTGTTGATGTGTTTTGTACGGTGAATGTAGAGAACCGGACACCCTTTTTACTGAATACGAGGCATTCCATCTAAGTTCTTAAGGGCGACAACGAATCTGCATTTTGATTCTTAATTGAAGATAGATGTAGATGTCTATGGGCCACAGCATCTACTACAATCTGGTGGTCTATGTGCTTTCTTGTCACTCTTATTCTATAAAAAAGGGAGGATGGAGGTACTGCCACGCTTGGCTGACGCATTAGCGACAGCAGTACCAGACGTTATGCCCGCCCGTCTGATGCTGCTTCTCATGGTCGTCTGGGGTAAATGTAATTATCATACATACATATAATCACGCCTCTTTCCCGTAGGGGTAGGCAGAGACCACTTCTTTCCACTTGTTACGATCCTTACATACTTGTTTCGCTTCGTCCACTTTCATTATTCCCTTCATACATGCTCTACGGTTTAGGGTACTCTTGACCTGGCCTTTTTTCAAGATGTCCCTGATTTGGTCTTGATACGTCCGCCTAGGTCTACTCCTTCCAACACTATCATTCCCACTCGCCTTATACACTTTTTTCGTCAATCGTTCTTCATTCATTCTCTCGACATGACCAAATCATTTCAGCATACCTTTCTCAATTTTTGTCACTACATCTTCTTTCAGATCACAACGTTTTCTTGTCTTACTATTAATTATCCTGTCACTCAGTTTAACTCAGTTTAAAAAAAAGTGAAACTGAGTAATTACTAATTATCATACCGCCATGTATTGGAAGACACCACATAGTTCTTACATTTCACACATTTCTGGCATTTTATACGATAACGTATAATGCCTGCTCTACTTATGTTCGTGAACGCCATCAACTCGGCGCCGCGACGCCTAGACATCATGACGTCACGTCACCGAAGTTTCCACAACTTTTAATAACATTTCCGCACCATAAATATCAACCCCGTTGGCACACGTCCTAGGTTTTCGCTTTGCTCCCCATTCCGGGAACGCTTTTAATTTGCCAGATTTCAAGTGTATACTGATGTTAATATTTCCCCGATCCAGGACCAGATATTTTGCGTTTGTCTGCAATATTTCTATAAATCTTTATATATAAAAAATACGTGTCACGTTGTTTGTTCGCGATGGACTCCTAAACTACTGAACTGATTTCAATGAAATTTTTGGTCAATGTGCAGTTTGGTCCAACTTAAAAGATAGGATAGCTTACATCTCAATTTATAGTCGCAATACAATATTATTTTATTGAAAATTATTTGTCTATTATTTGACAGTCACAATTATCTGTTAGCTCCAAACGATTCTGTCAGATGACGATATCTGTTGACTGGATTGAGTAAATATTTAATAGATGGCGCTATGTTAAAAATACAAACGTTTAATATAAGCTACAATTTAGTAGTATAACCACCACGTGTTGCTGTAAGTATTCAACAGATAGAACCGATTTCAAAAAAAATTTGCAGACTGTGTGCAGTTCGGTCCAACTTGAGAGATAGGATAGTTTTTATCCCGATAAGAGACCCTCAATTTTTTATTGCTAATTTCAGGAGTTTTTTTGGGAAAGCAAATGGTCGTTCGGAAAGGGCAGAACAACGTCTGCCTGGTCAGCTAGTATTTAATAAGTTTATAACTCAGTTAATTTGCCTTCTGTTAGAGGTCCTTATATAATGTTATTTCTTATTGACGTATCAAAACCTTCTTTTGATGATATTGCATAGACGTATTAAATAATTAATTTAAAAAAAAAATTTATAGGATAAGGGTGCCAAGCGAACACACACTCCACCTGATGGAAGTGGTTGCTGTGGCCCATAGACATCTACATCTATCCTCGATTTCCAATCAAAATGCAGATGCGTTGTCACCTGTGAGGATTAAGATAGAATGCGTCGTTTCCAGTAAAAAGGAGCTCCGGTTCTCTACACTCACCATACGAAACACAGCAGCGGTCACCTGCTATTTTACGCTGGTATATTGTGAGAGCGTGGTCCAGCCCCGGTCGAGCCGACCCATTCGTGCTACAACTATACCAGATATATAGCTGCAGCATGGCTCTACAACGTAATGTTAAAAATTTTTAGCTAAAATCCGCGTAAAAAATAAAAACAATGTCTTACCTTGTTTTGCTCTTCTAATCAAATCTATTTTATTGCAAGAATACTATATAAGTTTCACTATAAGTCAAAAATCTATGTGTTACCCAAGTTCTATACACTAATTTATATAAATGAAGGACGGGAAGAGCGGAGCCTCCTAACACAAGATTCCTAACTTAAAAGGAGTGTTCCAATAATGTATTTAAGTATTACTGGTCTGAAAATAAAATTTTTTGATTTTTATTTTGATCAAACCTTCAATCGAATTAAAATTTTAGTTCAATAATTTTAAGATCTTTTCTTAAAGATTTTAGTGACCTTTTGCTCGCACGTACTATTAAAAAGTAACAATAGCTCCTGGAAGCCGGTTTCTCGTCTTGTAACTTTTGCGACCAGCAAGCGACATGTGGGGTGGTAACAAATGTGTCTCGATCGCTACGTTCCCAGCGGTGACCACATGTTGTCAACGCCCATCATACTAAAACATAACCTCTTGCCCTGTTATAGGGACGTATTTTTGTTATTCCAGTAGGTCTTATTTTCGTTGACTTGTAACATTGCAATAAAGTACAAATTGCAATAAATAATTACATCAATTAATTTTTCATGTAGTAGTATGCAATATGCACTAAAGTCTAAAATTGCATGGCTTAAACCTCTGTATAATTTTCACGTTGTATTCCCACGGGTAGTGCGCGACTTCGTCGTTACGGGAACATCGGAAGCTCTGCCTGTATATATACAACATAGCGTATATAAGAACTATCGTGCCTGAATTTTCGCGAGTCATTCCCAGGGGTTTGTTAGATTAAGTCGCTCTTTGTAATATTACAAACCAAAGTTTCTGCACCACGAGGCAATTAATCAGTGTAATGTCTACTATATTTTTTATACGTGGTAGAGTCATGCTGCAGCTATATTATAAGTATAGTTGTAGCACGAATAGGCCTTCTCTACCGGGGAAGGACCACGCTCTCACAGAATACTAGCGTAAAATAGCAGCTTAACGCTGCTGTGTTTCGTATGGTGAGTGTAGAGAACTGAGACCCCTTTTACTGGAAACGGAGCATTCCATCTTATTCCTCACGGGTGACAACACATCAGCATTTTGATTCATAATCGAGGATAGATGTAAATGTCTATGGGCTACAGCAGCCACCTACCATCATGTGGACTGTGTGCTCGTTTGTTACCCTTATCCTATAAAAAAAATATTGAAATGTTTACTTATATCATCATCATCATTACAATTGCAAACCTTCACAAGCCCACTGCTGAACACAGGCCTCCCTCAAGGAATGCTACAAAGACCATTCGTCAGCGCAAATATGTTAGAAAACTCCGCACCCTTTTCATAATTCTGAAAGGTTCATCTGTTTCCGAGTATTTACAATCTAAATATCAATTATTCTCAAAATTTCAATTATTTTTAATACTGATAATTGTTCTCTCCGTTCTTCGGATAATCACAGTCGCTTAAGCCTTTACTGCACTGGTTACATATAATTCTATGAACTTCACGGCCATTAGACAAAAAATATAGTTCATCAGTACATTAACAAATCGTTGCAAGTTTTGAATCGTTGTTTAATTAAAAAAACCAACAGCGATAACAAAATAAGTAGGTAGATACATTCTTAAGTTTCTTACACAAAATTTACAGCAATCACAAAAAAATAATGAAAGTTGTATATTAACGACTAGCTGTCCCCAGCGACTTGGCCCGCGTGGAATTTATTACGATTGGATTTCATGGATTTTTAATTTCTTTTGCGCGGAACACTAATTATTTTTCTAAAATAAACTATAAAAATTGGCCTAAGTTACTCCTTATAACATCGAGCTATAAAAGTCCAATAAAAGTTCGGTCAAGTCGTTTCGGAGATTAGCCGAAACAAATAGACAGACAGATAGACATTCAGACGGACAGACAGACAAAAATTTAAAAAATGCTTTTTGTTTTTAGTACCGTATATTATATTTCATGTAGTGTATTTAGTAAAAAGTTGTTATTTTGGCGTTACAAACAGACACTTCAATTTTATTTATTTGTATAGATAAAGATTTTATCGTCATATCACTTTTTCACTATCATTTTCTTTTTCTCTACTTCGATCTTTAGCTGCAACGCATCTTTTGTGTTTATCGCTACTTGGTCTAACGGTTGTCTTGGCCATATGTCCGGCATACTACTTTCTGCATAAAATTGTAAATAAATAAATAAATAATGAATGTTTACAACTACATACATCTTTATATTATATATAAGAATTACATACATCTTTATCTTTCTTTTTATATATAAAAAGTACGTGTCACGTTGTTTGTCCGCGATGGACTCCTAAACTACTGAACTGATTTCAATGAAATTTTTGGTCAATGTGCAGTTTGGTCCAACTTAAAAGATAGGATAGCTTACATCTCAATTTATAGTCGCAATACAATATTATTTTATTAAAAATTATTTGTCTATTATTTGACAGTCACAATTATTTGTTAGCTCCAAACGATTCTGTCAGATGACGATATCTGTTTGGACTGGATTGAGTAAATATTTAATAGATGGCGCTATGTTAAAAATACAAACGTTTAATATAAGCTACAATTTAGTAGTATAACCACCACATGTTGCTGTAGTATTCAACAGATAGAACCGATTTCAAAAAAATTTTGCAGACTGTGTGCAGTTTGGTCCAACTTGAGAGATAGGATAGTTTTTATCCCGATAAGTGACCCTCAATTTTTTTATTGCTAATTTCAGGAGTTTTTTTGGGAAAGCAAATGGTCGTTCGGAAAGGGCAGAACAACAGTCTGCATGGTCAGCTAGTATTATATATAAAAATTACGTGTCACGTTGTTTGTCCGCGATGAACTCCTAAACTACTGAATTGATTTCAAAGAAATTTTGCACACTGTGTGCAGTTTGGTCCAACTTGAGAGATAGGATAGTTTTTATCCCGATAAATGACCCTCAAAATTTTTTATTGCGAATTTAAAAATTTTTATAGGAAGGGTCGTTGGAAAGGGCAGAACAACGTCTGCCTGGCCAGCTAGTACATAATATATAAATTTTAATTATTTTGTTGTATTTTATCTTATGAACAGTTTCGAAAGGAAGAGATCACATTCGAGATAAGTGTATAGTTTAGTGATTTAGAAACATTATGCATAGAGTAGGTATTTTTTTATCCGAAGATTGAAAACATTTAGCCCTTAGATAAATATTTTACTTTGTTTTTATTTATTTAATTAGCAAACATTTTAACAAAATAATATGTATTTTTTTGTACAATAAAGTTATATTTATTCATTTCATACGCCAAATATTTATAAGGGAACTGGATCAACCATTGCGTAATAAAATATTTTTGAAAAGTAAAAATAAAATACGTTTGTGTAACTACTTAGCTAAGCAGTAATTTGTTTTTATGCTATTGTAGAATCTATGATAAATATAAAAAAAATATTATCATAAGAGATTTTTGCGCCCAACGTGGGGCTCGAACCCACGACCCTGAGATTAAGAGTCTCATGCTCTACCGACTGAGCTAGCCGGGCTTATAATGTTATAAGTCAAATAATGAATTGGGTTTTGGTATGAAGCCAAAATATAATATAATATGGAATTATTTTTGTCGATGGAATTTATTTTAAATTAATAGTACCAATGTCACAAATTTTACATAAACATCCTGTAATTTTCGTAACGAAGAAATATTGCTATATTGATTGTGTTCTTGAGATTTTTTTATTACGTACATACATAGCGTCACGTCTGTAATCCCCGATGGGATAGGATGAAAAATTATGAAATATTACAGGAGTCGCAGGAAGGGTAATAATACGCTTCATTACTTGTTGTTTGCTTTACTAGTTCACAGCACGAATCGTCGTTCAATAGTTATTGCAATTGTTTTTATAATATCGCACAATGGTGGCAACTTATCCCTACTACCTATCTAAAGTGAACTTAGCAACAGTTTGAGTGTGTAAGAATTATACAATCCAAATACTTTTATAATATGAACATAAGTTAAATTCTCTTATAAATATTACTAATGAGTGAGTTAATTACGAATGCTTAGAAGATAAAATTACTTTTATAACATTCTTAGTAGATATCTCAAATTCTAAATGAGAAATAAACGGAAAATTATCAATGATAATTATTATGACAATACAGTGACTCTTAGTCTATGTTATATTTGATAATTAAAAAATAATATTATAAAACAAAAGTGATAATTATACAATTATTATTTATAACGATTCATGACAGAAATTACATAAAAATCACTGATAACAGAAAGTAGTGATTAGTGACAAGTGAGAGGGGAAACATCAAGTGCGTTAAGTGGTTGCTGTGGCCGCACACAGCAGGACTGTGTGCTTGTTTGTCACCCTATCCTATAAAAAAAGTCTTGTCTGCTCTACCTTTAGAGCGTTTTTATAAAGCTGTAGGCGCGGAGGAGCTGCACTTCCTAACTTTGTGTCAATATTCCTGTGTAAAAAAGTGAGGTTATGATTTTACAAAAAAAATTACTCATAAACTATAAATTGAATCATCAAATCACTTAGGGAATTGACCAAATCTCTGTTTTTATCATATCCATGCAACATATGCGTTACCATTTTTACGTGATAGAGCCATGCTGCAGCTATATTAGTAGTATAGTTGTAGCACGAATGGGTCGGCTCGACAGGGGAAGGACCACGCTCTTACAGAATACCAGCGTAAAATGGTAGTTTAACACTGCTGTGTTTCGTATGGTGAGTCTAGAGAACCGGAGACCCTTTTTACTGGAAAAGAGGCATTCCATCTTAGTCTTCACGGGTGACAACGCATCTGCATTTTGATTCGCAAACGAGGATAAATGTAGATGTCTATGGGCCACAGCAACCACTTACCATCAGGTGGACTGTGTGCTCGTTTGTCACCCTATCCTATAAAAAGAAAATATATTATATTTTCAGCCGCAAGTTTTCAAGAGTCCTGTCCTGTGCCTGTCTGCCCATCGATCAAAACTTGACCGTAGTGTCCTCCCTAAAATACTTTTAATTTTAAACTGACGTGTTACACAGGTACACCTATTCATAGTTGAATCGTCAACAGTCCCTTAAAATCAATCATTAATTATTTACCTAGAGGTTGAATGTTAAATCAATCTTCTTTGTCTTTCATAAACAATCACTCAAGAATCACCTTCGGGAATAGAATTTCGTTCCAACAATGTCTATTATTTAATTTTTCTATGAAAATTCTTCAGAGTAATTACTAGCAATATGTATTTACTATACTATATTACTAGCAATATAATTATTCTAAGGAAAATTCTTTGTGAGTGTCACTTTGACGACACATACACTCACGCCTGTCGCCCAGAGGGGTAGGCAGAGACTACGGACTTCCATTTGGCGCGACCTGATACACCTCTCTCGCCTCTTTTCTGCCGACTTCCAAAAAGAAGACGGTACTCAATTCGACTATATTTTTTTTATGTGTGTTACCTCATAAATTTTTACTGGGTGAACCGATTTCGATATATAAAGAATAGATATAGAAATATGAATTTGATCAAGGTCGTTGAAAAGTCGGCTATATAAAATTTTTAATTTTAAATTATACATCCACATATCTACGCATACACGCTCGCACTTTGACCAATAAAAAAACAACAAAGAAATTTTTAAAATTATAATTCTGATTATTCCTCTGGTAATTTTCTTAAAGTTCTGCAATATATTATACTGAAAGTTAATTTAAAGTACTTAAAGAGTGCAACAACTTCGTAAAAATTATGGACTCTATTCGAATAATTTTGCGGCAACAGAAATAAAATTTATTGCAGAAGAAAAGCAGTTAAGCAAGCAGGTTTCCCTTATAAACTAGCAATTATAAAGCTAATTTGACTTTTCTGTTATTTTTCTTCCTTATTTCTTCTAATGTGTGTTTCATGACATGAAATTATTACTGAAAGTTATTTCACAAAGTACATTCATATTCTGTTTGTATGAATTATTTGGCGCTGCAGTAAAAATAAAAGCGATTATAGTAGTATTGCTAATATTTGACACATATTTATATAAAGTAGCAATTTAATACCTGATTTGACTTGTTTTCAACCGTGTTCAAAAAAAGGAGGAGGTTATCGACTCGACTGCATCTTCTATGTGTTACCTTAAAACTTTTTCTAGGTGAAACGATTTTTATGATTCTATTTTATTTGGGGAAGGACCACGCTCTCACAAAATATCTGCGCGAAATAGCTGCTTAATACTATTGTTTCGTATGATGAATGTAGAGAACCGGAGACCCTTATTTACTAGAAACGAGGTATTTCATCTTAGTTCTCAAGTGACAACGCTTTTACATTTCGATTCTTAATTAAAGATAGACGTGTGCTCGTTTGCCACATATATTCTATAAAAAAGAAGATTTTGATTAAAGGATAGACAAAGAAACGGCCATCGAACATAATTTTTTTATAGGATAGGGTGACAAACGAGCACACAGTCCATCTGACGGTAAGTGGTTGCTGTAACCCATAGACACCTACATCTATCCTCAATAAAGAATCAAAATGTAGATGTGTTGTCAACCGTGAGGACTAAGATGGGATGCCTCATTTCCAGTAAAAAGGGTCTCCGGTTCTCTACACTCACCATACGAAACACAGCAACATCAAGCCGCTATTTTACGATGGTATTCTGTGAGAGCGTGGTCCTTTCCCGGTTGAGTCTACCACGTATAAAATAAAATAACGAAGGTCAGCGTTCATATGCACAGAATCTAAGACTAGCGGTAAGTCGCGTACGTGACGGCGCAGCTCGATGCTTCCTTTGCGATAAGAGCTAGTTATCAATGAGTTATCGTAATGGACATGTCGTTTGTCCGTTGAAGAGGAGTGACGATTGTCTTGCACTTGGTACACTTATTTAATTAGTATATTACGGATTGTGTATCGTATGTCTTGAGATAGTGAATTTAGTAAGTATATTATAATTAATAGAATCAGGCGTTGCTTTGCGGAAATCCATTGTATTAAAGATGTTAAAAATCAATTTGCTAAAATCACCATAATATAATAAAATGTTGTGTATTGTCTTGTTTGAAGAGCGCACCCTCAATTACGTGCACTATCCCCGTCACCACTAATCCCAGCACCACTACACTAGGAAAGACACACTGTCGATGATACGACAAGTGTTTCGCGAGGCACCCTCAGGCGAAGTAGACTGCGGTTGCTGACCGCCAAGCCTTCTTTAATACGCGGATCTTAGATGATTGATTTTTAACATCTTTAATAAGTATTATGTAATAAGCGTGGAAACTGTACGTCGTACTTTTATATTTTTTTTTATAGGATAAAGGTGACAAACGAACACACAGTCCACCTGATACGAGGGTGGATTGAAAAGTACTCGGCCTAACCAAGAAAATAAACACATACTAAATCAGTTATATTTTTATTTTTCTACATAATCACCATCAAGTTCAATACACTTTTGCCACCTCCCCTTCCAAGCAATTAGACCGTTGAAAAAAAATGATTCTTCCTTAGAGTCAAAATATGCGTCTACAGCTGCTTTGATCTCGTCGTTTGTCGAAAGTCTTTGACCTCCCAAGTGCTTTTTTAGGTTAGGGAACAGAAAGAACTCTGATGGTGCCAGATCAGGTGAATACGGCGGATGCGGTAACAGTTCAAAGCCACAGTTGTGAATTTCAGCCATTGACTGTACTGACGTGTGAACACGGGCGTTATCTTGATGAAACAGGACTTTTCTTCTGAGCATTCCTCGACGTTTTTCTTTTATTTCCTCTCGTAAACGACGTAGTAAGGTGCAGTAGTAATCAGAGTTTATAGTCTGACCCCTTTCAAGATAATCAATCATAATCACACCTTTCGAGTCCCAGAATACTGAAGCCATCACCTTATTTGCCGACAAAATCGACTTAGCCTTTTTAGGGGGTGGTGAACCAGGTCTTCTCCACTGTTTTGATTGTTGTTTTGTTTCCAGTGTACAGTAATGAACCCATGTTTCGTCTATAGTAACAAAACGATTCAAAAAATCATCTGCATCGGCTTCAAATAACTCCAAACATTCGCGTGAAATAGTCAATCGCGTCCTTTTTTGTTCAACTGAAAGCAGTCGCGGAACCCACCTCGCAGACACCTTGTGGAAACCCAACTCGTTGACAATGATGTTTTGAGTTCGTTCATAAGAGATGCCTATAATCTCGGCTATCTCTCTAATTTTTAATCTGCGGTCTCCCATTATTAAATCAAGTACTTTTTAACATTTTCGTCAGTAGTTGACGTCGAAGGCCTTCCAGAGCGGGGTTCATCTTTCACACTCTCTCTACCACGCTTAAATTCTGCTATCCATTTTTTGACGGATGAATATGACAGAGCACAATCGCCTAATGTACTGACCATGTCATCATGGATGGCTTTTGATGATAGCCCCTTCTTATGGCGGTACTTAATGACGGCACGCTGCTCGATTTGCTCCATTCGCGGAAATTATGTCCGATTACTTTGTTAATAAATTTATAAAATCACAACTAATTATCGCACACGTTTCGAACTTCACACAATGAACTAGTCTGAACTGAACTAAATAATGTGGGTAGATTTGATTTTTAGAATTGAATGGATCTGTGTTAGGCCGAGTACTTTTCAATCCACCCTCGTAGTAAGTGGTTACTGTTGCCCATAGACATCTACATCTATCTTCGATTACGAATCAAAATGCAGATGCATTGTCACCCGTGAGGACTAAGATGGAATGCCTCGTTTCCAGTAAAAAGGGTCTCCGGTTCTCTACACTCACCATACGAAACACAGCAGTGTTAAGCTGCTACTTTACGCTGGTATTCTGTGAGAGCGTGGTCTTTCCTCGGTCGAGCCGACCCATTCGTGCTACAACTATACTACTAATATAGCTTCAGCATGGCTCTACCACGTATGAAATATATCTTGATGGGGTTTCCCATAATTGCTTCTTCCTACATCTACAGGACGTAATAGGGTGATGGAATAATTTCTTACACCATCACTATTCAACTATGAACTCAGAGCAGTCGCGAATTATACTTTTTTTACCCTAAAAGGAGGGTAATGTTTTTCGTGTTCTTTGGCACACTGTAGCATAAATAGCTTGATGTACTTAACAAATGAGATGCTGTTGGATTAGCCTTAGTTGTGCAAGTTACATAGGGTATAATTTTTGTCTATTCAGTAACTCTAACTTTTTTACGGAGTCGGGTGTATTTATCACTGTTTCAACCAATGGACTGTCTTTTTCGAGTTTTATTCTTTTTTTAAGATAATATTTAATATTAACCGGACAAGCTAAATAATAATTTTGATAGTCTTCAAAAGATGATCATATAACCAAGAAAGGAGACAAGGATTACATATGCATCCCTTTCATGCCGGTGTTGCAGCCTGAAACTGCAAGAAAACGGTTTTCTCAAAAGATACTTACAAAATGTTTCGTGGGAGGATGAAATTGTAGGGGAGGAATTGGAGCGTGCATTTCTTGTTAACGTTCCAGCATAGCAATAAGAGATTTTAGTCTCTTAAAAGTTTAGGTGCTTGTTTTGTGAATATATTTTGAGTATAATAGTTTGGGTTTTCTACCGACTTCAAAAAAGAGACGATACCTACTCAGTTCGACTGTATGTTTTTTTTATGTCTGTTACCTCATAACTTTTTACTGTGTGAACCGATTTCGATGATTCTTTTTTTATTTGAAAGCTGGTGCTTCACATGTGGTCTCATATTAATCGAGGTTGAATTTAATCGAGGTCTGACCAATAGTTTTTGAGTTATTCTTAATAATTTATATTGAAGTCGGTTGTACAATATTTTAAATTATTTGTCTTCTATGTGGTACTACGTGGTAGGATTATCTTCTGTCCAGAAGTCAGTCTGGGTAGGTACCATTCTCATACCTTATTCTGCCGCCAGTCATCCTTGTTCCACTGCTCTGTTGCCGCTTGGAAGACACTAAAGCCAATTCAGGCTGTTAGTCATTATATCTTATCTATCAAAGGTGACGCATTCATAGCCTTTTTGTTTGAGTCAACATCAGGTGAACGTAATGTTAAAAGGTCTGTGGAAAACAATAAAGTAAACAAACACTACACGGCAAGTAAACGTCACCTTGACCGCATTCGAACCAGGAGACACCGATACCTGCGCGATGAAACTTGATTGCATGTCGAATGCCCTAATCGAAGGCGGACCGGCTTCGCTGCGAAAGCACCTTTTTTGTTGACTTTGAAAAAAAGAAAGGTTCTCAATACGATGTATGCGTATGTTTATATGCGATTTCTTGTCAATTGTGAACCGATATGTACGATTATTTACTTTGTTAACGTCAGTTGTGGTTCGACAAAATATAGGAGATGAAGTTTTCAATGTAAGTTACTATCTAGATTCTACACGATATTCCTGTAGATAACTTGGGCTTGTGATATTCCTTATTCCACTCAAAAGCGTTAAATGATGACATTGTTAATAATAGTAAACTCGAATATAAAGAATTAAAATAATTTAACATTCTAAAGTCTGGAGCATTATTTTTTTTTATTTGAGAGGGGGCAAACGAGCATACGGCTCACCTGATGGTAAGTGACTACCGTCGCCTATGAACAACTGCAACACCAGTGCAATTACAAATGCGTTACGGCGGGCTTTTAAAAAATCTTCTATATGCTTTGTATACCGACTTCAGAAGGTGCAATAATTTAATTATTTTAATATTGGCTATAAAAGTGGATGGATATAAGAGTAGTTACATTGTATTAGGGATGATATGATGCGTAAGAAAGGAGTTAGTGAAGAGATCACGGCTAATAGAGGAGAATAAAAAAGGAAGACATGCTATGCCGACTCCAAATAACTTGAGATATCCGAATAACTTGGTCAGGACAGAGAAGTGAAAGATTTGTGTAAGACTTCAAAAAGGAGGAGGTATTCAATTCGACTGTTAACTTTTTTCTGGGTGGACCGATTTCGATGATTCTTTTTTATTTGAAAGCTGGTGCTTCTCATGTGGTCCCATATAAATTTGATCAAGATCTGACTAGTAGTTTTTGAGTTATTCTTAATAATTTATATTGAAGTCGGTTGTACAAAATGTTTAATTTTAAATTATACATTTTATTAAAAGTTTAATTTTGTTCATAACAAAGAAGAAAACGTGGTAGAGCCACACTGCAGCTAAATTATGGCTGTAGCACGAATAGGTTGTTTGGAGGAGGAACCATGCTGAGAGCAGAATATCATCGTAAAATAGCAGCGTAACGCTACTGTGTTTTGTATGGTGAGTGTAGATAACTGGAGACCCTTTTTACTGGAAGCGAGACATTCTATCTTAGTCCCCAGGCGTGACAACAACGTGCATTTTGATTCTTAATCGAGGAAAGATGTAGTATGTTTATTGGCCACAGGATCCACTTACCATTAGGTGGATTGTGTGCTTGTTTGTCACACTCATTCTATAAAATTTAAAAAATTATTGTACGTGGTGGTAGAGCCATGCTGCAGCTATATCAGTAGTATAGTTGTAGCACGAATGGGTCGGCTCGACCGTGGAAGGACCACGCTCTCACAGAATAGCAGCGTCAAATAGCAGCTTAACACTTCTGTGTTTCATATGGTAAGTGTAGAGCAGTGTAGGCATTCCATCTTAGTCCTCGCGGGCGGCAGCGCATCTGCATTTTGATTCGCAAACGAGGGTAAATGTAGATGTCTATGGGCCACAAGCAGCCACTTTCCATCAGGTGGACTGTGTGCTCGTTTGTCACCCTATACTATAAAAAATAAATAAAAAAAGGACAATCGATCGATCTCTTATTGAATTTACTCTGTCATCGGCATCAAACCCGCACACGCGTTGCGACGGCCGTGCAATACTAATCAATTCACGTTCGTATCGGTGCGAGTGAATTCGAATGATGCCAGGGAAGTAAGCTTTCGTTTCTATAGCGTGTGTCTGCTATCTGTCGGAGAAGTATTGAAACTCAATGTAGTCGTGCTCTTCAAACTAGGCAGGCAACCTAGACATTCCATTTGCCTAACTTATATGATTCAATTATGTCATGTTGATTTCACAACCCATATCTTTAGTTGCTGTTACCACACGCACGGGACGAAAAGGTGTGGTGATTAATTCTTTTATATCTCCACTACCATTGAGCTATTATGTACTACGTACTAAAGGCTACGACACGGCACACTGCCTTTAGTTACGCAGTCCCATTCAATTGCGGCGATGTCGCCGCACTTTACTCAGTCACTCGCCAGCTCGCTAAACGCTAGTGTGTTGACACGTGCTGTGTTAATTATATAAAAAAAAATGTCTTAATAAAATATGTCATGGTATGTTTTAGATGTTGCACCAACAATTCAAGAAATGTTAGCTGAAACCATGGAATAACTTTTCATCGGTGAATAAGATATTTAATTAATAAAAAAGTATTATAGATTAATAGTCAAACAAATTATTCCTAAGACGCCATCTCGTGTCACGGAATATAGATTATGACATTAATTTGTTCAGATGCGACGTTTCTGTGGATAAAATAATGTAGGACGTTTTATAATATTATTATGCACAAATTTTTCTTAGAAACAAATAGAAGTGTTCATAATTCAATTCAATTTTCTGGTGTATTAATTTGTTGACTATTCTTTTGTTTTATTTTCTACCGACTTCAAAAAGGAGGAGGTACTCAATTCCACTGTATGTACTTTTTTAATGTGTGTTACCTCATAACATTTTTCTACGTGAACTGATTATTCTTTTTTTTTATTTGATCAAGGCCTGACTAATAGTTTTTGAGATATCCTTAATATTATATATGTAGGTCGGTTGTAAAAAAAAAAAATTATTAGGCTTCCACGTCCAAGCCATGAAAATAGGGAAAAGTGGAATAAATTCGTAAATGTTTTACACTCGCGTGCCCAGCATTTATGGATGGATCTTATTCTAATCTAAATAAATATATTTGTAAATGCTTTTCAATGTATGGCTATTTCCAGAAAAACTCATTCAAAGGCATTATACGATCTTAGGGGGTTGTATTGATGATTATAATTCTGTAAATACATACTCGTTACGCTCGCGAATCATATTTTGTTAAACATTCAATCTGACCCTGACCTGCAAATTCCGAAAAACGTAAGAAAATTTGAATTTCGCGGGCCACCCTGGAGCTTTCACCTTAACTTTTAAAATATTTAAATAAAAATATCATTAAATTGTAATTGTGATATAATATTATGTAATTTATTATATTAAATTAGCACATATTATATGCAAAATAAATGACAAATTTTAATAATTGTACTCGTTATAATTTACATAATTAACAATAGAATCTATTATTACAAACTGATCATTCTACCTACGTATAACCTATGATGAAAAACCAACCGCGCGTGCGCTACACTGTTCTCCCATGCGCATGCGCGAAGAGACGCTACTCATGCGCATATTTTTTATGGAATATGCTGTTCTAGTACGTAAGTACATACCTATTACTTCAATGTCCACTACACCACGCATCGCCAACCCTACTAGTACAGAAATGTTATTCGTGAGCATCTCTTTAACGAGTAGGTGCTGTCCAATGCTTATACTACATTATGTCATCATCATCATTACAGCCCATCGAAGTCCACTGCTGAACATAAGCCTCCCGCACAGGCAGCCTCATAGGGATGATTTTTACCATTGTTTCCACACTTTGGGGTCCACACCCGGCGGGTTGGTAGCCACAGTTCGTTTTAATATTTGAGCTGTTACAGCTGTCCATCTGTATCTGATTCCTTCTATCGCCTCTTACGACACCTACAGGAAGAGGTTAATATGAACTGTTGCCAGGGTAGTGGATTCTCTTAGGCGGTCACAAAACGCTAAGATTTTCAGCGTCAAACAGCAACATAATGTTCTGTTTTGTATGGTGAGTGCCGAAAACGGGATATCAATTTTATAGTTCGACATTTCGTTTTCCACCGACTTCAAACGGAATGTTTTTCTCTTTTTTATCTGTGTTGGTGTTGTTACCGCATAACTTCTTTGTGGGTGAACCGATATCGATGATTTTGAAAGCTGGTGCTTCACATGTGGTCCCATATAAATTTGACCAAGGTGTGACCAATAGTTTTTGAGTTATTCTTAATAATTTATATTGAAGTCGGTTGTACAAAATTTTTAATTTTAAATTCTAGTTCTCAGCGTTGACAATACGACTTATCTGCAAATTGTTTCTTTTATGGGCTACGGGCTACGGCGCATTACCCTTACAGCCTATCAAAAGTTTACTATTTAACATAAGCCTCCCCCCATAGATTGACTTATAAGATAGTTGCCATAGTTGGCACGCTTGGCAGGCGGTTTGACAACCGTTAGTTTTTAATTATTACTTGTTATTATAAAGACGCTGCTGTCCATCTCCTGCTTTATTACCCTCTGATGCCTCTTATGACATACGGGGCGATATAGGATAGTGGATATCCATACACAATCAGGGCACATTACTAATTCCATAAAAAAGTAGTTCTTGCTCATTGACGCATTATTTAAGTTCCAGCATTGGGCTTTAAAAGGGCTATTGAAGATAATTATGTTTTGCTTGCAAGCTTTAACATGTTTTTATTTTTATTTTTCAGGTATGAAACGCAACTTCATAAGTAAATCTCGTGCAAGTAAGTCAAACCGACAAGTTACGCAGTTTGATTTATTATTTGGAATTGGCGATGACGTGAGGGTAATATGGTCACTCTTTAAGCTTTGGCGCCCTATAAAAGTAAAACTAGGAGGAGGACCGAGGCAAAAAAACAATGTCGTATAATGTAACTAGTATATCAGGAAAAAATAGCAAACAAGCTTTGGCAATAATTAGGAACACTTCGAAAAATCAACAACAAAAACAACAAACTAACTACACTACGCAATAATCTGGGGGCACGGCAGTGCCCCCGCCAAGTCGAGCAAAAAAGCGGCACGGCCGTACCATCCTTTTCTCGAAGCAGTTCAGGCCATTTCTGAAACCCTATAACTTCGTTATGGATGAAACTAGAAGCCTGAATTCATTATATAGACTCGGTATATTTTAAATTTCATTAAATTTGAACTAGTCGTTTAAGAATTATAACTAGTCAAAATTTCTTAATTTTGTCACTCACTGACTGACCGATCATCAAAACTCTGAGGCACTTCTAGCTGACATAGAAACTTCAAATTTTGAATACAATTATTGTTTAGTATATAAATCAAGGAAAAATTAAAATATTTTACAATTTCGGTCCAGCTTTCGAGATACACCAACTGCATAAATAACTTTGTAATGCCATATAAACATATAGTATTACAAAGTTACATTTGCAGTGAATGAATCAGTGTACCTAAATATGTATAATGGAATAATAGGTGTAAATAGCCACCTAGATATAACTATCTACAAAAAGAAATCAGATGCCATCAAAAACATAACTTGTAAAAAAAAACCAAGTCTCGCAACTCAGTTCTTCTACCGTAAAAAGTTATGAGATCCATGTAATACCAAGTCGGTTAATTTATTCAGTCCATAGATTGATACATAGATTGACTTGGCAATCGCACTAAACATAGATAAAGTGGCACCCTTTTGACCCTTTATTATTTGATCGACTGATGAAGAGCTATTGTTTCACAGGGTCTAACATACAAACAAGGATGTAGTTTTTGAGTTATATGAAAGCGACCATATTAACTGGATGACTACATTACCGTCACGTACTATAGTTCCCGTTTAAATCCAGGACATGCTATGGTTCAGGCGTTACTTAAAAGGTTTACTCTAATAGACAGACTATAAAGAATACTATGTCCGTAATAAAGGAAAAAACTGACCAAACACTGTAGCTCAAACAGAGAAAGGCTGATTAAAGACCGTCCTGCTTTTTGCTTTTAATTAAATGCAATCGTTGTCAGTGCGCGCAGTATATGAACACACTGGGTTAGTTCACCCAACCGGGGCCAACCAATGATATTGTTAATTGTAATTTTAAGTGTTAATTTTAGCACGTGATCGGCGGTGAAGGGTGATCGGTGGTAATGTGTACCAGAAAACCTGTATTTCTGCGGAATGTAGTATTTATAAGACATGTGAAGTCCGAATAACGACGACAACGACTCCAACACGCGGCAAACTTTCTTACGTGATAGAGCCATGCTGCAGCTATATTAGTACTAGGTATAGTTGTAGCACGATTGGGTCGGCTCGTCCCGGGAAGGACCACGCTCTCACAGAATATCATTGTAAAATAGCAGTTGAACGCTGCTGTGTTTCGTATGATCAGTATCAGTAGAGAGCCGGATAGCCTTCTTACTGGAAACGAGGCATTACATCTTAGTCCTCACGGGTGACAACGCATCTGCATTTTGATTCGTAATCGAGAATAGATGTAGATGTCTATGGGCCGCAGCAACCACTTACCATCAGGTTGACTGTGTGCTCGTTTATCACCCTTATTCTATAAAAAAACTAAATGCCAAATAACCCCCTTCAGAAATGAGAGAAGACCCGTTGTTTAGTGATTAAACTAGTTGTACTGTTTGTCCTTTTGATACACTAGAAGAGTATAATTTATAAATCAAACTACAACAATGTATGATCTGAGCTGGTTTATTATTATGTACAATAATTTCAATGACCTAATTACACACTGAGTAACGCAACCATAGTGCAATCTATTTCTATGTCAACGCCATCTATCGAAGTAGAACTAAAACTTTTTTAATTACAAATGTGGTTTTTTCATTAACATACCGCCCACCAAGGACATTTAGTGACGGAATGGCCTTTTAAATTGTACTTAAATCTAAAATTTGCACTTAAATTTAAAATTTGAACTTAAATCTAAAATTTGCACTTAATACTTTATAACAAACTTCTATAATTTAATCTCATAAAATATGACCTAAAAACTTACAAATAAAAATAAAGACTTCAACAGCTCAAAATAACCTAAAATAAAATTTTGAAAAGTAACATTGTAAAATTAAACCTATAAATGTAATTAATGTTGTACATATAGCTAAATTTGATCGTAAAAGTAAAAGAACATTTGATACAATAATATTTTTACATAAATTTGACATAAAAATTGAACAATTCATGGATCTGAGATAGGCAGAATACATAATTTTGATGTTGGCCTCTTAATTACGGATGTTTTCGTACGCAATGTGACTACACGGGTAACGTTATCATCACCGGGGTGTTTCTCTATAACTCGACCCAATAACCAACGACTTGGAGGCAATTCATCTTCTTTAATTAAAACAACGTCACCAACATTAGGTTCCGGAACTTGTGACGCCCATTTGTACCTATTCATGAGCTTTGACAGATATTCCTGTGACCATCGTTTCCAAAAAGACTGCAGCATCCTTTGCACAAATTGCCACCTAGTTAAATAGCTTACGTTTGAACTTTTGTAATTTTTATCTGGTACATTAATTATCGGTTCTCCTATTAAAAAATGTCCAGGAGTTAAAGGGAGGGGCTCACCAGGATCAGTAAAGTTAATAACGCTTATCGGCCGCGAATTCAGACAGGCTTCCACTTGATTGAGGAATGTAGTCATTTCCTCGTACGTTAGGGTAGAGTCGCCAATAACCCTTTTAAGGTGAAATTTGGTGGATTTTACACCCGCTTCCCAAAGACCACCGAAATTCGGAGCATGAGGCGGAATAAAATGCCACTCGGTGTTGTTTGCTTCCAGATATTCTGCTATGGCTGGCTGAATAGATGCCAACTGTTGCAGTTCTCTGGAGGCGCCTACAAAGTTGGAGCCGTTGTCGCTCCACAATTTAGCACAGTGACCTCGTCGCGACACAAAGCGTCGAAAAGCGGCTAAAAATGCCTGTGTGCTCATGTCGCTGACGACCTCTAGGTGAATAGCACGAGTGGACATGCAAACGAAAAGGCATATGTAGCCCTTATAAGAACGATGCCCACGTCCTTTAGTGGTTCTTATACTTATGGGTCCAGCATAATCCACTCCGCTATATAAAAATGGTCTTGCTGGTGTACATCGAACCGATGGGAGCGCACCCATCAGTTGGTTTCTCACACTAGCTCTATGTTTCGCACAAGTTACACACTTGCGAACATATTGTTGAACTAGAGATCTAGCACCTATTACCCAATAGGCTGACCTTAAATAGTTTGCCATTAACTGAGGACCACCATGCAGTGTCTTCTCATGCGCGTCTGCAACTATAAGAAGAGTCAAATGGCATGAATGTGGTAGGACTATCGGATGTTTTACTTGCTCATCTAGTTCCGACTTTTCAAGTCGTCCACCAATTCGCATGATACCATTCTTGTCGAGAAAAGGACAAAGTGATTTCAATTTACTTGATTTTATGTTCAAATACCCTTTTTCCTTTAATTGTTCATATTCTGTTGTGAATGAATCTATTTGTGATTTCCTGATACAAGTTTGTAATGCTGCTTCTATTTCGTGATCTTTCAAATATTTACTATCGTGTTTTTCCTTTTTTAAAACTCTTCGACAATACGCAATAACTTTAACTAATTTTCTTAGACTGGAATAATTTTCGAAAACTACGTGCTCTGGAACTACAGCTGTGTGCGCCTTTATAGTTTGTTCTAAATCTGTCTTTAGATTCTTTGGCCTCTTGTACTCAATTAATTTATTTTTCAGAAATGATGGTCCTGAATACCATAACTCATTACCGAATAATGAACTGGGTAGTATTCCTCTTGATGCGCAGTCAGCTGGGTTTTCTTTGGTCGGCACATGATACCATTGCGATGAATTCAAAGCGCCCAAAATTTCTGAAGTCCTGTTGGCAACAAACGTTTTCCACCTGCTAGGATGACTATTAAGCCACGATAGTACTACTGTAGAATCAGTCCATGCAAAGATCTTTTCCTTTGAAATATTTAAAATCTCTGCTGTCTCTATCAATAAATTTGATACAAGTACAGCACCACATAGCTCCAATCGAGGAATACTAATTTGTTTGATGGGAGCTACTCTCGTTTTAGCCACTAACAACGACAGATGAATTTTGCCTGAGACATCAATTGTTCTTAAGTAAACGACGGCTGAGTACGCTGCTTTAGAGGCGTCACTAAAACCGTGCAATTCAAGGTCATCAGATGAACTAGTACCAAGCCAACGAGGTACCTGAACTTTGGTTAGTAATGACAACTCTTCGCGGTAAGTACTCCACTCTGTTATTAATTCGGTAGTTAATTCCTCATCCCAACATACACCTAAGAGCCATAATTTTTGTATGAACATCTTTGCTAATACGACACTAGGAGCTAACCATCCCAATGGGTCGAACAAACGAGCTATATCTGATATTATTAGTCTTTTTGTTACAGGTGCTGTCGTCAGCGGTGGAAGATTTACCGAGTACTGAAAGCAATCTTCGTGGCGATTCCAGGTAAGTCCCAAAATTTTTATTGTACTATCTAGCTTAATTTCTATCTAATAGTTGCCGATTGTTACTGTTCCACTTCTGCAATGCGAATCCTCCCTTTCCTAATAATGCTACCATCTGTTTACAGATTTCAACGCCCTCTTCGACGCTATTACTTCCCATCATTAAATCGTCCATATAAAAAGAGTTTAAAACTCTATCTGCTGCAAGCGGGTACTTATCTCCTTCGTCGTACGCAACCTGATGGAGTGACCTAACTGCCTGATATGGTGCAGAAGCTGTTCCAAAGGTCACCGTTACCAACTCATAATCCCTAAGTGGTTTTTCAGGGCTTTCTCGCCAAAGTATCCTCTGGAAGACAGCATCTTCATCCGCTATTCTGACTTGGCGGTACATTTTGATTACATCCGCCACAATTCCAATAGCGTGTACTCTCCATCTAAGAATGGTGTGTCTTAAGTCTGCTTGCAGCGTTGGTCCAACCATTAAAGTGTCATTGAGTGAAACTCCTTTTTTATTTTTCTCAGAGGCGTTGAAAACTACACGTACCTTCGTGGTGGTCTTATCGTTTCTAATCACCGCGTGGTGTGGTAAGTAAACTGCTTCATCTTTCTTATTATCCTCTTCCTTTACAGGTCTCATGTGTCCTAATTGTAAGTATTCATTAATTACCTCTGTATATTTTTCCTTTAAATCTGTGTCCTTATTTAATCTTTTTTCTAACGATTTGAATCTTGTTTCAGCTATGTCACGGGAACTTCCGGCCTTGCATGCAGGATCTTCGTCTCGAAATGGTAAACGTACAATGTATCTGCCTGTATCATCCCTCTTAGTAGTTTTCATATAAAATTCTTCACATTTTTGCTCTTCTGGGTTAAGTATTTTCTTTGTACTAACTTGTTCTTCTATCTCCCAGAATTTCTTTAGAATATTGTCTTCATTGAACTGTGTACAGTGCACACTTAAATTTCTTGTGTGGTGTTTTGAACTCTCATTGCTTGAACTAACTACACCGGAAAGGATCCACCCTAAGGTGGTGTTTTGCGCTATTAGAGTACCAGACGGACTCTTTACTACACCTTCCTTCATAATGCAACAGTAAGCATCTGCACCCAAAAGAATGTCTATTTTATTGGGTGTTTTGAAATAAGGATCTGCTAAAACAAAACCGTTGATATCAATCCAATCCAATGAACTGGTATTCACACTTCTCTCAGGTAAGTATGATGTAATCTTACTCAAGACGTAAGCAGTTATTTGAAGTTGAAAATCAAAATCAACAGTGGATTTAATAATTAAATTTACCATATAATTAGCAATGGTTGACTTATTATCTCCTAAACCTGAAACGTGACCTCGGACTGGAATTTTCTTAAGCCTAAGAAATTGGACAGTGGCCTCTGTTATAAAACATGCTTGTGATCCTTGATCAAGTAGGGCTCGAATTGTTTGAAATTCACCCATCTTGGACTCTGCCTTTATTAATGCAGTGGCTAATAAAACCTGTCTGGGTTTTAAGACTTTGCCCGTAGATAAGCATGTAACTATCTGATTGTCACTATTTGAAGAACTGGCGTTATCGATAGTGGACTTTACTGTAGAATCTTGGCCTTTATTCTCAGCATTAGTTTCTCTATTAGGGTGCAGCAAGGAATGGTGGCGCTTTTTGCAAACTCTACAGACAGTCTGCTTTTTACAGTCATAAACTGTATGATTTCCGCCTAAACAATTAAAACATATTTTATTTTTTGCTACGAACTCTCGTCTGTTTTCTATGGACTGTTTTGCAAATTGCTTACAAAAACAGAGCTTGTGAAGTTCTGAGCAAAATTCGCAACGAATATTCGACGACTTTGTGGCCAGCATTGCTTTCGAACTAAGAACGTGAGAACTATTATTGATCTGGTGAGCCACAGCCTTCCTCGGCTCTATACATTCTAAAGCGCGAAAACGACTTTCAATAAATATCCGAAACTGCTCAAACGTGGGCAACTCGTTGCTGGAGTCATTAGAAACACTTAACTCCCACTGCTTTCGTGTTTCATTATCTAATTTGAACGTCACTATATGGATAACAATAACGTCCCATGTACTCACATCGATTTTCAAATTTTTCAATGCATTTAAACAGTCGCTCGTGGTATCTAGCAGCTCCTTTAATGAGTTAGCCGATTCCACATGTAAGCGTTTCTGGCCGAACAATCTTTTTAAAATACAACTAGTTAGATACTTTTTATTTGCATAACGCTTTTCTAACTGAGACCAACATTCGCTGTAATTGGCATCTGTGATTGGTGTGTGCCTAATCAACTGTTCGGCTTCACCAGTGAGGTGGCTTTTAAGATAGTGCAGTTTTTGCACATTATCTAAAGATGCATTATTGTGTACAAGTGAAATAAAAAGATCGTGAAAAGATGTCCATTCACTGTACTTGCCAGAAAAGGTAGGAATTGTTATCTTGGGCAACTTTACAAATGAATTAGATTGCTTAGAAGAATTATTACTACATCCACTGTCTTGTGGTAGCGGTTCTTTAACACTATTTAACGTTGTTTTCATTAAACATTTACATGATATGTAAGTATCTTCGGTTGTGTCATATATATCGACAACCTTTTGACCTATGTCTTCTAACTTAAACCGACCATAAAGTTGAGATTTAGTATTTTTAAACGAAGACCAATCATTTTCTAATAATTCAAGCCTCGTTTGTATATATTCTAGTGTAAGTCTATCCTTTGGACACTTTTTAAAATTAGTAAAGGCCTTTTGAATTACTTGTTGAAGGTCTTTTAATATATTAATTTGTCCTTCCATCGTAAACAACAAACAAAATAATGGTAAAAGTTAGTTATAGAATTGATTAATTACTATCAAAAAAACCGAATAATTTAATTATTTATGTGAAGATAAATTTATCAATCTGAATGTTAACACAATATTAACTTGGTAACAGAACAACCTCAATTGAAATGTAAAACTTTACAAGTTTCTTTACTAGACAAAAGTTAGCGAATTTTTCTAAGTCTCAAAAACAACGAAAAATTTTACAAGTGTTTATAAATAAATACACTCTGGTAGAAATCGGACATAGGTTCCCCGTTCCTTCGTTTTTATAAACTTATTCTAAGTCCTTAATCTAACATGCACAATTTTAAAGTTAAAATCTTCTAAGAAATAAAGTTTAAAATTGCTTGGCAAATAATGTCTACAGTACTTGTCACCAATCAAGTTATATTAAATGTCTCTGCTACTATGGTATTTACTTAAATTGTACTCACGTTTGCACTTCACTCACACAAACCCAGGTTGAACTAGTAGTGTACTCGTGGCGCCCTCCTTCGGCGTCACTTTGAACTTCAACTCCCGGCTGCTATCGACGAACTCGAAGATTGAATTGACGATGTACTGCTGATGGCGCCCTCTGTGGCGTCACGTTGAACTAACACTCCCAATGCAGCTGAGTATGGCCCTCTTGCTGGGCCAAGCTGTTGCTGCCTCTGCGAGGTGCCCGGTACTCTTGCCGCAGCGATCCACTGCGAGTACATCGGGGTGCGGCCCAAAGCTGGCACCGCAAACTAACAAAAAGTTCAGACTTTTCCGGGTCTGATATCCGGGGTCGATGGACCAATGTTTAGTGATTAAACTAGTTGTACTGTTTGTCCTTTTGATACACTAGAAGAGTATAATTTATAAATCAAACTACAACAATGTATGATCTGAGCTGGTTTATTATTATGTACAATAATTTCAATGACCTAATTACACACTGAGTAACGCAACCATAGTGCAATCTATTTCTATGTCAACGCCATCTATCGAAGTAGAACTAAAACTTTTTTAATTACAAATGTGGTTTTTTCATTAACACCCGTGCCTAGACGTCAGGAATTGTTGCTGTAACTTTAATGTGCTCTCTCACTTACGAAGCAGTTAACTTTATCAGTGATACATAATCCTATAGGCTGCAATTCAATACATTTCAAGGCGCGACTATGTGACGTGGTTGATGTTGGAAAATTGAAAACGTGCATACATTTCTCCAAACATAAATCGAACTAATCGAAATATATTAATAACCCACTAAGCGATGCCGGTTTTGAAGCCTACTAGCCCACTCCGGCACTGGTGCCGCGCCCCCGACATTAGTTTCTCTTTTATAAATCATGGATCGTTCAAGAACCGGTATTTAATCGGTAATCGATCCAAACGCCCTCTCATATTTATTGCGTACGACTAACTAACGTCCCACAGATAAAAGTCAAATTCTTAGGACGGTAGTGGTGGTTCCATTGACGATGGTTGGCAGCATTGCGATTTTGTACTCCTGGTGGAATTCTATGCTGGTAGGAATCAATCCGCAACTTAAAATAGTAATTTATAAAAAACTGGCATTTTTTTGTATCTTGGAGGCATTTTTTATATATTATTTGCACACGGACAAACATCTTGACCCGGAGTAGTTATTTGTAGACCATACTATCACTTGTTCCTTTTGTAATTGTACCGGAGGCTCGCAGAGTTGCACCAAAACGCGTAGTCACTGCGTTACGTAGGCGTCAATTGATCACCGAAATGCTTATTATATCCTGATAACGGAACAACTTGCATGATTCTTAACGACGTACGTTTCTTATAATAGAATAAGGGTGACAAACGAGCACGTAGTCCACATGATGGTAAGTGGATGCTGTGGGCCATAGACATCTACATCTACCCTCGATTAAGAGTCTGAGGTCTGTGGAGTAAGATGAAATGCCTCGTTTCCAGTAAAAAGGGTTCTCCGGTATTCTACACTCACCATATGAAACACAGCAGTATTAAGTTGCTATTTTACGCTGGAATACCAGCGTAAAATAGCAACAGAATACTGTGAGAGCATGTACTACTCCGGTCGAGCCGATCTATTCATGCTACAACCGTAATATAGCTGCAGCGTGGCTCTGTCACGCATAAAAACCTACGTATTCGTACGTCGTATAAATTTAACGTAAAGGTCAAGTACAACCGCTTGTAAAGTTAAATTCTTAAACGTCACCTTATGAGACCTTACGAGGTATGTGGTGTCAGAACAAAATACGATGTCATTAGGTGGTAAGACTTCTTTCCTGCCTAGGTTTCCGTATAGGTTAGTGCCGCCTTTTTATCTATATCTGATGATATAAGATGGCCAACATATGTCAGCAGAATGTGACAAATATCAAAGGGAAAGGGAGAATCTGGTGCAAAAATTTAATGTCAATTTGTGTGAAACGGGTTGATTTTTGAGTATACTTGCGGAGCCACACTCAGCGGTAGCAAAATCGATCATTTCCATATTCTTACCACATTGATTCCCCCCTTTCTAAATAGCATTTGTGCAACAGGAACAAGTTATGTTACGATAAGGCCGACATATCATTGTAGGATAAAAGCCTTTTTAAATAAAGATAGATAATAAAATATCTATATGTGCCTCCTAATAACAGCGCTTTCAATGTTGTATTCCGCTCTGAAGGGTGTAGGGTATAGAGAGTCAGTATAATTACGGATTGTGAGAAATTCCATCTTAGTCCTCAGATGTCTATGCATCTTTAGCTTACTTTATTTGAAGTTTGCTCTATCAGGTGGAAGAAGTTCGTTAGTCAATACAGTTATTAAAAAAAACCAAAAGTTTTAAAAAAAAACGGGTATGCAAAATAAACGGTTTTACTTGTAATCCTTGATTACCGCTTAAGTATCAATTATCTTTATTCCTGTTTCTTTTTATTGTCATTTAATGGAGAGAGAGAGAAACTTTAAGCATTTCTTAAATTAACGTCCTATCTTTATAAGGCCGTGAGTAGTTACTGTTTCTTTTATACGTTTATTATTTCATTTGCTGTTCATGGTTGGCTTTTAAATGTTGCCAAGCCTTATTTGTATTTTCGTGTGAGTTACCTGTTTTTTGTATCTTGGCAAACTCAAGTATACAGTAGGTACCAAAGAGTCCCGCTTTAATGTGGCTTTGTGAGCTTTGACAATAGCCTGTTAGATTGACTAATGAAAAAAAAAACGGCTAACGTTCCGCGTCAAGTTCATTGGCATTTCCGTTAGCTGCCAATTAAGCGTTCGCCAGTGACAGGCCACTCTGAATGAGTATTGATTCGGTATTGTAATTTAAGTATGTATTGTGTGATGGGGGATGCGATAGCAAGAATTCTTCGAAGTAGCATTATACTTGCGATTGTTGTCACTCGGTAAAATTCCATCTTCATTTAACCTATATAGGTGTACTTATTTTACTTATTAATTTCTTCATCATATACACCGTCCCTTAGTTGAGCCACAGTATAAATAATATATTTACTGTGGTTGAGCGTTACAGAATCATCCTTCTTTTTAACAGACTTGAAAAAAAGGAGGAGGTACTCAATTCGACTGTATTTTTATTTGTGTGTTGTGTTACCTGAGAACTGTTTTCTAGGGAAACCGTTTTTGATGATCCTTTTTTTATTTGAAAGCTGGTGGTGGTTACTACTTGTTAGTTTTTGAAGTCGGTTTTTAATTGTTTTAAGTTAATTTTTAACTGTCTGCTAGTCAGGATTGTACCACAACATATAAAAAACTTTAAAAATACAGTTGTGTAGGTATGTTACACATATCGTTTTGCATTGCGAAAAAAAATTATACGAAAAATTTTCAGAGGAAGTTAGTAAAATTCAACATTTGGTACAACCGACTTCAATATAAATAAAATCAGAACATCATCAATGTAGTCGAAGTCAATTAAATACGCACTAATGGGGATAATTTAAAAACTACTGGTCAGATCTTGATCAAATTAATATGGGACCACGTGCGAAGTTCAAATAAAAAAAAACATTAAAATCAGATGATCTAGAAAAAAGTTATGAGATATGGTGAGGTGAGGTCATAAAAAATACAGTCGAATTGAGAACCATTTTTTTTGAACATTTTGAAAATAATAAATAATAGGAGGCTTTAAATCTTTAATATCTCTTACCACCGACTTCAGAAGCCATTATGTGCAAATTATTTTAATTTTTTTTTAGCTCTCAGAAGGGTTTTTCTTTTACTTTTTAATAAAATTTAATTTTTTTAACCCGTTTGAGTGAATTATAATTAATAGCATTAAATACTTTATCCCCTTTTTACCCTTAGGTTTGGTTTTTTCTTAGATTCATGTAGGACAACCCTTGAATTCCTATTTAATACAAGAAGAATTATCAAAATCGGTTCATAAACAAAGAAGTTATGCTCGTACATACATCAACACTGTCATCATCGTTACAGCCCTTCACAATTCCGCTGCTGAACATAGGCCTCCCCCAAGGAACACCGCAAAACACAGTGCTGAGTCACCTGCATCCATCGACTTCTCGCATGTCTTACCAAGTCATCCACTCCATCTAGTGGGGGGCCGCCCAACACTGTTTACCGGTACTAGGTTCACACTCGAGATTATCTTCTCCATAGATTATTGATTATTCGAACTATATCTATGGCCGTCGCATTGCCACTCCAGCTTACTTATTCATGCATATATAAAATAATACATTCGGATGAATTCAGAATCCTCCTCCGTTTTTGAAATCGTTTAAACATATATCAGATATCATTAATTAAACGGATAGTCGTTACTTCCGTCTATGAAACTATGGTAGCCTATACAAGTTTGTTCGTATAATATAAAAGAGGCAGTACAATAGACAGCCTAGGTACGCTAGAAGTCGTAGCCGCCCACTGGGTGCTCTAGGGTGGCATCGTTAGATGTTCTATACTAGTGTAATGCATACACGTCATGTACAGTCGGTCACATAAAGACTTATATTTTTATTTTGTATTGTTTAACATCACTCACACACTAGAAATTTCTTCTGCATCGTGGAGGAGTACATGAATCACATATGCACTAACATTCAGAGTCTATACAATGATTTATAGGACAACATACAGACACTTTTCTGTGATTTTCGAATGGTTGGTCTCAGCGCTCAGTCCACAGTGAAACAGTGGCAAAAGGTCATCCCCAAAGACTGCTACAAAGCTAGCTAGACTGAGCTCGCCATACATTGTAATTAGTACTAGTGGACTTTATCTAGAAGGTATCGATAGGCTACCATTACAGCCTATCAAAATTCCACAGTGCTGAACATAGGCCTTCTCCACACATTGCCTCACAGGAATAAACGTTGCCGCGATTTGCAAGCTCAACTTGTTTGCCAACCGCAGTTTATTATTATTATTTAGAGTTGTCATCAGGAAGATGCTGCTGCCCATCTCCTGTTTCATTTACCTCTGTCGCCTCTTTCGATATTCACGGGACGATATGGGAATATCGGTTAGGTACTATTGTTCTACTGCGAATCTAGATAAATCGTCAGTTAAATATTCCAAATGTAATGATTTCCCTTAACTTTTATAACATTAGTTATTTGATTAGTTAACTATTATCAGTTCGTTGCGCCATTTAGATATTATTTTTAAGAAATCATTAATATTTCTAAATGTATATTTTTGTTATACATTTACGATGACGACTGTACCCGTTACGCTAGATTCTTTACTCCATTCTACAATATCATTTGCACTTACCTGATACTGTTTTAATCCGCAGAAAAGCTCCCCCTGTCATGGAAGTGTTTCTCGTTTTTAGAGTCATTGCGCGTCATGGCGTCATTCCGAGCCTCTTGTATTCGATGAATATAATCATCCGTGGAACTAAGAAACTTGAAGTGATGATAAAGGAGATAATTGCGCAGGTGTGTAATTTCGTAAACGATAACTACCGTGTAGTGGCGGTGTAAGAATATCCACTACCCCGTATCATCCAGTGGCTGTCGTAACAGGAGACAGAGGGAAACTGAAACAGAAAATGGGCAGCAGCGTCTTCCTAATGACAACCCGCCTAAAAAGCGAGACAATAATGGCATATATCCCTCTCTCTCATCCCCATAAGGTCAATCTATGGGTGTAGGCCCATGTTCAGCAGTAATGGTATAGGTAATGGTTTGCGATAAAATAAGAGGTGTGCGGTGTCATATATATATTTTTTTTATTATAGAAGAGAGGGCAAACGAGCATGCGGCTCACCTGATGGTAAGTGACTACCGCCGCCCATGAACAACCGCAACACCAGGGGAATTGCAGATGCGTTGCCGGTCTTTTAGAAAGGTGTAAGCTATTTTCTTGAAAGTTGCTAAGTCGTATCGGTCCGGAAAATTCGCTGGTGGTAATTGATTCCACGAGGAAGTTGTGCGAGGGAGAAAACTTCTACTAAATCGCACAGTGGTGGACCGCCAATCATCCAGATGGTATGGATGGTAACGAGAGTTTTATCGCGACGTGCGATGGTGAAATTGAGCGGCTGGAATTAGTCCGAACAATTCCTCAGAACACTCCCCGTGATAGATGCGATGAAATACGCAAAGAGATGCAACATCTCTACGCAGTGCCAGTGTATCGAGTCGATCAAAAAGAACTCGGTCGTCGACGATTCGAACCGCTCTGCGCTGGATGCGGTCAAGTGGAAGGAGCTGGCACTGGGGTGCCCCGGCCCAGAGATGAGAACAGTATTCCATGTGGGGCCGAACTTGCGCTTTGTAGTTCGAAAATATTCGAGGATTATAAATGTTCTCATCATCATTATCATCACTAGTCCCCTAAAATCCGCTGCTGGATATCGGCTTCCTCCGTTTTAAGGAGGATTTGCCTCAATCGACACGCTGCGCAGACGTGAGCACCTATAATTCTGCGGCCCGTCGCCGGTGAATACTTTACGCTTGGCGTAAACGAGGCGGGTGTCATAAAAGCGAAATTTAAGTTCCTTATCGGACGGTACGAATTTGGCGGATGGGGGTTAGGCGACAAAAAGTATAAGATTTTTACCGCACGACCCCTTCTGATGTAGTGTAGACGGCCTTGGCGGCTATAAGGAAGTGAGATGGAATAATATTCATCTCCGTCGCACTTTTTCTTATCTTGCCATGAAAGATATTATTTTATTTTAAATGACGCTTTATTTAAATAGACGTCAACACTGTAATACGTTTATCAATAATAATACCCATACTACGAAAGGAACTTCATTCCAACCGAGTGTTCCACGACACTCGCATGTTTTTTTTTATTAATAAATAGCACTTGCGGTATTCCTTGGGTGACGCCTATGTTCAGCTGTGGGCTTGTGAATGGCTGTAATGATGTTAACGATGATGATTAACAAATAACACTAAGCTAACAAAATATATCGTTACATAGTTACGGTGAATAGCTACTACGAAAACATATTTAAATGAGATAACGGAATACATTTCGAGTTTATTCAGATTCTAAAAGAGATATTTTTTGTTACAAACGCTGGGGTACTAACACCGCAACCAGAAATCGTCATATAATTTATTAAAGTAACATATTATTACATAAGCGTCATACGAATATACATTAGAAAGTGTGATATTTTGCGTTTAAATGTTTATTATAGGTATTTCCTCTACATACTCGATTTAAAATTTGAGCGTCTTGGATTTCTATTCTACATCGAGTGAAAGAGCGACCTCGCCCGTTATTTTTGACATAGACATTTTGAATTTGTAGGCGGGATCTCTACTGTACGATGACAATAATTTTATTGCGCATTAGAACAGCAAGGTTAGCCCGAATCACCCAGTGCAAAAATTGGGTGAAAATTATTCATACAATAAGTCTACCGTTATCGTTACAGCCTATTAAAATCCATTGCTGAACATAGGCCTCCATCCCCGATAGATTAATAGAGGGGGGGGGGGGGATAGTTGCCATAGTTACCACGCTTGACTTAGAAAGATCTCCGCTGCTCTTCTCCTTGTTTGTTATTTAAATTATTGTAGTGGCAGTCTAAGAATATTTAAAACCCCATATCGTCTCGTGGGTGTCGTAAGAGGCGACAGAGTGTGACAACCAGTAGATGGGCAGTAGCCTCTTCATAATAACAAATAGAAAGTAAATAAACTGTGGCTACCAAACCACCAGCCAAGCTGGCAACTATAGCATAGTGTTACGCTTATGAGGCAATCTATGGGGAGGCCTACGTTCATTCACCACCTGCATTTTGATTTTTAATCAAGGATGGATGCATGTGTCTAAGAACCACAACACGTTTTTTTACGCGGTAGAGCCATGCTGCAGCTATATGTATTAATAGTATAATTGTAGCACGAATGGGTCGGCTCGACCGGGGAAAGACCACGCTCTCACAGAATACCATTGTAAAATAGCAGCTTAAGGCTGCTGTGTTTCGTATGGTGAGTGTAGAGAACCGGAGACCCATATTACTGGAAAAGAGGCATTATATGTTAGTCCTCACGGCTGACAACGCATCTGCAATTTTAATTCGCAAACGAAGATAGATGTAGATGCCTATGGGCCACAGCAACCAATTACAATTAGGTGGACTGTTTGCTCGTTTCTCACTCTTATTCTATAAAAAAAAATTAGTTAACTTAAGCTAGATTGTGCAGGTATTGGTTTGTCACGCAATTTTTTTTATAAAAAACATGAGCGTGCAATATGCTGCTTAATATTTTAAAATATTTACAGGTATGGGCAGGCGGGTACACAGTCCACCTCTTGGTAAGTGAATGCCGTAGCCCGTAGGCACCTACACCTATCCTCGACTTAGAATCAAAATGCAGATGCGTTGTCACTCTTAAAGACTTAGATGGACTGCCTCTTAAGCATTAAAAAGAGTCTGCGTTTCTCATCACTCACCTTACGAAACACAGGAGCATTGAGCTGCTGTCTCCTGCTGGTATTCTGTGAAAGCGTGGCTCTAGGCGTTTCATTCGTATTTTACCGCACATAGAATTGAATGATGTTATAATGAATGTTATACTCGTAATTAACACACATTCTGACTCACAATAGTCGTTAAGAGATAAGACCGGTTTTGATTTATATTCTAGTCGACTTTGAATATCTTCGTTATCACCGTTTAAACCAAAAACTAATTTTATTTTTTAGTTTAAATTGTCCATAGTTGAACATACAATCTCACATGACACATGACAGGCTGATTGGCCATCGTAGTTCGAGACGTCTGGTACTTTTGACGAGGTTACGTGGTCAGAAAGTTGTGTATGTATGAGACGGTCTCATATTTTTTTAAAACGTTACCACCACCACTAGGATTACACTACCGTTACCAGTAGGATTTTCTCCTGTGTCGTTGAGGCAGTTTACAAACATAAATTGCACGAGGACAAACATCCAGACCCGGAACAATTATTTGTACGCCATACAAATACTTGTTCCGTGCGGGATTCGAACCCGCGGCCTCCAACGCAACATCTCATTGCTTAGCCACTGTACCACGGAGCCGTCATTATTTGAAATGAAATGATCATTTTGCCATCTAATAATTTCTTATATTTACGTGAGAACTACACATTCAATAAAACCAATTTTACGGATTTTATCGCGTTTAATTTCAACTCTTTTATCATCGACGTTTTGGGCACTTTACAGAACATTAAAATATTTTTTTGCATCTGCCGTTTTCCGGATGGCTGAGATGATCTTCTATTTACTACTCTAAGCCAGCGCTTGACCACTATCCCATCTGATAAGTGGTGATGTAGCCGAAGATGGTGAAGCGCACTGACTTAGTAAACGCCTATCCTTGCCTTAAAGACATTGTAATCGGATAGAAAGACACATGCTGGCAACTTTGTTTTGCTTTCCATACAAGCCTAAGCTTTTTTTCCTCGTTGTTGGCTTTGTCAACTTACATTGACTCCAAAGGGGGAGAGGAGGAAGATGGGAAATGACTTGAACCGTCATAACGCGTTGAA
Organism: Parnassius glacialis; assembly: GCA_033319125.1. Classification (NCBI taxonomy): domain Eukaryota; kingdom Metazoa; phylum Arthropoda; class Insecta; order Lepidoptera; family Papilionidae; genus Parnassius; species Parnassius glacialis. The sequence goes on along the minus strand of JAVANC010000002.1, from coordinate 2,888,149 downwards.
ACATGACTTGTGTTTCACCGGAAAGTACCTACCTGTGAAAGTAGAAAATGACACTTGCAGGCCGAACCAAACATCATACACTGTCATTAACAATTGACGCACGTACGTTGCCCACAACGTAAACCTCGTTGCCGTGTAAGAATGTTTACATTTGAAATTTTCACAGCGATACAAAAAACGTAGTATCATCACCGGCATACAATACTGCTCTCTCTCTCTCTCTCTTTAGGGCTGTAATGCGCGTGGCGTTTTTTAACGCCAGTAAATTAAACGTCTGCTCAGGTTGAATAATATGCTTATGTTGAAACGAATTATAACTACTTAGGGCTAAACTACTTTTTCTGTCACCAGAGCCACTTTGAAATAAAGTAATATTTTGTTTACATGACGGGTAAAAAAATTGTTGTGGCACGCTTTTGCAGTGAATGAACTAGCCGGGAGGTGTGCGTGTGACGTCAATAGCAACGTGTCTACCTTGATGCATCCTTTGTAATGTATGAAATTGTTTGGAAGATATACCGCCTTTATTCACATGCACTGAGCTAAGAACTGTCACAATGCGCACGCTTTGCTATGCACACAATCGTTATGCTCCGGACATTTTTCATCGTAAGTGAATAGTTATTAAAAATAAATAAATCCATATTTATTTGAAATTTACTTGTATGTATATTATACCATACATGATGTATGTGTGTTTTATTTGCATTCTAGCTCATCAAAAGTCCTCTGGGTTTGCCTGTTAGATATCGGAAACTGACAGTAAATTCCGCTATTTTATGCCTGTAATGCAGGAGTGGACCTTATGGACCTCGGTTGTTTTAATATCTTACTATAGGTTACAAATTATTATAATGATTTCTTATATTTACGCGAATACTACACAATACACATTATATCAAACTCATTTTACGGATTTTATCGCGTTTAATTTTAACTTTTTAATATTCGACATTTCGAGTGCTTTACAGTACCACCTACCCATGGTTCTCGTCGTAACCATTGGTAACGATTTATTTTACTTATTTTTAATTCCCAACATTTCAAAAGCTGAAGGGACGTAAAGCACCTGAAACAAAATTAGTTTCATTCAATACAAATTATTATCATAATAAAAAAAACATAACGGTACATAACGCAGTTGCGTTGCGTTGTGATTCCCGCCGGCAAACGCAATCTTCAAATCTTCAGTTTGTTTGTTTCTTTTTTGCTAATGGACACGTACTGTTGTACTTTTGCCAGTGTCAAGTATATTAGGAAACTAGCTGATCCGGCAAACGTTGTTTTGCCATATACATTAAAAATCGCGATTAAAAAACAGGGATTGATCGTAGAATGGTGAAAATTTTAAGTTTCCGAATCCTAGAATCCTAAATCATAATAAAATAAGAATCAGCCTTATCATTTAGGGGTTTAAAAAATAGATGTTGGCCGATTCTCTGACCTACCCGATATGCACACAAAATTTTATACAATTCGGTTGAGACGTTTCGGAAGAGTTTGGTAACAAACACCGCGACTCGAGAATTTTATATATTAGATTATCCTTTAAAATAATTTGTTTCAAAATTTCTTCACAGTATGTTGATTCGTCACATTGTGAGGCTTTTGGGAGATTATAACGGCAGCTTGAGCTAGCAGAAACGATAGTATCTTAAGGGGCGTAAGCAAACACCTTGTCTTGAGATTCACCTCATCATCGGAGTATTTGTTTAATCGTTTCCACTAATAATTCACATACGCAAACATTTAATTAACACGTTAGATTTAGTAAACCGTGTAGTGGCGGTGTAAGAATATCCACTAGCCCATAAGTGTCGTGACAGGCGACAGAGTGAAACAAATCAGTAGATAGTGACTTTAATGAACTGTAAAGGTAACGACAGACAAAACATCTTTGCGACAGACATTTAATACACATAATCGTACCGCTTTTATGTATTAAAATCCAATTCTTACCATCATTTAAACAATAATCTAAAATTTAAATTTTGTACAGCCGACTTCAATATAAGTTATTTAAGAATAACTCAAAAACTATTGGTCTGACCTTGATCAAATTCATATGGGACCACACGAGAGGTATCAGCTTTCATATAAAAAAGAATCATTGAAATCGGTTCACCCAGTACAAAGTTATGAGGTAACCACACATAAAAAAACATACAGTCGAATTGAGTACCGTCTCCTTTTTGAAAGTCGGCAGAAAATATCCGTGAGTGTCGTGTAACACTCGGTTGGAACGAAGTTCCTTTCGTAGTATTATATTATTGATTAACAAATACAAATAAATGAATTACTACAGTCTATTAAAATGAAGCGGCATTTATAATATTTCTTTCATGGCAAGATAAGAAAATGTGCGAGGGAGATGGATATTATTCCATCTCGCTCGCATTATAGAAAGGGGGACGTGACGGAAAAATCTTACACTTTTTCTCGCCTAGCCCCCATCCGTTAATAAAGAACTTCGTTCCTATTATTGGAATTTAATACAGGAGCAGCAATCTCCCGTCTAGTTCCCGCCAAAATCCCTTCAGTTTGTTATTTACCCAAACAAAGCCGTTTTTTGTTTTAACGTCTACCTTCAAATTCAGCATACCGTTGCCGGGTCAGCGTTTGAACCATCGACCTCGACCGTGACTGTCACTTTCGGTCTTGCATTAGCGTTTAAAGGTCACGTCACGCTGAATGTGCTCATTAGAACCGTCACTCGGTAAAGAAAATATTATACGTGTTAAATTTCCTGATGTTTGTATTTATCATTGTTTTCACGTGGTAGTGCCAAGCTGCAGCTTTAATATGGTTGTAGCACAAATGGCTCGACCGGGAGAAGAACCACCGTTCTCAATGAATAGCAGCGTAAAATAAGATAGGCTTTGTAATAAGTATGTTCTCAGTTGGATCAGAGTAGCCGACATAGCCCAAGCGGTCAGTAAGCTAAAGTGGCAATGGGCCGCCCATATAGCTCGAAGAACAGCCTATTATATAAGCGAAGTGTATGACGATCCCTAACTAAACAGAGTGATGACCTGGTAAAAGATGCGGGAGGTAAATGTATTAAAGTGGTTGAGGACTGTGTTTCGTCGCGTTCCTTTGGGGTGGCCTTTGTTCAGCAGTAGACTTGTGAAAGGTCGTGTTGATAATTATGATGACTCAATAGTGTCAATTATCCATAGGCCCATGTAGCGCAGTGAAGTTATATTATTAGGCTGTAATAATAAAGTGACGTAGTTAATTGAGGGTTAATGCTGTTCCCCCAAATTATAACTGTTAATAAATACGTAATACTTGATTTAGTCATATAACACCCGTATAAATATTAATATTGCTAACACTATTATTTATACTATGCAAGAACTTTGCGTGATCATGAATCATTTAGCACTTACTTAGAGCGAGGTGAGATCGGCGCCCTTTGCGTTGACATCACTGCGTGAAATAAATTAGATTCCCTCGCATATGTAGAACAGCCTCAAAAAATTTCAGTGTTGCCACTGTGGAAAGCATACTTATAACTGTAAAAAAATGTTTGCGATGTGGTAGAGTAAGTATCCTTTTCAGCGTAAGAGTTTGTCTGATAATGCTCCATCTTTTTATCAGTTTCTCTCGCTTAGCAGGAGTACATCTACTAGTGTTACCGTATTATAATCATGTGAGCATATAGAATATTTATTTTTACATATGTAAGCCTACAAAGATGGCTCCGTTTAGCTGAAGGCCGCGGGATCAAATCCCGCACGAAAAAAGTATTTGTATAGCCGTAAATTTTATTTACGGCGCGGCGGGCAGAGAGCAGGCAGCAAGAGAAAAAGAGAAAATCCTAGTATGGATGTAACGTCATGCAAAAAAAAAGAACAATTCCGAAAACAGTAAATGGTGACGAAATCTTAGTTCGTAAATCGCACATAAAGTGTATTTACGCTTGTCTCGATGACTCTCAGTATGTTATCGGACGAAAAGTCAAATGCCGACAAATTATTCCTGTCAAAGACAACACGAAGACAAAGACAAAGCAAGCCGTTTGGTTTGAATTTGTGAAATGTCGACAACAAAGGGATGAACCCTGTGAAAATGAGGGGAGAAATTAGATCATGTACATGAATTACCTTCATGATTTATTGCCACGCTTATTCTCAGGATCCTTTTAAACTATCATCGAGAATATAATAGAATTACAGTGCAAAGCATCATTTGCTATGTCTACACCAGTGCGCTTTCAATTTCGCTTTCATGTTCATTTTGCGTTTCAACTTTCAGTTCGTCTTGCGTCAAGCGTTGTGCCATAAGACGCATGCAGCTTATCGTCTATATCCGTGCGCTTGTCGCATGCAACTTGTATATACCTCACGCGCCTCGGTTAGGTTTGGTTAGATAGAGATGGACGCGGCACTAATAGCATCATTGCGGCATATTTTGTGTTAAGTGCAGGGAAAAAACGCAAGAAAAGGAGGAGAATCTTGATGAAAGATTATTTGAAAAAAACGAAACAACATAATATTGAAAGATTTAGAGCTAAACAATGACATTATTTTTAAAAAATTTATACGAATGACTAAAGCCACTTTCTAAAAGCTTTTGAAAATAGTGGAGCAAAAAATTACGAAACATAACACTCATTTTCTAATTTTTAAACTTTGTCTTCCGCCATTTTGTTTACTAAAATGCACGCAATGTTGCATGCGAACCCACCGGTGACGGATGAGTGTTCGCTAGCGACATGCGCTGTTGTCGAACTAGTTTTAAAGCATGCGCTACTGCATGCGCTATGTTTGCTCAGGCATGCGTTAGAGGAAAACGCAAAATGAACAGGAAAGCGCACTGATGTAGACATAGCTTTTGAAGTTTGTTGGTGTTAATCTTTTTTCACTGCGGGTACAACGCGTCTGAAGCGTTTTTATTTGAAGGAGTGTCCGTGAGTTGCGTTTGTATCGGTGCTGACTAGGCCACACCCGAAACCTTACGATAACTAAATAACCTAATATATATATATATATATATATATAAATAAACTAAAAATGTTATGTATCTTTTTTATATATTATAAAAATTACGTGTCACATTGTTTGTCCGCGATGAACTCTGAAACCGCCTAACCGATTTTAATGAAATTTTGTAAAGGTGTATTGCTTGCTCCATCTTCGGAGATAGGATAGTTTTTATTCCGATAAGTGACCCTTGAGTTGGGCAGCGTTCGGGAAATTACGGCACATTTTCTCGTCAGGTATACCTCAAAACTTGAAAACGAGACCGTACAACCAGTGCGTGTTGCCAGTGATGACCATGTCCCATGAAGGACCATGTCTCAGTTCCATAAACTGAGACATGGTCCTTCACTGCTGGCCGTATGAGGAAGCTCCAGGTCGCTCAGCGAGCTATGGAGAGGGCTATGCTCGGAGTTTCTCTGCGTGATAAAATTAGAAACGAGGATATCCGCAGTAGAACCAGAGTGACCGACATAGCCCAACGGATTAGTAAGCTGAAGTGGCAATGGGCCGGCCATGTAGCTCGAAGAACCGACAACCGATGGGGAAGAAAGGTTCTCGAGTGGCAGCCTCGTACCGGCAGGCGAAGTGTTGGGCGACCCCCCACTAGATGGAGTGACGACCTGGTAAGATATGCAGGAAGTCGATGGATGCAGGTGGCTCAGGACCGTGCTTTGTGGCATTCCTTGGGGGAGGCCTATGTTCGGCAGTGGACTTGTGAAGGGCTGTAATGATGATGATGATGATGATGATGAAGTGACCCTCAATATTTTTATTGCTAATTTAAAGATTTTTTATAGGACAAAAGCACATTGGAAAGGGCCAAAACAAAGTCTGCCTACCGAGCTCATTCCCTATATATATAATTATAATGGGCCCCAGACCGAATTTTGGTTTACAATCAGACCAGCAATCTGCCCAGGACAGGATTGTACTGCAGAATTGTATGCACTTTTATTTCCTCATTCCCATAGTTCGGTGGTAATCCGACACGACCGCAGAGATATCAGGCGCAGGGTCAACAGCTTTACGTGCTTTCCGAGGCTCGGAGGTGAAATACCACCAACTTCTTGACTCCGGGCTGCTCATGAGGATTTCTTGTTAGAAAAACCCAATAACGGATTTTGGCTCTACCCGAGTTCCGAACCCAGGACCACATGATTACACAATACTGACTATTGGCTCGACCTGGGATTATAAACCCAGTCGCGTTTACAACTAGACCAAAGATACAGTCAATATACAGAAGCTGCGTATAAATAATCTCCCGCTCACCAGATGTCGTTAGTTGACACTGAGGTGAAGTTATTTGTTACACAGTGTCATTTAATTGAGAAGTTAGTTTCAAATAAAAGTTTATCAGTATATTAAATATAACTATTAGTACAGAAAGAAACATTAACCTTTACATTTTTCGAACAAATTAACTTCCCCGCTTTAAAATCTGTCAAATATCTTCATTTTTGTGTGGCGCCGCGCTGGTTTTAAATGTTTAGCTCCCCGGACTAAACACCTTTTCGAGAGCGAAAAATTCTATCGCATCGATAACCGTAATCGATATTTTCGATCGAACGATCGTATTAAAACATTATAAATTACTTATATCCGTACCGTTTATAACGGTCCGAACGGATACGAATCGCCCGTTTAGGATCCATTATTGTGATTTAGATAGTTTTTGGTTATCTTAAATCAAAGACTATTTATTTAATAAATGTTTCGTTTAAAAAATTCTTCAAGTTTTGTTGATAAGTATAGCCTAGATCGTGCCTGACATCGCCCTCTATCTCTTCGTAATTCCGAAGATAAGCCCGCAGACATACAGACGGACCAAACTTTTTAAAAACAGTTATTTATGTCTTAATAATCATGCAAATAACTTACTGAATTTATTAAAATCCAGTTATTTCAATATTACAGACTGACACTTCAATTTTATTTATATGTATAGATAAAGTATAGTAAGCGTATCAAAAAGTTTATTACAGATTTTATTTATTTGTTTAAAAAAGTATTGTGCTAACTATAAAGGTTACAAAGGGCGGACTTAATGTCAGTTAGCATTCTCTACCATTCAACCCATTGCGTGGTGAAATGTTATTGGCAGGTGACTTAATTAACTAAATACAATAAACATAAATAGATGTAACAGATATTTTAATAAGCGAACCGACTACTAAGTACCTACAGTAAATTTTACATAATATCTAAATACACGTTTGAGTACCGCTCTAGAAGCAATCGCAACTGAATTTCCTAAAATATATTAATCATTCGTCATCAACGTGGTATTAATCATACGCTTATATCAACTCAATTACACTTGTAGTCAAAATCGGAAGTCCATTTTCGTGGGAATGGCCCCGTAATAACGATGGATAAAACTTTTTAAATTAAACTTGATTATCCGCTACGTGTGTATTTGCGTGTGTTTGTGTCCCATTCTATATGAACGTCGATAAAAAAAATTGTCAATGTGTGAGTAATAATACTAAAGCAATGATTTTAATGATATTAGACTAATAGACTTATTCGCTAACTTTGTAGACATCATTTTTATCTTACAACTATGTAACGTCATTATAGTACTTTGTAGTACATTGGGTCGTATTTGATATAGCTTTTATAATAGACGTACCATGGCCAAATATACGACGCAGTGTATTACAAAGTGGCTATCATTGGCGAATAGGCCTGGTGAACGGCAACAAGAAACAATGTAACCAGCAAAACGCCATCTTTTGTTGCACCAGGTGGTTGTAACTATAATCGCGTGCCACAACTGTGGCAGCAACAAGGACATTCCTCCAGCGTATGCTAATGTCCGGCTTGTGCTGAGCTAAGTCGCGATAAGTCTTATATGTATGTACTAGGAAGTGAGAGTTCGTGGAGCCAGAGAGTCGGTGTCGGAGAACCCCACTTTTTTTTAATTTATTTATTATTAAAAGTACAAAGTTTGGTTTTTAATATACATAGTCCCGCAAAACTGCTTACGCAGTTTATCTGCAGGAACATTTGAGTCTCATCTACATAATAATGTTAAAGTTAAGCACTAAAACGAAGATTTGTTTTTAAATATGTTTTTTACTGGTTCACGTCGAATATCCTCAGGCAGTGTATTGAGAAAGTACGGTAGACGTTTCTTTAAAGTTCTGTCCTCGTAGTAAATATTTACTTTAGGTACTACAAATTTGCCTGCAGATATCGACCGTGTACCCTGACCATGCTTAACTAGTATTAGAGTACGCTCTCGACAGTTGTAATTATTTAAGGCAAGTAAATACTTATGTTTTAAACTTACTGGGAGTATTTTTTTGAACAATTTTGTGTAATCACCTTTACAAATATCTTTAGTTTTTTTTTATTAACTAGTAAGTTTAAAAATCTAATTTGTAATGCTTCAAGCTTATGAATGTAGGTTTGGATTGTAAGACTTTCTCCGTCCTCCATGATCGAGACCTAGGTGAGAAGACGCGAAGGTGAGTTTCCACCATATTATGCCAAATTATAGTACACGGGATAGGATTATAATGCACGGGTGTGAGCGCAAACACAGGCGCACTCTATTCCCTCGCACTCATAGTGCGTTAGGACGGCAATTCTATACGATCGGAGAGCGATCAGGCTCAGGTCTTTTCTACTTCCATGCTTAGGACCAACAGCATTACGCGCTTTCTGAGACACGGGAAAAATACCGCCAACGTCCTGAATCCGAGTTGCTACTGAGAACTTCTTGGCAGAAAAATCCCATTTTCTGATTATAGCTCAACCCGGGATTCAAAACGGAGAGCATACCAGTAGTCTCGCTTACGACCAATGAGGCAATCAAATAAATATGAGTAAGCCCAAACTGAATAAATTATTTTTTTACGTGGCAGAGCCATGCTGCAGCTATATTAGTAGTATAGTTGTAGCACGAATGGGTCTGCTCGACCGGGGAAGGGCCACGCTCTCACAAAATACCAGCGTGAAATAGCAGCTTAATGCTGCTGTGTTTCGTATGGTGAGTGTAGAGAACCGGAGACCCTTTTTAGTGGAAAAGAAGCATTCCATCTTAGTCGTCACGGGTGACAACGCATCTACATTTTGATTCGCAAACGAGGATAGATGTAGATGTCTATGGGCCGCAGCAACCACTTACCATCAGGTTGACTGTGTGCTAGTTTGTCACCCTATCCTATAAAAAAAATATTTTAGTAAGATAAACTAGCGCGACCATCTTGGTTTGACCACCGTACGTTTTTATATTATTCGTAACGCTGATATGATGCTGATGTCTTACATACGCGTCCGGTTGGAGAATCGAACTTTTATGGATTATCTCGGTTTATTAGGGATATTATACCGCTAATCGAGGTAGTTAAGCAGAACAGTGCACACGTCTCTTTTCTGATTTATACTCATCTCATTATTGCATTAAAGTTATAAAGTTAATTGGCTGTTATGAACCGGTCGCCTCGGAAACGTCAAGTTTAAGTACATGATTGCGCGCGCAATGTCAACCGGTAAGTGGACGAGTGCGTGCCCACGCGCAGCGTATGACGCAGGGTGTGTTCTCAGTGTTGCTAGCACGCTCTCAGTGAATAATTTACCCCAGATTGTTGGAAGTGTGGGGGCGGCGTATGAGTATCCACTATCCATCATTCCATTTCCGTAGTTATCGTAAGAGACGACTTTGGAAAATGCCATTTGCTTTTGACGCCATTGCTTGTGACAGAGAGCAGCGTCGCAGGTGCGAGACGTCTGGTACCTCAATGTGAATTCCTTGAACGGGAAAGGTCGATGACCAGCAATGGATTTATACGTGGTAGAGCCATGCTGCAGCTATATCAGTTGTAACACGATTAGATCGGCTCGACCAGGTTAGGACCACGCTCTCACAGAATACCATAAGGCTGCTAAGTGTTTCGTGTGGCGAATGTAGATAACCGGAGAGTTCTTAAAAAAAAAAAACTTTGAAACCAATACTCAAATTATTTGCCACATGAGTTATTGTAACTTACAAGTTTTTGCCAATCAATCTGCCATAATTGTTGAGTTACCACACATAACCCAATTTCACATACCTGGGCGACCAACGTCGACACTCGTTGGGCTTCTTTTCGTTTTAGTATAATAATAGTTCAGTTTTTTCTCTTAACCATATGTTTGGAGGTAAGGTTTCTTTGCTCACCTGGTTATTCATGCACCTGGACAACATTCACCTTGTATTGAAATTTATCGTCTAGTGTTATTGCATTTGAGTCGAGAATATTCCGATTGTATTAGCTGGTACCTGGCGTGTTGCTGCCGCAAAGGAAATAATTAGGGCAATATTGTTTTAAATTTTAAAGGGTTAAATATATTTTTATTAGTAATAATATAATAATATATAATAAATAATATATAAATATATAATAAATAATATATAAATATATAATAAATAATATACAATAAATAATACATTCATTGAAGTTGAATAATATATATAACTTTAAATAAATGTGTCGGTACGATACGCGCGCCACCTACTGTAAGTACTACGTCTACTGTAAATTGTACTACGTCTATAACCTTCGCGCAAGTGCAAGCAATAACTTGACAAAGTTTTACCGCAATCTGACAAACGGTATGGCAGCGCATAAAATACGAACAAACAAACATTAATATATATATATATATATATATATATATATATATATATATGTGTGTGTGTAATTCAAATAATTAAACGCGAGTTCCTTTCATCATTACAGCCCTTCACAAGTCCACTGCTGAACATAGGCCTCCCCCAAGGAATGCCACAAAGCACGGTCCCGATCGACTTCCTGCATATCTTACCAGGTCGTCACTCCATCTTGTGGGGGGACGCCCTACACTTCGCCTACCGGTACGAGGCTGCCACTCGAGAACCTTTCTTCCCCATCGGTTGTCGGTTCTTCGAGCTATATGGCCGGCCCACTGCCACTTCAGCTTACTAATCCGTTGGGCTATGTCGGTTACTCTGGTTCTACTGCGGATATCCTCATTCCTAAGTTTATCACGCAGAGAAACTCCGAGCATAGCCCTCTCCATAGCTCGCTGAGCGACCTTGAGCTTCCTCATACGGCCAGCAGTGAAGGACCACGTCTCAGTTCCGTAAGTCATCACTGGCAAGACGCACTGGTTGTACAATTTTGTTTTAAGGTTTTGAGGTATTTCTGACGAGAAGATGTGTCGTAGCTTCCCGAACGCTGCCCAGCCGAGTTGAATCCGTCGATTGACCTCTCGGTCGAAGTTGGACTTACCTAGTCGGACTATTTGTCCCAGGTAAACATACTCGTCAACAACTTCGAGCTTAGTGCTCCCAACAACTACCGGCATAGGTGTGACATGGACATTAAACATAATCTTTGTTTTGTCCATGTTCATCTTAAGACCTATCCGTTGGGAGACACTATTGAGATCATTGAGCATAGTGCTTAGTTCCTCCAGTGATTCTGCCATGAGGACTATATCGTCGGCAAATCGAAGGTGAGTGATGTACTCGCCATTGATGTTAATTCCGTATCCTTTCCAGTCCAGAAGCTTGAAAACATCTTCCAATGCAGCGGTGAAGAGTTTCGGGGATATAACGTCACCCTGTCTTACACCTCTCTGCAATTGGATAGGTTTCGTACTCTGGTTCTGTACTCGGATAGCCATCGTAGCTCTACTGTACAAACACTTCAGCACTTCAATATGCCGACAGTCAACTTGGCACCGCTGAAGGGACTGCAGCACCGCCCAAATTTCGACGGAATCAAAGGCTTTCTCATAGTCCACATACGCCGGACATAGTGGCAAATTGTACTCTTCGGATTTCTGTACAATTTGCCGTAGGGTATGTATGTGGTCTATGGTGCTAAAGCCCTTTCGGAAACCGGCTTGTTCGGGAGGCTGGAAGTCGTCAAGTCTGCGCGCGAGACGATTCGTAATGACTCTCGAAAACAGCACGTAGACGCGGCTCAGAAGGGAAATCGGTCTGTAGTTCTTCAAGAGAGCGTTGTCACCTTTCTTGAAGAACAAGACCACCGCACTTCTGCTCCACGCCTCCGGTGTAATGCCACCATGGAGGACGGAATTAATGAGCTTCTGAAGGACTTCAAGTACCGGTCTTCCACCCGCTTGCAGAAGCTCCGCTGTAATTCCATCCTCGCCTGGGGCCTTGCCGTTTTTAAGGTGCTGGAGAGCCATTCTAATCTCGTTCAGACTGACGTCCGGGATATCTTCGGAATAGTGTCGAATAAGACTCGCTCTAGGATCGTTACTCACACTTGCGTGTGGCTCCAACGATGACGTGTACAGCTGCCCATAGAACCTCTCAATCTCACTCAAAATCTCAGGTGCCCTGGAAACGATGCTGCCACATTCGGTCTTCAGCTTTGACAGTTGGCTCTTTCTGGCAGACCGATCTCTGGCAAAGACTTTGGAGCCTTGGTTCCGCTCGATCGCTTCTTCACTACGAGCTGTATTGAAGTTGCGTAAGTCTCGCCGCATGCATTTGGAGATCTGTCTGTTCAGTTGCCTGTATGCTGTCAAATCTGTTGAAGAATGTAGCCTCATCTCCCGTCTAACAGCCATGAGATTAAGAGTGTGATCGGAGAGTTTTTGTGTTCTTCTGCGGTGGGTCTTGCAGAACTTAGCTCCGACCGCATGGACAGTTTCCACGAGCTTGTCATTCATATCGTCCACTTCATTGCAGTCTTCTAGGCACTGAAAACGGTTTTGTAACTCGAGCTGAAAGGTTTCGGGACTTTGAATTAGAGCACGAGGGGGACGGAGCGTTGACTTCATCAGACGAGACCTCTCCAACTTAACATTTAGGTTCAGTGTGCCTCTAACCATTCGGTGATCGCTGCCGGTTTTCACCCTCGCGATCACTGAGACATCACTGAACAGTTGTCGTCTGGTCGTCATAATGAAGTCAATCTCATTTTTTATCGAACCGTCGGGGCTCGACCAGGTCCACTTCCTGTAGGGCCGCTTCTTGAAGAAAGAGTTCATCATAAAGAGTCCCTCTTTCTCCATGAAGTCGGCCAGCTGCTGGCCCCTTGGGTTCCGTTGCCCTATTCCAAATTTTCCTACTTTCAGCTCACCGTTCTCTCTTGTGCCTAGTTTGCATTTAAGTCTCCCATTAACACCGTATATTGGGTTTTGGAGGAATGCATGGCTCTAGAGATATCCTCATACATTTCCTCCACCTCCTCATCGGGGTGTGCCGAGGTTGGTGCGTAAACCTGTATGACCTTCAGCGAATACCGTTTGGTAATTCTGAGTATAAGGTACGCAACCCTCGTCGACACACTCCCGATCTTTACAACGTTGTTAACGAGAGACTTGTGGACGATAAATCCGACACCTCATTGGGACAGATGGTCGCCCTCCCGGTGATAGAGCAAGTTGCCGGATTCGAGGATTACCGTGTCCTCCCCCTCTCTTCGGACTTCGGATAATCCTATAATATGCCAGCGCAACTTGTCTATCTCTTCTTCCAGCTCCACGATCTTCTCGTCAGTCCTCAGGGTGCGTGCGTTGTATGTTGCCAGGTCGAGTCGTCGTAGGTGGCAACCGAACCTCCACCGGAGATTCTTAGCACTTGAGTTCCTTTAGGGTGATTTTAATTAAAATATTAAAAATTTATTAATGAAACATCGTAGCAGTGATAAGTATGATGATGTTATAAGCAACATTTTGCTCCCGTTTACTAGTAATTACCGAGTACTTCCATGTAAGTGTCTGGTCATTAGGTGCGTATATGTTGTGGTCTGTACGTGGTTTATAATAATTTACTCATAAGCGAGTAAATTATATTTTCATGTCAGTCAATTAAATATAACTGGATGGAAATGTGCTCCTTCCATTGTATGAAGAAATTCACCACCATCATCCTTAAAGACCATCACAAGTCCGCTGCTGAACATAGGCTTCCCCCAAGGAATGCCACAAAGCACAGTCCTAAGCTCCTGAGCCACCTGCATCAATCGACTTCCTGCATCTCTTTCCCTTTTTACTGATAAAAAGTCATCATTTTTGTCTTCAGGGATGAAAATGCATCTACATTTTCATTCTTTATCGAGGTTAGATGTAGATGTCGATAGGCTGCAGCTTCCATTTACTATATCAGATGGGCTCCGAAAGCCTATTTTAACCCCGACATAAAAGAGGGGTGTTATATATTGAACGTGTGTATCAGTGTGTCTGTGTCTGTCTGTGGCATCGTAACTCCCAAACGAATGAACCAATTAAGATTTAGTTTTATTTAGTTTAAAAGTTGACTTGATTGGGAGTGTTCTTAGCTATGGTTCAAGAAAGTCTTTTACAGCCGTTTGAAGATCATCAGCTATTTTGTGTGGGGGATTTTTTTAAATTTTAAATTTAATATTATACGATAACTTTTTATTCGATAGACCTTTCAGAAGGGTATGTGAATGAGGATTATAAGGCCGTCTTAGACCATGTACCACCACAGGGCAACCAATATTTAAGGGCAGCTATTACACAGTATGCAAGAATAGTTATAGTTGTATTAAAGTATTATATAAACAAACTACATTTCTGAGCCCCTGTCAGGCCAGAGGTTCGTGCTATATATGTATGTATGTCCATAGGGTTTAGGCGTAAAAATATATAAATGACATTATACATATTTAACCTGGCAGAGGCTGACACCCAATAGATTATAATTTAAAAATAATTATAACTTTTAACAAAATCTAAAAACAGACTTTAAATTGCTAAAAAAGAAGTTATTTATTTGCTACCCTTAGGGCTGGAATTTTTGCTTCAAATTTATATGGGATCACCCTTGAAGTACAACCTATTTAATAATAAAATAATCATCATAATGAGGGCTAATAATCTTCCACTCACCAGATGTCGCTAGTTGTGACTGAGGTAAAGTTTTTTGTTACACAGTGTTAGTTAATTGAGAAATTAGTTTTAAATAAATGGTTTATCATTATCTAGAGTATTATATTAATACACAACACAATGCGTCAGGGGTTTGATTTTTAATTTTTTACACATTATAACTCTTTTTAAAAAAAATCATCTTTTAGTTATATTTATAGTTTGGTTTATTCATTTATAATGTAATTAATATAAAATATAACTAATAATCCAGAAAGAAACCTTAAAGATTACATTTTCCTAAGAGATTATCGTCCCCGCTATGAAATCTGTCAATTATTTTACCTCACTGTAAAGTGGCGCCGCCCAGGTGGCAGAAAAAGTCGTGGATGCCCTCATTGGTTCACAGTCTGCGAAGATATCACGTAACATACATGCAAAAAACACTCGAATTGAGAACCTCCTCCTTTTTGAAGTCGGTTAATAACTCGCTTGTTATTTATTATATATATTGTTTATATATATTATTGCCCATAAGTAATGTTTTTTTTTTTCGTAAAGACTTGGGGTAAACCTATTTGGGGCAACCGTAAAATAATAATGGAAGAGTCGTACAGACGTGGAATATAATTATTAACATAAGAATAGTACTCATTTACATACGGCTTAATGAATGTTGATTTTATATATTTAAATAAAGTTAGTCATGAATAATTCATTATTCTTTTTCACATACAACAGAAACTTTAAAAAAATTACTTGACTAAAATGCCTAGTTCAATGTCTTAACATTTATATTCAGTCAAGATAGAATTAATTCGATGGATAACTTTTATTTGACGTTTGAGAAATCAGCCCCTTAGCCGTAAGATAACGATGTACGTTTTTGTCTTCAATATAGATATCTGTAATTGTTTAAATATAATATTATAGTGTTATAATAATAGTAACAGTACAAATTATATAACTGTTTTTTATTTTATTTTATTTATTAATATATAAACACATCATGTATAAAGATATTTATAAAAATTATTATTAAAATAGAGTATAGTATATATACATTCAACACTATATACCATAACTAAAATAAAAAAAAATTAAAATTAAAACCCCCATAACAAAAAAAATGACCTGATTTTCTTGAGACAGTTAAGAAGTAAGAACACTCGATTAAGTCACCTTTCAAACAAAACAAAAACTTAAACAAAATCAGTTCATCGGTTCAGGAGCTATGATGCCACAGACAGATACACAGATACACATTACAAACTTAATATAACACCCCTCTGTTTTCGTCGGGGGTTAAAAATAAATATTAGTATCTATACAAATAAATAAAATTTAAGTGTCTGTTTGTAATGTCGAAATAACATCTTTTTACAGCACGATTTTTAAAAATGTTGTCTGTCTGCCTTTCTGTCTGTCTGTCTGGTTGTTCCGGGTAATCTCTGAAACGGCTAGACCGATTTTGACTTGACTCTCACTGGCATACAGCTGATGTTATAAGAAGTAACTTAGGCTACTTTTATTTTAGAAAAAGAATTAGGGTTCCACGCCAAAAAATACAATCCATGAAATCCAATCGTAATAAATTACGCGCGGGCGAAGTCGCGGGGAACAGCTAGTAAACAATAAGTAACGAGTTGAAGAGATAAGAGTTACTAAGTATTTACTGTTACATTTTTTTATTAAAAAGTATAAAAAATATTTCACGAAATAAATATTAAAGTAATACTTGCAATTTTTAATAGCGCAAAATAAATGTGGGGCAATAAAAATATCAATAGCGCTAAAACAGTCGTTATATGATTACACTATACGTGTTAATGGGGATCGAAGGCTGGCGTTAGTGCGACAGATTTTTCTCATAATAGGTCATGCGAATATTTCTCACCAATACGTTGTGAACCACTTGCAACGCGATACGATATTTGATTAGTGAGTTGAATACAGTCGATATCTTTTTGTTGAGCTGCTCTTCTCGGGTTTGTGATGCACATTTAACTTAGTGCTTTTAACACTTAAGTGTTTTAACATATTATAACGTTGGCTATGAAATAATAAGCAAAAAAAATATATACTGAGTTTATCTCGCCGTTTCTTCTCCGAACAGAGTAACCTTATTTTGAAAAGGTAGATTATTATTAGAAGAGTCATTTACAAAAAAATAAAAATTGCATGACAAAAAATAAGAAAACAATAAAGGAAAAAAACGAATCGGTTATAGTTTACTGAGAAACAGAGCATGTTAATTGTCTCGTAACTGCTGTTAAAAATAGTCGTTTCGGTGATTATTAGATTTGCTGATATAACGAGTATCTACTTGATATTTTTTAATTTGAATACCGTTTTTCATTACTCAATAGGTATAGGATAGGAAGATACAAAGGAGGAGAGTACAGAATAAAATCTTAATATGGTGATAACATTTTAAAAAAGGAAAGGTACCTGCATGAGGTACATGTTGCTGATCGATCATTCGATTAATATAAGCTTATAACAATTCATCTCCGCCATATTTTATTTTATGCTGAAGTAATATTGTCTATAAAACATTTTGTGATATCACTAACTTGTCAAAATCCTTAGACTAGTTTAATAGTTGCGGACATAGTGGATTTGGAGACAAAACGACATTTTATAAACTTCGAAGAAATAATATGTATTATATTTAAATTCATTTCATTAATACGTAACAGCTGAAAATATTACCCTCGTTTTGGTTTTGCCGCAATCGGTTAAGAAGGCCTTACAAAAGAAGTGAATAGTGATCTGCGACTTATGGCGTAAGAATAGAATTTTAATCCTTAATATTTTTGTTGCGGGGCAGCGTAAATACGTAACATTCTATTTGATTATGATATTTATTTAGTAAACAATATCTGACCTAGCTCATTCGTATCGTAAACACATAAATCACGTAGCAGTGGAGCGAACCAAATTAATATTCAACGCGACGGAAAGAAAGGACACTGTTACATCATTATGATAATTTTATTACCGTTATCTATACTATACATCACCGGATACTGATTTCTTTATTTTTGCATTTGTTTTCAACAACATTGACAATCGAGCTAACACCGCCAATATGACTTTCTATATTCGGTAACGCTATAGAAAAATATAAAAAAGTAGAATCGAAGCAATTAAGGAACAAGACAATCTAATCATCAATAAGTAGTAGGGTTGCATTTATGTAGTCAACCCATGAATACCTGCAACTCGAACAAAGGAGGCTGCAGACGCGAACGTCGAGTACTAAGATGAAATTCATCGTTACTAATAAGAAAGGGTCGGCTCTTATTACACGCCATACAAAATACAGCAGCATTATAAAAAAGCAGCGTTGAAAAATAAACAAAAACATTCGAATGAAGATAATTAAAGTTATTGCAATCATAATTTGTTTTTCTTCCATAGTGTTGGTCTAAATTCTAGACCAAAGGGTCTTTTTAGCTAGCAATCAGTCTGGATTTGATATCACCCTCTTAAAAATTACTGCCGCTTAGCAATAGTGTACTGAGTTAATCAGATTTGTTCGGAAAGGGAGTCGATGTAATCACAGGCCGGTTGTCACTCCATCTAGTGGGGGGCAGTCCTACACGATATAACAAAAATAATTTTCTGTTCCCAAGTGAGTCAGGTAGCACGTTACGCATCTCCGAAATAAAGTTGGCGAGAGTGAAATGAGTCTGTATCGAATAATTATGTAAATGCCCTCATCTCGGTCAGTGGCGCTGCTCGCTGGGTCCGAGAAGCGGCAGCTTGCGTGCAAGTAAGTGATCGCGTGCCCAATGCTTATAAATTTCGAGATGTGTTACAGTATGCGCGGATGCTGCGCGTTAGAGCGGTTGTTTGTTTTATTAATTGGCTAGCGTTGCAACGGCCTCTTGGTGATACGACTGTGAGTCAAGAGGCTCGGGGGGATGGGCTCCTCTTCTTCCAATATTGGTCTAGGTGACTATCTAGGTATCTATCTGGATAGGTCCCTCAGTACCTGAGCTACAGTTCCAATCTGAAGAGTGTGAACAGCCAGTATAGTTACAAGCTGTGAGGCATTCCATCTTATTCCTTAGTGGTGACAACGCTTCTGTAACCTTCTTTATTTGACGTTGATTGCAGGTGTCCATGGATTGCTAGTAGCAACAGTTTTTTTTTTACAAAATAAGGGTGACAAACGAGCACACAATCCACCAGATGGTAAGTGAATACTGTGGCCCATAGACATCTACATCTATCCTCAGTAAATAATCATAATGCAGATGCGTCGTCACCCGTGAGGACTAAGGTGGGATGCCTCGTTTCAGTAAAGAGTCTCCGGTTCTCTATTTTACGTTATGCTGCTATTTTACGTTGGTATTCTGTAAGAGCGTGGTCTTTCCCCGATCGAGCCGACCCATTCGTGCTACAACTATACCACTAATATAGCTGTAGCATGGCTCTACCACGCATAAAAGTCTGCTACAGTAGCCCCTTACCATAGGTGGAAGTTCGTTTGCCATTCCACTTTTTTAAAGAAACATCTCAGTTGTTATTTGATTGTTTTGTCAATAGAAACGCTTATTTACGCAAAAGAGGAATATATAAATAGGTTTCATGTTGGTCTAGGTGACTCATGGGTACCATATTTATTTTGAGCTTATAACAAAATATAATGTGCCAACTGCGTTAATTGCCCAGTAAAAGGCGTCTTATGGAATATTGAGTTTGTGATTTGTGTAGGCCCTTTAGGCGATGGGGTGCCACATGTAACTCAAGATTTTGCCATCTAAATTCATATTTTTGTTTAAAAGTGGTTTAAGTCGCTCACTGCTTTTGGACTCTACCTACCCCCTCGTGGATTACAGGCGTGACGCTCTGTAAGAATAAATATTGTTTATAATTATGTAAATCTAATATGAACAAATTACAGTTTAAATGCTTTTTAAATGATATTAGTTTATTACGGATTTTATCGTGTATATTAACTTATTTTATTATATTCCCGACGTTTCGAGTACCCGTAATCACGGGAGGACCGAGGTGTTCAACATTTCAATGATCATAGTTTAAACTGAAGGCAGCCGCAATAAAATCTGTATAAACTATTTTCATTTAAATGTGTAGTGTTCTCGTTAACATAAGTAATCATTATGCTTTTTTTATTGCTAATTTTGCTCATAACTAACGTCACTTTCTTATATAAAACTGTATTACTCCGCGAGTAAATCATGTAAAGCAAGTATCTATTTCGCCACGTAACGCAACGGATTCGAACCAGTTGCACTTCGGCATAACATTGATAGAAAGCAGCTCGTAACCGGTTCCGGCGGTAGTGGATCAATTGGTCATTATGGTTTGTTATAGCCAGTTTCCGAAGTGTTTGTGCTTATTTGTCTTAAAAATGTATACATTTAAATATAATTGAGGTATTTGTCTGTAATATTAAATTAACTGGCTTCTATTAAGCTCAGGGGATTAGCATACTATTAAGATATAAACACCATTTTTAAAATATTTGTCTGTCTGTCTATCCGGGCTAATCTTCGAAATGGCTAAAACGATTGTAATGAAACTCCACAAACAAATAAAGAGCAATGCCAGGAGTTATCTTGCTTTTTAATCTGAAAAAATTGGAGATATATTTTAATTGGCCTTTGATTATCGACATAACACATGAATATATCCTACCCAGGCGAAGCGAGGGCGGGTCGCTAGTATGAAACACCTTCGGGTACGATAATCTCAGAAAGTATTTCATACTTGAACTTCATCAACGGCACGGATTAGAAAAGTTAGATATGATTATACACAGGGTCTGTTTCCTTTTGAGTACACGACGGCATAAAAGTTGGCTCACTTGATGTCTACAGCGAAGAAAAGAAAAAAACACAGTCCACCTGAAGGTAGGTGGTTGTTGTGGCCCATAGACATCTACATATATCCTCGATTACAAATCAAAATGCAGATGCGTCGTCACCCGTGAGGACTAAGATGGGATGCCTCGTTTCCAGTAAAAAGGCGTCTCTGGTTCTCTACACTCACCATACGAAACACCGCAGCGTTAAGCTGCTATTTTACGCTGGTATTCTGTGAGAGCGTGGTCCTTCCCCGGTGGAGCCGACCCATTAGTGCTACAACTATACTACAAATATAGCTGCAGCATGGCTCTACCACGTATAATGCTGCTACGACGAACTTCAAACAAAGAGGGCTACGCATGCGTTGTCACCTCTGAGGTCTAAGATAGAATGCCTCACAGCCTGGAATTGTACTGGCTGAGTAAAGAAGGCGGTCAGATTTAAACTCTTTTATCATCGCAGCCGAAAAATAAATGTCCCTTTACACATTTATGTTATTATTCGATTAAGTTTATTACTACCTACCTTATACAACTACTTACCTTATATAATTGCCTCATATGGGCGACATTTGTTATAGTTGCTACGCCTGGTAGATGTGTTGGCAACCGTTTATTTTTTAATTTTTTAGTTATTATTAGGAAGACGCTGCTGATCATATTCCGGTTTGTTTCCCTCTGTTGCCTTTTACACACCCACGCGACGATCGATATGAGGTATTGGATATTCTTACACCGCCACTATCTTTTGAAGTAGGTTGACTACGTATTATTGAACCCATCATTAGTAAAAGTGAGAAGAAGCATCTTAAGTGCGTTGATAGCTGGTTTTAACAGTGGTAGAGCCAGCGGAATTAAAAAAGAAAGGACCACCCCAGGAGGGTATCACTTTGCGGATGACAGCACTGGTGATGCTCTACACACCGGCCGTGCCAATATTTCTTGGGAAAACGTCGCCGAGTACAGGAACAAACTTGTGACTGAAGTCGAGTCTCTGCTGAACAAAGTCTCAGATTGTGAGCGACTAAATCTAGACCAGTTTAATCCTCAGAAGACACAAGTTTGCGCGTTTACCGCTAAAAAGAACCCCTTTGTCGTATCTCCTCAGTCTCAAGGCACTCCCTTTGTTGTTTCAGCCAGTATCGGAATTCTCGGCGTCGACATATCGAGTGACGTGCAGTTTCGTGGTCACTTGGAAGAGAAGGCCAAATTGGCTTCTGAAAAGCTTGGCGATATGCTCAACAGAGCGGGATATTCATGTCAAATAGTATTTGACATGAATATCCCGCAACTTTACAAGGGGCTGATTCTACCTCACATGGAATACTGTTCCCATCTCTAGGCTGGGGTTCCCCAGTGCCAGCTCCTTCCACTTGACCGCGTCCAGCGCAGAGCGACTCGAATTTTCGACAACCCAGTCCTTTCCAATCGGCTCGATTCACTGGCGCTGCGAAGAGATGTTGCATCTCTTTACGTATTTTATCGCCTCTACCACGGGGAGTGCTCTGAGGAAGTGTTCGGAATTATTCCGGCCTCTCATTTTCACCATTGCACATCGCGACAAAACTCGCGATACCATCCATATCATCTGGATGATTGGCGGTCCACCACTGTGCGATTTAGAAGATGTTTTCTTCCTCGCACAACTTCCTTGTGGAATCGATTA
Organism: Parnassius glacialis; assembly: GCA_033319125.1. Taxonomy (NCBI): domain Eukaryota; kingdom Metazoa; phylum Arthropoda; class Insecta; order Lepidoptera; family Papilionidae; genus Parnassius; species Parnassius glacialis. Next base: position 2,865,804 of record JAVANC010000002.1, on the reverse strand, counting down.
CCACCAGCGATTTTTCCGGATCGATACGACTTAGGGACCTTCAAGAAAAGAGCCTACTCCTTTTTAGAAGGCCGGCAACGCATCTGCAATTCCCCTGGTGTTGCGGTTGTTCATGGGCGGCGGTAGTCACTTACCATCTGGTAAGCCGAATGCTCGTTTGCCCCCTCTCCTATAAAAAAAAAGCTTTATTGCCATAATTATGTGAACATTACACAATAGTGCAACGGCTTGCAAGTGAAACGGACAGAAAAGCAAGTTCACAGTAATCACGCTCCGTCAGTTGGCACGTCCGTGTCATCATAGAACAAGTTTCGTTCATCCTACGCACGGATTTCACCCCAACGTAACTTGAGATTCCGAGAAGCGAGCCGGTTGTTCGTGGAAACGGAAACGGTGTATTGCGTTTTATTTCATTTTTCTCTAAAAATCGATACGTATTCACTACGTGCTATCAAAAAGCTCTAGTAGAAATATGGCCGGTCGTGTAACTCGGAGGAGTGTTTTTATAGCATTGGAATGATGAATTATAAATGTAATGTCTTTACATTGCAGCCCAAGTACCTGTTACTCCTAACCTGAAAAATTTCTCAGATGCGTAGTTAACTACGTGGTAGAGCCACGCTGCAGCTATATTATGGTTGTAGTACGAATGAGTCCACTCGATCGGGGTAGGACCACGCTCTCACAGAATAATAGCGTAAAATAGCTGCTTAATGCTGCTGTGTTAGAGAGATCCTTTTTTTCTGGAAATGAGGCATTCCATTGTAGTCCTCGGGGTTGAAAACGTATCTGCATTTTGTAGATCTCTATGGGCCTCAGTATCCCCTTATCATCAGGTGGGATGTGTGCTTGTTTTTCACGTTTCTATCTACAAAAAAACGAACTGGGTTTGAGGTGAAATGCCTCATACCCTGTTATTACTTATGGACGTCGAATCTATTAAGTTACATACAAAAAGCTTCACCCGATGTAGGAAGGATAAATGCCACGCTCTCGGATATTTGACGTTAACGCCATGCTGGTGCGTTATTTGTCTGTTGATGTAAGTGATATTTATTCTGAAAATACTAGGAATAAATCCAAGCTAGTAGCGCCAGTTACTTAACTCCACAGAGTCAATAATTCATTCTTGGGGCAGTATAACATACTTTTACAACAAAATCCCGTAAAATATACAAAATTTGATCACGCCAAGTTAAAAAAAATGTTATCGAACAAAATTATAAAAAGGGCTATTACATTATTAAGGAATTTATGGATGACATAAACCCCTGCGAATGTGGTGGTCGGTCCAAGCTATTTCTTATATGATTTCAATAGTTAATTGTGTTACATAATACAATTGTTTTTTTTTAAATCCCGCTGGGTTTCTTGCTGGTTCTTTACAGAACAGAGGTATTTATCGAAATAGTAGTAAATTAAACATAAGAATAACGCAATAACCATTAATTATAATCTACATATGTAATTAATTATAATCTCGTATGTTACCATTATCGTTACATCATATACCTATCTAAAGTCCACTGCTGCCATATTTTTAATTCCTAGTTGTTATTATGTTGCTGCTGCTGTCCATCTTTAGGTTTGCTTCCCTGTGTCTATGGGGTAGTGAATATATATATATATATATATATATGTAAGTAGCGGCACGAAAGTCTACCGTTGACCGTTATTGCGCATAAGTTGCGCTGATTGGCTCTCCAGTCGCATTCGTGTAATTCAATGCGTGCGTGTCCCCTCCACATTTCGTTTAGCGCTAGACTTACGTGCGCCACTTGTAACTGTGTAAGAACCCGCCACGGTATAATCTATATTGAATAAAAAAAACTATTTCTATTTATACTAAATGCTATACCGGTATCAATCAGAGATCATAAGGTCGTTCTGGCCTTTCGCATAGTCATCTCTTAATACACCCGCGGGCGTTTTGGCGTCATAGATTCTCCAATCGATTCACCTACGCCGACGCACGACACAAAAAAAACAGCGATAAAAAGATATACATAACCCATTAATAAATTAGGTAGAGAAAAGTCTTTTTACTGTTTAGTCTACTTTCTTAAAACCCTTGTTAAAATGAAAAGAGGTAGCGACGTCTTTAAAGAAAAGAACCTCTTTTGTAGAATGCTTGTATGAAGAATCTTTAAGAGCGCTTCTTTTGTTTGTTTTTAGTACGTTAACTTAAGTAAAAGTTAAGTTAATAATGTAATATTAAGTTTCGTGTCTTTGAAGGTGTATTTATTTTTAATTACTTGGATGTCCTTTTGTGATCAGTCGTGCATGCCGTAAATTCACAGTACGCGGGCAACCTATGTTCGATCCCCGCCGCTGTTTTGAATTTTGTTTACTTTATAATATGCGCACAAATTGTTAAGTTAAAAACATAATTTAATGTATATGTCAACATTGAAAAAATTCCTCTGAGTTCATTGAATCGCGTATATCGAGCTGAAGACGCGGGCATTGATAAGCGGTTATCGACTTCTTCAAGTATAGCACTGTTCGCACTGCCTCTGTTTTATATTGTCTTTGATCAAATAAAATTCGAGGCTATATAGTATACCTGTGTACGAGGTCCTATTGTAATAGGCAACGAAGGAAACTAAAACAGGAAATGGGCCGCAGCATCTTCCAGATAACAATTCAATAATAATTATACTGCGTTTACAATCCGCCTGCTTAATGTGGCAACTATTGCAAAAATCTCCCTATGAAGCAAACTATGGCGGAGTCCTATGTTTAGTCGACTTTTGATGAGCTGCAATGAATGAATGAATAGTACGTACCACCAGCATTGGAAACAAATGTTCTAATTAGGGTATCTACTAAATGGCAAACGCTATAACGATACAGCGTTGTAAAACCTGTGAGAAGCTGACGAATATGTAGCATGACCCTCAGAGATCGTAGAACAACCGGAGCATAAATCAAGATATCGGCTGTGCATTCAATTTGGAAGCTCCGTGCCATACGAAGCACTGGCGGCTCACCGGTCTATACAAGTACACCTTGTCACAAGGTGGACGCGAGAAGACTCGCGGCCAAAAGTGTTATGGTTCATTTTCCTCATTAGGAGGTGCTTTTCCCGTTAAATGAAAGACATGCCTAAATCATCATGCTTGGCAAGCGGATTGACTATCGCGGTATTAGACGTGAGCATCTTTGCCACTACTGCCCGTCGACAGGGCTGACAAACGAGCACACAGTCCACCTGATGATAAGTGGTTGCTGTGACCCATAGACATCTACATCTATCCTCAATAAAGAATCAAAATGCAGATGCGTTGTAACCCGTGAGGACTAACATGGAATGCCTCTTTTCCAGTAAAATGGGTATGCGGCTCTCTACACTCACCATACGAAACACAGCAGTGTCAAGCTGCCATTTTACGCTGGTATTCTATGAGAGCGTGGTCCTTCCCCGGTCGAGCCGACCCATTCGTGCTTCAACTATACTACTAATATAGCTGCAGCATGGCCCTACGGCTCTACCACGTATAATATTTTCTAGGAAAGACACATCGTCGATGATAGGATGTCTAGTTTAGAGACGAAACGTGTCGTTTTGTCAACAGTGGTGTGCTTTTCTTAGTGTTGTACTATTCACACTATTTTCATTTTTCGTTTAATGTACTTGTTTGTTTTTTCAGGTAATCGAAAAACAAATGCCCGACTGCACCACTAATTAGTAAGTACACGTGAAACCATATTTTATTGAAAAAAAAACCACATTCAAATAGAATCCGATAAAATCCGTCATGTGGTCGTAATGACGTGTAGTTGCGGCGTAAAATAATTTCATCATCATCATCATCATTACAGCCTTTCACAAGTCCACTACTGAACATAGGCCTCCCCCAAAGAATACCACGAAGCACGGTCCTGTACCACCTGCATCCATCGACTTCCTGCGTGTCTTACCAGGTCGTCAATCCATCTCGTGGGGGGTCGCCCTACACTTCGCCTACCGGTCCGAGGCTGCCTGTCTAACACAGACGCAAAAAATGGCTATTAAAATAATTTAACAGTGTGTGTTAGAGTGGACAAATTAATTTGCCAAGTAATACGAAAATGCAGGATGCATTTACTTAATTTGTGGTATGGTAATTGGATGCTGTAACCCGTAGACACATCTATCCTCGCTTAACAATCAAAATGTTGATGCATTGTCACCCCTGCGGCTAAGATAGAATTTCTCGTTTACGAGTAAAATTGTATCCAGTAAAATGGGTCTCCGGTTCTCTATACTCACCATACGAAATACAGCAGTATTAAATTAAAGTTAGGTATCGCAAAATTTGTTGAAAAGTAAGTTGAAACTGCTTTGTTTTAAGATGTTAATAATTTAAAATTAAAAATTTTGTACAGCCGACTTCAATATAAGTTATTTAAGAATAACTCAAAAACTATTGGTCTGACCTTGATCAAATTCGAAGACTTGAGAAAAATCGAGAAAGAATTTGTTGAGGAAAAAAGAATTGAATAATTAAAAATTTAAAATTTTGTACAGCCGATTTACCGAATATAAATTATTAAGAAGAACTCAAAAACTATTGGTATTGGTCAGACCTCGATCAAATTTGTATGGGACAACACTAGAACTATCAGTTTTCATATAAAAAAAGAATCATCGAAATCGGTTCCCCCAATACAAAGTTATGAGGTAACACACATAAAAAAAAAACAAAAATACAGTCGAATTGAGTACCGTCTCCTTTTTGGAAGTCGACAGAAAAAGGGAATTAGCTATAACTTTGAAGAGCATCTACCTATACCTAGAGCTATTATAATATAAGTATATAAAGGATTTTTGGCAAAGCAACGTCTGCTTCTATTAATTATTATGATGTATTTTTTCTTTTATTGTGCTATTTGTTAAAGTGGAAATCTTATAATACACGCAACATGTGAAGCCCTTTAAACTAGGTTAGGTTTTCAATTAAGTTTTAAACTATTCACCTTTTTAACTACACCAAGTACTATTATTTATTCTGTGGCTACTACACATGCGTATTTTGCGCTCGCTGTAAATTACACAGTACGCGAGCAACCTGGGCTCAACCCGTGGGCTCTGGGCACCAATGACATAAGTGTTGATTTAAAACATGTGACACATTGACACGTGACTGGCTTGGCAGTAAAGAAAAACACCATGAGGAAACCTACTTGTTAAAGGACAGGGACATGTAAAGTCCGCAAAAACGCACTGTAGGGGTACAGCAGTCTTATCGCTCCATAACTGTCCCAGAAATGAGAAGAGGGCTGTGCCTTGCTGTGGACACAGGCCGCGTCACTTTATGCGTTGCACCCTTTCGTTGTCGACTTACCACGTCGTTCGCCATGCGTACACCAAAGGAGTGGAATTAGTTGACAGCACCTACCTTTCTATCCGATTACAATGTGAGTGTCTTCAAGGCAAGACTGAATAGACTTTCGTTGAGTAAGCGCACCTCACTATCTTCTGTTGCGTCACCATTTACCAACAGGTGGGGTGGTAGTCAAGCGCTGGCTTAGAATTGACTTTGATGATTATACGCCGGTGTGGGGGGGGGGGGGACTGAGGTTTTTGACGTCCTGATGTCATAGTTAGCCCGGCTACCTTTAACATTTGAATATGCATTTATTGTCCAAACTACGCAAAACGATGTCTACGGTATCTTGAAGTCTTGCTGTGGTATGCTTGGATTTGGGTTTAATTTTATTAAAAAGATTCCCAAGCAGATGGTAGTACCCATCCATCTTCTTTGGTTTTATTGAAATTAGGATGTTTTTTAATTTCAATAGCCTCGCGAATCATCCTTGGTAGGAATCGGTGTTCTTTTGCGAAGATTTGTGTGAAAATCTGATGTAATTGTGGACACAATCTTGAACATGTTCACAGACTGCAGACTTCCCGGAGCATCGTCTTTTAAAAGATAAAAACCTCCCCCAAGTCGTAGAGTGGCTGTTGTTTATAATTCATTATTTAAACGTTTATCAACAATGTGCCACAACATAAGCAGCCCTGTAGGCGAAGAGGAAACAAACCGGACCTATTAATAGACGCCTCGATATCGTTGCCAGCGGGAGAGCACGCCCAGACGCATCGGTATAGGTGATCGGTGACGTCACTCACAGTTGTGCACTTTACACATAGATTAGTAAACTCCTTCTTCATGTCCAAGTCCAAAGTCCACTGCTGAACATAGGCCTCTTCCGTTGAAGAGAGGATTTGTGACGCTCACAATAACGCACTATTGATGATGCTTCTCGTTGCCGGTCTGGTTATTTTACGCCTGGCGTAATACCGCCATTTTTCGAAAGCTATAAAATCTCTTAAGTATATCCCACTTAGTAATTTCTAGAGGACTAATGACGGAGTTAGTATTTTAATTTAATTGCTTCTAGAGATTATAGGTGACTAAATTCATTTCAAATATCAGGAACAGTTTACGGAGCCAATTACAAAGCAAGTTCCTGAGCCACCCGTATCCATCGACTCCCCACATGGCTTACAGGTCGTCAAGCCATCCTACACTGTCTGGTGTAGTTTTTATTTATTTATTCAAAGAAACTTACAGCTCTTATATCACATTTGTATGGTATGTAAGATGAATGTTAACATTACATAAACCAGAACAGTTTGCAACGTTAAGAATTACATTGCGAAAAGTTTAGACATAATTAAAAGAAATAAATATTTGTGTTTTGCTAAAGAGTACAACATACTTAATGCATGCCTAATAGCAATGTTAGTAAAGGTAATTTTATATTCAGAGAGAGAACAAGAAGTACACATACCGCCTAAGCGTGATCTAAATACATATTTTAGTATCACCAGCGTGTAGTAATGCTTTTGAATGCTGAATGCTACGCGTCACACTTTATAAATATATTAAAAAGAAGAGGACCGATATGAGAACCCTGAGGCACATCAGAAGTGATCGGGACAAAGCTCGAGGTATAGCCCTTCACAGTTACTGCCTGAGACCTATCACGCTGATATGAGGTTAGCCATCTCGCCGTGTATACCGACGTTTACAAGGTTAGCAATCAGTAGATTGTGCGAAATTTTATCAAGCTTTTGAAAAATTGGTATACACGGCGTCAACCTGATAGCCTTTTTCCATGGCCTCCAATGTTTCATCTTGAAACTCGCATAAGTTAGTTTCTGTGGATCTACTAAGGATGAAACCGTCCTGACTTGACGCTATTTGTGGTTTGATTGCAGGAAATCTAGAGTCGTATATATTTTTTTCAAATAGCTTGGATATAACATATAGTATAGAAGTATAGATATAGAGTTGTGTTAAGGGCACTGTTATACCGCCAATTAAACAGTTATATTGGGTTTTTCTGTCAATTAATTCTCATTAGCAGACCGGAGGAAGGAAGTTAGCAGTACAGCACCCCATACCATGCAAAGCCGTTGGTACTGCGCCTGATCTCCGTTCGGTCATGTCAGATTATCATTCCATCGGATGCGTTTGCGCACATGGCTAGTTTCTGTTGAGTCTTGCTGCTGAAGCCAAAATTCGGGCGGGAGAAAATTTGTAGAATTATAGAATAACCTATTAAACGTAAGAATAAACAATCTTAAAGCTATTTTGTCAACTTTATCAAGTGATGCCTGTCAATCGTCCCCGTCATTGGTATTAGAACACTGGCAACATTTACCCTCTCATAATAAAAGGCGGGAAGCTGTGTTGTCTTAGGGTGCATTACACATGCAAGTCAATATTTTGTCCGCGTCCGATATCACTAATATTATATATATTTTATTTGACCTTTAAGGTACGTTGCAGGCTGCAGTATGTTGCGTATTATGGATACAGCACGATTAGTCGGAAAAAAATACACACACAGCATAATAATAATGTCTTCCAGACCGGATATATATTGGAAATATTTGGATTTATTAATGAGATTATAGTGCCCTAGATGTAATCACGAAAAGTACAAGTGCACTCTTTATTTCGTCACTTTCATATACTGACGCGACGGTAATTCGACGGCCGGGAAAAGATCAGGCGCAGGCAGGACCCTACGGCTTTAAACGCTTACCGAGGCATGGGGTTGAAACACCGACAATTTCCTGACTCTGGGAACTCCGAAACTGATTTCGGTCTGACCGGGACGGGGACGAATCCCTGGGAAACCGCGATTCGAACTCGGAATCTCATAAGAAGCAATCACTAGACCAACGAGACAGTCAACTATTATTAAAGAATCAATCAAAAAAGAAATCAAAAAAAAGAAGAAAAGAAGTTATAAAGGCCGGCAACGCATCTGCAATTCCCTCCCTGGTGTTGCAGTTGTTCATGGGCGGCGGTAGTCACTTACCATCAGGTGTGCCGCATGCTCGTTTGCCTCCTCTCCTATAAAAAAAATCAACGTAATCTATATATTAAAGAATCGTATAACTATTAACTTTTTTATGGAATAAGGGTTACAAACGAGTAGTCTACATGATGAAAAGTAGATGCTGTAACCCATAGACATCTATTCTCGTTTAAGAATTAAATTGCAGATGCGTTGACACCCGTGAGGGATGAAGATGAAATGCCTCGTTTCCAGTAAAAAGGGTCTCCTGTTCTCTACACTCACCATACGAAACACAGCAGCATGAACTGCTATTTTACGCTGGTATTCTGTGAGAGCGTGGTCCTTATTAGGACGAGTCGACATCCGTGCTATAACTATGTATATAGCTGCAGCATGGCTCTACCACGTACATATTTATTGGCCTTGCAAACTGCTGTTATCGTTTAGAACTCCGTGCGTTTTCACTCGGCATTGTATGTTAATGCGGCTGACGTTGTTGGCTTCGCTGATATTAATGAACGTAATGCAGCGTAATCTTCAGGCACATCTTCCGGTTAAACCATAAACGTTAGAATATATATGAATACGCCTGCCTTATCCGATTAAAGAATAGGTCGATTCCATATCATAAGGTGACAAGGCACACCTTTGAAATTCAGTCTGATAGTAGTCCTTAGGTAGGGATTGTTAATCGCTCAAAACAAAAAAAATCTAAAGAAGTTTATTTTATTTATTTATTATATTCTTTATTGTACCAAAAATTTAGTACAAAAGGAGAGCTTAATGCTATATGGCATTGCCAATTAGCTAACCTTGGGTAGAACTGAGTGCGAGTTTATTTTATTTATTTGGGAATTAAATTAAATGACGCCATAGTTTATTGTTATATTCCTCTGTGCCGACCCATAAAAGCCCATGGATATGTATCTCTCCCGTTGTATGGAGAACTTGCCTTAATACAAGGACATGTGTGTGGAATTAGCCTTTATCGTCGCGATTGGAGATTACTTATGATCTGTTGGCGAATATTGTTTAGTGTTTTTTAACAGTGGTAGAGCCACGCGGCAGCTTTTGCTGTCGCACGGATGGGCCGGCTCGAACCGGGCTGGTACCACGACCTCACAGAATACCAGCGTGAATTAGAGGTTTACCTCTGCGTTTCGCTTGGTGAGTGCACGTGGCCGGAGGCCCTTTTTACTGGAAATGAGGCATTCCATCTTAGTCCTCACGGGTGACAACGCATTGCATTTTGATTCGCAAACGAGGATAGATGTAGATGTCTATGGGCCGCAGCAACCACTTACCATCAGGTGGACTGTGTGCTCGTTTGTCACCCTTATCCTATAAAAAAAATAGTTATTTGCCACCAGACCTAAGTTTTGAAACAAAAAAAAATCGAAAACATGTGGAAGTTCGCCAACACGCATTGGGGCAGCGCGCTGGACATTTCCTTACATCAGAAATGAGAGGAGGCCTATACCCAGCAGTGGAACGTATAATAGGCTGCAACTTTTTAAAGTTTCTATCAATTATTTTTCCATTCAATTTGTCATATTCCAATTTTGTATACACAATTTATTGTTTTAATTTGCATGACATATGAATGTAAATGTATTTTAAGATTGTGTGTTGGCGTTTTGGTATGCCTTCTGTTAGCCACATGGGTTGATTTAAATAAATAAATAAAATAAAGACTTAAGTTGAATCTTTGAGAGTGCATTTGATATTTGTTTAAAACCAACAGGTGGTTAATATTTGATTTCAATAAATAAGCTAAAATTCCTAAAGTTACCAATTAGAATTACAAGTGAAATCTCTTGTATTTATTTGTTCAGTATAGTGTTCGTAAAGTCATACTGCAGTTATGATATGATTGTAGCACGAATGGGTCGGCTCGACCGGGCAAACTATCTGCTTAATGCAGCTATATTTCGTATGGTGAGTGTAGAAAACCGGAGACCCTTTTTAACGGAAACGACGCATTCCATCTATTCCTCAAGCAGTGCCAAGCATCTATATACTTAATCGAGAATAGATGTAGATGTCTATGGGTCTCAACATCCACTTACCATAAAGTGAACTGTATGCTGGTTTGTCACCCTTAATCTATAAAAAAATTCTCTTGTATTTATTACAGAATATTGCGCCATCGATAACCTATCTATAGTCTAGGGCAGCTTATAATTGGAAAGGTATACAATTACAGTAATCCTGCATAACCCAGTCCAATCTGTTCGCAATCGCAATCGCAAGAGATCACAATCAGGCCGCATCGGAACGTTCACTTTCGCCGTGTCGACATTAAATATTAAATGCAATAAGAATTAACAGTTGTCCTTGCGTTGCCATACATTTTTTATAGGATAAGGGTGACAAACGAGCACACAGTCAACCTGATGGTAAGTGATTGATGTGGCCAATAGACATCTACAACTATCCTCAATAAAGAATCAAAATGCAGATGCGTTGTAACCCGTGAGGACTAACATGGAATGCCTCTTTTCCAGTAAAATGGGTATGCGGCTCTCTACACTCACCATACGAAACACAGCAGTGTTAAGACGCTATTTTACGCAGGTATTCTATGAGAGCGTGGTCCTTCCCCGGTCGAGCCGACCCATTCGTGCTACAACTATACTACTAATATAGCTGCAGCATGGCCCTACGGCTCTACCACATATAATATTTTCTAGGAAAGACACATCGTCGATGATAGGATGTCTAGTTTACGCAATAAATATACAAAATGATATTTTGTATATTTATTGCGTCATTACGTTGTATTTCTTTTTGTTTTGCGCGCCATTTTTGCGGCCATTCCTTTTTATTGGTTCGGAACGATAGGTCGAATGGTTTTGGCGGGCAATTTTCTGTGCACCACATTTTCATACGCTTTTTGTTTTGTGTAATATACCCGTTTGCTACGCTTATTGAGTTGTAAAGAGAGGCCAATACTCAGACTACATTCATAAAAAGAAAATATTCCAAGTGACGCGAAAAAAATACATATAAATTTTTTATCTGTACTTAATTAATAATCTTTTTATATAGGATAGGGTGATAAACGAGCACACAGTCCACCTGATGGTAAGTGGTTGTTGTGGCCCATAGACATCTACATTTATCCTCGTTTGTGAATCAAAATGCAAATGTGTTGTCACCCGTGAGGACTAAGATGGAATGCCTCGTTTTCAGTATAAAGGATCTCCGGTTCTCTACTCTCACCATACGAAACAGCAGTATTGAGCTGCTATTTTATACTAGTATTCTGTGAGAGCGTGGTCCTTCCCCGGTCGAGGCTACCCATTCGTGCTACAACTATACTACTAATATAGCTGCAGCGTGATGGCTCTACCACGTAAAAATAAATAAATTATAATTGATTTCGGTCAAAAAAAAAACATCAAGTATGCTAGTCCTTTATCTCCTCCAAACCAGATCATAATAAATCATAGTGAGACTAAAGAGCTTGTTAAATCCAAAAACACAATCACAGGGTTTACTTCGGAAAAGTAAATGGTATAAATTCCTCATTGTTTACGATAATAATTGGACCACCAGATAAACAAGTACATATTTATATCTTGTTTTTAGGGTTCTGTACCCAGAAGGTAAAACGGTGCCTTATATCGGATAATTTCAATCCGCTGTCTATTCATTTTAAAGACGCTGTTTGTCTGTCCGTCTGTCCGTCTTTTGCTCGAGGATGCAATTAGTAACATATCTGAAATTTTGATGTTTGTAGAACCCAAGACTGGATATTGAATTAGGAATTAGACAACATTTTTCCGGGGTCCCATATATTATGAAAAATTACCCGAATTTGTTTTCTTACCCTAGCATTATTCGTTGCCCTAGCAATATATTTTTATTTTTCTTTTATCTTGAAAAATTAACAAATAAGGGCCGTCTAAAGTGTCAGTTTAAGACCGTTTTGGTTACGGGAACTACATTAGAATGTTTTACAAATTAGTTCTGGGTGTTTGTTCTTGTGCAATTTATGTATGTAAAACGCCTGTACGATACGGTAGAAATTCTTAGTAAATATTTTAACAAGTATGAATGTATATTGTCTCCATTTTCTCATAGTTTGTTTAATGCGTTTATAATGCGCATTTAATCTGTTTAGTTACCTAACCATTTATAATGTGATTGAAATAAAGTGAAAAGTTTTATGGACTTTGTTTTATCGAGTTTTAATTTTTTACGTTTTCACTATATGCAATATTTTTTTTTATAGGATAAGGGTGACAAACGAGCACACAGTCCACCTGATGGTAAGTGGTTGCTGCGGCCCATTGACATCTACATCTATCCTCTATTACAAATCAAAATGCAGGTGCGTTGTCACCCGTGAGGACTAAGATGGAATGCCTCATTACCAGTAAAAAGGGCCTCCGGCCACCTGCACTCAACAAGCGAAGCGCAGAGGTAAACCTCTACTTCACGCTGGTATTCTGTGAGGTCGTGGTACCACCCCGGTTCGTGCCGGCCCATCCGTGCGACAGTAAAAGCTGCCGCGTAGCTCTACCAGTGTTAAAAATATCGTCAATGAAGTAAAAAAAATTCAGCCTATTAAGTCCAATTGCTGGCACTTGCCTCATTTCATTTCTGAGAGGGTCTTAGGCCACGAAAATGTCAGCCGCGCTGCTTGTATGCTTGTTGTCAGACTTTACATGTGTTTAAAATATTTTTCGAACGGGTATCGGATCAGGGTACTGTAACAATTATAGCAAGCGCATAGGCCCTGAGCTACCACGGCTCTCATCAGTCAACTAAGTACTTATTCCTTTCTATAAAAGCTGGCAAGGTACCTGCAATTCCCCTGGTGTTAAATTCTTCAAACAAAATCCAGTGATACCCTATTGAATAAAGAAAATAAGCGGCCAAGTGCGAGTCGGACTCGCCCATGAAGGGTTCCGTATCAGCAAGTAACATAATTTATGATGTTATAAAAACTACTAACTAGATCTCGTTCAAACCAATTTTCGGTGGAAGTTCACATGGTAATGTACATCATATATTTTTTTTAGTTTTATCATTCTCTTATTTTAGAAGTTACGGGGGGGGGGGGGACACATTTTAGCACTTTGGAAGTGTCTCTCGCGCAAACTATTCACTTTAGAAAAAAATTATATAAGAAACCTCAATATCATTTTTGAAGACCTATCCATAGATATCCCACATGTATAGGTTTGATGGAAAAAAAGTTTTTGAGTTTCAGTTCTAAGTATGGGGGATCCCCAAAATTTATTGTTTTATTTCTATTTTTCTGTGAAAATCTTAATGCGATTTACGGAATACATCTACTTACCAAATTTCAACAGCATAGTTCTTATAGTTTCGGAAAAAAGTGGCTGTGACATACGGCATACAGACAGACATGACGAATCCATAAGGGTTCCGTTTTTTGCCATTTAGCTACGGAACCCTAAAAAGTAAATCACGCTTTAATTAAGGTATTCTTTTTGATTATGGCGCTTAAAAGGGTCAGCTCTACCAGGACTACTTTCTCTCGGAACACGCACTTGACTGTGCTTTTCGTGTCGGAAAAAAACTTTCAATAGCAGAAAGGTGACAAAACTAGCACACATTCTACTTGATGATAAGTGAATGCTTACACTTACTTTATACGTTTACTTAATTAAAATCAAAATTCAGATACGTTGTTACCCCTGAGGACTAAGATGGAATGCCTAGTTTACTTGTTAGCAGTAGAAAGGGTACTCTATTCTATTTTTGCCTGGTATTCTGTGAAAGAGTGGTTCTTCCTCAGTCGAGAAACGTATTAGTCATATTAGAATTGAAAAAAAAAGAAATTATTTTTTTTCGTATACAGTTTTATACAACTCTCGCTTCGTCTACATTAATATCTAAGTAACAGTATTGCACAACATTGCGCAATCAAAAATAGTTCTACATTTTCACCGGCACCGGAACACGGCGTTTTATACTTTTGATGACGTTATATTGCGTTGTTTTATCCTTGCACTCAATATAATGAATCACTTTATGGATGTGCTATCAAATAAATTTCTTTTGTGAAAAAATGTTTTTTTTTTATAGAATAAGGGTGACAAACGAGCACACAGTCCACCTGATGGTAAGTGGTTGCTGTAGCCCATATACATCTACATCTATCTTCGTTTGCGAATTAAAATAAAAATTATAAAAAAAAAGTGCATATGCTTTGTCACCCGTGAGGACTATGATACAATGCCTCTTATCCAGTAAAAAGGGTCTCCGGTTCTCTACACTCACCATACGAAACACAGCAGCATTAAGCTGCTATTTCACGCTGGTATTCTGTGAGAGCGTGGTCCTTCCGTGGTCGAGCCGACCCATTCGTGCTACAACTTTACTATTAATATAGTTGCAGCATGGCTCTACCACGTATAAATAAATGGTATTTGTGATCGCACACTATGTCCACGATATATCTTCTTCTTTTTCTTCATTGGATAGTCGAAGTCCACTGATTGGAATGGGCCTCTCCCGTCATAAAGAGGATTTGTCTTTATCGTCTGGCTTGGCGGGCGGATTAAGGATTATAATACTAGACGTCTAGTTCGTTTGACGCCGCTGCCCGTCGCCTGCCTAGATGCACGGTTTCCAGATATATTTAGATCAATAATAAATTGTTCTATCTGATATCAACATGCTATTAATTGTTATAAATAACAACAATTAAAACAACAAGTCTCAACAGAAAATAATCGTTATTGCGGTTTTAAAAGTATCATAGTGTGTCTCTCTATCTGTAGGTAATTAGTCATTGATTGAACCTCGCTGCAGCAATATTACGGTTGTAATATGAATTACTATGTAATGTAGAAAATTGTGTAGAATGAATCTGGGAAGGACCACGCTCTCTCAAAATACCAGCGTAAAATAGCAGCTTAAGGCTCCTGTGTTTCGTATTTTTACGAGGATAGATGTAGATGTCTATGGGTCACAGCAATCACTTACTATCAGGTGGACACGAGGATAATAATCGAGGATAAATGTAGACGTGTATACGTGTATATCACTCTTGTATAAAAAAGATGACTCGCTCTAACTCTCTACTCAATCTCACGTAAACCAAGGTTTTACCGTTCCGTTACAACCTTTTAAAGTCCACTGCTGAACATAGGCCTCCCCTATAGATTGCTCATAGAGGGATTTGGGGTCATTGTTGCCATTGCTTAGCAAGGGGATTGGCAAACGTAGTTTTTTATTTTTAGTCGTTATTAGGATGACGCTGCTGCCCATCTCCTGATTTGTTTCCCTCTGTCGCCTCTTGCGACACCCACGGAATGACACGGGTAAGTGAATATTCTTACACCGCCACTACCCGGAACCTTAATGCTTTTGCGATAAACTTCAAAATCTATAATTTCGTCACTTAGGTTCAAATCCGCCTCTATTGAAATTTCAATAATATTTGTCTTAGGTTCTATTAATTTATTATTGTATTTTTTTAGCAGTCATGATTGTAACATCACATCAGTAATGATTTTGAATAGTGCTCAATCTTGTACAGTAAAAATATTTAATGTTTTTAGTAGTAACTTTAAATCGAAATAAATAGATTACGATTTTATATCCCTCAACTACGCAATTATTCGAATCTGTCGAGAAAAGAACGAGAAATGAAAGACAAAAACGTTCTGGAAATAATAATCATATTGATCACAGAATACTTTTACTCCTAGCGTAGAATATTGATCTTAAGATCTTGTCTATACTGACAACATTCTAGAAATGGTTATTATGACACAATATTCTAGAAACAGACAACATTCTAGAAAGACAAAAACATTCTAGAAATTATGATCGTTTATGTATCTACGGAGTTCACTTGCCAACATTGCCGCGGACGTAGTTAACGACAATCGGATATCGCCATGGCGTGTTAATTTAACGGAGAAATCGTAAAAAACTTCTAATAAACTCTCCGAACGTTCGCGCGATAGTCGCACATTCGTCTTGCTAATTTCACGGCGATTAGAAATTTGACTTCCGAGTTTTTGAACGAATTACGATGATCGTGTAACTCGGGCGGCTCTCGTAATCAGCCGGGGGACACATATCTTAAATTCTTGTGGCTAAATACTGAAACGATACTCAATTTTAAGACGTCGTCAAGTCTCGTAGTGTCACAGTCACTTTGATTTAAAGTGATAGAGACAGCACGAGACTTAACGGCAACTTAAAATTGAGCAGCGTTTGACTATTTGGGCATTAGAGCTACAATTGAACTTAACTGGCAAGCTACAGCTATAGACACCTGTAGGCTACATTAAGCAAACAATACCACAATAGCGTTATCACCTCTGAGGACTGATCTCTTAGTGACTCTATAATGATCCAGTATAACTATGGGCTTAAAGGCATGACATCTTAGTGGTTAAGCCTTATTACACATTTAAATACGTATACGCTTTATTGGGTCGGCAAAATAGCTCACGCGTTCCCGCCGGCACCACGTAGACTATGCAGCGCGCCCTCTCTATTGAGTTACGGTATATTTGAGCATTATAACTATATTAGACATAAATTTTTTTAATAATTTGACGGCTCCGTGGCGCAGTGGCTTAACAATGAGTTGCAGCGCCAAAGGCCGCGGGTTCGAATCCCGCACGAAACAGGTATTTGTATGGCCTACAAATAATTGCTCCGGATCTCGATATTTGTCCTTGTGAAATTTATGTTTGTAAACTGCCCCCACGATATAGGAGATAATACTAGTGTGGAGGTAACGTTTAAAAAAACATTTAAAAAAACGTACGGGTGACAAGCGAGCACACAGCCCACCTGATGGTAAGTGTATGCTGTGGCCCATATAAATCTACATCTATCCTCGATTAGGAATCAAACTGCAGATGCGTTGTCACCCCAGGGGACTAAGACAGAATGCCTCGTATCCAGTAAAAAGGGTCTCTGGTTCTCTACATTCACCATACAAAACACAGTAGCATTGAGCTACTATTTTACACTGGTATTCTGAGAGAATGTGGTCCTTCCCCGGTCGAGCCGACCCGTTCGTGCTGTAACTATGATATAGCTAAAGCATGGCTCTACCACATATAAACTTGAAGTTTCAAACAGTATAAAGAATAAATACTTAATACGTGTGCGATATTTATGCATTGCGGCATTTGTTTGTAATGGTTTATATCAATGGCATAATCATCATCATATAAAAAAGGAAATAGTCGTGTAATTTCTTCTGTTTCGTGAATGCGTTTTACATTACTTAACTTTCACATGGACAAAATTCAGACCCGAAACAATATTATTTGTAGTTATACAAATTAATAATTGTTCCGTGCGGGTTTCGAACCCGTCGCTCGCAGACCTAACACTTATTCACTACGCTACCGTATTGTACTACTAGGTAGCAGTTTTATTTACTACTGACTTCTTACTCTCGCAATTGATTTCGAATTTGATTCGGTTTTATGTTCAAACTGACTGTGAATTTTAAAAGCTTACTCCTGAACCAATTCGAATCGAGATTCGAGAACCAATTCAATTCTATTTGGATCAAACGTTAACGAGCCATACGGATATGTTTTTCAAACATCATGTTTCATAAATTCAAAATTCACTATTTAATTATTTTCTACACTAATATTATAAAGAGGAAAGACTTGTTTGTTTGTTTGTTGGTTGGAATTGCATAGGCTCCGAAACTACTGGACCGATTTGAAAAATTCTCTTTTAGAATCCTAAATTATCCCTTATGAACATAGGTGATACAATATTTTCAAAAAGTTAGGGATCCGTATGAAAACTTCGTTAATGTAACCCAAGGTGTAAACAAATACCAAAAGAAAATCCTTATATAGCGTACGTTGCAGAAACTATTGATAATAGAGCAAAGTAATGTGCTACAGTTTTATAGAGGACATTAATATCTAAAGAAAAAATCCGCGATACCGTATGTCTAACTATTACAGTTATGTCACAATAACTACTTTTTCATGTTAAAATATGCAATAGTAACGCCGGTACAAACTAGGCCACATTGTTCGTACCAAATCCTGTTTGTAATGTTAAAATAACAGCTTTTTACGAAATGCATATGAAAGTATATAGGGTACTAATAACAAAAAAAAAACAATGTTTAAAATTTTTGTCTGTCTGTCTGTCTGTTTGTTCTCCGATCTCCGATACGGCTGGACCGATTTTGACGGGACTTTCACTGGCAGATAGCTAATGTTATTAAGAGTAAGTTTTATTTTAGAAAAAGAATTAGGGATTGCACAAAAAAATTAAAACCTATGAAATCGTAGTAAATTCCACGCGGACGTAATCGCAAGGGACAGCTAGTTATAACATAAATGGGACAAACTTAACCGTTCTTAAACGTACCGGTAGGCGAAGTGTGTGGTGACCCCCCACTAGGTGGAGTGACGACCTGATAAGAATCCAGGAAGTCGATGGATGCAGGTGGCTCAGGAGCGTGCTTTGTGGCATTCCTTGAGGGAGGCCTATGTTCAGCAGTGGACTTGTGAAGGGTTATAATGATGATATCAAAGAAAAGCATTGCGCAATTTAGCGGAGGACAACTGAAGTATTCCGCTCCGATTTTTCCAATTCGAAGCACTATTCGCTTGTGCTCAAGCTACGATTTAGTTAAGTCGAAGTAAAAGCGTTTTGCGTGGTGGAGCCATGCTGCAACTATATTAATAGTACAGTTGTAGCACGAATGGGTCGGCTCGACCGGGGAAGGACCACGCACTCACAGAATACCAATGTAAAATAGCAGCTTAACGCTGTTGTGTTTTGTATGGCGAATGTAGAGAACCGGAGACCCATTTTACTGGAAAAGAGGCATTCTATCTTAGTCCTCACGGTTGACAACGCATCTGCATTTTAATTCACAAATGAAAATAGATGTCGATGTCTATGGGCGCAGCAACCACTTGCTATCAGGTGGACTGTGTGCTTGTTTGTGTCACCCTTATTCTATAAAAAAAAGCCCGTGTAGTGGCGGTGTAAGAATATCTCATATCATCCCGTGGGTGTCGTAAGAGGCAACAGAAGGAAACAAACCAGGAGATGGGCATCAGCGTCCTCTTAATAACGACTTAAAATAAAAAATAAACAGGCAGTCTTAAGAACTGCCGACAGAAGTGAAAACTCCATGATATATGCGTATTTATTTATTTAAACGTCATATAGTATCATGTATAGGCGGACTTAATGCCTGCGGAATTCTCTACCAATCAACCTTTAGATGATGCAGAGATAAAAATATGAAGTAAGTGTGTGAAAAGCTAAAAAACAAGACTATAAATCAAAGTATATATATATAAACAATATAATACATATACCCATACATAAACTTACAAATCAAAAATTATTTAGTATATGCATAGTATTATATATAACTTATGTACATAAAAATAATAAATTACATATTTATATGAATACATAAATAAATACTACAAGTGAGATGATTCTGCCAGTTTATTTAAGTAATGTTCGCGAACTTTCTTCTTGAATGCATAACGATTGTTAGCCGTTCTAATTTCAAGAGGGAGTGCGTTCCAGAGGAGAATAGACTGTACAGTGAAGGAAGAATGTAGGAAGCCAGTTTTATGAGAGGGACACTTTAGTAAAAGGTTGTTCGAAGAACGCAGGTTTCTGTCGTGGCTAGAGCAAAGGTACTGAAAATGAGAAGAAGTAAGAGGGGGGAGTAGGAGACATCAGAATGGAGTATAGGATTGTGAGTGCGCGCACACTTCGTCGCTGACGAATGGGAAGCCACTTAAGTTGGGAATGATAGGTAGATACATGGTCAACGTGTCAAGCGTATACATGTACACAGGCCGCTATACTATAGTAAACATGTCGAGGTCACCTGTGACGCGAACCTATAAGTTTTACCCCTACCAAAAATCACTCAACGAGGTTAAAGAAATTTTCACTTCAAAAAAATCATCATTTTGTCGAAAATTGTTGTAGTTCCTTACATAAATAATATTGCCAAAATGAATTGTAATGCAACAGTTAAGCTGTTTATTTCTTTAAAAAGGTTTTTTGAGTCCCTGGGTTTGATATTGTAAATAGTACGTACAACTTTTTTCTGTAGTAAGGAGGTAGATAAGGAGTACGAAATGATATTGAGTTCGAACAACGTTCGATTGATTCAGAACTCGATTTAGTCGGGAGTAGGCCGACTGGTGGAACAACGCACATAATCACATATATTATGCTGTGCAAATTAAGTCCACGCATTTGGTGTACTCTGAAGTCTGAACTTAATTTTGTTTGATACTTTCGTAGACTGCTCAAGACTGTTGATCGCTTGCCATTTTAATATTACAAAAAATCGATGTTTCCCGGCTAAACGCATAATGTATGTTCTGGCCGTAACTATTTCTGTGGTCGACAAAAAAGTGAGACCTATTTATTTCTCATAGGCTTTCTTTGTGTAATGACACCTATGTCATTGAACGCACTTTTTAATCTTAGATAATCTAAACGTCATCAACAGCGTCTGGCTTGAGATATCTCAATGAACAGTCTTGAAATGAAGAAATTTCATTGAGTTTGGCTTTATTTTAAGTTTAAACAACAATATTAATTACCGATTCCATTTGACCAGGCGATTTATTAGGAGTTACTCGCATTGCGCACGACATCTTTGTGGAATCGGCTACTACCAGCATATTTTCCGGATTTAGGAACCTTTAAGAAACGAGCCTACTCTTTATAAAGTCGGCAACGCACCTGCAATTCCCCTGGTGTTGCAGTTGTGCTTGGGCGGCGGAATTCACTTACTATTAGGTGAACCGCATGCTCGTTTGCCTACTCTTAGGTATATAAAAATTGGAATTATATAATGTTAGTATTATAATTTATTACAATGTGCCAGTCTATCACTTGTGCAGAACGAATTTTATTTTTATACGTCCCCTTTACTCCAAGGTATCTTCAGTTTTCAAATAACCTTACTAGTCAAAATATGCTACTCTAACTACACTGTCAGAACGTCACAATCTTCCCGCAATATCATAAAATCGAAAGTGCCAGGTCGTGTTCTAGAGGGCGTCTCTAATTTCCTTATCGACGAAGGGCACGTCGTGTGTAACCGATATGGCGTCTGGAGAGTACTTGAGGGCCAGCCGCCTCTTAGGCACGTGGATGCGTTTCCGGACCCTAATACCTGTTCGAGATAGTAGGGGCACTCAGGCTTAAGGATCTTGGGTGGCAGGCTCGTGTCGGAAAGCGCAGTTAAGACGAATCACCTGTGATAGCTTCACGACGAGGTTGTTTTTTTAAATTGAACTTTTTTAAATTTTGTACGTGGTAGAGCCATGCTGCAGCTATATTAATTGTATAGGTGTAGCACGAATGGTTCCGTTCGACCGGGGAAGGATCACGCTCTCACAGAATACCAGTAAAATAACAGCTTAACGCTGCTGTGTTTCGTATGGTGAGTGTAGAGAACCGGAGACCCTTTTTACTGGAAACAAGGCATTCCACCTTAGTCCTCACGCCTGACAACGCATCTTCATTTTGAGTCGCAAACGAGGAT
The DNA here is from genome assembly GCA_033319125.1 of Parnassius glacialis. Classification (NCBI taxonomy): domain Eukaryota; kingdom Metazoa; phylum Arthropoda; class Insecta; order Lepidoptera; family Papilionidae; genus Parnassius; species Parnassius glacialis. The sequence continues at coordinate 2,843,960 of JAVANC010000002.1, read as the reverse complement.
AAATGTAGATGTCCATGGGCCACAGCAACCACTTACCATCAGATGGACTGTGTGCTCGTTTGTAATTCCTATTCTATAAAAAAAACTGAAGTGACAAATAATGGTAAGTGGTTACTTTCAACCAATGGATACCTGCAACCAACTTCAAACAAAGAAGGCTACGAGTACATATGCGTTGTCACCTCTTGGAATGCCTCCACAGCCTGTAATCGTACTGCCTCTCTATACCTTTTTACCGGAAAATAGTTAATATTTGGCGGAAGAAATAAGTAAAAGGGTACCTACCTAGACGGACTTCTAGTCAAAAGAGGAATCCTCCCACCTAGTATAGGACCGTGCTCTCATTTTTCTAAATTACTTTTATTTTCTAGAATATTTTCTTTTATATCTGCTTTCTATGGTCTATAATGATGAAAGTAAGATATAGTACTTAACGTATAATACATGACCATAGCGGGGCACAAGACACCTCTAAATTCTGATAGGGTCTAAGGAGCAATGGAGTCCACCGTCCTGCCTCAATAGAGAATGTAGATTTTCTTTAAAATAGTATTAGTATGTGTATGCATATATCTTTGTGTTTATAATATGTATCTATGTATGTAGTAATAGTTATTATGCATATTATATAATTTAAACATATATATTTTTAACGTAGTTGTTTGCACTTTGCACTTTATATTCTTTGCTTACCCTACAGGTGAACTGGTAGAAAATGCGTTGTGACATTAAGTCCGCCTATTTATACTTGGTGTGCAAATAAAGCCTAAATAAATAAATAAAGTAACCCCAATTCATATTATGAGTAATCCAAATTTACATTACCATCCACATCATTTGGATACTTGGCGGTCCACTACTGTGCGATATACTAGGAGTTTTCTTCCTCGCACGCAGATTTTTCAGAACCGATGCGGCTTAGGGACCTTCAAGAAACGAACTTACTTCTTTTTAAAAGGACGGCAACGCGTCTGCATTTCTCCTGGTGTTGCAGTTGTTCATGGGCACTGGTCACTTACCATCAGGATAGCCACATGCTCGTTTGCCCCCTCCTATATAAAAAACAAAGCTTTCAGTCGCACTATTTACGTGTTGAAAAATATTTATTTACCTGTGACCAACGTACACGCTCAGTCTGCAGTGCAAAAACATCTAATTAGCTCGCGATTGGTTATCACGTGGCCGCCACGCGTCGTGACAGAGCTATGTGGGCTTCCAGTAGTTAGTAAGTATATAATAATAATCTATGAATAGCCACTAGCCATTCATAAATAGATTTCCTACGTGGTAGAGCCATGCTGCAACTATATTATGATTGTAGCACGCTAGCACGAATGGGTCGACCCGACCGGGGTCGGACCTCGATCTCACAGAATACCAGCGTAAAATAGCAGCTTAATGCTGCTGTGTTTCGTATGGTGAGTGTAAAGAACTCGAGACCCCTTTACAGGAGGCATTCCATCTTAGTCCTCAGGGGTGACAACGTAACTGCATTTTGATTCTTAATCGAGAGCCGAAGATTAGTTCGGCCAGAGAGAAAGAAAGAAAGAAAGAAAGAAAAAAACATTTATTCACGGTCTAATCACAATAGATACAAAACAATGCAAAAAATTGGAATTAAACAGAAAATAAAACAATATTTCCCTAAATTAACAAAAATTTAAAAATAATATAAAATGAGTCTGTGTAGCAGCATAAGACCGTGAAATGGACAGGACTCAGTAAAAATCGAGATACAGAAACACGAATTGCTCTGATCCCGACACTGGTTTTCAGTCCGGCCCGCACTCCGAGGTAACTCGGACGGCTGCCTCAGTGCACATGCTATAATGCGACGCGGATTATATAAAAAAATATGTGTTTTTAAATTTTTATTCACATAAATAGTGGATATCATTAGTCTAATGAAGGTAAGTACAAAATAAAATTAACGTTTTCCTTCTAAATATATCAATTTTATTTATTAAGAATGCAGAATAAACGTTGGCTAAAGAATAAAGGTAAGAAAATGATTGTCAGAAAAAATAAATTTATTATACAAATAATTACATAAAATAATTTTATATATTATATAAAGTGAAAATTAAAATATCTACATAATTTATGGGACTGAGATTACTGACGTGTTGAAGGAACTTAACCTCCTACCAGTTTTTTTATAGATCGGTATTTTTTTGTTCCGAAAGTAAGTGTAACTTGTATTTGATTTTAAACCCACTAATTGTTTTCAGGTCGCGCAGTGGAGGCGGGAGATTATTCCAACATTTAGTGGCATTATATTTAAAACTACCTCTGAAAGCGGCCGACCGGTAGAAAAGAGACAGATAAAAATTTAAAAAATAGTTTCTTCTGTCTTAATAGCATGCTAATAACCACGTTAGTTTAATAGAAGCCAGTTATTTCAATATTACATACAGACCTGTCAATTTAAATTATGTATGTATATTGCATTAGATTTATTAGCGGGCGACGCTTAGGCGGATGTCCTACTTCCGGCAAGTTTAAGTCGTTGAATTTTATTATAGTTTTGATTCAGTCATTCAAGTGATTTAATATAGGAGTTATACAATGTTGTTACGTCAGTTGTTATAGCATACTATGAAAACTATTTTTATATACGGCATTATGGAAATTTACGCCTAAATTCGTAACTGTATGTACATGTAACTGGCTCTCATCGACATTATCATCTCAGCCTATACTACTCCAGACCTCCCGTAGATTGCCTCATACGGTGGATATTTGTCGTAGTTGCACGTTTAGCAGGGTTGGCAACCGCAATTTTTGGAACGAAGTTCCTTATCAGACGGTACGAATGGACGGTACGAACTGCTGGTGACGAAGGGTTTCTTTGATAGGGATATTCTCCACCAGAAGGCAATACCATTTGTTCTAAGGCTTGCAAAGTATTTTGTGAATTAAATGAACCAGAAACCGGTGGAGCACCGGATGAAGCAGGTGATTGAACTATGTTACGTGGTCCATGCGGAGAAGCGCTGGGTCCTAACGGGTGACATGACTGGACGTGGAGATAATTGGGGTTGAGATTGTTGTCTCGGAGATACTTGAGCTCGTGGTGACATCTGAGGAGACAATTGTGAAAAGTTAGGGCGATACTGAGGACTCCCAGTTTCGATACCAACTGGTTTTAAGGATTGTACTGATTTGTAACATTAACATCGAGAGGATGTTGAACTTGAAAGACGTACGACTGGCGGATGGGAGCTAGGCGAGAAAAAGTGTTAATTTTTCCGTTACGACCCCTTCTGACGTAGTGTAGACGGCCTTGGCGGCTATAAGGAACGACGTGGAATAATATCCATCTCACTCGCACTTTTTTCCATGAATTTTCCTTTCTTGCCATGAAAGAAATATTATTTTAAACTAGCTGTTCCCCACGACTTCGCCCGTGTATAATTTATTACGATTAGATTTCATGGGTTTTAATTTTTTTACGCGGAACCCTAATTCTTTTTCTGAAATAAAAGCAGCTTAAATTACTCCTTAAAATATCAGCTGTCTGCTAGTGAAAGTCTGGTCAAAATCAGTCCATCCGTTTCGGAGATTAGCCGGAACAAACAGACAGACAGAAAGACAGACAGACAAAAATTTAGAAAATAGTGTTTTTGTTACCAGTATCGTAACATTACAAACAGACACTTCAATTTTATTTATTTGTATAGATTTGTATAGATGACGCTTCATTTTAATAGACGCTAATAATTAATTTATTTGTATTTGTTAATCAAGAATATAATACGCTTATCAATAATAATATACTACGAAAGGAACTTCCGACCGAGTGTTCCACGACACACACATGTTTTTTATTAATGTGTTATTATTTTTAGGCATACTGATATTAGTTTCCTTGTATTAGCAGCATAGTGTTTGGGGGTTCTCTCATGCTGCACTGCATGGCAGCTCTGTACTTTAGAACCTGCTGATTGCATAACCCTCCCCTATCAAATGAAACGCCAATGTTAATTATGTGTATACATATGCTTAAATGCGACCTCAGATAACGGGCCAAACTAATCCACAAATACATCTGGAATGGAAAATCAATGATAGTCCGTTTTTAAGGTCCTATCTTCCTGAAATTCGGCTTTTGAGACGGCACAGCAGTCATATGCATATGTCACGTGAAAGTCGGTTCAAAAGTGATACTTTTAAAAAACTTTTATATATCCGTGATGTTTTACACTATACCGTTACACTTGTTACAAGTCCACTGCTGAACATAGGCCTCCCCCATAGATTGCCCCATAGGAGGATAATTGCCATAATTAAAATTAAAATAAAATAATTGCCACGCTTGGCAAGCGCTAATTATTATTTTTTTCTGTTGGCAACTGCATTTTTTTTAGTCGCATTAGGTAGACGCTGCTGCCTATCTCCTGATTTGTTCTCGCCGCTTGCGACGCCCACGGGGTGATATCGGGTAGTGGATATTCTGACTCCGCCACTACACGGTAACTATGTTTTTTAATTGTGTCGAACAAATGAAGACATTTTATTATTAATGTTTAATGTTTATGTTAGCGCTGCATATTTAATAATGTTTAGAATACTATCGATCCGCCTCGACATCTGGATCCCGACAATAGCGCCACCTACCGGGTCAAACGGTTTTGCACTATATTAATTCACACACAGTATAACATAGTCGCTTCACGCGGTCTGTACACTTCGATATTTCAAAATGATTTTGATGCGGTTTTCATCAATAGGCAGAATGATTCAGGAGGAAGGTTTATATGTACAATACATGCATATCTTTATATATAAAAAGTACCTGTCACGTTGTTTGTCCGCGATGGATTCCTAAACTACTGAACTGATTTCAATGAAATTTTTGGTCAATGTGCAGTTTGGTCCAACTTAAAAGATAGGATAGCTTACATCTCAATTTATAGTCGCAATACAATATTATTTTATTGAAAATTATTTCTCTATTATTTGACAGTCACAATTATCTGTTAGCTCCAGACGATTCTGTCAGATGACGATATCTGTTGACTGGATTGAGTAAATATTTAATAGATGGCGCTATGTTAAAAATACAAACGTTTAATATAAGCTACAATTTAGTAGTATAACCACCACGTGTTGCTGTAAGTATTCAACAGATAGAACCGATTTCAAAAAAATTTGCAGACTGTGTGCAGTTTGGTCCAACTTGAGAGATAGTATAGTTTTTATCCCGATAAGTGACCCTCAATTTTTTTATTGCTAATTTCAGGAGTTTTTTGGGAAAGCAAATGGTCGGTCGGAAAGAGCAGAACAACGTCTGCCTAGTCAGCTAGTTATATTATATAATTCTTCTCTCCGTGTGTATATGACTGAGCCTCCTTAACGACTGGACCGATTTTGATGAAATTTTGCGTGTGTGATATGTTGATTAGAGAATTGTTTAGATTCACAATTTGAACCGGTAGGTACGTTGTTGTCGAGATCCAGAAATCAAGCGTGCGAAGCCGGAGCGGATCGTTAGTTAATTCATAAATCTATTATATGTAAAGTTTAGATAGGCGCCATTTTTAGGGTTCCGCTTTCATAAAAGGGTTATGTTCGTTGCAACCACAATTTCGTACTGAATGTATGTCCCAGTAAATCGCAACAACATAACACTACTTCTATTCTCTCATTACAAAAAAATGTTTGTCGATATTATTCTTTAAATTATTATAGTTGAAGATTTTAAAAAGGTTATTTTGATAGTTCTAACCTAACACTAGATAAGCCACGTTTTGTAATAAAATCCCTACTTGAGTTTAACCAGTATTTCTTTTGATTCAGTTTATATATATAGTTAGTTTTAAGATAAGATATACATATTAAAGATACTCTTAGGTACTTTCTCAATATGTAAACTCGAAATATAATTTTTTAGTTTTTAGGGTTCCGTAGCCAAATGGCAAAAAACGGAACCCTTATGGATTCGTCATATCTGTCTGTCTGTCTGTCCGTCCGTATGTTACAGCCACTTTTTTCCGAAACTATAACAACTATGTTGTTGAAACTTGGTAAGTAGATGTATTCTGTGAACCGCATTAAGATTTTCACCCAAAAATAGAAACAAAACAATAAATTTTGGGGGTTACCCATATCTATGGATGATCTTCAAAAATGATACTGAGGTTTCTTATATAATTTTTTCTAAACTTAATAGTTTGCGCGAGAGACACGTCCAGTGTTAAAATGTGCCCCCCCCCCCCTGTACTTCTAAAATAAGAGAATGATAAAACTAAAAAAAATATATGATGTACATTACCATGTAAACTTCCACCGAAAATTGGTTTGAATGAGATCTAGTCAGTAGTTTTTTTTAAACGTCATAAATCGTAAATTATGTTACTTGCTGATACGGAACCCTTCATGGGCGAGTCCAACTCACACTTGGCCGCTTATTTTCTTTATTCAATAGGGTATCACTGGATTTTGTTTGAAGAATTAATTCTTTGCACATGCTTCTTCTTTATGCACATTTTGTTGTTAACTTCTCCCATTATTAAAAACTAATAACATATGATTTTATACGTGGTAGAGCTATGCTGCAGCTGTAAATAGCACGAATGGGTCGGCTCGACCGGGGAAGGACCACGCTCTCTTAACACTGCTGTGTTTCGTATGGTGAATATAGAGAACCGGAGACCGTTTTTACTGGAAACGAGGCACTCCAGCTTAGTCCTCACGGGTAACAACGCAACTACATTTTAATTTATAATCGAGGATTTATGCAGATGTCTATGGACCACAGAATCCATTTTCAATCAGGTGGACTGTGTGCTCGTTTGTCAATCTTATCCTATATGAAATTAAAAATATGGATTGGCTCCTAACCAATGAAAAAAGCATCCGTTTCCTGTCACTAACAATAAGAACAATAGCAGCATTATGCTGCTATTTCACGCTCTTGTTCTGTGTTATCGCGGTTCTTCTTCATAATTCACGGGGCGCTTCTAGTTTTATTTTAAAAATAAAACTGAAGTTACATAAGCCACAGCTTAGTTTTTGTGTTAGTGCTCTTACTGAATATTTTCGACTTAACGTATAACGACTATAAGTATAACATTTAAACTAAAATATATTAGATCGCATAACGGAACCCTACTTTGCACGTCTCTCATCACACACTTGGCCATTTTTTTCCAGAGTAATTAACCGTGCGATAGCGTGACTACGTATAACTGTGCTAGGTGTGGGTTTGTTTCGCGCCTCCGCGGTATTAATTAACGAACTGTCGTTGATAACATTGAAATTGTGTGTGCTTACCCGTTAATTAAAAACGATTTTTTGTCATTCTTTAAAAATACGCTGCCCCCGCATTAGTTTTATGTCCTGTATCGTGGGGGCAGTTTATATACGTTTCACAAGGAATAACATGCAGACTGGGAACAATTATTTGTAGGCTGTGTACTTACTTGTTCCGTGTGGGATTCGAACCTGCGCTGCAACACTGCAACTGAACACAATTGCTAAGCCACTGCGCTACAGAGCCATCCAAAATAAACGGTGATATTAAAATACGTGCCTTGTGAAACTCACGTTATTATAGATTATAATACACTTGCTATACTCCTATTTGCGTTGGAGTATCGAGAAATGTGAGAAATGCAATGCATCTCAATCTCAAAGCCTCCTATAAGCAACCGTATTGTATTTAAGGTAGGTACGATTTCGTAATATGGCGTATATTAAAATATTCTGACTAGCGACTGGGAACAGCATTAAAGGCCTGGAGACATCCATCTGGTATGGTACTTTGATTGCCAATTAAGCTGCCAAGCGTGCCTATAACGACAAATCCTTCCTATCATGGGAGTAAATTGGAGAAAAATAAGAATATTTATCCGAGTGCAGAACCAGAGTACGAAACCTATCCAATTGCAGAGAGGTGTAAGACAGGGTGACGTTATATCCCCGAAACTCTTCACCGCTTCATTGGAAGACGTTTTCAAGCTTCTGGACTGGAAAGAATACGGTATCTACATCAATGGCGAGTACATCACTCACCTTCGATTTGCCGACGATATAGTCCTTATGGCAGAATCGCTGGAAGACTTAAGCACTATGCTCAATGACCTCAATAGTGCTTCCCAACGGATAGGTCTTAAGATGAACATGGACAAAACAAAGATCATGTTTAATGTCCATGTCACACCTATGCCAGTAGTTGTTGGGAGCACTAAGCTCGAAGTTGTTGACGAGTATGTTTACCTGGGACAAATACTCCGACTAGGTAAGTCCAACTTCGACCGAGAGGTCAATCGACGGATTCAACTCGGCTGGGCAGCGTTCGGGAAACTACGACACATCTTCTCGTCAGACATACCTCAAACCTTAAAACGAAATTGTACAACCAGTGCGTGTTGCTAGTGATGACATACGGAACTGAGACGTGGTCCTTCACTGCTGGCCGGATGAGGAAGCTCAAGGTCGCTCAGCGAGCTATGGAGAGGGCTATGCTCGGAGTTTCTCTGCGTGATAAACTCAAAAATGAGGATATCCGCAGTAGAACCAGAGTGACCGACATAGCCCAACGGATTAGTAAGCTGAAGTGGCAATGGGCCGGCCATATAGCTCGAAGAACCGACAACCGATGGGGAAGAAAGGTTCTCGAGTGGCAGCCTCGTACCGCCAGGCGAAGTGTAGGGCGTCCCCCCACTAGGTGGAGTGACGACCTGGTAAGATATGCAGGAAGTTGATGGATGCAGGTGGCTCAGGACCGTGCTTTGTGGCATTCCTTGGGGGAGGCCTATGTTCAGCAGTGGACTTGTGAAGGGCTGTAATGATGATGATGATGAAGAATATTTAGCATTTTTCCTCATGCAGGTTTCCTCACGATGTGTTCCTTCACTGTCGAGCCCGTGTTATTATATAAGGGCTGATTTTTCAATCGTCAGTTAAAAGTTTTTTTTTTATAGGATAGGGTGACAAACGAGCACACAGACCACCTGATGGTAGTGGTTGCTGTGGCCCATAAACATCTACATTTATCCTCATTTGCGTTGTCACCCGTGAGGACTAAGATGGAATGCCTCTTCTCCAGTAAAAAGGGTCTCCGGTTCTCTACACTCACCATACGAAACACAGCAGTGTTAAGCTGCTATTTGACGCTGGTATTCTATGAGAGCGTGACATTTCCCCGGTCGAGCCGACCCATTCGTGCTACAACTATACTACTAATATAGCTGCAGCATGGCTCTACCACGTTTACGTTATCCATCACATAAATTGTAACCTGTCTTTTTTATAGTATAAGGGTGATAAACGAGCACACAGTCCACCTGACGGTAAGTGGTTAATGTGGCCCATAGATATCTACATCTATCCTGCAATTAGCGACATCTGGTGATCGAGAGATTGTTCGACCCATATAGAATACTAACTATAATATATATACACAAGTTCGACCTCATTCGCGTACTGTAAAATTTAAATCGCATGACAGGCCTCTGATTTGGCTTACATTTTATATCTGTTCATAATCCATGCTAACCGTACCCATTAGGTTGATTTTTCCACATCAGTGAATAAAATGCCACATGGCATCTCTTACTAAAAATACTCGTAATCTATACAAACAAATAAAATGTCATTAAAAACATAACTTGTAAAAAAACCAAGTCTCGCAACTCAGTTCTGCTCCCGTAAAAAGTTGTGAGATCCATGTAATACCAAGTCGGTTAATTTATTCAGTCCCTACTTAAGGGTCCTTCTGTCTCAATCTAAAGTTATTACGTAATTAGCTAACCTAACAACATCTTATAGTGACCATATCAGTATTAAACTTCTTTTATATTTTTAAATAAATAGATTGATTTGACTCAAGTAATACATATTATATTCAATTAGATTGTTTAGTGCGATTGCCAAGTCAATTTATTTATTTAAAACAATTTTTTTTAAATAATCATCAATTTTTTTGCATTTTTACGTGGTAGAGCCATGCTGCAACTATATTAATTGTATAGTAGTAGCACGAATGGCGACCCATTCGCTTGACCGGGGAAGGACCACGCTCTCACAGAATACCAGCGTAAAATAGCAGCTTAATGCTGCTGTGTTTCGTATGGTGAGTGTATTTTCACTGAAAAAGAGGCATTCTATCTTAGTCCTCACAGTTGACAACGCATCTGCATTTTGATTCGCATACGAGGATAGATGTAGATGTCTATGGGCAACAGCAACCACTTACCATCAGGTGGACTGTGTGTTCGCTTGTCACCCTTATCCTATAAAAATGTCCACATAAATAGTACCTACATTATAATATACGAGTAAACATCGTTACGTGATATCTCAGCTAAAAGTTGTCAAGTAGGGGTTCCTGTTTTTATGTTCACTTGACATTTGCACTTAGGGGAGATTGAAGTGTAGAGTGGGGTTTTGTTACTCTTATCTCAATCGAAAAACTTATTCAGCTAGTTTATAAAACCCTTTTAAAATATCTAAAAAAAATTGCCGTGATATTAACGTAAGTTACACTGCGTTGCCGAGATAATTCATTGTATTTTATTTTTTCATAGTTTTATTTGTCGACGTCGATCATTAATACACTAATACATTAATACAAAACGTCGATTGATCGACGTTTTGTATTAATGTTTTGTAAACTACCCTTACAGAAACAAGACAACGCTGCCAGCTATGCGATTAAAAGTATTAAAAAAAATATTAAGCCTTTTAAAAATAACAAAATCAGTAAACTAAGCTTAATCCTATTGTTATAATTATAAGTAATAAATCTGCAAGAACCCCTCCGCAGCTAAAGGCTAAAGAATCCCAATTTTCACTATCTTGGGCCATTTGCATCCAATCTGGGCCATCCGTTTCGCTAAAATCATCCGCCCATCTCGAAATCGGTCTTCCTCTGTGGCGTTTCCACCTTGGGCCTCTCCAGTTCACCACCGTGTCACCCTTAGATCCACCGCACATCTGACAGTCCCGGCACATGATTAAAATTATAGGTCATGAATAAATAATAGTACCTACTGACGCAGTAAAATTAAGTAATTATTAATATAACATGTAAAGCTACCGGAAATTTAACCAACGCGGAGGGTCCTCTATAGATATTTAGTCGAAATGATTGATTGAACGTTTGATTTATGCGAAGTACGCAAAGCGAAGCCGCTAATGATGCGTGGTCGGCCATACTGATCGGGCTCCATGTGTTTACATTAAGTACATATATTTGAATAAAGAGTAATAAAAATAATGGAGAACTATATCTCTTAGATATATAAACACAACCGTGTAGTTCAGTGTCGAAGATATAAACGTATTGAGCCGCAAGTTCACTGTTCGAAAACCAGTTGTAGCAAACGTAGTTACAAAAACTGGAGTTGTCGGTTTTTGAATAATGTATGCGATATGACGTGTTGTCTCTATAATAATTTCAAATCTGTGAAAATTTCGTTTCACCGATTTTTACTACAGCGATAGCAATCGAATAAAATTGATATTAAATCTAATAATATTATTTTCGCTCGAAGAAAGTTGTAATTTTTATAAATGTCGCCACCGCCGACTGCTAAATGCAATTTGATAAAAATGCCAAAAGTTAGGATCTTCTAACAACCTTTAGTATGAAACATTTGCGTAGCATGTTTGTTTTTTTTTACTATTGGAGTTAAAGTAACGTAACTGGTAAATTTATTTTGATCTTTAAATTTCGAATTGGCACTTATAATTTTAACAACAGTGTTTCAGAGGTTGTCTACAAAATGACTTTGGTGCATGCATTTATTCATTACAGTCTATCAAAGTCCACTGCTGAACCTAGGCTCCACATATAATGTCTCATAAGAGATTGAGTAATTTGCCTGGCAGGCGGGTGGCAGGGGATATTGTTTTCTAATTATAACTAGATAGACTCTAGTGCCCATCAAATGGCCTGTTCCTTTTGTTGAATATTTTTAAATATTTTGTTGACATTTTCTACCGATTTCAAAAAGGAGACGGTACTCAATTCAACTGTATGTTTTTTTCTTATCTTTTTAGGGTTCCGTACCTTAAAAGAAAAAAACGGAACCCTTATAGGATCACTTTGTTGTCCGCTTGTCTGTCTGTCTGTCTGTCTGTCTGTCGGTCTGTCTGTCTGTCTGTCTGTCTGTCTGTCTGTCTGTCTGTCAGCCTGTCAAGACCCTTTTTCTCAGGAACGCGTGGAGGTATCAAGCTAAAATTCATATCAAATACTCAAATCTACTGTCCCTTGGAGCTGTGAAAAAATCAAACTCCTAAGCCAACGCAATCAAAAGATACAGCCGTTTATGCCGCAAATATTATGCCGCAAGTGAATCAAAACCTACAGGGTACTTCCCGTGAACTCAGAATCTTAAAATTTAGTACGAAGCAACGTATTATAGCACAGATAAAGGAAAAATTGCGAAACGCATAAATTTTTAATTACGTCAAATAATAAAAATATTTTTAATAATTTTAACCTACGAATTTGTTCGGAACCCCCAGTGCGCGAGTCCGACTCGCACTTGGCCGGTTTTTTTTTGAGTGTTACCTCATTATTTTTTCTGGGTAAACAGATTTCGATGATTCTTTTTTTATTTGCAAGCTGGTGCTTTCAAATAAGTCATAAGACAACTCATGTCGTCCCATATAAATTTGATCAAGGTCTGGCCAATAGTTTTTGAGTCATTCTTAATAATTTATAAAGAAGTCGGTTGTAACAAATTTTCAATTTTAAATTATTTGTCTTCAATTGCATTTTATATCACAGTCAGTTAACAATCTATGCCTGTCTATCGACCGCTGACTAAATTAAGCAACGCCGCGCCTATTTGCGGCTCTATAACAGCCCGCCATCAGTAGTAATGTGATTTTAAACGTTGCTATAATCACGACGTGTTTGTTTGTGCGAAAGGTTTGCCGTGTCGTCAATCAAGTAGCTCCACTTGGAGCGTGGTCTTCCGTTTTAATTATCGTACATTGCAAAATTGAGGCTTAGTCATTAGCTGAAACAAGTGCATGTGTCCGTCGTGCCCGCCCAACATCCCACCCCTCTTCACGCTTGTCGCTCACTTTCTTCACTAAGACCTGAGTGTTGATGTTGATGAGTGATTAGTGACGCAGCTGCTAGACGAGCAGCGCTGATTACTGGCCATTACACTTACCATAAAGCTTTTTTTACAGAATGTGGGTGACAAACGAGCACATAGTCCACCTAATATGGTAAGTGGATACTGTGGTCCATAGACATCTATATCCTCAATAAAGAATCGAAATGCAGATTCCTTGTCATCTCTGAGGACTAAGATGAAATGCCTCGTTTCCAGTAACAAGGGTTTACGGTTCTCTAGTCACCATTCGAAACACAACAGCATTAAGCTGCTATTTTACGCTGGTATTCTGTGAGAGCGTGGTCCTTCCTCGATCAAGTCGACCCATTCATGTTGCTACCATAATATTAGCATGACTCTACCGCGTAGTATAAAAAGCTTGAGAGATTTGCAAGCACGTTTAACAAACGTCTATTTGACACAGGTGTTACGAGCAACCCTTTAAGCAGAACCTGCATGAGGTGAGAAAACGGTAGCTTACGTCCTGTACAAGTTGGATAACGGATTGTGCAGACAGTAGGTTCTAGTGCACACCGCGTACCAAACACCGTACACCCGCATACCTGGCCAGTTCTCTCTGCGCAGAACATCGACCGATACGAGCTAACAGTCAGAGGCGGGGGTACGGACACTCCTACTGGAATAGCGGTTAGATAGATCAAAAAAACCTCAACAGAGCTGACATGATGTATGGTAACAATACCAAATCATAAACCATCATCATCATCATCATCCTCCTCATCATCATCTTTGCCTTTCCCTTTTTTTAATAGCTAGCGGCCTCAAAGGCTCTGATTCAGTTCAAGCTGTAAGAGCCGTATAGACTAATAGCATCAACATCTTACGTCCTGTTCGGGTGCACCGCTACGCCAGCTGCAGGGCTATGTCGCCTAGGTGTGCTGGGGGCGCTTACCCAAATCTTTAGAGACATTAAAATGCTAAGATTACTCTAGAGAGCTAGAACAGCTCAGATTTGCTCTGCAGAGTCTAGTATGATGTTTTTATAATATTGGCAGTGTGATTATAAACTACTGTGTAAATTAACCTGCCTATAAAAAATAATTCGCGTTTAGTCGTAGAGTTGTAGACACCGGCTAATACAACGCTTGAGTGGAGAGCGTGCGGCGTATCTGGGCGTTTGCCATACATTTTGAGGGGCTAACACTTACGATAGAGTAAGAGCGTGTTTCTATCGTAGATGTTAAACGCTCCGTCCCGCTGCACATTCACCATTCAAATTCTATAGTTATACCGTCATGTAACGGTACGAACCAAATCTAAAAATATTAAATAAAATCCGGGCAAGTGCGAGTCGGTTATGAAGGGTTACCTTCTTAAAACACACCTATATATTAGGAGGGGGGGGGGGGGGGTTGCTACTATAATTTTGAATTCATTTTTATTACTTGTTATAGCGGCAACATAAATACACATTCTGTGAAAATTTCAACTGTCTACCTATTACGGATCATGCGATACAGCCCTCTCGTCAGACAGACGGACAGTGGAGGCTAAGTAATAGGGTCTTGTTGGTTACCCTTTGGATACGGAACCTTAAAAAGAACTATTTTTGTTTAAAAAGAACGTTACCTCCACATTAGGATTTTCTTATATATCGTGGGGGACAGTTTACATACATAAATTTCACAAGGACAAGCATTTTAAGACCCGGAACAATTATTTATAGGCTATACAAATACTTGTTCCGTGCGGGATTCGAACCCGCTGCCGTTAACGCTGCAGCTCATTGCTAAGCCACTGCGCCACGGAGCCGTCATACTCCGTCATAGAACTGTTATAATTATATATTTCTTAATTTTTCATTTAATCTAACCGACATTCTCACCGGCTAGTCTATGAAGCCCTACGTTTGTCCGCTCTAATACCCATTGTTCCGTCTACGTTGGGTGCTTGTTAATCAAACATTGACCCTAGTCAGCTCGTGACGTACGACCGCATCGGCCGTTGTTGTGTCTAACTAATTGTCTAACCCGACTTATCTCTAATTGACTGTTTATTCAAACAGACTGTTAGTTAGGTCACTTAGATACGATATATACGGAGTAGGAGCTATATACTTG
Source organism: Parnassius glacialis (assembly GCA_033319125.1). NCBI lineage: Eukaryota > Metazoa > Arthropoda > Insecta > Lepidoptera > Papilionidae > Parnassius > Parnassius glacialis. The sequence goes on along the minus strand of JAVANC010000002.1, from coordinate 2,828,794 downwards.
ATAGTTAGTACTTGTAATAGTGATTATATTAACGAAGTAGTGGCGTTGGAATATTCACTATTCACACCCCATATATTCCCTTAGGTGTCAAACAGTTAACAGAGGGAAATTAATAAAAAACGCTCTTAAAACCCGCATAACATGCCAAAATCTTCAATATGTAGCAATCTATGGGGGGAGGCCTAAGTTCAGTAATGTACTTTAAAAGAATATAATGATGGTGATTACGATGACGAAAGTCGCTGTCCAATTGTAATTAACTAGACTGAACTAACAAATTATACGAAGTTCGTAATGAGATCGAGAAAGAATTTGTTGAGGAAAAAAGAATTGAATAATTAAAAATTTAAAATTTTGTACAGCCGATTTACCGAATATAAATTATTAAGAAGAACTCAAAAACTATTGGTATTGGTCAGATCTTGATCAAATTTGTATGGGACCACATGAGAAACATCAGCTTTCAAATTAAAAAAGAATCATCGAAATCGGTTCAGCCAGAAAAAAGTTATGAGGTAACACACATAAAAAAAACATACAGTCGAATTGAGAAGAGTCTTTTTGAAGTCGGTAGAAAATGTGGAAATCAGGCCTGGCCGTACCATAGCGCGAAGGGAGCGTGTACTCCAGACGCCAAATTCCAAAGTCCGTTCCTGCGGTTTAGAAAAAAGGAAATTTTATTTGCGTTTTTTGAAATTTTTATTGTGAGCGTGTGGCTATAGTAGAGTATGATTTCACATACTTCATCCACCATACGAGTAGCTGCTTTCATCGACAGATTAGTCAGAGATTTAAGATGTTGTCGAGATCTTCCAACTTCCACGTTTGCAACAACTGGTATAGTTTAGCGGTTAAAGTTAAAACACAGAATAAATAATAGTACAAGCAAAAGTTTACAGCCTATATACGTCCCACTGATGGGTGCCTGTGCCCATCTCATTTCTTCCACATGTCTTCGAAATATTATTCTTCTTATTATATTATACGCCGAGCACGTGGTAAATCAGCACTTAAAATTGCAAACAATTTCATCGGTGGTATGTTCTAGAGTCTAGACCATACCACCAATTAAATTCTATGCTATTATAGCAATATACATAATTGAATATCTTACTGTTACCATCTATCAAACGTCCACTGTTGAACAAAGGCCTTAATTTTTTTCATTCCTCATATATTTGTCATAGTTGCAGCTTTTGGCGGATGGGTTGGCAATTGCAGTTTTTTTTTTATTGTAATTACAAGCAAGCTGCTGGCAATGTCCTGTTTGGTTTCACGGGACGTTATGCGGCAGTGGATATTGTTACACCGCTACTACGATGTAATTGGATGGCGCTCCATCCTAAAAAATACATTTAGCTGGACTGTGTGGAGTATTAGCATTGTGATTAACAACTTGCAGACCATGCTTTTTACTTATTTTGGGTTGTTTCTTTAGTTGGCAAGATTCACAGATGAAATGTCTAACGTTTTATGTTGGTTTTTGACTCATCCTTTGTTTATTTGCGCATTTTGTCACCTTATATCTGTCTCTATTTTTTATTACTATTTCTACTAGTCGGATGAGTTAAAGGTATGGTTTCTTACGCAGTCACCTTTACTCATGTGGTCACCAGCCTTTTACGAAACTCTGTTTGTTTTTTATAGAATATGATTTAGAACACATTCCACCTGATGGTAAGTTGCTGTCGCACGGATGGGCCGGCTCGAACCGGGGTGGTACCACGACCTCACAGAATACCAGCGTGAAACAGATGTTTACCTCTGCGTTTCGCTTGGTGAGTGCAGGTGGCCGGAGGCCCTTATTACTGGAAATGAGGCATTCCATCTTAGTCCTCACGGGTGAAAACGCATCTGCATTTTGATTCGCAAACGAGGATAGATGTAGATGTCTATGGCCCGCAGCAACCACTTACCATCAGGTGGACTGTGTGCTCGTTTGTCACCCCATAAATAAAAAGTGGATGTTGCTGCTTTAACTTCGGAACTTTGTTAGCGCGATTTAGACTTCGATGTGTTTCGCTTGTGGCGTGACGACAGCGCCGCCACAGACATTTGCATCTATTCTCGATTAAGATTCAAAATGCCGATGCGTTGTCATCCCGAGGACTAAGATGGAATGCCTCGTTTCCAGTAAAAAGGGTCTCCGGTTCTCTACACTCACCATACGAAACAACATGCCATGCTTCGGGTCACCTTTAATAGAACTTTGACCCTGAGGGTCAACAGAGTTGAGGCCTGAGATAAAAGGTTATTTTGAAACATAGTTTAAAAATAACCTTTCCCACTAATTTTGAGACTGATTTATTTATTTTATTTTTGATAGTCCAATTTGCATCTCAATGTCGAAATTTCTGGTGAGCGTTTATTTATTACATCCATCCGTGTTTGAATTCATCGTCGCACATAGACCTCCCCCATAGATTGCCTCATGGGCCATGTTTTCACAGTAGCTGCAATGCCTGGCAGGCGGGTTGGTAAGCGCAGTTTTTTATTATTTTGAATTGTTATCAGGAAGACGCTTGCTATCTATCTCATGTTTCATTTACCCCTGTCGCCTCTTACGACACCCAAGGATGACAATATTATGGGATATTGGATTCACTTACGACACAAATACACGGTGAATTGTTCATCAGATTATCCATTTTTAATTTATTCTTAACTAGCTGTTCCCCGCGAATTCGCCCATGTGTACTTTAGGGTTTTAATTATGTTGCGCGGATCCCGAATTTATTTTTGTAAAATATAATTAGCCTAAGTTACTCCTTATAACATCAGCTATCTGCCATTGAATGTCCCGTCGAAATCGGTCCAGCTGTTTCGGAGCTTAGCCGGAACAAACAGACAGACAAAAAATTTAAAAATTGCGTTTTTGTTATTAGTACCTACTGTATACACGTTCAAATGCATTTACTAAAAAGCTGTTATTTTGACATTACAAACAGACACTTTAATTTTATATATTTGTATAGATAAGGCCTTTGCCCTTCAGCAATTTAACGGAAGCACGGTACCCACAGAAGCATAACATTTTAGTATGTAAGTAGCGCGCGAAGCGCGACTGCGTAAACGCTTGCGCTTCGTTACTAGCACAGGGTTGTCAGACGAAAAAATCGAATAATTTAGCAATAACGACAATTTTCTAATATTTTATACATCATATACAAAAAAATTATTTGTTATAGCGTTACGATAAATTTGTAAAGGGCTATTAAATCGTTTTTGTAAACATTATTCTCCGTGGCTTAAAGACAATTTTGTTATAACATATAAAAATATTAAAATATAATCAATCGACAGTTATTTTCTATGTAAAAATAAAAATAAAGGGAACATTGAAGAGTCCATCGAAAATCCCCAATGCTTACTGACTGACAAACCCATCTCATACTGTTATACATTTTTGGACATGACGGTTTTTTGATGGATGGCTCAGTTTCGTATTTTCGTATTGTTATCTGTATATAACGCTGGTTTCTATATAATTACTAGCTTACCAGGCAGACGTTGTTCTGCCGTTTCCGAACGACCATTTGCTTTCCCAAAAAAAAAATCTCCCGAAATTAGCAATAAAAAAATTGAGGGTCACTTATCGGGATAAAAACTATCCTATCTCTCAAGTCTGCCACACTGCACACAGGCTGCATAACATAACGCCATCTATTAAATATTTACTCAATCCAGTCAACAGATATCGTCATCTGACAGAATCGTTTGGAGCTAACAGATAATTGTGACTGTCAAATAATAGACAAATAATTTTCAATAAAATAATATTGTATTGCGACTACAAATTGAGATGTAAGCTATCCTATCTTTTAAGTTGGACCAAACTGCACGTTTACCAAAAATTTCATTGAAATCAGTTCAGTAGTTTAGGAGTCCATCGCGGACAAACAACGTGACACGTACTTTTTATATATAAAGATAAAGATTTATCCGCTGTGTACTATGTCATTGACCAGACAGCCCTGTAAACTATACGAGTTTCCTCTAAAGAACTATAGTACATAATATGTAAATGTATCGTAATAATCCGAGAACGGGAGCGAGGGAATAATTGATTGAGAATGGTTCCACGCGGATCGCTAGTAGTTGCTGTCGGTCTATTAATCTATTTGACTATTTGGTTCTGTTATTTCAATATGTTTGTATAAAACACTTCGTGTATTCTCTTGGAAATCAGTACGATGCCTTAAGGTAAAAACTTTGACCGAACTAAATTCCGAATAAAATCGAAAGCTATTAATTGCGTAGAATATTATAATGTCTAACGGTTTCCAATGAAATTAGTGTGTGAATCGAAAATGCGTTGAAGTTAAAAAATTTAAAATAGCAAAATATGTTAATGACCAAAGTTTGATTCACACACAACCAAACACACTATCACTACATCCCGTCACAAATCCATTACTGCACATTGGTCCCTTCCGTAGATTGCCACAGAGTACGGCACTAAGTCAACTGTATCTATCGACTACCTGCGTGTTTCATCAGAATTCTTTATAACATCTGTTTGTTTCTTCGTTTTGAAATTAGAAATGTTTCTATCTATCCCTTAATCCCTTATATAATTACACATAAGTATATATTTTAGCACATTATTTGTTCGTAAACCTGGTTGAAACCATATCGTAGCAAAAAGTGTACTAGAAGCCAAATACTTTAATTTAAAAAAAAACATTGATGTTTATGCAATAAATGACGGCATTTTTCAGTCGTTAAAATCGTCAATCTGTCAACGAGCATGTAAGAGTGTTACGGCTAATCGTTACAATTCTGTAGACGCTCACGTCCAACAGAAGACAGTAATAATAATGTCATGGTATAATGTCATTAGTTTTTACTTTTCTAGCAAACAAATTAGTTTTAGACCTAAATTGTACGTTTATCATCATCATCATTATTATTATCATCACGGCCTATCAAACGTCCACTGCTAACCCAGGGATCGTTTCATAGGGGGTTGTTTGCCATAGTTGACACGATTAGCAAGTGGTTTGATAACTACAGCATTTTTGTTATTTTGAATTGTTATGAAGAAGGTCGTATAATATACGTAATACCGTCTTCCTAGAAAAAAAAATTTGAAAAAAGATCAGCTTACAAATCATATATTATGTCACACAATTAACTACACAAATTAATTCGGAAATAGCTTGGTAGCAATCAATTTCCAGGTCATTCCCAGAAGTTATTATCATCCATAATTACTTTATATTATAATAATCCTTTTCATAAAAAGGAATACTAAGTACTAAAGAATACTCCATCTACCTTATTTATTATTTAGTTTACCAATAACAGATAATCGCGCGAACTCTCTCGATTACTATTAATATATAGATAGATTCTATACGTGGTAGAGCCATGCTGCAGCTATGTTTGTGGTATAGTTGTAACACGAATGGGTCGGCTCGACCGGGGAGGACCACGCCCTCACAGAATACCAGCATAAAATAGCAGCTTAACGCTGCTGTGTTTCGTATGGTGAGTGTAGAGAACCGGAGACCCTTTTTACTGGAAACGAGGCATTCCATCTTAGTCCTCACGGGTGACAACGCATCTGCATTTTGATTCGTAATCGGGGATAAATGTAGATGTCTATGGGCCACAGCAACCACTTACCATCAGGTGAACTGTGTGCTCGTTTGTCACCCTTATCCTATAAAAAAAAACCCATAAAAAAAAGTATGAGGTTCTCAATTCAACAATTTTTTTTATATATTCTACGCGAGATCTTTGCCGGTTGCGAAGAGATTTTAATTATTCTTTTTATTTATTAAATAAATTATTATTCAAGGATGACCTCATTTAAATTTGAAAATAAAACGCATCCTCTAAATGGTGGAAAAATAGGAGATAAATTTTTTAACGTATTTATATAGACAAGATTCTAATTGTTACTTTGAGTTAGGTAGTTCGTCAATATCATCTTATTTGCTTGCTACGTGAAGGTTGTCAATGAGAATCATCTAGTATGGATACCGATAAGTACGCAGTTTGCATGACTCACGGTGTAACAGCATGTGGCTAATTAATACGGTTGATTAGCAAGTCGCCAGCGACCGAGCAATTGATTTGCGACAGACATGATGTCGAGTGATGTACTATTATTTGAAGTCGAGGAACATGAAGCAAAGTAAAACAACATGCGTAAAAAACAATGTAAATCAACAACCATTTCATGGTGTTCCGCCAATTCCAAGAGTAATCCGGCCTTATTAAAGAGGTCGAGAGCGAAAAACATCGGAATTATAAAAAAAAACTATAAAATAAATGGTCTCTGATGAATATCTTAACTCTAAATAACGTAACCTACAGCGATCCCTATGTTCCTATGTTCAGCAGTGGACTTGTGAAGGGCTGTAATGATGATAATGATGATGATAGCGATCCTACCCAGGCAAAGATGAGGTGGGTGGCCACTTTATAATTAAGAGTTGCGGTTACTAACCCACAAGTTTTCAACGTTTTGTTATCCTACTTTGTGGTTTTGTTCATGCAAATAACACACATTATGCAACCTCCGCCTGTTCACTAACTTTAATAAAGTACTTAGTTACTAGATTGTTCGTTTAGTATTTAGTTGCGCCGTGTAGTGGCGGGGTAGAAAACTCACAGATGATATGAGGCACTATTCATATCATATCATGGGCGTAGGAGGTGACAGAGGGAAACTGCTACAGGAGATGGTCATCAGCATCTATCCAAAAACAGCTAATAATAATAAAATCTGTGGTTGCCAAACCATCTGCCGGGCGTGGCAATGAAGCAATCTATAATCCTATTACCAGCAGTGGACTTTGATAAGCTGTAATAATGATGATAACTACAGCAATAAGAGAAGACACCAAGCAACAGTGCATCCCCTGTTGTGTTGCCGTGGGTGAGAGGGATAGTGTGATTTGCTGTGTCCTCTGAGGTGACAACGCACCTGCTTCTTCCAACCTAGTTGTTGCATGTTTAGTTGTTTATTTTTTTATAGAAGGGGGGGGGGGGGACGAGGATTCATTTCATTTGGTGATAAGCGACTACCGCCACACATGAACAACTGCAACACTAGGTGAATTGCAGGTGCGTTGCCGGTTCCTTTCTTGAAAATCCCTAATCCCTTCTTACTGTCAAGTAAACTGTTAAGGTTATTTGTCACAAAAGAAGATGTGTGTTTCATGCTTTTTTGCAAAGACTTATCATAACAAAAGTCAAACTCAAACTCATAACTGGCTTTACAAAGCACATTTTGAAAGTCAAGAAAGGTACGCCATCGTTTGAATAAGTTCCCATCAGCGGGCGACCTTGTGAGAAGGAGTGGCACGAAAATATTATGTATTTATAAATAAAAAAATTGTTATAAACAGTGTAAGAATTTTATATTTTCATGTTATTAATATTATCTGTATATAACATTTGTACTTATGACTTTGTTTGGGACATTCGAACAATTCTTCAGTGTCCCACAAGGACATCAATTATTACGACATGACGTCATCGCAGCCTCATGGTAATCAGATGTGTTAATATTGGTTAGTCTTTGTCGCCTTATCTGTGATAACTTCCACATTAAAATATTTTCTATAGCCCTATTAAAGTACAGTTACAGTAAAATTATATTATTATATCCAATATTGGATTTTAACTAATTGATGTTTTTAGCATTTGCAATATCTAAAATGATATTGAAATGGATGTTGGGGAGTTGTTCGCTGAAATTATTTTATCAAAGTTAATATTAACGATCGACTTAAAATTTATTTCATATGAAATTGATTTGATACTTTATATACAATTTCTATTACATCTAAATATCTACTGTTACATTCAGGAATGAGAAACGAGTGAGTCATGAAGGAGTACTTCGCAAAAGATTCGCAGGGTCACGGTGCAATCGGCGGATCTGGTCTGTGAATCCACTGATGATCACATTTCAACCCTACAATCACTGCATGAACATAAGCATTGTAATTCAGATGATAGGACAAGTATCGCAATGCTGACACTTAGCTTTTCAGAGCATAAATTCCATAGGTAATGTAAATACCATGCAAATGAAGCCAGGTGGTTTCAACTTTGAACCGTTTTCATTTTTAATAGTTATATTTACCCTATATCCATCCCTAGTTTTTTGTGTGAGCAACACTGGCATCGACCGGATGGCATAACGACCGATCGTAGCGCGAGAGCGATGGAATTGGACGGAATATAAGTGCGGTGCGGGGGCCGAGGGGCGTGCGCCGCTGTCAAATCGAATTATTTCCTGAGTTACGATTCTTTCGCTTTTATTTAGGTGGAAAAAGCTTTTCCTGACTTAATTATTTCGTAATTTAACGAATTATTGGTGATTTAATGTTGTGCTAGCACGAAGCTATAAAATCAGTTTTCGCACCTTCGTTACTCAGATCAGTCGCCGCTGGGAATTTGATTGCTATTTTTGTTTTGTAGCCCAGTTCCACAGTAAATATTGTTATAGTGACGAAACGCGTCGATGCAGTCGTTTTTCTGTTCTTTTCTCGTCTCCGTTGCAGTTTTTGGGCCGTGAAGCGGTTGCAATTTTACAGTGTTTAGTTGCAAAAACATTTCGAAATCTGCGTCTTTCGATCTTACATTCCGTGCCAATGCGAGTACAAAAACTGTTTTCGTGTCCTAAATCCAGTGCCAAATTGTGTTATATATATACATTTCGCAGAGAAAAGAATCTATCAAGTAATGAGATTTGTTTTGATATGATTAGAAAGTTTTATTAAAAGTTTAATTAAGATGCGAGTGAATTAATATGACAACAGAAATGTTACTTTCATGAATATATAAACAAAACATATTCTATAAATGTGTGTGTAAGTGAACCTAAATGGCAGTTTCGGAAGTGAAATTGTTCATATTTAGTGTGACACAGTGATGAGGCGGGTATTTGGAGTGTGCTCCGATGGCTGGGTGCTCTGCGGACAGAATGTGAGCTGCCAAATGTAGCTGGATGTCTAGATGTTGTTTGTATGTTTGTTTCTTTCTTGTTTTTATTTTTATATCCATTTCCTTTTAACATACCCCCCCTTATTCAATTAAAAGAACATGTTTACATTATAATATTTATAATTTTCTAATATTTTCCATGCTTCAGTGTTTGATGTGTGACTTAATAATATATTAACTGTTAATTTGTGTTATTTGTTTTGTTCAACATTCTTGCTTCACATTATGTTAAAATATTTTTATAATGTCATATTTTTCATATTTTGTTGTGATTCTTTACGTGTCTAAAAGTACAATTAATAGTTATCTTTATATATAAAAATTAAGCGTCACATTGTTTGTCTGCAATGAATGCCTAAACTAATGAACTTATTTCAAGGATATTTTTCACACTGTGCAATTAGGTTCAACTTAAGAAATAGGATATTTTTTATCCTAATAACTGACCCTCAATATTTTTTTATTGCTAATTTAAGGAGTCTGAAGGGGCAGAACATTAGCTAGTATGTAGTATATTTATATAATATTTTATTTTCTTTTTTTTTTAAAACGTTACATACTGTGAATGATGATGCAAAAACTTTTTACAAAATTTCTAGCTGTACCTTGCCACAATTTCCAGTGGCTCAGAAGTTTTTCAAAAATTATAAGAAAAACATGCATATTCAAATGCAATATTGAGTCAAAATTTCAAATCAGTGAAAAACTTTTGGAGAGTTAAGATTACGATAAAGCCAACATTTATGTTGTTATTAAAGTATATAGATAATAGTATAATTCAATTTCATTAAACATACTACTACTACCACTCATTGCATACTTTTGTGCATATAATCTCTGTATGTTTTGTATTGTGTGCAATAGAGAATATTAAATAAGTATCTGGTAGATACCTTTCATTAAACTATTCTTTCATTTCTGTGTGGCATCTTATACTTCTTCAGAATATAGTAAACAGTTTTGTGATACTAATGCCCAAGTACTCAAACTGCTCAATTTTAAGTAAGTATTGTGCTATCTCTATCACTTAAGTCAAAGTGACTGCGACATCACAATACTTAACAACATCTTAGTTGAGTAGCATTTGAGTTTTTGGACAATCATCATTATGTTATGAGTTGCATCCATTACTTTCACTTTGTTACTTTTTCTTCATCGGTTTGTAAAAGTCCACGGCTGGACCTTGGCTTGTCCCACTTTAAGAAGGATTTGCATAATTCACAAAAAAATTACTAAAATTGACAATTTATTTGCTTATTTGTAGATCCTAAGATACCCAGGTAATCTTCTAATTTTTTTCACTTTAATGGGGCCTGGTGGCTGTAATACCGTGGAACAGTGGTAGAGCCACGCGGCAGCTTTTGCTGTCGCGCGGATGGGCCGGCTCGAACCGGGGTGGTACCACGACCTCACAGAATACCAGCGTGAAGTTGAGGTTTACCTCTGCGTTTCGCTTGGTGAGTGCAGGTGGCCAGAGGCCCTTCTTACTGGAAATGAGGTATTCCATCTTAGTCCTCACGGGTGACAACGCATCTGCATTTTGATTCGCAAACGATGATAGATGTAGATGTCTATGGGCCGCAGCAACCACTTACCATCAGGTGGACTGTGTGCTCGTTTGTCACCCTTATCCTATAAAAAAAAAATACAGGGAATCCTAGTATTATCAAGTCCCAGTCTCTACAACTAGTATTTGTAAGTTACTTAATATTGAGGACACTTTTGTTACTGTTATTATAATTGCATAAAAAGTTTAATATATCTGATATCCTATCCTGTTTGTAATTATCTTGTGAAATAATGGCAATTGCTACATAACTTGCAGCTATTAACAAACTCTAATTATGAAATCAATCAAGTTGTTTAGGATTTTAGACCTCACTTACCATTTAAACACAAGTACTTATCCTGCAACATCCTTATGCTTAACAAGGCAAAGTTTAGTATAAATTACAAGAAAATACTGAAAATTTGGCTTTTTATTTTTTAAGACAATCCTTTTTAATCACTCAATTATATTAAACATATATATTTTATTGAAATTATAATGAAATAGTTGTTATATCATATTAGTTACATACATAGTTGTTATGTATATATTATATAATGAAATAAAATAGCCTTATAGTAGATTCTCTTATGCTATCACCACATTGCAGTTTGTATTGACAAGTTATTGAATGGTACTTGTAAGCCCTTGATCTTTTTAACCAGACAGAAGCTATTGAATGTTCTTTAATAAAAACATATTATTATCAGCTCATGACATATTTTTATTTCTTTATTTAATTAAAATAGATAGAGCATGTAGCTACATTCTGCAATTTGTCTGTGGTTGCACAATATTGATGGATTTAAAATTGAATTAAGGTATTGACCATACTACAGCTGTATATAAACTTAGTCTTTATACCTCCCACTGCTGGGCTTGGCGTGCCTCCTCTCGTTTGCTTTTTAAATATTTTTTTGATATGCCATACTGCAGTTTTTTTGTACAAAGTATTATTTTATTAACAAGCATGTGGTAATCATCAATTAAAATTGCAATTAACCATTTCATTCAAAAACGGGTTGCCCACGATTTATGGCTAGTGCTTAGCCCATGAGCTGTCACAGCGAAAAGTTATATATATATATATATAATATATATATATATATATATATATATATATATATATTCATTGAAATATATATGTGACTTTCAAATAAGTTTTTCGGTGAGATATGCACGCCAAATACTGTAAGTCAATTGTACCTATAACCTTTGCACAAGTGCAAACAATAAGTTGAAGTATAAGAATAAGTTTATTGCAATCTGATCAACGGTATGGCAGCGCATAAAGTACGAAAAACAAACATAAATTTTTATATATTAGATTAATTATTTGTCATTTGTGTCTTTGTATAAAAATACTATTCATAGTTTTGTGGCATGTCTATCAGTGATTGTGTTTTATCAGTATTTACTTACCAGTATTTGTAGTATGTGTGTTAGATGCCATTCTATAAGAAGGTCAGGGGACTAGAAGATCATTAATTTTAGGTTTCAAGAAGCGAACATTAGTTAGCAATAACTTAAATTGAAAATTTGGAAACCCCCGAAACAAAAAGGGCTGATGATGAACCCCCGCTAGAAAACCTACTATTAAATAAAAAAAACGCACCCAAATCAGTTCACCCTTTTCAAAATTTACGGTGCCAGAGTCTGTCTCTGTACATAGTCAAACTTATAACACCCCTCATTTTACGTCGGGGGTTAAAAATAGAAAATATTACTTAATGTTACATATAAAAAATATAGATCCATTATATCATAGCTAATTCATACTATACATTTACCTATTCTTATTAAATACTAGCTTTTATCTGAGACTTTGTCTGCATTGAACTTAAAAAAAAAACTGCAGATCTATAATATTATAATAGTTTTTAGGCAAGAAATTCAGTCATCGAAAAACCACTTTAAATTCAGTTATATAGCTGTGGTGCCTCAGGGGCGAAATTTCACAGTACGCGAACAACCCGGGTTCGATACCCGCCTGCACTGAAATTGTTAATTGCAATTTTAAGTGCTGATTTACTACATGCTCGGCGGTGAAGGTAAACATCATGAGGAAACCCGTATGTCAGAAAAATAAGAAAAATATTTCGAAGATGTGTGACGTTGAGTCGTGAAGTGGAGTCGAAGACAATAAGGCATGCTTGACAATGTAAGGCCTCCCTTGTTGGTCTGGTGGTTGTGGACGCGGTTGCTCATCGTGAGGTCCTGTTTGAATCCCGGGCCGGACAAAAATTACCTATTGAATTTTTCTGTCAAGATATTCTCAGTAGCATGTAGCGTCCCGGAGTCTGGTAGCTGGCGGTATTTTTAACGCCCATACCTCGAAAAGTACGTAAAGTCGTGGGTCCTGCGCCAGATCTCTCTCCGGTCGTGTCGGTTCGCCGTCCCATCCATCGGATTATGAGAGTAAAGGAGTGTATTTGTGCTTGTATATATTTGAGCACTACAATCCTGTCCAGGTGGCTAGGCTCCGTTGAATCTGGCCGCCGTGATCGAAATTCGGATGGAAGATATTATAATGTAAAGTAAAGTTGCTGCCTATTTACGTCCCACTGCTGGGCACAGGCCTCCTCTCATTTCTGAGAGCAAGGAAATGTTCGCCGCGCTGCCCCAATGCGTGTTGGCGAACTTCACATGTCTTCGAAATATTTTTTCTTATTTCTCAGACATGCAGGTTTCCTCACGATGTTTTCCTTCACTGACGAGCACGTGGTAAATCAGCACTTAAAATTGCAATTAACAATTTCATTGGTGCCGGCGGGGATCGAACCCGGGTTATTCGAGTACAGTGCAGCTTACAGCGAGCGCTAACCATCTGAGCTACCACGGCACCATAATGTAAGCATCTAATAAATGGCTCAGTACTTGACACATATCCTTAATTTCTGAGATAGAACCCATTTGTGATGTCGTGTATTCATTTCCAAAGATTATCCAATTTCATAACAGGATATCATATTTCAGTCTACAATAAATAATCACGGCGAAGCTCTTTATGGCCCATAAGCATGTTTATGCGTCATGCGTTAAAGAGACTAGCGCTGTTAACCTATTTTTGACGTATTATAACGTTCTGTTGAAAAACGTTACCTAATTTTTGTAACGGCATACGCGATCGCAATATGGGATCACCAGCGATGCTATGTTTACGGTGCAAACCATTTCGGAGCTTCCTATTCCTTGTTCAGTGTTGAAATAATAAACGACGTGATTTAACTTGGCTGAATGCAATTGACTAATTTTGATTTATGAATCATAATGTTTTTTTTTTTGTAAAAATAGGTTTTAAGTAAATACTTATGTAACTTCTGGGTTACAATCTTTTTTATAGAATATGATTAATAATCAAAATACAGATGCTGTGCCACCCGTGAGGGCTAAGATGGAATGCTTCTTTTCCAGTAAAAAGTGTCTCCGGTTCTCTACACTCACCATACGAAACACAGCAGCCGGCAGCATTAAGCTCATATTTTACGCTGGTGTTCTGAGAGAGCGTGGTTCTACGCTGGTCGAGCCGACCCATCTACGATCTACAACCGTAATATAGTTGCAGCGTGCCTCTACCACGTTAAATACTTATATTACTGCTACGAAAATGTTATTGAGGTTATTTTTACCCGACTACCCCGAAAGGAGTGTAATGTTTTTCGAGAGTATATGTAATATATATGTATGTCTATTTCTTTGGCACGCTATGTAGCCTAAACGGTTTGATGGATATTAACATAAGATGTTAGATTCGTCATAATTGTGGGAGTGACATCTGGTACCTATAAACATTTTCTCTTTTCTACCGACTTCCAAAAAAGAGACGGTACTCAATTCGACTGTTTTTTTTATGTGTTTTTTATTTGAAAGCTGGTACTTCTCGTGTGGTCCCATATGAATTTGATCAAGGTCACACCAATAGTTTTTGAGTTATTCTTAATAACTTATATTGAAGTCGGCTGTACAACATTTTTAATTATTACGTAGTGATGCAACGTCGAATAGTAGATATTTACCGAATATTCGTACGAGGGCTGCACTGAAAGTATCGGGAATGGACTATTTCCACTGTTCTTGTCATATTATAATCTTTTTAATTCAAAAGTCCTTGGTTTTAAAAATCGAATACCATTTATTTATTTAAAAAAAAGATTCTCGGTCTTGTCACAAGGTTTTGTCAAACTTGTTTAGTCGTTGAGAAAATGGAATTAACTCGAGAAAATTCAAGAGCGATGATTTATTATGACTTTCGAAGTGGTTTAACACAAAAACAGTGTGTTGACCGGATGATTTCTGCATTTGGTGATGAAGCCCCATCCAAAACCACAATTTATCGCTGGTTTGCTGAATTTCAACGTGGACGTGTCAAGCTAACTGATGATCCCCGTCAAGGTCGTCCAAAAACTGCAGTCACCCAAGAAAACGTTGATGCTGTGCGTAAGCTGTTTGAGGAAGATCGACATGTGATATACCGCGAAATTTAGGCAACTTTAGACATTGGCATGAGTCAAATACAAATAATCTTGCATGGACAATTAGGTGTAAAAAAGTTGTTTTCCCGATGGATACCGCATTCGCTCTGTGAAGAGCAAAAAGCGGCTCGCGTTACTTGGTGCGTCAGAACTCTCGAAAAATTCCACGCAGGATCCTCAAATGCTGTATACAACATCGTATCAGGTGACGAATCCTGGATATATGCGTACGAACTCGAAACAAAAAACCAGTCACGAGTTTGGGTGTTCGAAAATGAGTTAAAGCCAACAAAAATTGTTCGTTCACGGAGTGTTGCAAAAAAACATGGTGGCCACGTTTGTCTCCAAAACCGGCCATGTTACGACTATTCCTCTTGAGGGACAAAGAACGGTTAATGCAGAATGGTATGCTAGCATTTGTTTGCCACAGATCGTTTCTGAACTCCGTAAAGAGAACTGCAACCGCCGCATCATCCTCCATCACGACAATGCGAGTTCTCACACCGCACACAGAACAAAAGAATTTTTAGAGCAAGAAAACATAGAATTATTAGACCATCCGCCGTACAGCCCCAACCTAAGCCCTAATGATTTCTATACTTTCCCTAAAATAAAGAATAAATTGCGTGGACAGAGATTTTCATCACCTGAAGAAGCTTTGGATGCCTACAAAACGGTCATTTTGGAGACCCCAACTTCCGAATGGAATGGTTGCTTCAATGATTGGTTCCATCGTATGGAAAAATGTGTCAAATTTTGCGGAGAATACTTCGAAAAGCAATAAATACATTTTTAAATAGTAATGTTGTGTCACTTCCTTGATTCCCGAAATTTTCAGTGCCGCCCTCGTATTCGGCGAATATTGAACACGAATATTTAAAAACTATTATTTTTGTACGCAACTCTAATTACTTGGATAACGCACATCGTCGGCGCGTAAAAATACGTGTGTTTTGGCGCGTAAAAAATACGTGTAATTTGGCCCTTAGCCTCAACGACGGGGGACTCCCAAAATATTTTTCACTGAAACTATGTACACTCGCCTCGGAAAGACTTTTTTCAATGGCTGGGAACATCCAAACTGAAAAAATAAATCACCTAAAACCAGAAAATCTACAAATTTATGTTTTCTAAATAAAAATTTGCCTATTGTAAATTTTAATTAATAGAACAATAGAAAATGATCAAATAAATTAGTTTTTTATTACCATGGCGAGATATTCGTATTCGTATTCGCCGAATAGTAGGTTTGATATTCGTGTTCATATTCGTAAGTAAAAGTAGTATTCGTTGCATCACTAATTATTAGTGAACTTTTTTACGGAGGCGGATTTTTTAAAGAATTTAACATATGTTTTTTATGTATGTACTGATTTCTCGGAAAAGTTGAATGGATTTTAATTATTTTTGATTATCTAGGCTATACTTAAGGGGTGGTCCTATACATTAAAATTTTATAACTTTTAATACATTAGAAAAAAATCACCTCTAAGGGTAAAAAATAGAGGATGTAGGTTTTAATGTAGGCAACTATTAAACAGACATTTTTATTGTTACCTTGTACTTGTGTTATTCCTTAGTCCACGATAAAGGGTAAAGAGATTTAACTTTTAAAAAGTAAAAACCGACTTCAAAAACTAAAATAATAATTGCTTCTGAAGTCGTGGCTGTAATTCTTCCACACACTGTCTTAGCACCAACTTCTGAAGTTAATGTGGCAATTTTTTAAGTTTTGTAGTAGACTTTTACTTTTATTAAAGTAAATTGTTTTGAGCAGCATGTTTGTGTGTTGTAGAAATAAGCATTTCATGTATTTCACTAGTACAAGCATGATTTTTTTTTCTATGCTATTAAACACTAGCTGTTCTCCGCGACTTGGCACGCGTGGAATTTATTACGATTGGATTTTATGTTTTAATTTTTATTGCTCGGAACCCTAATTCCTTTTCTAAAATAAAAGTATCCTAAGTTACTCCTTATAACATTAGCTATCTGCTAGTGAAAGTCCCGTCAAAATCGGTCTAGCCATTTCGGAGATTAGAACAAACAGACGGATACAGATAAAATTAAATAATTGTATTTTATAAGTACCGTATATACTTTCATATGCATTTAGTAAAAAAGCTGTTATTTTGACATGACAAACAGACACTTCAATTTTATTTATTTGTATAGAGTAGTAGATCAACAAGTATACCGTTTATTTTTCGTATTTCGTAATATTTTTCGACAATTCTAATAATATTATTAGAATTGTCGAAAATATAATATTAATATTAATCGTTAAGCGCTCATCGTACGCACAGCACGCGAGCGCCCAGGTTCGATCTCCGCCGGCACCAATTAAATTTTAATTGCTATTTGGAATGTGTATAAAATATTATATTATATTGTAAATTGTGCTTTATAAAAAAAGACCCTCTGGGTTTCTTGCTGGTTCTTCCCTGGACGGAGATTTTTTGCGAACCAGTGAAAGTAATAAATGACCTTCAATAAATATTATTAAAATAATCTATATTGAATAAAAATGATTCTGTTATAATCTATTCCATTGCTAATTTACCTAGTGCTTTGCTGTGAAGGAAAAGATCGTGAGGAAACCTGTAGGTCTGAGGGATAAAATATTTCACAGAATACCAGCGTAAATTGCTACTGTGTTTCGTATGGTGAGTGTAGAGAACCGGAGACCCCCTTTTACTGGAAACGAAGCATTCCATCTTAGTCCTCAGGGGTGACAACGCGCCTCTATTTTTTTATCTTAACCGAGAATAGATGTAGATATCTATGGACCGTAGCATCCACTTACCATCAGGTGAACTGTGTGTTCGTTTCCTACCCTTATTCTATTAAAAAAAAAACAACGACATGCGAACTCCGTCAACACGCACTATCGTTACCCGGCTGAATTTTGTATTAAGAAATTGTATTGTTCATTTTCGTATGGCGTGTGACGTGAATCGGTGACCCTTTTCACTTATAAACGCGACATTTCATAATAAATATAAACCCCGTTCATATAAACCCTCAGGGGTGACAACGCATTTGCACTTTGTGTCTTTATTTGTTATCTAATGTTATTTATACTCTATAAACATGTATATACATAATATACAACCGCAATAACTGACGTAACAACTCTGCAACTTTGCATAACCCTTGTATTAAATCACTTGAATTAAAACTGTAATAAAATTCAACGATTTTTATTTTACCGGAAGTAGGACATCCGCTTAATCGTCGCCCGCTAATAAATCTATATCTACATACATATAAATAAAATTGAAGTGTCTGTCTGTGATATTATAATAACTGCCTTTTATTGAGCTGACGAGGTTATTTGAATGCCATTAAGACCATTTAATAATAACCATTTGTAAAACATTGTCTCTATCTGTCTGGACTAATCTTCAGAATGGCTGAACCGATTGTAAGGACACTTCACGAACAGATAGATAGCAATGCCAAGACAGATTTTTGCGCTAATTTGTCCGAAAAACTTGGCAGTATTTCTTTTTGTGATAATTATTTAAAATAATCTAAATACCACCACATTAATAGATCCCAACCAAGCGAAGCCGGGGCGTCTTTTATAATAGGTCGGGGAAAGAGTTTCTTCGTATGTTATATACAAATTTAAAACCTTTTATTTGAAAGTTTTTTTTTTATAGAATAAGGGTAACAAACGAACACACAGTACACCTGATGGTAAGTAGTTGCTGTGGCCCATAGACATCTACATCTATCTTCATTTGCGAATTAAAATGCAGATGCGTTGTCACCCGTGAGGACTAAGATGGAATGCCTCTTTTCCAGTAAAAAGGTTCTCCGGTTCTCCACACTCACCATACGAAACATTAAGGTGCTATTTTACGCTGGTATTCTGTGAGAGCGTGGTCCATCCCCGATCGAGCCGACCCATTCGTGCTACAACTATACTGTTAATATAGCTGCAGCATGGCTCCACCATGTAAAATAATTAAAAACAATTTAATTATAATATATATGTGCCATTTTGTTCGACAACTTGTTGCCATCTTATAGGTAGTGACAATCCTTTTGCTGTAGAAATCTTGGGATTTTTGATAAAAAAAATGCGGCAAGTAGTTTTCACAGTCCTGTCTTGGTATTAACCTAACATTACTACCCAAAGAATTCTGAAGAGACCGAAACAGGTGAAAATCTGAGGGTGCAAGGTCAGGACTATATGGTGGATGCATTAACACTTCCCAACCAAGCGCTCTCAATTTTTGCTGAGTGGCCAAATATGTGTATGGTCATCAATTCCGGCCTTTTTTCACAATTTCTTGTTTGAGTCTCATTAGTTGTTGGCAGTAGAGATCCGAATCGATGGTTTTGCCAGGCGGTAAAAACTCATAATAAAAGATGCCCTTCCAATCCCACCAATACACACGGCATCAACTTATTGCGTGTTAATCCGGGTTTCTCTACAGTCTGTGGAGCTTGACTACCCTTTGACCATGATCTTTTTCGCACGTTCTTGTCGTAGGTGATCCACTTTTCATCACCAGTGATCAATCTTTTAAAAATGGTTCTTTTATTACGTTTCAATAGAGAATCGCAAATGAGTACACGATTCATTAGGTTTCTTTCAGTGAGCTCGTGTGGTATCCAAATATCGAGATTTTTTGTATAACCAGACTTTTTAAAATGGGTCAAAACTGTTTTGTGGTCAAACCTCAATTCCTCGGCTATGTGGTAACTACTAATATGCCCATCTTGTTACACTGTTTTAAAAATGGCATCAACTCTATCCGTATCAGGGCAACCGGTGCGAGCTGCATCTTTGACATTAAAATTCCGGACTGAAAACGATGGAACCCACTTTGTGCTACTCTTACTGACACTGCATTAGGGCCATAAACGTCACTATTCGCGGCTTGAGTCGCATTTTTTCCTTTTTTGTACCTAATAAAACTTCAAAATGTATCGAATTTCTTCGTTAGATTCACTCATTTTGGCGGACAGAAAAACAATTGAAAAATGGCGGGAAAGTGTTTTTACTTTTCTTTTTTTTTAATGTACTATATGTATTTATATTAAAACCAGCCAGATACAAACAGTACAACCAAAGAGGTTTTTCTTCAATTTTATATAAACAAAATACGAGGAAACTTTTCCCCGACCTATTATTACTAGTTAACCTATTTATCAAATTTATTAAAAAAAACTTGTGTACATTCTGTAATTTTATAGCTAAACGTAATCATTGCCTCGCCTCATTAGTGAATTCTTGATGCTTCCCAGATGATGTAGATAGGTAGTCACTTTACGAATATTTTTTTTACTTATGTCATTGTTTCCCAACAATTCCATCCATCCCGCGGGCGTAAGCAGATTCTTATAGACAATGCATTTTGTGAAACTATCTGGAACAATCAATGAAATAATCTATGCGGTTTTGTTTGAGTGGCACTCGAGATTACGAAAAAATGAGGTCGTTACCGGCGCGAACACTTCACCGCTCTCGTGCCTCGATAAGACCGTCTTGAGAGTCTTTTGTCCGGGGAAAAATGTATAAAAATGTAATAGAAAATATCCGTGTCAAAAGGAAATATGTAGGTAAAACTAGAGAATTCGACCTCCTATTCAATAGGCACATTTTGTGTATTTGGGGCATTTTATAATTTTTCCTATGCTGCAGCGATATTAGTAGTAGGTATAGTTGTAGTACGAATGTGTCGGCTCGACCGGCTAAGGACTACACTCTCACAGAATACCAGCGTAAAATAGCAGCTTAACACTGCTGTGTTTCGTATGGTGAGTGTAGAGAACCGGGGACCCTTTTTACTGGAAACGAGGCATTACATCTTAGTCTTCACGGGTGACAACGCATTTTGCTTGCTGCACAATCGAAAATAGATGTAGACGTCTATGGGCCGCAGCAACCACTTACCATCAGGTGGTCTGTGTGCTCGCTTGTCACCCTACCCTATAAAAAAACATTTTAACATAAAAAGAAAATACGCCTGTCACCCACATCCATACAGCATTTTAACGAATATTACAAGCGACCCGCGCCGACTTCGCCAGGGTAGGATCTATTAATGATGCGTTAATATTTAAGATAATCGTCAAAGATGATTTATTTTACCAATTTTTAATTACTCAAAAAATTTCTCCAAGTATAGCCTATTATCACTTTTGGCATTGCTTTCTCTATCTTTTCGTCAAGTTTCATTGCAATCTGATCAACCGCTAATCAGTTTTCACCTACTTCCCTTATGTGCGAATAAGCTGATATTTTGTAGATGTATTACGAATCAACGACAATACAATTATCTTTACCACTATAGATTAGTATTCTCACTATAATTGCAGGATCGGAACATTATTGGAGCTCATGATCAGTTCGTGTTGTTTTTGAGACGATGGTTTATATCTATGATACGATCCAATAGGTGGCGCTGTGGCCAAGTTCTTGACCAATTCTATATTTGTGTACCGAAATGACTCATTATTCATAATATATTGATATTTGGTTTAGTGCCAAAAAAATTCCAAACAATCGTTAAAAATACGTTAACTACATAATATTTTTACAGTGTAAATATAACTTTTTATAAGTCTTTAAATAACGCATCCACATTAAAGACAACGTGATGAACTGAAATTTTGTCACGACACAACTAATGATGTTGGTAAAGCGAAGTCCATGCAAGCAAAGCCGCGGGGAAAAGCTAGTATCTACTATAAGTCAATACTAATATCGACCTTGTACTGGCGCTCACCATTACAGTTATAACCTATCTACTGAACATAGGCCGCCCCCGTAGATTGCCTTACAAGGAGGAATATTTGCCATAACTGCCATGTTTTTACTTGTTATTAGGAGGATGCTGCTGTTCATCTCCTGGTTTGTTTCCTATTGTCGCCTCTTGCGACCCAGGGGAGGATATTAGGTAGTGGATATTCTTTCACCGTCGCTACATTTTACCGCAATTATATAATTAATACAGTGTTCTTATTAGATGTTGCTTGATGCGTACATTTCCTTACTAAATACTTTGTGTTTGCGTTACAGGGCTCGCCCCACGGGTCGGTGATGTCTTGCCAGTCGCTGGCGGCGCGCGCCTTCGCCGAACCGGACAAGGACCCATCACAATGCGTCGCATTCCATAGGTAAGTAACCCTCGTTCGTTTCATTATTTTATATACAATGAGAGTGGCTAACGAGCACACAGTCCAACTAATGGTAAGCGGAATGCCGTGGTCCATAGACGTCTACATCTATCCTCGATCCAATAAAAAGTGTCTCCAGTTCTCTACAATCACCACACAACACAGCAGTATTAAGCTGCTATTTTACGCTGATATTCTGTGACAGCGTGGTTCTACCCCGTTAGAGCCTCCATTCATGCTACAACTATAATATAGCTGACTGCCTCGTTGGTCTAGTGGTAGTACTAGTGCGACTGCTGATCATGAGGTCCTGGGTTCGAATCCCGGGTCGGGCCAAAAAATCAGTTATTGAGCTTTTCCATCCAGAAATTCTCAGTAGCTGCCCGGAGTCAGGAAGTTGGCGGTGTTTCACCCCCGTGCCTCGGAAAGCACGTAAAGCCGTTGGTCCTGCGCCTGATCTCTCTCCGGTCGTGTCGGTTTACCGTCCCATCGGGCTATGAGAGTGAGGGAATAGAGAGTGCACCTGTGCTTGCGCATACACTTGGGCACTATAATCCTGTCCTGCGCAGATGGCTCGTCTCCGTTGACTGGCCGCCGTGGCCGAAATTCGGTCTGGGGGACATTATTATTCATTATTATAATATAGCTGTAGTATGGCTCTGCCATGTAAAAATTACATTTATTCATTACCTGTCAAAAGTTCACCACTGATTATAAGCCATAGTTGCCACGCTTGGCATACGGGTTGGCAACATCTTTATATTATTTTGATACGCATCGATAACTTTAATTAAAATAGTCTGCTATTAAGTATGATCCTCTTTAAAGAACGGACTTCTCGTTGTTGGTAGGTAGATTGGTGACTACAAAACAAAAATTCCCTTAACATTGACACGACATTTTAACGGTCAAAACATAGCGTGTTTAAATATAACTCATCGTTTTACATTAACGCCTGTCTAATTTTATATACAAAAACGTTACATACTTAATAAACAATAACATGTTTTCCAGGACGGTTCGGTTCTGCTCGGAGTCGCGTAGCTCAACCAGGGCTCCTAATGATCCTGACTGCAAGCGAGAAACTGGTGAGTACACCATCTTATTTTAGCCGACTTCAAAAATAGAAGGTTTTTAATTCCACTGTATGAATTGAACTGAATGTTACGGTATATCTTCATCAATTGAGTCTACTAAAATCAAAAACAGCAATGTCCGCTATTGCCAAATTGCAATACACTGGCAATAAACTTAATATTTGCAAATAGCAGGGGCATAACATATTCTCATGGGGATTTCTATTGGAATAAGCGGTTTTTGATTCAAATTAATATTGTAAGACATGTCATTTTGTCTATTAAATCAGCAACCATAGATAAAATTAATTTTATAAATGATGGACATGCTGTTTTTGATTTTAGTAGACTCAATTGTGAACCGATTTTAAGGATTGTTTTTTTATTAAATACTTTATACTTCTGGGGTGGTCCATTTTTTTTTCGATCTATATTTGATTTGTGTAAAATGTATATGGTATAGATTCTATACAATATACATTTTACACAAATTTATCAGAGCCAACTAGAAAGCGACAAGTTGAGAAGTGGCACGCTAACATGGTATGGGTATATTTTGCAGAGGAAAGAAAATCATAAGACAAGAAGAGTGTTAGATATGAAGGTGGATGGATATAGGAGTAGAAGAAGGCCTAAAAAAAATAATGGAATCATGATACATGTAAGAAGGGAGTGAATAAAGAGATGAAGACTGATAGAAGATGGAAGAGGAAAACCACCTCTTTTTTATTTTTTATATACGATAGGTTGGCAAACGAACACACAGTTCACCTGATAGTAAGTGGTTGATGTAGAATAGAATAGAATAAACCTAAACCTATCCTTAATAAAGAATCAAAATGCAGATGCGTTGTCACCCGTGAGGACTAAGATGGAATGCCTCTTTTCCAGTAAAAAGGGTCTCGGGTTCTCTACACTCACCATACGAAACACAGCATTGTTAAGCCGCTATTGTATGCTGGTATTCATGACCTCAAATAACTTATTGTTCCATGTCGCTGAAATAAATAAACAGTAGTCTGTATGTTTACAGGTGGAATGTCTCTGTCGACGCTGGCGGTGACTCCGTTGCCGCCGGCAACCGCCATGAGCCAGTCCGCACCGCCCGCTTCCATCTCATTCGATCTCAACGATGAGGTAAGTTTCTTAATGTTATTTGTATATTATCTATACTAACTGTTACAAACGATACAGCAATGAATGGCGATGAATACGATTTTACAATAAAGTCTCAGAAAATATGCAGGACCTATCATCTATCAAACAGTTTAATTTTTTTTAAGCAAATATTGTTTAATAAGGGTTATTGTACTACTGAAGAGTATATGTTTGATAATAACCCCTGGGAAATTGAAGTGGTCGCTACCATACCGTTACTAAATATTTTCATAAGTACTTAATTTTATAAAAATATTCTACTCTATATTAATGTTTAAAAATGTCCCGCTGGGTTTCTTGCTGGTTCTTCCTAAGACAGCGGTATTTTTTAATAATTATTCTTTTAATATTCTTCTATATTGAATAAAAGAGAGTGGCGAAAAGAGACTTCAATGCAAAACTAGGCACAAGAGAGAATGGTGAGCTGAAAGTAGGGAAATTTGCAATAGGGCAACGGAACCCGAGGGGCCAGCAGCTGGCCGACTTCATGGAGAAAGAGGGACTCTATATGATGAACTCTTTTTTCCAGAAGCGACCCCACAGGAAGTGGACCTGGTCGAGCCCCGACGGTTCGACAAAAAATGAGATTGACTTCATTATGACGACCAGACCACAATTGTTCAATGATGTCTCCGTGATTGCGTGGGTGAAAACTGGTAGCGATCACCAAATGGCTAGAGGCACACTGAACCTAAACGTTAAATTGGAGAGGTCTCGTCTAATGAAATCAACGCTCCGTCCCCCTCGTGCTATAGTCCAAATTCCCGAAACTTTTCAGCTCGAGTTTCAAAACCGCTTTCAGTGCCTAGAAGATTGCAATGCAGTGGACGATATGAATGACAAGCTCGTGAAAACTGTCCATGCGGTCGGAGCTAAGTTTTGCAAGACCCGCCGCAGAAGAACACAAAAACTCTCCGATCACACTCTTAATCTCATGGCTGTTAGACAGGATATGAAGCTGCAGTCTTCAGTATATTTGGCAGCATACAGGCAACTGAACAGACAGATCTCCAAATACATGCGACGAGACATACGCAACTTTAATACTGCTCGTATTGAAGAAGCGATCGAGCGCAACCAGGGTTCCAAAGTCTTTCCTAGAGATCTGTCTGCCAGAAATAGCCAACTGTCGAAGCTGAAGACTGAGTATGGCAGCGTCGTTTCCGGTACATCTGAGATTTTGAGTGAGATTGAGAGGTTCTATGGGCAGCCGCAAGTGTGAGTAACGATCCGAGAGCGAGTCTCATCCGACACTATTCCGAAGATATCCCGGACGTTAGTCTGAGCGAGATTAGAATGGCTCTCCAGCACCTTAAAAACGGCGGAGCCCCAGGTGAGAATGGAATTACAGCGGAGCTTTTGAAAGCGGGTGGAAAACCGGTATTTGAAGTCCTTCAGAAGCTCTTTAAATCCGTCCTCCATGGTGGCACTTCTCCGGAGGCGTGGAGCAGAAGTGCGGTCGTCTTGTTATTCAAGAAAGGCAACAACGCTCTCTTGAAGAATTACAGACCGATTTCCCTTCTGAGCCGCATCTACGTGCTGTCTTCGAGAGTCATTACGAATCGTCTCGTACGCTGTCTTGACGACTTCCAGGCTCCCAAACAAGCCGGTTTCCGAAAAGGCTTTAGTACCATCGACCACATACACACCCTTCGGCAAATTGTACAGTAGATAGAGGAGTATAATCTGCCACTTTGCCTTGCGTATGTGGACTATGATAAAGCCTTTGATTCCGTCGAAATTTGGACGATGCTGCAGTCCCTTCAGCGGTGCCAAGTTGACAGTAGGTATATCGAATTGCTGAATTGTTTATACAGTAGGGCCACGATGGCTATCCGAGTACAGAATCAAAGTACGAAACCTATCCAACTGCAGAGAGGTGTAAGACAGGGTGACGTTATATCCCCGAAACTCTTCACCGCTGCATTGGAAGACGTTTTCAAGCTGCTGGACTGGAAAGGATGCGGCATTAACATCAATGGCGAGTACATCACTCACCTTCGATTTGCAGACGATATAGTCCTTATGGCAGAATCGCTGGAGGAACTAAGCACCATGCTCAATGACCTCAATAGTGTCTCCCAACCGATAGATCTTACGATGAACATGGACAAAACAAAAATCATGTTTAACGTCCATGTCACACCTATGCCGGTAGTTGTTGGAAGCACTAAGCTCGAAGTTGTTGACGAGTATGTTTACCTGAGACAAATAGTTCGACTAGGTAAGTCCAATTTCGACCGAGAGGGCAATCGACGGATTTAATTCGGCTGGGCAGCGTTCGGGAAACTACGACACATCTTCTCGTTAGACATACCTCAAAACTTTAAAACGACATTGTACAACCAGTGCGTGTTGCCAGTGATGACTTACGGATCGGAGACGTGGTCCTTCATTGCTGGCGTAGCGAGCTATGGAGAGGGCTATGCTCAAGGTTTCTCTATGTGATAAACTTAGAAATGAGGATATCCGCAGTAGAACCAGAATAACCGACATAGCCCAACGGATTAGTAAGCTGAAGTGGCAGTGGGCCGGCTATATAGCTGGAAGAACCGACAACCGATGGGGAAGAAAGGTTCTCGAGCGGCAGCCTCGTACCGGTAGGCGAAGTATATGGCGACGCCCTACTAGATGGACTAACGACCTGGTAAAACATGCAGGAAGTCAATGGATGCAGGTGGCTCAGGACCGTGCTTTGTAGCATTCCTTGGGGGAGACCTATGTTAAGCGGTGGACTTATGAAAGGTTGTAATGATGATGATGATTGAATAAAAATGATTCTATTCTATAATAAATATTTATATGTTCGTTTTATCCTTTTCTATGCTTTTTTTTTATAGAAGTTTATTAAATAAAACCTGCATGCATATAAAAAAATATATGATGTCTTACATACATACAGCGTATCAAAAGTCCACTACTGAACATAGGCCTTCCCCAAAGAATGCCACATAAAAAGGTTCCGAGCCACCTGCATCCATCGCCTTCTTGTATATCTTACCAGATCGGCACTTCATGTAGTAGGGGGCCGTCTTTCACTGCGCTAACCAGAACGAGGCTGCTAATCCAGAACCTTTCTACCCCATCGGTTATCGGTTCTTCGAGCTATATAGAAAGCAAATATGATAAATATTACGTATTTCTTCCTTAGACGCCGCCGCCGCTGCCCTCGTGCAGGTTTCCCAAACTGGAGGAGTGCGCGCACTTCCACTACGAGCGGGTGTCGCTGGGCGGGCTCAGCGTCGAGACGGTGCCCTGCGAGGACCAGTGCGAGGAGAACGACCCTAGTGAGGGTGAGTGTGATGGTACTGATGTCCACCTGACCAAAATATACCATGGTTACAACTTCTCTTAACACTGTCGGAATGATATCAAAGGCACCAACATAAATTATAACAATTTACCCTTATATAAATATATCTATGGTTTTGACAAAATGTGTTTTGTAATGTAAGAAATTATAATTTGCAAAAATGTTTCTTTTACCAGAAAGGAAACAACGAAAAGATACTCTTTTCTCCTTTAATATATGTCATAAAAACTGAGAAAAAATGATAATACAAAATATTTTTTTTTAAATAAACTTTAATGAAGTTCTGGGTCACCTGTACTAATGGGTGTCCCTCAAGGCTCAATTCTCGGCCCATTCCTATTTATAGTGTATATTAATGTCTTACCTTCTATTTTAGGGGATAATCATGATATAGTATTATTTGCTGATGATACTTTTTAAACTTAATTTAATAATTAATTAATAAATGTTAAACTTAAACGTCAATCGTTTAAATGTGACGAAGTGAATAATCATAATTAGTGTGTTGGTTTAACGTTAATAATCCACATTTAAACGGCAATAAAACTAAATGTTTTAAATTTACAACGAATGTTAAAAATCTGAATATCAATGTGTTTTAAATGGGGAAGAACTGAGCCCTATTGAATCCTCTGTTTTTATTGGCATCACTCCCGACGCAAGCTTCAATGGGGATCCTATATATCCTAACTAGCAAGCAGACTATGTGAATAATCATAATTAGTGCGTTGGTTTAACGTTAATAATCCACATTTAAACGGCAATAAAACTAAATGTTTTAAATTTACAACGAATATTAAAAATCTGAATATTAATGTGTTTTTAAATGGGGAAGAACTGAGCCCTATTGAATCCTCTGTTTTTCTTGGCATCACTCCCGACGCAAGCTTCAACGGGGATCCTATATATCCAAACTAGCAAGCAGACTATGCTCTGTAGCTTATGCTGTAAAAATGATTAGAGATCAAACCAGTGTCGAGAGAGCTAGATTCGTTTATTTCAGTTATTTCCATAGCATATTGTCTTAAGGGATTTTGCTATGCGGAAATGCGACTGATTTAGAAATTGAATAAAACTATTTTTTACGGATTTTATCGCGGTTAATTTTACTATTTTAATTCCCGACGTTTCGGGTGCTTTACAGCAACCCATGGTCACGGGGGGGGGGGGGGGGACTGAGATGTTTGACGTCCCGATGTCACAGTTAGCCCGGCTACCTTCAGTTTTTTAATATTAATTTTAAATTAAAAAAATAGCTTTATTCAATGTGTAGGGTTCGCGTAAATATAAAAAATCATTATGATTTAGAAGTTATTTATGTTTTGCAGAAGAGGGCCATAAGAGCTATTTACAACCTTAAACCGAGAGAGTCTCAGAGAAAAATTTAAAGAAATAAATATATTAACTTTGGCCCTCAATATATTTCCGAAAATTTTATGTATGTTCACAAAAATAAAGATAGTTTTAGTAAAAACAGTGATATACTCTGTAAACACTAGGAACAAACACAAGCCAGTGATACCGTACTCTCAACTCCACAGAGTTAGTAATTCATTCTTGGGCCAATGTATACACTATTACTACAAACTCCCAGAAAGTATACAAGGTTTCTGTATTACCAAGTTTAAATATTTAATTAAACAAAAACTGTATAAAAAGGGTTACTATAATATAAATGAATACATGGTTGATAATAACCCCTGGGAATGAGGTGGTCGCTTCCAAGCTGTTTCTGAAATAAATTTTGTAAATATGTAGTTTGCAACCATTTAGTTATATTGTAAAATGTAAAAAAGGCCCGCTGGGTTTATTGCTGATTCTTCCCAGGACAAAGGTATTTTCCGAACCAGTGGTAAAGTAAAAAAATAACTTTCAATAAGAATAGGGTATTACACCCATTTTCAAAAAGTGTTCTAAATTAATCCCAGAGTGATAATGAACCACTACAATTTTTATATAAATTTTTTAAAACCGAATAGTGAGATAAAAATTACTTTTAATCTATCGTTTTAAATTTTCGCGTGAAAACGCTAGCCGCCATACTGTTCAACTCGTGACGTCACTGTCCTAGAATTTTGACAATTTTGCAAAGGAATAAGATACTTTTGAATGTTTAATAATGAGTTATCATCTATATCATTGCTGTGTTGTGCCTGATTGCAAAAAGACGAGCATAAGAACGCCGGGGAAGGGGAAGTTATGGATTAAAGTGCCTGTTCAATTAGGGAACATGAATAAAATAGGCGACTCACACGATAGGCAAATTGTATATTTAAAAGGAATAAAAAATACAAAATATTTGGTGGCGATCGGGTCGCGAGCTAGCGGCGAGTGCCGGTCTTAGGCGCGGTGGTGAGAAACCCCCACGCACTTCACATACTCCCCGCAAACACCGTCGGTGCTGTCGTAACGGCGCCGACATACTCCCGGCGCTGGAAAGCTTAACAGCTTTCAAGATCTTCCAACTCATCGGGCTTCGGTAGTAGGACGATTCTGTTTAGGGCGCGCCGCACAATTCCTCTTGCAGTGTCTATATCTGCGACGCGTGTCAATCCGTCAGATCCCGTGAAGAGTTTTCTTACACGTCCGAGACGCCAATAGAGCGGTGGAGCGTTTTCCTCTTTCAAGAGGACTAGGTCGTCAATTTGTAGGCTCTCTTTGGACTTCGTGCGCCACTTCGTCCTCAACTGCAGCTCCGCAATGTACTCGTGGCTCCAGCGTCGCCAAAAGTGTTGCTTAAACTGCTCGATGCGCTGGAATCTGTCGAGATGATTGGCATTAGCGGATTGTAGACACGGAGATGGCAGCGAGCTTAGTGGTCTACCAATTAAAAAGTGGCCCGGAGTTAAGGGATAATAGTCAGTGGGAGAGGAACTTAATGGACATAGGGGGCGGCTATTTAGGATACATTCTATTTGTGTGAACAAAGATGACAATACCTCATAGGTTAGGTGCGTAGTCCCTAATATCCTAGCCAGGTGGAATTTGGCTGACTTTACCCCGGCCTCCATCAAACCATTGAAGTGAGGAGCGTATGCAGGCGAAAAACAAAATTCAACGCCTTCGTTAGCGGCAAAATTAGCGATAGTTTTGGCATTAATTTCAAAAAACTCTTTAAGTTCCTTTGAAGCAGCTACAAAGTTTCCACCATTGTCGCAGAATATCTGCTTTGGTAGCCCTCTCCGTGAAACAAAGCGTCTCAAAGTTAATATAAAAGCATCCTTGGACAGCTCACTAACAGCCTCCAAATGGATGTACTTATACCTAAAACATATGAAAATACACAAATAACATTTTGTAATTTTACAACCACGACCTTTGCGATCCGTGACCATAAATGGCCCAGCGAAATCAGTCCCTACTGTAATAAAAGGAAAGTCAGGCATTAGTCTTTGAGCAGTTAGGTTGCCCATTATGTTTTTCATAGACTGACCCTTAAAACGCCTACATACGGTGCAATTATGCACAGTACGTCTAGCCAGACTTCTTCCACTAATGGGCCAAAAACGCGTTCTAATAGAAGCCAGTAAGGCTTGGGGCCCTAGATGTAGAAGCCGTACGTGTTCTTGTTGGAATAAAAGTTGAGTAAAATGGTGTTTAGAGCTTAACAACATGGGATGCTTCATATCGAAACTATATTCAGAAGCCTGAATTCGACCACCTACTCTTATCACTCCTTTATGTAAAAATGGATTAAGTGCCGAAATGTGCGACTTAGGACTTAGGGAATTTCCTTTTAATAATAAATCGTATTCTTTAGGGAATGCCTCTAATTGGGAAATATACACTAATGAATTAAGAGTTTTATTGAGCTCGGCGGTAGTTAAGGAACCTGTAATTTTAGTTTTAGAATTTTTACAGTTATTAATAAATCTATGTACATAGGCTAAAATGTGTTGTAATTGTTTTAATTTAGAATATTTGTTAAAGTTAATAGTTGATTGATAATTATCACAAATAGCAACTGGATGTGCTTTAACTTCCGGCAAATTCTTCATCTCAATAATAGTCTGCGACTGCATAGAAGGCTACTCGGACTCTGGCAACGATAAAAACTTAGGTCCATACCACCACATATCACATGCAGCGATCTGTTGTGGGTTCACGCCACGGGATAGCAGGTCAGCTGGGTTGTGTTCTGTAAGAACGTGGTGCCATGAATTTGCGTCAGTCAACTCTCTAATGGCGGCGACTCTGTTGGCAACGAATGCCTTCAAGTTAGAAGAACCGCAGCGCAACCAACTAAGAACTACGCTCGAGTCAGTCCAATAGACATGACGCGATATTTTACGTCGCAAGGCTTTGGTCACAGATGAGCTCATTTCAGCTGCCAGAAGAGCACCTGAAAGCTCCAAACGAGGAATTGTAATAGGGCTGGATGCTGGGGCAACGCGAGATTTCGCACATAAAAGTTGGACATGTATTTGTCCTTCTTTATTTGTAGAGCGAAGGTACAAACATGCACCATAGGCGCGTTGCGATGCATCGCAAAAACAGTGGATTTCAGCAGAGACTGGATATTCTATTGATACCCATCTAGGTATATTTAGTGAAAAAAGGCATTTAAGTCCATCAACAAAAGGTCTCCAGACATCGACAATATCCTTTGGAGCGGGCTCATCCCAGTCCAATTTGAGAGACCATAAGGTCTGAATTAAAATTTTGGGAACGATAGTGGACAAGGATAGGAGGACCAAGGGATCGAAGATCTTGAAAGTTGAAGAAAGTGCCAACTGATTTAAATATGAGAAATACTTGGTTAAAACTGGCAAGAAGAGACCCGAAGGCATTGTCTACAAAATCTAAACTATACTTCTGTGAAGATCACTCTGATGTAAGTATGACTTATATTTAACTATCGATTAAACAAAACAAAACATCATGACATGATAGGTAGTCAAATTTTGTAATAGATTAGGTTCATTGCTCGTCTGTCCCGCGTCCCGCCTTTTGTGGGCCATTTTGATAGCCCTTGCAAGTGCAGTGCAGTGTTTTACTTAATTCCTGTTTTCTTCTATTATGGGAATAAAGACATGGTTTGTACTCAGACCAAATAAAAAAGTGACTTTTTATTTCGTCTGAGGGTTTGTATAAAAAAATATAACAAAAAGTTTTTCTCACCTAAGCTTATATTATAATATCTATAACATTAGTGCTAAAAGCAAAGTAATAAACTCGCTTTTACAAATCCGTCTTCCATGACGCCTTTTCAATAAAATTTGGAATAAAAGTCAACAATCGTAATGATAACTTGAAAAATTTCGAAATTAACTAGTTAGTACACAGCACATAACCTATTTCTTTGACCTAGTGACGTCACGACGCTATCTAATATGGCGGACATCATTTTGCAGATTTGAGGCACAGCTAAAAAAATTATTCTTTAAATTGAAATATAAAATTTATAATGCATTTTTATAAATAGAAATCAATATTTCTCGTTTACTTGTTACAAAATCTATCATAAATATTTATTCTTTGACTTATTTTTACATGGTGTAAAATACCCTTATTACTTGTAACCAATATTGAATAAAAATAATTCTATTCTATCGATATACTCAGTAGGAGCCTCTAAAAAAAAAAAGAAAATAAAAAAAATTTAAATCATGGGTATATACTTTATAGCGCTATCTTTGACCCAACGCCATTTTGCTACCGACTTAAATAGAAGGAGATACTCAATTCGACTGTATGATTTTTTTATGAGTTACTTCATAACTTCTTTCTGGGTGAACTGATTTCGATGATTCTTTTTTTTGCTGGTACTTCACATGTGGTTCTATATAAATTTGATCAAGGTCTGACGGTTGTACATACAAAATATTAACATTTTAAATTATTGTTGAAAACAACTTCGCCATAACGTTCACTATAAATAGTATATCGAAATTGTTACGAAGCAAAATATAAGCAAATAACTTTTAAAAACAGTGAAATTTCTTACATTTATATAAAAAAACTAACAAAAAACTATTTTGTACTTACTTAATTTTTTTTTATTTGTAGTTGCCTCTTACACTCACGCGGTAAAAGAAATAGAAATAAAGTATGTGACGTAAACGCGACGCGTAGGTAAAGGCGGAAACTCGTCATTTGAAGTAAATTCTCTTAATTTAGAGATGCGTAACTTAGTAACTAAAGTAATTCTAATAAAATTTTCGTTGTATAATTCTTATAAATAATATTTAAAAAAGAATTGTTCTGAGCACTCTTAACTATGATTCTGATTACACCTAGTGATTATATACTCCTTGGTTTTGAGGGGTCCTTTTCAAATATTACCATAGTCTTTGGAGCGTTCTATAAAGGTGACCTTGGATTATCTCATGTGTAAGTCCAGAACTTGACAGATTAATGTATTTGTTGTAACACATATTATATATACATTTTTTCCTGTATATAATATTTAATAATGCCAAATCTCACTCTTCCGTGTGCGAATATGCTTAAAAACATAGAGATTTATATACACAGGTTGGATTTGCCTGCGAGTCCGTTCGCACGTAAGCGGTGGTTGCGATGAGTCTGCGGAGGCGCGCACGCTGGCCGGCAGCTGGAGCGAGCCCAGCCACGTGCGCGAGTGGACGCTCTCGCGCAGCCGCGACCACTTCCTGCAGCTGGACGACATGCTGCACAGGTGCACACGCACACATACACACACAGACACACGTACACACGTAGAGCCCCGCCACGTGCGCGAGTGGACGCTCTCGCGCAGCCGCGACCACTTCCTGCAGCTGGACGACATGCTGCACAGGTGCACACGCACACATACACACACAGACACACGTACACACGTAGAGCCCCGCCACGTGCGCGAGTGGACGCTCTCGCGCAGCCGCGACCACTTCCTGCAGCTGGACGACATGCTGCACAGGTGCACACGCACACATACACACACAGACACACGTACACACGTAGAGCCCCGCCACGTGCGCGAGTGGACGCTCTCGCGCAGCCGCGACCACTTCCTGCAGCTGGACGACATGCTGCACAGGTGCACACGCACACATACACACACAGACACACGTACACACGTAGAGCCCCGCCACGTGCGCGAGTGGACGCTCTCGCGCAGCCGCGACCACTTCCTGCAGCTGGACGACATGCTGCACAGGTGCACACGCACACATACACACACAGACACACGTACACACGTAGAGCCCCGCCACGTGCGCGAGTGGACGCTCTCGCGCAGCCGCGACCACTTCCTGCAGCTGGACGACATGCTGCACAGGTGCACACGCACACATACACACACAGACACACGTACACACGTACACACGTAGAGCCCCGCCACGTGCGCGAGTGGACGCTCTCGCGCAGCCGCGACCACTTCCTGCAGCTGGACGACATGCTGCACAGGTGCACACGCACACATACACACACAGACACACGTACACACGTAGAGCCCCGCCACGTGCGCGAGTGGTCGCTCTCGCGCAGCCGCGACCACTTCCTGCAGCTGGACGACATGCTGCACAGGTGCACACGCACACATACACACACAGACACACGTACACACGTAGAGCCCCGCCACGTGCGCGAGTGGACGCTCTCACGCAGCCCCGACCACTTCCTGCAGCTGGACGACATGCTGCACAGGTGCACACGCACACATACACACACAGACACACATACACACGTAGAGCCCCGCCACGTGCGCGAGTGGACGCTCTCGCGCAGCCGCGACCACTTCCTGCAGCTGGACGACATGCTGCACAGGTGCACACGCACACATACACACACAGACACACGTACACACGTAGAGCCCCGCCACGTGCGCGAGTGGACGCTCTCGCGCAGCCGCGACCACTTCCTGCAGCTGGACGACATGCTGCACAGGTGCACACGCACACATACACACACAGACACACGTACACACGTAGAGCCCCGTCACGTGCGCGAGTGGACGCTCTCGCGCAGCCGCGACCACTTCCTGCAACTGGACGACATGCTGCTCAGGTGCACACGCACACATACACACACAGACACACGTACACACGTAGAGCCCCGCCACGTGCGCGAGTGGACGCTCTCGCGCAGCCGCGACCACTTCCTGCAGCTGGACGACATGCTGCACAGGTGCACACGCACACATACACACACAGACACAGGTACACACGTAGAGCCCCGCCACGTGCGCGAGTGGACGCTCTCGCGCAGCCGCGACCACTTCCTGCAGCTGGACGACATGCTGCACAGGTGCACACGCACACATACACACACAGACACACGTACACACGTAGAGCCCCGCCACGTGCGCGAGTGGACGCTCTCGCGCAGCCGCGACCACTTCCTGCAGCTGGACGACATGCTGCACAGGTGCACACGCACACATACACACACAGACACACGTACACACGTAGAGCCCCGTCACGTGCGCGAGTGGACGCTCTCGCGCAGCCGCGACCACTTCCTGCAGCTGGACGACATGCTGCACAGGTGCACACGCACACATACACACACAGACACACGTACACACGTAGAGCCCCGTCAGGTGCGCGAGTGGACGCTCTCGCGCAGCCGCGACCACTTCCTGCAGCTGGACGACATGCTGCACAGGTGCACATGCACACATACACACACAGACACGTACGTACACACGTAGAGCCCATTCGTGTGTGTGTGTCATTCTAATTTATGTTAATGGTATCTTATTTTCAGATGCATCTACGACCGCAAAGTGTCGGGTCTGCCAAACTTGTCGGAGGAGTTACGGTCACCGTGTGATGACTTGCACTACCAGCAGCTGATCGGCGACTATGTACACCATCTCTCTATCATCGCAGATGATTCCATAAACTGTGGACCTGTGCTTAACTGGTTGCAAATGGACAACAAGGGTAAACAAGATCTGGCGTAATTGTAAAAAGTTCTTATCGCGTATGGTCGAAGTTCGACCATTTCATTGATTAGTTTTTTATGGAAGAATCATTTGCGTGTGTTATTTCACCTCCCTTAATTGCATACACGTATTTTTTTTTTTGTGTATATCTATAGTATCTTTTGAATGATATGAGTTTATGTAATTTTACAATTATATTTATTAAAATGAGCTTATCACAATTCAGGATCACATTGCAGGGTTTCTGTTTTGTTTGTCAGACAACCATATTTCATAATGGATTTATGTGTTAGAGCTATGCTGTAGCTATATTAGGTATGATTGTAGCACGATTGGGTCTGTTCGACCGGGGAAGGACCACACTCTCATGCTGGGGCCACAGTAACGAGAAACGTCAATGCCCATAAACGCAACAAATGCGATAAAGTGAGTGGCCACACTTGGAACGGTCAACGTCATTTCAATTTCAATGCCGTTGAACGGCGTTAAAATTAGCGTTAATTTTACTTGAATATATATTTTTATATTAATATATTTTATTATATATAAATTCTTATATATGAATATATTTTATCATACTATATTTATTTAAATGAATTCTATAATAACCCATTATTAAGCTTTCCTTTTTCTTTTAAATTTCTACGATAGTTGTTTTAAAAGGTAATAATTGCATTATTCATAGCCAAGCATCATTTTGCGATGTACGATTATTAACTCTTTGGAGTCTCGAATGCCACAAACATAGCTATGTTTGCAGAATCTCAAACGTAAGAATTTTTTTCATTATTCCACTCCATAGCCATACGTGCGATCTCGTTGCGCCCACCGTGCGCAATGAGACAAACGTAGTGTGGCCGCTTCAACGCGTTAATTCGTGCGTAAATCTCTTTGATGTACCGCCACTCGAGTTATCGTCCAGCGGCAAACGGCATTAACAATGCCGTTGAGAAATTATCGCGTTAAGTGGTGGCCACACCTACATTCAACGCCCATCAACGCGATAATTAACGGCATTTCTCGTTAGTTTAGCCCGGGCATTAAAGAATGTCAGCGTAAAATGCAGCTTAACACTGCTGTGTTTCGTATGGTGAGTATAGAGAACCGGAGACCCTTTTTACTGGAAAAGAGGCATTCCATCATAGTCCTCACGGGTGACAACGCGTCTGCATTTTGATTCGTCATCGAGGATAGATGTAGATGTCTATGGGCCACAGTAACCACTTACCATCATGTGGACTGTGTGCTCGTTTGTCACCCTATCCTATAAAAAAATATTATGATTGTAGCACGAATGGGTTTGCTCGACGGAGGAATGAAGCTGCTATTTTACGCTCGTGTTCTGCGTGATACGAGCGTAAAATAGCAGTTAATACTGCTGTATTTTGTATGGTGATTGTAGAGAACCGAGTACTTTTTTTTACTAGATCTCACCTAGTTCTCAGGAGTGACAAACGCATCTACATTTTGATTTTAGTCAAGGATAGACGTACATGTTTATAGGTCACAGTATTCGCTTAGCAGCAGGTGAACTGTGTGTTCATTTGTCACCCTTATTCTATAAAAAATGTATTAAACATATTTAAATGTACTTTGTACGATGTGAATTTTTTTTTCAAGCAATTGTTTTTTTATCAGGGCACAAGTTACTAGTAGCTAATGAAGATTCAAGCTCGATCAACACGCCGGCCGTGGCCGCTGCTTATTCCGTTCGAAAATATGTTTCACAGGCAAGTAGAACTGTGATGAAAAAAACATTATTCACTAAATCATCCGGCTCAAAAGACCAAATGAAACTTTTTCTAGTCATTGTATAGACATTCCGTGCGGGATTCAAACTCGCTATCCTGCATTATTGAAGCTAGTCAATTATCCACTCCGCCACCGAGCCTTCAATTCTAAATGATGTTATAGTGTCTTGTGATGAAATATGTATCATAATTGTACATACTTAGGTAATAAAATAAAATTAGAAGTATTATTTGTAAAAGAACCAGATTTTGTGACACTACTAGAAGTTGCAAATGCAAATTATACAACGTAGTTACTTATTAATTATGGTTTCATCTACGCAGTTGCTACCTAACTAAATGTAAGAACAAGAGGAAATTATTAAAATATTATAATACTCAGTCTCCACTTCTTCCATCCTTGAATATGCTGAAATTTGCTTTGTTGACATTACCGAAGAGTAGCTTAATATGCTTGAGCGCATTCTGAATGTATGTATTACATGTATATTTGAGCTCCGCTATTATGATCACGTCTCTGAATTTCGCAAAAGGCCGGCAACGCATCTGCAATTCCCTCCCTGGTGTTGCAGTTGTTCATGGGCGGCGGTAGTCACTTACCATCAGGTGAGCCGCATGCTCGTTTGTCCCCTCTCCTATAAAAAAAAATAGCTCAAATGGCTCCCGATTTCCCTTCGCAGAAATACTTATATTCTGTATGCTTTGTATGGCGTGCTGTTTAATCCTTTCATCCCTCATTACTTAAAATATTGTTTCCAGTATCTTTCCTCACCCATCATCGGATTTTTTAAGTCCTCAGTCCATCTCTCTCTCTCTAATTTGTACACTCTTCCTCCTTTTTTAAGAAATCCTTTACTGTGAATTTTGTGCATTTGTGGAATTCTTAACTCCTCCATATCTGTCGTGATAAAACTCTTCATATTTTCAAGTCTTCATAAAGCGCACTGCATAGAACGCTAATATATAAATTATCTTTTCATACACTTTTCATTTCTATACTTGACTAGTAACATGTATACTTATCTATGTTTATATGTATATTACATACATATTTATCTTTGTTTTTTTTCGTATACCCCATTTTATTTTAATCATTTTCGATTTAGATGAAACTTGGTCCCTGGGAAGCCAATAGAGGATAGCCTTGATCGCGGAAATCATCCCTAAAGAGGGTTATGGAAATTACTATGAAAGGGAGATTATTGATGGATCACCTATGGTTTAAAGTATAATATCTACGCCTACGAAGTCGCTGGCAAAAGCCAGTTAAGAATAATAATAATAATAAAGAGTTTTATTTGTCTCAATTCACACATGGTAGTTAAAAGTGTACAAAAAAATTATCACAAACTTATTTAGCAACATACTTAAGTAAAAACATACATTAAAAAAAGAGACAAATTGGCCTGCGATTCAGTTACGTGGTGATTTGAGGTCACCGCTGGTATTCTGCCACAGCCAACTTTTAAAAATCACAGTATCTTAACCTAATCTTGGTATTGCCACAGCCAACTTTTAAAAATCACAGTATCTTAACCTAATCTTGGCATTGACGTGAAACAACGTAAAGAAAAGACTGACATTTATAAACATATATGCTATGTAAATCGGCAAATTTATATAATATGATACTTGATACCTATCTCCAATTTTTGTTGTTCAAGTAACCATACTTTGCATTTCTTTCTAAATGATTTTACATTCACGATCTCCTGTAAAGGAGGAGGTATATTATTCCAAATTTTGGAGGCAGCATATTTGAAACATCCCTTCGCTTTAATATGCTTAAAAATTGGAAGTATATATAATAGTTTACCCCTTTGTTTCAAACGTGTTATTTGACATTTTGGAGATAATTTTTCATATAAATAATGAGGAGATTGCGAATTATTTAACGAGTGTACGAAACAAGCATGTTTTAGTTTTCTGGTGCAACCCATATTATTTAAAATATTATTTTTGAGTAGATAAGGAGTTATGTGGTTAGTCTTAGGTATATCAAAACAATAACGCATACACGCATTTTGAACCCTTTGTATTCTTCCTATAGTTTTCTGTGAAAGGCAAGGACTGTAGTCGAAGTCGCAATAATGTAAATGTGACAAGACTAGACTCTTGCAAAGACGGAGCCGGATATTTGGTTTTAGAAAAGAACGAATTTTGTAAAGAGATTTTAAAGATCCAAAACATTTTCCTATTTTTTAAAGATCCAACACATTTTTCATTTTAGAATAATTAAATATGTGTCGGTAACAACTTGTGTTTGTTCACAGGCTCGTGACGAAATAAGCTTCGACGTAGGCGACATGATATCCATCATTGATATGCCCGGTAAGTTTATTCCGAGGTGTATGGAGCACAGTTGCAGTGTAGAAACGTGTGTGTGCAATGTTAAAGCAGCGTGTGTGGTGGCAGGGCCGCAGGAGTCGGTGTGGTGGCGCGGCAAGCGCGGGTTCCGCGTGGGCTTCTTCCCGCGCCACTGCGTCGCCGTCATCGGCGACAAGGTGCCGCGCCACATGACGCAGCCGCCGCCCATCGTCGGGTCAGTCCGCACCACTTCCACACCACTTCCACATCACTACCTTCCGATCAATCATTCAACAAATATTTACTTCATAAATCAATATTTTCTTTCATATATTATAAATTATTGAATATTGTATTCATAAATTAATTAATATTGCGTACATAAATTAATTAATGTATATTTTGTTCATAATTAAATAAATGAATATTCCGTTCATAAATAAATGAATGAATATTTAATTCATAAATGAATTCGTTAATGAACATTTTATTTATTAATGAATGGATGAATAAATGTTAATCCGTATGAATTAAAATAACGACCGCTGCCCCGTGGCGCAGTGACTTAACAATGAGTTGCAGCGCTCTGGGCCATGTGTTCGAATGCTGTTGACGATGTTTTTCTTTTATTTCTTCAGGTCAGTGGCAGTAGCACCTATAAAACCAGTGCTTCGGAAGCACGGCAAGCTGATTTCCCTTTTTCGAAGCTTTATCCTTTCCCGACCATCGAGGAGGAGTCTCAAGCAGCAGGGCATTTTAAAGGAGAGAGTCTTTGGTTGTGATCTAGGGGAACATCTGCTTAATTGTGGTCATGATGGTAAGTAGTAGGTGGTAATGTTAAATATAACTTAAGAGCATATCTAGGCGGCGTTTAGTTCATACAAACATATTCCTTGTTTTCTCCTTTGATAATGATACGAAAGCAAATGTTTTTTTGAGACTTTCTAAAACTAATAAAAACTGCCCAACTATGTGGCCGTTACTAGATTAAAGTAAACGAATTCAACAAACAAAAAATTAAGAAAATTATGTAGACAACCACAGTGCTTTTAATATTGTTCTTGAAAAAACTTATAATCGGTGCAATATAGGGAGTTGGAAGCAGGGTAATAAGAGATGAAGATTTCGTATTTTTTTTATCAATAATCAAAATGTCAATATCTACAACTACCTACTATAATTCACGTTGTCTGTGTGGTATATGTGTAAAAACTATGTAATACATAATATTTGCGTATTATAAGGAATATGCAATCCATATGTACTTAATATAAATGGAAAGGAAAAAATGAATATTGATTGACTGAGTAGATTTGTTCATTAGTCCGATAAGGGGCGGTATAACTATCTCGTTTGCACAAGACGTAGAAAATACTCGGAGCGGTATCAGACAGCGTGAGAGGTACATCTCGTGTTTGTTTATCCGCCCGCCAATCATAACGGTTAAAACAAATCCTCCTTAAAACGGGAGAGTCCCATGCATAAGTAGACGTGTACGTGTTACGTCTGGTTATCACAAGACGCAAAATACTCATAATGGTATCGGGTGGTGTGAGTAGTGCGAATATCTAGTGTTTGTTTATTCGCCTGCCTAGCGTGACGGTTAAAGCAAATTCCTCATAAAACAGGAGACTTGTAGACGCAATTTAAACAAATCCCTCTTAAATTGGGAGTCTCATTTCGAGCGTATGCTGACATGTACGTGCACGAGTGCGTATGCGTGTCATTAACGCCAATCTATTTCAAATTAGGAGAATCTCATGTTGAGCACATGTGCATGTGCGTATACCGGGTGTTAGTGAAACGCTCCCGAAAACGAAGACAGACGATAGTACTAACGATACCTTTGATGATGCGTCAGAAAGAAAATCGATCCCGACGAAAAAAAAATCATCTTTTCACAACGTTTTATTAACTTTATTCACGATCCATCATGTTAGTACAGCTAAATGAAACGATAATTAATTAAAAATCGCGATCAGTCGTTTTGCTTATTAAATTCTTGTTGTTACGTTTTGTGTTTCTTGTTTTGTTTTAATAATGCCTAACGCGTAGGTACGTTTATAGAGCTCTAGAATACGGCAACATGTTAATGTGCTTTGGAGAACGTCATAAGGCCACGGAGGATTTAGATCGGTAAGCTGTTTCATACCTAATTTTTTTTTAAATAACTTAGTACTGAACTCATCTGAATAGGTGCATAACTGAATACATCAGAATAATAAACATACCACCTACACGATGGATAAAAAAGCATGACTCTAACCTTGTTAATTTCATTTAAGTAATTTTTTCATTAGCGGGGAATCGAACTAACATGATGAAGCGTGAATAAAGCTAATAAAAAGTTGTGATAAGATAATTTAAATAAAATTAATTTTACGGATTTTATCGCGTATATTAACTTATTTTATATTCTCGACGTTTCGGGCATTTTACAGCACCCATGGTCACGGGGGGGACTGAGGTATATGACGTCCCAATGTCATACTTAACCACGGCTACCTCCAGATTAAAAAAATATTAATTGTTGTTCCGACCTACGCAGTATGAACTTACAGTATCTTGAAGTCTTGCAGTTGTATGTTTGGGTTGGGATTTAATTTTATTAATTATGGGATTCATGTTCTTTAACGGCGAACACATAGCTGATGTGAAGAATCGACGCTCCGGGAAGTCTGCAGTCTGTGAACACGTACAGGATCGCCCCCGTCACCACATAAGATTTCATAGACCACAAATCCTCGCTAAAGAACACCGATTCCTTCCAAGGATGATTCGCGAGGCTATTGAAATCAAAAAACATCCTAATTTCAATAGAGAAGATGGCTGGGTGCTACCACCTGCTTGGGATCCCATAATTAATAAAATTAAATCCCAACCCAGGCACACAACTGCAAGACTTCAAGATACTGTAAGTTCATACTGCGTAGATCGGAACAACAATTAATAATTTTTAATCTGGATGTAGCCGTGGCTATGCCATTGGGACGTCATACACCTCAGTCCCCCCCCCCCCCCCTCCGTGAACATAGGTGCTGTAAAGTGCTTGAAACGTCGGGAATATAAAATAAGTTAATATACGCGATAAAATCCGTAAAATTAGTGTTAGTTAAATGTGTGATGTTCGCGTAAATATAAGAAATCATTATGTGATAGATGATTTTTTTTCGTCTGGTTCGATTTTCTTTCTGACCCATCATCAAAGGTATCGTTAATACTATCGTCTGTCTTCGTTTTCGGGAGCGTTTCACTAACACCCGATATAGGTGCGTGTGTACGTTTACGTGTACGTGAGTGTGCGTCCGTGTCCATATTCGTGTGTGCTTGTACACTTGTACGTGCACGTGTGCGCTTATAAGTGAGTGTGTGTCCGTGTGCGTGCGTATGAACGTATTCGTGTACTTGAAGGTGTGCATGTAAGTATACCTGTGTGCGTGTACGTGTACCTATACGTGAGTGCGCGTGTACGTGAGCGTGTCGGTGCGCGCTGCGCAGTGCCGCAGGTGCTGACGGAGTGCGCGGCGGCGATCGAGCGGCGCGGCGCCGTGGACGGCGTGTACCGGCTGTCAGGCGGCGCCGCGCTCACGCAGCGCCTGCGCGCCGCCTTCGACGCGCACCAGCGCCCCGACCTGCGCCCGCCGCTGCAGCGCGACCCGCACGCGCTCGCCAGCCTGCTCAAGATGTACTTCCGGTAGGTGCACCGCACGTACACACCCACACGCACACATACAGTATATACATTACCTTCGACGCGCACCAGCGCCCCGACCTGCGCCCGCCGCTGCAGCGCGACCCGCACGCGCTCGCCAGCCTGCTCAAGATGTACTTCCGGTAGGTGCACCGCACGTACACACCCACACGCACACATACAGTATATACATTACCTTCGACGCGCACCAGCGCCCCGACCTGCGCCCGCCGCTGCAGCGCGACCCGCACGCGCTCGCCAGCCTGCTCAAGATGTACTTCCGGTAGGTGCACCGCACGTACACACCCACACGCACACATACAGTATATACATTACCTTCGACGCGCCCCAGCGCCCCGACCTGCGGCCGCCGCTGCAGCGCGACCCGCACGCGCTCGCCAGCCTGCTCAAGATGTACTTCCGGTAGGTGCACCGCACGTACACACCCACACCCACACCCACACCCACACGCACACATACAGTATATACATTACCTTCGACGCGCACCAGCGCCCCGA
The DNA here is from genome assembly GCA_033319125.1 of Parnassius glacialis. Lineage (NCBI taxonomy): Eukaryota > Metazoa > Arthropoda > Insecta > Lepidoptera > Papilionidae > Parnassius > Parnassius glacialis. The sequence continues at coordinate 2,783,998 of JAVANC010000002.1, read as the reverse complement.
CCTGCGGCCGCCGCTGCAGCGCGACCCGCACGCGCTCGCCAGCCTGCTCAAGATGTACTTCCGGTAGGTGCACCGCACGTACACACCCACACGCACACATACAGTATATACATTACCTTCGACGCGCACCAGCGCCCCGACCTGCGGCCGCCGCTGCAGCGCGACCCGCACGCGCTCGCCAGCCTGCTCAAGATGTACTTCCGGTAGGTGCACCGCACGTACACACCCACACGCACACATACAGTATATACATTACCTTCGACGCGCACCAGCGCCCCGACCTGCGGCCGCCGCTGCAGCGCGACCCGCACGCGCTCGCCAGCCTGCTCAAGATGTACTTCCGGTAGGTGCACCGCACGTACACACCCACACGCACACATACAGTATATACATTACCTTCGACGCGCACCAGCGCCCCGACCTGCGCCCGCCGCTGCAGCGCGACCCGCACGCGCTCGCCAGCCTGCTCAAGATGTACTTCCGGTAGGTGCACCGCACGTACACACCCACACGCACACATACAGTATATACATTACCTTCGACGCGCCCCAGCGCCCCGACCTGCGGCCGCCGCTGCAGCGCGACCCGCACGCGCTCGCCAGCCTGCTCAAGATGTACTTCCGGTAGGTGCACCGCACGTACACACCCACACCCACACCCACACCCACACGCACACATACAGTATATACATTACCTTCGACGCGCACCAGCGCCCCGACCTGCGGCCGCCGCTGCAGCGCGACCCGCACGCGCTAGCCAGCCTGCTCAAGATGTACTTCCGGTAGGTGCACCGCACGTACACACCCACACGCACACATACAGTATATACATTACCTTCGACGCGCACCAGCGCCCCGACCTGCGGCCGCCGCTGCAGCGCGACCCGCACGCGCTCGCCAGCCTGCTCAAGATGTACTTCCGGTAGGTGCACCGCACGTACACACCCACACGCACACATACAGTATATACATTACCTTCGACGCGCACCAGCGCCCCGACCTGCGGCCGCCGCTGCAGCGCGACCCGCACGCGCTCGCCAGCCTGCTCAAGATGTACTTCCGGTAGGTGCACCGCACGTACACACCCACACGCACACCCACACCCACACGCACACATACAGTATATACATTACCTTCGACGCGCACCAGCGCCCCGACCTGCGGCCGCCGCTGCAGCGCGACCCGCACGCGCTCGCCAGCCTGCTCAAGATGTACTTCCGGTAGGTGCACCGCACGTACACACCCACACGCACACATACAGTATATACATTACCTTCGACGCGCACCAGCGCCCCGACCTGCGGCCGCCGCTGCAGCGCGACCCGCACGCGCTCGCCAGCCTGCTCAAGATGTACTTCCGGTAGGTGCACCGCACGTACACACCCACACCCACACCCACACTCACACGCACACATACAGTATATACATTACCTTCGACGCGCACCAGCGCCCCGACCTGCGGCCGCCGCTGCAGCGCGACCCGCACGCGCTCGCCAGCCTGCTCAAGATGTACTTCCGGTAGGTGCACCGCACGTACACACCCACACGCACACATACAGTATATACATTACCTTCGACGCGCACCAGCGCCCCGACCTGCGGCCGCCGCTGCAGCGCGACCCGCACGCGCTCGCCAGCCTGCTCAAGATGTACTTCCGGTAGGTGCACCGCACGTACACACCCACACGCACACATACAGTATATACATTACCTTCGACGCGCACCAGCGCCCCGACCTGCGGCCGCCGCTGCAGCGCGACCCGCACGCGCTCGCCAGCCTGCTCAAGATGTACTTCCGGTAGGTGCACCGCACGTACACACCCACACGCACACATACAGTATATACATTACCTTCGACGCGCACCAGCGCCCCGACCTGCGCCCGCCGCTGCAGCGCGACCCGCACGCGCTCGCCAGCCTGCTCAAGATGTACTTCCGGTAGGTGCACCGCACGTACACACCCACACGCACACATACAGTATATACATTACCTTCGACGCGCCCCAGCGCCCCGACCTGCGGCCGCCGCTGCAGCGCGACCCGCACGCGCTCGCCAGCCTGCTCAAGATGTACTTCCGGTAGGTGCACCGCACGTACACACCCACACCCACACCCACACCCACACGCACACATACAGTATATACATTACCTTCGACGCGCACCAGCGCCCCGACCTGCGGCCGCCGCTGCAGCGCGACCCGCACGCGCTCGCCAGCCTGCTCAAGATGTACTTCCGGTAGGTGCACCGCACGTACACACCCACACGCACACATACAGTATATACATTACCTTCGACGCGCACCAGCGCCCCGACCTGCGGCCGCCGCTGCAGCGCGACCCGCACGCGCTCGCCAGCCTGCTCAAGATGTACTTCCGGTAGGTGCACCGCACGTACACACCCACACCCACACCCACACCCACACGCACACATACAGTATATACATTACCTTCGACGCGCACCAGCGCCCCGACCTGCGGCCGCCGCTGCAGCGCGACCCGCACGCGCTCGCCAGCCTGCTCAAGATGTACTTCCGGTAGGTGCACCGCACGTACACACCCACACGCACACATACAGTATATACATTACCTTCGACGCGCACCAGCGCCCCGACCTGCGCCCGCCGCTGCAGCGCGACCCGCACGCGCTCGCCAGCCTGCTCAAGATGTACTTCCGGTAGGTGCACCGCACGTACACACCCACACGCACACATACAGTATATACATTACCTTCGACGCGCACCAGCGCCCCGACCTGCGCCCGCCGCTGCAGCGCGACCCGCACGCGCTCGCCAGCCTGCTCAAGATGTACTTCCGGTAGGTGCACCGCACGTACACACCCACACGCACACATACAGTATATACATTACCTTCGACGCGCACCAGCGCCCCGACCTGCGCCCGCCGCTGCAGCGCGACCCGCACGCGCTCGCCAGCCTGCTCAAGATGTACTTCCGGTAGGTGCACCGCACGTACACACCCACACGCACACATACAGTATATACATTACCTTCGACGCGCACCAGCGCCCCGACCTGCGCCCGCCGCTGCAGCGCGACCCGCACGCGCTCGCCAGCCTGCTCAAGATGTACTTCCGGTAGGTGCACCGCACGTACACACCCACACGCACACATACAGTATATACATTACCTTCGACGCGCACCAGCGCCCCGACCTGCGGCCGCCGCTGCAGCGCGACCCGCACGCGCTCGCCAGCCTGCTCAAGATGTACTTCCGGTAGGTGCACCGCACGTACACACCCACACGCACACATACAGTATATACATTACCTTCGACGCGCACCAGCGCCCCGACCTGCGCCCGCCGCTGCAGCGCGACCCGCACGCGCTCGCCAGCCTGCTCAAGATGTACTTCCGGTAGGTGCACCGCACGTACACACCCACACGCACACATACAGTATATACATTACCTTCGACGCCCACCAGCACCCCGACCTGCGGCCGCCGCTGCAGCGCGACCCGCACGCGCTCGCCAGCCTGCTCAAGATGTACTTCCGGTAGGTGCACCGCACGTACACACCCACACCCACACATACAGTATATACATTACCTTCGACGCGCACCAGCGCCCCGACCTGTGCCCGCCGCTGCAGCGCGACCCGCACGCGCTCGCCAGCCTGCTCAAGATGTACTTCCGGTAGGTGCACCGCACGTACACACCCACACGCAGACATACAGTATATACATTACCTTCGACGCGCACCAGCGCCCCGACCTGCGGCCGCCGCTGCAGCGCGACCCGCACGCGCTCGCCAGCCTGCTCAAGATGTACTTCCGGTAGGTGCACCGCACGTACACACCCACACGCACACATACAGTATATACATTACCTTCGACGCGCACCAGCGCCCCGACCTGCGCCCGCCGCTGCAGCGCGACCCGCACGCGCTCGCCAGCCTGCTCAAGATGTACTTCCGGTAGGTGCACCGCACGTACACACCCACACCCACACCCACACGCACACATACAGTATATACATTACCTTCGACGCGCACCAGCGCCCCGACCTGCGCCCGCCGCTGCAGCGCGACCCGCACGCGCTCGCCAGCCTGCTCAAGATGTACTTCCGGTAGGTGCACCGCACGTACACACCCACACGCACACATACAGTATATACATTACCTTCGACGCGCACCAGCGCCCCGACCTGCGCCCGCCGCTGCAGCGCGACCCGCACGCGCTCGCCAGCCTGCTCAAGATGTACTTCCGGTAGGTGCACCGCACGTACACACCCACACGCACACATACAGTATATACATTACCTTCGACGCGCACAAGCGCCCCGACCTGCGCCCGCCGCTGCAGCGCGACCCGCACGCGCTCGCCAGCCTGCTCAAGATGTACTTCCGGTAGGTGCACCGCACGTACACACCCACACGCACACATACAGTATATACATTACCTTCGACGCGCACCAGCGCCCCGACCTGCGGCCGCCGCTGCAGCGCGACCCGCACGCGCTCGCCAGCCTGCTCAAGATGTACTTCCGGTAGGTGCACCGCACGTACACACCCACACGCACACATACAGTATATACATTACCTTCGACGCGCACCAGCGCCCCGACCTGCGCCCGCCGCTGCAGCGCGACCCGCACGCGCTCGCCAGCCTGCTCAAGATGTACTTCCGGTAGGTGCACCGCACGTACACACCCACACCCACACCCACACGCACACATACAGTATATACATTACCTTCGACGCGCACCAGCGCCCCGACCTGCGGCCGCCGCTGCAGCGCGACCCGCACGCGCTCGCCAGCCTGCTCAAGATGTACTTCCGGTAGGTGCACCGCACGTACACACCCACACGCACACATACAGTATATACATTACCTTCGACGCGCACCAGCGCCCCGACCTGCGCCCGCCGCTGCAGCGCGACCCGCACGCGCTCGCCAGCCTGCTCAAGATGTACTTCCGGTAGGTGCACCGCACGTACACACCCACACGCACACATACAGTATATACATTACCTTCGACGCGCCCCAGCGCCCCGACCTGCGGCCGCCGCTGCAGCGCGACCCGCACGCGCTCGCCAGCCTGCTCAAGATGTACTTCCGGTAGGTGCACCGCACGTACACACCCACACGCACACATACAGTATATACATTACCTTCGACGCCCACCAGCGCCCCGACCTGCGGCCGCCGCTGCAGCGCGACCCGCACGCGCTCGCCAGCCTGCTCAAGATGTACTTCCGGTAGGTGCACCGCACGTACACACCCACACGCACACATACAGTATATACATTACCTTCGACGCGCACCAGCGCCCCGACCTGCGCCCGCCGCTGCAGCGCGACCCGCACGCGCTCGCCAGCCTGCTCAAGATGTACTTCCGGTAGGTGCACCGCACGTACACACCCACACGCACACATACAGTATATACATTACCTTCGACGCGCCCCAGCGCCCCGACCTGCGGCCGCCGCTGCAGCGCGACCCGCACGCGCTCGCCAGCCTGCTCAAGATGTACTTCCGGTAGGTGCACCGCACGTACACACCCACACGCACACATACAGTATATACATTACCTTCGACGCCCACCAGCGTCCCGACCTGCGGCCGCCGCTGCAGCGCGACCCGCACGCGCTCGCCAGCCTGCTCAAGATGTACTTCCGGTAGGTGCACCGCACGTACACACCCACACGCACACATACAGTATATACATTACCTTCGACGCGCACCAGCGCCCCGACCTGTGCCCGCCGCTGCAGCGCGACCCGCACGCGCTCGCCAGCCTGCTCAAGATGTACTTCCGGTAGGTGCACCGCACGTACACACCCACACGCAGACATACAGTATATACATTACCTTCGACGCGCACCAGCGCCCCGACCTGCGGCCGCCGCTGCAGCGCGACCCGCACGCGCTCGCCAGCCTGCTCAAGATGTACTTCCGGTAGGTGCACCGCACGTACACACCCACACGCACACATACAGTATATACATTACCTTCGACGCGCACCAGCGCCCCGACCTGCGCCCGCCGCTGCAGCGCGACCCGCACGCGCTCGCCAGCCTGCTCAAGATGTACTTCCGGTAGGTGCACCGCACGTACACACCACACCCACACCCACACGCACACATACAGTATATACATTACCTTCGACGCGCACCAGCGCCCCGACCTGCGGCCGCCGCTGCAGCGCGACCCGCACGCGCTCGCCAGCCTGCCCAAGATGTACTTCCGGTAGGTGCACCGCACGTACACACCCACACGCACACATACAGTATATACATTACCTTCGACGCGCACCAGCGCCCCGACCTGCGGCCGCCGCTGCAGCGCGACCCGCACGCGCTCGCCAGCCTGCTCAAGATGTACTTCCGGTAGGTGCACCGCACGTACACACCCACACGCACACATACAGTATATACATTACCTTCGACGCGCACCAGCGCCCCGACCTGCGGCCGCCGCTGCAGCGCGACCCGCACGCGCTCGCCAGCCTGCTCAAGATGTACTTCCGGTAGGTGCACCGCACGTACACACCCACACGCACACCCACACCCACACGCACACATACAGTATATACATTACCTTCGACGCGCACCAGCGCCCCGACCTGCGGCCGCCGCTGCAGCGCGACCCGCACGCGCTCGCCAGCCTGCTCAAGATGTACTTCCGGTAGGTGCACCGCACGTACACACCCACACGCACACATACAGTATATACATTACCTTCGACGCGCACCAGCGCCCCGACCTGCGGCCGCCGCTGCAGCGCGACCCGCACGCGCTCGCCAGCCTGCTCAAGATGTACTTCCGGTAGGTGCACCGCACGTACACACCCACACGCACACATACAGTATATACATTACCTTCGACGCGCACCAGCGCCCCGACCTGCGGCCGCCGCTGCAGCGCGACCCGCACGCGCTCGCCAGCCTGCTCAAGATGTACTTCCGGTAGGTGCACCGCACGTACACACCCACACGCACACATACAGTATATACATTACCTTCGACGCGCACCAGCGCCCCGACCTGCGCCCGCCGCTGCAGCGCGACCCGCACGCGCTCGCCAGCCTGCTCAAGATGTACTTCCGGTAGGTGCACCGCACGTACACACCCACACGCACACATACAGTATATACATTACCTTCGACGCGCCCCAGCGCCCCGACCTGCGGCCGCCGCTGCAGCGCGACCCGCACGCGCTCGCCAGCCTGCTCAAGATGTACTTCCGGTAGGTGCACCGCACGTACACACCCACACCCACACCCACACCCACACGCACACATACAGTATATACATTACCTTCGACGCGCACCAGCGCCCCGACCTGCGGCCGCCGCTGCAGCGCGACCCGCACGCGCTCGCCAGCCTGCTCAAGATGTACTTCCGGTAGGTGCACCGCACGTACACACCCACACGCACACATACAGTATATACATTACCTTCGACGCGCACCAGCGCCCCGACCTGCGGCCGCCGCTGCAGCGCGACCCGCACGCGCTCGCCAGCCTGCTCAAGATGTACTTCCGGTAGGTGCACCGCACGTACACACCCACACCCACACCCACACCCACACGCACACATACAGTATATACATTACCTTCGACGCGCACCAGCGCCCCGACCTGCGGCCGCCGCTGCAGCGCGACCCGCACGCGCTCGCCAGCCTGCTCAAGATGTACTTCCGGTAGGTGCACCGCACGTACACACCCACACGCACACATACAGTATATACATTACCTTCGACGCGCACCAGCGCCCCGACCTGCGGCCGCCGCTGCAGCGCGACCCGCACGCGCTCGCCAGCCTGCTCAAGATGTACTTCCGGTAGGTGCACCGCACGTACACACCCACACGCACACATACAGTATATACATTACCTTCGACGCGCACCAGCGCCCCGACCTGCGCCCGCCGCTGCAGCGCGACCCGCACGCGCTCGCCAGCCTGCTCAAGATGTACTTCCGGTAGGTGCACCGCACGTACACACCCACACGCACACATACAGTATATACATTACCTTCGACGCGCACCAGCGCCCCGACCTGCGCCCGCCGCTGCAGCGCGACCCGCACGCGCTCGCCAGCCTGCTCAAGATGTACTTCCGGTAGGTGCACCGCACGTACACACCCACACGCACACATACAGTATATACATTACCTTCGACGCGCACCAGCGCCCCGACCTGCGGCCGCCGCTGCAGCGCGACCCGCACGCGCTCGCCAGCCTGCTCAAGATGTACTTCCGGTAGGTGCACCGCACGTACACACCCACACGCACACATACAGTATATACATTACCTTCGACGCGCACCAGCGCCCCGACCTGCGCCCGCCGCTGCAGCGCGACCCGCACGCGCTCGCCAGCCTGCTCAAGATGTACTTCCGGTAGGTGCACCGCACGTACACACCCACACGCACACATACAGTATATACATTACCTTCGACGCCCACCAGCACCCCGACCTGCGGCCGCCGCTGCAGCGCGACCCGCACGCGCTCGCCAGCCTGCTCAAGATGTACTTCCGGTAGGTGCACCGCACGTACACACCCACACCCACACATACAGTATATACATTACCTTCGACGCGCACCAGCGCCCCGACCTGTGCCCGCCGCTGCAGCGCGACCCGCACGCGCTCGCCAGCCTGCTCAAGATGTACTTCCGGTAGGTGCACCGCACGTACACACCCACACGCAGACATACAGTATATACATTACCTTCGACGCGCACCAGCGCCCCGACCTGCGGCCGCCGCTGCAGCGCGACCCGCACGCGCTCGCCAGCCTGCTCAAGATGTACTTCCGGTAGGTGCACCGCACGTACACACCCACACGCACACATACAGTATATACATTACCTTCGACGCGCACCAGCGCCCCGACCTGCGCCCGCCGCTGCAGCGCGACCCGCACGCGCTCGCCAGCCTGCTCAAGATGTACTTCCGGTAGGTGCACCGCACGTACACACCCACACCCACACCCACACGCACACATACAGTATATACATTACCTTCGACGCGCACCAGCGCCCCGACCTGCGCCCGCCGCTGCAGCGCGACCCGCACGCGCTCGCCAGCCTGCTCAAGATGTACTTCCGGTAGGTGCACCGCACGTACACACCCACACGCACACATACAGTATATACATTACCTTCGACGCGCACCAGCGCCCCGACCTGCGCCCGCCGCTGCAGCGCGACCCGCACGCGCTCGCCAGCCTGCTCAAGATGTACTTCCGGTAGGTGCACCGCACGTACACACCCACACGCACACATACAGTATATACATTACCTTCGACGCGCACAAGCGCCCCGACCTGCGCCCGCCGCTGCAGCGCGACCCGCACGCGCTCGCCAGCCTGCTCAAGATGTACTTCCGGTAGGTGCACCGCACGTACACACCCACACGCACACATACAGTATATACATTACCTTCGACGCGCACCAGCGCCCCGACCTGCGGCCGCCGCTGCAGCGCGACCCGCACGCGCTCGCCAGCCTGCTCAAGATGTACTTCCGGTAGGTGCACCGCACGTACACACCCACACGCACACATACAGTATATACATTACCTTCGACGCGCACCAGCGCCCCGACCTGCGCCCGCCGCTGCAGCGCGACCCGCACGCGCTCGCCAGCCTGCTCAAGATGTACTTCCGGTAGGTGCACCGCACGTACACACCCACACCCACACCCACACGCACACATACAGTATATACATTACCTTCGACGCGCACCAGCGCCCCGACCTGCGGCCGCCGCTGCAGCGCGACCCGCACGCGCTCGCCAGCCTGCTCAAGATGTACTTCCGGTAGGTGCACCGCACGTACACACCCACACGCACACATACAGTATATACATTACCTTCGACGCGCACCAGCGCCCCGACCTGCGCCCGCCGCTGCAGCGCGACCCGCACGCGCTCGCCAGCCTGCTCAAGATGTACTTCCGGTAGGTGCACCGCACGTACACACCCACACGCACACATACAGTATATACATTACCTTCGACGCGCCCCAGCGCCCCGACCTGCGGCCGCCGCTGCAGCGCGACCCGCACGCGCTCGCCAGCCTGCTCAAGATGTACTTCCGGTAGGTGCACCGCACGTACACACCCACACGCACACATACAGTATATACATTACCTTCGACGCCCACCAGCGCCCCGACCTGCGGCCGCCGCTGCAGCGCGACCCGCACGCGCTCGCCAGCCTGCTCAAGATGTACTTCCGGTAGGTGCACCGCACGTACACACCCACACGCACACATACAGTATATACATTACCTTCGACGCGCACCAGCGCCCCGACCTGCGCCCGCCGCTGCAGCGCGACCCGCACGCGCTCGCCAGCCTGCTCAAGATGTACTTCCGGTAGGTGCACCGCACGTACACACCCACACGCACACATACAGTATATACATTACCTTCGACGCGCCCCAGCGCCCCGACCTGCGGCCGCCGCTGCAGCGCGACCCGCACGCGCTCGCCAGCCTGCTCAAGATGTACTTCCGGTAGGTGCACCGCACGTACACACCCACACGCACACATACAGTATATACATTACCTTCGACGCCCACCAGCGCCCCGACCTGCGGCCGCCGCTGCAGCGCGACCCGCACGCGCTCGCCAGCCTGCTCAAGATGTACTTCCGGTAGGTGCACCGCACGTACACACCCACACGCACACATACAGTATATACATTACCTTCGACGCGCACCAGCGCCCCGACCTGTGCCCGCCGCTGCAGCGCGACCCGCACGCGCTCGCCAGCCTGCTCAAGATGTACTTCCGGTAGGTGCACCGCACGTACACACCCACACGCAGACATACAGTATATACATTACCTTCGACGCGCACCAGCGCCCCGACCTGCGGCCGCCGCTGCAGCGCGACCCGCACGCGCTCGCCAGCCTGCTCAAGATGTACTTCCGGTAGGTGCACCGCACGTACACACCCACACGCACACCCACACCCACACGCACACATACAGTATATACATTACCTTCGACGCGCACCAGCGCCCCGACCTGCGGCCGCCGCTGCAGCGCGACCCGCACGCGCTCGCCAGCCTGCTCAAGATGTACTTCCGGTAGGTGCACCGCACGTACACACCCACACGCACACATACAGTATATACATTACCTTCGACGCGCACCAGCGCCCCGACCTGCGGCCGCCGCTGCAGCGCGACCCGCACGCGCTCGCCAGCCTGCCCAAGATGTACTTCCGGTAGGTGCACCGCACGTACACACCCACACGCACACATACAGTATATACATTACCTTCGACGCGCACCAGCGCCCCGACCTGCGCCCGCCGCTGCAGCGCGACCCGCACGCGCTCGCCAGCCTGCTCAAGATGTACTTCCGGTAGGTGCACCGCACGTACACACCCACACCCACACCCACACGCACACATACAGTATATACATTACCTTCGACGCGCACCAGCGCCCCGACCTGCGCCCGCCGCTGCAGCGCGACCCGCACGCGCTCGCCAGCCTGCTCAAGATGTACTTCCGGTAGGTGCACCGCACGTACACACCCACACGCACACATACAGTATATACATTACCTTCGACGCGCACCAGCGCCCCGACCTGCGGCCGCCGCTGCAGCGCGACCCGCACGCGCTCGCCAGCCTGCTCAAGATGTACTTCCGGTAGGTGCACCGCACGTACACACCCACACGCACACATACAGTATATACATTACCTTCGACGCGCACCAGCGCCCCGACCTGCGCCCGCCGCTGCAGCGCGACCCGCACGCGCTCGCCAGCCTGCTCAAGATGTACTTCCGGTAGGTGCACCGCACGTACACACCCACACCCACACCCACACGCACACATACAGTATATACATTACCTTCGACGCGCACCAGCGCCCCGACCTGCGGCCGCCGCTGCAGCGCGACCCGCACGCGCTCGCCAGCCTGCTCAAGATGTACTTCCGGTAGGTGCACCGCACGTACACACCCACACGCACACATACAGTATATACATTACCTTCGACGCGCACCAGCGCCCCGACCTGCGCCCGCCGCTGCAGCGCGACCCGCACGCGCTCGCCAGCCTGCTCAAGATGTACTTCCGGTAGGTGCACCGCACGTACACACCCACACGCACACATACAGTATATACATTACCTTCGACGCGCCCCAGCGCCCCGACCTGCGGCCGCCGCTGCAGCGCGACCCGCACGCGCTCGCCAGCCTGCTCAAGATGTACTTCCGGTAGGTGCACCGCACGTACACACCCACACGCACACATACAGTATATACATTACCTTCGACGCCCACCAGCGCCCCGACCTGCGGCCGCCGCTGCAGCGCGACCCGCACGCGCTCGCCAGCCTGCTCAAGATGTACTTCCGGTAGGTGCACCGCACGTACACACCCACACGCACACATACAGTATATACATTACCTTCGACGCGCACCAGCGCCCCGACCTGCGCCCGCCGCTGCAGCGCGACCCGCACGCGCTCGCCAGCCTGCTCAAGATGTACTTCCGGTAGGTGCACCGCACGTACACACCCACACGCACACATACAGTATATACATTACCTTCGACGCGCACCAGCGCCCCGACCTGCGCCCGCCGCTGCAGCGCGACCCGCACGCGCTCGCCAGCCTGCTCAAGATGTACTTCCGGTAGGTGCACCGCACGTACACACCCACACCCACACCCACACCCACACGCACACATACAGTATATACATTACCTTCGACGTGCACCAGCGCCCCGACCTGCGGCCGCCGCTGCAGCGCGACCCGCACGCGCTCGCCAGCCTGCTCAAGATGTACTTCCGGTAGGTGCACCGCACGTACACACCCACACGCACACATACAGTATATACATTACCTTCGACGCGCACCAGCGCCCCGACCTGCGCCCGCCGCTGCAGCGCGACCCGCACGCGCTCGCCAGCCTGCTCAAGATGTACTTCCGGTAGGTGCACCGCACGTACACACCCACACGCACACATACAGTATATACATTACCTTCGACGCGCCCCAGCGCCCCGACCTGCGGCCGCCGCTGCAGCGCGACCCGCACGCGCTCGCCAGCCTGCTCAAGATGTACTTCCGGTAGGTGCACCGCACGTACACACCCACACGCACACATACAGTATATACATTACCTTCGACGCCCACCAGCGCCCCGACCTGCGGCCGCCGCTGCAGCGCGACCCGCACGCGCTCGCCAGCCTGCTCAAGATGTACTTCCGGTAGGTGCACCGCACGTACACACCCACACGCACACATACAGTATATACATTACCTTCGACGCGCACCAGCGCCCCGACCTGCGCCCGCCGCTGCAGCGCGACCCGCACGCGCTCGCCAGCCTGCTCAAGATGTACTTCCGGTAGGTGCACCGCACGTACACACCCACACCCACACCCACACGCACACATACAGTATATACATTACCTTCGACGCGCACCAGCGCCCCGACCTGCGGCCGCCGCTGCAGCGCGACCCGCACGCGCTCGCCAGCCTGCTCAAGATGTACTTCCGGTAGGTGCACCGCACGTACACACCCACACGCACACATACAGTATATACATTACCTTCGACGCGCACCAGCGCCCCGACCTGCGCCCGCCGCTGCAGCGCGACCCGCACGCGCTCGCCAGCCTGCTCAAGATGTACTTCCGGTAGGTGCACCGCACGTACACACCCACACGCACACATACAGTATATACATTACCTTCGACGCGCCCCAGCGCCCCGACCTGCGGCCGCCGCTGCAGCGCGACCCGCACGCGCTCGCCAGCCTGCTCAAGATGTACTTCCGGTAGGTGCACCGCACGTACACACCCACACGCACACATACAGTATATACATTACCTTCGACGCCCACCAGCGCCCCGACCTGCGGCCGCCGCTGCAGCGCGACCCGCACGCGCTCGCCAGCCTGCTCAAGATGTACTTCCGGTAGGTGCACCGCACGTACACACCCACACGCACACATACAGTATATACATTACCTTCGACGCGCACCAGCGCCCCGACCTGCGCCCGCCGCTGCAGCGCGACCCGCACGCGCTCGCCAGCCTGCTCAAGATGTACTTCCGGTAGGTGCACCGCACGTACACACCCACACGCACACATACAGTATATACATTACCTTCGACGCGCCCCAGCGCCCCGACCTGCGGCCGCCGCTGCAGCGCGACCCGCACGCGCTCGCCAGCCTGCTCAAGATGTACTTCCGGTAGGTGCACCGCACGTACACACCCACACGCACACATACAGTATATACATTACCTTCGACGCCCACCAGCGCCCCGACCTGCGGCCGCCGCTGCAGCGCGACCCGCACGCGCTCGCCAGCCTGCTCAAGATGTACTTCCGGTAGGTGCACCGCACGTACACACCCACACGCACACATACAGTATATACATTACCTTCGACGCGCACCAGCGCCCCGACCTGTGCCCGCCGCTGCAGCGCGACCCGCACGCGCTCGCCAGCCTGCTCAAGATGTACTTCCGGTAGGTGCACCGCACGTACACACCCACACGCAGACATACAGTATATACATTACCTTCGACGCGCACCAGCGCCCCGACCTGCGGCCGCCGCTGCAGCGCGACCCGCACGCGCTCGCCAGCCTGCTCAAGATGTACTTCCGGTAGGTGCACCGCACGTACACACCCACACGCACACATACAGTATATACATTACCTTCGACGCGCACCAGCGCCCCGACCTGCGCCCGCCGCTGCAGCGCGACCCGCACGCGCTCGCCAGCCTGCTCAAGATGTACTTCCGGTAGGTGCACCGCACGTACACACCCACACCCACACCCACACGCACACATACAGTATATACATTACCTTCGACGCGCACCAGCGCCCCGACCTGCGGCCGCCGCTGCAGCGCGACCCGCACGCGCTCGCCAGCCTGCCCAAGATGTACTTCCGGTAGGTGCACCGCACGTACACACCCACACGCACACATACAGTATATACATTACCTTCGACGCGCACCAGCGCCCCGACCTGCGCCCGCCGCTGCAGCGCGACCCGCACGCGCTCGCCAGCCTGCTCAAGATGTACTTCCGGTAGGTGCACCGCACGTACACACCCACACCCACACCCACACGCACACATACAGTATATACATTACCTTCGACGCGCACCAGCGCCCCGACCTGCGCCCGCCGCTGCAGCGCGACCCGCACGCGCTCGCCAGCCTGCTCAAGATGTACTTCCGGTAGGTGCACCGCACGTACACACCCACACGCACACATACAGTATATACATTACCTTCGACGCGCACCAGCGCCCCGACCTGCGGCCGCCGCTGCAGCGCGACCCGCACGCGCTCGCCAGCCTGCTCAAGATGTACTTCCGGTAGGTGCACCGCACGTACACACCCACACGCACACATACAGTATATACATTACCTTCGACGCGCACCAGCGCCCCGACCTGCGCCCGCCGCTGCAGCGCGACCCGCACGCGCTCGCCAGCCTGCTCAAGATGTACTTCCGGTAGGTGCACCGCACGTACACACCCACACCCACACCCACACGCACACATACAGTATATACATTACCTTCGACGCGCACCAGCGCCCCGACCTGCGGCCGCCGCTGCAGCGCGACCCGCACGCGCTCGCCAGCCTGCTCAAGATGTACTTCCGGTAGGTGCACCGCACGTACACACCCACACGCACACATACAGTATATACATTACCTTCGACGCGCACCAGCGCCCCGACCTGCGCCCGCCGCTGCAGCGCGACCCGCACGCGCTCGCCAGCCTGCTCAAGATGTACTTCCGGTAGGTGCACCGCACGTACACACCCACACGCACACATACAGTATATACATTACCTTCGACGCGCCCCAGCGCCCCGACCTGCGGCCGCCGCTGCAGCGCGACCCGCACGCGCTCGCCAGCCTGCTCAAGATGTACTTCCGGTAGGTGCACCGCACGTACACACCCACACGCACACATACAGTATATACATTACCTTCGACGCCCACCAGCGCCCCGACCTGCGGCCGCCGCTGCAGCGCGACCCGCACGCGCTCGCCAGCCTGCTCAAGATGTACTTCCGGTAGGTGCACCGCACGTACACACCCACACGCACACATACAGTATATACATTACCTTCGACGCGCACCAGCGCCCCGACCTGCGCCCGCCGCTGCAGCGCGACCCGCACGCGCTCGCCAGCCTGCTCAAGATGTACTTCCGGTAGGTGCACCGCACGTACACACCCACACGCACACATACAGTATATACATTACCTTCGACGCGCACCAGCGCCCCGACCTGCGCCCGCCGCTGCAGCGCGACCCGCACGCGCTCGCCAGCCTGCTCAAGATGTACTTCCGGTAGGTGCACCGCACGTACACACCCACACCCACACCCACACGCACACATACAGTATATACATTACCTTCGACGTGCACCAGCGCCCCGACCTGCGGCCGCCGCTGCAGCGCGACCCGCACGCGCTCGCCAGCCTGCTCAAGATGTACTTCCGGTAGGTGCACCGCACGTACACACCCACACGCACACATACAGTATATACATTACCTTCGACGCGCACCAGCGCCCCGACCTGCGCCCGCCGCTGCAGCGCGACCCGCACGCGCTCGCCAGCCTGCTCAAGATGTACTTCCGGTAGGTGCACCGCACGTACACACCCACACGCACACATACAGTATATACATTACCTTCGACGCGCCCCAGCGCCCCGACCTGCGGCCGCCGCTGCAGCGCGACCCGCACGCGCTCGCCAGCCTGCTCAAGATGTACTTCCGGTAGGTGCACCGCACGTACACACCCACACGCACACATACAGTATATACATTACCTTCGACGCCCACCAGCGCCCCGACCTGCGGCCGCCGCTGCAGCGCGACCCGCACGCGCTCGCCAGCCTGCTCAAGATGTACTTCCGGTAGGTGCACCGCACGTACACACCCACACGCACACATACAGTATATACATTACCTTCGACGCGCACCAGCGCCCCGACCTGCGCCCGCCGCTGCAGCGCGACCCGCACGCGCTCGCCAGCCTGCTCAAGATGTACTTCCGGTAGGTGCACCGCACGTACACACCCACACGCACACATACAGTATATACATTACCTTCGACGCGCCCCAGCGCCCCGACCTGCGGCCGCCGCTGCAGCGCGACCCGCACGCGCTCGCCAGCCTGCTCAAGATGTACTTCCGGTAGGTGCACCGCACGTACACACCCACACGCACACATACAGTATATACATTACCTTCGACGCCCACCAGCGCCCCGACCTGCGGCCGCCGCTGCAGCGCGACCCGCACGCGCTCGCCAGCCTGCTCAAGATGTACTTCCGGTAGGTGCACCGCACGTACACACCCACACGCACACATACAGTATATACATTACCTTCGACGCGCACCAGCGCCCCGACCTGCGCCCGCCGCTGCAGCGCGACCCGCACGCGCTCGCCAGCCTGCTCAAGATGTACTTCCGGTAGGTGCACCGCACGTACACACCCACACGCACACATACAGTATATACATTACCTTCGACGCGCACCAGCGCCCCGACCTGCGCCCGCCGCTGCAGCGCGACCCGCACGCGCTCGCCAGCCTGCTCAAGATGTACTTCCGGTAGGTGCACCGCACGTACACACCCACACCCACACCCACACGCACACATACAGTATATACATTACCTTCGACGTGCACCAGCGCCCCGACCTGCGGCCGCCGCTGCAGCGCGACCCGCACGCGCTCGCCAGCCTGCTCAAGATGTACTTCCGGTAGGTGCACCGCACGTACACACCCACACGCACACATACAGTATATACATTACCTTCGACGCGCACCAGCGCCCCGACCTGCGCCCGCCGCTGCAGCGCGACCCGCACGCGCTCGCCAGCCTGCTCAAGATGTACTTCCGGTAGGTGCACCGCACGTACACACCCACACGCACACATACAGTATATACATTACCTTCGACGCGCCCCAGCGCCCCGACCTGCGGCCGCCGCTGCAGCGCGACCCGCACGCGCTCGCCAGCCTGCTCAAGATGTACTTCCGGTAGGTGCACCGCACGTACACACCCACACGCACACATACAGTATATACATTACCTTCGACGCCCACCAGCGCCCCGACCTGCGGCCGCCGCTGCAGCGCGACCCGCACGCGCTCGCCAGCCTGCTCAAGATGTACTTCCGGTAGGTGCACCGCACGTACACACCCACACGCACACATACAGTATATACATTACCTTCGACGCGCACCAGCGCCCCGACCTGCGCCCGCCGCTGCAGCGCGACCCGCACGCGCTCGCCAGCCTGCTCAAGATGTACTTCCGGTAGGTGCACCGCACGTACACACCCACACGCACACATACAGTATATACATTACCTTCGACGCGCCCCAGCGCCCCGACCTGCGGCCGCCGCTGCAGCGCGACCCGCACGCGCTCGCCAGCCTGCTCAAGATGTACTTCCGGTAGGTGCACCGCACGTACACACCCACACGCACACATACAGTATATACATTACCTTCGACGCCCACCAGCGCCCCGACTTGCGGCCGCCGCTGCAGCGCGACCCGCACGCGCTCGCCAGCCTGCTCAAGATGTACTTCCGGTAGGTGCACCGCACGTACACACCCACACGCACACATACAGTATATACATTACCTTCGACGCGCACCAGCGCCCCGACCTGCGCCCGCCGCTGCAGCGCGACCCGCACGCGCTCGCCAGCCTGCTCAAGATGTACTTCCGGTAGGTGCACCGCACGTACACACCCACACGCACACATACAGTATATACATTACCTTCGACGCGCACCAGCGCCCCGACCTGCGGCCGCCGCTGCAGCGCGACCCGCACGCGCTCGCCAGCCTGCTCAAGATGTACTTCCGGTAGGTGCACCGCACGTACACACCCACACGCACACATACAGTATATACATTACCTTCGACGCGCACCAGCGCCCCGACCTGCGCCCGCCGCTGCAGCGCGACCCGCACGCGCTCGCCAGCCTGCTCAAGATGTACTTCCGGTAGGTGCACCGCACGTACACACCCACACCCACACCCACACGCACACATACAGTATATACATTACCTTCGACGCGCACCAGCGCCCCGACCTGCGGCCGCCGCTGCAGCGCGACCCGCACGCGCTCGCCAGCCTGCCCAAGATGTACTTCCGGTAGGTGCACCGCACGTACACACCCACACGCACACATACAGTATATACATTACCTTCGACGCGCACCAGCGCCCCGACCTGCGCCCGCCGCTGCAGCGCGACCCGCACGCGCTCGCCAGCCTGCTCAAGATGTACTTCCGGTAGGTGCACCGCACGTACACACCCACACCCACACCCACACGCACACATACAGTATATACATTACCTTCGACGCGCACCAGCGCCCCGACCTGCGCCCGCCGCTGCAGCGCGACCCGCACGCGCTCGCCAGCCTGCTCAAGATGTACTTCCGGTAGGTGCACCGCACGTACACACCCACACGCACACATACAGTATATACATTACCTTCGACGCGCACCAGCGCCCCGACCTGCGGCCGCCGCTGCAGCGCGACCCGCACGCGCTCGCCAGCCTGCTCAAGATGTACTTCCGGTAGGTGCACCGCACGTACACACCCACACGCACACATACAGTATATACATTACCTTCGACGCGCACCAGCGCCCCGACCTGCGGCCGCCGCTGCAGCGCGACCCGCACGCGCTCGCCAGCCTGCTCAAGATGTACTTCCGGTAGGTGCACCGCACGTACACACCCACACGCACACATACAGTATATACATTACCTTCGACGCGCACCAGCGCCCCGACCTGCGGCCGCCGCTGCAGCGCGACCCGCACGCGCTCGCCAGCCTGCTCAAGATGTACTTCCGGTAGGTGCACCGCACGTACACACCCACACGCACACATACAGTATATACATTACCTTCGACGCGCACCAGCGCCCCGACCTGCGGCCGCCGCTGCAGCGCGACCCGCACGCGCTCGCCAGCCTGCTCAAGATGTACTTCCGCTAGGTGCACCGCACGTACACACCCACACGCACACATACAGTATATACATTACCTTCGACGCGCACCAGCGCCCCGACCTGCGCCCGCCGCTGCAGCGCGACCCGCACGCGCTCGCCAGCCTGCTCAAGATGTACTTCCGGTAGGTGCACCGCACGTACACACCCACACCCACACCCACACCCACACCCACACGCACACATACAGTATATACATTACCTTCGACGCGCACCAGCGCCCCGACCTGCGGCCGCCGCTGCAGCGCGACCCGCACGCGCTCGCCAGCCTGCTCAAGATGTACTTCCGGTAGGTGCACCGCACGTACACACCCACACGCACACATACAGTATATACATTACCTTCGACGCGCACCAGCGCCCCGACCTGCGGCCGCCGCTGCAGCGCGACCCGCACGCGCTCGCCAGCCTGCTCAAGATGTACTTCCGGTAGGTGCACCGCACGTACACACCCACACGCACACATACAGTATATACATTACCTTCGACGCGCACCAGCGCCGCGACCTGCGCCCGCCGCTGCAGCGCGACCCGCACGCGCTCGCCAGCCTGCTCAAGATGTACTTCCGGTAGGTGCACCGCACGTACACACCCACACCCACACCCACACGCACACATACAGTATATACATTACCTTCGACGCGCACCAGCGCCCCGACCTGCGCCCGCCGCTGCAGCGCGACCCGCACGCGCTCGCCAGCCTGCTCAAGATGTACTTCCGGTAGGTGCACCGCACGTACACACCCACACCCACACCCACACGCACACATACAGTATATACATTACCTTCGACGCGCACCAGCGCCCCGACCTGCGCCCGCCGCTGCAGCGCGACCCGCACGCGCTCGCCAGCCTGCTCAAGATGTACTTCCGGTAGGTGCACCGCACGTACACACCCACACGCACACATACAGTATATACATTACCTTCGACGCGCACCAGCGCCCCGACCTGCGGCCGCCGCTGCAGCGCGACCCGCACGCGCTCGCCAGCCTGCTCAAGATGTACTTCCGGTAGGTGCACCGCACGTACACACCCACACGCACACATACAGTATATACATTACCTTCGACGCGCACCAGCGCCCCGACCTGCGCCCGCCGCTGCAGCGCGACCCGCACGCGCTCGCCAGCCTGCTCAAGATGTACTTCCGGTAGGTGCACCGCACGTACACACCCACACGCACACATACAGTATATACATTACCTTCGACGCGCCCCAGCGCCCCGACCTGCGGCCGCCGCTGCAGCGCGACCCGCACGCGCTCGCCAGCCTGCTCAAGATGTACTTCCGGTAGGTGCACCGCACGTACACACCCACACGCACACATACAGTATATACATTACCTTCGACGCCCACCAGCGCCCCGACCTGCGGCCGCCGCTGCAGCGCGACCCGCACGCGCTCGCCAGCCTGCTCAAGATGTACTTCCGGTAGGTGCACCGCACGTACACACCCACACGCACACATACAGTATATACATTACCTTCGACGCGCACCAGCGCCCCGACCTGCGGCCGCCGCTGCAGCGCGACCCGCACGCGCTCGCCAGCCTGCTCAAGATGTACTTCCGGTAGGTGCACCGCACGTACACACCCACACGCACACATACAGTATATACATTACCTTCGACGCGCACCAGCGCCCCGACCTGCGCCCGCCGCTGCAGCGCGACCCGCACGCGCTCGCCAGCCTGCTCAAGATGTACTTCCGGTAGGTGCACCGCACGTACACACCCACACCCACACCCACACCCACACCCACACGCACACATACAGTATATACATTACCTTCGACGCGCACCAGCGCTCCGACCTGCGGCCGCCGCTGCAGCGCGACCCGCACGCGCTCGCCAGCCTGCTCAAGATGTACTTCCGGTAGGTGCACCGCACGTACACACCCACACGCACACATACAGTATATACATTACCTTCGACGCGCACCAGCGCCCCGACCTGCGGCCGCCGCTGCAGCGCGACCCGCACGCGCTCGCCAGCCTGCTCAAGATGTACTTCCGGTAGGTGCACCGCACGTACACACCCACACGCACACATACAGTATATACATTACCTTCGACGCGCACCAGCGCCCCGACCTGCGCCCGCCGCTGCAGCGCGACCCGCACGCGCTCGCCAGCCTGCTCAAGATTTACTTCCGGTAGGTGCACCGCACGTACACACCCACACCCACACCCACACCCACACGCACACATACAGTATATACATTACCTTCGACGCGCACCAGCGCCCCGACCTGCGCCCGCCGCTGCAGCGCGACCCGCACGCGCTCGCCAGCCTGCTCAAGATGTACTTCCGGTAGGTGCATCGCACGTACACACCCACACGCACACATACAGTATATACATTACCTTCGACGCGCACCAGCGCCCCGACCTGCGGCCGCCGCCGCAGCGCGACCCGCACGCGCTCGCCAGCCTGCTCAAGATGTACTTCCGGTAGGTGCACCGCACGTACACACCCACACGCACACATACAGTATATACATTACCTTCGACGCGCACCAGCGCCCCGACCTGCGGCCGCCGCTGCAGCGCGACCCGCACGCGCTCGCCAGCCTGCTCAAGATGTACTTCCGGTAGGTGCACCGCACGTACACACCCACACGCACACATACAGTATATACATTACCTTCGACGCGCACCAGCGCCCCGACCTGCGGCCGCCGCTGCAGCGCGACCCGCACGCGCTCGCCAGCCTGCTCAAGATGTACTTCCGGTAGGTGCACCGCACGTACACACCCACACCCACACGCACACATACAGTATATACATTACCTTCGACGCGCACCAGCGCCCCGACCTGCGGCCGCCGCTGCAGCGCGACCCGCACGCGCTCGCCAGCCTGCTCAAGATGTACTTCCGGTAGGTGCACCGCACGTACACACCCACACCCACACGCACACATACAGTATATACATTACCTTCGACGCGCACCAGCGCCCCGACCTGCGCCCGCCGCTGCAGCGCGACCCGCACGCGCTCGCCAGCCTGCTCAAGATGTACTTCCGGTAGGTGCACCGCACGTACACACCCACACGCACACATACAGTATATACATTACCTTCGACGCGCACCAGCGCCCCGACCTGCGGCCGCCGCTGCAGCGCGACCCGCACGCGCTCGCCAGCCTGCTCAAGATGTACTTCCGGTAGGTGCACCGCACGTACACACCCACACCCACACATATATACAAAATTTTAACGTACGCTCGAAGTCAAATATTCCTCTTTAGTTTTCAAGTCACCTGAAAAATACGATTCTGCTGAAACGTTAGTTGAGGTTTTCAGCATGATATAATAATCCAGCACAGATCACCTTCATCCACAATAACTCACTAAACCACAAGGGCTACTAAAACACCTCAGCATTACAAATAAATATTTAAGTTTATTAATATAAATGTTTTCTTTATCCGTAGTGAGCTTCCAAACCCGTTGTGTACGTACCAACTATACGATAGCTTTGTCAGCGCGGTGCAAATACCTGACGAAACGGCGAGGCTAAAAGCCATGAGGGAGACTGTCGTGAAATTGCCACCGCCGCACTACAGGTAATGGCTCCTTCGAGCCCGATTTATTTATTTCAATTATGAAAATATTAATATAACAAAAATAAACAAGTATAGAGGAAAAGACAAAAGGCGGTCTTATTGCCACAATGCAGTCTCATCCAGTCAACCCAGAAAAACAATTTATTAAAAATAAAATGAAGAATAAATGTATTTCATTTTACTTCGTTATTGAAAGTGTACAAAATAGTAATTAATGTGTGTGGAAGTTTCATTAAATCTGTTGGTTTATACTATATTGTTATTATATGAGGGGACTGTTTGTACTGATTTATTTTTTAGTATCTAGTGTTCTCTTAAAATTGTTAAATAAATAAATAAGTTTGTACTATTTAAAAACTAAACCCGTAAGCATATACAAATCGTAAGAAATCATTGCAAAGTTGAACTAACACAGCTCTTATATTCACATTATTATAGTTTATATTAATTGGAACATAGTTAATAATGATATTGTGTAATTATGTATATATTATGTATTCATATATGTATAATAGCTCGCCAGTCAGACGTTGTTCTGCCCTTTCCAACGACCCATCCCATAAAAAATCCTTAAATTCGCAATAAAAATATATTGAAGGTCACTTATTGGGATAAAAAGTATCCTATCTCTCAAGTTGGACCAAACTGCACACAGTGTGCAAAATTTCATTGAAATCAGTTCTGTATTTAAATAAAACTAATTTTACGGATTTTATCGCGTATATTAACTTATTTTATATTCGCGACGTTTCGGTCACTTTTCAGCACCCATGGTCACGGGGGGGACTGAGGTGTATGACGTCCCAATGTCATAAATGTGTTAAATGTGTAGTGTTCGCGTAAATATAAGAATCATCAGTTCTGTAGTTTAGGAGTTCATCGCGGACAATGTGACACGTAATTTTTATATATAAAGATATATCGAGATAATCATGTATGTATGTATGTATACTTATATGTATAACCTCGGCGTCGACATATCGAGTGACGTGCAGTTTCGTGGTCATTTGGAAGAGAAGGCCAAATTGGCCTCTAAAAAGCTTGGCGTGCTCAGCAGAGCGGGACAGTATTTCATGCCGGCACACCGCCTGCAACTTTACAAGGCGCAGGTTCGGCCTCACATGGAATACTGTTCCCATCTCTGGGCAGGGGCTCCCCAGTGCCAGCTCCTTCCACTTGACCGCATCCAGCGCAGAGCGGCTCGAATCGTCGACGACCGAGTTCTTTCCGATCGGCTCGACTCATTGGCGCTGCGAAGAGATGTTGCATCTCTTTGCATTTTCTTTCGCATCTACCATGGGGAGTGCTCTGAGGAATTGTTCGGATTAATCCCAGCCGCCAAATTTCACGAACGCACATCGCGGCAGAACTCCCGATACCATCCACACCATCTGGATGATTGGCGGTCCACCACTGTGCGATTTAGAAGATGTTTTCTTCCTCGCACGACTTCCTTGTGGAATCGATTACCATCAGCGATTTTTCCGGACCGATACGACTTAGGAAAAGAGCGTACTCCTTTTTAAAAGGCCGGCAACGCATCTGCAATTCCCTCCCTGGTGTTGCAGTTGTTCATGGGCGGCGGTAGTCACTTACCATCAGGTGAGCCGCATGCTCGTTTGCCCCCTCTACTATAAAAAAAAAAAAAAAAAAAACCAGCTGTTCCCCGCAATTACGTCCGCGTGGAATTGATTACGATTGGATTTGATGTGTTTTAATTTTTTTCCTCTAATTGTTCACCTTTTAACCCCAATTCTTTTTTTAAAAATAAAAGTAGCCAAAGCTATTCCTTATAACATAAGCTATCTGCCAGTGAAAATCACGTCAAAATCGGTACAACCATTTAAGAGATTAGCCGGAACAAACAGACAGACAGTCAATTTATACAGTCATCATCATTACAGCCCTTCACAAGTCCACTGCTGAACATAGGCCTTCTTCAAGGAATGCCACAAAGCACGGTCCCGAGTCACCTGCATCCATTGACTTCCTGCATGTCTCACCAAGTCGTCACTCCATCTATTGGGGGATCGCCTTATACTTCGCTTACCGGTACGACGCCACCACTCGAGAATCGGTTGTCGGTTCTTCGAGCTATACGGCCGGCCCATTGCCACTTCAGCTTACTAATCTGTTGGGCTATGTCGGCCACTGGTTCTACTGCGGATATCATCATTTCTAAGTTTATCACTCAGAGAAACGCCGAGCATAGCCCTCTCCATAGCTCGCTCCGCGACTTTGAGCTTCCTCATAAGGCCAGCAGTGATTGGCCACGTCTTAGTTCTATATCTCATCACTGGGCAACACGCACTGGTTGAACAATCTAGTTTTGAGGTTTTGAGGTATTTCTAACCAGAAGATGTGTCGTAATTTCCCGAACCCTGCCCAGCCGAGTTGAATCCGTCGATTGCCGCGGTCGCAGTTGGACTTACCAAGTCGTACTATTTGTCCCAGGTAAACATACTCGTCAACAAATTCGTGCTTAGTGCTTCCAGTGACTACCGGCATAGGTGTGACATGGACGTTACACATGATCTTAGTTTTATCCATGTTCATCTTAAGACCTATCCGTTGGGAGACACTATTGAGGTCATTGAACACAGTGCTTAGGTCCTCCAGCGATTCTGCCATAAGGACTATATCGTCGGCAAATCGAAGGTGAGTGATGTACTCGCCATTGATGTTAATACCGTATCCTTTCCAGTCCAGTAGCTTGAAAACGCTTTCCAATGCAGCGGTGAAGAGTTTCGGGGATATTATGTTACCCTGTCTTACACCTCTCTGCATTTGGATAGGTTTCGTACTCTGGTTCTGCACTTGGATACCCATCTTAGCCCCACTGTACAAACACTTCAGCACTTCGATATACTGACAGTCCACTTGACACCGCTGGAGGGACTGCAGCACCGCCCATATTTCGACGGAATCAAAGGCTTTCTCATAGTCCACATTCCCCAGACATAGTGGCAAATTGTACACATCGGTCTTCTGTACAAATTGCCGAAGGTTATGTATGTGGTCTATGATGCTAAAGCCTTTTTGGAAACCGGCGTGTTCGGGAGGCTGGAAGTCGTCGAGTCTGCATGCGAGATAATTCGTAATGACTCTCGAAAACAGCACCTAGACGCGGCTCAGAAGAGAAATCGGTCTGTAGTTCTTCAAGAGAGCGTTTTCGCCTTTTTTTTAAGAACAACACCACCGCACTTCTGCTCCACGCATCCGGAGTAGTGCCTCCATGTAGAGCTTCTGAAGGACTTTAAGTACCGGTTTTCCGCCCACTTTCATAAGCACCGCTCGCTCAGACTGACTACCGGGATATCATCGGTATAGTGTCGGATAAGACTTGCTCTTGGATCTTTACTCACACTTGCGTGTGACTCCCGCGATGACATTACAGATACCCATAGAACCTCTCAATCTCACTCAAAACCTCAGTTCTCTCGGTAACGATGCTGCCGCACTCGGTCTTCAGGTTCGACAGTTGGCACTTTCTGGCAGACATATCTCTAGCAAAGGCTTTGGAGCTCTGGTTCCGCTCTCAATCTCACTCAAATCCTCAGTTCTCTCGGTAACGATGCTGCCGCACTCGGTCTTCAGGTTCGACAGTTGGCACTTTCTGGCAGACATATCTCTAGCAAAGGTTTTGGAGCTCTGGTTCCGCTCGATCGCTTCTTCAATAAGAGCAGTATTAAAGTTGCGTAAGTCCTGCCGCATGCATTTGGAGATCTTTCTGTTCAGTTGCCTGTATGCTATCAAATTTACTGAAGACTGCAGCTTAATTTCCCGTCGAACAGCCATGAGATTAATAGTGTGATCGGAGAGTTTTTGTGTTCTTCTGCGGCGGGTCTTGCAAAACTTAGCTCCAACCGCATGGACAGTTTCTACGAGCTTGTCATTCATATCGTCCAATTCATTGTAGTCTTCTGGGCACTGAAAACGGTTTTGTAACTCGAGCAGAAAGGTTTCGAGACTTTGGACTATAGCACGAGAGGGACGGAGCGTTGATTTAATTAGACGAGACCTCTCCAACTTAACGTTTAGGTTCAGTGTGCCTCTAACCATTCGGTGATCGCTACCAGTTTTCACCCTCGCAATCACTGAGACATCAATGAACAGGTGTCTTCTGGTCGCCACAATGAAGTCAATCTTAATTTTTGTCGAACCGTCGGGGCTCGACCAGTTCCACTTTCTATGGGGCTGCTTCTGGAAGAAAGATTTCATCATAAAGAGTCCCTCTTTCTCCATGAAGTCGGCCACCTGCTCACCCTTTGGGTTCCGTTGCCCTAATTGTTCTCTCTTGCGCGTAGTTCCATCTCCCATTAACACCGTATAATGGGTTTTGGAGGAATGTATGGCTCTAGAGATATCCTTATACATTTTTTCCACCTTCTCATTGGGATGTGCCGAGGTTGGTGTGTAAACCTGTATGACCTTAAGCGAATATCGTTTGGTTATTCTGAGTATAAGGTACGCAACCCTCGTCGACACACACCCAATTTTTACAACGTTGTTAACGACACACTTGTGGACGATAAATCCGACACCTTGGGACAGATGGTTGCCCTCCCGGTGATAGAACAAGTTGCCGGATTCGAGGATTACCGTGTCCTCCTCCTCTCTTCGGACTTCAGATAATCCTATAATATTCCAGCGCACCTTGTCTATCTCTGTATACGGTGTATACGGTAATTATAACCAAAAAAACAACAATTTTTAAAATTTTTGTCTGTCTGTTCTGTCTACCTAAATTTATAAGGAGTAACTTAGAATACTTTTATTTAAAAAAATTATTAGGGTCTGTGCAAAGGAATTAAAACCTATGAAATAGTGAACAAAATGGGATTCACATAAGGAAGTAAAGTAATAAATTGCTAAAAATGGTTCTATGCGAACGAAGTCGCGAGCACATCTCGTAAATTAATAAGGAATATATTTGCGCAGAACGCTAGCGTACCTAATGCGGCACTTGCGGCGAGTGTCGCTGCTGAGCGAGGCGACGGGCATGACGGCGCGCAACATGGCCATCGTGTGGGCGCCCAACCTGCTGCGCTCGCCCGCGCCGCAGCACGCGCTGCAGGGCGTCGCCGTGCAGGTGCGTGTCCGCAGCACATAAGTGTCGCAGCATGGTGAAGTGTGGCTGCACAACTTGTGCAACATGGCCATCGTGTGGGCGCCTAACCTGCTGCGCTCGCCCGCGCCGCAGCACGCGCTGCAGGGCGTCGCCGTGCAGGTACGTGTCCGCAGCACATAAGTGTCGCAGCATGGTGAAGTGTGGCTGCACAACTTGTGCAACATGGCCGTCGTGTGGGCGCCCAACCTGCTGTGCTCGCCCGCGCCGCAGCACGCGCTGCAGGGCGTCGCCGTGCCGGTACGTGTCCGCAGCACATAAGTGTCGCAGCATAGTGAAGTGTGGCTGCACAACTTGTGCAACATGGCCATCGTGTGGGCGCCCAACCTGCTGCGCTCGCCCGCGCCGCAGCACGCGCTGCAGGGCGTCGCCGTGCAGGTGCGTGTCCGCAGCACATAAGTGTCGCAGCATGGTGAAGTGTGGCTGCACAACTTGTGCAACATGGCCATCGTGTGGGCGCCTAACCTGCTGCGCTCGCCCGCGCCGCAGCACGCGCTGCAGGGCGTCGCCGTGCAGGTACGTGTCCGCAGCACATAAGTGTCGCAGCATGGTGAAGTGTGGCTGCACAACTTGTGCAACATGGCCATCGTGTGGGCGCCTAACCTGCTGCGCTCGCCCGCGCCGCAGCACGCGCTGCAGGGCGTCGCCGTGCAGGTACGTGTCCGCAGCACATAAGTGTCGCAGCATGGTGAAGTGTGGCTGCACAACTTGTGCAACATGGCCGTCGTGTGGGCGCCCAACCTGCTGTGCTCGCCCGCGCCGCAGCACGCGCTGCAGGGCGTCGCCGTGCCGGTACGTGTCCGCAGCACATAAGTGTCGCAGCATAGTGAAGTGTGGCTGCACAACTTGTGCAACATGGCCATCGTGTGGGCGCCTAACCTGCTGCGCTCGCCCGCGCCGCAGCACGCGCTGCAGGGCGTCGCCGTGCAGGTACGTGTCCGCAGCACATAAGTGTCGCAGCATGGTGAAGTGTGGCTGCACAACTTGTGCAACATGGCCATCGTGTGGGCGCCTAACCTGCTGCGCTCGCCCGCGCCGCAGCACGCGCTGCAGGGCGTCGCCGTGCAGGTACGTGTCCGCAGCACATAAGTGTCGCAGCATGGTGAAGTGTGGCTGCACAACTTGTGCAACATGGCCGTCGTGTTGGCGCCCGACCTGCTGCGCTCGCCCGCGCCGCAGCACGCGCTGCAGGGCGTCGCCGTGCAGGTACGTGTCCGCAGCACCCCATGTCCGTAGCACGCTGTTTCCGCAGCACGCCGTGTTCTCAGCATGCCGTGTCCGCAACATACCATGTCCGCAACACACCATGTCCGCAACACATCGAGTCCGCAAGACACCGCGTCCGCAGCACGCAGTTATCGAAGCACATAGTTTCCCCAGCACACCGTGAATAAGGGTAGTTAGTTTAAGGGTGACAAATAGTGATGTTCGATATTGATTCGATTAATAAAATTATCGATATAATCTACAATTGAAATAATCGATTACATCGATTATTTTATGCCAATTAATCGATGTTTCCCGTTATTAGATTGAATTGATAACAACAATCTGTCGATTTGTTCGTACGTAGTTCTAGTTTGGAAATTTTCTTTATTGCTAAGGGAGTGACACTTCATTGATTAAAATGCGGTGATTAAACACTAGTTAATTATTCCAACCTTGGTGCCTTTTAAAATACTATTATCAGCCTGATCGCTACTGACGTGAGAAATAAGCTATGTCATCAATAGATGAAAGTCAATAGAGAAATATTTTAAAGTTTAAAATGCAATAAACAAATTTAATAAATATTTTTCTTGTAGAATTTTATTTACTTTGTTTCTTTGATTTTTTTTTTGTTTAAATTTACCGAAAATACAGTATTTCGCACATCACAGCATCTAGCTAATCTATTTTAACACTCCAGTAGGTGCGCCTCTATTTGGGACGTTAGTAGTCGCGCGCTCTACATTTGTAGAACATATTTAATGATAGAGTTTTAAACATAATAGGAACTAAAAAACAGCCTTTTTGAAAATAACAAAAAAAAAACGCAAAAATTTTGCTCTTAACATTATATGTCTCATATTTCTTAATCTGTCATGTCTTCCACCTCCATTTCTTCGTTTTTCGCGCAGTCGTGACAAAGAAGAACCTGATGGTCGGGACAAATCCACTTGTTACATATATAACAAAGCTTCCTGGTGGACTTGTTGCGCGCTCTGCCACAGAAAGAACATTTACTAACACGTCCGGTGTTTGAGGGCTGTGCTGGGCCCGGGTTCAACTCGGAGGGATCATTTAGACCCAAAAGAAGTTGTCCTTTTATTTTCAGGGATTTTGGAATGCTTTCGACAGTTATTCTGCACTTTATGCACGGAGCGACAAGGTGAAAACCAATTTCGTACAAATAATCTTTTCGTGGCTTGTTAATGTAGCCCTTGTTTATTGTATACACAACATATCCGTTTATGGCACTTATATATATCATATCAAAGAATACAGTGAGCGGCTAACGTCAAGAGTTTCTGGAAACGTCGTAAGAACCGCACATTTTGTCCACAATATCCACGCCATATTTTGTATTATTATAGAATGTTATTATCTCTGGCTTACGTTTCTCTCCTGTTGTCAAATCGATATTTCCATCATAGTGCATAGAAGAATACATTAGCACCACCTTGTTTTTTTTTTGGCACGTATGATACTAAAGTTCCCTCTTTTTGGAAACCAAATATTGAATCATTCTCACATCGATGTTTAGTAAGCTTGAAGGATTCGGGAATTTGTGGTTTGTTGTTTTTTTCAAAGTGCTAACAACGGTAATATTTTTATTTAGAAGCTCTGTGCATTGCTCTATATTCGTGAACCAATTGTCCATCGTGACATTACGACTCGAGTTATTCACGGGAGTAAGCATTCGATTCACAATATCCACAACCTTGTTCGACTGTTCATATGGACCGGGAGTCTGGGCGCCCGCATATATTTCCATGTTGTAGGAGTACGGTACTTTAGCGTCTGCTAGTAAAAAGATTTTAATATCATATTTAGCAGGTTTGTTTGGGATATATTGTCTGAAAGGACAACGTCCTCGGAAAGCTGCAAGTTGTTCATCTAATGTCATGTATTCACCCGGTACAAAGTGTTTTTGAAAGTTGGCGACCAGTTTCTCAAAAATATCTCTCACAGAAGCTAGCTTGTCATGCTGTTTACGTACGTCTCTGTCTCTTATATTGTCGAATCGTATTGTTCGTAGCAGGAATCTAAATATTTTTAGTGACATGTCGAGATAAATTAATTCGGTACCTGTACCTCGGGTCGTATTCCAAAAATCCTCCAAGTTCCGTCTTCCGGATTTGCGGACACCTATCACAACGAGCATGCCAAGGAATGCTTTAATCTCTAAAATATCTGTAAATTTAGCATCTCTGTCTCTAGAAAATTTGGATTTTACGTGCTCAATATAGATGTTAGTGGAGTTTACAAGATCTCTATAACAGATTGATCAAAATACAGTCCAAAACATTCTAGCTCGGACTTCGTATTTTTGGCTGCGTCTTTAGGCCCTGCTCGTTCCGTAAGAATATTACAAGTACGTGTTCTTGTGACAGGATAAGGCGTTTTCCTCCACTTAGTACCATTTTTGGACGTATAATATTGATCTCTGAATGAACTTAGGGGTATATCATCATCGGAATCTAAATCGGATTCATGGGTGCTAATCATACCCCGTTCCAGGTCGTGCTCTGTGCTCCTTCCTGTTCCGTGTCCGTATCGTGCTGAGATTCTTCCAACCATTCCTCTTCTAATAAAGCTATCTACTAATTCTCTCTTTTTCACTCCGCGAAGCCATTTCTCTGAAAAAAAAGGGCCACTCTTGTTACTACTAACCTTACAATAAGTTGTACATGTCATAACAATAAAAATTAATAAACATAACAATAAATAAAAAGGTAATAAACATTATTACAACAAAAACATGGACGGCAACTTACGAGAAAAATGTCACGCGAGTGGTCGCGCGCTCTACAATCGTAGAAATACCCTTTTGGCGCCAAATTTCACAGACATGCGGCCGCGTCCGTCGCTGCAAGGACACTACAATTGTTTATTGCCTAGTATTTTTTTTTTATGGAATCGGGGGCAAACGAGCATGCGGCTCACCTGATGGTAAGTGACTACCGCCGCCCATGAACAACCGCAACACCAGGGGAATTGCAGATGCGTTGCCGACCTTTTAGAAAGGTGTAAGCTCTTTTCTTGAAGGTTCCTAAGTCGTATCGGTCCGGAAAATTCGCTGGTGGTAATTGATTCCACAAGGAAGTCGTGCGAGGCAGAAAACATCTTCTAAATCGCACAGTGGTGGACCGCCAATCATCCAGATGGTATGGATGGTAACGCGAGTTTTGTCGTGATGTGCGATGGTGAAATTGGGCGGCTGGAATTAGTCCGAACAATTCCTCAGAGCACTCCCCGTGATAAATGCTATAAAATACGCAAAGAGATGCAACATCTCTACGCAGTGCCAGTGTATCGAGCCGATCAGAAAGAACTCGGTCGTCGACGATTCGAACCGCTCTGCGCTGGATGCGGTCAAGTGGAAGGAGCTGGCACTGGGGTGCCCCGGCCCAGAGATGAGAACAGTATTCCATGTGGGGCCGAACTTGCGCTTTGTAAAGTTGCAAGCGATGTGCCGGCATGAAATACTGTCTCGCTCTGCTGAGCACGCCAAGCTTTTTAGAGGCCAATTTGGCCTTCCCTTCCAAGTGACCACGAAACTGCACACTATTCGATATGTCGACGCCAAGGATTCCGATACTAGCTGAGGCAGCAAGGGGAGTGCCTTGAAACTGAGGAGATACGACAAAGGGGTTCTTTTTAGCGGTAAACGCGCAAACTTGTGTCTTCTGGGGATTGAACTGGACTAGATTTAGTCGGCCCCAATCCGAGACTTTGTTAAGCAAAGACTCGACTTCAGACACAAGTTTGTCCCGGTACTCGGCGACGTTTTCCCGAGAAATATTGGCACGGCCGGTATATAAGGCATCACCAGTGCTGTCGTCTGCATAGCAATGAATGCTACCAGTTAGCAACATATCATTGATATGCAGGAGAAACAGCGTTGGTGATAGCACGCAGCCTTGTGGAACACCAGCGTTGATAGGCTTGAGATCAGAGCATGCACCGTCTACTACGACCTTGATGCTCCGATCAGCAAGGAAACTGGTTATCCATTTGCACAATTTCTCAGGAAGCCCATACGCAGGAAGCTTCGAAAGAAGCGCTTTGTGCCAGACCCGATCAAAGGCCTTCGCTACGTCCAAACTAACGACTAATGCCTCCCCCTTGGACCTGGAGTAATAGAAGAATACTGAGAATGTGTGCGTGAGTGACCTTCAACTTGCAACAAAATTCAACAAAATGTACACGCGTTCTACAGTGGTAGAACGCGCGACTACTGGAGTGTTAACGAAAGTCCTAGAACTTTTCTTCGATTAATCGATATAATGATTACGTTTAATCGATTGATTTCGGCACAATTGAAATAATCGATTTCGCCATCGATTCGCATCAGTGACAAACGAACACAAAGTCCATTGATTGTAAGTGGACGGTGTGGCTATGGATGTCTAAGGATCTACATTTCTTCCCAATTAAGAATCAAAATTCAGATGCGTTGCCATCCCTGAGGACTAAGATTGAATGCCTCCTTTCCAGTAAAAAGATTATTCGGTTCTCTGAAATTACATACACTGTATTTAAGTGGAAGAACGGAGTCACCTAACAAGGATCTTTTTGCTTAAAAGGTGATCTCCAAACCCGTATTTTAAATGTATTTTAAATCTTTGTGTAATTGAAAGAAACATTTTTATTTTTATTTTATTTTTTTCTACACTCGCCATACAAAACACATCAGCATTGAGCTGCCACTTAACGCGATTATTCTGTGAGAGCATGGCCCTTCCATAGTCGAGCCGACACATTTGTGCCGCAGCCATAATATAGCTAACAAGATGACTATCCCACTATTTCAAATGTTTCAATTATAAGTAAATAAACGTATGTAAATATTTAATGATCGTACTATAATGGTTGGATTACGTTGGATTTAAAAAATCTGGTAATTTTACAGGCAGTGGTGACGGAGTTTCTGATCTGCTACGCCGAGGAGCTGTTCGCGCAGGAACAGGGTGCTGACTCTGGACCAGATTCTTTGGAGCAGGTAGTTATTACTTTTAATTATTCTATAAAAATCTAACATGTTAGTTGTTGTCACTTGTAAGTTAATTTAATAAAAAAAATTGTAACACAAACCCCGCACGTATACCATAAATGAAGTAAAGTTTAAATATTCGGAAGTATAAGGATCACACTATGCTAATAAATGCTGACATTATTTTCGTGCTGAAGTTCGTAATTTTCAATTGAGTCTATATAGACCTCGCCTAAGGAATAACACAGAATACGATCCTGAATCACTATCATCCATCGGTTTCGTTTTGTGACGTTACTTAGGGGAGGTCTATGTTCACTAATAATAAATAAATAATGATGAATTTAGTCAATGGAGTTAGGAAACGAACTATTTACTTAACTTAATTTCAGGATCGTGAGACCCAGGTGGAGTTGCGCGGTAACGAGTCGTGTAGGAGGCCGAAGAGTTTGCCTTTGAATCCGCCAACTAAGCTTCTAAGGTAATGTAATTAACTTTTTTTTAATAAACTTGAAGCGACAAAGGATTTAACAGTGCACTTGATGGTACTGCATTCCATAGACTCCTGCAGTCATCTCCAAATAAAGGAGGTTACACATGCGGTGTTACCTTTGGGGACTAAGATGGAATGTTTGTAATTTAATAGAATTTCTAATCCAATACTATCTCTATACCCTTGAAACTGGAACACAGCAATGCACACATTGCTGCTTGTGAAACTCTTGCTCAAGTATGTGTTTAAGTAACAGGTGTATTCTCTTTCTCTTATTCTCATAGGTCGATAGAACGGCGAACCGACATGGTCAGATAAAGATTAGGCGCAGGACTATTACGTGTTTCCTAGACTCTGGGCAGAAACACCGTCAACTTCCTAACTTCAGGCTGTTATTGATAGCTTCTTGACAGAAAAACCCAATAACTGATTTTTGGCATCACTCGGGATTCGGAGACAAATTACTATAATCCAAATTATAATAATTACCCCGGTACAATTCAATTAACGAATTCTTAATCGTCCGCCAGATAGAAAACGACTTAGGGTCCGTTGACACAGACCGGCTCGGAGAGGATAGCAAAATTTGATTGCGATTAAGATAGAGCTTTAGATAATTGAAATAAGAGTTATTTTTACATTTCACTTCTTTTGTTATATGAGAATACTTGGGAGCAGACCTAAGCGCTTAGTGTGAAACAAAAAGAGGAGCCGACCGGCTGCCTGTGTTGTCGTGTCTTCCGCACTAGGCCAGCCTACCGGCTTTGTTTGCTTGCTCTTTCGCGACCACGTAGATCGACCGGCTCCGATTGCGTACTCTCGCTCTACGTGCGCCAACAGCCGCCATTTTGATCATAGATAATAATCTAAAAATGGCGGCTTGTATTATGTTTATTATATATTGTAGTATACTATAAAGGATAGTTTACTATAAAGGTCTAATCCGTAGCAAAGTAGCGTCGGTTATTTATCCCGACTTATGTTGTGAGTTGTGACTTCACATGCCGTTGTTGTTTGTCTATGTATTTTCTAACTATATGTATATGCGTTTTATATGTGCTTTATGTGAAATCTATCTAAATCTAGGAATACAACGTTACCACCACGTACAACATGTACGTGGTAGAGCCATGCTGCAGCTATGTTAGTAGTATAGTTGTAGCACGATTGGGTCGGCTCGACCGGGGAAGGACCACGCTCGCACAGAATACCAGCGTAAAATAGCAACTTAACACTGCTGTGTTTTTTATGGTGAGTGTAGAGAACCGGAGACCTTTTTTACTGGAAAAGAGGCATTCCATCTTAGTGCTCACGGGTGACAACGCATCTGCATTTTGATTCTCAAACGTGGATAGCTGTAGATGTCTATGGGCCACAGCAATCACTTACCATCAGGTGGACTGTGTGCTCGTTTGTCAGCCTATCCTATAAAAAAAAATTACAATATAATATTTCTAGATTGAAATTGCCGTTTTGCAAAACTGACCATTTCAAATCAAAATAGTTTTTAGTTGGCTTAGAATTCTAATTTTAAATTAATTTTATTTTAAAAACATGGAATTCTTTTATCACAAGTAGTAATTAGTTACCGTTACGTTCTCATTGCATTTGAACGTTTACGGGGCGAATACTACAAACGAACCACCTGTTATTAGTTTGCCCGCTTCCGTTATGAAAATTTCGACCTGGAAAATGAACCCAGTGGTCGTCCAAAAACTGGTCGACAACGACGAATTAAAGGCGATTGTGGAAGTTGATGATACTCAATCTACGGCTGAACTAGCAGCAGCTTTCGACGTTAGCATCAAAACAATATTAGTCCATTTGTGTCAAGTTTTCCAAGGTAAAAAAAGCTTGCCAAATGGGTGCCCCCAATGATCGCCAGCGCGAAGTACGTGTCGAGACGTGCCTTGCACTGCTCAGAAAACACACAAACGAATG
Organism: Parnassius glacialis; assembly: GCA_033319125.1. Taxonomy (NCBI): domain Eukaryota; kingdom Metazoa; phylum Arthropoda; class Insecta; order Lepidoptera; family Papilionidae; genus Parnassius; species Parnassius glacialis. The sequence continues at coordinate 2,746,631 of JAVANC010000002.1, read as the reverse complement.
AATTTTAACCGTCCTGCCTGCCTAACCTGCCACGACAAATGGATTCTGTTTGACAATCGCAAGCAGTCAGCAAGTTGGTTGGATCCTGGTTCAGCACCTAAACAAAGCCCTAGAAAAGTGATGGCCACTGTTGGGTGGTCGAGGGCCGGTGTGATTTATCACAGTTTCTTATCAAATGGAATCGGCATTACTGCAGATGTGTACTGTGAAGAACTGATCACAGTGATGAAGCTCGCACGTCTGCAATCAACTTTGGTCAATCGCTCGTCCCCGTTGTTCATGCATGCGCGACCTTATACTGCACAAAAGAAGGTCACCAATTTACAAGATTTGGGGTTGGAAGCTCTCATTTCAGTCATCCGCCGTACTCACCAGACCTTGCGCCTACAGACTTCTACTTTTTTCAGAATTTGGATAAGTTTTTGTCGGAAAAAAATTCGATACTCGAGAGGCAGTACAAAATGCCTTTCAAAAATTTGTTGCATTTGTCCAGCTGATTTCTTCAAGAAAATCATCAATAAACTGCCACTGCGTTGGCTAAGATGCATCGATTGCATGGGTGATCTGTCCCTTAGGATGATGATTCGGATTGATGATTACTTTGAGTAACAGAAATAAAAAATATAGAAAAAAGTGTGTGTTAGCGTCGACTCACGACTGGAGTTTACTCCTTACAAACGATTATATATGATATTTAATATCAAAACTCCGCAAGTTAATAGTTGGTTAACAATTGTTATTTGTTTTTATGAAGTAGTACAACCCAAACATAGTGATTATATTCTCTTTGGTACAGCCAACAGTACTCTGTCCTGGGGTCTGCGCAAGATAAGTTGCGCACGACATTACGAAGTCATGGAAACATGAATACATAACGTAACGCATGATGTAACGTTTGATTTTACTCTCCATAAATTTTCATACCCAGGGCTTAAATATGAAAATCGATTCTTAAGGAGTAAACTCCAAACAAAAATTCGTTAACTTACTTCATAAAATACGGCAATTCCATAGGTAAAGGCCTATGAAATTTCCGTATTTATTATTATTACATTTAGGTATTTTTAGCTGTAATGCCTCATGGCATTTAGTTCGTCCCTTGTATCCTTGGTTATAAGGTGGGATGTAAGCTAAGTAGTGAAGTAAGGAGTCGTAGCTAATGTGTGTGTTGCGTGTGTGTGCAGCCTGGAGGAGGCTCGGCGTCGCGGGCGACGTTCGTGCGCGCCGCCCGCCTCGGGCGCCATCGCTGCCGCCGCCGCCGCCCCCGCGCACCCCGCGCCCCCCGCCTCGCCCGCCGACCCCGCGCACCGCGAGCTGCGCCCCAAGGGACACCTGCAGCCCAAGTACATCGAGGTACCTAGCGCAACCCACTTGTGGGGATTCCTGAGGGTAGCTCATCATCATCATTCATCATCATTACAGCCCTTCACAAGTCCACTGCTGAACATAGGCCTCCCCCAAAGAATGCCACAAAGCACGGTCCTGAGCCACCTGCTTCCATCGACTTCCTGCATGTCTTACCAGGTCGTCACTCCATCTCGTGGGGGGACGCCCTACACTTCGCCTACCGGTACGGGGCTGCCACTCGAGAGCCTTTCTTCCCCATCGGCTGTCGGTTCTTCGAGTTATATGGCCGGCCCACTGCCACTTCAGCTTACTAATCCGTTTGGCTTTGTCGGTTACTCTGGTTCTACTGCGGATGTCCGTATTCCTAAGTTTATCACGCAGAGAAACTCCGAGCATAGCCCTCTCCATCGCTCGCTGAGTGACCTTGAGCTTCCTCATACGGCCAGCAGTGAAGGACCACGTCTCAGTTCCGTAAGTCATCACTGGCAACACACACTGATTGTACAATTTCGTTTTAAGGTTTTGAGGTATGTCTGACGAGAAGATGTGTCGTAGCTTCCCGAACGCTCCCCAGCCGAGTTGAATCCGTCGATTGACCTCTCGGTCGAAGTTGGACTTACCTAGTCGGACTATTTGTCCCAGGTAAACATACTTGTCAACAACTTCGAGCTTAGTGCTCCCAACAACTACCGGCATAGGTGTGACATGGACATTAAATATAATCTTTGTTTTGTCCATGTTCATCAGTTCATCAGCATAGTGCTTAGGTCCTCCAGCGATTCTGCCATAAGGACTATATCGTCGGCAAATCGAAGGTGAGTGATGTATTCGCCATTGATGTTAATACCGTATCCTTTCCAGTGCAGAAGCTTGAAAACGTCTTCCAATGCAGCGGTGAAGAGTTTCGGGGATATAACATCACCCTGTCTTACACCTCTCTGCAATTGGATAGGTTTCGTACTCTGGTTCTGTACTCGGATAGCCATCGTAGCTCTACTGTACAAACACTTCAGCACTTCGATATACCGACAGTCAACTTGGCACCGCTGAAGGGACTGCAGCACCGCCCAAATTTCGACGGAATCAAAGGCTTTCTCATAGTCCACATACGCCAGACATAGTGGCAAATTGTACTCTGCGGACTTCTGTACAATTTGCCGTAGGGTATGTATGTGGTCTATGGTGCTAAAGCCCTTTCGGAAACCGGTTTGTTCGGGAGGCTGGAAGTCGTCAAGTCTGCGCGCGAGACGATTCGTAATGACTCTCGAAAACAACACGTAGACGCGGCTCAGAAGGGAAATCGGTCTGTAGTTCTTCAAGAGAGCGTTGTCACCTTTCTTGAAGAACAAGACCACCGCACTTCTGCTCCACGACTCCGGTGTAATGCCACCATGGAGGACGGAATTAAATGATGATGATGATGATGATGATGATGAATAAATTCTTTTACGCCGCCAATACATGTCTTTATTTTCAGCCCTCTTCCATTGTAAAGACCCTCCGCCTTAATCGTCACATTTGGCAGATTAACGACCACAGTGTACGCACTTTGACGCTGCTGCCTGTTCTGACGCAAGTCATAAATCTCTTCACTCGATACCATTTATTCTCTTTTCTTTTACAGGCCCCTTTCAAAAATAACACAAAAAGCTAATCCAGAGTAAATAAAAAAATATGTCTAAAAATTATGATACATTATGTTGAAAAGTTATATATGAAAACATTTAAAAACAGCATTGTAGCGATCACCTCATACCCAAGAGTTATTATAAATTACACAGCTCCACAAAAAACACGTCAGGGTTAAGGGCATCTGAAGGTCAAATTGCGGAATAACTATTAAAAAATCTGGAAAATTTATATATATATTTTCGGAGTCGCTAAGTCTGAATCTGGGGTTCTCTGGCGTGATGGGGTTAAACGGACCCCGGATTCGGATTCAGCAACCCCAAAACATAAAGTGCACCTCCTCAGATATCGGAGAAAATAAGTTCAATTTTTTTTGTGGAGCTGTGTTATGTACTCTTTAGCAGTCTAATAACAAATAATTTTTCCTTAATTAAAATTTTAAACTTATTGTTCGACAAGTTCTGCATATTTTCTGGGACTTAGCAAAAGCGTATCACGTGAAGGAGTTATTTGACTCTTTATTTCTTTTCAGGTTGGTTCCGGACCAAACAATCTGCCTCAATATCACACTGTGTTGGACTTTCCATTGGCAGGTATACATTTTTATTTTTACTCGTTATTTGAATAATAAACATCCCCTTAATTTTATGATTATATTTAATTCAATAATGTATACAAATCTTTTTCTATATTGATGTAAAATAATTAAATGGTATTACTTATTATATCATTTGTCATTTCAAATCATGATTACTACATTTGTTCTGAGCTGCGATTCACGATTACATAGATAATTGCAGTAGTATAATTACTCGACAAAAATACTAGAGGTCGAAACTTCATTATTTATTTACAGTTTTAAGATATTAGAATATAAAGAGTCTTGAAAAGACGAAGATTTTGTTGTAATTTCTACTATTCTATGAAAGAATATTCTATAACGGTTATTTTTGAATACATAAACATTTTTGACTCGATTGTGGATCTTTTTTGCGTAACTACGTACGTAGGCTGTAAATAAATAAATAAATAAATCCTAGTATATTTGACAACGAGGTTCACGTGTCTGCAGGAGGTAAACGTGGTCTGAAGCGGTCGCCGTCGGGCTGGCGCGGGCTGTTCTGGCGCAGCAAACTGCAGCGGGCGCGCCCGCCCGCGCCCCTCGCGCCCCTCTCCGCGCCCCTCGCCGCGCCACTCGCGCCCCTGGCGCCGCAAACGCAACAGGTCGCGCCTCACTACCCTCACCTTATCGGCATACTAAGCCCGCACCAAGCGCACACCGCACGCGGCAATTTCAACCTTACTACCTACACTTTAAATGCTGTTGTAGTACTCACTAAACAAGATCAGGCGATTACACTCCACAAATTAAACCTTATTTATTACATATATTACAAGAAACCTTACTGGTTACACCTTAAGAGCTTATTACTGAAATCAATGCAGGCATCTCACACCGCATGCTCCGACCCCGCATCACACACATAATTACAAACACTGCTAGACTCTACTACTATCAGCCCATCACAAGTCCACTGTTGAACATAGGCCTCCCCCATAGATTGCCACAAAATTGCCTGAGCCACCCGCATCCATCGACGCGCAAGCGCGCACGAACACACCCACGCACGCATAAACACACACACACACACATACCAAATCTTACTGTATACGCCTTAAGTGCCACTGTTGAATCACTTGATCACGCTTGGCTGCAAACACTACTGTGGCGTGCGTTTCCCACACCGCGCGCGTTTCACCGGATCGTACAAGCTAAATTAAACTACTGTTAATGCCTTAAGTTCTATTGTTCACTTCTTACTCAGTAGAGCGCCCCAGACAACCATTACGACTGAGGCGCGCTTCTCACCGTATTCCCCACCCTACTGTCTACGCCTTAAGAACTATGAGTATGCTGACAGTATAACTGTGGCGCTTACCACATCGTATGCATCTTTGTACTACACGCACTAAACTAGACCTTACAACATACGTCTTTAGTGCTATTATTAAGCTGAGAATTGCTCACCGCACCGCACGCTTATCTCATACACCAATCATAATTGTTATTACAGCCCAATACAAATACACTGCCAAACATTGGCCTTCCACAATGTATGTCATAATGCACGATCCTACCAGATCGTCACTCCATCTAGTGGAACATGCCTTAAAACTCGCCTCGCTTGCTAGTTCTAGGCTGCCACTTTAGACCCTTTCTTCACTATCAGTTATCCATTTTTCGAAGCATATGGCCGGCCTATTCCGCTTAAGTTTACTGATCCATTAGGTTATACCTGTTACTCTGGTTCTACAGACTGCATCACGCAGAGAAACTTCGAACACAACCCTCTCCATAGCTTTGTCTTACACACTCGATTAATTACATATAACTTAGCTTGATTTACACAAGTAGAAAATAATAATTAAGTAAATAAGAGGTCTCTCGATAGAAATAATAAGGAATGAAATTTCAATTTGTGTCACAGGACGTGATAATGTGTGGAGCTCTACGTCCGGTGAAGTCCTGTGAATCTCTGGCCTCCGATACCGACACACTGGCTCCTTTGGCAGAGAAAGCCAGCGCGCCTCTAAAGCACCACACCAGGTATTAATATTTATCTTCTCTTCTTTTTTAGTTCTCGTTGAGTTTTGAATGCTGGATTCAAATAGCACATTCCAATTTAATTTGTGAATATATTTATATATCGGATTATGACAATATATCGGTGGTACCATAAATTACGAAATAAGTGTTCGCATCAAATTTTACATTACTCGACGGAGAATAAAAATATCACGAAGAAATTAAATATTTAGACGGATCCTTTGTAATATTAATCCATCAAAGAAATGTAAAATTCTCCTTTTAGAAATGTTTTGATAGGAGAGTTTTACATACCATTTAATATTTGATTCGCCATCTAGAGCAACGAAAAATTTACGTTAAGTTGCACTACAGTTTCCGACAGTTTTCCAATCACGTTAAGAATTGTAGAAAGTCAACATTGCTTTCTACAATGGGTGTTCATCATTATTACAACCCTTCACAAGTCCACTGCTGAACATAGGCCTTCCCCAAGAAATGTCACAAAGCACGGTCCCGAGCCACCTGTATCCATCGACTTATGCATGTCTTATCAGTTCGTCACTCCATCTAGTCAAGGGTTGCCATACACTTCGCCTACCGGTATCATGCTGCCACTCGAGAACCTTTATTTCCCTAGGTATATGGCCGGCCCCTTGCCACTTCAGCTTACTATTCCGTTGGGCTATGTGGGTTATGCTGGATCTATTGTGGATATCCTCATTTTTAAGTTTATCACGCAGAGAAACCCCGAACATTGCACTCTCCATAGCTCGCTGAGCGACCTTGAGCTTCCTCATACGGCCAGCATTGAAGAACCACGTCTCGGATTCATAAGTCATCACTAGCAACACGCACTGGTTGTACAATCTCGTTTTCAAGTTTTGAGGTACACCTGACGAGAAGATATGTCGTAATTTCCTGAACGCTGCCCAGCCGAATTGAATCCGTCGATTGACTCGGTCACAGTTGGATTTACCTAGTCTGAATATTTGTCCCATGTAAACATACTCGTCAACAACTTCGAGCTTAGTGCTCCCAACGACTACCGGCATAAGTGTGACATGGACGTTACACATGATCTTTGTTTTGTCCATGTTCATTTTAAGACCTATCCGTTGGGAGGCACTATTGAGGTCATTAAGCATAGTGCTTAGGTCCTCCAGCGATTCTGCCATATGGATTTATATCGTTGGCAAATCGAAGGTGAGTGATGTACTCGCCATTGATGTTAGTACCGTATTCTTTCCAGTCCACTAGTTTGAAAACGTCTTCCAATGAAGCGGTGAAGAGTTTCGGGGATATAACGTCACCTTGTCTTACCTCTCTGCATTTGGATAGGTTTCGTAATCTTTAGTTCTGTACTCGGATAGAGATTGTAGCCTTACTGTACAAACATTTTAGTACTTTGACACACCGACAGTCAACTTGGCGCCGCTGAAAAGACTGCAGCACCGTCCAAATTTCGACAGAATCATAAGCTTTCTCATAGTCCACATACGCAAGACAGTGGTAAATTGTACTCCTCGGTCTTCTGGACAATTTGTGGAAAAGTATGTATGTGGGCTTATGGTACTAAAGCATTTTCGAGAACCAGTTTGTTTAGTAAGCTGGAAGTCGTTGAGTCTGCGTGCGTAAAGGGTTTGTAATGATTAGAAAACAACACGTAGACGCGGCTCAGAAGGGATATCGGTCTGTAGTTTTTTAACAGAGCGTTTTCCTTTCTTGAAGAACAGAACATCATACTAATCCGACCGAGTTAACTCCGAACGCCTATAACGTTATATCGACGATTTGCTACAATGTACAGTGTACAGCTATACAATACTGACACGATGGGTTTGACGCGGGGATGTGAGCGGGTAAGTGAGAGGGGTAATGCATTCCAGCGAGGTTAACTCGATTTCATTATACATATTTGTTTAGAAACATAGATTACTAATTTTAGGTATATTTGTCCCTTTGTCTTAACCTATGTTAAGGTTTATAATACACGTGAGGCATAAGACCTAACGTGAAATCACTTTTGTATTCAATTTATGGTTTTTTAAAGTTCTTATGAATGTCGGAATCTACACCTTTCGCAAAAACAAGACCCAAATATAATCTGTTTGTGATAGGTCTTGTTTTTGCGAACTTTAAAAAAGCCTAAATTGAATAAAAAGATTTGATATTGAGTAGACTAAGATTACCTATGAGTCTCGGTAGCTTCCGATGGTGTTGGGAAGTTGTTGGCGTGGCAATGGGTGGGCATGATGGTATGCACGGTACCGGCAGGTCGTCGTCGTGCGACTCGTACTTCGAGCCGTGGCAGGCGGAGCTGGCGCACATGCGGCTGCGCCTGTCCCCGCAGGAGCGCGACCGCCACATGTTCAGCGAGGAGGACGCACAGGTACACCACCACTCACATATATTAATACGTCAACCGAACGTTTTGTACATCGTTTTAAGCCTCCTGGAGAATAATAAATAGTGAAACGGGCAAGATCAAACCGCGCAACTCGGATTTTCAATTGAATATTAACAATAATTTAACCCGATCTGATCAAGAAGTTGCTATGGCTTTTGAGAAACATTTTACTGATGTTCCTTTTTTGACAACTAAATCATTAAACTCTTCTCCTACTGTCGCCGAATCATTGCTCAAACAAAGATGTTCCTTTTTTGACAACTAAATCATTAAACTCTTCTCCTACTGTCGCCGAATCATTGCTCAAACAAAATATAAAGGCTTGTTCAAATACTTTTAAATTCCATAGAGTACTGCCAAAAGATATCGTTAAATATTTTAAAACTATTGATGTTAAGAAAACGGCAGATTTATGGGGGATTTCCGTTAAAGTTATTTTATCTATAATAGATATAATAGCACCTTATCTAGCCACTATATTTAATACAAGCGTCGAATCTTGTGTGTTTCCTGATTTGATGAAACATAGTAAAGTCATACCTTTATTTAAATCTAGTAGTACATTAGACCCCGCCAATTTTAGACCAATTTCTGTACTACTAACATTTAGTAAAATTTTTGAAAAAATAATTTTAGATCAGATGTTAAGTTTCTTTAATATTAATAAATTGCTACATAGAAAACAATTCGGTTTTACAAGGGGTCGCTCGACAACTGACGCTGGAGTTGAGCTTATTAAACATATTTTTTGTGCATGGGAGAATTCAGAGGATGCTTTGGGTATATTTTGTGACCTTTCCAAGGCCTTCGACTGCGTTCACCATGAGACATTAATCAGGAAGCTACAGTACTATGGTGTCAAGAACACAGCGCTTAAACTTGTTATTTCATATTTAAGTAATAGAATGCAGAAAGTTATTATCAATGGTAAAAGTTCTTCCGGCTCACCTGTACTAATGGGTGTCCCTCAGGGCTCGATTCTCAGCCCATTCCTATTTCTAGTGTATATTAATGACTTACCTTCTCTTGTAGAGGATAATCATGATATAGTATTATTTGCTGATGATACTTCCTTGATTTTTAAACTTAAACGCCAATCATTTAAATGTGACGAAGTGAATAATGCTATATCAAAATTAGTGCATTGGTTTAACGTTAATAATCTACATTTAAACGGAAATAAAACTAAATGTATTAAATTTACAACAACGAATGTTAAAAATCTGAGTACCAATGTGTTTTTAAATGGGGAAGAACTGAGCCCTGTTGAATCCACTGTTTTTCTTGGCATCACACTCGACGCAAAGCTTCAGTGGGGCCCCCATATATCCAAACTAGCAAGCAGACTAAGTTCTGCAGCCTATGCTGTAAAAAAGATTAGAGGTCTCACTAGTGTAGTAGTCGGTCTCGTAGTTTATTTCAGTTATTTCCATAGCATAATGTCTTATGGGATTTTGCTATGGGGAAATGCGGCTGATTCAGAAACTATTTTTGTTTTACAGAAGAAGGCCATTAGAGCTATTTACAACCTAAAACCGAGAGAGTCTCTTAGAGATAAATTTAAAGAAATAAATATATTAACTTTGGCCTCTCAGTATATTTACGAAAATTTAATGTATGTTCACAAAAACAAAGGTAGTTTTAGTAAAAAAAGTGATACGCATTCTGTAAACACTAGGAACAAACACAAGCTAGTGATACCAGTTTCTCGACTCCACAGAGTCAGTAATTCATTCTTGGGGCAATGTATACGCTATTACAACAAGGTCCCGGAAAGTGTACAGGCTCTCTCTATTAGCAAGTTTAAATGTTTAGTTAAGTTGAAACTGTATAAAAAGGGTTATTATAGTATAAATGAATACATGGTTGATAATAACCCCTGGGAATGAGGTGATCGCTTCCAAGCTGTTTCTAAAATAAATTTTGTACTTATATAGTTGTACAACCATTATTGTAAAATTTGCTTTAAAAAAAAATTCCCGCTGGGTTTCTTGCTGGTTCTTCCCAGGACGGAGGTTTTTTTTTCGAACCAGTGGTAAAGTAAAAAATGACTCAATAAGAATTACACATGTGATCTATATTGAAAAAAAAGCGTATTGCGTGCACGTGTGTGAGATTCGGGATAGTTAAAGTTTATATCAAAAAGGAGTGCATGAAGCTAAAATTTTATATATGTATATTTTTCGATCTGCTCCGGTTTCACACGGATGATTTCTAGATCTCAACATTAGCGCCACCTACTGGTTTCAATTGTGAATCTAAACCATTTAGGGACCCGTTAAAACAATACATACGGAAGAATTATATGAGATATGTGTTACGAATACATTGAATTCAATAAAATAAAAAATATATATTTAAATAAAATAAAATAAAATAATTACTGTGGACCAACAGTTGTACCAAGTAGAGATTGTCGTCTAAGAATTTTTAATGGAGTGTAAGTCGAAGCAATAAAGTTTTTTTTTTTGACACGTAATCAAGATACCCCAGCTATATTATTATGATTATAATACGAATGGGTCTGCTCGACCAGGGAAGGACCACGCTCTCACAAAATACTAGCGTAAAATAGCAGCTTAATGCTGCTGTATTTCGTATGGTGAGTGTAGAGAACCGAGAGACCCTTTTACTGGAAAAGAGGTATTCCATCTTAGTCCTCAAGGATGGAAACGTATCTGTATTTTGATTCTTAATCGAGGATAGATTTAAATGTGTGTGGAACACAACATCCACTTACCATCAGTGTACTCATTTATTATCTATATTTTACAAAAAACCAGCACATAGCATACTTCTTATTACGGGAAAATAAGTTACCGCGGGTGAACGAACATAAAAACTTTAATTCACGTAGACGAACTCGCGGGCAGAAACTAATACTATATAATGAATAATAGTCAAACCGGCCATAACCGGTCTATGGGCCACAGAATCTACTTACCATCAGGTAAACTGTGTGCTCGTTTGTCACCCTTACGTCCATTAAACATATTGTAATTCCTGCACATGTAACACGCATAAACATACAAAGATTTGTGAAGTAGCATATGTATTTGGTTGCGTGCAGGAGTCGCAGTGGTCGTCGCCGGCGCAGTCGGGCGCGTGCAGCGCCAGCGCCAGCCCGCGCCGCCTGCGCGTCGACGTGCACGCGCCCGCCGACCTGGCGGAGAGGTAACTTACTGCCGCACCGCGTTTTCCTTTCCTACTAATTCATCTGGATATTCTTTACAATCAAACCATGGTTTAAGGTAAATATGTATACGTAGTTAATATAAACTGAATAGGTAATAAAAATAGAGATGGTAATAAACCGAGCTCAATTCTCTGTTTTTTCGTAAACGGATAGAAAAGAGAGAGATAATGAGAAATTAGAAGGTTCTCAAAAAGATATATATCACTGAAGACAATCCAAGGGAAGTTCTTGCTAAAAGGAAAGCTTTACAGGTGAAGCTGGTAGAAGAAAGGAAGCAGGGTAAATTTGCGTTTTTGAAATATGTCAAGCTGAAGAGAAAGAAACAAAAAGAAAACGGGAAATATCCTTTTCACTGTATTCTTCCGGCATTCAACCTAAAAACCAGGAAACCTTCATATCCTTTTAAGCCAAAAGAACCGGCGCATTGGATGTAATGAGAAACAGACCCAACTAACTGTCGGTACTTAGAAACATTATTTTCTTAATGTAAATAATTTATTTCATAAAAATCAATTTGGTTTCACAAGAGGTCGCTCGACAACTGATACTGGTGTTGAACTGATTAAATATATCTTCAATGCATGGGAGAATTTACAGGATGCCTGGGGAATATTCCGTGTCTTATCCAAATCCTTCGATTGTGTACATCATGAAACATTAATCAAGAAACTCCAACACTTAGTTATAAGAAGTGATGCTCTTAAATTTATTATTTCTTAATTAACACAAAACCTAAACAATTGTCATTAATAAATATTAATAATATGAGTTCATACGGTCGATAGTACAAATGGGGGTGCCTCAGGGCTCAATTCTCGGCCCCATTCTGTTTCTTGTATATTAATGACTTACCTTATATAGTACGGGATAACTATTTACTGATATAATTGCTGATGATATAGTTCTATTTGCTGATGATACTTCGTTAATTTTCAAATTAAAAGGGCAATTACTAAAATATGACGCAGTAAATAATATTATATTATCTAAATTAGTAAATTGATTTAATGTTAATAATTTGCATTTAAATGACACTATAACTAAATATTATATATATGAAATTATAACTCCAAATGTCAAATATCTAAATACTAATGTAATTTTAAATGGGGAGGAATTGAGTCTTGTCGATACCACCATTTTTCTTGGAATTACACAGAAAACGATTTTGTAACTTAAGCTGTAATTTTCCGGGGCTTTAGAATAGAGCATGAGGGGGACGGAGCGTTGACTTCATTCGAAGTGACCTCTCTAATTTATCGTTTAGGTTCAGTGTGCCTCTTAGCATTTACTAATCGCTGCTATATTTTACTCTCGTGATCACTGAGACATCACTGGAACAATTGCCGTTTAGTCGTCATAATGAAGTCAATGAGGGCTAATAATCTTCCACTCACCAGATGTCGCTAGTTGTGACTGAGGTAAAGTTTTTTGTTACACAGTGTCACTTAATTGAGAAATTCGCTTTAAATAATAGTTTATCATTATTTAGAGTAGTATATTAATACACAACACAATGCGTCAGTAATTTAAATTTTTTATTTTTTGAACTTTATAATTCTTTTAAAAAAATCGCCTTTTAGTTATATTTATAGTTTGGTTTATTCATTTCTAATGTAATTAATATAAAATATAACTAATAATACAGAAAGAAACCTTAAATATTACATTTTCCTAAGAAATTATCGTCCCCGCTATGAAATCTGTCAAATATTTTACCTCACTGTAAAGTAGCGCCGCCCTGGTGGCAGAAAAAGTCGTGGATGCCCTCATTGCGGGTCCGTGGCGCAGTGGCTTAGCAATGAGTTGCTCCGCTGAGGGTCGCGCGTTCGAATCCCGCACGGAACAAGTATTTGTATGACCCACAAAAAATTGTTTCTGGTCTGGATGTTTGTCCTTGCGCAGTTTGTGTTTGTAAACTGCCTCCACGACACAGGACAAAATCCTAGGTGGGGGTAACGTTTTTTAAAAAAAAGAAAGAAAGAAAATCTCATTTTTTGTTGCCATAGCCGTATACCAAGGCATTAATCGATATTTTTTAGAGATTGTCGCTATATCGTTTACTATCAGATGGACGTTGCAGTAACGTTACCATTACAGCTTATTACTAGTTCACTGCTGAACACAGGGCTCCTCCAAAGATTGAGCGATATCTGATATAAATGCTATGCTTGGCAGGCGGGTTGGCAACCGTTTTTTTTTTGTTTTTTATTGTTATTAGGAAGACGCTGTTACCCGTCTCCTGGTTTGTTTCCCTCTGTTACCTCTTACGACACCCAAAGGTAGTGGATATTGTTAAACCGGTCAAGGACGTAGTAGGTACGTAATACGTTGTATGTACATGTTCGCAGGCGGCGTGCGGCCATGGAGGAGCAAGTGGCGCAGATGGGGTACATCGACGGCGAGTCGCCGCGCGCCAAGCCTGCGCCCGAGAAGCGCCACGGCGCGCCGCCGCCGCCCGAGCCCGACCCCGCCAAGAGGTACGTGCTGCCCGCAAGGCAACATTGGGCTTCTGCTTCTCCACTGTACGTACCGCCCGACCCTGACCCCGCCAAGAGTTACGTACTGCGGCACTGTACGTACCGTCCGACCCCGACCCCGCCAAGAGTTACGTACTGCGGCACTGTACGTACCGCCCGACCCCGACCCCGCCAAGAGTTACGTACTGCGGCACTGTACGTACCGTCCGACCCCGACCCCGCCAAGAGTTACGTACTGCGGCACTGTACGTACCGCCCGACCCCGACCCCGCCAAGAGTTACGTACTGCGGCACTGTACGTACCGTCCGACCGCGACCCCGCCAAGAGTTACGTACTGCGGCACTGTACGTACCGCCCGACCCCGACCCCGCCAAGAGTTACGTACTGCGGCACTGTACGTACCGTCCGACCCCGACCCCGCCAAGAGTTACGTACTGCGGAAATGTACGTACCGCCCGACCCCGACCCCGCCAAGAGTTACGTACTGCGGCACTGTACGTACCGTCCGACCCCGACCCCGCCAAGAGTTACGTACTGCGGCACTGTACGTACCGCCCGACCCCGACCCCGCCAAGAGTTACGTACTGCGGCACTGTACGTACCGTCCGACCCCGACCCCGCCAAGAGTTACGTACTGCGGCACTGTACGTACCGCCCGACCCCGACCCCGCCAAGAGTTACGTACTGCGGCACTGTACGTACCGTCCGACCCCGACCCCGCTAAGAGGTACGTACTGCGGCACTGTACGTACCGTCCGACCCCGACCCCGCCATGAGTTACGTACTGCGGCACTGTACGTACCGCCCGGCCCCGACCCCGCCAAGAGTTACGTACTGCGGCACTGTACGTACCGTCCGACCCCGACCCTGCTAAGAGGTACGTACTGCGGCACTGTACGTACCGCCCGACCCCGACCCCGCCAAGAGTTACGTACTGCGGCACTGTACGTACCGTCCGACCCCGACCCCGCCAAGAGTTACGTACTGCGGCACTGTACGTACCGCCCGACCCCGACCCCGCCAAGAGTTACGTACTGCGGCTCTGTACGTACCGTCCGACCCCGACCCCGCCAAGAGTTACGTACTGCGGCACTGTACGTACCGTCCGACCCCGACCCCGCCAAGAGTTACGTACTGCGGCACTGTACGTACCGCCCGACCCCGACCCCGCCAAGAGTTACGTACTGCGGCACTGTACGTACCGTCCGACCCCGACCCCGCCAAGAGTTACGTACTGCGGCACTGTACGTACCGCCCGACCCCGACCCCGCCAAGAGTTACGTACTGCGGCACTGTACGTACCGTCCGACCCCGATCCCGCCAAGAGTTGCGTACTGCGGCACTGTACGTACCGCCCGACCCCGACCCCGCCAAGAGTTACGTACTGCGGCACTGTACGTACCGTCCGACCCCGACCCCGCCAAGAGTTACGTACTGCGGCACTGTACGTACCGCCCAACCCCGACCCCGCCAAGAGTTACGTACTGCGGCACTGTACGTACCGTCCGACCCCTACCCCGCCAAGAGTTACGTACTGCGGCACTGTACGTACCGCCCGACCCCGACCCCGCCAAGAGTTACGTACTGCGGCACTGTACGTACCGTCCGACCCCGACCCCGCCAAGAGTTACGTACTGCGGCACTGTACGTACCGCCCGACCCCGACCCCGCCAAGAGTTACGTACTGCGGCACTGTACGTACCGTCCGACCCCGACCCCGCCAAGAGTTACGTACTGCGGCACTGTACGTACCGCCCGACCCCGACCCCGCCAAGAGTTACGTACTGCGGCACTGTACGTACCGTCCGACCCCGATCCCGCCAAGAGTTGCGTACTGCGGCACTGTACGTACCGCCCGACCCCGACCCCGCCAAGAGTTACGTACTGCGGCACTGTACGTACCGTCCGACCCCGACCCCGCCAAGAGGTACGTACTGCGGTACTGTACGTACCGTCCGACCCCGACCCCGCCAAGAGTTACGTACTGCGGCACTGTACGTACCGCCCGACCCCGACCCCGCCAAGAGTTACGTACTGCGGCACTGTACGTACCGTCCGACCCCGACCCCGCTAAGAGGTACGTACTGCGGCACTGTACGTACCGTCCGACCCCGACCCCGCCAAGAGTTACGTACTGCGGCACTGTACGTACCGCCCGACCCCGACCCCGCCAAGAGTTACGTACTGCGGCACTGTACGTACCGTCCGACCCCGACCCTGCTAAGAGGTACGTACTGCGGCACTGTACGTACCGCCCGACCCCGACCCCGCCAAGAGTTACGTACTGCGGCACTGTACGTACCGTCTGACCCCGACCCTGCTAAGAGGTACGTACCGCCCGACCCAGACCCCGCCAAGAGTTACGTACCGCGGCACTGTACGTACCGTCCGACCCCGACCCCGCCAAGAGTTACGTACCGCGGCACTGTACGTACCGTCCGACCCCGACCCCGCCAAGAGTTACGTACTGCGGCACTGTATTACCGCCCGACCCCGACCCCGCCAAGAGGTACGTACTGCGGCACTGTACGTACCGCCCGACCACGACCCCGCTATGAGATACGTACTGCGTCACTGTACGTATTGCCCGACCCCGACTCCGACAATAGGTACGTACTGCGTCACTGTACGTACTGTCCGATCCTAATTCCGCCAAGACGTACGTACTACGTGACTGTAAGTACTGCACGACACTGACCCCGCCAAGAGGTACATACTGCGTCACTGTACGTACTGCCCGACCCCGACCCTGCCAAGAGGTACGTACTGCGTCACTGTACGTACCGCTCGACCCCGTCCTCGCCAAGAGGTACATACTGCGTCACTGTACGTACCGCTCGACCCCGACCCCGCCAAGAGGTACATACTGCGTCACTGTACGTACCGCTCGACCCCGACCCCGCCAAGAGGTACATACTGCGTCACTGTACGTACCGCTTGACCCCGACCCCGCCAAGAGGTACGTACTGCGGCAGTGTACGTACCGCTCGACCCCGACCCCGCCAAGAGGTACATACTGCGTCACTGTACGTACCGCTGGACCCCGACCCCGCCAAGAGGTACATACTGCGTCACTGTACGTACCGCTCGACCCCGACCCCGCCAAGAGGTACGTACTTCGGCACTGTACGTACCGCCCGACCCCGACCCCGCCAAGAGGTACGTACTGCGGCACTGTACGTACCGCCCGACCCCGACCCCGCCAAGAGGTACGTACTGCGGCATTGTACGTACCGCTCGACCCCGACCCCGCCAAGAGGTACGTACTTCGGCACTGTACGTACCGCCCGACCCCGACCCCGCCAAGAGGTACGTACTGCGGCACTGTACGTACCGCCCGACCCCGACCCCGCCAAGAGGTACGTACTGCGGCATTGTACGTACCGCCCGACCCCGACCCCGCCAAGAGTTACGTACTGCGGCACTGTACGTACCGCCCGACCCCGACCCCGCCAAGAGGTACGTACTGCGGCACTGTACGTACCGCCCGACCCCGACCCCGACCCCGCCAAGAGTTACGTACTGCGGCACTGTACGTACCGCCCGACCCCGACCCCGCCAAGAGGTACGTACTGCGGCACTGTACGTACCGCCTGACCCCGACAACGCCAAGAGGTACGTACTGCGGCACTGTACGTACCGCCCGACCCCGACCCCGCCAAGAGGTACGTACTGCGGCACTGTATTACCGCCCGACCCCGACCCCGCCAAGAGGTACGTACTGCGGCACTGTACGTACCGCCCGACCACGACCCCGCCAAGAGGTACATACTGCGTCACTGTACGTACTGCCCGACCCCGACCCTGCCAAGAGGTACGTACTGCGTCACTGTACGTACCGCTCGACCCCGTCCTCGCCAAGAGGTACATACTGCGTCACTGTACGTACCGCTCGACCCCGACCCCGCCAAGAGGTACATACTGCGTCACTGTACGTACCGCTCGACCCCGACCCCGCCAAGAGGTACATACTGCGTCACTGTACGTACCGCTTGACCCCGACCCCGCCAAGAGGTACGTACTGCGGCAGTGTACGTACCGCTCGACCCCGACCCCGCCAAGAGGTACATACTGCGTCACTGTACGTACCGCTGGACCCCGACCCCGCCAAGAGGTACATACTGCGTCACTGTACGTACCGCTCGACCCCGACCCCGCCAAGAGGTACGTACTTCGGCACTGTACGTACCGCCCGACCCCGACCCCGCCAAGAGGTACGTACTGCGGCACTGTACGTACCGCCCGACCCCGACCCCGCCAAGAGGTACGTACTGCGGCATTGTACGTACCGCCCGACCCCGACCCCGCCAAGAGTTACGTACTGCGGCACTGTACGTACCGCCCGACCCCGACCCCGCCAAGAGGTACGTACTGCGGCACTGTACGTACCGCCCGACCCCGACCCCGACCCCGCCAAGAGTTACGTACTGCGGCACTGTACGTACCGCCCGACCCCGACCCCGCCAAGAGGTACGTACTGCGGCACTGTACGTACCGCCTGACCCCGACAACGCCAAGAGGTACGTACTGCGGCACTGTACGTACCGCCCGACCCCGCCAAGAGGTACGTACTGCGTCACTGTACGTGCTGCCCGGCCCCTGCTATGCTACAACTATAACTGCAGCGTGGTTCTATCACATTTTTATTATTATTCGCCGCCGGCGTGACGCTAAAATTTTCCACTAAAACCTTTTTCTACACCCAGTGCCGGAATCGTTGTAAACAAAAAAAAAGTTTAAATTAAATGCGATAGAATCCGTAATATTAGTTTTATTCCATAGTATCCGGTTAAATGTGAGAAATCATCATAAGTGAGATCAAGTCAAATTCGAAAACCGATGCTCTGCAAAATCAGTATACATAAACGTAATTAGATATACACCTAAACAATAACAAGCTTAATAAATAAATTTAAATTTTTACTCTTTCTGTCTTTGCAATATTTTAAAGATTCACAATTTTTCTAAAATGTTTGTCATCACTTGCACAAAGATCATTGTACTTGCACAAAGTACTTAGGTGGCGGTGTAAGAGAATCAATCACATTATCTAGCGTATAACGTCGTAAGAGGCGACTTTGGAAAAATTCTAGAGAAATCTTTTGGCTACCGATGACCATCTCATTTATACCAGACTTACAATATCCAGGCCGGCCACGGACAGAAATTCAAAGTTTGCCATATTTTTGATATTATCCTTATCTGACATGTGACTCACTAATATAATATGTGAGGTTGTATAAAATAAATAAAATTCTGCCGTGTGTTTATGTACTCCTATTAATTACTTTTCTACAAATAAAATATTTCGTCTTACAAAACCTCTGTCTATCCTCTCCCAAACCGAACAGATCGTCTTCCTTTCCCCGTCCTTTTACTCCATCGTCTCTCATCAAACCTCTCACACACTTATAGATCATTTATAATATATTATCTTCTCCGTTCTATCATCATGTATTATCCTAACACTAAATGTTTTTTTTTATATTTAATATTTACATTCATCTCAATCATACATCCTATATATTACTAGTCGTAAGATTCCTTTTGTGATGAAGTTGCACGGCTGAAATAGTTCTCGTTACAGATTGTGCAAGGACCGGGATAGTCCGCAGTCGTCTCTCCCAGACTTCCACAACACTCCTGGGAACGTGAAACTTAGGTATCTTATTCATACGATCTTATGTTTATGTGTATTAATTTTCCGCACTTTTGTTTGATAACTTCGTGTCGTATTTACTGTCTTTACAACAAACAACATCCGATATGAAATGTTTCTTTAAGTATATTAATTATTAGATCTCATTATAAAAAAAGATAAAGTTACAATTGAACTTATTACACATATAATATATAAGATTGCAGTTTCGTATTTCATTCAAAATGATTTACGTTTCTAAAATTAGTAAATTTTCTTTTTTAAAATAAATTAAATCGCTCAAATTGCGAAACAAAACTAATATAATGCGTATTAAGATCCAATACCAATAAAGACTACAGAATTATAATCACTTTCCTAATATTTATCATGCTTGAATTAAAATTTTATATTACAGGATATTAAATATTGTGGTATAACCGTGACTATTTCTATCAATTCTTATCACCTTTGATTTATTGATTTTCTTGGTTTAGGTTTTTAGTTTAGTTAGGTTTTTTGATTGATTTATTAAAAGATTAATACTAATAGTTGTCCAATGGCATGTTTGTGTGGATTATATTTCTAAATGTTTATTTTGTATGCATTTCTGTCGATACAAATCCTGCACTCACAAATCTAACATACGCTTGCAGAGAACGCAACTCACCGCGGAAAACTAAAAACGCTTCGCGCTACAGCGGCCTCCATCACCCAGTAATTTCTGACCCGGATAAAAACACCCGACTGACGTGGCACGGTAAAGATGGTCATTCCACCTTGATTAAAATAGACTGGCCCATCGAGAATTCGTCAGTCAGTAACTTGACAACTAGCACCATAAATTCTAGTCCACTCACTCCCGTCACGCCTGTGTATGACCCACTCGAAAGTGACTCTGAAGTCAGCGAGAACAAACACACAATCAAAATAAAAACCACCGATTGCGATAACTGCGACGAAGAGAAATGTCTGAAGTGCGAACTGAAAGCGACAGATTATGAAAACATGAAAGTAAGCCATGATTTCTCAGAAAGCAACTTGCACGATAGCTTAGAAGCTAGTCCCGCTCACTCGATTGACATCAGCTATCAGAATCTTAACAGGTTGTCAGCCGTTTCGACGTCTTCCAACTCCGATCAGAATTCGGAGAAAAAGAAAGAAAATGAATTGATTAAAGTGATGACGTCATCTCACGAAAGTTCATCAAGTTACTCCAATGTGAGTTTAACGAAACAAGGGGACGAACTCTATGAATTCTTCAATTTCACAAGGCCTAACTATATAAACCTGCAGTCTTCGAGCACGTCCAAAAGTTCCCCCGGATCGCCATTAAGAAGTCCGTTAAAATCCACTATAAGCATCACATTTCGTTCACCTACTAAATCAACAACTCTAGACTACGAACCTATAGATAATATTGATACACCTACAAATGAAAGGGATTCTGTTTATGAGGATATTGATTTGGAAAAGAACTTGTCTATAGTAGAAGAGGCGCCAGTACCTGAAACGGATGCCAGTTTGCCCACGCAACAAGCTTGTCAGCCTAAAGACTTCAGTGAAGACTTAATAATACTCGAAACACCCACTGAAACAACTGAAGTTGATGATAATGTGGATGTATACAGTCAAGTTAAGTTCTTTAAGAAGAGCATAGAAGAAGTAAATGCTATGATACTAGAGTCACCTGAAAAAGAAAGACATTATGAAAACGTATCATTCAAGGATACGAATGATAAAGAATATGAAAACATTAACGTTGATACCCTCAAAATCTGTGATAAAGTAGATATAAGTGATGTAGATGCAGATAAGAATGATCAAGGAGAGGAATCTGAAACAGTTGAACGCGATAATGGTAACGTAATAAATCCCGAAATTGTGTCAAAGAATCCTAATGTCAGAGAACTGGCCATACGTTTCGAAAGTCCTACCGAGCAGAAAGGTCCTTTCACGTTTGAGAAATTTAAAACTGAAAATAAATATCCAACATTAGAAAGAAAAGAAGGAGACAAAAAAATTGAATCCAGAAAAAAGGACGTCACTGTAAAATTACCTCCACCTGTATCCCCTCAAACGTACAAACTTTCGAAAAATTCAGCACGATCCTTAGACGAAAACGCGTTCATTAAGGAATTTGGTAACGAAAATAATGATAGGCGTAAAAGTTTAGAAGTTAAAGATGCAAATAAGCAAACAAAAAACCTCCCTGATCTGAATCTTAACACTGAAGAACAAGACACAAAGGTCGATAGTATAACACCAACGACAGAAAACAAAATATCATTAGTGCAAAGGTTTGAAATCAAGAAACCAGATTTGAAAAATCTTATAGGTATAGAGACCGAGAAAAAATTAAGTCGCGAAAGGATAGAAAAATATAAAGAGGAACGCAGAAACTTTTTGCGTGAAAAATACAGTTCTCAGTCCTTCAGAAGTAGCCCAGAGCAGTTGACGCGGATAAAAATTAAGAAAGATTCAGAAGATAGAACGGAAATTTGCGACAGACTGCAAGAAGATTTACCGAAATTCGAGCGCCGTAACACAGTGGACTTGGGCCAAAGGATGAGATTTTCGCTAGCTAGAAGCACCAACAACTTGGATACAATTCCGTCACCTATTAGTCCCGTTCAAGACCTGGATTGTTCCTCAAATGTAGAATTTATCAGAAGGAGCGAAGACAGTAAAAGGGACAGCATACGTCGAGATGAAAGGTACGTATATGCATTTTGATATAGATATATGTATAATTTACCGCGCGTGTGGTAGTTTGTTTTACATTTTCAACCATTTCAAATTGTGATAAATGTTGTGTTAATAACCAAAGACATCTATGTGTACTACCAGACAGGCACTAAAGTTCTAAGTTGCGTACTAAGTTACGCTCAATTCCCCGTAACTCCTTTAGTCGATTGCGAGCGGGCGAGAAGACTTGTTCTTGGTTTTGTGAACCGCGAACGTTGTTTTCGACAATCTAACTTGATTTTGTTTAATGTGACAAGCAAACGATGTCATTATTTATGCGGGCACTTTGTCAACGTGATTTGTAGTTTTTAAGTCAAATAAATATGTAACTTTGCCTACAACCAGTAACTGTCGTAAATTAAAATACAACTTCGTGAGACATTTTCCATGCCAGCTAACCGCCCGGTCGGTTGCAGTTTTTCTTATGAATTGCCAGCCTAATGGTATACATAGAAGTCTTTGTTAATAACCATTTAATTATACGAAGGTGTAATTTGACGCAAACTGTTTCATTTCCAGTAACAATTAATCCACCATAATCAAGCATCCTGCTCTCACTTTTTGTTTATAAAATTTAACCAAATTTTCTTCACGATTTTTATAAAAGTAAATATGTTGTGATTGTAAGTAAATTAATTTAAAAGCTGAATTGTTAAAATAAAAGAAATATTGATAGAAATTATATTTCTAATTCATTAAAGACTAAATATATTAAATAAAAATACGATTAAAATGTTAACATTACATTTAATTAATATTAAATTATATTTAAAATGAAAAACACAACAAACGTTTCTTTAGAAATAATATTAATATAGCGCAATGAAGTCATAGTTTTATAATCAAATGACCATCTTATTGATCGTGTTGTGCCGAGAGGCAGTGTTAACCCGTGGGTGTCGAAGAGGCGACAGAGGGAAAGAAATCAGATGGTCAGCAGCGCCTTCCTAATAACAACTAGGAAATAAAAAAATGCAGTTGCCAACCAGTCTGCCTAGCGTCGCAACTGCGAAATCTCCCCTATGAGGCAATCTATGGGGGAGGCTTATCTTTAGCAGTGGACTTGGATAGGCTGTTATTTCTGGATTAATTAAAAAATAATGGTAACAAATTGAAATTATATTATCTAGTTATTTATTAACAGTGGTGTCAATTGTAAATAATTATATAATTTACAGGAAGGAAAAAGTTTCACCTTCGTACAACATACGCGACATGGCCGCCATGTTCGAGCAGAAGTCACAGAACAGCAACGGTTGACCCCCAGCACACGCGTCAAGGTTATACTAGATAGGACATTTTCAGCGACAGAGGAAGAAGACGTAGCTAGAAAACCCCTAAATATGGATCTGAAAAAACAAGGTTTAGATCACGTCCGAAATTCGGAACACGTACAGTTAGTGGATAATGAGGAAAACCTAGTCTTTAAACCAAGAGACGGCTTTGTCGTACTTTCGAGTTTATTATGTGGGGACCACGCTGCGGCTTTACGGTTTCGGTGTAGCTCGAATAACATTTATTTATTAAAATGTTCTTTAAAATAAATAATAGTTAGAAAGAATAGTGATAGTTCCCAGGGGACACGCGCTAACAGCGCAAAAACTTTATCTAACTTTAAATACTATTTATAATTACACAATTCTCTAGCTACGTCTTAGTAACGTTCAAAGTGATAATATTTGTGCTTGCGACAACATGTAAACGCTTAGAAAACATACCCGAGCTCTCATATTTATATATTATTATACTAGTCTACAGCAGTCTGCTTTAGTTTCTAAAGAAATTGATACTCGGTCAATGTCGTTTTAAATTTCAACTTTATTTAATATACTATAAATAACTTACGGTACAAATTTATTTTCATTAATGTTATAAATGTTTGTCTAAGTATATTTTTTGACATTACCAAGCATATTAATGCAATGGACGAGTTACGTACCGTTAAAATTTCAAAATATTTTTAGTTACTTGTTGAAAATGAAATTTTTTGTCTTCCCGATGACTAATAAATATATGATAATAATATAAAACTTAGGTCATTATACATGAATAATATTTTAAGCTTATTTCGATTTCGCTTTTTCGAAATTTGTCTATAAATAGAAAATTTAATAGCATCTTTTGTCAATTTTATGACATTTAAAAATAATTACTTTTTCAGCTAAAAAATAGTCATGCCATTTTATTTGAAATTAATATTTTGTTCATTTTAAAAAAGTTTAAAAATTTAAATTTAGAATGCGACAGTAAGGATCATATTTCGATGGCACCAAAGTAATTACGTTATATGCAGACTAATAATATAGTTGTTTTCTATTGTCATATAAAACTTTTAGAAGCAATCAGAGTCACACTGGCCTAATACTTTTTAAATACTGAGAAGCTTCTAGAACAGGGAGTGAAGTGGACACAGGACAGTGGATTAATTTTGTTGTTTGTTGTAAAATAAGTAGTACGACTAAGCATTGCGGTATTTCTAGTTTTTGGTTTAATTATAAAGTTACAATGTAAATAGAAAATTTATGCGTATTGCACCTAGTATGTATTGAATGAATAGCGCGTTCACACTTTGTAAATAATTTGTTTTCTACCGAAATGGGCGCTTGTCGACTGGTACTTGGTACTTTTTTTCGAGATTTTTGTTCTCAAAACATACCATTCAAGAATAGGTAGTAATTAAAAACTACGCCATTGAAACTACAGTCTAGTAAATATAAACAGACTTGGTAATCCAAAATTACATTATTTATTTACAATAATTTTACTTCTATTATGTTAGACGATTATGACCACAATCCGATAATTGAATTTCTAATAAATTAAATTTGTGTAAATTTAGTTACATATGACTTTTAATTGTGTTGACACTTTGGATGACAGCTGTCAAAATTGCAATATTTTATAATTCATTGATAAGCACCGTTATGTCGACAAGCGTACGTTGATTGTCAAATATAAGTTGTTATAATTATTTATTTATTATTGTAGTCTCAAAATCTAATAATCTCTCATCACACACTGACACACTTAGTATTATTATTTTTATTAAATATTGATTATGCACGTTTTCTTTTGTTGACGGTACTTTTTGTTAATTTCTTATGACCTATGTAATGTGAAAGGCTAAGCTATAACAGTTTATTATGTTTAAGTAAACATTAATAATTATGCGTTAAATAGAATTGATAATAACATTCGAGTTATTGTGGTAAATGCTACTTAGTTACTGGCAACATAATTTAAAATGGTTATGACGAAGGGATATATAAACTTTTTGAAAGAATTTAGAACGCGTAAAAAATCTCAAACGTGAACAAAAATGTTTTTTTTTTTTCACTGAGTCGCGTTCGAATAGCAAATATGTCCTAGTGTTTTTGCGGAACTTAAAATTACAACTTTGGTGATATTTGAGTTCTTAGACTAATTAAAGTTTAAAATTTCGACAATTTTGTTTTTATGTTTATTACATCATCACATTAAAACATTCAAAACACAAATCCTTGAAAGCTTGAAGCATCACTATAGGAATCTTACATTTATTGACATGTGTAAAAGAGCAAAATAACAGGAATGCATTTATTACTATATTTTTGTATGCAATATTTAAATGTGCTCTCTAGAAGTTAAACATTCTGATGACTTGCTGGGGTTTGAATGATACCTATATAATTTAAAACTGTCAGTTTGCATTTAGCTAACATCAGGTTTGTCTGATATCGCATTTTACTTCTATAGGCATTAAAATAAAAATCATTCAACCCAATGACGACGTAATGATCGAATTCTGTAAAAATATGTCACATAAATATGAACACAAGTGGACAATAATAACTGAATTGGATTTTGTAAGATATTCAATATTCAAAAGTAAAGCATATTTGGATTTGTTAAAAAGTGTGCGAAAACAAAATATTGTGACGTGGACGCCGTATTGAAGTGACGAGGCGATCAATTACCGCCAAGGTGAAATTGGCGGTAATTGATTGGAAAAACCTTGCTTGACATGGCTGTACTACCAAATGACTTTTACTTTGTTGTGATATATAGGAAGAAAAGTTTCACATTTGAATTTTGGTGACATACCTTATGCATGTATCGAGCTTATTCGACCAATTTTAGACAAAATAAAAACCCAAAGACTTCTATGTTATACTAATGGGACGGCAATTCAGAACGAAACAATGTTACAGCTGTAGATCGCGCGGGCACCGGCTGGGCTAGTAGCTGGCACGCTTGATGTATTACGCAGTTGTATTTTCATTTACGACAGTTACTTTACGCAAATACGAAATAAAGTTACATATCTGAGATAAACTTCAAATCACAATCATCAATTTATACAGTGGTAGAGCCACGCAGCAGCTTTTGCTGTCGCACGGATGGGCCGGTTCGAACCGGGGTGGTACCACGACCTCACAGAAAACCAGCGTGAAGTAGAGGTTTGCCTCTACGTTTCGCTTGGTGAGTGCAGGTGGCCGGAGGCCCTTTTTACTGGAAATGAGGCATTCCATCTTAGTCCTCACGGGTGACAACGCATCTACATTTTGATTCGCAAACGAGGATAGATGTAGATGTCTATGGGCCGCAGCAACCACTTACCATCAGGTGGACTGTGTGCTCGTTTGTCACCCTTATCCTATAAAAAAAAAAATCACGTTAATAAAGTGCACACATAAATAATGACGTTTTCATAGTCAAATTAAACAAAATCCGTGTTAGATTGTTGAAAACAACGTTTGCGGTTTACAAATCAAAGAACTAGTCTTCTCGCCCGCTCGCAATCGTCTAAAGTTACAGAGAATTGACCGTATCTTAGTGCGCTGTTTATTAAGGCCACAAAGCCTGCCTAGAACTATATAATATATAGAAGTCTTTGGTAGAAACAAATAGTGTTCAGACGATTGCCTCAACTTATTTCACGAAAATACGTCATCCATGTACTTTATTGTATTCGAAGGATTGGTAACAAAGAATTTGAAAACAAGTACTTCCAAAAACAATTGTGCATTTTTCTATAACACATTATATAAGATAAGGTAATCGAGAAAATAGATAATGATGAGAAATTTTAACAATATGGAAATTGCACATAAAGGAAAATAAAAATATTTTCTCGATTTCCTCATTTCCAGAAATAACAGACTGTGACTCTGCCAAATAAATATTATGTAGCCAATTTCCCCCATTTTGTAAACCCCTTTTAAAACGTAATATTTATATAATAAGTACCAATTCTGTAACATACCTAACTCATTGTATGCTATTTTCAAAATAAATATTTGTAACTGTAAGTACCTTCTTAAAATATTATATAACTTGCACAGAAGCGGGACCGTGTTGGGATCTACTTTAAGGTGCGCATAAAAATAAATATTCATATTTAAAAAAATGCCACTTTTTTATATTCTTGCATTGTCATCCGATTTTGAGGTATGTTCTAATTTTCAAGTCTCTAGTTTATCGGTGAGTTAGTTAAACATCAATTCATAAATTTGACCCGAACAGACATACACGAAAGCGAGTTCATAAAAACGTGGTAAAACAAGACCATTAAATAATGAGTTACTGTGAGATCAAACTGTGTTTAAGATTCGAAACTGTTTATCGATCTACAAACATCAGTTATGGCAGTTTCGATCGTTTTTATACAAATACAAATTCTTTATTTGCAAGAAACACAGGTGACAGGGTCTTAAGTTAAATCTAGTGTACATGTGTTTAGTCTGCTCGCAGACGTGCAAATATTTAGGTACATAATACAAAAAAAAAAACTATCTGTAAGTGGATCACATAAATCATTGAACTAATTTTTCCATTCTAAATATTCTTTTAGGCTATAGAAACAATTTTCCAATAACCATTTTGTTAAACATACATACAGTTGTAAAGTTATGTCTAATACCTGAAGACAATAGTGTTGCCATATTTAAGCAATGTTACATTTAAGTAGCCTAATTTTCTTAAAAGCTGCGGTTCTAAATACGGTCCCGTCTTAAAATTTTAAAAATGAGCTTTAAGCGAGTGTGGACGAAGTGTCGCCACAGCCCGGCTTGTGACGTAGTGTAGCTGCGGAATAAGTGATTATACACAATAAAAAGTATTATCAAATCCGAGTGATGTTTATTTCTGCGCCATATGCCCTTTTAATATAGTAATGCGGAGTAGATAACATGCTGCCTTATTCAAAAGCAAGATTCTCTTCAGAATCCACATCCCTAATCCCGTTGGTGTCGTAAGCGGTCGTCAACCCGTCTGCCACGAAGCAATTTTGTGGGATCCCTTATGCGGCAAACTATGGGGAATACCTATATTAATCAGTGGCTTCGGCTTACTACCAGCTTCACTGTTGTGAGAAAACGCAATATGCCTGGTTGCAGATGCCCATAGGCTGCATAAGCCACTAGATGAGGGTAGATTTATAAAAAAATATATTCTAAGAATGATAGCGATGACTCAGTTCGTGGCGCATACGAATCTGTGAACAGATAAGTATCTAACCGCCGTCCGAAAAGAGTGTACAAAGTACAGAGTAGAGAGTACAGGATGTAGAGTTACAGAAAGAAACATTAAACTTTACGTTTTCCTCACAACTTCTATAAAATGTCATATATTTCACCTCATCCTGAAGGGGCGTCTCCCTCCTGGCCAGAAAGTGGTGGATGCCCTTATTAACTCGTTACGGGGTTCACGGATATAGAACGCAATGTTTAGGATCAGAACATAGCTGGCTGCATTCACTACTAGAGGGCGCTTACTAAGTAGCGTTGAGACATCTATTACCATTACAGTCTATCAGTCTACTACTGAACATATGATTTCTCCATGTGTTGCCATAGATGCCACGCTTGGCAAACTGGTTGGCAATCGCAGGGTTTTAATTTTTCCACCGCCTCTATACGGTATTACTGAGACACCACTGTGTAAATATTTCGTATCGTGTTACAGTGGCATAGTGATCTGGACAACACAGCGATACAGAATTGTATTCATAAATTTTCCCAGCACATTTAAATATATATTGGTAAATCCAATTGGGCATTCCTTAAGCGCATTAAAAAAATTACGTATAACATAATATACGGAATTTTTAAAGTAGTTTAAATACATTTCGACAGCACTATCGGCTTCAACACCCTCGAAAACCATGAAAATAACACCCATAATGAAAACATTGGTACCTACTTCAGCCGCCATCTTGGATTTACATTTCGACAGCACTATCGGATTCAACACCCTCGAAAACCATGAAAATGACACCCAAGATGAAAAACTTGATATCTATTGCAGCCGCCATCTTGGATTTACATTTCGACTTCAACACTCGAAACCCATGAAAATGACACCCAAGATGGAAAAATTGGTACCTACTTCAGCCGCCATCTTGGATTTACATTTCGACAGCACTATCGGATTCAACACCCTCGAAAACCATGAAAATGACACCAATGATGAAAAAATTTATATCTATTGCAGCCGCCATCATGGATTTACATTTCGATAGCACTATCGGCTTCAACACCCTCGAAAACCATGAAAATGACACCCATGATGAAAAAATTGATACCCATTACAGCCGCCACCTTGGATTTACATTTCGACAGCACTATCAGCATCAGCACCCCCGAAAACCATGAAAATGACACCCAAGATGAAAAACTTGATATCTATTGCAGCCGCCACCTTGGATTTACATTTCGACAGCACTATCAGCATCAGCACCCCCGAAAACCATTAAAATGACACCAATGATGAAAAAATTTATATCTATTGCAGCCGCCATCATGGATTTACATTTCGATAGCACTATCGGCTTCAACACCCTCGAAAACCATGAAAATGACACCCATGATGAAAAAATTGGTACCTACTTCAGCCGCCATCTTGGATTTACATTTCGACAGCACTATCGGCTTCAACACCGTCGAAACACATGAAAATGACACCCATGATGAAAAAATTGATACCCATTACAGCCGCCACCTTGGATTTACATTTCGACAACCCTATCGGCTTCAACTCTCTCGAAAACCATGAAAATGACACCCATGATGAAAAAAATGATACCCATTGCAGCCGCCATCTTGGATTTACATTTCGAGAGCACTATCTGCTTCAACACCCTCGAAAACCATGAAAATGACACCCATGATAAAACAATTGGTACCTACTTCAGCCGCCATCTTGGATTTACATTTCGACAGCACTATCGGATTCAACACCCTCGAAAACCATGAAAATGACACCCATGATGAAAAAATTTATACCTATTGCAGCCGCCACCTTAGATTTACATTTCGACAGCACTATCGGCTTCAGCACCCTCGAAAACCATGAAAATGACACCCATGATGAAAAAATTGATACCTATTGCGGCCGCTATCTTGGATTTACATTTCGACAACTCTATCGGTTTCAACACCCTCGAAAACCATAAAAATGTCACCCATGACAAAAAAATATACTACTTACTTTTAGTTCGTACTACTATTATTTATTCTGTGCTTTTAAATATTGTAATAAAAAAATCTCTTATTATTATTATTATAATCAAGTATTTAAGAAATTTGGTTATTCGAATATTGTGTATTTGTACAGCGATCTTTTTGAGCCGCTGCAAACAACCGAAACAATGTCCACTCACGACGGCGACTGAAGTCACTGAAGCCGAACTATTACTACTCTGTGGCTGTGGCTCCCCATTTACAGAAATAATTTATATACGAGGCTACCAAATCAACGAAAATTTCGCCATTTTGGAGCCGAAAAAAATTAATTATAGCTAAACAAAACATAATTACACTGCCATTTACATTCAATGGCTTCCCACATGATAGATGAAGAGATTAAAAAATAGATTGATTTAAACAATTGATATTTTCAAAAGTTATCGTGTTTACAAGCCACAGGGACATGATAAATCCACACCATAAGCCACTAAAACCCTTTTTTTATTTAAAAATAGCAATTAATCGATTTAAAAAATATTAATAAGTTCAACAATCATTTATCTTTCTAACAATGTGCTTTTTATATCATTTATATGTATAATATGATTGCTAGATACGATTTTATTCGATAAAATGTTGGAATCTTAATTTTTAGGCGATAGTAGAACATACCTTGCGCTTTCGCTTAAGGTATGCAAAATGCAATAAAACATGTTTATATTTTACGTGGCAGAGCCATGCTGCAGCTATATTAGTAGTATAGTTGTAGCACGAATGGGTCCGCTCGACCGGAGAAGGACCACGCTCTCACATAATACCAGCGTAAAATAGCAGCTTAACACTGCTGTGTTTCGTATGGTGAGTGTAGAGAACCGGAGACCCTTTTTACTGGAAAATAGGCATTCCATCTTAGTCCTCAAGGGTGACAATGTATCTGCATTTTGATTCGCAAACGAGGATAAATGTAGATGTCTATGGGCCACAGCAACCACTTACCATCAGGTGGACTGTGTGCTCGTTTGTTACCCTAACCTATAAAAAAAAATATTTGTGGATAAAAGGAAATCTCAAACAAAAACGTTATTTAAAAAGAAAAGTTTTTTATTTACAGGGTTAAACATTTATTGTCTAATCTATGAACGTTATAACAATTACATTTAGATACAACTTATTCTAGTGACACATTACCCAATTTTCTTCGCTGAAATTAAAGTATACATTTTTTTGGCAATATAAGACTCAATTAATATAGTCCATTGTCGCTCGACACTTGTGTCGAGTAATGTTCAAATACCCTAAGGCGCATACTACACACTCGATAATTATCACGATATTTAACGTGATTTTTATTTTGCAATATTTTGGATCGAATCTACATACTACACACTCGATACTAATCGCGTCAGTACAACGGTAGATTTCATTCACTAAAGACGTGTATGTTCCATAATTCGATGGCAGTAACGTAATGAGTGACTATAAAAATAAACCTTGCGTTGCTATTATATTAGCGATAGCATTAAAAAGGCGTGTAAAGAGAAAAAGCATTGGCTCTATTCATTTTTTTCTCTTTACATGTCTCTCTCACGTGAATTCTTTCAAGGTTTTTTGGTCATTCGTTTGAGGCACGGCTGGCGCCGCCACTGCATCAAGAAGCGCGTCCTCCACCATCGCTGACAATGAATACTGACACGATAAATATCTACCAGAGACTAGACACTCGATATTTATCGACAATACTTGATACAGATCGTTGGATTTCTGGATTTTTAGAAATCCAGCGATCCGTATCACGATCCAAGATATGCTATACTACATACTTGATAAATATCGTAATCTTAGATTACGATCCAAATATCGTGATAATTATCGAGTGTGTAGTAGGCGCCAAATGGTATTTAATTTTAAGATGCCGTTAAGTATTGTGCTGTCTCTATCACTTTAGGTCAAAGTGACTGTGACACCACGAGACCTGACATCTTAAAATTGAATAGCGTTTGAGTATATGGTCATACGAGTGAAGCCGCACGGGCATTGTCGGTACATTACATTGTGCTGTCACACGTTGATATCAACACAACAGTCACACGGGTAAGCAACGTATAACCGTATACTGCAAGTCAACGACTCAGACCAATAAAAAAGTAAATACGGAGTCGTCGTAAACAATTGCGACAAAGTAAGTGAAGACCATTGTCTGCTTTGAGTACGTGACTCGATGTAAGACTCGGTGAGATTTGCGCATGTGTGCTAGAGAAAAATGCAGCGTAAGTAATATAGTTTGGTGAAAAGTTGATGTTGGGGACAGTGCTCTGTACACCTTGTGATAGGAAGAATTGGTTTAATAAGTGCTACAGTTAACACGGCGATGTAACCGTGCGATAGATAACGTGAGCGAAGTCATTCTGTGCGACCGGCGAATCACTACCACATCATGTTGCCGTCCCACTCCCCCGTCCCCCTCCCCCGCTGCTAAAACTACGCGACGCATGTTCATGCAGTGATGTCGCGCGCAACCTTGTCTTTACCAGTTGGATTATTAGTCTCCGCTAGGAGTAAAGTATTCTGTGATTTAAATGCTTTTAGACAAATTTACTTTGCAAATATCCGCGTTATAAAATAAAATGATGTGTCTTACCTAGTATGAAGAGCACCTCCCGCCCTCCCTCAATTGCGTGCACTATCCCCGTCGCTACTAATCCCAGCACCGCTACTCCCAATGGGATTATTATTATTATTATTATTTATTTTGTAGGTATTGTCGCTTTTGTATGGGAGTGATGTATCTGTTTAGTAAACTATTAAGTAATCTGTGGTAGAAAGACGTAACGTCAACGCTCAGGCGTCGCAACGCACCACTACACATCGTAAAGTCTCACTCTGTGTCAATAAAGATACAATTGTTTAGTTACTGAGCACGATACTCTCCTATGCTATAGTCAAAAAATTGAGTAGCACTTTAATGTGTGTTCCTCAATACATAATACGTAATACTCTCCTCAAACGTTCATTTATATTAATTCAATCAAATTAATCGTAACACATTTCCTTAAATCAATTATAAAATAACAAGAAAGTTAATTTCCTATTTTACAAATCAATTCTTTGGTGTTTAAAACTTCAGTGACTAGTTTTATATAATTCAATCTGAAGCAGATATAACACAGATCACGGTTGTAAACTAAAAAAAAAACCAACAATATCTTTGTGAAAACAAACAAACTTTTAATGATCATCATCATCATCATCATCATTACAGCCCTTCACAAGTCCACTACTGAACATAGGCCTCCCCCAAGGAATGCCACAAAGCACGGTCCTGAGACATCTGCATCCACCGACTTCCTGCATGTCTTACCAGGTCGTCACTCCCATCTAGCGG
This sequence comes from Parnassius glacialis, assembly GCA_033319125.1. Classification (NCBI taxonomy): domain Eukaryota; kingdom Metazoa; phylum Arthropoda; class Insecta; order Lepidoptera; family Papilionidae; genus Parnassius; species Parnassius glacialis. Next base: position 2,712,766 of record JAVANC010000002.1, on the reverse strand, counting down.
GAGGACGCCCTACACTTCATCCGCCGGTACGAGGCCGCCAATCGAGAACCTTTTTCCCCCATCGGTTGTCGGTTCTTCGAGCTATATGGCCGGCCCATTGCCACTTCAGCTTACTAATCCGTTGGGCTATGTCGGTCACTCTGGTTCTACTGCGGATATCCTCATTTCTAAGTTTATCACGCAGAGAAACTCCGAGCATAGCTCTCTCCATAGCTCGCTGTGTGACCTTGAGCTTCCTCATCCGGCCAGCAGTGTAGGACCACATCTCAGTTCCATAAGTCATCACTGGCAACACGCACTGGTTGTACAGTCTCGTTTATAAGTTTTGAGGTATAACTGTCGAGAAGATGTGCCGCAATTTCCCGAACGCTGCCCTGCGAGTTGAATCCGTCGATTGACCTCTTGGTCGAAGTTGTCATTCCATTTTAGTCCTCACGGGTGACAACACGTCTGCATTATGATTCGCAAACGAGGATAAATGTTGATGTCTATTGACCACACCAACCACTTACCATCAGGTGGACTGTGTGCTCGTTTGCCACCCTATCCTATAAAAAAGAAACTACCGGCATAGGTGTGACATAGACATTAAACATGATCTTTGTTGTGTCTATGTTCATCTTAAGACCTATGCGTTGGGAGACACTATTGAGGTCATTGAGCATAGTGCTTAGGTCCTCCAGCGATTCTGCCATAAGGACTATATCGTCGGCAAATCGTAGGTGAGTGATGTACTCGCCATTGATGTTAATACCGTATCCTTTCCAGTCCAGAAGCTTGAAACCGTCTTCCAATGCAGCGGTGAAGAGTTTCGGGGATATAACGTCACCCTGCTACACCTCTCTGCAATTGGATAGGTTTCGTACTCTGGTTATGTACTCGCATAGCCATCGTAGCCCTACTGTACAAGCACTTCAGCACTTCGTTATACCGACAGTCAACTTGGCATACATTATTCGCCCTGGACCCAAGAGCATTGGAAAATTATGTGTTTTATTGTCGATCATTAGTAAATTCCTATATGATCTTATTTTTATAGCGGACTAGCTGCATAATAGATATATTTCAAAAAAGTATTAGATTTTGAGGTTACGATCGAACCACGAATATTACGGCATTTCATAGCTCCGAGTGGTTTTTAACAAATTGAAAAACGATGTCCTAAAACATTTAGATATTTTTAGTACCTATCTACATAATTAGGTATGCAGTTTTTGTTCTAAAGCCAAGTGTATGCAAGTGCAACGTATAAATGCATAGAATATAGTTAACAAGCTTTGGTTTTGAAATGAGAGATAATGTTTGTGTGTATTAATGTAAAAATAAAAATGTATGAACATATATAATGGCTGTTAGCATTTAGATATTCGGTAAGATACCTAGTACCTAAGAGAGAAGCCACACGGTGCGGTGCGGCGCCGCACCGCAAACATTTTGCCGCATCACTGTACACATGTGGTATGTGTTGCCGCAATACGGCACCGTTGCTACGCCGTAGTATGCGAGGCGTAGTAGCCTAGGATCGGAATAGACGTGTTTTGTTGCTTCTACTACTACGCCACCGCCGAAAACGTAGAATCAGACGATATTGGGTCAGTCCAATAATCGCGTTAAGAAACAGTGACGGAGATTTTTTTCTTAAAGAATACAATGAGCTATTGTTGGATCCAAAAAAAAATTATAACTTCTGTCGAATGAGTGTGTCCTCTTGCAACAGTTTATTAAATACCTTGGAACCACATTTACGGAAGCAATATACTAATATGAGAAATCCAGTAGATCCAAGAGAAATGCTAGGTATAATCGAAGTGCGGTGTGCCTGCGGTGCGGCGCCGGAACGCACCGTCTGGCATATCATTGATTTTAATATGCAGGACGCCGCAGCGACATCGCTCCGGCGCCGCGCCGCGACCGCACCGCACCGTGTAGCTTCTCTCTAAATGTATAAGGATTTAGGTTGGTTTGTTGGTTGGTTTCAGTCATACCGTTAGACATGCCGTCGCACAGCGAGCGTATCAACCACGTTTCAACAGCGAGTGCTTGAACAGCGTGAATATTATCGACTACTAGGTATTTAGTGCAAGTCTGGACAAGGTTGTTCAAACGTGTGACTATGAAACCAGCCTTACCGACTTAGTACCTAATTGGTAGTATAAGTTGTTCATACACCTTATTATGTTTGAATTAGAAATAAAACACAGATTAATTTCATGTTTATTGTTCATCTTCTAAATTGGAAATTAGAATAATGTCTAAAAACTGCGCGCAGAGATGTCGATATTATTTTGATGTCTCGTGAAGTTTAAGTATCAAATAATGGTCTAACACGGGCGCAGCAACCGATGGTTCTGCGTACAACTATGCAACTACAGCAATATTGCACGACTGCTTCTCTCTTCATCTTTCAAGAACATTGAACTACCAGCAGAGCAGCAATTTACACAACATACACTTTCCATTGCGTATGCGTAGTCCGTTTATGAATGCTCCGTTATCGTTTGAGCGGTACACAGTTCCGAAAATCACAAGGTAAGTCGTTCTTGAAAGCAATATATAGCCGTTATAATAGCCAAGTCGTAATGTTCAATATACAATGTGTCCGGTTTCCGATGTCCGATACTTTAAGGGGTTAAAATACAATTAATTTTATCGACAAATCAGGAATCAATGATTTTTTTCGCCATCAATAAAAAAATGGCAGCACTTTAAAAAAAATTGTTGGCGAAGCATAGATGCTTGTATTAATTTAACAATATCTACCCAAGTAGAAGACTTTCAAAAACAAAATTGGTCTCAAATGTTAGTTAATAGTGTAGACAATAAATCTAGATTCAAAATATTATTTTTTAATATTTCAGTATTAGTAAAAAACATTTTTGAAAAAATAAATTAGACAACAAATTGATGTTGTTTTTCAGATTCTTAGCTTTAAAAAAAACCATCGTGTTAACCAATTTTTTTTACTTGTTTTTATTATAATACAGGATATTTGCTATAAATGCACATTTAAATCTTAACTCTGAGTTAGATAGTTTAGGAGCTATGATAATTTGAATGTAACTGTTCAAAGTGCCTCTACCCCGATATTAGATAACTAAACACCCATTCCAGTGAGTAAGATAAAATTCTTCAATAATTCAAGGAATCGTAAGCAAGCACAATAGCATCCTTTGTGTGAGCAGGTAAAAAACGCTGTGCACAACAGTGCGAGCGAGACAGAATAACGGCTGTCTCCAGGTAAAAAGGGTGCAGTGTGCGCTTGTGCCGTCGAGCAGTCGTCCCTCGCTCTGCGTTGTGATAACATTCCTGGTTTTAAGTAAATCTACTTACTGTACATAATTATTGTTTGTTGTTAGACTTTGTTACGTTTTTGTTTTGTTGTTGAACTGTTACTTTTTGTTTATTACAATGAACGAGTACTCAAGCCAGCATATCGCTGACATCCATTTCGTGTATGGATTGTGTAACGGGAGTGCAAATAGAGCTGTTGTAGAGTATGCACGCAGATTTCCTAACAGACGTACGCCGAATGCTCGCACTTTCGTGAGAATTCATTTGAGACTTGCGGAAAATGGAATAAGAAGGCTCTGTAACGAACGTACTCGTATTTTGTCGCTCCAAGATGAACATCAAATATTGCAAATGATTACTCAAGACCCTAGCCTGAGCATTAGACGCATAGCTAATCGTCTCAGTCTATCAAAATGGTCGGTGTGGAAAATTTTAAAAAGAGAAGGATTACATCCTTACCATTTTCGAAGGGTGCAAGAAATACTGGACCCGGATTATGTAAGAAGAGCAATATTTTGTTCGTGGATATTGAGAGAAACGCGATATGATCCAAACTTTTTAAAAAGAATTATGTGGACAGACGAAGCTACTTTCACGCGATCAGGGTATACGAACTACCGTAACGAACACCTGTGGCTTCAAGAAAATCCACATGCGATCCGCCCAAGTTCTTTTCAACATAAATTTTCTGTCAACGTTTGGGCCGGAATGATTGACGACATTCTAATTGGACCAATCATTTTACCGGAGACAATGAATAGCCCAAGATTCCTAAATTTCCTGGAAACAAATTTTTTGGATGCTTTATTGGAGTTACCATTGGCCTACAGGGCCAGAATGATTCTGCAATTGGATGGTGCTCCGGCACACTTCGCGCTTCTTGTGCGGAATCATTTAAATGCACACTATTCGTCGTGGATCGGACGCGGAGGAACAATTGCTTGGCCACCGCGGTCGCCGGGTTTAACACCTCTCGATTTTTTTTTGTGGGGCACACTCAAACGAAGAGTGTATGTAAATGTGCCAAATACACGAGAGGAGTTAGCAGAAAAAATAATTCAAGCAGCAAACGAATTGCGAGAAGACAAGGCAATGATCCAGCGCTCTACGCAACACGTTGCACTAAGAGCAACAGCATGTCTGCAGAGACAAGGAGGTCACTTTGAGCAGTTTTTGTAATTATTTTGCCAAATTAAATGCAATTGATATAAATTATTTTGTTTTATTTCATTTGCTAGTGTATCCGCGCTTTTCAAGTAAGTATGTTTACACTGTCTTAGCTCCTAAACTATCTAACTCAGAGTTAAGATTTAAATGTGCATGTATAGCAAATATCCTGTATTATAATAAAACAAGTAAAAAAAATAGGTTAACACGATGGTTTTTTTTAAAGCTAAGAATCTGAAAAACAACATCAATTTGTTGTCTAATTTATTTTTTCAAAAATGTTTTTTACTAATACTGAAAAATTAAAAAATAATATTTTGAATCTACATTTATTGTCTACACTATTAACTAACATTTGAGACCAATTTTGTTTTTGAAAGTCTTCTACTTGGGTAGATATTGTTAAATTAATACAAGCATCTATGCTTCGCCAACAATTTTTTTTAAAGTGCTGCCATTTTTTTATTGATGGCGAAAAAAAATCATTGATCCCTGATTTGTCGATAAAATTAATTGTATTTTAACCCCTTAAAGTATCGGACATCGGAAACCGGACACCCTGTATAGTCCCGAAAGACACCAAAACACCGATACAATTACAAGGAGCAAACGACGCCAACCAATGTAATTTTCAAATAGTTAGAGATGACAGTAACAGTACAAAGTAGCCATGTCGATTTGAAATCGTTTAATCGATTGTTTATAGTAAAATAATCGATTTTCCAGATCGATATATATCTGAAAAATCCTTGTCCGATGTCTTGATATCGACTTAGAACACTCCATCGATTCAATGAATCGATCCAAAACTTCTCGAATCGGATTTATTCAAGAACTAGCTATATTTCAAACAATTCAAAAATACTTTTGCATGGTTGGAACTTCTGTTCCTTGGGACAGAAAGAAAAACTGTTCTGTTCTGGATTCGATTCCATGGTCGGGCAAATTATTATTGGGATTTTATAACTTGAAGTTCCCAATAGTAGCACGGAGTTTGGATTTGTGCCCGGTGATTGGCAATACGCGCACTCCCTATTACATGGGGCGTATAACATAACAGTATTATACACCTCTACCTACTCCTTCTGGGAATTACAGGCATGATGTTATGTTTATTAATTTAATGATCTTTCTACACAATTACTTATATTTACGGTAAACTATCTTCAATAATGTTCTGTGTCTATATTAGGCATGTTTGAAAATATCGCAATTGATCGAAAAAAGATCTGTTAATGCTTGATTTAATCGAGAATCGATTCTAGTATGTTCGATTTGGCGATTATGGCGGCAATTAATGTTATTAGTCGAGTAGAATACTTTTTAATGTTAATTTTTGCATGCAGCTAGTCCGTGTTAAAAAAATATTTGCAACTAATATAATAAAATAGACAATTAATTATCTTGTATGTCCGATGATTTTATTACACAGGACGATTTTGGAGATTGTCTTTTCGACGGAATCAAAGGCTTTCTCATAGTCCATATACGCCAGACATAGTGGCAAATTGTACTCCTCGGACTTCTGTACAATTTGCCGAACGGTATGTATGTGGTCTATGGTGCTAAAGCCCTTTCGGAAACCGGCTTGTTCGGGAGGCTGGAAATCGTCAAGTCTGCGCGCGAGACGATTCGCAATGACTCTCGAATACAGCACGTAGGCACGGCTCAGAATGGAAATCGGTCTGTAGTTCTTCAAGAGAGCGTTGTCACTTTTCTTGAAGAACAAGACCACCGCACTTCTCCTCCACGCCTCCGATGTAATGCCATCATGGAGGACGGAATTAAAGAGCTTATGTAGGACTTCAAGTACCGGTTTTCCATCCGCTGTCGGAAGCTCCGCTGTAGTTCCATCCTCGCCTGGGGCCTTGCCATTTTTAAGGTGCTGGAGAGCCATTCTAATATCGCTCAGACTGACGTCCGGGATATCATCGGAATAGTGTCGGATAAGACTCTCCCTTGGATCGTTACTCACACTTGCGTGTGGCTCCAACGATGATCTGTACAGCTGCCCATAGAACCTCTCAAACTCACTCAAAATCTCAGGTGTCCCAGAAACAACGCTGCCACACTCGGTCTTCAGCTTCGACAGTTGGCTCTTTCCGGCAGACAGATCTCTAGCAACGACTTTAGAGCCCTGGTTCCGCTCGATCGCTTCTTCAATACGAGCAGTATTAAAGTTGCGTAAGAGATCTGTCTGTTCAGTTGCCTGTATGCTGTCAAATCTTCTGAAGACTGCAGCTTCATATCCCGTGTAACAGCCATGAGATTAAGAGTGTAATCGGAGAGGTTTTGTGTTATCCTGCGGCGGGTCTTGCTAAACTTAGCTCCGACCGCATGGACAGTTTCCACGAGTTTGTCATTTATATCGTCCACTGCATTGCAATCTTCTAGGCACTGAAAACGGTTTCGTAGCACGAGCTGAAAGGTTTCGGGACTTTGGATTAGAGCACGAGGGGGACGGAGCGTTGACTTCATTAGACGTGACCTCTCCAACTTAATGTTTAGGTTCAGTGTGCCTCTCATCATTCGGTGATCGCTGCCGGTTTTCACTCTCGCGTTCACGGAGACATCACTGAACGGATGTCGTCTGGTCGTCATAATGAAGTCAATCTCACATTTTTTTGTCGAACCGTCGGGGCTCGACCAGGTCCACTTCCTGTGGAGCCGCTTCTAGAAGAAAGAGTTCATCATAAAGAGTCCAATTTCTCCATGAAGTCTGCCAGCTGCTGGCCCCTCGGGTTCCGTTGCCCTATTCCGAATTTACCTACTTTCAGCTCACCGTTTTCTATTGTGCCTAGTTTTGCGTTGAAGTCTCCCATTAACACCGTATAGTGGGTTTTGGAGGAATGCATGGCTCTAGAGATATCCTCATACATTTCTTCCACCTCCTCATCAGGGTGTGCCGAGGTTGGTGCGTAAACCCGTATGACCTTCAGCGAATACCGTTTGGTGATTCTGAGTATAAAGTACGCGACCCTCGTCGACACACTCCCAATCTTTACAACGTCGTTAACGAGAGACTTGTGGGCGATACTCCTCTCAAAAGGGTCAAATAATAAATTTTATAAACAAAGTAAAAACTGACTTCAATAAACTAAAAAGAATAAATTATAAACTGTGATAACCATTTTATTCTGTTTTGTTTAAAAAAAATATTATAAACAAAAATATCGATCCAAACCGTGAACCTTATATGTACAGTATAGGATTATGCAAAACTGCGGATGGACTACACTAATATATAAATCAAATCTTAATTAAACTAACGTGATAGAGCTTAGACCTCAGGGGTGACAAAGCATCTAAATTTCATTTAGTTGCAGGTGCATTGTTAGCCTTTTAGAAAGTTAAAAGTAAATATATAAATTAAGCAATGTCTACATTTTTATATAATTAAGTATTTAGTATTTTTACCAATAAATTGTCAAAGTATCATAGTCATTAAAATATAGTACCTGTGCGAACAAGCTCGAAGTGTGCTCGGTGTTAGAAAAAATTGTTATTTTTTAAAAATCGACCATCTATCTAGATAAACTTCGAAATTTTACCCAAATCCTTAGTTTCCCAGAAACTTATTACATACCATAATATATATAATTACATAATATTCAAACGAGCAATTCTTGTATATTCATTTATGCGGAATTTCTAAATATTTTTTTTCTAATTTATAAAGAATTAAATAATATTAAAAGCAACAGTAGCCTATTGGATTCGGACAGCGAACTACACATATAAATTCGTAGGCACAGCTACTCAATAATTGCTGGTACAAACAATCTTTAAAAATAATATATTAACATATGACATATTTTTTTCACTAAAATGTTTTTGTTTTTTTTCTACGTTTTCAAATTATGTATTTTGTTACTATTTTTAGTTTCTTAATATTTAATTTTACTATTGATAGCCTATCTTATAATTTTGAGAGCTCAGTCTGCTTTCGGAGATCAGTCACGGCTAAATTCCTTGTAAAATATAACATATAATACAAATTAATAATAATATACGATTTATAGTAACAATATCTAACTTAGGTAACAATAAATGTCAAAGTAATAAATATTGTTTAGCTTATGATAAAGTTAATATTTATTCAAATTTTTCGTTTATAGCACATTAATATATATTTACAAAGTTAAAATAATTAAAATTATCTCATTACGTCCTTCGGTTTTGATCATCACAATATAGTACCAAGTGAATACAGATATTTGAAAGTTAAAAAAAGATTATACTCGTACAATATACGTGAATTCCGGACTCCAAATTAAATTTTTGATTTTGGAATTCCTGTAATCAAATAAAAGCAAAGAAAATTACAAATATCACTTCTTAAAGTTACTTTATCACAATGCTAGCGTGAACATTAGCTTCTAAGTTTTATAAAAAATATATTACTCTAATAGTATCGTAGTGTTTTTAAAAATACTCGAATTTTGGAACCTCTAAATATATTAATAATAATAAAGCTTTACGTAAGGGGGCAAAAAGTTCCACTTTATAGGATACATTAAAAACCATCAACAAAACATCTTGAAAATAAAACTATATCAATTCATACATACAGAGGAACATCTTTATACGAGTTATAAGCCACAGTTCTTTTTAATTAGTGGCGATTGCATCTCTTCTGCGCCAAGGTCGTTGTAACGATTCGCCAATTAAAGCAGGCAAAGGTCTTATACCATACAGCATTATCTGATGTATATTTTATTCACTAAATTGTTTACAATCACATTAAAAAAATTGGGAGGTTTTGACGAAAGCTTGACCGTGGGGACAGAAATGATAAGGATAGTGTCTCAAGCCGCCCCAGCGGATAAAACTTGAATTTTATATTATCATCGGAGCATTTATTTCATCGTTTCTACAGATAGCGCAAATACGTAGACATTTAATACACAAAATCACGCACCACTTTGTATCTAAATCTAATTCAAATTATTATCTAAACGTTAATACAGAAGCGACCACTAAGGTTTCTGAACTTTTTTTATATTTTACATTTACTGTCTACAAGTACTTCAGCCAAAAAAAACATCAAATGCTATAATATATTTCACAGGATAGGAGCATGTTTACAAATTTCTTAACATTACGATGTTTTTGGGACATTTTGATGGCAGCTTAAATCAGCAGACATTCGATAATGACGGTATCTCAAACTCTCAAGGCACCAAAGCGGACGCAATAGCTTGAGGTTTTATACAACATCGGAGCCCTTGTTACATCGATTCCACTACTATTCATATGCGCAGCGCATTTAATATACAAAATCGCATCACTTTTACGTATAAGTCCTATTCTAACCATTATTTAAATAAAAAGAAAGAAGCAACAATCCGCGATCGGTCAAGTTCCCGCCAAAATCCCTTTAAGGAATAATATTAAGGGGCTGTGATCAAATATTTAAGCTGAAAACAATTTCACATTTTGATAAATATAAATTGTTGGAAGTTTTGCGAAGTAGTGCTGCGAAAACATATGTACATTTTGGTAATTCTCTCTAATAAATTGACCTTGTCTAAAGCGCAATCCTCAGGCCACAAGAACTAGAAGACCATGATTTCCGTGCGCGGCACGTTCGCCAGGTTGTCGTCGATGGTGAGGTACATGTTGAAGGAGAAGAACATGGCGGTGGCGGAGAGGAAGTGCCAGACGTCGTGCGAGTCGTACAGCTGCAGCAGCGAGCACTCACGGTTGCTCTGCCGGGACTGCGCCGGCGTCAGCTGGGACCAACCAACTCTCATTTTACACATGTAACAACAAACACTTCTATGTATACTACAAGACGGCCACTACAACACTTATCCATTGCGAACGAGTTTTTTTTAAATAGAATAAGGGTGACAAACGAGCACATATTCCACCTGATGGTAAGTGGATGTTGTGGCACATAGACATCCTTTTTATTTCTTGAACTAAAACTTCAGTTAAAATAAAGTTCAAAAAAAGTACACTACTAGACCGACGATTTAGAACAAAAACTGTATCACTGCTGTGAATAGCGTGGGTGGGTAGTTGGCACGGTGAATATTTTTTTTTTTTATAGAATAGGAGGCAAACGAGCATGCGGCTCACCTGATGGTAAGTGACTACCGCCGCCCATGAACAACCGCAACACCAGGGGAATTGCAGATGCGTTGCCGACCTTTTAGAAAGGTGTAAGCTCTTTTCTTGAAGGTTCCTAAGTCGTATCGGTCCGGAAAATTCGCTGGTGGTAATTGATTCCACAAGGAAGTCGTGCGAGGGAGAAAACTTCTTCTAAATCGCACAGTCGTGGACCGCCAATCATCCAGATGGTATGGATGGTAACGCGAGTTTTGTCGCGATGTGCGATGGTGAAATTGAGCGGCTGGAATTAGTCCGAACAATTCCTCAGAGCACTCCCCGTGATAAATGCGATAAAATACGCAAAGAGATGCAACATCTCTACGCAGTGCCAGTGTATCGAGCCGATCAGAAATAACTCGGTCATCGACGATTCGAACCGCTCTGCGCTGGATGCGGTCAAGTGGAAGGAGCTGGCACTGGGGTGCCCCGGCCCAGAGATGAGAACAGTATTCCATGTGGGGCCGAACTTGCGCTTTGTAAAGTTGCAAGCGATGTGCCGGCATGAAATACTGTCTCGCTCTGCTGAGCACGCCAAGCTTTTTAGAGGCCAATTTGGCCTTCCCTTCCAAGCGACCACGAAACTGCACACTATTCGATATGTCGACGCCAAGGATTCCGATACTGGCTGAGGCAGTAAGGGGAGTGCCTTGAAACTGAGGAGATACGACAAAGGGGTTCTTTTTAGCGGTAAACGCGCAAACTTGTGTCTTCTGGGGATTGAACTGGACTAGATTTAGTCGCCCCCAATCCGAGACTTTGTTAAGCAAAGACTCGACTTCAGACACAAGTTTGTCCCGGTACTCGGCGACGTTTTCCCGAGAAATATTGGCACGGCCGGTATATAAGGCATCACCAGTGCTGTCGTCCGCATAGCAATGAATGCTGCCAGTTAGCAACATATCATTGATATGCAGGAGAAACAGCGTTGGTGATAGCACGCAGCCTTGTGGAACACCAGCGTTGATAGGCTTGAAATCAGAGCATTCACCGTCTACTACGACCTTGATGCTCCGATCAGCAAGGAAACTGGTGATCCATTTGCACAATTTCTCGGGAAGCCCATAGGAAGGAAGCTTCGAAAGAAGCGCTTTGTGCCAGACCCGATCAAAGGCCTTCGCTACGTCCAAACTAACGGCTAATGCCTCCCCCTTGGACTCTACTGCCTCCGCCCATCTATGAGTTAAGTAGACTAGAAGATCACCAGCTGATCGACCCCGACGAAAACCGTACTGGCGGTCACTAATCAGCTGGTGATCCTCAAGGTACCTCATGAGCTGGCAGTTTATAATGGCTTCCATTATTTTGGAGAACAAGGAGGTGATGGCGATAGGCCTGTAGATGAACGGGTCTGAGCGGTCGCCTTTTTTAGGGATCGGGTGCACCAAAGCTGTCTTCCATGAGTTCGGGACTACGCCTTGGGAGTAGGAGTACCGGAAAAGACGCGTTAAAACCGGTGCCAACTCCGGAGCACACGTCTTCAGCACAATGGGAGGGACTCCATCGGGCCCACTCGACTTGTTGACGTCCAGGGAGAAGAGTGCTTTGCGGACCGAGCGCTGTGTAAATCGCACATCCGGCATGGAGCACTCACATCGCGGGATGGTCGGCGGTGTGTTCCCCCCGTCATCTAGAGTCGAGTTGGACGCAAAAAGAGAGCTCAACAGATCGGCTTTCTCCTTTGCGGCATGGGCCAGTGAGTCGTCCTCTCTGTGCAGAGATGGAAGAGATGGCTGACAGAAGTTCCCTTGGACAGCCTTGGCGAGAGACCAGAATGCACGGGTTCCCGAAGGAAGGCGAACTAGCTTCTCGCCAATTCTGCCGATGTGCTCAGACCTTGCCTTGGCAATGACGCTTTTGAAGGACCTGGAGGCGGAATTATACTTCTTTTTTAATGCGCTGGTGTTTACATCCCGAGACGTTGATGCGTCAGCCCAGGCCTGGTAGCACTCCTGCTTATAGCGTGATGCTATTTTACAGGAGCGACCAAACCATGGCTGGGATCTGCCTCCGATGGGCACCACAGAAGATGGAATAAAAAGTTCCATACCCTGAAGTACCACATCAGCAACAGAATCGGCAACAACGCTGGGATCTTCCGGCGAGAAGCAAACCCGCCCCCAAGGGTAGGATGCAAAAAAAGACCGCATCCCGTCCCAATCAGCTGACCTATAGTGCCAAACACGGCGGCAAGCTGTAGATCGCAACTGCGATTGGAGCGTGAGTGGCACCGTACTCCGGATCAGACAATGGTCCGAAGAGCCCAGAGGGGCATCGACGGAGACCTGATATCCGTCCGGATGAGAGGTCAGCAGTAAGTTCCAACAGGGAAGGTACATGGTCTTCCACATCTGGGATCCGCGTAGGCGAAGTAACCAGTTGTGTTAGACCATATGCCAAAGCAAAGTCATAGACAGATCTACCCGCATGATCGGTTAAACGAGAACCAAGCCATTCAGCGTGGTGGGCGTTGAAATCACCGAGTATCACGATCTCTGCGGATGGGACCTGTTGTAGCACGGAGTCTGCAGCCATTTGGACGTGGTCTATGAGTCGGTCTGTGTCGGCATTACCGCTATGGGACCTATAGAGGCACCCGTAGACGCGGGGATGGTCGTCGCTGTCTACGCGCAGCCATAGGATGGACAGGTACGTACCTTCAAGGCTGCCGAGGCGTCGAAAACAGATGTCCTCTCTGACATACACGCAAACTCCAGCCCGGGGCACAAACGAGTGTTCTAATTTGTACCCCGGGTAGGAGAGATACGAAGTATCAGCCGGAGAGGACACCTGTGTCTCGGTAAGAAAGAGCAAGGCCGGCTTAGCTATCTCCAGATGGTAGTGGACGGCGTTAAGGTTTGAATGAAGTCCCCTGATATTGCAGAAATCCACGGTAAGCGTGGCAGGGGTTGCCTTTGTCTTCTTGCTCCGCTTGCCCCGAGCAGGTTTCGTCTTGAGCGGAATTTCGCCCCCCCCCCCCCCCCAGAATACGCGGGGCAGCCTGAGCACCCACGCCCAGGAGTGGAGTAGTTTGGTCGTGGATGCACAGCGAGGGATTCTCCAGGGGTGCTGGTACCCTCCTGGGGTAGTCTTTTATTTAATTCCACTACCATGTTGATGGGGGGGGGGGGGGAATTGGGCCTCCGGCCACCTGCACTCACCAAGCGCAACGCAGAGGTAAACCTCTACTTCACGCTGGTATTCTGTGAGGTCGTGGTACCACCCCGGTTCGAGGTGGCCCATCCGAGCGACAGCAAAAGCCATCGCTTAGCTCTACCACTGTTAAAATATGAAGAATATGAGGGCAGCACTGAAAATTTCGGGAATCAAGGAAGTGACACAACATTACTATTTAAAATGTATTTATTGCTTTTCTAAGTATTCTCCGCGAAATTTGACACATTTTTCTATACGATGGAACCAATCATTGAATCAACCATTCCATTCGGAAGTTGGGGTCTCCAAAATGGTCGTTTTGTAGGCGTCCACAGCTTCTTCAGGTGATGAAAATCTCTGTCCACGCAATTTATTCATTATTTTAGGGAAAGTATAGAAATCATTAGGGCTTAGGTCGGGGCTGTACACCGGATGGTCTAATAATTCTATGTTTTCTTGCTCTAAAAACTCTTTTGTTCTGTGTGCGGTGTGAGAACTCGCATTGTCGTGATGGAGGATGATGCGGCGGTTGCAGTTCTCTTGACGGAGTTCAGAAACGACCTGTGGCAAACAAATGCTAGCATACCATTCTGCATTAACCGTTCTTTGTCCCTCAAGAGGAATAGTCGTAACATGTCCGGTTTTGGAGACAAACGTGGCCACCATTTTTTTTTGCAACACTCCGTAATCGAACAATTTTTGTTGGCTTTAACTGTCACCTGATACGATGTTGTATACAGCATTTGAGGATCCTGCGTGGAATCTTTCGAGAGTTCTGACGCACCAAGTAACGCGAGCCGCTTTTTGCTCTTCACAAAGCGAATGCGGTATCCATCGGGAAAACAACTTTTTTACACCTAATTGTTCATGCAAGATTATTTGTATTTGACTCATGCCAATGTCCAAAGTTGCCTGAATTTCGCGGTATGTCACATGTCGATCTTTCTCAATCAGCTTATGCACAGCATCAACGTTTTCTTGGGTGACTGCAGTTTTTGGACGACCTTGACGGGGATGATCACTGAGCTTGACACGTCCACGTTGAAATTCAGCAAACCAGCGATAAATTGTGGTTTTGGATGGGGCTTCATCACCAAATGCAGAAATCATCCGGTCAACACACTGTTTTTGTGTTAAACCACTTCGAAAGTCATAATAAATCATGGCTCTTGAATTTTCTCGAGTCAATTCCATTTTTTCAACGACGAAACAAGTTTGACAAAACCTTGTGACAAGACCGAGAATCTTTTTTTTAAATAAATAAATGGTATTCGATTTTTAAAACCGAGGAGTTTTCAATTAAAAAGATTTTAATATGACAGGAACAGTGGAAATATTCCATTCCCGATACTTTTAGTGCAGCCCTCGTATGCCACGCAGTTTTAAGACAGTTACTGTTTTTAGGCGAAAACGAAATAAAGTTACATATTTATCTTTTATACTCTTTAAATCACGTTTACATAATACACACATAAATAATGACAGCGTTTACTTAGTCATATTAAATAAAATCAGTATTTGATTGTCGAAAACAACGTTCGCGGTTTACAAAACAAAGAACTAGTCCTCTCGCCTGCTCGGAGTAAAGAAGTTACCGAGAATAGACTGTGTTTTAATATGGTAGAGCCACGCTACAGCTAAATTATGATTGTAGCACGAATGGATCGGCTCGACCGGGGAAGGACCACGCTCTCACAGAATACCAGCGTGAAACAGCAGCTCAATGCTGCTGTGTTTCGTATGGTGAGTGTAGAGAACGGAAGACCCTTTGTACTGTCCTCGGGGATGATAAATCATCTGCATTTTTATTTTTATTTTTTATTATTATAATGTAGATGTGTATAGGCCACAGCATCCACTTACCATCAGGTGGATTGTGTGCACCCTTACTCTACAAAAGAAAAAAAAATATATTAAAATAATTATAATTATTATTATTATTCTATAAAAAATGTACTTAATCTAGTGCTCTATCCTTAAACCGCATTTACACAATCGCGCGAGTGACGAGGCGTGGCACGAGCACGAATATACGAGTATAAACAGTGGTTCGTCATTCACCGCGTGTTTTGCGTCGCCGCTCGTGATGCTCGCGTCGGCAGCAGATTTTTAGACACGAGTCAAAGGGAAAAAAGCAGCGAGACGATCTCTAGTGTTTACACATTCGCTTTCTAGTTCATTTCAAGCAACATAAAATGAAATAAAGTTAAGATGTTTTTGGAGCTTTATCAAAGTAAGCAAATCATTTGGAATCCAAAGCTTGCTCATTATAAGAATAAGCAGAAAGTATATAATGCTTGGACTAGTATATAAGACGTAACGGGAGTGCCAAATGCCAATGAACGATTTAAAATTGGCTACTTTTCGTACACATCGACGCAAGAAGTTGGAATCAATAAAATCCGGTGGAGAGAAGGACATGGTTTAATAATTATACTGACTTTGTAAATGCAATGCAAATGCCGCATGAATAAGGACGTCGTCCATTTCGTCAAGCTGAAGTGAAATGAATAGACGCGAATGTATAAACGATCACTCGTGTAGCCTAAAGTCACACAAATATCTCGCCAAACAATTTATCGAATGGGAGAGGCGAATCACGAGCACGCATGTGTAAATGTGGTATTATAAGCGTTTTACTATGGATACTTCTGCTTTTAAGATATTTGTGAATAAATAAATATCATAACACTCACCGCCCAGTTGGTGTTGAGGTCCAGGTAGAAGTAGCTGGAGCCGAACCACACCGAGTACGTCAGAGCTATGAACACCCAGCTGCAACACCAAAGAACAAAAACACGTTTGTAAAAGTCATATAATTAGAAATTTTATATTGAATGCATTTAGTTTTTACGGATTTTATCGCGTTTATTAACTTATTTCTATGCCCGGCTTTCTTAATGTTATACAACACCCATGGTCACGGTGGGACTGAGGTGTTCCACGTCCCAATGTCATAGTTAACCCACGGCTACCTTCAGTTTAAAATCGTTAATTTTTGATCCGATCTACTCAGAAAGAACTTATGTCATATTTAAGTCTTGCAGTGGAATGATTGGGTTGGAATTTAATTTTATTAATTATCTCAAGCAAATGGTAAAAACTGACCCTTATGAGGTGATACTATCTGTGTTCTTTTCAGACACTACTTATTAACATTTAAAATCAATCTCAAGTTTAAATACAAATAAAGAAGTGTAAACTAGATTAACGTGGCATATATACCTGTACCAGCGGATAGACTCCCTGTGCAGTAGCTTCATGGCGATGTAGAACAGCGTGTAGAGAAACAGGTTGCTCATCAGCACCAGCAGCAGGTGGGACGCGAAGTCACGACCGTGTTGAGCCACACTACGAGCATGGAAGTGAAGGTTATTGCTAGGTGGGACAAAAATATCGTATTTCAGACACGATTTACTGGAAAGGAGGCATTTCATCTTAGTCTTCAAAGCTGACAACGCATCTGCATTTTGATTCGCAAACGAGGAGGATAGATATAGATCCATATGGGCCTCAGCAACCACTTACCATCAGGTGAACTGTGTGCTCCCTTGTCATCCTATTTCTATAAAAAAAATGCACGAGTGTCGTGGAACAGTCGTTTGGAATGAAGTTCCTTACGTACTATATTATTATTGATAAACGTAGGTATTATATTACTGATTAACAAATACAAATAAATGAATTAATAGCGTCTATTAAAATGAAGCGTCATTTGAAATAAAATAATATTTTTTTCATGGTAAGATAAGAAAAAGTGCGAGGGAGATGGATATTATTCCATCTCACTTCCTTATTTCGCCGCCAAGGCCGTCTACACTATGACACAAGGGGTAGTGACGAAAAAATCTTACACTTTTTGTCGTGTAGCTCCCATCCGCCAAACCCGTACCGTCCGATAAAGAACTTCGTCCCTAAAAACGATTTTGGCTCTCGGGAATTGATACTTTTTGAAATATTTTACGCTCGGAAAAATATGCGCATACACTAAATACGCAAAAACATTTTAAAACAAGTTGCAATGACGGTCCCGCACGTGTACTGAATAACTATTTTTAATACAGTTGCGAATAAATGAAGCAATTTAATAAAGAACTTTTTTGTAAAATGGCGCCAACCGTAAAAGAATATAAGCAGAGATTTTTTTTGTTTTCTTCACCCATTTTGGTGAGGCAAAGGGAACTATGCCCATACAGACAAGTCTTTAGTAGAATTTTTTTATTGATATGAAATGAAAATGAAATTGAATGAGATGAAATGAAATGAAACAAATTAGTAGCTTCTTTTTAGAAATATTTGCATGAATCATAAAAACTTCTATGATTTTTTTTAAATAAAACTTCGTGGTTGGTTTTTTCTTTTTAATAGACATTATTGTGACAGTTGGGAAAGAGAACGCATGAGTTCGGAAAAGGTAAAGAAAAAGCTCGAGTATGTAATAGCCCACATCCCGAACGCTATACGTCCCTGCAATTCGCCACTTTTTGAGCAACTGTATTAAAATAGTATATTTCATTACGAGTGCGGAAAGCCTGTCATTGCAAAGAGTTCCGACAAATGTCTACTCGAGCCGAGGTGCAGCCGAAGGTGAGGCTTGACAGTCGGAACAAGTTGCAAAACGTTCGGAAACGTTTCCGCACGTGTACTGAACAACTATTTTTAATACAGTTACGAAAAAATGAAGCAATTTAGTAAAGAACATTTTTGGAAAATGGCGCCAACCGTAAAAGAATATAAGCAGAGATTTTTTCTGTTCTGTTCAGGCAAAGGGAACTATGCCCATACAGCCAAGTCTTCAGTAGAAATTTGTTATTGATATGAAATGAAAATGAAATTTAATGAGATGAAATGAAATGAAACCTAAACCTAACTCATTGAATCAAATCATTAAATCTGATATTGAAACAAATTAGTAGCTTCTTTTTAGAAATATTTGCACGAATCATAAAAACTTCTATGATTTTTTTTTAGTAAAAACTTCGTGGTTAGTTTTTTGTTTTTAATAGACATTATTTTGATAGTTGGAAAAGAGAACGCACGAGATCGGAAAAGGTAAAGAAAAAGTGTAGTGTAGTAGCCCACATCCCAAACGTTATACGTTCCTGCAATACGCCACTTTTTGGGCAACTGTATTAAAAAATAATATTGCCAGAAAAAAACTTGACATGGAACGAAAGTGTCCTGATTTTTTAAGCAATAACCATATACTATCTCTACTCTTAGATATTTTAAACTACGCAACATTTTGATTCCTCAATAAACAGAATGATTCGAGAGGAAGGTTTATATGTATACTACATGCATATTATATATAAAATAATTCTTCTGCCCGTGTGTATGACTGAACTCTTCCTGAACGGATGGACCGATTTTGATGAAATTTTGTGTGTGTGATTAAGTTGATTAGAGAATAAGTTAGATTGACAATTGGACCCGGTAGGTGGCGCTGTTGTCGAGATCCAGAAATCAACCGTGCGAAGCCGGGGCGTATCGCTAGTTTTTCAATAAAATTAATGGCATGTTATTGAATTAGATTGAAGTAGGAACTTATTCAATATAGATTATAAATAAAACTTATTGATAGTCAGTCATTCCTTTGTCCAATTTACCACTGGTTCAAAAAAAACACTGTCCTGAGAAGAACCAGCAAAAAACCCAGCCCGGGGCTTTTTTGAAAAAAAAAAAACAGCTTACTATCATATATGTTACACAACCAACAACACAAAATTAATTTTTATTTAGGGTTATTAATTACGTAATATCATCCATAAACTTTTTCATGTTATAATAATCCTTTTTATACAAAAATTGTTTCAAAAAACTTTTTGAAATTTGAGGAAGTCAAAAAATTGACGTGACGTCACGTCAGCAGCAGCAGCACGCCGCGCCCGCAACACGCCAGCGTCACGTCACGTCACGTGCGCAGTGCGAGGTGGGTACGCACCCTAGTGCGGCGACGGCCCAGTTGGCGAGGTTGGCCAGCAGCAGCAGCACGCCGCGCCCGCAGCGCGCCGGCGTCACGTCACGTCACGTGCGCAGTGCGAGGTGGGTACGCACCCTAGTGCGGCGACGGCCCAGTTGGCGAGGTTGGCCAGCAGCAGCAGCACGCCGCGCCCGCAGCGCGCCGGCGTCACGTCACGTCACGTGCGCAGTGCGAGGTGGGTACGCACCCTAGTGCGGCGACGGCCCAGTTGGCGAGGTTGGCCAGCAGCAGCAGCACGCCGCGCCCGCAGCGCGCCAGCGTCACGTCACGTCACGTGCGCAGTGCGAGGTGGGTACGCACCCTAGTGCGGCGACGGCCCAGTTGGCGAGGTTGGCCAGCAGCAGCAGCACGCCGCGCCCGCCGCGCGCCGGCGTCACGTCACGTCACGTGCGCAGTGCGAGGTGGGTACGCACCCTAGTGCGGCGACGGCCCAGTTGGCGAGGTTGGCCAGCAGCAGCAGCACGCCGCGCCCGCAGCGCGCCGGCGTCACGTCACGTCACGTGCGCAGTGCGAGGTGGGTACGCACCCTAGTGCGGCGACGGCCCAGTTGGCGAGGTTGGCCAGCAGCAGCAGCACGCCGCGCCCGCAGCGCGCCGGCGTCACGTCACGTCACGTGCGCAGTGCGAGGTGGGTACGCACCCTAGTGCGGCGACGGCCCAGTTGGCGAGGTTGGCCAGCAGCAGCAGCACGCCGCGCCCGCAGCGCGCCGGCGTCACGTCACGTCACGTGCGCAGTGCGAGGTGGGTACGCACCCTAGTGCGGCGACGGCCCAGTTGGCGAGGTTGGCCAGCAGCAGCAGCACGCCGCGCCCGCAGCGCGCCGGCGTCACGGCTGCACACGGCGCCGCCGCCAGCGCCCGGGCAGCTCGACACACCACGCCGCCACCTGTCAAACAAAACATGTTTTTTTAAATAGAATAAGGCTGACCAAACGAGCACACAGTCCACCTGATGGTAAGTGAATGCTGTGAACCATAGACATTTACATTTATCCTCGATTAGGAGTCTAAATTGCGTTTTCACCCCTGAGAACTAAGATGGAATACCTCTTTTCCAATAAAAAGGGTCTCCGCTTCTCTACATTCACCATTCGAAACACAGCAGCACAGCACTTAGGTGCTATTTTACGTTGGTATTCTCTAAGAACGCGGTCCTACCCCGGTCGATGCGACCCATTTGTGCTACAACCATTTTATACCTGCAGCATGGCTCTACCACGTGTGAAACATGTATTGGCACGCCTTGACATTAAAACAAAATCATATACCGTGACGGCAAACAGCATGACCCTCTCTTATGTCGTCATGCCCGCTCTATGCCACCGCTCTTGATTCACATTTATAGTACTTGAGAGAATTCGCAGAATGCTATAGGTGTGTTTTGTGATTTATCCAAACCATTTGATTGAAGCCCATAGGAAGGGAGCTTCGTAAGAAGCGCTTTGTGCCAAACCCGATCGAAGGCCATCGCTATGTCCAAACTAACGGCCAACGTCCTCCCCCTTGGACTCCACTACCTCCGCCCATCTATGAGTTAGGTAACCTAGAAGATCACCAGCTGAGCGACCTAGACGGAAACCGTATTGCCGGTCACTAATCAGCTGGTGTTCCTCAAGGTACCGCATGAGCTGGCAGTTAATAAAAATTTCCATTACTTTGGAGAACAAGGAGGTGATAGCGATAGGCGTGTAGTTGAACGGATCTTAGCGGTCGCCTTTTTTAGGGATCGGGTGCACCAAAGCTGTCTTCCATGAGTTCGGGACTACGCGTAGAGAGAAGGAGTACCGGAAAAGACGCGTTAAAACCGGCGCCAACTACGGAGCATACGTCTTCAGCACAATAGGTGGGACTCAATCAGGCCCACTCGACTTGTTGACGTCCAGGGAGAAGAGTGCTTTCCGCACCGAGCGCTGTGTAAACAGCATTTCCTGCATGGAGCAGCCGTCATCTAGAGTCGAGTTGGAAACAAAAAGAGAGCCTAGCAGATCGACTTTCTCCTTTGCGTCATGGGCCAGTGAGTCGTTCACCCTGTGCAGAGATGGTAGAGATGGCTGACAGAAGTTCCCTTGGACAGCCTTGGCGAGAGACCAGAATGCACGTGTTCCCGAAGGGAGGCGAACTAGCTTCTCGCCAATTCTGCCGATGGGCTCAGACCTTGCCTTGGCAATGACGCTTTTGAAGGACCTGGAGGCGGAATTATACTTGCATTCCGGGAGGTTGATGCGTCAGCCCAGGTCCGGTTGCACTCCTGCTTATAGCGTGATGCAATTTTACAGGAACGACCAAACCGTGGCTGAGTTCTGACTCCGATAGGCACCACAGATGATGGAATAAATAATTCCACTCCCTGAAGTACCACATCAGCGACAGAATCAGCAACAACGTTGGGATCATCCGGCGAGAAGCAAACTCAAACCAAGGATAAGATGCAATAAAAAAACTCGCATCCCGTCCCAATCTGCCGACTTTTAGAGCAAAACACGGCGGCAAGCTGCAGGTCGCAACTGCGATGGGAGCGTGAGTGGTACCGTACTCCGGATCAGACAATAGTCCGAAGAGCCAAGAGAGGCATCGACGGAGACCTGATATCAGCAGAAGGTCCAACAGGGAAGGTGCATGATTCTTCACATCTGGGATCCGCGCAGGCGAAGTGACCAGTTGTGTTAGACCATATGACAAGGCAAAGTTATAAACAGATTTACTCGCTTAATCGGTTAAACGAGAACCAAGCCATTCAGCGTGGTGGGCGTTAAAATCACCGAGCATCATGATCTCTACAGATGGAAGCTGTTGTCTGCAGCCATTTGGACGTGGTCGATGAGTCGGTCTGTGTCGGCATTACCGCTATGGGACCTATAGAGACACCCGCAGACGCGGGGATGGTCGTCGCTGTCTACGCACAGCCATAAGATGGACAGGACAGGACCTTCACGACTGCCGAGGCGTCGAAAACAGATGTCCTCTCTGACGTACACGCAAACTCCAGGGGCACAAAGATGTGTTTTAATTTGTACGATGGATAGGAGAGATACGAAGTATCAGCCGGGAAGCACACCTGTGTCTCGGTTAGAAAGAGCAAGGCCGGCTTTGCCGTCTCCAGATGGTAGTGGACGGCGTTAAGGTTTGAATAAAGTCCCCTGATATTGCAGAAATTCACGGAAAGCGTGGCAGGGGATGCCTTTATCCTATTACTCCGCTTTTCCCGAGCAGGTTTCGTCTTGAGCGGAATTTCGCCCTTAACTTAACTTAATATTGTTGTGACACTGATCAAAGCCGACGCTAACTCAGTCGTAATTTGAGGCTTTGTTAGGTCAAAATTTCTCCCAACGAAAGCGATTGAACCAATAACGTGCAGTTCGTTGATTAGTAGTGCTCTATACATCATTGATATTACGTGCCATTTGAGATCCGTTGTTACCAGTGGCGTAGCTACCCAGGGGCTAGGCGGGGCAGTGCCCCGGGGCCCCCCAAGCTAAATGGGCCACTCAGCCTCCAAGAACGAAATTCGAAAAATTATGTACTATCCTAGTTGTATAAAGAATTTTCGAGTTTTAACTTTTTAGACCCTGACCGCAAACGGCTCGAACTGAAATCATAAAAATTACTCCCACTTCCAGAACATAAATAGAACATTGTTAAAGATAATTCTACTCCTCTTACTTCTTTCTAGTCTACTTCGTCTTTTTGTCTTTTTTATATAGAAAAGAGCCGATATCACGTGGCCTTGTGGAACACCAGCATAAATAGACTTGTAAATGGAGCATACACCTTCTACTACGACTTTGATGTTCCAATTTGCAAGAAAACTGCTGATCCAGTTGCACAAATTCTCGGGAATTCCATAGGAAGGGAGCTTCGAAAGAAGCGCTCTGAGCCGAACCTGATCGAAGGCCTTCGCTATGTCCAAACTAATGACCAGGGTCTGCCTCTCTGCCTCTGCCGATTTCATAAGTCAGGTAATTCAGAAGATCACTAGCTGAGCAACCCCGATGGAAATCGTACTGGCGGTCATATTTCAATTGGTGATTCTCAACCTCATGAGCTGGCAGTTCACAATGGTTTTAATTATTTTGGAGAACAAGTTGGATAGGTGGTCGATTTTCGGTATTTTTTTTAAGGATCTGGTGCACTAAAGCCGTGTTATTTGAGTTCGGGATTACGCCTACGGATAAAGAATTTTAGAAAAGTCAGGTTACGACCGGTACCAACTAGGGAGCACACGTCTTCAGCACAATGGGAGGAACTCCATCAGGCCCACTCGACTTGACGTCTAGGGAGAGTAGTGCTATGCACACCGAGCGTTGTGTAAACCATATTGTACCGACCAGAAGGCGAAATTATACTTATGTACGTACGGCTTCGCCGTCTTCAGATGGTACCTAGTGGACTTCGTTAACGTTCGAATGAAATCCTCTGATATTGCAGAAATTCACGGATAGCGTGGCAGGGGTCACCTTGGTCTTATTGCTCTACTTGCCACGAGCAGTATTAGTCTTGAGCCGAATTCCCCCCTTCGTGGGTCTCCTCGGTTCGAGTCGGTCCACCCATTCATTACAGCTCCTCATTTCATGTCTTATCAGGACGTCACTCCATCTAGTCTGACCCACCCGTGCGACAGGCAAATCTGACATGTGGCTCTTCCACTGTTATGTCGTCTGCATATATTATTAACTGTAATCTACTTAGTCATTGTTTATGCGTTACACAATATTTAGTAGTAAGTAACTTTGCTTTATTATGATCTGCAGTGGTCGACAAGGAGCTGTTGATGAAGTAGTTTTACACCTTTAAAGTATTTAGTTTAGTTCAATAGGGCCCCAATTTCATTTTTGCCCCGGGGCCCTTGATTACATAGCTACGCCACTGATTGTTACGATTTTTTTTAGAGTCCATAGTAATAAATATACGAATATTGCAGAAAAAGAAAATCAAAAGGACCAGTGAATAAATTATATCGAAAAAGGAACAACGGAAACTTCATAGTTAAGTGAAAAATATGGCTCTCATAGCTGACATAAGTCATTCACAAAGTTTAGCAATCATTATTAATTAGCAAACTCGAAGCGGTTGGTCTGCACGGCAATTTGCTTCAATGGCCATTTTCATACCTTAGAATTCGTACTCAGGCAGTTTATGTAAAGGGTTTTACCTCGACCTCGGGATTAATCCTAACAATTCCTCAGAGCACTCCCCGTGGTAGATGCGAAAGAAAATGCAAAGGGATGCAACATCTCTTCGGAGTGCCAATGAATCGAGCCGATCGGAAAGAACCCGGTCGTCGACGATTCGAGCCGCTCTGCGTTGGATGCGGTCAAGTGGAAGGAGCTGGCACTGGGGAGCCCCTGCCCAGAGATGGGAACAGTATTCCATGTGAGGCCGAACCTGCGCCTTGTAAAGTTGCAGGCGGTGTGCCGGCATGAAATACTGTCCCGCTCTGCTGAGCACGCCAAGCTTTTTAGAGTGACCGACATAGCCCAACGGATTAGTAAGCTGAAGTGACAGTGGGTCGGCCGAGCTATAGCTCGAAGAACTGACAACCGATGGGGAAGAAAGGTTCTCGAGTGGCAGCCTCGTACCGATGGGGAAGAAAGGTTCTCGAGTAGCAGCCTCGTACCGATGACGAAGAAAGGTTCTCGAGTGGCAGCCTCGTAACGGTAGGCGAAGTGTAGGGCGACCCCCCACTAGATGGAGTGACGATCAGGTAAGACATGCAGGAAGTCGATGGGTGCAGGTGGCTCAGGACCGTGCTTTATGGCATTCTTTGGGGGAGGCCTATGTTCAGCAGTGGACTTGTGAAGGGCTGTAATGATGATGATGATGAAATTGTTTACAGCTAAACATTGATAAATGTCACTAAATAACTTCACCAAAAAAAACAATTAACATTTGATATATATTAATTGATTTTTATTCTTTTTCCGCGTGGAATTTATTACCATTAGATTTCATGGGTTTTAATTTTTTTGCGCTGAACCCTAATTCTTAATCTAAACTAAAAGTAGCCTAAGTTGCTCCTTAGTAATTCAGTTATCTGCCAGTGAAAGTTTTATCGAAATCGGTCCAGCCATTTCGTAGATTAGCCGGAACAAACATACACACAGACAAAAACTTAAAAATTGTATTTTTGTTATAAGTACTGTATATTCTTTCATATGCATTTAGTAAAAAGCTGTTATTTTGCCATTACAAACAGACACTTCAATTTTATTTATTTTTATAGATAATACATTACATTTTCATAAATTTCCGCCAGACATTTATGAAAATGTAATGTACGTTCACAAAAATAAAGGTAGTTATATAATACAAAAATAAGTGATATTCATTCTGTAAATATTAGGAACAGACATAAGCTACTACTACTACTCGACTCCACCGAGTCAGTAATTCATTCTTGGGGCGATGTGTACGCTTTACAACAAAATCCAAGAAATAATACAAAATTTGACCTGCTCAAAGTTGAAAAACATAATAATAAAATAAGTTTGTATAAAAAGGGTTATTATAATATTAAGGAATTTATGGATGATAATAACCCCTGGGAATGAGGTGATCGTTACCAAGCTATTTTTAATTTGTTTTGTGGCTAATTGTAATTACATGATTGTAAGCTGTTATTTTTAAAAAAAAGTCCCGCTGGGTTTCTTGCTGGTTCTTCCCAGGACAGAGGTTTTTTTTCGAACCAGTGGTAATGAAACAAAAAAGTGACTTTCAATAAGTATTATTTATAATCTATATTGAATAGAAAGTTTCTGTTTCTGTTTCTTACTGACTTAATGAAGTGCAATAAAGTTATACCACTTTTTATATCTGGAGGCTGCAGACCTTGGCAATTTTAGACATGTATCAATTATTCCAGCATTGAGTAAGGAATTTGAAAAATTAATTCTTAATCAAATGCTTTCCTTCTTTATAAGATAAAGAAAGAAAGCATTTGATTAAGTATTAACTTAATAAATAACTTTACCAGCGTGAGTTTGGATTTATGAAGGGACGCTCCAAAACTTATGCAGATATGTGTTTAATTTAGAACATTTATTGCACTTGGTAGAATTCGAACGTGTATTTTGTGATTAATCTTTTGATTGCGTAAATCACTAAACACTACTTTATAAATTAATAAAATATGATGGCCGTAATAAGCAGGCTCTTCATTTGTTGGATTCTTACCTTAACAATAGGATTCAGAAGGTTCTAGATTAATAGTGTAAGTTCTGGTAGTTCTGTATTAAAAATGGGTGTGCCACAGGGGTACATTCTTGGCCCGTTCTTGTTTCTTAACTACATTAATGATTTACTTTATTTATACTTAGTTCGAAAGCTCAGTAATATTGTATTGTATAACAAACATGTACAATATTTGAAAGTAGTAGCATCGATGTCATACCAAGTCGGAATCGGCCTAAATAGTAGATCTGGAATGTCATCACTAGGCACGTGACCAGGTGCAGCACGGTGAACGCCACCCAGAAGTAAAAGTTAGCATTCAGAACACCTACCAAACCTGTAAATAAAATGTTTTCAAATATGGTTTTTTAACTGTCTATTATTATATATATTTCCGTATATCATTTTTATTAAAGCTAATACTCATTTGTCTATTATAATACATACAATGTTAATAAAATTTATTTGTTGTAAATATATTTGTTAACGTTGCCAAGCTTTGCGGGCGAGTAGGCAACTGCAGTTTTTTATTTTTAGTTGTACTTAGTATAAGAAAGATGCTGCTGTCCATCTTCTGATTTATTTCGCACTGTTGCCTCTTACGACACCCACGGGATGATATAGGGCAATGAATATTCTTACACCGCCACCACACGGTCTCTACAGACTAGTGGATGCTTTAATAAGATAGGGAACTAAATTAAAATTAAAAAGCAATTTTAACCCGAGACTGTTTAAACTACGAAATCAGAATAAATAGTTAAGAAAGGCCAAAATGAAATCTTCTTCCCCATCCCATTACAGCTCTTCACAAGTCTACTACTGAACATGGGCCTCCCCCAAGGCATAACACAAAGCACGGTCCTGAGCCACCTGCATCCATTCCTTCCTTGCATGTCTTACCAGGTCGTACTATATACCATCAAACTAACTATATACTAAAATAAAATGATTTACTTTTCAGACGGTGTGTGAACAAAATAAGGCATACCTAAGAAGATGATCAGCGCCAGCACGCCGAACGTGGCATGTGCCCGAGCGTTGATATCTGGATGTCTCGACTGGTAGATCTTCACCATACATAACACGGCCGTTACGTACATGAATGATGTATCTGATTGAAAACAATCAAACATACTTAAAGAAATGTATAAAAAAAATATTAATATCTATTAATGTTAATATAAGTGATATCATCATTGAGGTTTAAGATATCATCGAAGACCATATGTTATGTTCTTTTCGATTTCACAAAAATAATCTTCAAGTTTTTTTTTAGAATACCCTGGATCACTCCTGACATTGCTTTCTATCTTGTCGTGAAGTCTCACTACAGTCCGTACGGATAAACAATGGGTTAGAAATGGCGACTCATCGAGCTCGTACCGTCAACATACACAGTACCAATAGCAAATCCCGCTAATAACGGTATATTGTTATAACGTTATATTATTCGGTTAATTTGAAATTTTCCATTAATGGGAAAATATTTGTAATTAATAATTGTATACGCAAGTAGGTACAAAACATATATGACGGCATGTGCACCATTGCACGTGCGGCGGCGTCGGTGTAGCTAGACAAATTCTTGTAAATAACACGTGCACAGCACACCTGCGCCATTCCGTTGCTAGTGTATCCTTGACTGGTTGGATAATCAATTCGTGTAAACGGATTAAATATTATTCCAAACTACAAAATTAGTCTCTGTACTATACTCAATTACACATCCTACATCAGAAGTGAGATCCCCATTATTGCCCACATATAATCTTCGCATAGTATGAGGATTATTACATTTGTCAAAGACTATAATGCATTCCGCATTGATGAATCTCTTTTTATGTTAAATACCGTAATGAAATTTGCTGTCCTACTTACGATATTGTCGTATGATTAAAGTGTAGAGAAAAGATAAAGTGAAATTATTTAAGCCAAAAGATAAATCCTTTTGTTCGATTTGTATTAAAAGTACCCGCAAGTATTTTCATTGTTTCTTGACGTATCTAAATATGTTAACAAATGTCGAAAGGCTTTCTAGAAGAGTTATAGTTTACACTCAATGAAAACTTAACTTGTTCAAGTTTTGTTGTAATTTGATAGTTCATGCGAAACATGATTATCATTTGCTATATTATGAAGTTCAAAACGTTTAAGAGCTGTACCAAAATAAAGGATTAACTTTAACATGCTATGAATTAAAAATAATAAGTGACATTTTTGTATTCTAATGTGTTGATCAGTGTTGCACTTTGCTCCGAATATTGTGTGGTCAACAAGATTGGGGTTTGATGCCGAGGGATTCGTAGAAGTCTCTACAACAATGATCAATGAGGAAGATGCTGTGACGGCTAATCGAACATTGTCAGGTACGGCCGAGCGCTGGTAATATTGAACCTACACCGCTACAGCCGGTAACTTATTGGCTGATTATACTTTTATAACGGCATGTGCACCATTGCACGTGCGGCGGCGTCGGTGTAGCTAGACAGAATTCATGTAAACAACACGTGCACAGCACACCTGCGCCATTGCACCTGCGGTGGCACCCATTTCGCTTGTATAAAACGGACGGAGCGGCCGCCGTTAAGACCGGCATAAGAAGCTTTAAACAGCTGGTTGCCAGTCCCCAAAGGCGGTTTTTAGAGGGTATCACTTAGGTTCCCCCGGTAGGCAGTGAGTCCCTCACATCCACGATAGACCGGCTGTCGTGGTATGCGTAATGCATTTTCCGCCTCCCTCTGTAGTAGGTAGCCCTTTTCCAATTTTTTTTTATATGATAAGAGTGACAAACGAGCACACAGTCCACCTGATGGTAAGTGGTTGCTGCGGCCCATAGACATCTACATCTATCCTCTATTACAAATCAAAATGTAGATGCATTGTCACCCGTGAGGACTAAGATGGAATGGCTCGTTTTCAGTAAAAAGGGCCTCCGGCCACCTGCACTCACCAAGCGAAACGCAGAGGTAAACCTCTACTTCACGCTGGTATTCTGTGAGGTCGTGGTACCACCCCGGTTCGAGCCGGCCCATCCGTGCGACAGCAAAAGCTGCCGCCTGGCTCTACCACTGTTAAAATTAATTGCATCGGGCGCAAAAAAAAATCCGTTAAGACAGTCTTGGCTCTGACGTGGAACGGTGCACTTGTCCTATTCCGTTACTAGTTTATCCTTGACTCGTTGGATAATTAATTCGTGTAAACGGATTAATTATTATTCCAAACTACAAAATTAGTCTCTGTACTATACTTATCCTACATATATAAAAAGCAACCCGCTCTGGCTTCTCCTGGGTGGAATCTATTAATGTGAAGTTATTTAGACTTAAGATAATCATTAAAAACCATTTATTTTCTTATCAATATTTCTATTTTAATGAAACCTCTAAATTTTTCGGATAAAATTTATTCTAGGTCACTTCTGGTACTACTCTCTATTTGTTCGTGAAGTTTTATTACAATTGGTTCAGCCATTCCGAAGATTACCTTGGACAGACAGATTTTAAAAATGGTTACTCATATGATGAAAATGGTTCTCAATGACATGTAAATATTTTATACAAATATATTAAGAAACAAAATGATTACAAATTAGCAAAACCACACTGAATTTTTCTTGTAGTTTATTACATTTTGTTATTAGCGATTCCAATAACAAGTTGGACTGAAGTTATAGAAAGTACGAAAAACTCATAGCATCGCAAGGTATTTTTTTGCAGTCTCTACCGGCGGGTATGAGTATAGATAGCTACAGTGTGCGAGCGAAAGGCGCATAGAGGCGACGCCATTTTCAATCCCATTCTTTAACCTCACGGGTAGTACAATTGGTTAAGCCATTCCGAAGATTAGTCTTGACAGACAGACAGACACAAAAATTTTAAAGGTGGTTACTCATGTCTTAATGGCATACAACCACCCCCCTAATATTACAGACGGATATTTGAATTTTATTTATATGTAGGGATGATTTACCATGAACTTTGGACATGCGGGTTGGTGTGTAAATAATAATAAAATAAATTATTGCATATTATAAGTACAGATGACAAAAAAAAACTTTTGTCTCATAAACTTCTTCCTATCGTCAAATTCAGAGGTGTAGGACCAATGGTCAAAGCACAAAATGACTTTCAATTATTTATTATCTATCTATACTATATAATATAATAAAGCGGAAGAGTTTTTTTGTTTTTTGTTTGTTTAAACGCTCTAATCTCTGGAACTAACAGTCCGATTTGAAAGATTCTTTCTGTATATAATAGCCAGATTCATGAGAAATAGTATAGGCTATCTAACATTAGCCTATAACTCTCAGCTAACCTTAAATATTGATTTTTGTTAAGCAAGTCGGAAGAAAAGGCGCTCTCTAACTGCTTTATCCGCGTGCGCTGGCGTAACGTTTAGTATTACATAAATACAATGTTCAACAAAAATATTGGTCTTTGCTCCACCTAAAAAAAAGTCCGTGCTACCATATGCCTATTTCTTATATATAAGCTACAATAAGGTATTTTGTGACAAAAAATTATTGAAAAATAAAAAGGGATTTATGAGCGTTATTATTAGGCATGGCATATTAATCCTTACGAACGAAAGTTTCTTCATCATCAAGACAATTTTATGAAGATAAACTTTGGTCTTTATAGCATGTTATTTGGACGCATAGTTTAAGAGATAATGAAAAATTAATATAATAAACACTGCTCGGAGCGCGAACGATCGCATAAACCCTAGCCGCCCGATGAGATCCGTAAGAAACCAGCAGTGAACGCCTGTATAAGCGAGCTGTCATTTCGCGCGGCTTAGATGTATGAACGGACCTTTTTGTTACAGACTTCGCTTGGACAGTGTAATAATACGCGGGTGAAACCGCGGGGCACAGCTAGTATTGAATAAAAGATTATTGTATATATTTTGTACACGTACCAAACTGGAAGTTCATGCTGTTGGGGCAAACGTGGTAGGCTGCGGAGAGCAGACCCTCGCTGACCAGCGCCACTCCCATTGCGTACAGAAGCCCGAAATGCTGTGGGATTCCCATTTCCTTCTAGAAAAACGAAGCACTTATGATGATGTGTGTTCTGATGCTTGTGGAGCTTCATTTATACATATAAAGGTGCTACTTATGTTCTGCTATATTAGTCATTTCAATATTAATGCATAATTGAAGAAATGGAAATTGTAAGTTATTTTATTAGACATTTTTACTACTGAGAAATTCTTGACAGAAAACCCAGTAACTAATTTTGGTTCGACCTGGGATTTTAACCCAGGGACACACGATCAGTGGTTGTACTTACGACCAATAGACCAATAAGACAGCGAGGTAATAGTTTGCCATGGTGCCACTTACAACATACAGGGTACGAAATGCCGTGACAGACCGTGACGTCGTATAAACTTTTCCCTGCTCCATGAACTGTTCGAAGTCTGTATCCAGCAGTAAGGCCTTCAAGAAAAGAGCCCGCTTTTTTTTAAAGGCCGGCAACGCATCTGCATTTCTCTTGGGAGTTCCAGTTGTTCATGGGCGATGATCAACATTTACCATCAGGTGAGCCGCATGCTGCTCGTTTGCCCACTCTTATATAAGATTTCATATGTGGTAGAGCCATGCTGCAGCCATATTAATAGTATAGTTGTAGCACGAATGAGTCGGCTCGACCGGGGAAGGACCACGCTCTCACAGAATACCAGCGTAAAATAGCAACTAAAAGCTGCTGTTTCGTATGGTGAGTGTAGAGAACCGGGGACCCTTTTTTTTTATAGAATAGGGGGCAAACGAGCATGCGGCTCACCTGATGGTAAGTGACTACCGCCGCCCATGAATAACCGCAACACCAGGGGAATTGCAGATGCGTTGCCGACCTTTTAGAAAGGTGTAAGCTCTATTCTTGAAGGTTCCTAAGTCGTATCGGTCCGGAAAATTCGCTGGTGGTAATTGATTCCACAAGGAAACTGGAAACGAGGCATTCCATCTTAGTCCTCACGGGTGACAACGCTTCTGTATTTTGATTGGCAAACGTGGATAGATGTAGATGTCTATGGACCACAGCAACCACTTACCGTCAGGTGGACTGTGTGCTCGTTTGTCACCCTGTACTATAAAAAAAAAGAAAAAAAATATATTGTGTTACTACAGTACCTCAATGGCAGTCTTGCTGCGGTGCCACTGGTGCCTCCGCCACACTTGCAGCAGAAACAACGTGCCCAACAACACGTAGCCCAGGTTCGAGTACACGTGGTTGAAGTCCGACAGCATCATTAACGGGTGCGCGCACAAGAAGTTGAAGTAGCACAAGTCCTGGTTGCCGGACTGGTTCAACAGCTGGATAAGCAACAAAACACTGGATTAAAAACAAAACGGAAACACCAAAAGATTTTATAGACAATTTTCATTGTCTATAAAAGCATAGTCTAAAATTAGTAACACATATCCCTTAATCAAGAAAAACTAAATTATAATGAAAACCGTGTAGTGTCTGTGAAAAAATGTTTACAATCCCACATCGTCCAGTGACTGATTGATAAATCAGCCGTAAGTTGTGGTGATGGTGGTAGTGGTTGTGGTCGTATCGTACCTGTGGGTGCCGAAAGAGACGACAAAAGGGCACTGAAATAGCAAATAGGCAGCTGCATCTTCTTAATAACAACTCTAAAACAATAAAAAACTGCTGTTGCAAACTCATTGGCAAAATTCGCCCTATCTATGGAGGAGACCAATGTTCAGCGGTGGACTTTTACAGACTTAAATGACTTGACTTAATGGTTGGAATGGATGGATGAAGTCTTGGTATTACAAATACATAAATACTAAAATGTTAATAATATGAGAATAAATAAAAGATGTTTTAAGATGACGATGAGAACTTTAGTTTGTCTATATTTTTATTGTTGTATTTTGTAATAAAATACAATACAACACAAAATAAATCACCTTTTTTAAATAACAACAAGTGATATTTTAAAGGTAACTATGTAAATCCATGTTAAATCAGCAGTGACGATGATAATGATGATGACTACTCGCACGATGAAGCAGAAGAGTAGAATTGAAGAACTAGATTCCAATGACAACTTTCTCGTTCGAGATAACTAACTCATGGTTGTTTAGTAAATATTTGCCAAAAATGGTAAAATTAAAAATTGTGTACAGCCAACTTCAATATAAATAAAATGATAACACTACCGATGTAGTCGAAGTCAATTAAATAAGCATTATTAAAGACGACTCAAAAATTACTGGTCAGATCTTGATCAAATTTACATGTGACCACATGACAAGCTTTCAAATAAAAATAAATATCAAAATCAGTTCACCTAGAAAAAAGTTTTAAGGTAACACAAATTAAAAAAAAGAAAATACAGTCGAATTGAGTTCCTCCTCCTTTTTTGAAGTCGGTTAAAATATATGTTTTGCTCACCCTATCTAACCAACTAAGGGCGGATTCAATTCAAGAGAATAAAATCACTAATTACTCTCGAGTTTACCAAAGAGAGACTTTCGTTTTACCAAATCTTACATACATACATACATACATAAACACTCACGCCTGTCACCCAGAGGGGTAGGCAGAGACTATGGACTTCCATTTGCACGATCCTGACAGACCTCTCTCGCTTCCTCCACATCCATATACCTACGCATACACGCTCGTCGGTTAAAGGTACTCTTGATTTGGCCCATTTTCAATATATCGCCAATTTGGTCAATAAACTTTCGCCTAGGGCGACCCTTCCCGACTCTGCCGTTCACATCTGCAACATAAATTTTCTTTGTCACTCTTTCCTCATTCATTCTTTCTACATGACCAAACCACCGAAGCATTCCTTTCTTAATCCTGGTCACAACATCATCTTGCAAACCACACCAAATCTTAACCCAGGTATAACTGTCTATCCGAGAGTAAATTGTTATACCGCCAAAATTCATGGAGTAAACAAGTTATCCCAGAGTATTTTAATGGCGGCCGCTACATTTTAATAGCTGTTTTTGTATGCTTTGTTGAAAAAGTAGGATATTTTATCGTTGTGCATTTATAATTTCTGGTATTTTTGTAATAATTGTAGGGATTATTTTTTGAAATAATGCAACATTTACGAAATATAGAAGATAAGATAATTGTAGGGATTATTTTTTGAAATTTTGCAACATTTACGAAATATAGAAGATAAGAATAAGATTAGAAGAATATCAACTAACAACCCGACTCGTGTTAATATTCTAATACTGTCACTAATATAATCCGGCAAAACTAAGTGGACGATAAATCTTGCATTGCGTTATATAAACAATTGTATTTCGATTTTAGTTGGCTTACATGTTCATTCATTTTTCATTCACCAACTCTAGAGTAACAATACCCAGCTAATATTAGCTACTCTACGTTTGTGTTGGAAAAACGCAAACGAAGTTATCTGAGAGTAAGACCAAAGAGTAAAGTTATTTGAGGGTTAGTTACTCTGGAATAACATGGTATTTGGTCGAATCCGCCCTAAGAAGTCGAAATATGACGCTTACTATGATCGCATTGGCGTGAATTCCACAATAACAAGGGCTTTTTTGATATTAACCACACTTGGTAAACCCTTATTTTTCATAATTCAGATTAGATATTGGAATTTGTACTCCTTGCAATTGCCAAAGAGAAAAAGTTAACAAAAAAGTATAAATCATAATGATTACTTACTCGCTGATAGGTGACGACAAGTTGTATAACTGGCAGCGTGTAGAACACGGCTACAGTCAACACATTCCACAGATACATCTTGGAACGCGCTGACAGCACTCGTGGGCGACATCTAATAATGGAAAATAAAACAAAGTAATGGAGGTGTAAGAATGTACACCACTATATATCGTCGTTTGGGCGTCGTAAGAGGCAAGGGGAAAATCAGGAGGTCGGGTGTCTTCCTAATTACAACTTAAGAATATTTAAAAACTGCGGTTGGCAATACGCCCCACCCAACGTGGCAACTGTTGCAACTATGGCAAATATTCCCTTTATGAGGCCAGTCTATGAGGGAGGCCTATGTTCAACAGTGAACCTTCGATAGGCTGTAATGATAATGATGATATTATATGATCAACGCCCGGCAAAGATTGTCATGAAAACAGCCCCGGCAAAATGTATAAAAATACAGTTCAGTTTCATTTACAAAGCATTCTTTGCAATAATATAATTGTCATAGTATTTCGAAACATATATTAGGTTTAAAACATACAATTAAAATGTTTATAATATATAAAACCAGAGCCGATGAAAATTACTCCACAACTGTGTTATTATGTTTGCCATTTTAAAAAGAAACCCATCAGAATATTGCTGAGTACCTTGCTAGTTCTTCACAGGGCAGAGAGGACATTACTTCCAATAAAAATTACTCATAATCTATATGGAATAAAAAAAATCTATTATATTCCAACCACGATTTCCACCAGAATTAGACAATCGCACTGTTGAGCCCCATCGGCACCATTAAAATTATTAATTTACCTCGTGTTTGAAGGTTATGTAAAACATCGTGAGAGAAAATATTTCAATGGCATGTGTATTTCGTCTCCATGCAAGTATCCGCCTCAGAATCGTCATAAAATGAGGAGAGGCATATGCCCAGTGATACATATGAATATGTTGAGTAACGGCTGTCTATGTTAATTTACTTATTAACTAAACTTTATTTTGTTAAGCTAAGTCAGGGCGCTTTACCGTATTTAGCAACATCTACATAACCGCTACTCAATCAGGTAGGATAGGCGCCGCGTGCTGGCGCACAATAGTTAAAAAATATAGTTCAGAATAAGACAGTTTCTTTATTGGTCGGTATGGCACCAATGCAACAAGTGCTCAGCATATTAGAGACTTGAGAATTTGTTGAATATTGACTTTTAGCACACGACAATAAGAAGTAGTTATTAATGATTTTTTCATATGTGTATTTAACAGAAAATTTTAGAAAAAAGTCAGTGTTATCTTTACTTGCCAATATTAAATAAAAATGAAAAAGAGTAATGTGCCAATAATATTGAATATTGTTGACAAATCCAAGAAAACTAAGTAAACATCGATAATACTTTAACAAAACGGACGTTGACTACCAAGCAAAAATGAATCTGCCCTAATTAATATCGCTTCAAAATAATATTTTTGTAAAAATTACACACTTATTTGAAAAATTAAGATGTTGTATAAGTTACAGCAAGTATGGTAAGGGTTTCGACAAAGTTAATCACTTTTTTATTTCTCAAAACATTGCTTTTGATGTGCTCGCGGTTTGTAAAAATGGTCCTTTCTACATTAACAACGTACTATCCATAGGAAATAATTCCCATTATATCCTTATTAATACTATTATACCCCGAAGGCAGGTATACCTGAAGGTAACATTTTAGGTCCACTCCCGTACATTTTATTTGTCAACTATATTTTACCTTATGATAACGATTTACAAAATTACTTAAAGAAAAAATGACTATATTGAAACATTAATAACAAAGTAGCAATGTGATCTGAGACTTAGATAACTTCTTATATAAAAAAAGATGCTACTAAAACATTAGCATTATGGAAGTGCATAAGTTGTGATTTACTACTAATCTACTAAGCAAACTTACCTCGACAAGTTAGCCACGCAAAGTTTACCACCTTGCATATAGTCGTCTTTTTCCACAGTAGCATCGTCGTCAAAGTCGTCGGATTCCGTATCCGACATTGAACTTCGATCTGTGATAATATTTTTTTTTAGAGATTATTTTATTTCTAAATATATTTCTGTAAATATATGCATAGTTTAGGCAATTTATTAAATATTGATATTTGATAATTATCTATTAGTATATGAACAAAGTCTGAATTATGTCCTCAAGACCGTATTTCAGACTATGAGGGTAAGGAAATGGAGAGTGCATCTGTGCTTTTGCGTACACAATCATGAACTATAATCCTGTCCTACGCTAATCTAATCTCCGTCGAGACTGACCGTCGTAACCGAAATTCAATCTGAAGGACATTATTATTTCTATCATTATTATTATTTAATAGACAAAAAGTCTAAAGAGTTATACTCACCTGATTGAATAAGTTGTTCTTCACCCGCTAAACACTGTCTAGAACTTCCACTGGCATCTAACGTGTTTATGGTACGGCGTCGCCGTGGCAAAGTATCCCTTTTACGGCGTGGATCTCCAGCCATCGTCACTCGACCTTCTGAGATCATACACAAAACGTTGCTCAATCGAGAAAATCAAAACTGTTTCTTTTTAATTAGAATTACATAGAAAATTTGTATATAGTTTTAGGCGGCGTTGACCGACCGTAATACCAACGTGAAACAGCAGAATAATGTTACTGTGTTTCGTATACGCAATACTGTCTTTACAGTATGCTTTATTACATACAAAATAGCTTCACATAGATAATAGAAATATAATTATCTACTAAGTATGCTTCATATAGAAATATTAGTATTTCACCGTTCGTGAGTACGTGGTGGAGTACGCTGCAGCTATCCTAGTAATATATAGCTACAGCACGAAAAACGCTCGGGGTATGACCACGCTCTCACAGAATGCCAGCGTGAAACAGCGGAATAATGCTGTTGTGTTTCGTATGGTGAATGTAGAGAAACGGAGATCCTTTTCATTTGTGACGAGGCGTTCCATCTTAGTCCTCAGCGGTGACAACGCACTTAAACTTTTACGGCTCCGTGGCGTAGTGGCTTAGCAATGAGTTGCAACGCTTGGGGCCGCGGGTTGGAATTCCGCATGGAATAAGTATTTGTATGGCCTACAAATAATTGTTCTGGATTTGTCCTTGTGCAATACATATATGTTTGTAAACTGCCTCCACGATACAGGAGAAAATCCTAGTGTGGGTGTAACGTTTTTTGATTAAATGAAATGAAATGATCTTAATCGAGGATAGATGTAGATGTATGAAGGCCACAGTATCCACTTACCATCAGGTGGACCGTATGCTCGTTTGTTAAAATAAGCCAAAACTCAAAACTTTGTAAAATCGTTCATATCTATATCATACAAACTATTTACAATGTTATCACTAAAAGAAAAGGAAAGCATTACGTAAAAAATATGAGAAAATTATTGAGCCACGTACGGTATTTTTTTTTAATTTAGCCTAAAAATAAAGAATGATACTACATTTCTAATCTTACCTTCAGTTTGACTGCTTTCCATAGAGGAGTCGCTTCGCTTCTTCCTTTGGCACAGAACAGCGATTATGAAGGCTACGTAGAATGAGAGAAAAAAAGCCAATGCAGCGCCAGCCGCAATCATGTACTCCTGGTAGGATATCGTTTGGATAATCTTGAATCTGTAATAAAGCAGTGAAAGGTTAGGTTAACTCATCATGCTTTTGTATATTACTGTTGCGCGCCACTATTAATGTCTTGTACATGGCAACACGAGTTACATTAGCGCCCTGTAGTGTGTAGAACCCCAAGCTCATAACATTACCTTGGGTTTTTTTGTGAATGAAAAGCATACGGCTCCTCTTATAGTAAAGGACCATCGTCGCCTATGAACATCCGCAACACCAGAGGAATTGCAGATACGTTGCTGGCCTTTAAGACGGAGTAGGTTTTTTTCTTGAAGTTGTATCGGTACGAAAAAACCACTGGCAACAGTAAACTCCACAGACTGGTAGTGGAAAAGAAAAGATAGTCGAAAATACCTAACATAAACATTAAATAATTTAATATCTAAATACGAGAATCTTTCTTTCCCATCGGTTGTTGGTTCTTCGAGTCAAGAAAGGTTCTCGAGTGGCAGCCCCGTACCGGTAAGCAAAGTGTAAGGCGACCCCCCCCCCCCCCCCCCCCAATGGAGTGATTACCTGGTAAGACATGCGGGAAGTCGGTGGATGAAGGTAGCTCAGAACCGTGCTTTGTAGCATTCCTTGGGGGAGGCAGTTCAGCAGTGGACTTTTGAAGGGCTGTAATGATGATATATGTATATACATCTATATATATCTATCCTAGCGATCCACTCCGGATTCGCACAGGTGATTTCTCTATCTCCACTACAGACCTACTTACGTAGTCCAACTATAATTAAGAACCATCTATGTGACCCGAGTACCCCATAAAAATTTCATCAAAATTGGTCAAGTCGTTTAGGACGAGAAGAATTACAAACACACGCACACCGGACTTTTATATTATATAAAGATATCTGTCATGAAATAAACTTGTTCCTACAATAAAATCTAGATATTAACACATGAAGGGAAAACTTTGTACTCTTTTTTAAGCATCTTACGGGGAGTGCGGTATTTGGCATAGTTAAAATTTATATGGAGAAGGACTGTAAAAAGCATATCATATGTATATATGTCTTAACATATATTTTTTAATAAATTTTAGCTTTTTACAGTAAAAACACAATTAAAGCACATTGTTTACGTTCACATTGTCAATGTCAAACACATAATGTCGCTTGGAAAAATTATGGCGTTTGTCGACATTCATAGATACCGATGTCGCATAGTAAGTACCAAATAGTATATAACCACTACGTTGTAGGCAAAAAAAAGTTTCATTACATCCTATACAAGTCCTACACAAGTCATAGGAAAATTTTGCCTTAAACGCCACGCTTGGCAGGTAATATTGGATTGGCAACCGCAATTTTTTACCACTTTGAATAGTTATTACGAAGATGCTGCTTAAATCCTATTTCAGTTTCCCTCTGTCGCCTCTTACGACACCCACGGGATGATACGGGGTAGTGGATATTCTTATACCGCCACTACACAGTTATAAAAAAGTTTATTATTATTATTTTATATTAGATATCTGTGTCAAAAAGTACGCGGAATGGCGGGGTTGGCGAGGGTGAGTTTACTCATCCAGGTAGGCGCGAGTTGAGTGACTCATTGTTAGTATATGTACCAATTTTCAGCCTAATCGGGTCATTAGCTATTGAGTTATCAATGAGTAAATAAGTGAATCGGGAAGAAACTAGCCACTATGGAGAAAATTGAATATCGCGCTGTCATTAAGTTTATCACCAAAAAAGGAAAAACACCTCAAACCACTTTTCCAAGAGATTTCAGCTGTTTATGGGGACTCCGCTCATGGGAAAACCATGATTATAAATGGTACGCACTTTTCAAACAAGGGAGGGACTCTATTGAAGACGACCACCGACCTGGACGGCCGATTGAGGCTACCATGCCAGAAATAATCGAAAAAGTTGAAAAACTTGTATTGGAAGATGCCCGGCTAAAGAAAAAACAGTTTGCAGCATTAGTTGGAGTATCAGAAACAACCATTTTAAACATCCTACATCAACACCTTGGCATGACTAAAGCCTGTGCAAGATGGTTTCCGAGAATGCTTCGTGCGCCATCAAAAACACGAGCGCGTCGAAAGTTGTCGCGAGTTTTTGGACTGTAGTGGGGAGCACAGGGAGGAAGTTATGGCCTAAATTGTAACTGGCAATAAAATTTGGATTCCCCATTATGAACCTGAGTCAAAGCAAGAGTCGATGCAGTGGCATAAAAAGGCGCACCCCCTCCTAAGAAGTATAAGGTGTCTGAATCGGCTGGAAGGATCATGGCGACGATCTTTTGGGATACAGAAGGTATCCTTGTTCCGACGGCTGCCATTCACCGGTGCGGTTTTGAACAACTGCCCCACCCACCCTACAGCCCAGACCTGGCCCCAACAATTGCGGCGACAATTATTTGTTTCCAAAACTGAAGAAAGATCTGCGTGGGAAAAAAATTGGCGACGATGATGAAGTGAAGTCGGCAATTTCGCCCTATTTTGACGCCCAAGACAAAATTTTTTAGACGCTATTAATAAGTTATTTGACAGATCTAATAAATGTATTAGGGTTAAGGTAGAATTTTTTTATTTTTTTTTACGTGGTAGTGCCATGCTACAGCTATATTACGGGTATAGTTGTAGTACGAATGTGTCGGCTCGACCGGGGAAGGACCACGCTCTCACAGAATACCAGCGAAAATAGCAACTCAATGCTGCTGTGTTTCGTTTGGTGAGTGTAGAGAATCGGAGACCCTATTTTCTGGAAACGAAGCATTTCATCTTAGTCCTCACGGGTGACAACACGTTTGCATTTTAATTCATATTTGAGGATAGATGTAGATGTCAATGGACCACAGCAACCACTTACCATCAGGTGGACTGCGTGCTCGTTTGTCACCCTTATCCTATAAAAAAAACCGGCAAAGTGCGAGCCGGACTCGCGCACCGAGGGTTCCGAACAAATCTGTAGGTATATAAGCTTAAAATTATTAAAAATACTTTTATTATATGATGTAACTAAAAATTTATGCTTTTCGCAATTTTTCCCTTATCTGTGCTATAAAACGTTGCTTCGTACCAAATTTCAAGATTCTGAGTTCACGGGAAGTACCCTGTAGGTTTTGATTCCATTGCGAATGTCGAAAATTTACGGCATAAACGGCTGTATCTTTTCATTGCGTTGGCTTTGAAGTTTGATTTTTTCTAAGGGACTGTAGACTTGAGTATTTGATATGAATTTCAGCTTGATACCTCCACGCGTTCCTGAGAAAAAGGGTCTTGACAGACAGACAGACAGACAACAAAGTGATCCTATAAGGGTTCCGTTTTTTTTCTTTTGAGGTACGGAACCCTAAAAAGAACACATTGAAAAGGCAAAATAGTTTAAGGTTTCATTTCATTATCCTTTGCTGTCATTCCGCGAACTTTTTGATCTCCTCTCGTACATATCAGTTGAAGTTTTGGCGGGAACTTGCCCGGCGGCGGATTGCTGCTCTTGTATTATTGTTTGAAGTGAATTTTGATATGT
The DNA here is from genome assembly GCA_033319125.1 of Parnassius glacialis. Lineage (NCBI taxonomy): Eukaryota > Metazoa > Arthropoda > Insecta > Lepidoptera > Papilionidae > Parnassius > Parnassius glacialis. Next base: position 2,670,070 of record JAVANC010000002.1, on the reverse strand, counting down.
AAAAGTGGTGGGATTTTGTGTATTAAAAGTCTGCGCATGTGAACTATTAGGATAAAAGGTAAAATAAGTGCTCCGATGGTGATGTGAATCTCATGACAAGGTGTCTGTCTGCTTAGGCACCTTGAGATACTATCGCTAACTGTCTGCTGGCTAAAGTTGTCCTCAAAATCTCCCCAAGGGCCAGCACAATATGACGGATCAACATATTGTGAAGTAATGCACGATTAAGGATTATTATCACTTGATACTAAGTTAAATGAAGACATAGCTTAAAGGACAAGCATCCAAGCCGAAAATTCAAATAAATATGTGCAGTTGAAATTGAAATGCAGCTTGCTTGATAACTAGAATATATTACCTAGATAGTCCAACTTCAGAAAGGCTAAGCTAGGCTTTACTCACCTGAATTGTTTAAGCCTCCCATCAGGCGCCGCCACATCTACACGGGTTTCGTCCCAGCCCAATATCCGCGCCATGCGGGGCAACGTGGAGTTCCCACTCGCAGCCGTACAGTCTTCATCCGAAGTTTTCACAATGAAGACAATGTAGAAGCCCAGGGGGAATATGTCTTGCTGAATCAAACCAAAGAATTAACTGTTATAATATATCGATGATGTAAATGATCTGATAATTTTAACTGTGTGCTCGTTTGTCACCCTTAGCCTATAAAAAAAATTTGGCAAACAAATTATGCAACTTCTCTATTAAACATAAGAGTGACTTTCAATAAGTATTATTTATAATCTATATTGAATAAAAACGTTTCTGTTCCTATAGATTTTTTTTTATAGGATAAGGGTGAAAAACGAGCACACAGTCCACCTGATGGTAAGTGGTTGCTGCGGCCCATAGACATCTACATCTATCCTCTGTTACAGATCAAAATGCAGATGCGTTTTCACCCGTGAGGACTAAGATGGAATGCCTCATTTCCATCAAAAAGGGCCTCCGGCCACCTGCACTCACCAAGCGAAACGCAGAGGTAAACCTCTACTTCACGCTGGTATTCTGTGAGGTCGTGGTACCACCCCGGTTCGAGCCGGCCCATCCATGCGACAGCAAAAGCTGCCGCGTGGCTCTACCACTAATAAAAACTATAAATATAAATTAAAGAATAACTCATTTAAAGTATATGTTGTGGCGGACAGGGCCGCAGGGAAGCGGCGGCGGAGAGTGGAGGGGCAGTCGACGACCGCCGCACCGCATTCCACCTAGGTCTTTTTAAATATGAAATTACACTCTTAAAAAATCAAACACATGAAGCTTTAATCCTGCATAAACAGTATATTTAAATTTGTTTTTATTAACAATTCCTTTTTTTTAAGTAATTAATAATAAAAATAATTAAATTTTTGAATGATAAGAAAACGACTTGTGATTTGTTGTGACGTCATTATATCCGTTGAGGCTGTGAGCCAATCGCAATCATGTTATACTTTTGTATTTTTTATATCCAGATCACCATGTGTCATAACAAAACATAATATTATATAACTTGTATTATGCAATGACAATTTTCTTAATTTTGACTACGTAAACATGAGTGTTTTATCATGTCACCATGCGGTGACGTTACTAAAGCGATATAATGACGTCACTTTCATTTGATATTACATTTTAAAGAAACCATTTTTATTTGTAAAAATACATTTTTTTTATTTTTTTTTTATAGGATAGGGTGACAAATGAGCACACAGTCCACCTGATGGTAAGTGGTTGCTGTGGCCCATCGACATCTACATTTATCCTCGTCTGCGAATCAAAATGCAGATGCGTTGTCACCCGTGAGGACTAAGATGGAATGCCTCTTTTCCAGTAAAAAGGGTCTCCGGTTCTCTTCACTCACCATACGAAACACAGCAGCGTTAAGCTGCTATTTAACCCTGGTATTCTGTGAGAGCGTGGTCCTTTCCCGGTCGAGCCGACCCATTCGTGATACAACTATACTACTAATATAGCTGCAGCATGGCTCTACCACGTAAACAATATCTATACATGAAAAATCAATTGTTAAAAGAATATTTTTCTTAATAATTTTTAGTAAATATTCAAAAAATAAATGAAAAAACACGCAACTTCTCTATTTACTACTGGTTCGGAAAATACCTCTGTCCTGGGAAGAACCAGTAAGAAACCCAGCGGGACTTCTATTTTTTTTAAAAAACAACACAAAACAAATAACAAAAAAGCTTGGTAGCGATCACCTCATTCCCGGGGTTTATTATCATCTATAAGTTCCTTGCTATAATATTTTTTTAATACAAACTGATTTAATAAAGTTTTTGAACTTTGCGGTCAAGTTTTGTGTATTTTCTGGGATTTTGTTGTAAAAATAGCTTTCCTAAGAATTGCCAATGAAACTACTAAGTTTAATAACAATTATAATATTATGTTCTCTAGAACAACTTTCGATCCAGTCTCAACGGAGACCAGCCATCTGTGCAGAACTGGATAATAATGCACGAGTGTGCATGCAGAAACATCGCGAGCTAAGTCCGGCCTGCTACTGAGCAATTCTCGACAGAAAATCCCATAAACAAATTTTGGCACGCGGCTAACTCGCTGGACTTCATAACTGTATAAGTGACATTACAAGCAAATAAACAATTTTCCTTGGCTTAATTACGTCGACTAAAAATAATAAATTAAATTTTGATCACAAAATTACTTTAAATAGTAAAGTGTAAGTGTTTACATGGTAGAGTCATGCTGCAGCGATATTATGGTTGTAGCACGAATGAGTCGGCTCGACTGAGGTAGGACCACGCTCTCGCAGAATACCAACGTAAAATAGTAGCTTAATTACTATTTCACATAGTGACTGTTGAGAGCTGGTAACCTTTTTTACTTGAATCGAGGTATTCTATTTTAGTCCTCGGGGGTCACAACGCATCTGCATTTTGATACTTAATCGAGGATAGATGTGGATGTCTATGGGACATAGCATCCACTTACCATAGGTGGACTCTGTGTTCGTTTGTCAACCATCTTCTTTAAAAAAATAGTAAAATATCTTACCGTTAACGTTATACCACCCCGCCTCGTCATTGTCAAATAGTAACCATCGTAGAGTATGTCTCTTTCATTGTCAAAAACTGGACACTAAAACAAAAAATGTTATTTTATAATGATGACTTATGATATAAAAATTAATATTGTTTACTGATGATATTCTGATAATGTCTTTCAGGTAAAGAATAAAGAAACCTGTGGTTAAATCATTATACCTTTTTTTATTTAAATATAATCAAAAACAGAACTGGGGTTCCATTAGATCAGTGGCCTTGTTTGAACCAATTCTAAGCTGTGTGAGCGAGACAAACGGTGCTTAGGATTAATGTGAGTAAAAATGATCGACAAATACTCCATTGTATGAATTCGTGTTTGGTTATTGTATAATATGGTTAGTGCGTATCTCGAACTTCTCGACATCGCATGTGCTCTATTATTTCTGACTTTTGGCTACAAAATTCTATTTCGCATTCAACTGGACTCTTGACCTCTGCATTTTGATTGGATTTTGATTGATGCGAAATAGAGTTTTGTATCCAAAAGTCACAAATAATAGAGCACATGCGATGTCGAGAAGGTCGAGATACGCACTAACCATTAGCGATGAGCGTTGATTCAACGAACTAGTTGAATCAACCGTTGATCTCCTGTCAACGTATTAACGTTTACCGTTTATGAATCAACTAGTTGAATTCGTCAACGACGTTTATGAATTTAACTCGTGCGTCTCGTTAACGCAACGAACTGAGCAAGTTAAAAAACTTACGTTGATAGTAACGTCATAGATTGTGAGCAATGGTCATGTCATACAAATTGAACTCTAAGTAACCTAAAAAGAGTTTATTTTCGAAATTTTTATTTTAAGAATAGTACTTATGAAGATATTGGTGGAATGGCGCGCCCCGCTCGTGCCTTTTGAGAGAAATAGGTCAATATTAGTTTGTTTGTATATTATGCAACGATAGGAAATTCGCTTTCTTTAATTTTTTGATTGAAGGTTAGTGACAAATTGCGCGAAAGGTCAGAAGTTATTTTGCGGCATATCGTAAATGTTTATAGTTTAGACTTTTTAGTCAATGTTTATAATTACAGTGTAAATTTGTTTGTGTTAATATAATTGTGTATATTTGCATAAAATAGGATTACTTAAGGTACAAAATTGAAAATGTCAGGACGTACTGGGGTAACAGTGAATCGTGGCTGTATTTCGAAAAATTTAAAAAAAACAAAAATTATTAAAAAAAAAAAACTATAATAAAACATATTGTAAATAATAATTGATTTGCGCACAAAGAAATAGATGATCTTTTAAATACGCCTGAGTAGAATATGATTTATAGATAATTGTATTCAATCAGTTTTAAACCTAAAGAAAAAGTATGAAGCGAAGGTCATCTAAGTAGAACCATCAATCTAACGATTTCTAATACATGCATTGAATCAAATTGTTTCTAAAATTGAACGTCGTAACGTTGAATTAAACCGTTCAATGAATTAACTTTTTACGTTGCAAGTTGACATTAGTAGTACGTTAACTCGTTGACGAATTTAACTAGTTGATTAACTAGTTGACAAAGTTAAATCAACGTTAACGTTTCGTTAACGGAGAAACCGTCAACGACCCATCGCTACTAACCATATTATACAATAACCAAACACGAATTCATACAATGGAGTATTTGTCGATCATTCGCTCACACAGCTTAGAATTGGTCCAAACAAGGCGAGCAGGTAGTAAAGTAAAATTTTCAAGGGCGACAAATGTACTTACCTAATAAAGACATGCAATGTTAAAAAAACTATCTGCCAATAATTTTGTAATTTTGTAATGAAATGCCTACTTTTACACATTAACGGCTATAGCTCAGTAAGTAATGACATTAAGTACATGGTATGCTAATGTTTTAGAATCCTTATGATATAGGCAAACTTTTTAAATGGTTAGCCACACAGATCCTGTACGTTTTTTTTCACCACAGGTGCTCAAACTTAGCAGTTAAATAAAGTAAAAAACTTAAACTTATGTTTAGTACAGTCCTGTAAAATACTACCCATAGTAGTTGAAAACTTTTAAGGGTAATTTAGAAACACCATTATTAGGGAACACATTAAAAGAAAAAAATCCGATCTAGCCATTAAACTGCGGACGTGATGACCACAAATGTGAGCAGAAGTACGAATTTTCAGAATTTTATAAAACATGGCGTAGACCCCGAACCGTTCGGGATAGAATTTTTTTTTAGGGAACCGAGGCCGCCTCCCCCCCCTGCCCGAACACGTACGTACCAGATTATCCACCATTACTGGGACATTCTGTATATATATATATATATATATATATATATATATATATACAATGTGTCCGGTTTCCGATGTCCGATACTTTAAGGGGTTAAAATACAATTAATTATATCGACAAATCAGGGATCAATGATTTTTTTTCGCCATCAATAAAAAAATGGCAGCACTTTAAAAAAAATTGTTGGCGAAGCATAGATGCTTGTATTAATTTAACAATATCTACCCAAGTAGAAGACTTTCAAAAACAAAATTGGTCTCAAATGTTAGTTAATAGTGTAGACAATAAATCTAGATTCAAAATATTATTTTTTAATATTTCAGTATTAGTAAAAAACATTTTTGAAAAAATAAATTAGACAACAAATTGATGTTGTTTTTCAGATTCTAAGCTTTAAAAAAAAACCATCGTGTTTACCAATTTTTTTTACTTGTTTTTATTATAATACAGGATATTTGCTATAAATGCACATTTAAATTGTAACTCTGAGTTAGATAGTTTAGGAGCTATGATAATTTGAATGTAACTGCTCAAAGTGCCTCTACCCCGATATTAGATAACTAAACACCCATTCCAGTGAGTAAGATAAAATTCTTCAATAATTCAAGGAATCGTAAGCAAGCACAATAGCATCCTTTGTGTGAGCAGGTAAAAAACGCTGTGCACAACAGTGCGAGCGAGACAGAATAACGGCTGTCTCCAGGTAAAAATCCAGGTGAATAGCCCAAGATTCCTAAATTTCCTGGAAACGAATTTTTTGGATGCTTTATTGGAGTTACCATTGGCCTACAGGGCCAGAATGATTCTGCAATTGGATGGTGCTCCGGCACACTTCGCGCTTCTTGTGCGGAATCATTTAAATGCACACTATTCGTCGTGGATCGGACGCGGAGGAACAATTGCTTGGCCACCGCGGTCGCCGGATTTAACACCTCTCGATTTTTTTTTGTGGGGCACACTCAAACGAAGAGTGTATGTAAATGTGCCAAATACACGAGAGGAGTTAGCAGAAAAAATAATTCAAGCAGCAAACGAATTGCGAGAAGACAAGGCAATGATCCAGCGCTCTACGCAACACGTTGCACTAAGAGCAACAGCATGTCTGCAGAGACAAGGAGGTCACTTTGAGCAGTTTTTGTAATTATTTTGCCAAATTAAATGCAATTGATATAAATTATTTTGTTTTATTTCATTTGCTAGTGTATCCGCGCTTTTCAAGTAAGTATGTTTACACTGTCATAGCTCCTAAACTATCTAACTCAGAATTAAGATTTAAATGTGCATTTATAGCAAATATCCTGTATTATAATAAAAATAAGTAAAAAAAATTGGTTAACACGATGGTTTTTTTTTAAAGCTAAGAATCTGAAAAACAACATCAATTTGTTGTCTAATTTATTTTTTCAAAAATGTTTTTTACTAATACTGAAAAATTAAAAAATAATATTTTGAATCTAGATTTATTGTCTACACTATTAACTAACATTTGAGACCAATTTTGAAAAGTCTTCTACTTGGGTAGATATTGTTAAATTAATACAAGCATCTATGCTTCGCCAACAATTTTTTTTAAAGTGCTGCCATTTTTTTATTGATGGCGAAAAAAAATCATTGATCCCTGATTTGTCGATAAAATTAATTGTATTTTAACCCCTTAAAGTATCGGACATCGGAAACCGGACACATTGTATATATATATATATATATATATATATATATATATATATATATGTATCTGTCCTTTGGAGGATTATGTTACGAAATAAAAAGGTTCTCCAGTAGCAACCTCGTACCGGTAAACGAAGTGTGGGACGGCCCCCCACTAAATGGAGTGACGATCTGGTAAGAGATGCCGGAAGTCGATGGATGGGGATGGCTCAGGACTATACTTTGTGGCATTCCTTGGGGGAAGCCTATGTTTAGCAGTGGACTTGTAAAAGACTGTAATTATTATGATGATGATGTTTATTAAATAAACGCAGAAATAACTCACCGAGAAGTTCTGGATAGAGATGACTGCACAAATATCGTCATCTGATTCTATCATAACGATGACACTCTTCGGCCTGGAGAACCATCCGTAGCTTCTTTCCATGTTACTCTGAACGAAGTACCTGTCCAGCGTTCTCTGTTCTGAATCGTCTAGCCTCTTATTGCAGATGTACTTTCTTTTAATACTTATCGCGTTCAAATCGACCATTTTATTTGGCTCTTGGTTGAATGGATAGAAATAATACTTGGGCTGGCTCGGTGTGGTTGTGAGGTTAGTCTCAGTGTTCAGCTTTATGAAGAAATCTTGGACTGTCTCGACTGTAATTGTGACCATTATGGGCTCCGGAGACGACGATGTCAAGTGGACTATAGGTGTGTTTAATGTTGATACATCTGCAAACAAATATAACTCTTCAAATTTTAAGTGACTCAAATTATGCTATTTCTTTACAGTTTGGTGTACTTTTGTCAATCTATAGCTTGTAGTCGAACTCCTAGGAAAATATGGCTTGAAATCTAAACTTAACTAAAAATAGAAAGAAAAAAGAAGTAAGGCAAACTTAAATTTAGGGAATATTGCTATGAATAGAATAATTTTATTCAATATAGATTACAGTACATAATACTTATTAAAAGTCAGTTTTTACTTTTACCACTGGTTCACAATAAAAAAAAAACTCTGTCCTGGGAAGAACCAGCAAGAAACTCAGCGGGACTTTTTCTTTAAAGCACAATTTACATCTACATATATGACAGTGACCAGTTTTTCAAAATATATACATACTAGCTGGCCAGCTACTACCGCTAAAAAGAACCCCTTTGTCGTATCTCCTCAGTTTCAAGGCACCCCCCTTGCTGCCTCAGCCAGTATCGGAATCCTTGGCGTCGACATATCGAATAGTGTGCAGTTTCGTAGTCACTTGAAGGGAAGGCCAAATTGGCCTCTAAAAAGCTTGGCGTGCTCAGCAGAGCGAGACAGTATTTCATGCCGGCACATCGCTTGCAACTTTACAAAGCACAAGTTCGGCCCCACATGGAATACTGTTCTCATCTCTGGGCCGGGGCACCCCAGTGCCAGCTCCTTCCACGTGACCGCATCCAGCGCAGAGCGGTTCGAATCGTCGACGACCGAGTTCTTTCTGATCGGCTCGATACACTGGCACTGCGTAGAGATGTTGCATCTCTTTGCGTATTTTATCGCATCTATCACGGGCAGTGCTCTGAGGAATTGTTCGGACTAATTCCAGCCGCTCAATTTCACCATCGCACATCGCGACAAAACTCGCGTTACCATCCATACCATCTGGATGATTGGCGGTCCACCACTGTGCGATTTAGAAGAAGTTTTTTCCCTCGTACGACTTCCTTGTGGAATCAATTACCACCAGCGAATTTTCCGGACCGATACGACTTAGGAACCTTCAAGAAAAGAGCTTACACCTTTCTAAAAGGTCGGTAACGCATCTGCAATCCCCCTGGTGTTGCGGTTGTTCATGGGCGGCGGTAGTCACTTACCATCAGGTGAGCCGCATGCTCGTTTGCCCCCTATTCCATAAAAAAAAGGCAGACATTGTTCTGCCCTTTTCGACGACACTTCATATAAAAAATCCCTAAATTCGTAATAAAAATATATTTAAGGTCACTTATCGAGATAAAAACTACCCTATCTCTCAAGTTGGACCAAACTGCACACAGTGTACAAAATTTCATTGAAATTAGTTCAATAGTTTAGGAGTCCATCGCGGACAAACAATGTGACACGTAATTTTTATATATAAAGATATTATACATACTTAAATATCTCGCTAAATATACAACGTGTCCCAAACCTCAACATTAAGCGGGAACATGTGAGTGGATAGAATAGAATAGAATAGAATAATTTTTTATTCAATATTGATTATTACATAATTCTTATTGAAGGTCATTTTTTAATTACCACTGGTTCGGAAAATACCTCTGTCCTGGGAAGAACCAGCAAGAAACCCAGCGGGACTTTTTTTTTCAAATATATTTCACTTAACAATAATTTCATTTATACAATCTTTAAATGATTTTTAATAGAACCAGCATGGTAGCGATCACCTTATTCCCAGGGGTTATTTTCATTCATGTATTCCTTGATATTATAATAACCCCTTTTGTACAGTTTTTCTTTAATAAAACTTTTAAAGTTGTTTATTGATAAACTTTGAATATGTTCTGGGATTTTGTTGTAAAAAGCGTATACATTGGTATTCGAATGTTTTACATTAGGTATTGTAAATTTAATATACTTTGTCTTATTGCCGTTTAAGAGCATATTGTTGGCGTTAAACCAATGTACTAATTTCGATAGAGCATTATTTACATCGTCATAATTAATTAACTGCCGTTTGAGTTTGAAATTTAAAGAGGAATCGTCAGCAAATAATACTATATCGTGATTGTCCCCTACAAGATAAGGTAAGTCATTAATATAGATTAAAAACAGGAATGGGCCAAGAATCGAGCCCTGAGGAACGCCCATTGATACTACCGATCCGGAGGAACCTTTACCATTAATCACTACTTTTTGAATTCTGTTACTTAAATATAAAGTAATAAGTCTAAGCGCTAAATTTTTTACACCGGAATGTTGTAGTTTCCTGATTAATGTCTCATGATGAACACAATCGAAAGCCTTGGAAAGATCACAGAAAATACCTAAGGCATCTTGTGAATTCTCCCAGGCATTAAAAATATATTTGAGAAGCTCAATACCGGCGTCAGACGTCGAGCGACCCCTTGTAAAACCAAATTGGTTTTTATGAAGTAATTTATTTGACAATTGATCCAAAATTATTTTTTCAAAAATTTTACTGAGAGATGGTAGTACAGATATAGGTCTAAAATTAGCGGGGTCCAATGTACTACCAGATTTAAATAAAGGTATCACTTTACTATACTTCATTAAATCAGGAAACACACCAGAATCGATACAAGTATTAAAAATAATAGCAAGATGAGATGCAATTAAATCTATTATGGACGCAATAACTGTAACGGAAATCCCCCACAAATCTGCGGTCTTCTTTACATCAATGGTTTTGAAGAATAGAATAGAATAATTTTTTATTCAATATTGATTATTACATAATTCTTATTGAAAGTCATTTTTTTATTTACCACTGGTTCGGAAAATACCTCTGTCCTGGGAAGAATCAGCAAGAAACCCAGCGGGATTTTTTTTTCAAACATCACTTAACAATAATTTCGTTTATACAATTTTTTTTACAATTTTTTTTTAGTATTTTACAACATCTTGCGATAATACTTTTTCAAATCTAAATTCTTTTAAACAGGTGTTAACATTCTGTTTGAGTAATGACTCGGAGACAGTTGGAGAAGTATTCAATGACTCTGTTGTCAAGATAGGGATACCTGGCACACAGACTACCCAGGGAAAAAAGCCAACTCTTTTTTAAGTTACAAGAACTTTTTTAAATACTTTAAAATTTAACACACAATATAATATTTTTAGATATTTTTTTTTTGTATTAGAAATGCAATTTAGAAAATTTTAACTTTGAAGAGGATTGTTAAGTGCCGATACGCGGCGGAAGTAGGTATTTTCAAAAATTCTATCTGTTTAATATCGCTCGCTCTGCCTCCCGTATCGTGCGATAGAGAGAGTAGCAAGTCTTGGAAGCAATTGCCTACATTTCCTTTTACATTATAAGTGTGTATCTGTAAGGAACATTATTTTTAATCTCACCGCATGTGTCCTCATCCTCAGAGTATATATTATTGTGTGGACAAAGCGTGCGGGAGATGTTGGTGAACTGCTCCAGGCTGTCGGGAGTTTGCACCAGCATCGGCAGCTGCCACGAGAATACACCTAAAAGTTAAATAATCTAATAAACAAAATAGTTATGACCATACAAACAAATTTATTTATTTAGTCAGCCAAACTTATCAGTTAACATTACAGGCTCTTATGACTAAATGCGATAGTGCAAACATTTTACTATATCATCTTATTTATTGGAATATACGTAATGTGTGTAATATGTATTATAAATAATGCCTTTGTTAATTCACAATGAAAACATATGAATAGTTTTACTTCCTTATTATGTATTAGGTTTAGTAGTCTGATTAAAGAAAATATAACAGTGGTAGAGCCACGCGGCAGCTTTTGCTGTCGCATGGATAGGCCGGCTCGAACCGGGGTGGTACCACGACCTCACAGAATACCAGCGTGAAGTAGAGGTTCACCTCTGCGTTTCGTTTGGTGAGTGCAGGTGGCCGGAGGCCCTTTTTTCTGGAAATGAGGCATTCCATCTTAGTCCTCACGGGTGACAACGCATCTGCATTTTGATTCGCAAACGAGGATAGATGTAGATGTCTATGGGCCGCAGCAACCACTTACCATCAGGTGGACTGTGTGCTCGTTTGTCACCCTTATACTATAAAAAAAAAAAAATACATGGTAGAGCAATGTTGCAGCTATGTTACGTTTGTAACACGAATGGGTCGGCTCTACCGGGAAGAATAGAATAGAATAGAATAGAATAGAATAGAATAGAATAATTTTTTATTCAATATAGATCACATGTGTAATACTTATTGAAAGTCATTTTTTACTTTACCACTGGTTCGAAAAAAAAAACCTCTGTCCAGGGAAGAACCAGCAAGAAACCCAGCGGGACTTTTTTTTTTAAAGCAAATTTTACAATAATGGTTGTACTAACTATATAAGTACAAAATTTATTTTAGAAACAGCTTGGAAGCGATCACCTCATTCCCAGGGGTTATTATCAACCATGTATTCATATACTATAATAACCCTTTTTATACAGTTTCAACTTAACAAAACATTCAAACTTGCTAATGGAGAGAGCCTGTACACTTTCCGGGACCTTGTTGTAATAGCGTATACATTGCCCCAAGAATGAATTACTGACTCTGTGGAGTCGAGAAACTGGTATCACTAGCTTGTGTTTGTTCCTAGTGTTTACAGAAGGACCACGCTCTCACAGAATACCACCGTAAAATAGCAGCTAACTGTTGCTGTGTTTCGAATGGTGGTGTAGAGAACCGAAGAGACCCCTTTTGACTGGAACCGAGGCATTTCATCTTAGCACTCAGTCCACCTGATGGTAAGTGGATGCTGTGGCCCATAGACATCTACACATTTATGCTCGATTATGAATCAAAATGCAAATATCCATCATAAATATATATTTTGTTGTATCCCGAGAACTAATATGGAATGCCTCGTATTCTGTGAGAGCGTGGTCCTTTTCCCCGGTCGAGCCGACCCATTCGTGCTACAACAATACTACTGTAAACAAGCTGCAGCATGGCTTTCCCATGTAATATAAATTAATATACATATATACAGGCGGTAACTGCAAATGTAGAGGGAAACAACCGATGTTTCCCTCTGTCGCCTTTTACGCCACTCATGGGAAGATATGGGGTAGTGGATATTCTTAACCGCCACTACACGGTAAATATAAAGGTCGAAATATATAATAACGGCTATATATAATACTATAGATTTGCATGTTCAATGATATAAGAATTGGCATACCTTTCTGTTGCCTAGCAGTTATAAAAAGCGGATAGGTGCGGTTGGCAAAGTCACTTGCTACTGTTACGCGGGCTGGAGTTTCGTATTCGTCTAGGTCCTAAAAATTATTCACAGATTTATTAAAACTTAAAACATTCATTCATTCAGTCATTATAGCCTATCAGAAGCCCATTGCTACACATATGGCTCCCTATAAATTGCCTCATAGGAGCATTTGCCATAGTTATGATAGTTGCACTTGGCAGGCATATATTTATATACTTACTAGCTCGCCAGGCAGACGTTGTACTGCCCTTTCCGACGACCCTTCCTATGAAAAAATCTTTAATTTCGCAATAATTTGAAAGAAAAATATTGAAAGTCACTTATCGTGATAAAAAGTATCCTATCTCTCAAGTTGGACCAAACTGCACACAGTGTGCAAAATTTCATTGAAATCAGTTCAATAGTGTGTGTGTGTAATGTGGCACGTAATTTTTATATATAAAGATAAGTAAAGGTTAAACGTTACTAGCACGCTAAAACTGAAGCATCGGAAAGTGTTCAATAAGGGCATCCACGACTTTTTCTGCCACCAGGGCGGCGCCACTAGAAAGATATTTGACAGATATCATAGCGGGGAAATTAATTTGTTCGGAAAATGTAAAAGTTATTGTTTCTTTCTGCACTATGAGCTAAGTATTATAATATTAATAACATTAAAAATAAAAAAAAACCACAGATATTCATAAAAGTAGAAAAATAGAAAAAAAAGTTAAAAATGCGCAAAAAAATTAAAGAGCAAACCATTGACGCATTGTTTTGTGTATTAATATAATACTTTAGAAACTGATAAACTTTCATTAAAAACCAGTTTCTCAATTAAATGACATTGTGTAACAAAAAACTTTACCTCAGTGTCAACTAGCGACATCTGGTGAGCAGAAAATTATTAGCCCTCATTAGCCACCGCGGCCCCATGGAGCATAGATATATTATATAGTCCATGCCCGGCCCTTAGCTAACAAATACGATGCCATGATTACGGTAGCTCAAAAACACAAAGGACACCAACAGACGTTCAAGAACTGGTGCAAAAAGAACACGAAGAGCGAGACAAAAAAATTTAGTTAAGTGTAAGTAAAACATTAAAATGTGTATGTGTGCTGCCGCTGGCTATCTATAAAAAATATCATTGTTGGCAAATGGTTGGCAGCCGCATTTTTTTTTGTTGTTATTAGGAAATAGCTGGTGCCCGTCTCGTGGTTTGTTTACTTCTGTAGCCGCTTACGACACCAACGGGATGATGTGGGGATTTGGATATTCTGACACCGTCACAGCAGGAGTTTGAAAGACATATAGAACAAAAATTTTGAATATGAAAACATAAAGAAAAAGGAACAAAGGTTTTCTACTAGTAAAAAAAATTACTGCTGATATAATTTTTTTTATAGAACGAGGACGACAAACGAGCACACAGTGCACTTGATGGTAAGTGGATGCTGCAGCCCATAGACATTTACATTTATCCTCAATTAAGTCAAAATGCAGATGCGTTGTCACCCCTAAGGACTGAGATGGAATGACTTGTTTCCAATAAAAAGTATCTCCGATTCTCTACACTCACCATACGAAACACAGCGGCATTAAGTTGCTACTTTACGCTGGTATTCTGTGAGAGCGTTGCCCTACCCCGGTCCAGCCAACCCATTCGTGCTGCAACCACAATATAGCTGCAGCATGACTCTACCTCGTAAGAAAAAGTAATTTATCAATAGCTGAAAATTTTCGATTAATGCATAAAATATTAGGATTTTACGACATAAAAGTGTAATAAAAAAATCTCACGCCGGCAAATTCCATTATGTATTCGGTGTTCTTACTGACATACACCACATAGGGCACATTGTACAAGTACCTAGAACAAAAAAAACATATAATTAAATATCAACAATTACGTTACTAAAAACATAGATCATCTGTTAGTGATTGGGGAACTTATTAACTACTTTTTTACTTAGAATAAAGTAAAATAACGACCTGATAACACATGCAGGAAGTCGATGGATGCAGGTGGCTCACGATTGTGCTGCAGGAACCCTACATCCTTGGGGGAGGCCTATGTTCAGCAGTGGACTTATGAAGGGATGTAATGTTGATGATAAATTGTATTATTACTTTAAAGTATTTAATTTGAATGCATGTACTATTACGATATGATCTTTGTTGGTCGAAATATATAAACAAATAAAAATAATTTAAACCTATTATAAAATATATAGTACACTTTTTAAAAGCTTTTATTTAATTTTATATTATTCTCAGCCAGCGCTTAACTAAAATCCCACCTGATGGTAAGTGGTGATGTAGCCTAAGATGGTGAAGCGCACTGACTTAACAAAAGCCTATTCACTCTTGCCTTGAAGAAACCCACACTGTAATTGAATGGAAAGACAGATGCTGGCAGCTTATTCCACTCCTTTTCTGTACGCATCATGAACGATGTAGCGAATCGTTTGTAAATCAACAATGAAAGGGTTGAGCCTGGCCGAACGTCTGGTTGTCCGATGGTGGAAGGGAGAGGGAGGAATTAAATTATGCAATTCCTGCGCACACTCTCCGAAATGCATCCTGTAAAAGACCGAAAGGCTGGCTACTACTTTTTTTTTACTTATGATAAGCCAGTGCTTGACCACAATCCCACCTGGTGGTAAGTGGTGATGCAGCCTTAGATGGTAAATCGCACTGTCTTATCGTAACAAAAGCCTATTCACTCTTGCCTTGAAGACGCCCAGATTGTATTCGGACGGAAAGATAGACGCCGGCAAATTATTCCACTCCTTTGCTGTACGCATTACAAAAGACGAAGCAAACCGTTTGGTTCTAATGCGTGGGATATCGACAACAAAGGGATGCAGACCCGCCGACCGTCTGGTTGTCGTTCGGAGAAAATTCAATCCCTAACAACTGAAGGCGGTCAGTGTACTCCAAGGATACATTATAGTATTGCTGAAGCGACGACTCATTTTTTCTCATTAACTTTTGCTCAATAGTAAAGGCCGATATCAAACAACAAAAAATTATAATAAAAACTAACCATCCGCTCCGGCTTCAGACGGTTGATTTCTGGATCTCGACAATAACGCCACCTACCAGGTCCAATTGTGAATCTAAACCATTCTCTAATCAACTTAATATTTATATTATAATTTATAAACACACAAAATTTCATCAAAATTGGTCCGGCCGTTTAGGAGTCCAGTCACATACCCACGGACAGGAATTATATAATATATAATGAATCATTCTGTCTATTGATAAAAAGATCATCAAAATCCGCTGCTTAGTTCAAAAGATCTAAGTGTACAGACTACGGGAAGCGACTTTTTTTTATACTATGTAGAGACTACATTCTGTAGTTTGCTCTATGACATAGTTTATGTAAATTATTTTATTCTTGTTTATTCTTTGACGTGGACTTTTACTTTTTGTTTAGTTTTTTTTCCACTCATAGTAATATTAAAAACTTCATACCCCTATTTTTCATACCCTTTTAGGTTAATGGTGACTTTTTTCTCCAAATTTATACCCCCGATGTGCATAAAAATAATTATCAAAATCGGTTCCCAAATGACAAAGATAATTCGTAACATTACAAACTAAAAAATACAAATTGAATAATTAGAAAATACTCCTTTTTTGAAGTGTTCTAAAAAGGTGCTATGCAAAGGCCCCTTTTGAACTCTAATTTCAGCAAAAAAAACCAGGCCTTTGACGAAAGGAGAAGTGATGCAACTGTTACAATTAATACAGGGAAATCCAGTTATATTCAACAAAGCTACTAATCCAGCAACAATCAGCTCAAGGAAGCGGCTTGGATCACAATCACAGACATATTACAATAGCATTCAGCCCACGGAAACCAGAGCAACTTAGACTCAAGTGGGAACTTTAAAAGATAACTGCCCGGGAAAGGTTTGTTAGAATAAAATTAAGCACTCTAGAGGTAATTAATAGAATCAGGCGTTACTTTGCAGAAATCCATTATATTGAATGTTTAAAAAGTTACCTCGCGTACATCCGCTCGATAAAATAAAATAATGTGTCATAGTTATTTGAAGAGCACCTCCCCGCCGCCACCCGTCCAGTAAAGCTAAGGTCCCACGGCCTGCCAGGCGACAGGCCGCGCCAGGCGTTATCCCGCCTGTATGGGCCTGTCGCGGCCCGTACTGAGCGTTCCCACGGCGTGTGCCGGCCTGGTGCGGCCTGTCGACTGACATTCCAACATGTTAAGTGATACGGAGCGCATGCCTGCATGTGCAGCCGCTGTGGTTTTATTCAGTGGTGAACGTTTGATAAACCAAGCAAAAAGAAAGCAGAGGAAACGACTCTGGTGGGTGTCGTCATTCAACAAAAGCCGTTCTTGTTTTTATGTTGAGGCGACGAAATATTCCACAAAGCGCTGGTTTATTTTCATATAGAGTTAAAAACTCGAATATAAGCTCGGTCGTCCATTCCATCATGAGCAAGTACGCGCAAGCGCCACCGCAGTTGAAATGAACGATTGCAACCGAGCAATTGACGCAGACGCACCCGTACAGGCCGCGACAGGCGCCGTCGCGCCGCGCCGCGCCGCGCCTTTGATCTTACCGACTCCCGATGGATCGGACGGGCGCCAACAGGCCACCACAGGCCTCATCGGATGCGATGGTTCCCACGGCCTGTTGTCCGGCCTGGCGCGGTCTGACCTGTGACAAAACAGGCCGTGGGACCCTAGCTTAAGACACATCATTTTATTTTATCGAGCGGATGTACGCGACGTAACTATTTAAAAACTTTAACACACTAGAGGTATAAAATATCTATCATTAGTATTACATACATATCCACGCTGTTATTCTCAGAACATTTTATTTATACTTTCAGACAGGAGGTGGAAAACCAAATTTTATTCCACCAGGCGAAGCACTGGATAAATTGTATCAAGTTCAAAATGCAATGGCTACAGTGTCCAGTTTGGTGGAGAAGCTGTGGTGGGGGTGGTAGAGCCGAAGATGGAAACGGAGGAGAAGCTAGCGGTTGTCAAAATACCATACGAGCCTGTGAACGTTCCACCAACTGAGCCACTTGCATCCATTGAGTTCTTGAATGTCTTACCAGGTCGTCACTCCATCTGGTGGGGACTCGAGAACTTTTCATCAACCACATGTGTTGTCCATGCTTCGAGGTGTATGGCTACACTCATTGTCACTTCAACTTACTAATCGATTTATCTCTGTTGGTTACTCTGGTTCTACTGAGGATAACCTCATTTCAAAGTCTATCACAGAAAATCTCCCTAGCCCTCTCCGTAGCTAATTAAGCGTCCTTTAGCTTCCTCCTCATACAGCAGCTTCATGTCTCAGAACCATAATATGGTTCTGAGACATGATGATTATATCATCACTGGCAACATACACTGGCTATACACTTTTTTCAAGTTTTTTAGTACTCATATCTTCATTCTTATTAGTTATTATACACTATACAGGCTGGTAACTTTTCTATGGTAATTTTTAGTGGGGATATGATGATAGCAAGCACATTTCTATTACTTAACATTGATTATTATCTATCACTTGAGTGATAAAATGTACATAGAATAGAATAGAATAATTTTTTATTCAATATTGATTATTACATAATACTTATTGAAAGTCATTTTTTATTTACCACTGGTTCGGAAAATACCTCAGTCCTGGGAAGAACCAGCAAGAAACCCAGCGGGACTTTTTTTTAAACATAATTTCACTTAACAATAATTTTGTTTATACAATTTTTAAATGATATTTTCTGCCGACTTCCAAAAAGGAGACGGTACTCAATTCGGGTGTATGTTTTTTTTTTATGTGTGTTACCTCATAACTTTGTACTGGGCGAACCGATTTCGATGATTCTTTTTTTATATGAAAGCTGATAGTCCTCGTGTGGTCCCATATGAATTTGGCCAAGGTCAGACCAATGGTTATTGAGTTATTCTTAAATAACCTATATTGAAGTCGGCTGTACAAAATTTTTAATTTTAAATTATCATAGAACCAGCATGGTGGCGATCACCCTATTCCCAGGGGTCATTTTCATTCATGTATTCCTTGATATTATAATAACCCTTCTTGTACAGTTTTTCTTTAATAAAACTTTTAAACTTGTTTATTGACAAACTTTGAATATGTTTTGGGATTTTGTTGTATAAAGCGTATACATTGCCCCATAAATGAATTACTGATTCTGTGGAGTCTAGTAACTGGTATTACAAGCTTATGTTTGTTCCTAGTATTTAAAGTATGCACATCATTATTCTTATTAAAGCTATTTATGTTTTTATGCACATACATTACATTCTCATAAATATATTGCGATGCCAAAGTTAATATGTTTATTTCTTTAAATTTTTCTCTGAGGGACTCTTTACAATTTAGGTTATAAATCGCCCGTACGGCTCTCTTTTGCAAAACAAATATAGCTTCAATATCAGCCGCATTACCCCATAGCGAAATTCCATAAGACATTACGCTATGAAAGTAACTAAAATACACTAATCTAGCTGTCTCAACATCTGTGAGACTTCTAATCTTTCTTACAGCATATGCTGCAGAACTAAGTCTGCTTGCTAATTTAAATATATGGGGGCCCCATTGAAGTTTCGCGTCAATAGTAATACCAAGAAAAACAGTGGTATCCACAAGACTCAACTCCTCCCCATTTAACAGCACATTGGTATTCGAATGTTTTACATTAGGTATTGTAAATTTAATACACTTTGTCTTATTGCCGTTTAAGAGCATATTGTTGGCGTTAAACCAATGTACCAATTTCGATAGAGCATTATTTACATATGCATACAGGGGCCGATATAATCATATTTTTTTTTTCTAGGGAAACAGAAACGCCGATCCTTAGCAGATGACCTGAAAACGTCAATAAAAAACAAATCGGGCAATCGTGGATTATTGTCTCCAAAGGAAAACGGGAGTAAGAAAATTTTTACATAAAATGCCATTAAAACACTTTTTTTGCCTTTTATTATAAAAAACGTTTCATTTAATTTAAACTTCTTTAAGCACGTTGGGCACTTTTGGGATGGGGAAAAAGCACTGAACTCGCGTGACCGTCACGCTCAGATACATAAAACTGATGAAAGTAATGTTGAAAATCCAATTGATTAAATTTTATAAAACTGATATTTATTTATGTGTACCCCGTGTAGTGGCGGGTAAGAACACTCACTACCCCATATCTTCCCGTGGGTGTCGTAAGAGGCAACAGAGGGAAACTGAGGCAGAGGATCGGTAGCAGCATCTTTCTGCCAAGCGTGCCACTCGCCAAGCGTGGCAACTATGGCAATATACCCCTCCCACCATGATAGTAACGAAGAGACGGCCCCCAGTCCCCGGCGGCTCCGCTATTCCTAACTACGGTGGCGACCATGGTAATGACGGGGCAGGGGGTGCTAAGAATCTCCGGTGGAGGTTCGGTTGCCACCTACGACGACTCGACCTGGCATCTTATAACGCACGCACCCTGAGGACTGACGAGAAGATTCTGGAGCTAGAAGATGAGATAGACAAGTTGCGCTGGAATATCATAGGATTATCCGAGGTCCGAAGAGAGGGGGAAGACACGGTAATCCTCAAATCCGGCAACTTGTTTTACCACTTTACCACGTTTTACCACTGGTTCGGAAAATACCTCAGTCCTGGGAAGAACCAGCAAGAAACCCAGCGGGACTATTTTTTAAACATAATTTCACTTAACAATAATTTTGTTTATACAATTTTTAAATGATATTTTCTGCCGACTTCCAAAAAGGAGACGGTACTCAATTCGGGTGTATGTTTTTTTTTTATGTGTGTTACCTCATAACTTTGTACTAGGCGAACCGATTTCGATGATTCTTTTTTTATATGAAAGCTGATAGTCCTCGTGTGGTCCCATATGAATTTGGCCAAGGTCAGACCAATGGTTATTGAGTTATTCTTAAATAACCTATATTGAAGTCGGCTGTACAAAATTTTTAATTTTAAATTATCATAGAACCAGCATGGTGGCGATCACCCTATTCCCAGGGGTCATTTTCATTCATGTATTCCTTGATATTATAATAACCCTTCTTGTACAGTTTTTCTTTAATAAAACTTTTAAACTTGTTTATTGACAAACTTTGAATATGTTTTGGGATTTTGTTGTAAAAGCGTATACATTGCCCCATAAATGAATTACTGATTCTGTGGAGTCTAGTAACTGGCATTACAAGCTTATGTTTGTTCCTAGTATTTAAAGTATGCACATCCTTATTCTTATTAAAGCTATTTATGTTTTTATGCACATACATTACATTCTCATAAATATATTGCGATGCCAAAGTTAATATGTTTATTTCTTTAAATTTTTCTCTGAGGGACTCTTTACAATTTAGGTTATAAATCGCCCGTACGGCTCTCTTTTGCAAAACAAGTATAGCTTCAATATCAGCCGCATTACCCCATAGCAAAATTCCATAAGACATTACGCTATGAAAGTAACTAAAATACACTAATATAGCTTTCTCAACATCTGTGAGACTTCTAATCTTTCTTAAAGCATATGCTGCAGAACTAAGTCTGCTTGCTAATTTAGATATATGGGGGTCCCATTGAAGTTTCGCGTCAATAGTAATACCAAGAAAAACAGTGGTATCCACAAGACTCAACTCCTCCCCATTTAACAGCACATTGGTATTCGAATGTTTTACATTAGGTATTGTAAATTTAATACACTTTGTCTTATTGCCGTTTAAGAGCATATTGTTGGCGTTAAACCATCGTACCAATTTCGATAGAGCATTATTTACATATGCATACAGGGACCGATATAATCATATTTTTTTTTCTAGGGAAACAGAAACGCCGATCCTTAGCAGATGAGCTTAAAACGTCAATAAAAAACAGAAATCGGGCAATCGTGGATTATTGTCTCCAAAGGAAAACGGGAGTAAGAAAATTTTTACATAAGATGCCATTAAAACACTTTTTTTGCCTTTTATTATAAAAATCGTTTCATTTAATTTAAACTTCTTTAGGCACGTTGGGCACTTTTGGGATGGGGAAAAAGCACTGAACTCGCGTGACCGTCACGCTCAGATACATAAAACTGATGAAAGTAATGTTGAAAATCCAATTGATAAAATTTTATAAAACTAATATGTATTTATGTGTACCCCGTGTAGTGGCGGGTAAGAATACTTACTACCCCATATCTTCCCGTGGGTGTCGTAAGAGGCGACAGAGGGAAACTGAGGCAGAGGATGGGCAGCAGCATCTTTCTGCCAAGCGTGCCACTCGCCAAGCGTGGCAACTATGGCAATATACCCCTCCCCCCATGATAGTAACGAAGAGACGGCCCCCAGTCCCCGGCGGCTCCGCTATTCCTAACTACGGTGGCGACCATGGTAATGACGGGGCAGGGGGTGCTAAGAATCTCCGGTGGAGGTTCGGTTGCCACCTACGACGACTCGACCTGGCATCTTATAACGCACGCACCCTGAGGACTGACGAGAAGATTCTGGAGCTAGAAGATGAGATAGACAAGTTGCGCTGGAATATCATAGGATTATCCGAGGTCCGAAGAGAGGGGGAAGACACGGTAATCCTCAAATCCGGCAACTTGTTTTACCACTTTACCACGTTTTACCACTGGTTCGGAAAATACCTCAGTCCTGGGGAGAACCAGCAAGAAACCCAGCGGGACTATTTTTTAAACATAATTTCACTTAACAATAATTTTGTTTATACAATTTTTAAATGATATTTTCTGCCGACTTCCAAAAAGGAGACGGTACTCAATTCGGGTGTATGTTTTTTTTTTTATGTGTGTTACCTCATAACTTTGTACTAGGCGAACCGATTTCGATGATTCTTTTTTTATATGAAAGCTGATAGTCCTCGTGTGGTCCCATATGAATTTGGCCAAGGTCAGACCAATGGTTATTGAGTTATTCTTAAATAACCTATATTGAAGTCGGCTGTACAAAATTTTTAATTTTAAATTATCATAGAACCAGCATGGTGGCGATCACCCTATTCCCAGGGGTCATTTTCATTCATGTATTCCTTGATATTATAATAACCCTTCTTGTACAGTTTTTCTTTAATAAAACTTTTAAACTTGTTTATTGACAAACTTTGAATATGTTTTGGGATTTTGTTGTAAAAGCGTATACATTGCCCCATAAATGAATTACTGATTCTGTGGAGTCTAGTAACTGGCATTACAAGCTTATGTTTGTTCCTAGTATTTAAAGTATGCACATCCTTATTCTTATTAAAGCTATTTATGTTTTTATGCACATACATTACATTCTCATAAATATATTGCGATGCCAAAGTTAATATGTTTATTTCTTTAAATTTTTCTCTGAGGGACTCTTTACAATTTAGGTTATAAATCGCCCGTACGGCTCTCTTTTGCAAAACAAGTATAGCTTCAATATCAGCCGCATTACCCCATAGCAAAATTCCATAAGACATTACGCTATGAAAGTAACTAAAATACACTAATATAGCTTTCTCAACATCTGTGAGACTTCTAATCTTTCTTAAAGCATATGCTGCAGAACTAAGTCTGCTTGCTAATTTAGATATATGGGGGTCCCATTGAAGTTTCGCGTCAATAGTAATACCAAGAAAAACAGTGGTATCCACAAGACTCAACTCCTCCCCATTTAACAGCACATTGGTATTCGAATGTTTTACATTAGGTATTGTAAATTTAATACACTTTGTCTTATTGCCGTTTAAGAGCATATTGTTGGCGTTAAACCATCGTACCAATTTCGATAGAGCATTATTTACATATGCATACAGGGACCGATATAATCATATTTTTTTTTCTAGGGAAACAGAAACGCCGATCCTTAGCAGATGAGCTTAAAACGTCAATAAAAAACAGAAATCGGGCAATCGTGGATTATTGTCTCCAAAGGAAAACGGGAGTAAGAAAATTTTTACATAAGATGCCATTAAAACACTTTTTTTGCCTTTTATTATAAAAATCGTTTCATTTAATTTAAACTTCTTTAGGCACGTTGGGCACTTTTGGGATGGGGAAAAAGCACTGAACTCGCGTGACCGTCACGCTCAGATACATAAAACTGATGAAAGTAATGTTGAAAATCCAATTGATAAAATTTTATAAAACTAATATGTATTTATGTGTACCCCGTGTAGTGGCGGGTAAGAATACTTACTACCCCATATCTTCCCGTGGGTGTCGTAAGAGGCGACAGAGGGAAACTGAGGCAGAGGATGGGCAGCAGCATCTTTCTGCCAAGCGTGCCACTCGCCAAGCGTGGCAACTATGGCAATATACCCCTCCCCCCATGATAGTAACGAAGAGACGGCCCCCAGTCCCCGGCGGCTCCGCTATTCCTAACTACGGTGGCGACCATGGTAATGACGGGGCAGGGGGTGCTAAGAATCTCCGGTGGAGGTTCGGTTGCCACCTACGACGACTCGACCTGGCATCTTATAACGCACGCACCCTGAGGACTGACGAGAAGATTCTGGAGCTAGAAGATGAGATAGACAAGTTGCGCTGGAATATCATAGGATTATCCGAGGTCCGAAGAGAGGGGGAAGACACGGTAATCCTCAAATCCGGCAACTTGTTTTACCACTTTACCACGTTTTACCACTGGTTCGGAAAATACCTCAGTCCTGGGAAGAACCAGCAAGAAACCCAGCGGGACTATTTTTTAAACATAATTTCACTTAACAATAATTTTGTTTATACAATTTTTAAATGATATTTTCTGCCGACTTCCAAAAAGGAGACGGTACTCAATTCGGGTGTATGTTTTTTTTTTATGTGTGTTACCTCATAACTTTGTACTAGGCGAACCGATTTCGATGATTCTTTTTTTATATGAAAGCTGATAGTCCTCGTGTGGTCCCATATGAATTTGGCCAAGGTCAGACCAATGGTTATTGAGTTATTCTTAAATAACCTATATTGAAGTCGGCTGTACAAAATTTTTAATTTTAAATTATCATAGAACCAGCATGGTGGCGATCACCCTATTCCCAGGGGTCATTTTCATTCATGTATTCCTTGATATTATAATAACCCTTCTTGTACAGTTTTTCTTTAATAAAACTTTTAAACTTGTTTATTGACAAACTTTGAATATGTTTTGGGATTTTGTTGTAAAAGCGTATACATTGCCCCATAAATGAATTACTGATTCTGTGGAGTCTAGTAACTGGCATTACAAGCTTATGTTTGTTCCTAGTATTTAAAGTATGCACATCCTTATTCTTATTAAAGCTATTTATGTTTTTATGCACATACATTACATTCTCATAAATATATTGCGATGCCAAAGTTAATATGTTTATTTCTTTAAATTTTTCTCTGAGGGACTCTTTACAATTTAGGTTATAAATCGCCCGTACGGCTCTCTTTTGCAAAACAAGTATAGCTTCAATATCAGCCGCATTACCCCATAGCAAAATTCCATAAGACATTACGCTATGAAAGTAACTAAAATACACTAATATAGCTTTCTCAACATCTGTGAGACTTCTAATCTTTCTTAAAGCATATGCTGCAGAACTAAGTCTGCTTGCTAATTTAGATATATGGGGGCCCCATTGAAGTTTCGCGTCAATAGTAATACCAAGAAAAACAGTGGTATCCACAAGACTCAACTCCTCCCCATTTAACAGCACATTGGTATTCGAATGTTTTACATTAGGTATTGTAAATTTAATACACTTTGTCTTATTGCCGTTTAAGAGCATATTGTTGGCGTTAAACCATCGTACCAATTTCGATAGAGCATTATTTACATATGCATACAGGGACCGATATAATCATATTTTTTTTTCTAGGGAAACAGAAACGCCGATCCTTAGCAGATGAGCTTAAAACGTCAATAAAAAACAGAAATCGGGCAATCGTGGATTATTGTCTCCAAAGGAAAACGGGAGTAAGAAAATTTTTACATAAGATGCCATTAAAACACTTTTTTTGCCTTTTATTATAAAAATCGTTTCATTTAATTTAAACTTCTTTAGGCACGTTGGGCACTTTTGGGATGGGGAAAAAGCACTGAACTCGCGTGACCGTCACGCTCAGATACATAAAACTGATGAAAGTAATGTTGAAAATCCAATTGATAAAATTTTATAAAACTAATATGTATTTATGTGTACCCCGTGTAGTGGCGGGTAAGAATACTTACTACCCCATATCTTCCCGTGGGTGTCGTAAGAGGCGACAGAGGGAAACTGAGGCAGAGGATGGGCAGCAGCATCTTTCTGCCAAGCGTGCCACTCGCCAAGCGTGGCAACTATGGCAATATACCCCTCCCCCCATGATAGTAACGAAGAGACGGCCCCCAGTCCCCGGCGGCTCCGCTATTCCTAACTACGGTGGCGACCATGGTAATGACGGGGCAGGGGGTGCTAAGAATCTCCGGTGGAGGTTCGGTTGCCACCTACGACGACTCGACCTGGCATCTTATAACGCACGCACCCTGAGGACTGACGAGAAGATTCTGGAGCTAGAAGATGAGATAGACAAGTTGCGCTGGAATATCATAGGATTATCCGAGGTCCGAAGAGAGGGGGAGGACACGGTAATCCTCAAATCCGGCAACTTGTTTTACCACTTTACCACGTTTTACCACTGGTTCGGAAAATACCTCAGTCCTGGGAAGAACCAGCAAGAAACCCAGCGGGACTTTTTTTTAAACATAATTTCACTTAACAATAATTTTGTTTATACAATTTTTAAATGATATTTTCTGCCGACTTCCAAAAAGGAGACGGTACTCAATTCGGGTGTATGTTTTTTTTTTTATGTGTGTTACCTCATAACTTTGTACTGGGCGAACCGATTTCGATGATTCTTTTTTTATATGAAAGCTGATAGTCCTCGTGTGGTCCCATATGAATTTGGCCAAGGTCAGACCAATGGTTATTGAGTTATTCTTAAATAACCTATATTGAAGTCGGCTGTACAAAATTTTTAATTTTAAATTATCATAGAAGCAGCATGGTGGCGATCACCCTATTCCCAGGGGTCATTTTCATTCATGTATTCCTTGATATTATAATAACCCTTCTTGTACAGTTTTTCTTTAATAAAACTTTTAAACTTGTTTATTGACAAACTTTGAATATGTTTTGGGATTTTGTTATAAAAGCGTATACATTGCCCCATAAATGAATTACTGATTCTGTGGAGTCTAGTAACTGGCATTACAAGCTTATGTTTGTTCCTAGTATTTAAAGTATGCACATCCTTATTCTTATTAAAGCTATTTATGTTTTTATGCACATACATTACATTCTCATAAATATATTGCGATGCCAAAGTTAATATGTTTATTTCTTTAAATTTTTCTCTGAGGGACTCTTTACAATTTAGGTTATAAATCGCCCGTACGGCTCTCTTTTGCAAAACAAGTATAGCTTCAATATCAGCCGCATTACCCCATAGCAAATTCCATAAGACATTACGCTATGAAAGTAACTAAAATACACTAATATAGCTTTCTCAACATCTGTGAGACTTCTAATCTTTCTTAAAGCATATGCTGCAGAACTAAGTCTGCTTGCTCATTTAGATATATGGGGGTCCCATTGAAGTTTCGCGTCAATAGTAATACCAAGAAAAACAGTGGTATCCACAAGACTCAACTCCTCCCCATTTAACAGCACATTGGTATTCGAATGTTTTACATTAGGTATTGTAAATTTAATACACTTTGTCTTATTGCCGTTTAAGAGCATATTGTTGGCGTTAAACCAACGTACCAATTTCGATAGAGCATTATTTACATATGCATACAGGGACCGATATAATCATATTTTTTTTTTCTAGGGAAACAGAAACGCCGATCCTTAGCAGATGAGCTTAAAACGTCAATAAAAAACAGAAATCGGGCAATCGTGGATTATTGTCTCCAAAGGAAAACGGGAGTAAGAAAATTTTTACATAAGATGCCATTAAAACACTTTTTTTGCCTTTTATTATAAAAATCGTTTAATTTAATTTAAACTTCTTTAGGCACGTTGGGCACTTTTGGGATGGGGAAAAAGCACTGAACTCGCGTGACCGTCACGCTCAGATACATAAAACTGATGAAAGTAATGTTGAAAATCCAATTGATAAAATTTTATAAAACTGATATGTATTTATGTGTACCCCGTGTAGTGGCGGGTAAGAATACTTACTACCCCATATCTTCCCGTGGGTGTCGTAAGAGGCGACAGAGGGAAACTGAGGCAGAGGATGGGCAGCAGCATCTTTCTGCCAAGCGTGCCACTCGCCAAGCGTGGCAACTAAGGCAATATACCCCTCCCCCCATGATAGTAACGAAGAGACGGCCCCCAGTCCCCGGCGGCTCCGCTATTCCTAACTACGGTGGCGACCATGGTAATGACGGGGCAGGGGGTGCTAAGAATCTCCGGTGGAGGTTCGGTTGCCACCTACGACGACTCGACCTGGCATCTTATAACGCACGCACCCTGAGGACTGACGAGAAGATTCTGGAGCTAGAAGATGAGATAGACAAGTTGCTCTGGAATATCATAGGATTATCCGAGGTCCGAAGAGAGGGGGAGGACACGGTAATCCTCAAATCCGGCAACTTGTTTTATCATCCGGAGGGCGACCATCTATGCCAAGGAGGTGTAGGATTTATCGTTCACAAGTATCTCGTTAACAACGTTGTAAAGATTGGCAGTGTGTCGACGAAGGTTGCGTACCTTATACTCAGAATCACCAAACGGTATTCGCTGAAGGTCATTACAGGTTTACGCACCAACCTCGGCACACCCCGATGAGGAGGTGGAGGAAATGTATGAGGATATCTCTAGAGCCATGCATTCCTCCAAAACCACTACCACACCACACTATACGGTGTTAATGGGAGACTTCAACGCAAAACTAGGCACAAGAGAGAACGGTGAGCTGAAAGTAGGGAAATTCGGAATAGGGCAACGGAACCCAAGGGGCCAGCAGCTGGGCGACTTCATGGAGAAAGAGGGACTCTTTATGAAGCCTTCTTCCAGAAGCGGCCCCACAGGAAGTGGACCTGGTCGAGCCCCGATGGTTCGATAAAACATGAGATTGACTTCATTATGACGACCAAACGACAACTATTCAGTGATGTCTCAGTGATCGCTAGGGTGAACACCGGCAGCGATCACCGAATGGTGAGAGGCACACTGAACCTAAACGTTTAGTTGGAGAGGTCACGTCTAATGAAGTTAATGCTCCGTCCCCCTCGTGCTCTAATCCAAAGTCCCAAAACCTTTCAGCTCGAGCTACGAAACCGTTTTCAGTGCCTAGAAGATGGTAATGCAGTGAACGATATGAATGAAAAGCTCGTGGAAACTGTCCATGCGGTCGGAGCTAAGTTTTGCAAAACCCGCCGCAGAAGAACACAAAAACTCTCCGATTACATTCTTAATCTCATGGCTGTTAGACGGGATATGAAGCTGCAGTCTTCAGTAGATTTGACGGCATACAGGCAACTGAACAGACAAATCTCCAAATACATGCGGCGGAACTTACGCAACTTTAATACTGCTCGTATTGAAGACGCGATCGAGCGAAACCAGGGCTCTAAAGTCTTTGCTAGAGATTTGTCTGCCAGAAAGAGCCAACTGTCGAAGCTGAAGATCGAATGTAGCAGCGTCGTTTCCGGGACACCTGAGATTTTGAGTGAGATGGAGAGGTTCTATGGGCAGCTGTACACATCATCGTTGGAGCCACACGTAAGTGTGAGTAACGATCCAAGAGCGAGTCTTATCCGACACTATTCCGATGATATCCCGGACGTAAGTCTGAGCGAGATTAGAATGGCTCTCCAGCACCTTAAAAACGGCAAGGCCCCAGGCGAGGATGGAATTACAGCGGAGCTCTGACAGCGGGTGAAAAACCGGTACTTGAAGTCCTTCAGAAGCTCTTTAATTCCGTCCTCCATGGTGGCATTACATCGGAGGCGTGGAGCAGAAGTGCGGTGGTTTTGTTCTTCAAGAAAGGTGACAACGCTCTCTTGAAGAACTACAGATTTCCCTTCTGAGCCGTGTTTACGTGCTGTTTTCGAGAGTCATTACGAATCGTCTCGCGCGCAGACTTGACGACTTCCAGCCTCCCGAACAAGCCGGTTTCCGAAAAGGCTTTAGCACCATAGACCACATAAATACCCTTCGGCAAATTGTACAGAAGTCCGAGGAGTACAATTTACTACTATGTCTGGCGTACGTAGACTATGAGAAAACCTTTGATTCCGTCGAAATTTGGGCGGTGCTGCAGTCCCTTCAGCGATGCCAATTTGACTGTCGGTATATCGAAGAGCTGAAGTGCTTGTACAGTAGGGCTATGATGGCTATCCGAGTACAGAACCAGAGTACGAAACCTATCCAATTGCCGAGAGGTGTAAGACAGAGTGACGTTATATCCCCAAAACTCTTCACCGCTGCATTGGAATACCTTTTCAAGCTTCTGGACTGGAAAGGATACGGTATTAACATCAATGGCAGGTACATCACTCACCTTCGATTTGCCGACGATATAGTCCTTATGGCAGAATCGCTGGAGGACCTAAGCACTATGCTCAATGACCTCAATAGTGTTTCCTAACGGATAGGTCTTACGATGCACATAGGATGAACAAGAATTTGTATGGCCTACAAATAATAGTTCCGGGTCTGGATGTTTGTCTTCGTGCAATCTATGTTTGTAAACTGCCTCCACGATACAGGAGAAAATCCTAGTGTGGGGGTAAAGTTTAAAAAAAAACTTATTGTATTTTATTAGCACATAAATATATCCTACCCAGGTGGAGAAAGTGCGGGTTGTTAGTAAATAATATTCGCTTTCTATCCATACTTAATATTTTATGACCATTGCCTTTATGATATGTTATTATAATAACAGAGTAAAATAAAAATATAATATAGATCTAAAACGTAAAGGGCAGTGCTCCTTTCATATCTCTACAAAATAGAAATAGATATCACATTATTAATTGCATTGTTTTTCTTACTCTTTACTGTGTATTTTAACATTCAATGTTTGATTAGTAATGACTTGTATGGATATATAAGTAAAATTATTAAAGTTACTATATTATAGCTGCAGAAGGTTCGACTGTAGTGTAAGATAAGATCTTGCTCTCACAGAATACCAACGTGAAACAGCAGAATAATGCTCTGTTTTATATAGTGAGTTTAGAGAACCTGAGACTCTTTTTACCAGTAACAAAGCATTTTATATTAGACCTCAGGGGTGAAAGTGCATTTGTATTTTGATTCTTAATCAAGGACAGACATAGAAGTCTATGGGCTGCAACATCTACTTAGCATCAGGTGGACTGTGTGCTCACTTGACACCCTGATTATAAAAAAGTAGGGTAGCCCATATCAAAAGGTAGGTAGGTAGACAGCCAAATACTAGATTAACAGAATGAACTGAACCACAATATAAGGCTGGACACATACATGTGGAATACCTCATATAAATAAGAAGACCAACATTTATCCGCTTAATAAGTTTTAAATAAACTTAAAAATTGACTACAAAGCTTCATGTATGAAGGAACTGAAGAGCTCCTAGCTTAACTATTGCTTACATACTCACGAGTTCATACACACACACACACATATTTCGTTTGGTTTTGATTAATTTTTCCCCCTTTTTATTTAGTTTTGTTTTTATGTTAACTAAATACACGTAAGAAGTACATAGGGCACTTCCAATATGGAGAAAATCCTTAATCAACATGCTTAGCAGGTGCCAAAAGCAGTGCCATGTCTGCATCTTTGACACAGCTCTTTATCCCTGGTCAAAGTATTTTATATGTGGAGACCACTTCTCCACAAAAATGTAAGATATTTCTAGTATATTCTTTAGTTCCTGTTTACAACACAGATAAAGGTGAGTCTCTCACAAGGCACCAAAAGGACCTTGGACAATTATTTTTAGATCATACAATGTGATCCAACCGTCGGAACTCATTTTTGATCTAAACTGAGGATGTGATCTTTGTTATTTGCAAAAGCACCAAATAGTTTGCAGATAAAAGGAGTATAAATATTTTTACTTACTTATGCAAGCAATTGCTTACAAAAAGGTGGACTCAATGCCCCAGAACATCTCAACGAGTCTACATCCACATTGAGCAGAAATGATATTAAGAGTGAAAAGTACAAAACCTGGTGTATGAGTTTCAATGCTATTTTTCTATGTAGTAGAGCCATGCTGCAGCTATATCAGTAGTATAGTTGTAGCACAAATGGGTTAACTCGACCTGGGAAGGACCATACTCTCACAGAATACCAGTGTAAAATAGCAGCTTAACACTGCTTTGTTTCATATGGTGAGTGTAGAGAACTAGAGACCCTTTTCACTGGAAAAGAGGCATTCCATCTTAGTCCTCACTGATGACAACGCATATGCATTTTGATTTGTAATTGAGGATGGATGTAGATATCTATGGGCCACAGTAACTAATTACCATTAAGTAGACTGTATGCTCGTTTGCCAACCCTATCCTATAATAAAAAATTATTCAATCCCAAAATTGTTTACAAAAATTGGATTAGAAACTTGTATATTTTTTTCTTTAAACCATAAATCAGAAAAAGTACTAAAAATTCTACTAAATCTATAATAAATCAGTTCAGACTTTTGGATGTATTTATAGATCATCATTATCATCATTACAACCATTCACAAGTCATCCTAGTTCACAGTCAACATATTCCTCCCCCAAGGAAAGCCAAAAAAGCCACCTGGAACTATTATTTAAAGGCCATTAATTTCTTTGAATAAAAAATTAGAAGTAATCTTTGATATTATAGTACTGTTTGAAGTTATATTAACTTCTAAGAAAAAATTTATATTCTCATGCAAATTATATTATTAAATTATCATTGTTGCCCAATACTTGCACAATAACTATTAGCAGATGGAACTTTACTTCCAAAAACTTTATCAAACAAAAATTGGCGAATATTTACGTATTATTGTAATGAAAAATAATCCCATCATTCTTAGTTTGTTGGCAAAAGGAAAGGGGAATGCAAAAAACTAAACAAAGTAATAACATCATTGTTAGCTCCATGTTGCACTTCATTATGTCCATTGTCCACACATTATATAAAAAGTTTGTGGTTAAAACAAATGTTTACTTTTTTTTATTTTATGTAACAAGACAATAACTATAAAACACGAACACAAATAAAAGCTGTCGTTTACTTTACGTTACATATGTACTGTTTTGACTTTGAATATTTTTTATTTTTGATTTGATAGTGATGGGTCAACTCGAGTTACTAACTCGAGTTAACTCAAGTTGCGCTTAACTCGAGTTAACTCGAGTTGGATCTCCGTAACTCGAGTTTGGGCTTGTACATGAACGGATCAAGTCAGCAAGCAAAAGAGTAAGAGCGTGATTTATTCATTATGTGCGCGTTTTGTGTTTTAAAGAGTATTTAGCTACAACCAAAACAATTTCTTAATAAATAACAAATATACAGATCTACTTATCTTGACATCTTCGAGAAGATGTCAAAATAAGTAGATCTGTATATTTAACTCATTTTTTATTGTTCTCCGATGACTGACTTGACTTCCCTATATATAATGTACTCTGTGGACTTGACATTGGCAGAAGCCAAAAAATAAAGAAAAAGAAGAACCCATTTTTGAATGACTTATGGGTTGGAACGTTTTTGTATAACTACGTCCAATTTGACGTTTTTAATCTTTACGTTATGTTCAGATTCTATGATTCTATTTAGATTCTTATATCAAAGAGAATATAATCACTACGATTATCAGATAACACGTTAGTTTGATTCGTTTTTTGCTTTGCATATGGACTCCTATAGCTATAATTTTGGCAGTGTCAATAAATTATCCTCCAAGATTTAAGAGTTAAACTTTTTCACAATTTGCTGATGCCTCACATTGCAAAATTTTGGAGGATTTTGACAATAATTTAAGCCCGCGGAAAGTCAATGTTAATGGGGACAGTATCTCAAGTTCTTAAGGCACCTAAGAAAACTAAATAATTTGAGGTTGAAATCAACATTAAACATCCCGACGGTGTGACATTTATCCCTTGGGAGAGGGGTAAAGCCCTAGTGTGGAATGCTACTTGGGTAGACACTTTGGCGGCCTCTCATCACAGGAGTATCTCGTTTAGAGCCGGGGCGGCATCAGAGGCAGCTGAAGTGAGTAAGTGGCGCAAACACGAGTCTCTGAGAGAAGACTACATTGTGCAATTTGGTCCACCTGCGGTGAAGTTCGTAAAGGAACTCTATCCGGGACTGGTCGTTGCTGCTAGATATAGATAAGAGTGCTGGTTCTTTTTTCACTCAAGGGCTAAGTATAACCATACAGCGAGGAAATGCAGCCAGCGTTCTTGGCACGATACCACAAGGAGTAGAACTGTATGATAATTAAGTTATTAGTTTTAGTTTTTTATTTTAGTTTTTTAATATTGTATATGTTAATATTTTAATTAGTGTCCGACCGAAACAGGATTTTCAACCGAAACCGAAACCGAAAACGAACCTTCGGTCTTGGTGTCAGTTTCGGCCGAAACCGAAGCTTATTTAGACATGTTAATTTTTTTTTGTTGTCTACTGAAATCTGCAAGCTTACTCTTGAAAACAATTCCGATCGATCGGAATTGAAATTATAACGTTTCGTACTCTTAATAGCGACTCTAGCGCTAAATTAGTTTAATATTGTGTGGTGATTGTGTGAACTAATTGAAATTGTCCAATCCAATTGTAAGCAAAATCGGTACTCTTGACGCAGTTTTGACAGTTAATTGACATCTGGGTATTGTGTTTGTATTGCGTTGGAATTGAAATTTAGGCAATAGCAAAACAGCAACGTTTTGGGAATTGTGTTCATATTAATAGTTTGTTTTCTGCAATTACTCGTATCTTATTCATTGCGATAAAATAATGGCACGTTTAGCTTTTGTGTTTAATAATCTACGCTGTAATCGTGAATTACAATTAATAAAAAGACGAAATGAGCTTCAAATCACGCGTTTTAAAGACTTAGTTTTTTCTATCAACGATAATGAGTTTAGGGCTAATTATTGTATTGTTAAGGACTTAAATATTAAGACATGAATAAAAACCTAAATATGCAACCTCCGAGGAGAAGAATTTTCTCAGAACACATATTACGAATGTTAATCAATGTTAGCTTAAAAAAATAATTAATTTACAGCCTTCATATGTCCCACTGCTGGGTAGAGGGTTTCACATGTAGGAAATAAGAGTATAATATTAACTTACATTAAATGTATGATTTTATAAGTATTAAAAATAAAATGATATAGGTAACGTAATTTTAAGAAGGATTTATTAATAAAACTGTGATACGAAGTTTAACCATTTATTTAATAAAGAAATATTTTAATTAACCTATTATCATTAGTGTGTACCTGTTCTTAAATTAATAAATAATGTTTTATGTAACAGTGAAAACTATGTTTAAAATAAACCAAAAATTAGTGTCTTTTACAACAGAAATTAATAGAAAACTAACTTAAAATAACATGGAAACATTGATAAACTTTGATGAGTCTTATTTATTTTAAATTACAGTAATGCTATTGTTGTTGATTAGTTTGGAAATATTAAAACGGCAATATTAATAACTGCTGATAACCCTCAATTGTCCTGGCTATTTGGTACATTGCATTTGCTTCTTACTTTCTTTTCAAATGTTCCATATCTTGATCATTTCTTATTGGTACAGTGTTGTTGCTTGGGAAATGTGGTATGGAATCAAGTTGTGATCCTGAAATTAAAATAACAAATATTTTAAAACAGAGGCTTCAGACATTTTAATGCATCCCATCACTGTAAAGTAATGTATAATAAAATAATGACAAAATTAAGATGGAATATTTGATTTTAAAGTTTTAAATCATCACAAGCCATGTAAAATAATGTTTAAGATTTATTGAAACATCTATATTCTACACACTAAGAAATATGACATTAACTTATGTGAATTGTTGCTATTAAAAAACGGTGGGTTACCTTTTTGTACCACTTGAGTGCAAGGCATACACATTGCAAGTTCCTTAGGAATTTTCTTTACATTTGATGTTCCTAAAGTAAATAAAACAATATTAAAATAGTTTGTCTATAAAGCTGAGGAAAAGTAAAGTTATTCTTATTATATGTCAAACAAAAATATTGAGAAGTTAATGAATGAAATGAATATGTTATACATAGTTATTTATAACAACTAAGTGGTGAGGAAGGTCGATTGAAAGTTGAGTCTCCAAAGGCTACATTTGACCACCTGTGACTGCTATCAATCCCTTGTCTAATGTTGACAAAACGGGTGGGTTTTCAGCAGGCGTATACTGCTGTGAATTGCTATGCTGAACCCACAATTTATTTAACACATGTTTTTCTCTGCCCGATTTTAAAAAAAAACATTATCTACTCATACTATACTTTAAAAACATTATTATACTTACTTTAGCCCACCCTTGACCGTTATTATTTATTTTGTTCCTCCTAATGAGCTAAGAGATGGGTGCCCATTTCCTCTGTTTCATAAGATTCTTTACTGTGCTTGAAAGTTGGACGGCAAGCCGTGTTTTTACGGCAATAAACTATTTCAAACTGTTAATAGTTATACCCAAATTGAAAGGTATTTTAGTAATTCACACATACTTAAAAAGCACTTCAACCTTAAGCTTTAAACAAAATTAAAAGTTGATCTTAGTTTACGTTACTTCGTGATAACAATTTTTTTCTGAGAAAACAAAAGAAACGAGGCAAAGACACGCTCTATACAGCCATATGATTTTTAAGGCTCGCAAATATAGCGTATTTTTATGAGAAAAAAGTGAAAAGACGTTATGTTTGACGAATTATACCATTTATTAAATGTTTTTCCTACTTAACTACACATTTATGAAAGTTACAAAGGGTTTATTATGACTTCACCGGTTTAACGATAAATAAAACGTTCCTATTGCTAAGAGTATCGCAGCTAACTTCATGTGCTACAACAAAATTTTTGGCCAATAGAAGATTTCAATCCAATGTTAACAAAATTGTTTTCGAGAGTATGATAATTGTCAAACATTGGATTGAAATTGACATTGGATCGAAATTGGTATTAGATTCAAGAGTAAGCTTGCTGGTATGTTTTTATACATATTAGTATTTTATAAATTTTATACATATACAGATAGGTAATGCATTTAATGAAAAACAGTAATTGTAATAGTCATGTAGCAATATATTTATTTATTTTAAAGTAAAAATCAACAATTTACGTTACGAAATACTTCTTTTATGTCAATTTTGAAAAAATCAACACTTCACCCATAAAAAGTTACTCGCTAATTGAGAACATATTTTATTGTGGTCACAATATTGTTAATATTATTCAATGAGACACACACACACACAATATACACACAACTTAACAAAATCGCAGAAAATATGCAATACCTGCTCAAAGTTCCAAAACTTTAATAAACTAAGTTTGTGTAAAAAGGGTTATTATAATGTTACGGAATTTATGGATAACAATAACCCCTGGGAATGAGATGATCACTACCAAGCTGTATTTAATTTGTTTTGTGTTGTTAATTGTGTAACATACATGATTGTAAGCAGTGGCGTAGCTTGGCATGGGTGAAGTGGGCTCTCGCCTACGGCCTCGCGCTTAAAAGAGCCTCGCTCGAAAAAGAAAATCAAAAATTTAAGTGTGTTTGTTTGGGGCCTCGCAAGAGGCCCCTCTTAAGTGTGACTGCGAGGCCGTTGTAACTACCTTCAAAGACTGCGACTATTATATTGACGGAAAACGAGACTTGTCAGGAATTAATAGATATGCGTAGGTATGTCGTGTCAAAGCATGTTTGGTAGGATAGATCTATTGGGTAGATCCTTGGAACAAAAGAAAGGGGAACTTTGCCCACGTTTATAGTCCACACTATGCCTCTGATTGTAAGCTGTTATTTTTAAAAAAAAGTCCCGCTGGGTTTCTCGCTGGTTCTTCCAAGGACGGAGGCGTTTTTTTTCGAACCAGTGGTAATTAAACAAAATAGTAACTTTCAATAAGTATTATTATAAATCTATATTGAATAAAAAAGTTTCAAGAACTCATCTAAATACGCACGATAACGCACGATAACCCACGAACAGAGTTTCGGCGTCGCCGAAGGATCATTTTCAACATTCAAGGCAGATTTTTTGCCGAAACCAAAACTATTACCGAAACTAGATCTTTTTGCCGAAACTTGCTGAAACCGAAACCGAAACCGAATCTTCGGTCGGTCACTAATTTTAATCAACATGTGCTTAGTCTGATATGTACTTTGTTGACAAAAGTCTTCACATTATACTAATGAGTCACACTGCGAAGTTCTTGGGTGATATTAACGACAAATTAACCCAGTGCACAATTGATGACGATAATAACTCGAACCCACTAGGCGGATAAATGTTTTCTTCGGACATCCGATCCGCTATTTTTCGACACAAGAGGAAGGTGCCTTTCAATAACGTATGGAATAGAAGTTGACCACAAAAACACCTACATATTAAATAAATTCCGTTCCGAGCGTAGGTGCCAGTGCTGTTGTGGCAGCCCTGTCGTCGCGCCACAAGCGAAACACATCGAAGCCTAAATCGCGCTAACAAAGTTCCGAAATTAAAGCAATATATATAGAATAGCTCCGTAGTACCACTCGGAGCATTAGCCACTACCCGGGTAGAACACCTTGCCCGGCGGGAGATCTCCCCTTTTCCTTCCACTGGCTTCACTGTCTTAGGACGGCTTTGCAGCTGGTAGGATGCACATGCATTTTTTTATAAAACAAAGATGGTGTTTTCCTAACGTTTAATACTGAATATAAAAATACCAATTTATATAATAACTAGCTCGCTAGGCAGACGTTGTTCTGCCCTTTCCAACGACCCTTCATATAAGAACCCTTAAATTCGCAATAAAAAATTTTGATGGTCATTTATCGGGATAAAAACTATCATATCTCTCAAGATGGACCAAAATGCACACAGTGTGCAAAATTTCATTGAAATAAGTTCAGTAGTTTAGGAGTCCATCGCGGACAAACAACGTGACACGTAATTTTTAAATATAAAGATAATAACCAATTTATTTGAAATATAGCTTTTAAAAACGGTTTTGTAACTCGAGCTGAAAGGTTTCGGGACTTTGGATAAGCTCCGCTCCGTCCCCCTCGTGTTCTAGCACGAGGGGGACGGAGCGTTGACTTCATTAGATGAGACCTCTCCAACTTAACGTTTAGGTTCAGTGTGCCTCTAACCATTCGGTGATCGCTGCCGGTTTTCACCCTCGCGATCACTGAGACATCACTGAACAGTTGTCGTCTGGTCGTTATAATGAAGTCAATCTTATTTTTTGTCGAACCGTCGGGGCTCGACCAGGTCCACTTCCTGTGGGGCCACTTCA
This sequence comes from Parnassius glacialis, assembly GCA_033319125.1. Taxonomy (NCBI): domain Eukaryota; kingdom Metazoa; phylum Arthropoda; class Insecta; order Lepidoptera; family Papilionidae; genus Parnassius; species Parnassius glacialis. The sequence goes on along the minus strand of JAVANC010000002.1, from coordinate 2,630,690 downwards.
GGAAAAAAGAGTTCATCATAAAGAGTCCCTCTTTCTCCATGAAGTCGGCCAGCTGCTGGCCCCTTGAGTTCCGTTGCCCTATTCCAAATTTCCCCACTTTCAGCTCACCGTTCTCTCTTGTGCCTAGTTTTGCATTGAAGTCTCCCATTAACACCGTATATTGGGTTTTGGAGGAATGCATGGCTCTAGAGATATCCTCATACATTTCCTCCACCTCCTCATCGGGGTGTGCCGAGGTTGGTGCGTAAACCTGTATGACCTTCAGCGAATACCGTTTGGTGATTCTGAGTATAAGGTACGCAAACCTCGTCGACACACTCTCAATCTTTACAACGTTGTTAACGAGAGACTTGTGAACGATAAATCCGACACCTTCTTGGGACACATGGTCGCCCTCCCGGTAATAGAGCAAGTTGCCGGATTCGAGGATTACCGTGTCCTCCCCCTCTCTTAGGACTTATCTTACTCTTAGGAGGATAATCCTATAATATGCCAGCGTAACTTGTCTATCTCTTCTTCCAGCTCCACAATCTTCTCGTCAGTCCTCAGGGTGCGTGCGTTGTATGTTGCCACGTCTAGTCGTCATAGGTGGCAACCGAACCTCCACCGGAGATTCTTAGCACCCCCTGCCCCACCGTTACCATGGTCGCCACCGTAGCCAGGAATAGCGGTGGTAGCTAAGTTCTACAAGATCCGCAGCAGAAGAACACAAAAACTCTCCGATCACACTTTTAATCTCATGGCTGTTAGACGGGAGATGAAGTTACATTCATCAACAGATTTGACAGCATACAGGCAACTGAACAGACAGATCTCCAAATTCGCATGCGGCGGGACTTACGCAACTTCAATACAGCTCGTATTGTAGGAGCGATCGAGCAGAACCAAGGCTCCAAAGTCTTTGCCAGAGATCTGTCTGCCAGAAAGAGCCAACTGTCAAAGCTGAAGACCGAATGTGGCAGCATCGTTTCCGGGGCACCTGAGATTTTGAGTGAGATTGAGAGGTTCTATGGGCAGCTGTACACGTCATCGTTGGAGCCGCACGCAAGTGTGAGTAACGATCCAAGAGCGAGTCTTATCTGACATTATTCCGATGATATCCCGGACGTCAGTCTGAGCGAGATTAGAATGGGTCTCCAGCACCTTAAAAACGGCAAGGCCTTAGGCGAGGATGGAATTACAGCGGAGCTTGTGTAAACGGGTGGAAAACCGGTACTTGAAGTCATTCAGAAGCTCTTTAATTCCGTCCTCCATGGTGGCATTACACCGGAGGCGTGGAGCAGAAGTGCGGTGGTCTTGTGCTTCAAGAAAGGCAACAACGCTCCCTTGAAGAACTACAGACCAATTTCCCTTCTGAGCGGCGTCTACGTGCTGTTTTCGAGAGTCATTACGAATCGTCTCGCGCGCAGACTTGACGACTTCCAGCTTGCCAGACCACATATATATCCTTCGGCAAATTGTACAGAAGTCCGAGGAGTACAATTTGCCACTATGTCTGGCGTATGTGGACTATGAAAAAGCCTTTGATTCCGTCGAAATTTAGGCGGTGCTGCAATCCCTTCAGCGGTGCCAAGTTGACTGTCGGTATGTCGAAGTGTTGAAGTGCTTGTACAGTAGGGCTACGATGGCTATCCGAGCACAGAACCAGATTACGAAACCTATCCAATTGCAGAGAGGTGTAAGACAGGGTGACGTCATATCCCGAAACTCTTCACCGCTGCATTGGAAGACGTTTTCAAGCTTCTGGACTGGAAAGGATACGGTATCAACATCAATGGCGAGTACATCACTCACCTTCGATTTGCCGAAGATATAGTCCTTATGGCAGAATCGCTGGAGGACCTAAGCACTATGCTCAATGACCTCAATAGTGTTTCCCAACGGATAGGTCTTAAGATGAACATGGACAAAACAAAGATCATGTTTAATGTCCATGTCACACCTATGCCGGAAGTTATTGGGAACACTAAGGTCGAAGTTGTTGACGAGTATGTTTACCTGGGACAAATAGTCCGACTAGGTAAGTCCAACTTCGACCGAGAGGTTAATCGACGGGTTCAACTCGGTTGGGCAGCGTTCGGGAAATTACGGCACATCTTCTCGTCAGGTATAACTCAAAACTTGAAAACGAGACTGTACACCCAGTGCGTGTTGCCAGTGATGACATACGGAACTGAGACGTGGTCCTTCACTGCTGGCCGGATGAGGAAGCTCAAGGTCGCTCAGCGAGCTATGGAGATGGCTATGCTCGGAGTTTCTCTGCGTGATAAACTCAGAAATGAGGATATGCGCAGTAGAACCAGAGTGACCGATATAGCCCAACAGATTAGTTAGCTGAAGTGGCAATGGGCCGGCCATATAGCTCGAAGAACCGACAACCGATGGGGAAGAAAGGTTCTCGAGTGGCAGCCTCGTACCGGCAGGCGAATTGTAGGGTGTCCCCCCACTAGATGGAGTGACGACCTGGTAAAATATGCAGGAAGTCGATGGATGCAGGTGGCTCAGGACCGTGCTTTGTGGCATTCTTTGGGGGAGGCCTATGTTCAGCAGTGGACTTGTGAAGGGCTATAATGATGATGATGATGATAGCTTTAAAGGATTACCACAGTAAGATAGCATTTTTGAACGGTAAGTGCGCATAAATGCTTCATTAATATGTCTCAGATGGTAAACAGACAAATGTGGGATTCCTAAGTTAATACGCATTTAAATATTTATAAAATAAGAACCCTCATCCTATCCGTCAAGCTGGAGTGACTTATTGGTCAAACCAAGTATATTATGGTTTTCCGTGTACACTATGGGAGATGTTTTGAATACGGAAAATCATATGATACTTTAGCAAAACACATCGTGGTCAGCAGTCATCAACTCAACGTGACCAGCTGAAACCCAACAGGTATGCCGGCATGATATACTGTCCCGGTTTGTCAAGCACGCCAAGCTTGTAAGAGAGGCCAATATGGCCTTCTCTCCCAACTGCACTCACTCGATATGTCGACGCCGAGGATTCCGATACTGGCTGAGGCAACAAGGGGACTGCATTGAAACTGAGGAGATATGACAAAGGGGTTCTTTTTAGCGGTAATCGCGCAAACTTGTTTCTTCTGGAGATTGAACTTGACTAGATTTAATCACTTCCAGTCCGAGACATTGTTCAAAAAAGTCTCGACTTCAGACACAACTTTGTTCCGGTAGTCGGTGACGTTTTCACGAGAAATAATAACACGGCCGGTGTATAAAGCATCACCAGTGCTGTCGTCCGCATAGCAATGAATGTTACAGGTTTGCAACATATCATTGATATGCAGAAGAAACAGCGTTGGTGCTAGCATGCAGCCTTGTGGAACACCAGCGTTAATAGGCTTGTAATCGGAGCATGCATCGTCTACTACGTCCTTGTTGCTCCGATCTGCAAGAAAACTAGTGATCCAATTGCACAATATCTCGTCAATAAGAAGATTAGAACTAGAACTAGCTAATCAGTTGCTGCTCCTCAAGGTCAACAAGGATGGATTTTGGACAACAAGGAGACGATGGTGATAAGTCTGTAGTTGAACGGGTTTGAGCGGTCGCCATTTTAGGGATCGGCTGCACTAAAGCCGTCTTCCATAAGTTTAGGATTTAACCGCCTAGAGAGTAGTAGTACCAGAAAAGACTGTACTATAGACTGTGCAGAGATGAAACAGATGGCTGACAGAAGTTCCCTTGGATGGCTTTGGCAAAACACGTTAATAAAATTATAGGTAGAGAAGAGAGCAGTTTTAATTTTTTTTAATCGCGTCTAGTCAGTCAACGAAAGGAGAAAGGTACCAAGTAATTCATAGTCTTATTTTTACAATCTATTTATTTTTGTTTTGTACCAATAATAAAGGAAGGGCAACAAGTAAAATACACGCGGCACTTACTCTATTATTTATTGAGAATATTGTACCAAATTCTATGCTGTGCATAAGTGTTGCTTGCAAAAGCAAGCTCAGCACCCCCTTGAACTTTGCGCCCTAGCCTCCAGCCTGGTTAACCTGTGGGTAAATCAGGCCCTGCACACAACAACCCTGTGCAGTAAGTTTAATAATATTTCATTTCTGTATTTTTTTTTCTTTGCTTATTGCATGTTTTTTTTCCTTTTTCTTTAAACTTATTTTTGAGATAACTCTAAAATATCTAATACAGAGGTTACACGCTAAGTTTGGCGTGAGTTGAGACTGTGAACTTCATCACGTATAGACTGATGGTTGAATGATGGTTGACGGGAGGTATTAAACGGTAAGTCGACTGACGATCAGTCCAACCGAAAACTTCTACGTGATAACACGCATACGTATTAGGTATGGATACAAGAAAAAAAATTAAAGAATTCACGGTGGTAGTTGGATCGTAGGGTATTAATTTTCTTTTTCACGTCTTCTACATTAGCTTGGGGTTTTATTTTTTTCAAAATTACTAATAGTTTCTGCAGCACCTCGTTTCTCTTATATTTATTCACATGTTGGTTATTCGTATTATCCCAAAGAATAGGTAAAACTTCTAAAGTTCTTTTCTTAAGTGACGGCTTCTAGGTGCAGTGGCTAAAGCTTTGGTCATACACAGCGAATATTCGCTGCGAGTGTATTCGCTGCGAATATAATACTCGCAGCGACAATTCGCTGCCTGCCTGTCACACACAGTGACTACTAAACGAGATATATCTATAATATGTATCTTTTATATTCTTAAATTTTCTTTTCAATTGCTCTTGGGTTGCTATTTCGAATCTAAACTTAATTAATTCGTTAAACAATGAAGGCCTTAGCTTTTTTTTTAAATTACTGTTATTTAAGTCAAACAGCTCCGCATTTTTTCTTTACACACCCAAGAAATTAATTATATAGTAAGTTCCCCATTTTAGAGAATCGTATATAGATTAATTCATTTGATTGACCTACACACACGTATCATGCAGCAACGAAACGACCTATGCAAAGGCGTGTAGTCTAGAGCGGAATGGTTACTCGCAGCGAGTATCTTGTCACACACAACGAATTCTAGCAGCGAGTGCTCATTCTCAGAGAGTAAAATTGTACATGTTTAATTCAATTGGCAGCGAATTCAACTCGCGGCGAATAGGTTGTTATACATAGCGACTTCTCGCTGCGAGTATTCGCTATGTGTGACCGAGGCTTTAGCAATGAGTTGTAGCGCAATAAATAAATTTATAGTCAATATCTCATAGAGAGTCAACATCTCACAAAAAAATCTTTACACACACAATCCCGAAGAAATGCCTACAAAGGAAAATGGATTATTCTGAACCGATAACTGAATTTACGCAAAACGCAATAAAAAATATTAAAATCTAAACCTTCGATCAACATTGTTGATCGAAGATCTAAACCTATTAAATAAATGACATTGTTCTGCATCCGTATAATTTTACCTGTGAACCAACAGTGAAAAAAAAATACTTTTTTAAGTCCGAAATTACACATAATTTTTTTGTAAGACAATAACTCCTGACGGACACTTCTGAAAACATATATATTAGCATTTATCATAGAGATTTTAAGGTTATGTTTTATTTTTATTAAACATTACTACGTTATTGCTAATGTAAGCAGTTCAGTCTCAGCCTAGCATTTATATGGTAAATAAAACTCAGGTTGTGATTAGGTAAACTTATGGCCCAATGCTGATTTGGCCCTTAGATTATTTACTCTCATTTGGCCAATGAGACTACAATAATAGTGCTATTTTAAATGAAAACATGATTTTACTGTATCCCAATTACTTGTGGCATATATTAATCTAAGGTATATTTTAAAATATTAACCTTTTCATAATATATTTGAGTTTATGACAACTTTTAAAATATGTCAGTGAATGTATTGAATGATTGGCCAAAACACATTAACCCATAAATGCAGCACATTATATATAGTATATTTTTATAGTGTTAAAAAACAGGTACAAAATTCAAAATCTAAAAAGTCCTTTTTATTTTGATTTCACAATTCGGAAGTGTCTGTTACTAGCTATTGAATGTTATCGAATGCATAATTAAGGATAAGGATTTTGGTAATTATCAAATATATGATGGTTTTTAGATATCGCACTAGTGCGCGCAATTAGGGATATTCGATATACATCGATGCATCGAATTCACTCGATGTTTACAATACGATGAAACAGAAACAGAAACAGAAACTTTTTTATTCAATATAGATTATAAATAATACTTATTGAAAGTCACTCTTTTGTATAATTACCACTGGTTCGAAAAAAACCTCTGTCCTGGGAAGAACCAGCAAGAAACCCAGCGGGACTTTTTTTTTAAATAACAGCTTACAATCATGTATTTTACACAAATTAACAACACAACAAATTAGAAATAGCTTGGGAGCGATCACCTCACTTCCAGGGGTTATTATCATCTATAAATTCTTTAATATTATAATAACCCTTTTTATACAAACTTAGTTTAATAAAGTTTTTGATTTTTGAGCAGGTCAAATTTTGTATATTTTCTGGAATTTTGTTGTAAAAGCGTATACATCGCCCCAAGAATGAATTACTGACTCGATGGAGTCGAGTAACTGGTACCACTAGCTTGTGTCTGTTCCTAGTATTTACAGAATGAATATCACTTATTTTTATAAAACTACTTTTATTTTTGTGTACGTACATTACATTTTCATAAATGTATTGAGAGGCCAAAGTTAATATATCAATTTCCTTAAATTTTTGTCGCAGCGTCTCTTTAGGCTTTAAATCATAAATTGCTCTTATGGCCCTCTTCTGCAAAACAAATATAATTTCAGTGTCAGCTGCGTGTCCCCATAGCAAAATACCATACGACATTATGCTATGGAAATAGCTAAAGTAAACTAGTCTAGCTGTTTCAACACTAGTTAGACTTCTAATCTTTTTTACAGCATATGCTACAGAACTAAGTCTACTTGCTAGCTTTGATATATGGGGGCTCCATTGAAGCTTCGCGTCTAGTGTGATTCCAAGAAAAATGGTGGTATCTACAAGACTCAGTTTCTCCCCATTTAAAATTACATTATTATTTAATTGTTTGACATTTGGAGTCATAAATTTCATACATTTCGTTTTAGTGCCATTTAAATGCAAATTATTGACATTGAACCAATTTACTAATTTAGATATAACATTATTTACTTCGTCATATTTTAGCAAATGTCGGCTTAATTTGAAAATTAAAGAAGTGTCATCTGCAAATAATACTATATCATGGTTATCTCCTACTATGTAAGGTAAGTCATTAATATATACAAGAAACAGAAAGGGGCCGAGAATTGAGCCTTGAGGCACGCCCATCTGTACCATCGACCCGGAAGAACTCATACTGTTGATGACAACTTTTTGCGTTCTCTTACTTAAATATGAAATAATTAATTTTAGAGCATCACTTCTTACACCGTAGTGTTGAAGTTTCCTGATTAATGTTTCATGGTGAACACAATCGAAGGCTTTGGATAGGTCACAAAATATACCCAAAGCATCCTGTGAGTTCTCCCATGCATTAAATATATATTTAATCAGCTCAACACCGGCATCAGTTGTCGAGCGACCCCTTGTGAAACCAAATTGATTTTTATGAAGTAAATTATGTATATTAAAGAAATTTAACATTTGATCAAGAATAATTTTTTCAAAAATCTTACTAAGTGTTGGTAGTACAGAAATAGGTCTAAAATTGGCGGGGTCTAATGTACTACCAGATTTAAATAAAGGTATTACTTTACTATACTTCATTAAATCAGGAAACACGCCAGATTCGATACTAGTATTAAAAATAACAGCTAAATGAGGCGCGATTGTATCTATTATAGACGCAATAACTTTAACGGAAATCCCCCACAGATCCGCAGTTTTCTTAACATCAATAGTTTTAAAATATTTTACAATATCTTTTGATTATACTTTATGAAATGTAAAATTCTTTGTACACGCATTTACATTTTGTTTAAGTAATGATTCGGCGACCGCAGGAGAAGAATTCAGTGACTTAGTGGTTAATATCGGAATATCAGTAAAATATTTCTCAAAAACCACTGCAACGTCCTGATCTGATTCGGTTAATTTGTTATTAACACTTAACTGGTAGTTTGAATAGCGAGAGTTGATCTTACCAGTTTCGCTATTAATTATACTCCATGTCATTTTAATTTTATTAGAAGCCGTCTTAATTTTGTTGCTCAAATGTTAAGAATTGGCTGTGGAGCACACTCTTTTAAATATTTTTTTACATATTCTCTAAATTCGACGCTATGGTTATATGACCTTTCATGGTAAAGATCATATAACCTGTGTCTGCTCTTATGGACTCCTGCTGTCGCCCATTCATTAAATGACTTCCGACTGTTCAAGGGGAATGTTTTAGAAGTAAAAGTATTATTAAATCCATTGCAAATAAGCTTAAATAATGTTCCACACAAAAAATTTGGATCATTTTGGTATGAAAGTGATGGAAGTTTTTTCACTATGTTACTTCTAAATTTCTCCAAGCGACGTGCATTTACTGGAACAAACACAACTTTCTCATCTACTTGCTTTTTGTGAACATAAGGTAACGAAACTGCTTGTCCACAGTGATCAGAACTTAATTTTTGAATTATACATTTATGCAATGGCTTCACATTTGTAAAAATGTTATCTATACATGTTGCTAGATTGAGTAATACGCGTTGGCTCTAAAAATAAATTAATAAGACCATATGATTTAAACAATGATCTAAATTTAATATTGATTGAGGAAGCTTCTAGGAGATTGATATTAAAGTCTCCACATATTACAACAGATTTATTCTGTTTATTAAGCTTAGCAAAAACTTCCTCCATATTTTTTTCAAAAGTATCGTATATAGAACATGGGGGTCTGTAGACGCTCACAACAATGAGGTGCTCAAACTCAACACATGCCATTTCTACAGTTCGCTCAACAGAGAGGCTCACAATATCTTTACGTTCTTTACATGACAATAATTTACTAGCTAATATTAAGGAGCCACCTCTTAAAACCGTTTCTCTATTGAAAGAACTGACCACCTGGTGATTTCTGAAGTTAAACATTAAGTTATAAGCTTTTAAACAATGTTCAGTAATACATAAAATATGAATATTGTTGCTATTTAAGAACAACTCAATTTCTAGCTCTTTGCCTATCATGCCTTGTATATTTTGATGCACCAGGTGTAAACAATTTTCATTATCACTCTGTGGAGACATACAATTAAAGATTTGTAAGCTACATTCTAAATTATTTAAATTATTACAACTGCTAGAGATTACCTCTATTGTCTCATTTTCTAATTTAAATTACTTGGAACTGATTCCAAATCACATATTAAGTCATTATACTGCTCAAAAGGAGCAGATGTCTGTGTAGCCAAGTCCTTGGCTGAGTTAATATATAAACAATAAGATTTAGCACATTTGCTATCTGTCTTAAAATATATTTAGATAGGTAATACCTATCTCTAGTCAAAAATTTCTTAATTAAATTATTTATGTCTATTAAATTAAATTTATTATTATAATTATAACAATTAAATGTCAAGTTTAAATTATTATTACATGAAAAGTTATTCATTAATAAATTTAAATTATATCTTATTTTATTTTCCTGCGGCCAACCCTGTATGTAAGGCAATGTAAACAAGATAATTTTATGTACATTTAAAGTATTTAGATTATCAATATATTTTAATAATTGATTTTTGTTTACATTGCCTCTTCTCCCAACAAGAACTATTAATGTGCTATTAGGGCAAAACTTACTAGCTAAAACTTTATTCATTATATGACTAAAGGATGCTCCTGGCATGCAATAATTACTGATCATATGTCCTTTTAAACAGTTATTTAACATCATGCCCAAATTTTTGCCTATGTCATCACAATACATAATAACTTTATTTTTTTTAATGTTTACATTGCTTTTTAAGTTTATAAGATGCATCGAATCGATCCGATGTTTTGGAAAGCTATTGATATCAATCGAGTATACAGGGTCATTTTTAATTTACTAAAGACCTTTTGGGAATATATTGGTTACATCATTACAAACAATTTTAGCGAGATCACTCTTTACAGAATATAATACATTTACGAAAAAACTACTTTTAAGTGTTTGTTGTCATGTCTGGCTCCTTTTAAGTCTGTATTTTGTAGTACATAAACAATGTCAGAATAAATCGTCAAAGAAAATGCCTTATTTATTTAACACTTGATATCAGTATCACACATTGTGTTGAAATCATTAAACAAATTAAATAAGCAAATGACATTAAAAAAAAATCACAAATATTAAAATTTATAATAGCCGGGCCGGTCGACGCCCGCGCTCAGCTGATTGCGTTGCGAGTGCCTACTAAACCATTCACATAGATAAATATATATGTAGCAAGCTACAGATACGACAGTGACTTTTAGTCAAGTTTTCCAACTACGCGTTTTGGCGCTGCAGTCGCCCATTTTGACAGATGAGTAATAAAAAAAAAAAAAAAATATAGCTTAGAGATTGCAAGCACACATCCTTCAAATCATCGATATCGATGTTTAGTGGTGTTCTTATTTTATCGACATCGACAGAAGTGCATTATACAGGAATACTATTACTTAATGAAACACTTATAATACATTAACATTTAATTTTTATTCAAGCACACCAACATCATATACATACACAAATAATCTTAGGATTAAATTATAGGTACAATTTGACAAAAACAGCAATATTTATTGTACATTATATAAAGCAAGTATCAAATTAAATAAATTAAGCCACAGGAATCATATTTAATCATAGTGCTCAATATTTTACTTTACAAGTTACTTTTTATATTAATTTTAAAAACAGCTATAATTCAAATAGTTATGAATAAGTGAGTACCTTCCCTGTATAAGATAACGAACTTTTCGCTAGGATATGCTAAATTATTATTTGGTCTATATAACATTTGTTTGTTAGACAAGACAAAAATTTTTTCCTTAAGTTTGTAGTGTTTGGAGTTTTGTTTCATTATTAGAAATCCTATTCATTTTTCATCTAGGGTAAACCTGGTCATTTTGTTTTTTTAAATTGTTTTAATTATATTAATAATAAAGTTATTTGTTTAACATTCAACTTCTCTATACTTCGACAGAGATTGGACATTAAGCAAGCCTTTGTGAGGCTTAGTCACCAAAATTTTAATATTTTTATTTTTTCATGAATGTCACCTTTCAATATTTTATTATTTATTGCACCAATTGTGCCCGTGTAACCTAATAAAAACTTTTTCAAAGCAAGCCAGGAAAACCTCAAAGTGCTTAATATTTTACTTTTCAAACTACATTTTACATTACTTCCAATACAGCTATAATTCAAATACTTATGAATAAAGTGAGTACCATCCCTGTACAAGATAAGTAATTTTTCATTAGTGCTAATGTTTTGATGCAATCCTTACAACGAATACCTTTCGATATTTTCTGACAAAATGTATTCAGTAGTGTAAGCTGAGCAGTGGTCTATAATTTTTTCCATGACTACATCACCCACCAGCAATTTTTCTTTTGCACTTGATGATGAAGGGGATAGGAAACTACACTAACATTTAATAATGTGTCTCCATAATCCTCTTCACAATTAGAGAATGTGGACTAACCATGTTAGATAACATCAAATATTTAAAGGCATATATATATGTTTGCATCTAGGTCAACATTTCTATATTTTATAGCTATTATACATCCAAAAATAAATTTCAAAAGGGTCTTGGTTAATATTTAATGGATAATAATATTCTACATTATACTGTTCAAATAATAATTTGTAGACCCTTATAAAACTTTCAAGTTATCCATCCTTGTCGGGATGGTACGCGCTCAAGTCGAGGTTTTCTTTCTTGTATAGCATGTTTGCTATTATATAGAACGGAGTCTACTAAACCATTTTTATTTTATTTTATTAATGGCTTCAATCCAAAAAGTATGAAGTTGTGAAGTTTGTTTAATCACTCGTCTTAACTTTGCTCTTTGCACACCACCCGGTTATCCACTGACGCTGTCAGTGTGTCAACGACTTCTGCTGTTGAGGCCATTGTTTCGCCAGAGTTTGCATAGTGAAAATCATCTAAAAAAAGTACTTTTTAATTGAATTACTTTTACAGTTATTGCACCTGCAAGTCTTTCGCCAAAAGACACTTATTTGCTTACAACAACAGACTTTGTTAACCTTTATACAATTGTAGTGTGGCTCACAGTATCCACTAATGTAATACCAATTATAAATTTAATGTTACTAAACAGCACTTGGCAGATATAGGTTGTCTCATTTAATAACGCCATTACATGGCGACCTTGCCAGGCGAGCTAGCCACCGATAGTAATAAACTCATAATAAATATAAGACTTAATAAATACACACATTACCAAAATGAGGAAAATATTGCATAGAGCCATAAAAAGTTTTAAATAAATATTTAAAAAATAAAGCAAAACATGTAAAATTATAACGTAAAGAGACAGCTAAGAAGACTTGAGATGAGAAAAGAGGATTTTTTTAATAGGATAAGGGTGACAAATGAGCACACAGTCCACCTAATGGAAGGTGGTTGCTGTGGCCAATAGACTAATAATCTATCCTCAATTACGAATCAAAATGCAGATGCGTTCTCACCTGTGAGGACTAAAATGGAATGCCTCATTTCCAGTAAAAAGGGTCTCCGGTTCTCTACACTCACCATACGAAACCCAACAGCGTTAAGCTGCTATTTTACGCTGGTATTCTGTGAAAGCGTGGTCCTTCCCTGGTCATGCCGAACCATTCATGCTACAACTAAACCACTAATATAGCTGCAGCATAGCTCTACCGCTTAAAAAATGGATGACAGAGATTACTTTTTTTTCCCTCAGGTTAAAAAGAATATTGGTTGAGAGAATATAAATTGAAGTACACAGTGGTATTCACGAAGGGAATTTAATAACATTATCAAACCAACCGTGGAGCAAACCAAATAAGAACATAATTATCAATTATGTTCCTAAAAAATTATCGAAAAATTTATTCAAGTGATCAGTTTTAGGACTGAATTTTTTGTGTTTTATCTATAAGAAAACAGGAAAAATGTTAATTTCAAGGAAACAAAAAACAATAGAAAACAATGTGAAATATATGTTTGATGTATCTACTAAATAATTACTGTATAAAACGCAAATTATATTTTGTATTATACATATTTTGAAATGTCAGATGAGTAATCTTAAATTCTCATTTAAAATTGCAATTTCATAAACTTAAAAATATAATAACTATAGTCTTCAATCTTTTACCATTACTCATTTTATAGATGGAAAACTATTAACACAAAGCAGGTGCTACTTGTATATTCATATCCTTATTATTTAAGCATGATTATTTTGATTTCAATGTGTAATGAAAAGTAAATTATGTGATTTATTACATATCATTTTTTTAAGGTCAAAGATTATTTTATAGTATATTTTAAGTGGCTTAGAATATTCCATAATGAAATACAATTTTGTTTCTAAAATTTGGAAACCATTTTACATTTTGAATAACTCCTGGATCTAGGTACAATTTAAATTAGAAAAGTTAAGTTACGTCTGTATAGGATTTCTCTGTACAAAATATTAATTTCATATAGTAATTAATTGTATTTCTATACCTGGTTTACCTAGTATTAGTAAAGATATTAGTAAAAAAAATGTAATTTATACCAATTTTTTTTTTCAAAATTTCCGATAAGTGTTTATTTCTTGACAGCAATTGGGCTTTAACAAGTCTTTGTGAAACTGAGTCATCTAAAGTGTTAGTTGCAATCTTTGTCAAAATATTAACCAAGTTTCTCTTCTTTGATACTATTTTCTTCACTAATGTAACCTGTAATGAAATAAATAAAATAATTAAGAATCATATTTTGTTACTGAATGATAAACATAGAAATATTAATTTATTATTTAGAACTTTTGATGTGTTTGATTTGTTTTGACCACCCTATAAAAGCCCTTGCATTTAGAATAAGACTCATTATAGTTCTCATCGTAGTAATGTAATCACGTAGTTAAGGAAGTCAGTATTGCACTGAATTAGTTTTAATACATTATTGTAATGTAATAGTTATTAAATGTCATCGATACATATTTGTAGTTTTTAAAAAGCTTCAGCACCACTCCCGAAACTTATATGGCGCAGCCAGCACACAGCTTACAGCTGAGTTCAAGTACACTCAAATTGGTCTTGTCCACAGTTCCGGATATCCTCGAACCAAATAAGTTTATTAAATCAGGAGCTGAAGAAACCTTCCTATCTAGACAAGAGCAGCTCTACGGGTAGACATGGCAGTGAGCGGACTTTAAGTAAAGCTTTAACTATCCTGTCTCATTCTAGTTATTTCCTGCGGTTATTTCTTTATGGCTCTATGTTGTAACTTTTGAACTAAATTCGTTGAAAGTTATTTGACTTCTGCACAAAACTTGACAGTTATTAATTAAGTAAATGTTATTATAAATAAAATAAATTGGATTAAATAAAAACAAAATATATAATAGTAAGTAAATATAATCTTAAGAAGTGCTAAAATTATAGAAAAAGAATAATTAACAGAATATTTTTGTATATGTGGTATGTATAACGTGGTAGAGCCATGCTGCAGCTATATTAGTAGTATAGTTGTGCTCTCACAGAATACCAGCGTAAAATAGCAGCTTGACACTGCTGTGTTTCGTATGGTGAGTGTAGAGAACCGGAGACCCTTTTTACTGGAAAAGAGGCATTCCATATTAGTCCTCACGGGTGACAACGCATCTGCGTTTTGATTCGCAAATGGGGATAAATGTAGATGTCTACGGGCCACAGTAACCATTTACTATCAGGTGAACTGTGCTCTTGTGTCCCCTTATCCTATAAAAAAATATACATGTATTGATTTTTTTTTAATAAAAATGGAACAAGGAAGACTATGTCACTTTCTTCAAATTAGACCTAAGGATCTAACAAGCTTGATCATCGTGTTTGATGGTGATCAATGTATTTCAAGTTTATTTATTAAGAAATGTGAATATATTATAAGATTTTTTATGACGTAAACAAAATTACATATACAAACAATATACTATATATTTTATTGTGTAACAATTACATTATAGGAAAAGATGCATCTCTTTTTAATTTTCTGGTGATTCTAAATCAAACTGCAACTGAATTAGAAAATATTCTTTGTGGTTTCAATAGCTAATTAAAAAAATTTAAATAAATTATAGTTAACCAACTTCAGAATCCACGCATAATAATTCAGAAGGTTTTAGATATCCATTCATTTTGCAAATAATTTTAATTAGATTTAACCACAACATTAAATTGAGAATTACATGGAGCAGAAAATAATTCCTATGGCCTTATAATATTAAAACTTTCACTGTCCGTTTTTCAGACACAATAGTAAGACAATAGCAGTGCCCTATATGTAGTGCACGGGACAGCGAAAGGGTTAATATTGGTATGATACTTAGAGATGGCCATGTTAGTGTAAGTGATGAAAAGTAGATTATAATTAAGGTTTCAGATTTAAATGTTACGCATGAGCAGTTAGAATTTAATATTAATAGATACATGAACTTAAATACTTAAATAAGCATGTTAGAATTATATTGACAAAAAAAAACTCTAAACATTCAATTAATATAATGTTTCAAACTAAATTTGAAATAAATTCCAGTATTGAACAATTTGAACAGTTATCACCTTCATTTAGAGTCAAACAAGGCATTCTAAACTCCCTAAGATATATTATTAAGATTATTACTGGTAACTTTGATTATAAAAATGCTATTAAGTATGAAAATATGATTGGTAATTTAAAAACTCGTCGATACACACTAGTGAAACCTTAATGAAATAAATAGAATCTCTTGTTAAAATAAGTACCATTTACAAGAAATAATTTTATCAAGATTGATTCAAATTCAAATTTATTTTTATTTGTGAATACAAGTAATATACTACAGGTAACATCTTTGAAAAAGATATATGTCATTGTAATGTGCCTATTGATGCATTGCTTAAATATTAATTAATTGAGTAATAACATTTCTTAGTTAGATATGTTTTAAATTTATGAATATTCTCCGTTTGTGAAACATAGATGGAACTTTATTGTTGATTTTAAACAGCGTGCCAAAAACGCTTTATCTAAATAAAGCTGTCTGATGAAATTGTATAATTTTACTGTCAATTACTAAATAATCATTAAATATTTCCAAATTAGTTTTTATAAATGTTACATCTTGATAAATATGCAGTGTTGGAAATGACAGTAATTTAAATTTTTTAATTCTTGATATATTTGAGAGTTAATGATATGTAATTTTATTTATATTTACAATTTATTTTTACACAATTTCCAATCACTCTACACTAGATGGAATGAAATCGAAACTTCTGTAATCTTTAGCAAATTAGGATATTTACTTATAGATATTGAAGAATTGTTAAAATTATTAAAATCAGCAGAGTTAACAAATTAATTGATATACCCCATAAGTTATAACAATAAAGTAAAAATAGAACAATATATAAAATTGAGGGAAGTCAAATAACATTTGTTTTAGATACCAATTATACAAAAAATTAATACCCGTCATGTTACCACTTCCTCTAAACTATAATTTTAATTGTTTAATACTCATACCTACTAGTAAAAGGTTCTGAAACAGTCTCGTTCGCTCAGTCTTGCAACTACCTATATTCCTCCACTATGACGACAAGTCACAACTTTAAGTTGAAGATGCTTGTATGAATGCTTTAATGAGATTCTCAGATAGTACGAGCTCCTGCCTTCCAGTACCAGCCGAAAAGCAGATCTATCATCTTGGACATTAGTGATTTAATAAATCTTGAACATTTAAATAACCTTTTAAAATAAGGAAAGTGAAATAAAATATAACTGTGAAAAATTTATAAATGTAAAAAGTGTTGTGATTTAGAAGATGTCAATCACATCATTATTTGTTAAAACAGAACTAAAATTTAACCATATTCGAGCAGCAGCTTTGAAAATTTGTAATAAATTGTTGCTTTTTTTGCAAGGTTTGTTCTTGTGATATTTTTATAACGATTTAAGCAATCAACTATACAATTTTTTGTCTTTCAATAGTTACAGAGACAATTTTTTTAAGTGACTGCCACTTTATACCATGTAGTGATAATTAAAAATGGCTGGTGAAGTAATCACAAAGTGATGCAATGTTTTTTAATAAAAATGTATGGTTCAATACTGCATTACTGGAGTCCACTTGATACCCACTTAGAAATCACAACTTTCAGCAGTCGAAATTGTACCATGATAAGTAATAAAATTACTCGCCTGTTGCTGTCAGAGGCACACCATGAGCTATTAATCGTTAGTAAGCAAGCATGGATAAGACCTATCGAAGTTTTCTGTCTTATCAAGAAACTGTTCTTTGGAAAGTTCAATGATCTGGGGACTTATGGATACTATGAAATACATCCACAAGTTTCTTAAATTATCGTTTTTAGGGAATCTGCACCAAGACAGCACTTTTCGTATTCCATACAATATGCACTAGACCAGCACAAAAACAGAATATTGTTATTCTCACAAATAGCGGAGGAAACTTTGCGTCCAAGATCTCAACGCAACATAAATGCGAGGAAATACACTTCAATACACTTGCGCTCGTATAAAACTCATAACTCGGACGACAATTAGATAAATATTAAATAATGGCGGCTGGCGGCAATCAATATCGATAATTTTGACAATTTGCTATGACAATACAATATGGCGTTTTTTTAAAATGGCGTCCGTAGACAGAGAATAAACTAGCGACGGTAGCGCCAAATGGCATAGAATGGAACTAAGCTGTCACGGGCCTGACCATTCATCACTGTGCCTATTGCACCAGGGCGCTACTTTGAATAAAATGACTACATTAACTTTTCATATACTTCTTTATTTTGCATAAAGCCATTTGATGAACTATTTGATTCTTTTATTAATTTTTTTACGAATTAATAGACATTCTTTAAAAGAAATTTAGGTACTTTTTTTTTTACGAATACTGTTTGCTAGCAACGCTTCAACGTCGCACATGCAGCGGCCCAAGGCCAAGCCAAAGGTATATTATGACGTCGACACAGGTGTCATTGACATCAAAAGCGCCGCCTGCGCTTTTCGGTTTGCAGCCATCGATTTGGTGATCGATGTTTGCAGCACGTGCAAATTAAATGAGTATTATTAACTATTTTTTTTATTTAATGTAAGTTGTATTTAAAAATGGATGCAGGTTAAAATAATTACAAATATTACAATAAAATATTTATAATGATTACTACAAATTAACAGTAATTGAATAAAGATATTAAGTTATAATGGTTCAATAAAAATTATAAAATACAAATTTAAAAATTAGACTTACCCAGGTACTTGTCCGCGGATGGCGGTGAGTATCGCGCACATGCGTTCAAAATAATCACATCCACATTCTATGTATAGGTGACACCTAAAACTTAACTTTTCACCGACACGAGATAATACTTGATGATTCATTTTGACACGGGTTTCGAATGCGCGACCAGTATACACTAATGTCTTTACATGCCCCCACAAATAAAAATCCATTGGTGTGATATCTGGCGATCTGGGAGGCCATGCACAAGCCCCGTCACGACCGATTCAGTGACCAGGGTATTCTGTTTAAATAAAAAGTTAAGGAACTTGGCGAGCATAGTGCGCCGGCGCCCCGTCATGTTGGTAATACATATTGCGTAGAGATGCAAGTGGTATGTCCTCCGTAGGAGTAATAGTGTTCTGTGGGTATGTCCTTTAATAACTCTGGCAGCGTGTCGTAGCGTAGCTCGGTGCACGTGAGTTGGGAAATCGCCTTGAATATTCAGGGCAGGCTTCACTAACGTTATCATTGCAAATTGCTAAAATTCGCACTATTTCGGTATACTCAACATTTGAATATCGGTAATCCCGATGGCTTACCGATACTAAGGTACAACGTGACGTTCGCGATATTAATCTCACAACGGAAGGAGAAACGTCGCAGGCGCACCAAAGCCAAAGGCGACTGACGACACAGGTAATTAGGTCAAGTTCAAATGAGCAAGCGCCGCCTCCCACACCCCTCCACCCCTATCCCACGCGCTTTCTTTTGCTAACTAGGGCTATTGCCGTTTAGAAGGTCCAATTAAAATATTTTTATTTTTGTATGAAAATATAAATTGAGGAAATATATATTTTTTTTTCTTACAGATGTTATTGTTATGATGTAAATAATATATTCCCAAAAGGTCTTCAGTGAATTAAAAATTACCCTGTATACTCGATATATCGATGTATTTTCATAAAACATCGAATCAATGATAACCAGTCAATTGTAATTAAGGTATACTTATATATCACTATTAACATTATAACTTCTAAATCAGAAAAACAAAAACATGTTCTGATTTAAAAGTTATAATATTAAACCTGTTGGTGGCGTTAGTTGGCAGCTGTCAGTCCCTTAGCGGGATCAAGAAATTGAGATTGGCTGGTTGTGTATTAAAGAGAATTTAAAGAAAATCGTCTTGTCTGTCTCGGTCTTAAGGGTCATTTGCGTGCCGCAGAGGCAATCTAGAACGAACAGCGATCGGGGCGATATCAGAACTGTCTCTACACACATGCCTGCTATTCTATGTGAGAGTGTAAGTCTCGCTGGACACACGCGTTGAGAATGGTGCCAGATTTATCAAAATATAAATACGATTATTTCGGTAATTTTGTTAACAACATAATACTGAGACTTCCCAGTGAGTAATCAAAGGATACGTGTTAGGAATGACCCGATACTTCAAATGAATGAAGAAAAAAAAAGAATAAATAATAAATAATAATCACAAAATAAACTTCAAATGAATCGGTAAATATAGCCTTGGCTCTTTTTTAATATAAAATAAGGGTGACAAATGAGCACAGTCCACCTGATGTTAAGTGGATACTGTGGCCCATAGACACCCATATTTATTGATAAAACAACTAATCAATTAATAATTACACCCCTAACACAGTCCTTAAAATCTTCAGCATGACTACTACGTTTAGAAACGTTACGACGTTCAAATAACGTTCTTTCTACGGTGCTACCGCAAAAAAGATACAAAAAGGAGATATTGGGTGAAGAAGCCGCTCTTTATACACTTCTATCACCAGTGTCCGAATTTCATATTTTTTATTGGTATAATGGATTGTAACATGTGCTGCGCACGAAAGTCGCTAACGAACTGATTGAAATTGTCCCAACTGCGCTACACGCATGGCAGCGGTAGCTGCGGTCTAGGGAGCAAGGAAGGTCTGGTGCCCATGTCGCTCTGCCGCAGGGCCGTCTTAGATAATTGCCCCTGCTTTCATACACACATCGCAACCAAGGAGGCAATTAAAGGTCATTCCAAATCCTAGACCCTAGATTGCCCCTGCAGCAGGCAAGTGAGTAGCCGCCTTTAGACCATTTAACCCAGTGGACTCCTCTCGCATAATTATTCCCCTCTGCCAAGGTATTGGATTTAAAAGCTTGTGCGTTTATAAAAACTGTTTACGAAAACTATTTTATCATTACAAGAATCGTTTCCGCCGAAGTAGGTGTTCTTTAAAAAATGAGATGATAAAAAATATTTAATAATTTAAAAGTAATATTTTGCTTAGATACAAGTATTTAAATTAAATTCACATAATCACATTAATTGTAAAAACAAAAAATCATACCGATAATTTTCGCTACAAGCTGCATAAGATTAAAACAGCTTCTGAAGTTGAAAGGCTGCTAAATTGTCGCAATTAAAATTATATATATAATACGCTTATATTGGTTGACTCGGGACACATTTTTCGTGAATTTTGTTCTAGACCTACCGTCCATTTATTAGTAGGTCAATGATCATAAAGAATAATTTATTTATTCTTTATTGCATTCCTTAATATAAAACAATACAAAGGGCGGACTTAATGCCTTGAGACATTCTCAACCCATGGAGTGGTGAGTATTTGACGTAGGTGTAGCAGTATAGAATATAAACAAAATAAAAAATATATAAATATATACAGACATATACATACACATATACGTCTGTTAACAATATATTAATTCTTAAGATTAGGATACTTTGTGTTTCGTGCAATAAAGAATATCTATCTAACTGTCTAACATCCTTGAACACTCGCACACACTTACACACGCACACACACACACACACACACACACACACACACACTCGCAAAAGACGTACGGACAAAGACAGTGCCAATGTAAGAGTAGATCATTCAAAATTGTCGGTTGTTTGAATGGGGTGTCAGGAAGTTGACTACAGATTTATAATGTAGTTATAAAAAGTACTCGATGTTACAAAAACATCGATGTTTCTAACCGATGCATCGAAATACATCGATGCACATTTTCGATGCATCACATCGAAAAAAAAATCGATGTATTTTCGAAGTGGACACCCCTACGCGCAATATGTTGCTGACAAATTAAGACAATTGTTGTAATTTTATTTAGTCCTCTTGATAAAGAGTAATTGTGTTCTGTGATTTAGTCGGCCAATAGCAGCGAACGAAACGAAGCGTGTCCGTGGCGTGACAATATTGACAATAACATATCCAAAATGCCAAGTTGTGTCTTAAGAAAGTGTAAAAACTATGGTTCGAAGATAAATAAGAGTGAAGGAATTTCATAACATACGTAAGTATAATAAAATAATATTACATATTTATATTTTGTCACGATTTTATTTCTCATTTACAAATAAATGTTGAATTGTTCATATGTTGGTTCGAAAAGGAAAGAGAATATGATTGCCAATATAGCGCGACAAGGACAAATAAAATGCGTCATAGATTTACAACCAAAAGCGAAATCGTAGGCACAATAGCAGCTTGATCGCGAGTTTTCTTGTTAGTTAGTGAGTGCCTTTCTAACATATTATAATATAATATATAATTGTGACTTTCAACGTTTTAAAATTAAGATGATATAGAATGAGATTAGTAATAGCGGGCTATTATATATTTTATTAGTAAAATTAAAATGTATGTAAAGTACCTAGATAGAACATAATTTTTCTCATTATGTTATATTTACCTGTAATAGCCTCGGTAAAATTTATTATTATAAAAATCACGATACTTCTTTATTTTAACAAAAAAAAAGGTCGTAACTTCTGTAATTTCACAATTTCAATTTTACAACTATTGTGTGTAAAAGGGCAATTTAAGTTTTTTTTTATTTAGAGGTCACAAACATTTTTGTCCCGTATAGCAATTGAATCCACAGCACTTGGCGCAGCGTTACTAGTGGCACTTAAATCACTAGACCACCTGTGCAGTCAATTTTGGTTAATTAATTACTACTATCATTCTTGTATAATTTACCGTAACAATTAAGACTTTTTATTCTTTTTCAGGTCAATGATGATGTTCCGAAATTCGGCTTACCTATCAGTCTGGTCATTTGGCTCCTATTTGCCAAGTAGTGCGACCATCAGTGAAAAAACGTAAACAGTAAATTATGTAGGTATTCGATAAGTAGGTACATAATTTATCGAAAATATGATTGACAGAACTCAAATTTATTTAGAATTTCTTTGTGAATAAATATATAACAATTTTGTTTATAGTTTTATTTAATATATCATTACTAGTGTAATATGCCTATTGTTATATTTAATGTCTCTTCTGTGGCAAATCCGCATACTCTATAATTCACTCGTATACTTCAAGCGCAATACACTACTGACAGTTATCTCTTTCTGTATTTTACGTTCCGTATTATCTATCGCAGTCGTAGTTGAAAATTACTATACACGTATATGTATTTACATTTGTTATAACAACGCAACGATATCTGCACGCCGCTCAGTATGAACGTAGCGTATCTTTCCTTTATAATATCATTGTTTTTAGGCGAGTTTTTACAATGTCTTTTGAATAAATTTTAGAAAATATTTTCAATATAAAAGATGTTGACAAACAAATGTCATTTTTTTATTTTTTTATTCATGACTTCAGAATAGAATAGAATAATTTTTTATTCAATATTGATTATTACATAATACTTATTGAAAGTCATTTTTTATTTACCACTGGTTCGGAAAATACCTCAGTCCTGGGAAGAACCAGCAAGAAACCCAGCGGGACTTTTTTTTTATACATAATTTCACTTAACAATAATTTTGTTTATACAATTTTTAAATGATTTTTCATAGAACCAGCATGGTGGCGATCACCATATTCCCAAGGGTTATTTTCATTCATGTATTCCTTGATATTATAATAACCCTTTTTGTACAGTTTTTCTTTAATAAAACTTTTGAACTTGTTTATTGACAAACTTTTAATATGTTTTGGGATTTTGTTGTAAAAGCATATACATAGCCCCATAAATGAATTACTGATTCTGTGGAGTCTAGTAACTGGCATTACAAGCTTATGTTTGTTCCTAGTATTTAAAGTATGCACATCCTTATTCTTATTAAAGCTATTTATGTTTTTATGCACATACATTACATTATCATAAATATATTGCGATGCCAAAGTTAATATGTTTATTTCTTTAAATTTTTCTCTGAGGGACTCTTTACAATTTAGGTTATAAATCGCCCGTACGGCTCTCTTTTGCAAAACAAATATAGCTTCAATATCAGCAGCATAAATAACCCCATAGCAAAATTCCATAAGACATTACGCTATGAAAGTAACTAAAATACACTAATCTAGCTGTCTCAACATCTGTGAGACTTCTAATCTTTCTTACAGCATATGCTGCAGAACTAAGTCTGCTTGCTAATTTAGATATATGGGGGCCCCATTGAAGTTTCACGTCAATAGTAATACCAAGAAAAACAGTGGTATCCACAAGACTCAACTCCTCCCCATTTAACAGCACATTGGTATTCGAATGTTTTACATTAGGTATTGTAAATTTAATACACTTTGTTCTATTGCCGTTTAAGAGCATATTGTTGGCGTTAAACCAATGTACCAATTTCGATAGAGCATTACTTACATCGTCATAATTAATTAACTGTCGTTTGAGTTTGAAAATTAAAGAGGTATCGTCAGCAAATAATACTATATCGTGATTGTCACCTACAAGATAAGGTAAGTCATTAATATAGATTAAAAACAGGAATGGGCCAAGAATCGAGCCCTGAGGAACGCCTATTGATACTACCGATCCGGAGGAACCTTTACCATTAATCACTACTTTTTGAATTCTGTTACTTAAATATGAAGTAATAAGTCTAAGCGCTAAATTTTTTACACCGTAATGTTGTAGTTTCCTGATTAATGTCTCATGATGAACACAATTGAAAGCCTTGGAAAGATCACAGAAAATACCTAAGGCATCTTGTGAATTCTCCCAGGCATTAAAAATATATTTCAGAAGCTCAACACCGGCGTCAGACGTCGAGCGACCCCTTGTAAAGCCAAATTGGTTTTTATGAAGTAATTTATTGTAATATATTAAAAAAAGTTAACAATTGATCCATAATTATTTTTTCAAAAATTTTACTGAGAATTTATTATTTACAGAAATAGGTCTAAAATTAGCGGGGTCCAATGTACTACCAGACTTAAATAAAGGTATTACTTTACTATTCTTCATTAAATCAGGAAACACACCAGAATCGATATAAATATTTAAAATAATAGCAAGATGAGGTGCAATTAAATCTATTATGGGCGCAATAACTGTAACGGAAATCCCCCACAAATCTACGGTCTTCTTTACATCAATGGTTTTGAAGTATTTTACAATATCTTGCGGTAATACTTTTTCAAATCTAAATTCTTTTAAACAGGTCTTAACATTCTGTTTGAGTAATGACTCGGCGACAGTTGGAGAAGTATTCAATGACTCTATTGTCAAGATAGGAATATCAGTGAAATATTTCTCAAACACCGCTGCGACTTCTTGATTTGATTTAGTCAATTCATAGTCAATTCTTCTTTTGATAGAATTCGCATGTAACCTCCGTCTAAGCACATAATATGATTAATGGTAATATCATTATTTTGTCAACTATAACAAACGATACCGATAGTATGTATATTATGTATACAAAGTAAGAACCTGTTATTGGCATTAAGGATTATTTTAGAACTTTTGTTTATATTTATAACATGATGTTGGTTCTATGATCAAAGGGAAATAACTTAGAGTATTAAACTAACAGGAGACGACATTGGAGAGCGTTCCCCGCTGTCAAAAGTACGAGAGCGCGGATCATTCCCGTTATATAAAACTAGTTGCGCCGCGTACGGCATCAGTTAACAAGTAGTCATAAGCGTGAGTTGGCCTCCAGAAAAATGCCGAGTTGCAGTGTGTTTTCTTGTATAAAAAGATCACAGACCTCAAATTTACAAAAAGACGACGTTACCTTTCATCTTTAAGGGGCTACTCCATGCGAACGACCTTGAGCGTTTGTGTGCCGGCCGCGCCAACTCCCTACAATATAGGATCGCGTAAAAAATAATATGTAAGACGCCACCTACCATAGTTTTGTATAACTCAATGCCACCTACTGTACGGACGTAATATTTTTCAACATCAATAAACTATTTTATGGAAATACACACAGCGTACAACGATAAATGTATTTTAATTTTTTTATTCGGTATATTAGTTGCATTATATTAGAATGATGTATTCTCATATATTATCTAATTATGAAATTTTATAATTAATTATATATTAAAAATGAAGCATTGAAAATAGTGAGTTTAAAAGATACCTACTCACTATAGGTAAATAGATAGATAGCTCGCCTTTTGTACAAATATTTGGTGCAATAAAGAATAAACAAATAAATAGGATGTTTCGCAGAGTGAGAGTAATATAGAATGAGAGTCGTGGAGGCAGTTTACAAACATAAATTGCACAAGGACAAACATCCAGACCCGGAACGATTATTTGTAGGCCTTACAAATATTTGTTCCGTGCGGGATTCGAACCTGCGGCCCCCAGCGCAACAACTGATTGCTAAGCCACTGCGCCACGGAGCCGTCGCCGGGTTATAGGTAAAGTGACCATACGTCCCGTTTTGAACGGGACTGTCCCTTTTCTCGGTCACCTGTCCCATTGTCCCCAAATAAAGGTCCGGGACACAAAATTGTCCCGTAACTCTTTGGATGGAAGTATTCAAAGCCAACAATCTTCAACATAATTTTTTTAATCGAATATATTTTATGTCTACCTGGTACAAATGCTCCGATAGAAAGAGTATTTTTTTATTTTGAATAAATTGTGGACGTCTGAAAGAAACACTTACGGTTCCAGTTCTAAAGGCGATGTTGAAAGATAACAATAAAAAAAAATTGAGCAGAATTTTATTCTTATTTAAAATCATCACCAACTTTATTAAAGCAAATTTAATCCACTGACAAATGTAATTCATAATTAAAAAAAATGTTGCATTTAATAATTACCTATTTTTAAATGCAACATTATTTTTTTAATTTATTGTATAAAGTTATAGTTTTTAGAGTATAAATAAACCCATGTCCTGTTTTGAGTTAAAAAATAAATGGTCAGCTTAGTCTTTTTAGTTAATTTAGTTTTAAAAATTTTTAGTTTATAGTAAAAAGTAGGTATATTAGTACCTTTTTAGATACTTTTTACCGAATTATAAGTATAGGACACCTTATGTACTCAATTATTTTTTGAAAAAGAAGAAAAACAAGCAATAAATAATATACTATATTTTAGCAAAAAACTATAACTTAGTAATACTAATTATAACTTAGAACATAAATGAAAAACTCATAACTGACTTTTTGGCCCGACCCAGGATTCGAACCCAAGACCTCATGATCATCAGTCGCACTACTATAACCACTAGACCAACGAGGCAGTACTATACCTGATAAGATATTGTAGTTGGTTATTACGATTATTTTTAACTGTATACTATACTGATAATATTGAATTAGCCTTTTATAGTGTAAATTATAATATTTGTCGAAATGTTAATTATGGATTCGAACCTTACATGCTAATGGTGCTTCATTTTTTTATTTGCATTTACTTCAAAGAAAATACACGCAAAAAGCTTCATTGCGCAGTAAAAACGCAACAAATATATGTATAAATAATACGAAAAATTATACCCAAAACAAACAAATAATACTACCTATAAAATAACCTAATAAGTAATAATATTATCGAATGTCAAGACGTGAGCGTGTGCGCAGGCCGATGCTGTGACGTACGACACAGGCTCCACGTTTGAGAGCTCAACGCTCAATGATCCAGCAAGCCCTTGGGCAGTGAATACGCCCAGATTTTAAAATAATTTCTTAATAAAATCAAATTTTGGTCTTTTGAAAAAATTTTTACAATAATAATGTTCATTAATAAATTGCCTATCCATTGGTGTAAATCGCAAAATAAAATAATACTTACTTTACGAGGAGATGCATGTTATCAATAATAATTTCACATTTATGTCGTTTCGTTGAAAGGAGATTATATTAATATTTATTCCTTTAAAAAAAAATTGGATACAGCTCTTATGAAATCAAGATTATGTAGAAATATAATGTGTTTTTTATTTGTTGATATATCTTTTAAATAAAAAGTAGATAGCTCCTAAAAACCGCACAAATAACGACTAGCGCGACATTTTGCTCAACCCGCGCCTTAAGTATTTATTTTGATTTCAGTAATTAATATAAGCATTAAATCACGAAAATTCTGATTAATATAGCTGAGCAGGGTGTGTTGCCAACTTAAAGTATTAATACTATAGTAAGGACTTTTGCACCACTAGGACATAATTAAATTTTGCTTAAATGTAGACAAATGTCGTTTCTCTTTGTTCTTATTACACAAGACAAAATCGTGTTATTGAATAGTCTTAAATTCATTAATATTGTTGTGATCTATTTGCAAAACTATATTATTTCAAACAACATTAATAATCTTTAATTGTTTTTAATGAACATCAATTTAAATTGTTTTATTGTATATAAAACATTTTAAATAGATATTTTCATTTCATTATGTTACGTTATGAAACGAAAAGAAGGGTAATTTCGAGTATATAAAATGGTATCATCAAAGCAATAATAGTGATGTTCACTGTAATCTTTAGTGTCGATGTTTTCATTTGACTATAATTAATACCTTGATATATAATACCAAGGTGTTATTTAAAATTCTTAATTGTACAATGTTTAAAAAAGATCTTTGGTTTTACAGTTCTCCAAAAGATCTTTACAGGCGCCAAGTTTGGATAAAAGCATGTGGCAATCATATAACCTGGGTACCTAAACCAACAAGCACTATTTGTTCCTAGCATTTTGACCAATCGGGTTTCGTAATCCAATCAAATAATAAAAGGAAACTAAATGAAACTGCTGTACCGACTTTGAAATTATTGGAAGTAGGTTTATTATTTTGCTACAGGTTTATTTTACATTATGACGGATAAAATTTAAAACATGTAACAAATAGAAATGGAAGGTTTAGTGAATGATATTTATTCATTTAAAAATGTTATTTACAAGTATATCGTCTTAGATGGTGGCAACCAAATTGTTGTTTTCAGATGAGACACGAATTATTAGCGCTTAAATAAATAAATAAGGACAAATAAATAATCTCATTGTCATATTTATAATCTATTATTATTAAATATATACAGAGTACTACACTTTTGTACTGTAGAACACAAAATATTACCGCTTTTTACGACGACATTAATTATTTTTCATTCCTAAGTAAAATGACGAAAAAAAAGTATGTTTGTTTAAGCGTAAACTTCGGCCAAGAGATAGCAAATGTTAAATTTTTTTAATTGCTCCATTCCGTTACTGCGTAAAGGAAGGATAAAAACAAATAAACAAAAAATCACACTTTCACATGTATAATATTATATTAGTATGGATTGTCAAGAATGATAGATAAACTTTTGAAACTGGTTTACAATCGGCTTTTTGAGGGTGAAACTATACACTCCCGCTCTCTTTCTTGCTCTAGTAAATGACTTTTCTGAGTGACCAAAAAGGATAGAAGCACAGGAAAGTGCAATTCCGTGCTGCCAGATGTAGTTCAACCCTAAGCCTTAAAACGGTTTAATTCTGTAGGTTGGGTAAAATCTGTAAAATTAGACCGTTTAAAACCCCTATTACAGATTACCTTTTCGGTTGATCATGACATTAAAAAATGGTAAAAATATTTCATAGAATATTTCGATAATGATTACGTTCCACATAACATTGAACTGGCAAACTTGGTGATGGAAAAATATGCAAGCACTAGAATTAGCTACCTCGCAAGAAAAGAGTGATCCCAAAAAGTGTATTCGTCATATATATATACCAAACTTATTCACTTTAAAAACCAGTTAAAATATAATATAATACTTTTTCAATTTGTTTTAATTTTGGTAATTTTGTATTATTATTTTGTACCTTATGTATTTTTTTTTAAATTTACTTTGATTGTAATATTACTCATAAACATTTGTTCATTTTTATTTTTATTTTTTTTTTATTTATTTAACAAAATTATTTAAATTTACACTGTTAAAGTTTTACAGCCTGCCAAACTGCTCAGCAGTTTGTTGGCAGAAGAAAAATGCTCTCTTATTTCCTAACATGCACAAAAAAAAAGGATAAAGCTTAATACAAGTATACACTCAGATATAACAATTCTATAGTATCAATATATACATATACACATACACATATACATTCGAGGTACACACCTATATATAATAACTACTGCTTATATTGTTGTAGAATGGATCATCACGATACAAATGTTAAATTTTACTATTTATTAGTATTAACTTTTTGAACTTATTTTTAAACTGTGTTTTCGTTTTATGTGTAAGGCATTCTCCCGGTAAATTGTTGTATATTTTCGATGTTAAATATTGAAACGTTCTTTTGCCATAATAATTAGCACATTTATATTGCAATGTTATTACTTTACGCGGTCTACGCCTGTTCTTATTTATGGGCATATAGCTACTCAATGCGTTACATAAGATTGAATAATACTTATCACATGTCGCAAATGATATTTTAAATTGCTCGTGTATCGGTATTAAATTACACTCCTGGAAAAGCTGCTCATAATTATCCCTAAATTTAATTTTAGTTTTTGGGTTAGCCAATATTTTCATAAATCTAATTTGAAATTGCTTTAATTTATCTATATATGTTTTAAAAGTCCTTCCATATGCTACTAATCCATATTGCAACGTTGAATCAACTAGCGCATAATAAACAACATACAGTACGGCTTTTGATGTTACTTTCTTCAAAAAATGGAATTTACTTAATATACCTCTTAATTTGTTACACACCTGTTCTATATGGCTACCCCAGTTCATATTTCTATCTATTGTTACGCCTAGATATTTGAAATGTTTTACAAATTCTATAATTGCACATTTACAATTAAGCATATTTTCGTGTAAACATTGGTATGTGTGACCCACTATCTTATATTCTTTTGCGTTTCTAATATTATGCGGTGATGACAAATGCATTCCTTTAGTATTTGCTGTGTTAATAATAATTCCATTATCATGGGACCACTTAGTTATGTTGGTGAAATCAATTTGTATCTTTTTCTCTATTTCATCTTGATTTTGTCAGCATAAAGGATGCACATATCATCCGCATACATAAAAACAGCACAGTGTTCGATTACATTACATATACTGTTGACGTGCATTATATAGCCCACTGGTCCATATACGGATTCAGTAGGAACACCTGATTTTACATTTTCCTCTTTTCCAGATATATTTTTAATAACAGTCACTATTTTCCTATTTTGCAAATAATTACTTAGCCAATTGTTTATAGGACCTCGTATACCACATTCATCCATTGATTTCAACAAAAGATTATGTTCTAAAGTGTCAAAAGCTTTTTTTAAATCAATAAATATGCCTACTACATGTTTCCTTTTCATTTAATCTTTCATTTATATAGTCTGTAAAGTTAGTTATTTGCTAATGTAACTTGCATAAAATTTCATCGACATATCCATATCGACAAGGCCCTCGCACTAGCTGTTTATGGCTCATGCACTGTAACGATGAGACATTTATGAGAGATTTTCAAGGTTGTGTGCGTTTTGCTTAATCGTGTGCTCATATTATGCTGTTTGCGTGCGTAACGACGTGGCCCAATGTTTACGATTTGCTTAGTGTGCGTTACCTCGCCTCCCGCTAGAAGTGGCAGACTTTTTTGTTTGGAACTTTATGCGCATGGCGTCTCCTGTTAGTTGAATACTCTAAGGGAAATAAAGAGAAAAGAGAAAATAAATCGTAATATAAAAATAATATACCAAAAATAATACAATGTTTAAATATGAACGCATCTTTCAGCCTACCAATGAGGAACAATGAAGCTACTACGTTATTTAAAAAAAATAACTGCAGCCAATAGAATTTAAGTATTCATCTCACCGGTCAAAAACCTTTCCGTGATTGGTCGAGCAATTAAACAGGTGCTATGCGTCATCCGCCATAACGTTGGAATTTGTGAAAGTGAGCTTTGTTTGCTTTATCGAAATTCACCCAATTTCGTTTTATTTCATTGTAGAAGTGTGTTAAATGTGTTTTAAATAATGAGTGAGTGGTACAGAATGAAGAATGGTTTTAATAACAAGCATAATTCATCGGAATTATCAGTGGAAACTTCTTGTGAGATGTCGGAGTCATTCAACATATTTTCGGACAATTTGAGCCCCATACCGGGTTCAATAGTGCCTAGAAAGTTGGATTTCAG
The DNA here is from genome assembly GCA_033319125.1 of Parnassius glacialis. Classification (NCBI taxonomy): domain Eukaryota; kingdom Metazoa; phylum Arthropoda; class Insecta; order Lepidoptera; family Papilionidae; genus Parnassius; species Parnassius glacialis. Next base: position 2,598,861 of record JAVANC010000002.1, on the reverse strand, counting down.
TAGCATGGATGATGATGATGGTATACGGGATGCATCTCCAGCACCCGTATCTCACAGTCCCCCATATAAAAGAGTTAGGGCTTTGAGGTAAGTCCTGTTACTGTGTCATTAGTCTTACATAAAACACCACGATTTGATTACATGATTACGGCTGATATGAAATTTACTGTTGATGAAATGCATAAATAAAGTGGCAGTTTATTTGTTACTGTTTTGGTTGTTTAGATAACAATTTGGTTTTGATTATGCTTCAATTTTCTAGTTAATTATGTATTATTGCAATGTTTCAAAATCATTGGTGCTATTATTTCTGGAAATATTCGTAATTTGATTAGATTTTGCAATAATTCTTATTATTTAATTGGAACAATCTATAAATATATGGAACTTATTATGTGATATGGTGCTTCATTTATTCATTTTATTAGTTTGAAAATGAAGATTAATGATTGCACTGGTAGTAAGTCTGCCTTGTATGAGTTATTTGATGAAATTTGGGTTCTTTATTTTTTTGTGTTGGTTTGGTAAAATTTGAATATGAAATGATAAATTTAAACTTGAGTTTGATATTGAGTGTTAGTAGTATAAGTAGTAAGTAAGAGTATATCGCACCTTTAGAATTGAAGTGGCTTAATCCAAAATTCTTGTTTTTTGGTAGACACCAAAAATGTAATCGAAGAATTGGCCATTTGTTAGTTTTTCAATTATAAAGCCGCATCGCCACCAAAGTTTTGTTGTCAACACAACATTTGCCAACAAAACTTGTTTCGATTTTCGGCGGCAACATCAAAGGAATATGCTTGTTGTCAACATTTGTTCCCTTGGTGGAGACGCTTGTTGACAAAACGTGTTGGCAAATGTTGTGTTGACAACAAAACTTTGGTGGAGACTCGCCATAATACTTTAGGCTAAGTGTTTGATGTCACAATTTTTGTTATTAACTGTAGGGTAGGAATTGTTTTAATGATTGGATACTAAATCTCTAAGTATAACTAGTAAGAACCTTTGTTATTTAATTACTAAAAAGCAGATGTCACTTGATTTCTGAAAACAATTTAATATTATTGGCTTTCTTCACTTTGTGTCTATTTTTTTACTTAAGAATACAAATAAAATTTTAGCTATTTAAAAAATAGGCTATTAATTTCTGATGTTATATTTTTGATTGGTGACTTATTTTGGAATATACTGGTTTAATTATTGAAGACTTACTAAATTAAGGGAAAATGAAAATCAGAGTATGCTTTCATAATCCTGTATTTTGAAATTTTGCATTAATCATTATTAAACACTAGTCACAATCTTAAACAAAACACTCATGTACTGCTAGCAACATATATATCGGTCTTACTTATTAATTAGAAAATAAACAATCAGACTAGAGAAAATGCCTTAATAGATGCTTAAAATATTTAGTTCTGAGATCAGTCAGCTCACACATAGAATGTACCCAACTAGGTATAATTTACTATTACTTTTCTAATTGAAATTATAATATATTTGATTCACATCATATGGTTTAATGCAATAGTTGCTATACAATTAAAGTAAGTTTATAAAAATCAATAGTTTTAAATAATATCCAAATACTAAACCTTTGATAAAAGAATATAAATCCATAAAAAACACTTCTTACCAGTACAGTAGAAAATAACAATAAACCAAAAGTTAGTTAGTTACAATATCCTTTCGACTGCGGAGACTCTAACCGCCCTACTCCGTTGACTGCGGAGCTGTTTAATAAAAATGGAGGGCTGATTGGGCGCAGTCCATCTTAACGCAAATTTCTCGATTCTGGTATATCAAATACTATAACATGTATACATTTCTGAATTCTATATGAAATTTCCTACAAATGTGTAAATAAATTTAATAAAGTCCCAGAATTATGTTAGTTCTATGATAGCGGTTTGCTTCATACAAATTAAAAAAACATTTCACACTTACAAAATGAGATGAAATACAAAATGAGGTTACAAATAGGAAGGTTAGTTACCCAGGCGTTGTTTTAACATAATTAACCACACAATCAATCAAGATATGTACGAAATAATTGCAAACAACTTCGAAGTTAGCGCGCGTCAATTACATTGATGGCTGACTCAAAGGACAGACGAAATCAACACATGATATAGATATAAAATCCTACTAAAGTGTGTAAGCTGTGGGGTTTTTATTAGAGACCGACCGAAGATTCGGTTTCGGTTTCGGTTTCGGCAAAGTTTCGGCAAAATATCTAGTTTCGGTAAAAGTTTCGGTTTCGGCAAAAAACCTGCCGAACCTTCGGCGGCGCCGAACCTCAGTGTTCGTGAATTATCGTGCGTCGTTCGGATGAGTTCGTGATTCGTATATTATTCATAATTATACAGAAACAGAAACAGAATCTGTTTTATTCAATATAGATTTAAAATAATACTTATTGAAAGTCACTCTTTTGTTTAATTACCACTGGTTGGAAAAAAAACCTCTGTCCTTGGAAGAACCAGCAAGAAACTCAGCGGGACTTTTTTTTTTAAATAACAGCTTACGATCAGAGGCGTAGCCTGGACTAAGATAAACGTGCGTGAAGTTGCATCAGCGAGGCCTCTTTTCTTTCGTTCTATGGGTCTACCGAATAGATCTACCCTACCTAACATGCCTTGACATGACACACGAGGGCGACACTGAAAGTTTTTAGAACTGGCCACTTGTAAACGATATTATAAAAAAATAAATTCAAATTTTCAAAATGGAACTCTTTGCCAATATCATTGTGTATTAATTTGTCATTTGTTTACGATTTGGCTATGGAGTGTAGAGTAGAAGGAGGACCATCTCCTTATATGAAAAGTGTCCCTAAAAACGCGTCCAATAAGGGTGGCGCTGCAGTAGCATAGGATAAATTTAAAAAAAAGCGCCGAAATTAATTAGAATAGGATGGAGAAATAAACAAGAACCGACCAATCCGCTTGGTTTTGTACTACGTAAATAGTTGAGGTTTTGTATACTGGCATTTTACTAACTACTCTAGTCATAATTTTTTTTAAATATTTGAATGAGGGCATCCACGACTTTTTCTGCCACCAGGGCGGCGCCACTTTCGAGTGAGGTAAAATATTTGACAGATTTCATAGCGGGGACGATAATTTCTTAGGAAAATGTAATCTTTAAGGTTTCTTTCTGTGTTATTAGTTATATTTTATATTAATTACATTAGAAATGAATAAACCAAATTATAAACATAACTAAAAGACGACTTTAAAAAAAAAGTTATAATGTGCATAAAATTAAAAATTAAACCACTGACGCATCGTGTTATATATTATTATAATACTCTAGACAATGATAAACTATTATTTAAAACTAATTTCTCAATTAACTGACACTGTGTAACAAAAAACTTTACCTCAGTCGCTAGTGGCGACATCTGGTGAGTGGAAGATTATTAGCCCTCATTCAGCTGACTTCACTCCGTCTACAACAGCTATATTCATATCGTAGTTTTTCAGACGCCAGCGCTATTGTGGTAGGTTTTGGAACCTCTATTTTCAGTAAATAGTGGGACACTTTTTCAACTTTCGCACCTTATAAGATGGTTCTCCTTCTACTCTACACTCCATAGATTTGGCGCCAAATTGAAAATTGTCTGTGTCACGTCAACATGAATTTAACGAGAGAAAATTTTCGTACACTGATTTTTTATGAATTTCGATGTTATTTAAGTCAACAAGAAAGATATGATTGACTTCAGTTGGTCTTTCACGATGCAGTCCCATCTCGTGCCACTGTTTATAACTGGTTTAATGAGTTTAACCGTGGTCACACTAATCTCACCGATGATCTGCGTGAGGGACGACCATTGATTTAGTCTTGTATAACTCAATGGGGACGGCCTTCTACGGCGACCACTGAAGATAACATCAGTGTTGTGCGGCATGTGATAGAGACTGACAAAAAGTGACTTTTCAGCAGATTCGGACAAGATAAGGCATCGGTATGAGTCAAATCCACAAAATACTCCATGAATATTTAGCAGTCATGAAGCTTTGTGCCCGGTGGATACCTCATAACTTGATAGAGGCCCAAAAACTCCGTCGTGTTGATTGGTGTCGTGAAATGATTAAAACATTTAATGGAGGTGACTCAAATGCTGTGTTTTATACGTGGTAGAGCCATGCTGCAGCGATATTATGGTTGTAGCACGAATGGGTCGGCTCGACCGGGGAAGGACCACGTTCTCACAGAATACCAGCGTAAAATAGCTGCTTAACGCTGCTGTGTTTCGTATGGTGAGTGTAGAGAATCGGAGACCCTTTTTACTGGAAACGAGGCATTCCATCTTAGTCCGCACGGGTGACAACGCATCTGCATTTTGATTCGTAATACAAGATAGATGTAGATGTCCATGGGCCACAGCAACCACTTACCATCAGGTGGACTGTGTGCTAGTTTGTCACCCTTACCCTATAAAAAAATATACTTACAAGTGACGAAAGCTGGTTTTATTGTTATGATCCTGAAACTAAGAGACAGTCTGCTGTCTGTGTGTTTCCTACCGAGGAGTTGCCAACTAAAGTAAAGAGAAGTCGAAGCGTGGAGAAAAAAGATGGTGGCCTCGTTCTTCGGAAGGATAGGTCATTACGCAACAATGGTTTTAGCGAATTGAAAAACAGTTACTGCAGACAGCTACACTAACAATTGTTTGCTATTTGTCTTGGAAAAAGTTCGGGAGAAACGACCTCGCAGTAGGATCCTCCTTCACTACGACAACACCTCGTCGCACAATGCCAAGCAAACAATTGACTACTTGGCAACGTCAGGCGTGGAATTACTGGGTCACCTGCCCTATACCACCTACCTCGCACTTTGCGATTTTTATTTATTTCCGAAAATAAAAGAAAACTTCTTAAAAAAGATGTATATGGACACTATTTTGAAAAGATATAATAAGAGTAATAACTTGCTAGTTTGTTCAGTTTTTGATTTTTTAAGAACTTTAAGTGTTACCCTCGTACCTGCTCGTCGTTCCAAGGATCTTACTCATTAGATCTTACCAAATATGGTTTGACATGACATATCTACTCATATCTATTAATTCCTGACAAGTTTCGTATTCCGTCAAAGTAACAGTAGCGGTCTTTGAAGGTAATTACAACGGCCTCGCAGTCGCATTTAAGGGGGGCTTCTTGCGAGGCCCCAAACAAACACACTTTCACTTTTTCAAGGGTAAAAGAGATCAAGTTAATTAGCCATCTATGGTAAAGTCTGGGGGCATCGCATTTTAGGGAGTCTCGCGAGGCCCCTTTAAGTGCGAGGCCGTGGGCGAGGGCCCACTTTGCCCACACGTAGCTAGCTACGCCACTCTTACTATCATATATGTAACACAATTAACAACAAAAAAGAAATTAGAAATAGCTTGGTTGTGATCACCATAGGGGGTTATTATCATCCATAAATTTCTTGATATTATAACAACACTTTTTATACAAACTTAGTTTATTAAAGTTTTTGAACTTTGAGCAGGATTTGTATATTTTCAGGAATTTTGTTAAGGTGTGTGTATTGTGTGTGAGTGAGTTATATTAAGTAAATGCTCTCATTGAATAATATTAACAATATTGTGAACACAATAAAATATGTTCTCAATTAGCGAGCAACTTTTTATGGGTGTAAGTGTTGATGTTTTTTACAAAATTGAATTAAAAATGTATTTCTTAACGTTAATTTGTTGATTTTTACTTGAAAATAAATAAACATATTGCTGCATGACTATTACAGTTACTGTTTTTCATTACCATGCATTTATCTATCAGTACATGTATAAAAAATATTGCAGATTCCAAAATACAATAAAAAAATGAACATGTCTAAATAAGGTTCGGTTTCGGTTTCGGTTTCGGCCGAAACTGACACCCAGACCGAAGGTTCGTTTTCGGTTTCGGTTTCGGTTGAAAATCCTGTTTCGGTCGGACACTAGTTTTTATGCTATCCTTTTTTATCCTGTATACATCGACATATGGAAGAATGAGTTAGAAATAGTGCTTAATGCTTTATTTCGTCATTAAAAAAGCGAGTAAAAAATGTCTAACACTTGGACACCCGCAGTCAACGGAGATATTTTCGTGTCCAAGTGTTAGACATCTGCAGTTGAGAGGATATTTGAATAACTAGCCATAAAATGTTTATAAAAATATCTTAGAAATATTTAACAAAGTAAAAAAAAACACCTTTATAAAATGAAATCAGTAGAAAATAACATAAATTGATCCAACATTAAATGAGATCAAAATAGACGATAAATAGTCATTAATTATAAAACCGACTCATAAAACCAGGCATATGTACTAGGAATTGCTTTAGATCTTATAAGATAACTCAAATCTTTCTTTTTATTTCCTGCAAGCTTTATTTTGTTACTATAAGCCTTCGATAGTGGAATTTCACATGCTTCTTTCATTTTATTTCTTTTATTGTGCATATTTACTTTCTTAAAATCTTTATCGGCGTATGTATTTCTATAGTAAAATACTGTTCTCTGACCCACTTTTGAGTCTATATAAAAATTATAATCTATATCTATCTCTATAACTCTAAATGGAGTGCCTGTTTTTCTAGCACCTCTTAGTAAAGGCACATATTGTTGGGGTATGTAAATGGGACCAGATCTTAGGTTTCTCTTTTTCTATTAGACTATATGCATTGTCCCCATTGTTCTGTGTATGTCCCTTAATCAAATATTTATGCGTTATTGATTGAATTTTGTTAAAATGGGCTCCTGCATACGAGTATAAACTGGCAATATATTTATTTTTGTTTTGATCATTACAATTATCTGAATAAAATATTACATTTAAAGTTTTGTCAGCATTATTTTCACTAATATCAAAAATAATCAAAAACGCAGGAACCTATTTAATTCGTCCCTTTATCACCCTGTGTTTTGTTCCAAAAGTAGCAATTCACTTCACACAAAACTTCTTTATTTACACCTAATTTACTATCACTTTACTGTTTATTGGTATCTTTTGATTTAGTAGCTAATTCAAATATGGTAAAATTATAACAATTAAGTCTTGTTCTATTATAAAAAGATGAAACATCTCCTTTAGGACAAGTCATTGGAGCTTCTAGATCTTAAACAGCACAAATATTAGTTTCGTTAACATTACAACAATGACTTATTTTTTCCTCTCTACACAGATTTTTCTTTAATATGCTTCTCATATTTTTCTTGCATACCTAACTTTTCATCTGCTGATGTTAATTCATATCTTGTACATTTGGTCACACAAATCTATTTTGGGCTTGAAAAAGGTAATATTAAATTCAGTTGTAAACGTTAAGTAAAAACCCATCTGTGAGATTTGTTTTCCTTGGTTTGATTAGTATTAAAGTCCCTACATAGTTCTTTTATACTCTTGCTGCCATCAATATATTCTCTTGTAGTAGAAGTTCTTAGATAATGGGACTCTATCCACAGTATACTATTAATATGGTCTTCAATATCTTGTACCAAGACTTGGGTCAATTGGTGCTCAGCTTCTGTATCGTCCTCTAAGATCTTCTTTTTCAAAGCCATTGGAATTCGTTTTCAGTTTCACAGGTCTTTTTTTCTTTCGATTAAATCTAGTGTGTTGATAAAAAAAAAATTACGTATGTGAATTCTTTGGCTATCAACAGTAAAATAAAAGGCTGTGTTTGGTTTACGAGTTGTGTGCTTATATTTGGGTTTCACCTCTATCATGCACGCCTTGAAAAAAAGATTGCTTTAAGTTCAAATTTTGCATCTCTTCTATTATTAATTTTTGAAAATAATTTTAAAATTGTTTTCATGCTATTATTAAAAGATTGAACTTACAATTCTTTCATTTTATCAAAAAAAAAAAACATCTGATCCATATCACTTTTATGAATATTTGTGACTTATTTATATTTTATTACTTAACTACTTATGTTAAAATATGATGAAATTTGCCATAAAATGCCAAGTAATATTCAGAATATAAATGTAATGTTAAAAGTAATAAATATTCCAAGTTTCAATTTCTATCTGTAGTTAATTGAACAAAACCATTGTAAAATGTTTGTCAACTTTATTATGACATAATATGCTAATATATATACCCTTTTGAAATACCACAATATTCTTCTTCATAATCATCAACATCATATTTACAGGCTATCAAAGTCAAAAGAACATAAGCATACCCCATAGATTGCTCTTAAGAAGGATTTTCGCCATAGAAACTGCTTGGCAGCCTGATTGCAGCCAGTTAAGGTGCTGCTGCCCATCTCCTGTTTCAGTTTCCCTCTGTCTCTTCTTACCATGTGATGATATGCCCCAGTGGATACTCTTACCCCATCACTACACAGCAACCACAATATTATGAAATAAAAAAAATAATTACCTTTAAATATTTAAATTTTTAATGAAGCATTTTCATGGGATGACAGCACAATGAGGGCTAGTTTATGAAATGATTCATAATCATAAGTTTTACATACATTCCTTTCAAGGACTTCCCATAAAAAATCATGTTACAACTTGTTCCAAATTTGTGAACATGTATCAACATGTCACAGCAGACATTTCTCATGCTTTGCTTAAATTTGTCTTACAACATTTGTCCAATCATTGTGAGTTTTCTGACTGGTTTGTTTTTATGCGTTTTGGAAGTAATTTGTCTGTAATATGTTTTTGGCAATTAAAAAAAAACTAAACTGTGCTTACAATAGGTTTTTAAAGTATATAAAGTTTACTTAGATAGTTTAGTCAATGTAAGTACATGTAATTGTAAAATAAACTTGCACTTGAGTCATGGAGTTATAATAATTATTACTTATTGATTATTGATAATATTTTATTGATAAATTTATTGTTAAATAAAACTAGTTTTTGCCCCCTAGCAGTGGAAACTAGTATTTAGTGGTCCCCTGTGACCATGGGTGCTGTAAAGTTTTAACAGTGGTAGAGCCACGAGGCAGCTTTTGCTGTCGCACGGATGGGCCGGCTCGAACCGGGGTGGTACCACGACCTCACAGAAAACCAGCGTGAAGTAGAGGCTTACCTCTGCGTTTCGCTTGGTGAGTGCAGGTGGCCGGAGGCCCTTTTTACTGGAAATGAGGCATTCCATCTTAGTCCTTACGGGTGACAACGCATCTACATTTTAATTTGTAATAGAGGATAGATGTAGATGTCTATGGGCCGCAGCAGCCATTTACCATCAGGTGGACTGTGTGCTTGTTTGTCACCCTTATCATATAAAAAAAATTAGTTTTAGGATATGCTGGTGGCTCTTGACCATGCTTTTTGTCAATCTGTGGGAGAGACCTATGTTCAGCAGTGGACTGATGATGATGATGATGATTATGGAAGGCAATAGATATTTGTTATTGTTTTATAAATGCTGTCTTAGTTGATGAAATGGGAAAAAAATGCACCTGCGTGAGGTTATTGGATATTTTTTTTTAATTTAATTTTGGTGAACCCACTATATCCCAAGATATGAATAAAATGCAGTAAAAATTAATAAAAATATTGTAACTGCAAAAAATGTCAGACAAAGATAACAGATTATACTAATACATATGGCATATTATGTTTTTTGTAAATTAAACATCATTTGTAAAATTATATGTAAGTACATGGTATTAACATCCACTCTCAATAGCAACTGTATTTATACTAATAAAATAATATTGCTGTTTTCCAAAAACACATTAAATTATTAAGTCTTTCTGTTTTCTATATTTCTCTACAATTATCAATGGCCTACTAGACACCAATACATAGAATAATAATTTCTATTCTCTCTCTCTCTAATGGCTTGGTAAAAAAAATGATGCGAAGTGTGCAAACATGCATAGCAGCGTGGTGGACTTTATTGTCTAAAAATGTCCAGCTGTGGGATAACCTTACTTTAGGTAGTCCATTATAATTTAGTCCCATGTTGGTCTGGGACTTATAGATCCCATGTTTATATGGGACTTATGGCAAAATAGAATGTGCCAACTGAGTTAATAGCCTAGCTTGTCGTAAATGGCGACTAATGGTATATTAGGTTTGTAATTGTGTATGTGATACCACTTGTTCCTTCTTTCACAGTTTGCTCTGTTTTTTTTTGATAAACATGGTAAGTGTGGGCACAGAGTACATTATATATTACAGACATAGAGAAAACAGCTGATATTTCAGAGTGGCGCTATCTGCTTCTAATTGCAGGAACTAAAAATTTGCCATACATATGTATAATGTGAACCTATAGGAGTATATAGGTTTATTGAGACCGAACTAAGAGAACTGAATTTCCGCCATATTGTGACGCGCTAGCGGGAAAAATACGATTTGTTATTTTAAATTAATATTTCCCATTTACACGTCACAATATGGCGGAAATTCAGTCCAATTCTTAGTTTGGCCGCATTATACATTATTTTGTGTACTGTTTACGTAGGTACTAGCAATATATTAGAAAATATCATAGAGATACGACTGGAAATATATGTACTTACAGAAAATATTTATGAGGGATATATTACACAAAAAAAAAAATAAAAAAATAATATGATTAATTTTTATTTTCCCCTTTTCTTAAAATATTCATAACATTATTTTTGTATTGCGTCCTCTTCATCATAATCCAATCCCTTCAACAATTTATTAACATCACGACACCAGTTGAAAATGAAGAACTTCGAACTCAAATCAAAGATATAGTTTGATAGTTCGCACTTATGGTTTTCACATTTAATGAAATCCATATTAATGGTTATACATAAAACTGTTTTTATATATTGCCTTATATTTTTCAAGATGAAGATTGATGTTTGACAGTTGACGTACGTACAGAAGTCGTTGTGATACCAGACTAATTTATTTTTTGTCAAAAGTGCCATCTAGATTTAATTGTAGTAACTAAAATTCATTAGGTTTTTTTGTATTGGACAAGAATATTACTAAGTGTTAATACGGTGAGTATACGTCACGCCTGTAACCAGAGCAATTACTACACCAGTAGACAGAGACCAAAGAGCAGTGACCCGCTCTTTGGACTCTGTCTACTGGTGTAGTAATTGCTCTGGTTACAGGCGTGACGTATACTATGTATGGTTATTATTTAGACTTTACTTTTTACTTTACAGCCTAAGGTCCACTGCTGAATATAGGCCTCCCCCGTAAGTTGATGGGGAGGTTCTCATGAGCATATTTGCCATAGTTGTCACGCTTGGCAAGCAGGTTGGCAACCGAAATTTATTATTTTAGTTCTTATTAGGAAGAGGCTGCTGCCCATCTCCTGATTCGTTTCCTTCTGTCGCCTCTTACGACACCCACGGGATGATATGGGGTAGTGGATATTGTTACATCGCCACTGCATGGTAAATTATTTAGATACTTAGATGATTTTCCTTTAGCCACGGACACAGCCCATATTGTTACGAATTCTAACAAAAATACATGTCATTAAGTAATTATTATAACTGATATGTGAGATTAAAAATATTTTTTATAATGAACTACCATAAGTGGCCACTTTCGTATTAAATATATTGTGAATAATATGTACTTGTTTTGTGCGTACTCCCTTCATCGCTGCATGCATATTTTGTCCAGCACAATGCACGAAGTAAGCATACAACATTCGGTGGATAAAATGTTACTTTATTTGAACTGTTTTTGCTTATTATCAGAAAACAGGAAATAAAAGACATAAATAAAAAAGTAGTAGCGGATTATGTTTTTTCTCGATTAGTATAAATCATAGAATAGAATAGAATAGAATAATTTTTTATTCAATATAGATCACATGTGTAATACTTATTGAAAGTCATTTTTTACTTTACCACTGGTTCGAAAAAAAAACCTCTGTCCTGGGAAGAACCAGCAAGAAACCCAGCGGGACTTAAAAATATATATATAACACCAACAACATTTTAAAAATATATATATAAGAATAAGAATTTAATTGAGTATTTCATGTCAGGGATAGAAAAAATCATGATTTTTTAATTTTAATCAAATCATGTTGATTTTTTTATAAAAATCATAATTTTATTGTTCTTTTTTTGAATTATTTGTTTTTTTTTTGTATATTTGGAAATTCATGAGTTGGTAACACTTTTTGACATAACAGGATTAAAAGTTTATGATTACATATGTATGAGACTGATTAAGAGTAAAATAATTATACTGTATTAATTACAGTTCATACCTTAACGGTGAATTTCAAAAAGAATTTTTGGTTGATGTTACTAAGTTTATGAGACTGACAAACCTCATCGCTACGTCTTTGTTGATTTTCCAAAGTTTATGAGATTATTTTAAGCCAGTTTTATTTCATTTTCTGCATATTACATTAATTTATACATGTTGATTTAAATCAATGATTTTTTTTTAACAAAATCAAGCAATTTAATCATGATTTAAATCAGCCAACACTGTTTCATGTATGTGCAATGTGCATATTTTTCTCAATGCATATTAACTAGCAAACTATTGCAAGAAGTATCAATAAATTCGAACATCAAAATCGTGTCTAAAATACGATATGTTTGTGCAACCTGGCCTTAATGCTAATAATTTCACCTAAATTTATATAAACAAAAAATTAACATAATACATTACAATTTATTAATATCAACATGTGAAATTCGGTTAAAATCAGTTGAACTACAGTTATCTACACAAAAGGACAAACATATGATCAGTAGGCACAGCTGACATCTGCCAAATATAAAAAAAAACCACCCACACAAAAAAAAAAATCTGACCTCGTAAGCACCTTTTGCGTGACGCGTTAGAACTTTATACCTTACGTAGATTTTTTAAAGACTAATTTCCATAGAAGGAACTGCCAAAGTGTAGAAGTCTTCTCAAGACTCAATATTTATTCTGTTTTAGTTATTTGCTCTCTTAGTAATAAAGTCTATATTATGTTAATTTATTATTTATAAACGAAAAGACACATGTGCCTACCTTTTACAATTGTAACAACTAATGCATAAGGTGTATATATTTATATTGTATGATATGTCATTGTGTACATAACCAAAGACGATTTTCTAAAGATTGTGCGCGTCCCAGGTGTTCTGAAAAGAACTTGTGCGCGTGTTGTTTTATCGTCCATGCAACAAGTTTGTGTGTGTGGGGTATTTTAAAAATATAGGGGTGTTGTACAAAGGTTCTGCGACGGTTAAAGATTTCGCCGAAGAAATGCGTTTTTATAGAAACGAATATACTACGCAGAAGACGAAATGCGTTGATTATTGCGCAGTATTAAATATTGTTGATGACTTTTGAATTAATTGCGCGTTTTAATGCGCCGCCGGTCATTTCTTGGTATTCAATGGAAAAAAACACAAATAACGAAAACATTCGCACGACTTAACAAGTTTTATAGTAATCGCATTACATATAAGAACTCATACGGGACAAATTAAGGATTTTTTTATAGTATTACGGTTACAAGAGAACACACAGTCCACCTGATGTATCCTCGATCAAAATGCATGTGGATTAAGATGGAATGCCTCGCCTCCTGTAAAAAGGATCTCCGGTTTTCTACACTAACCATTCGAAACAGCAGCGTTAAGCTGCTATTTTACGCTGGTATTTTGTGAGGGAGTGGTCCTTCCCCGGTGACTAACGAATACACACTCCCGCCTGATTGGATGCTGGGACCCAGTCATCTACGAAACGCAGCAGCATTAATTTGCTATTTTACGCTGGTATTCTGTGAGAAAGTGGTCCTCCACCGTCGAGCTGAGCATTCGTGCTGCAACACTTGAAAAAACTTGTTCTTTATTTATGTACTAGCTGGTACTCGACGCGTTGCTACTGCCGAAGGAATAATTGTGGAATTGGAGTTATATTATTTAGGAATGATAATACATTCATTGAAATTGAATGATATACCTATGACTTTCAAATATATTTGTCGGTACGATACGCGCGCCACCTTGTGTAAGTTAATTGTACTATACATTCTTAAAACTTTAACCTTCACGCAAATGCAAGCCATAAGTTGACCGTTTAAAAAAAAGTAAAAAAAAAAACAACTCTAATGTCACTAGAACACGTGCATATCTATTTTTTTTAGTTATCGTGTTTGTATAATATGTATTATGTTCTTTACAGGCTGTTCGACAGTCCTCACACGCCCAAGACCTTGCTGGAAAAGTGCTCTACTCCATCGCACCCTCCGCCGAGGTCGAGACTTTTCCCGCCAAAAGTCACTGTCAATGCGCCCACAGGTGAGTTCTGCTTATTCAAGACTAATTGTGTGAAAATGCGTTTTCATTCATATGTATGACAGAAAACACAGCAATTTCTGCAAAACACGCCCTATAGTTAAAAAGTAATTAAAAAACCCGACTGCATGAAAAAAAAAAATGTCAGGCGTAGGTCTGTACGTCAGTTTGTGAAACTAAGAAGTATTTTTATTAGAAATTATCTTTATCAACTTATTAATTAATATAATAATAAAATTTGATTTATTGCGCTGTTTTACGTGAAACAGAATAATTATTATCTATATAATACAAAAAAAAAATTATAAATATATATCAATTTTATAAGATTTAAGCAATTGGTTTTTCAACATTACTTTCAACAGTTTTGTATATCTAAGCGCGACGGTCACGCAAGTTCACTGCTTTTTGCCCATCCCAAAAGTGCCCTACGTGCCTAAAGAAGTTTCCACTTCCAAATATTTACTGAAAAGAAAAAAAATACTCTGGGTGGGAGTCACTCCCACAATGAAGACGAATCTAAGGACACCTCATATGTAGACATCCATTAAGACGATTAGGCTACAGAGGGTGCCAAAGAAATAGACATACATACATACATACATACATATTCTCGACAAACATTACCCTCCTGTGGTAGGGGGGTAAAAACAACACGGTCGACTAAATTTAAGAAGTAAAGAAAGACGCGGTCCTCCTTTGACGGTTGTTACGGAATTAAATGTGCTAGCAGTGAATATTGCAATTTGAACCTCCCGACCGAATTTCCGTCACGTCTGTCACGGTTGCAGGATTATGAAGTCCCTACATTTATCTCGGCTTAACGCCGATCAGCTGTTTTAACGGCTATTCACAAGCGATCGGAAATCGACTCCTTCGAAAGACCGTCGCGACGGCTGTTCACTTGCATTCGACGGTCGATTCCCCAAAACGGCCGTCGCGACGGCTGTTCACATTCGTTCGGCAGTCGACTTATCGTTCATCACTCGACTATTATACAATGCCGTTCGGCCGTCTTCTGCGCCGTTCGGCTGCCGTCGGAAGCTTAAACAAGTCGACGTGGGCGTTCGGCTACTTTCAGCGCCGTACGGATGCGACCGACGGCGACGCTTCGTCCAAGTCGAGCCGATGAGAATGGAATTAGCAACACCCGTATTTCGTAAATATAAAGGTTTTTCTAACCGGCTGAAGCCGATTCCGCGTCGATAAATGTGGGGACTCCTTTATAGTGACCGCCTGTGTGCGCACTAGTGCACTCTCTATTCACTCACTCTCATAGTCCTATGGGACGATAACTGACACGACCGAAAATTGTTCAGACACGCAGGATCAACGGCTTTACGTGCTCTCTGAGGCACTTGGGTGAAACACCGTCATCTTCCGAACTCCTTTCTGGCTGCTACTGAGAATTTTCTAACATAAACTGATTTTGGTCCGACCCGGGATTTGAACCCGAGACCTCAAATCAGTAGCCGTATTTATGACCACTAGACCAACAAGGCAGTCAAGGTTGATCTGGAGCGTTTTAAATGAACACGTTTCAGTGAGAAAGATAGTTTCGTTAGTGCAGGCTTCATTTCTGAGAATTAGAAATATTTATATTTTTCATTTAATAAGTAAAGGTGACAAATAAACACCTAGCGTAGCTAGTAATAAAACTGGTGCTAAATCTTTTAATATGCCCTTTATGAAAAGAAAAAATCGTTTGTGCTGAACAGTTAACTGGGCATCAAGTAATCTAAGTGAAAGTTGTCCTAGATTACGCCTTGTTAGCATTTAGTCCGCGTATTTCTAGCAGATTTCAAAAAAAAGTAGGAGAATTTCAACTCAAGTGTATGTTCTATTATTTTTGTATATATTTCACTCGTGATGGACTAATATTAATAATTCTTTATTTATTAAATGGAAACCTTTATAAATACTACATATAAATTTGATGAAGGTTTGACCAATAGCTTCTTGACTTATTCTTAATAATTTATATTGAAGTCGGTTGTACAAGATTATTTTTGTTACTGTTATCAACAATTATTTTTCAAAGATAACTACCTAGAATGGCTAAAACATAACACTGTATAAAGGATTATGTTAACCGAATTTAAGAAAGTAGAAGGTTTTAAATTCAACAACCCAAAAATCTGAATGCATGTAGACCAACATTGTCACCATGATAAACTGTTTACTGTCGCTTCTATTGATTGTGAAGATACATGGGTATAATTCTGTTCAGGTGTACCATCGGGTTCCAGTCATCACCTTCATCCACCATCCGGTGATGATGACAGCGCGATAGGCAGCTTACCACCTGATGAGTTGGACGATTCGCGAGCCCGACGACCTCTCGCCAACATCAATCCGTTTACACCAGATGGTAAGTAAAACCTTTATATAAAACTGGCCTTTTATTATAGTTTAGATTGGCAATCTTTTAATTGTTTTTATTTTTATACAGGGCAAGCAATAAATAAGAAGAAAAGAGCTTTGTCAAAAACACCAACAATATGGGGGGAGCCATCACCTGAGCATCCAGCTAAACGACTAAGGGTTTGTTTTTATTTCTAACTATCGATTTTTTATGGAATTATAATTACAAATAAGCACTCAGTCTACCTAGGGAAACTACGACACATCTCGTTAGACATACCTCAAAACCTGAAAACGAAATTCTACAACCAGTGCGTGTTGCCAGTGATGACTTACGGATCTGAGATGTGGTCCTTCACTGCTGGCCGTATGAGGAAGCTCAAGGTCGCTCAACGAGCTATGGAGAGGGCTATGTTCGGGGAATCTCTGCGTGATAAACTTAGAAATGAGGATATCAGCAGTAGAATCAGAGTAATCGACATAGCCCAATAGATTAGTAAGCTGAAGTGGCAGTGGGCCGGCCATATAGCTCGAAGAACCGACAACCGATGGGGAAAAAAGGTTCTCGAGTGGCAGCCTCGTACCGGTAGGCAAAGTGTAGGGCGACCCCCCACTAGATGGAGTGACGACCTGGTAAGACATGCAGGAAGTCGATGGATGCAGGTGGCTCAGGACTGTGCTTTGTGGCATTCGTTGGAGGAGGCCTATGTTCAGCAGTGGACTTGTGAACGGCTGTAATGATGATAATGACTCAGTCCACCTAAAGCTAAGTGGATACTGTGGTCTATAGACATCTACATCTATCCTTAGTTAAGAATCAAAATGCAGATTTTTTGTCACCCCTGAGGACTAAGAAGAATGCTTCTTTTCCAGTAAAAAGTCTCCGGTTCTCTATATTAACAATACAAAATGCAGTATCATTAAGCTGCTATTACACACTGTTATTCAGTACACAGTAGCATTAAACTGCTGTCTCATATTGGTATATACGCTTTGAGCATGGTCCTTTCTCAGTTGAACAGCATTTCTACATAAATTATAATATAGCTGTTGCAGCTATATTATACGAGGTACTTATAATACCAAGGAAAACATGAATGAATGGGAATAAGGTAATCACCACCATGCTGGTTGTATTACAATTCATATAAAAAATTGTACAAAATTATTGTAGTTTATATGTTTAAAAAAAAATAATTCTGTTGGGTTTATTGCTGGTTCTTCCCAGGATAGAGATATTTTCGAAGTGGTAAAAAAATAACTCAACATGTACTATATTATTTAGAAAGGTGTTCTATTCTATTCAGTCTTGTTTAATTTACCATGTATCTGTGGGTCCGGTTGGCAGGAGTCGAACATCTCGCGGTACAACGTGGAGTTCCTGGAGCTAGACGTGGTGGGGCGAGGCGAGTTCGGTCGGGTGACGCGGTGCGTGAACAAGCTGGACGGATGCGTGTACGCGCTGAAGCGCTCGCTGCGGCCCGTCGCCGGCTCGGCGGCCGAGCGCGCCGCGCTCACCGAGGTGTACGCGCACGCGGCGCTCGGCAAGCACCCGCACGTCGTACGGTGAGCTCGCACACGCACGCACACATGCACACGTGCGCGCGGGCTCACACACAGATACCGTGCATGTAGAGCACGCACGCACACACGCACAAAACATACACGAACGCTCGCACGCGCACACTTACACATTGCACCACTCTTTCGCTCATACGCACACATTTTTATATACACAATGTTTCACTCACCGACATGGTCTTGCTCATACACTGCTTCACTCACTAACACTCATGACCGCAAACTAGCACACTTGCGCACATTTCCCTCATTCACTCACACACATTTCCTCCTTTACTCACACACATTTCTGTTTTCATTGCTCAGTGGGTTGACTCAACCAGAGATTATCCACACTCTTACATTACACGAGCTTGAAATAGCAGCTTAATGCTGTTGTGTTACCATCACCTTAGTCCTTATGTACACTTAACCTATCCACATTTTGATCAATTCAATAGCCTACACAGTATTCATTTAACATCAGGTGGTGCTATGTGTTTATTTTACTGTACCCATCACAAGTCCACTGCTGAACATAGATTGCCCCAAAGTATGGGCCTGCATCCATCTACTGCCTGCATGTTTCATATTCAAACCTATATAATAAAACATAATTATATTAAAGCTTTCCTGTTTGCTCGATCACAGATATTACTCAGCGTGGGCGGAAGACGACCATATGATCATCCAGAACGAGTACTGCGACGGTGGTTCCTTGCAGCAGATGATGGAGAGTGGACCACTACCGGAGAACGAGTTGCTTTTGGTGCTTGCACATATAGCCGATGGTTTAGCGTGAGTATCGACATGGATATTATTGCGCCATTTTTTTAAATTACAAATCTTCCAGCAAGCTGATACGACATAATTTTAAAGTATTAAAGATGTTAAAAGAAAAATGCGGGAAAAAACACAGATATTCGTAAGGAAACAAAGATTATGTATATATAAAACATGTATTTTAGAGTGTAGTGGCGGTGTAAGAATATCCGCTTCCCCATATCATCACGTGGGTGTCATAAGAGGCGACAGAGGGAATCAAATCAGGAGATGGGCAACAGTGTCTTCTTAATAACGTTTAAAATTAAAAAATAAATACGGTTGCCAGGCATGGCAATTATGTCAAATATGAGGCAATATATTTATATTTGGGAGGTTTATGTTCAGCAGCGGACTTTTATAGTCTGTAATAGATGGATGTATGAAAGCACTGTACAAAGACAAGATCGAGATAATAGAGAAGATTGCATACTGTGATTTATCTCATTGTCTTGTTGGCTAAATTTTATAAATGTATGTGTTTGTCTGTTTTATTGTCGCTTTTTCGTTATTATCGAGTTTTAAATCACGATTTAAAAGAAGTTTTCATTTAAAAAAAAAATTAAGAAAATGAAAAAAACCCCTGACACAAAAAGAGCTTCAAATGGCTGAAAAGATTTTCTTGAATCATAGCTAAGAACACTCGATCAAGTCACCTTTTAAACTAAATAAAACTAAATCTTGATCGGTTCATTTGTTCCGGAGCTACGATGGCACTGTCATACACAGATTCACACGTTGAACGTATAACACCCCTTTTTTTGGTTAGAGGTTGAAAACGTATTAGTAGATTGCTGTGCAAGTTGTAACTTGTTATATCAATGTATTAGTGCCCGTCTCCAGCAGTATATATAGGTGTTTGAATTATACACATGTATGTGATGATGAGGTGGCGTGCGCAGGTACATCCACGCGCTGCAGCTGGTGCACATGGACGTGAAGCCGGGCAACATCTTCGTGTGCCGCGGCGAGGGCGCCGCCAACGACTCGGACGACGGCTACGAGGACGACGACTCGCCGCCGCGCCACCACCACTCCCACCAGTACAAGATTGGTGAGCGCCGCACCCAACGCACCCAACGCTGCCCACACCACCACTAACCCACTCCCGTTACTGACGCGGTTGTGCACCAATAGCACCATTCCCAACACATATTGCCGGACTTCATATGTGTTTTTCATCATTAGGATTATTTTGCAATGACCGGCCAAATTTGCTGAGAAAGTTCACAATAAATAATATACACAAATAGTGAAGTAAAATTAATTAAAAAAAATCTCAAACATTCTGTTCCTTTCTAGGGTTCCGCAGTTGAAATGTAACCATCGGAACCCTATTACTAAGCCTCCGCTGTCCGTCCGTCCATTCGTCTGTGAGTCTGTCTGTCAGGCAGGCATCTCATGGTCCGTATTAGGTAGGCAGTTGAAATTTTCACAGAATGTGTATTTTCTGTTGCCACTATAACAACAAATAGTAATAATAATAAAAATACATAAAAATTAAAGGAGGCTCCTACTAGAAACGTGTTTCGCAATGGTACGGAACCCTTTTTGCGCGAGTCCGACTCTCACTTAACCAGTGTTTTTTATCTTTTAAATCCAAAATGCATGGTAATGCATTATATATATTTAATATCTAACCATCTGAGCTATTATGACTCTTCTTTTCTTCTTTTTTTTTCTTTTGAACCAGTAATCCCTAAGATTTAATTTATTATGTGATAAGCCACGACACCTGCAGACTTACTCTTGCATCCAATATCAATTTAGATCCAATGTCAATTTCAATCCAATGTAATTTCAAATTTGATAGATTACCGTACTCTTGAAAACAATTTTAGTAACATTGGATTGAATTCGGAATTTTTTTCGTAACACATGAAGTTAGCTGCGTTACTCTCAGCAGTAAGCATGTTTTATTTATCGTAAAACCGGTGAAGCCATTATAAATCCTTCTTAACTTTCTTCAATGAGCGTTTAAGTATTAAGAAAACATAAAAAAATGTATTTCGACTTTTCACGCGGTTCTTGTAAAAACAGCTTCATTGATGGAGTTCGTAAAACTTTGAATGTTTTTATAGCCTGTAAAGTGTGTGTGCCTTTACCCTTTTTTGTTAGACATGAAAAATATTTCTTAATAAATATTCAATTTCAATAATAGTTTTCTTGATTTCAAATATGTTTTTATGTTTTTAAGTAGAAAAGTTTTTAAGTATGTTTTTAAGTTGTTAGTTAATATATATTATTTTAGTATTAGGTTATTTATATTATATGCAGCTATTATATGTATTATTTTTATTTATGGTATTATTTTATTTTTATTTATAGTATCATTTATTATAATTTACGAATGTTTTTGTATATTATTTACAGTAGTATTAGTATTGTACGCTCTAAGTTTTCCTTTTTAAATATATTTTCCTTTGTGGGTCTACTGGAAGATACTTCAGCAAATTAAGGAATAAGTAGAACCTTTGTACAAACTCACTATAAGATTGTTTCTGTATCTTGTTATGTGTACATAAATAAATAAAAAAAAGTATTTCTGAAACACTTATTTTTGTTTTTGATCCAGGTGACCTAGGACACGTCACGTGTGTCTCCTCTCCGACAGTGGAGGAAGGCGACTGTCGGTATTTACCTAAGGAAGTTCTCCAGGAAGACTTCACACATCTAACCAAAGCTGACATATTTGCATTTGGTAAGTTATTCATATATTACAATTTACTTTCATTAGTCAAATTGCCTTGTAGTATACCATCAAATAAATGCTAAACCTAAAATATCCTTTTCAACGTGGTACAGCCACGCTGCAGCTATATTATGGTTGTAGCACGAATAGGTCCACTCGACTGGGGTAAGACCATGCTCTCACAGAATATCAGCGCATCGGTTATATGATGAGTATAGAGAACCGGAGATCCTTTTTACTGGAAATGAGGCATTCCATCTCAGCGAGAGTACACAGTCCACCTGATTAAAAGTGGTTGCTGTGGCCTATAGACATTTACATCTATCCTCAATTACGAATCAAAATGCAGATAGATGCGTTGTCACCAGTGAGGACTAAGATTGCTGATTGATGCCTCAAATAAACATAATCTAAAGCGTCTATAATTTTTTTTTTTACGTGGTAGAGCCATGTTGTAGCTATATTAGTAGTGGGTATAGTTGTAGCACGAATGGGTCGGCTCGACCAGGGAAGGACCACGCTCTCACAGAATTCCAGCGTAAAATAGCAGCTTAACCCTGCTGCGTTTCGTTTCGTGAGTGTAGAGAACCGGAGACCTTTTTTACTGGAAATGATGCATACATCTTAGTCCTCACGGGTGACAACGCATCTACATTTTGATTCGTAATCGAGAATTGATGTAGATGTCTATGGGCCGCAGCAACCACTTACCGTCAGGTGGACTGTGTGCTCGTTTGTCACCCTTTTCCTATAAAAAAAAAGCAGACCCATTCGTGCTACAACTATGCCACTAATATAGGTGCAGCATGGCTCTACCACGTAAAAAAAAATTATAGACGCTTTAGATTATGTTTATTTGATGGCTCAGCAAGGTGTGTCCAGCAAGCATTGCAATTCCTTTTTAACTCCCGACACAAACAGATGGGTGTTATATGTTTAACGTGTGTATTTGTGTCTGTGGCATTCAGCCGTTTGAAGATTTGTTTTTTTTTGTTGTATTCTTTTTGTTTTGAGGGTTTTTAAAATTTTCGATTTAAGTTATTTGTCAGAAACATTCGCGAGCACACAACAACTTAAAAAATTTTCATCACGGTAATGGTACAGGAATGCTATATGGGACATACAAACACAAACTATTTTATATATTTAGAACAGTAGCGTGTTGGCTAATCTTCTTAAATTCTTTAATTTTCTATATATTTTCTTGCAGGTTTAACACTATATGAAGCAGGTGGTGGTGGCCCATTACCAAAGAATGGTCAAGAATGGCATGATATAAGGGACGGCAAGCTACCCGACTTACCAAATCTCTCCAGGGAATTTAATGACCTATTAAAAGTGAGTTTTTTAATCTACCTTAGACTACAATAATTTTTATTACATAATAAATAATATTTATTAAATTTTTATAAATTTTATATTTATAATAATTAATTTTATATTTTAATTATTAATAATTATTGAATTTTCTTACAACGCCAAGAAACAAGAACAAGAAAATTCAATATCCCATAACGACCCGTGGGTGTCGTAGGAGGCGACAGAGGGAAACTCAAACAGGAGATAAGCAGCATCTATCTTCCTGATAACAAGTCAATATAATAAAAAACAGTGGCTGACAACCGCCTGCTGAGCGTGGCAGCTATGGCAAAACCCTCGCTATGAACTAATTTATGGGGAAGGCCAAATGTTCAACAGTGGAATTTTTATATACTACTTCTATATTAAGAACTAGCAAAAAGCCCAGCCGTTGTTTGTTTTCTTCGAAATTAATAGTTATTATTTAAAATCCTAGTGTGGGGTAATAATTTTAACTAAATAAAATTTAAAAAAAATTAGACATTTATATTTGTCCTCGATTAAGAATCAAAATGCAGATGCATTGTCAACCCTGAGGACTAAGATGGGATGTCTCATATTTCATTAAGCTACTATCTTACGCTGTGAGAGCGTGGTTCTTCCCCGGTCGAACTGACTCCTAATATAGCTGCAGTGTGGTTCTACCACATATAAATATTATAATTAAATATGAAATATCCTTGTTACAGAAAATGGTTGACCCTGATCCAGCACAACGTCCCTCCGCTGCTCGATTAAAAAGGCATTCATTACTTCATCCTGCTGGGAACAAGAGTAAATCACAGCTCAGAAGAGAACTCGCAGCCGCCCGCCTGAAGAACGAACTGCTTTCCAGGAAGTTGCAGGAGGCAGCTAGGTGAGTGAGGACTTCTCAGATTTTCAGTCAACTTCTCAATTCAACTGTGTATTTGTTTTTGTATGTGTGTTTTGCGATATCTCTATCTGTTCTGAACCAATTGTAATGATTCCTAATTATTTATTATTATTAAATAGATTATACTTTGGGGGTAGTTCCGTATAAAATTGAAGTAAAAATTCCTAAGGGTATGGGTTAGGGTGGGAAAGTATGGGAAGAAGTTTTTATGTAACTATTTAAACAGCATTCTGGTTGTTACCTAGAGCTTGTGATATTTCCTAGTAGTCCACTTAAAATAATAAAAAAAATAGTTACTGAATGGTGGTGGATATTCAAACAACATGCATGAATTACCATATTTAAGCATGTTTGTCTCTTTTTGCCTTATTTGATAACTAGATAGTCGAAAGTTTTATTAAACTTATCGAATCTCAATTGAAGTCTATGGAATCTCTCTTATGTAGAATCATAGTTCTCTATCATATAATCCTTTAAGCATGAAATCCTTGTACAAAGGTTACTTTTTGAAAGTTAGGACACCTATGGGGGAGGCCTTTGTTCAGCAGTGTGGACTTTGGATAGGATTACAATATATGTGTCGAATGAGGATGTTAGGAGTGTTTAACAACTTTTACAAATGCTTACCTCATTTATCATATTAACCCTGAACTAACAAGTCCACTTTTTATCTAAAACTTATTAACAAAAGAACTTACATTCCATCTGATGGTAAGTGGCTTCTGTGGTCCATGGACACCTGCAGCCAACTTCAAACAAAGTAGGTCGGTGATATTCGCTGTGAACAAAACAAAACATAATCGATAGCACATGAGCGGAATGGGCAGCATGTTTTATTTTTAAATGATATGACAAACGAAATTCGAGTCCAAATGGTGTCACCTGCAGCCAACCAGTAAGAGGACTACGGATGCATTGTCACCTCTGAAGACTAAGGTTGAATGTCTCACAGCCTGGAATTTTACTGACTCTATACCAGAACACATTGTATGCAGTGTTATTTGGCAGCAGACATAACAGGTGGTACCTCCCAGGAGGACGCTAAGCTGTTAAGAATTCATATCACCTCGAGGAGGTCACCAATGGGCACTGCTGAATTTAGGTCTCACCCATGTATAGGCATTAAACACAGTGCTCGGCAACCTGCAATAATTCTGCATGTCTCACCGTTTTGTTGCTTTATTTGGTGGAGGGTATCCACACTGTTTGATAGTACGGGATTGCACTTCGATAATTCTTTCCCCCTATCATTTGACACAGTGCCATTTCAGCTACTGATCCGCTAGGTTTACCGTCTCGTAGGGTAATAGTATCCATCACTTTATTTGCTCCCGTGGGTGTCATATGATGGGGATATACGCAATACAATGCGATCTAAGGATTGAGTGACACAAGTCAAATCGGTGACTTCCGATCGATGGGGCTATAACCATATCGTGTATGCCTTTTATAGTCCAGCATGGAAGTTAACGGGCTGGTGGAGAAGATCCGCTAGGTTATGCCAGCTGGTGTTCTATTACGATATCTTTTGTAAATGATATTCATTCGAATAAACTAAGGATAGTCGTTGCATAGCGCCATAATCTAGAATTAATCCGGTCAAACGAAATGTGGACATGCTTTCCCTTTTCTACCAGTATTATTAGGCTAGTTTCAATAGTCTTTTTTTTATGTCAGGCTCCTTCATTGGCTTATGATCTAACTACAATTTCTTCCGTTGTTTCTTACTTCATAACTCTTATAGATTTTAATATTGTTAAACATACCAAAGTATACCACTATCTCGGTAACTAACAATTTCTGGGTATACATTGTTAAAAAAATATTTATGGTGCTGACATTTTACCATTGATTGTCTGCCAAAGATTATAAAAGAAATACTAGAGATATTTAAGGATTGAAAATACCTAAAAAAGCAATGAAATTCCTAACGTATACTATAATAAAATATACGAGGCTAAATGTGAAGGTACATAACATTACTGAAAATATTATTCCAGTTAATTACCGCTTTATACTGAATTGGTAACTTCCGTCTCTAAGAGTTTTTAAGTATTTTCTACCATTCTATGAACATTAATCCAGTCAAAAGTTATACATTCAAATGCTACTAACCTTTCTTGCTTTATAATTATCTGGTAAACAATACAGTATCATATTCATCACCAGAATAGATTTCTGTGATCTCCATCATTAATATTTGAAAATATTCCATTCAACCAGATTTATGATAAGCACCACCCGGACCGACAACACCCAACGCTCCCTCACGTCCATATGACGTCATTCCCTGGTGATGTTCACTTATTGACTGCAAGCTTCGGGAAATAATCAAATTGGTAATAATACAATTATTTGTTCCTTAATTATTAGACTACAACTAAATAGAACTTGTGTTCCTGTAGTTTGTTCATAAACAGTTCAGTTCACAGTAGAATTCTTAGAATAAATCTCATTGTAACAAATTACGCAGAATTCACATTCGTAGCCTGTAATTTAAAAATTTAAAAAATTTAAAATTTAAAATAAAAACTAAGTTCCTTGCTCAACAGCTTTAGGTAGAAATTTGAAATCTAATTTAAAAAAAAAAACGTTACACTGACACTAGATTTTTTCTCCTGTATCGTAGAGGTAATTTACATATTATATCAATTTTACAAGGAAAAAAATCCAGACCCGGAGCAATAATTTGAAGGCCAAACAAATACTTGTTCTGTGCGGGATTTGAACTCGTGGCCCCCACCGCTGCAATTCGTTGCTAAGTTACTGCTTCACGGAGCCATTGAATTATTATATTAACTAAGATACATGTGTCGTGTTATGTGGCGTATATTGTGATGTGTTCATAGACAAGACGTACTTTTACCTATAGTTCACTGTAGAATTGTTAGAATAAATGTCATTGTAATAAATGACACAGAAATGGAGATGTTGCCGGTGGTTTATTAATTTCCTTGCACAACATCTTTAAGTTAAAATTTAGATTCTAATAATCATACTGTGTGATATGTAGTGTTCCCATAAGGTTGAGATTCATTTAGATTTTGTGTAAATTTTAAATGATATTCAGACCCCCAATATAATACTATACGAAATACACCATAAGTACAGGAAGGGGCGTGAACCACACACTTTATGATTCCCTAATTACTCCCACTTATCATAGCAACAAACTTAACCCAATGGATTAATAAGCTGAAGTGGCAATGTGTCGGCCATATAGTTCGAGAATTAACAACCGATGGGGAAGAAAGGTCCTCGAGTGACTACCTCGTACCGGTAAGCGAATTGTAGCAAACTAGATGGAGTGACGACCTGGTAAGACATCCTGGAAGTTGATGGATGCAGGAGGCTCAGGATCGTGATTTGTGGCATTTCTTGGGAGAGGCCTACGTTAATGTTCACTGCTGGGCATCGGCCTCTACCATTATAGCAAGGTTTTTTTAAAATTAATAATACATACTTCTATTCAATTATTGATTAACAATATATATTTTTTTCCCGACAAGTAAATCCTCGACATTTTTAAATTCTCAAGATATTTTGGCTTTCCCAACTTTGCCAGGTTTGGTGATTCCTGGAATTATACAGAGAAAATGCTTTATCCTCTTTCTTTGCATAAACAATTTGTAAAAAAAACCTGTCCGATTGTCGGGTGCTTTTGGATATCTGAAGTCCGTAATCCTGTAATGTGTTCTGTTTATATAATACTTTTCGGTAAATAAATAAGTGAGTAGGGAAACTTACATGGTAATATATGCGAGTGGAAGCCATACGTTTAAAGATATCGCGCTGACGATGGTATTGCCAGATTTAAAAAATAACAAAATTTTAAGCAAATTGTAGTAAATGAAGATTTATTTAAAATAACAATAACATTTTTTATACATACATGAATAATATGATGCTTAAATTTTTTAAATAATATCATTGCGGTCCCTATGTTCATCTTTTCGGATCGGAAAGTGTATATATATACAATGTGTAAATAAGACTATTTACACATTGTATGTGAATTTCCGATATACTGATTGCTGGGCTTAATCTGGTTTTCCCTTATCCATTCTTCTGTAGTATTTATTGGACAATTGTTTTTTTTTAATAGGAATAGGGTGACAAACGAGCACACAGTCCACCTGATGGTAAGTGGTTGCTGTAGCCTATTGACATCTACATCTATCCTCGTTTATAAATCATAATGCAGATGCGTCGTCACCCGTGAGGACTAAGATGGAATGCCTCATTTCGAGAAAAAAGGGTCTCCGTTTCTCTACACTCACCATACGAAACACAGCAGCGTTAAGCTGATATTTTACGCTGGTATTCTGTGAGAGCGTGGTCCTTCCCCGGTCGATCCAACCCATTCGTGCTACAACTATACCACTAATATAGCTGCAGCATGGCTCTACCACGTCCAAAAGTTTTTTGCTATTAACTCCTTTCCTAAGTGCGGGGGATATTATTCTTTAATCACCATTCTTACCCAGGTAGATTGATGATCGCAGTACCAGAAAGTTTGCATAATTTTTCATCATTGTCATCATCATCATCACCATAACAACCAATCAAACTCCACTGCTGAACATAAGCCTCCCCAATTTTATTTTTGCCTTTTCACGTTGCCTATAGCAGTTTCCCTCTGTCGTCTCTTACTACCTTACCCAAGCTGCACTTTTGAAACTAAAAAAGGGCCGATAAAGAATAAGAAAAATTATTATTATTATTATATATTACAGTCCAGTCAAGTCCATTACTAAACATAAGCCTCTCATAATGAATGCCACAATGCACGGTCCCGAGCCACCTGCATTCATCGATTCCCTGCAGGTCCGATTCCGATTTAACAAGAACGACGGCTCCTCGGCGGAGTGGCTCGAATCCCAGGGACAAATAATTTGTATAGTCTATAAATAAGTGGACCGGGTATAATAATTGTGTTTGTCCTTGTTAAATTTATGTATGTAAACTGACTCCACGATATAGGAGAAATTCCTAGAGTGAGGTAAAAAATATTCTATTTGGATGGACGACCATGATTAATTTGCCTATCTTTTACAGATGCATAAAATCATTAACGCCTAATCTCGTCGCAAATCAAGAGTCGGCCAAGTTTCGTACGAGGTCAGCCAAGCGTCTTCAAACGCCACGCGTCGATTCCAAGATCGCCGACATCATTCAATCCGTGACGTCCCCCAGGATAGACAAACGAACAGAGAGGAGGGGTAAGAAGGTCTAACATAACTAACGGACTTTATTTAAATAAATAATTACTCTACGGAATTGAGTTTTGTGAATAATCATTACGATAAATTATTTCAAATTTTGTTTGTCTATAAATAAACAATTGTCATTATACATGTAATTAAAGAACTTCGTATTAAAAAAAATTACATTGTAATAAATAATAAGACAAAAGAAAAGAAAAGTACAATCGGACATGGCAGTAGGGTTATATTAATAAATCACAAATAATATGTAAAAATATAAGTCCAATATGATACAGTTAGTGTAATATATTTTAAGATAATAAACTTATGTAAACAATGAAACAGTTCCTAGAGTAACCTTCCTGCTACAGATTTATATATCACTTACAGATTATTTGAATGCTGAATTTTACATGTTACAAACAGAAATGGACACACCTACGTATATTTGAATTGACGCCACTACCGTGCTTAAATTATTGTAAGAACACACACGCTTATATTATATTCACATACAATATTTAAAGAAAACCCTATCGGATCCGAAAGAGGCACACAGGTACCATAGTGACTTACCCAAAAAAAAAAAACATTTAAAAAGTAAAAATAGTATTGTTATTTGAAATACATATTCCTATTACAATTTGGTAAAAAAAATAAACTGGTAACACCGTCGTCGGCGACGGTATTTTTTAACATGTGGTGGCTTTACCCGACGGCCGATCAAATGTACTGCTATACTTGTTTCCCCATTTAATGAAATTTTGTTTAACTTTTTGTAGGGTAACTTTTTTATTTCTTTGAAAAGGATTATATGAATTATACTATGCACCTAAATCATTCCCAATGAACATGCTTTATGTAAATATGTGTGTGTTACAATGATTGTAACTTATTATAAGTTGAGCACGGTTTCACCTTCACTTGTTTAAATACCTATCATCAAATTTCCCCAAGAAAAAATTGTAAACTTTAAAAAAGTGCTAAACAATCTCGTGTGTTAGCACAATTAATTTTGTTTGCCGACATATTTAATGATTTCGAAATACAATTAACTTTAATGTAATATGGTGTACATATTATATCGTAAATTGTCAGATATTTTGGAAATATTAACATTAATTTTAAAAGTAAGCATTGTGAAATTTTAAAAATAAAATTCAACCAGTGTGTGGATTACGGAAGATCTTCCTTTTCATGGACTTTAATTTTGCCCAGTTGGAAGGCTGTGTACTGGAAGATATCCTCTCATGTGCCTGACCATTTTATGTTTTTTACGCTTCAAGTGTCAGGGGCCGTTCGGGAGGTCGCGCGATACCGACAGGGGCTATTGTAAACAATGGTATATTTTTAATTTTGTATACCAGCTATATATAAAACTTATACGCGTTGATTCGTTATGAATTAAGTTATTTAATTCCACTTTATAAATATTAAATTCTATTTTTATAATATTATCAATCTCATTTCAAATTTGCGTGACGTAATTATGCCGGTTTCTTATACGTAAAGTCTAAGGATTATGAAATTAAGCCATTACATAAAAAGGTATTTGTTTTAATTTTATAACAATACGACATTATATCAAAAGAGATGAATAAGTCACACCCCCCCTTAATACATTTTTTCACACAACCAACTTTTTAATATTTAGCTCCAAAACGAAAACAAGTTAAATCAATCGAAAATGGTCAATTCGCAAACGTTTGAAAACTTTACATTACCGCTTTGTGTTTAATCTATGTTGTTCAAAGATTAAAACAGCGTTTTATCTTTGAACAACATACGGCGTGTTTAATAGTCAAATGGGCACACGGGGTCGGCTGCCACACGGGCTGCATAAGCTGTCAACCCCTTTCGGGCGTAATGACACATGAGGGGAGGATAAGTTTAAAAATCTTAATGACTTGTTTGCAGTTATTTTCTATTAAGTATTCTTTTTTGTAGAATATTACATTGTTTTGTACACCATTAAACAAATATTATTATTGTATTCAGGAGTTAAAAGTTTGTTATGGTTTCCATTTTGTATAAAGTAAAATATTTTTTTGTAAATAATAATTAGACTTCCGGAGTAAAAAACAAAAGTAAAAAAGTAAACAATATAGGAAATATAACGATGTTAAAAAACTTATTGAGACCCCTAGACTCCGGTTAATTGTAACAGAAAAACAATAAATAAAATGTCGATAAAAGACTTTTGACAGAGAAAAAGCAATAGATGATTTCTTTTTTTTTATGAAACATGGTCTTAAAATTTCCCATACAAAAAACTGATAGTTCAATAAATTTCCCCATATTGAACTATCAGTTTTATGGACTGCAATAAAAAAATAGTAAATATAGGTGTCTAGTATGATATTGCACAATGACTTCAGGTTATGTTTTAGTTGTATTTTCATCCCAAACGCAATTAAAATAATATCTACATACACTCCATATGTCAACATATGGGTGATTGTTATGGATACACCTTAATAATATTCTTTTTTTTTTCTCCGTCAAAAATGTACTTTAACCATATTACAATTATTGTGAAGAAACGATTTTATACCGGGTTTCTGTATTTAAAAACGCTTCGTTTTCTTATACGATCCGTTCTGTGGTTAAGTGTATGATAACCCCTTTTTTTAAAACAAAGTACCAGTTCAGCTATATAACCGTTTAAAGTTTTTTTTTTTCATTTTAAGTCATTGCAAGTTGTTGAATGAATAGTTTGTAATATAAACTGTTTTTACGTGCACCTCGTATGTAATAAAAGGGATCGTTACGGAGAACGAAACGTTTTTTGAATATAGGAATCTGACTTTAGTCTGTTTCCATCTAAAGAAAGCACCAGAAGGAAGGTAACGTAGAACATTTTTTTTTAACTAAACTGTATGCCAATTAATTACTCCTTAAATGCTCCAGTAGAATCCGAAATTGCTCCACCTCTATTGCTGTTAGTTAATTTATAATTAATTTTAAAAAAATTAATTATCGAAAATTTAATTGTGCTATAAAACATAAAATATCTATTTTTTTTAATTAAAAAAAATGTTCTACGTTCACTTCCTTCTGGTGAAGAAAGCCTATTAAATTGCTCGAAAAATAACCAATGGACAGAAAACTGTAATAAAAATAATGAGACACCACGATAACAAAACAAAATGGCTAATCAAGTATAAAATAAAACTGTTTGAAAAGTATTCTGGTATTTTGTCCCAGATCGATAAAACTTGCGATTTGTTCCCTTTCAATTTGACATAACTAAGGAACAATGATCTAATATAATAATACAAAGTGCCTTTAAAATCTTAAAAATAAAAACAAGTATGTGATTGAATGTGCTTTTTAAACTAATAATTATCGAATTTACGTGTATTATAATGTTAATGTATGATTTATAATTGAGGAAACGTAAGTTTTGAAATATAATTCTTCCATATTTCCCTTGTGATATTTGTTCGAAATGTTATAGTTAGTTCTCTAGATGTAAGCTAATGTTCGGTGCTGGTGTTTTTGTCTCATCAAGTAATGAGAGCAATCTACCGTTCACCAGATGTCGCTATTTGGGACTGAGGTGAAGTTCTTTTTTGTCCACGATGTCACATAATTGAGAAGTTGCGCTGTAAATAAAAATTCATCGGTTTCTAATATTATATAAATAAATAATAATAATAATAATAATAATCTTTATTTCCATATATATATATATCAATTAACAATATGTCTATTTATAAAGTACATAGGAATATTACATCTTATAACATGAAAAATAGCATCCATTGCCGAACTAGGCCAAAACCTGTATTTCAGCATATGGCGCCACTCCCCAGACATAATAAACATAAATTATTTATTTAAATTATGGAAAATTTACAAAACTTTGTTCTTTATATTACAGATGTGGTATAAAACAAAATGTGAAATTGAAATTAAAATATATATATATATGTGTGTGTAAAATGTACCTCTTTTGTATATGGTGCTAGTATACGTGCCTGTGTGTGTGTGTGTGTGTGTGTGTGTGTGTGTGTGTGTGTGTGAGTGTGTGTGTGTGTGAGTGTGTGTGTGTGTGAGTATGAGTGTGTGTGCGCGTGTAAGAGGGTGTGTACAAGGTGAAGAGTACAGTTTAATGAATACCTTAAGTTACCTAACAATAGAAATTCGAGCACTGTCCATAATAACTTAGCGCTGCACTGTCAAAAGATCTTCCGTTTCATCATATCCTAGAGCCAGTAACCAAGCTGTTATTTTCTTTTTGCATTGCTTTATATGTAGGGAGTAAACTGGAATAATTTTATTAACTTTATTATACACAAATGGACCTAAAGCACAGTAAAATCTCCGAACAAATGAAGTATGAAACTGTTTTAGTTCACAAGGTCTGACTATTCTGCAGTTTATACATTTTTGAGGATCAAAAATCACTTCACTGTGTTGTTTCAAGATTATACCTAAAATAAACAGGAAGGAAATACACTAAACAATGCCTCATTGGTTTGTTTCATAATATTTTTCACATTTTAACAATAGTTTGGTTTATTTATTTCTAATCTAATTATCTAATTAATATAAAATATAATTAATATTGCAAAAAAAAACATTAACCCTAATATTTTCCAAACGAACTAACTTCCCCACCATTCTATCCAATATTTCACCTCATTCCTATTTAGCGCCGCCCTGATGAAAAAAAGTCGTGGATGCCCTCATTATCATTGTATTTTACATTTTGAAAGTGTTTCCATTTAAATAACAAAACAAGACAAACATTTTATAGACATAGAGACAAAACTCATTAAGTTCAGAACATCCCAGTTCCCTAATCTAGTTACATGCAGCTTTTTTTTTAAATGAGACGAATAATTTAGTGATTTAATTTTTAACAAGAATATTATAAGAAATGTATGTAATATTTATATTAATTTTAATTTTGTATAGATTTAAAAATAGTATAACCTTTATATTAAGTATATAAGGCGAGTTATTTGTTTCGGTGATTAAGAAATGCGATTTATATAGGCTTACAGTCGAAATTGTGCTGGGCGGTCCGCGCGTTCTGTCTTGGCCAGGCTGAAGTTGCCTTTCCGAGACATTCGCGCATGTACACACGCTAGTTAATAGAGATGTGCCACTTCATATTCGCTCATAAGATTGCATAGGACATTGAAAATTATTATTATAATGAAAATATGTATCGTTATGTATTTCAATAAAACAATAGTATCTAATAAAAAATTACGATAAACAGTTTGAATATATAGTAAATACACGATATTAGAGAGGACAACAAATTATTTCGGTAACCCCAAAATAATATACCAAATTTTTTCAATAAATCTGTAATGCACATCATAACCACTGTATTTTTATAAGAATGTTGCGTTTACACACTAATGAACCATAAAAAATATAAAATAAAATCGGTTCATAATCGATAATAACGATGATCGATTATTTACGTAATTGTATTTTAGTTACCTTCCACTCTTGTCACCATTTTGTTCCTAAGAACTATAACTGCGCAGCCACTCGCTACTAACTTCAGCCCGGTCAAGATAGAACGCGCGGGCTTTACTTTTTAATTAACAAACTTATCTTTTTCCTTTTTAAACTACCCTCATTTATTACAGTTGTGTCATACAATATCTGATTGTAGATATTTTTTGTTGAAACCTTTTTTAAATTGAAAATGTAATCATTTTAAATATTATTACCAGTGACCGTGTCGACTTAAAAAAAATTGCAAGATTAGTTTTCTCTGTATTTAGGTTTGTTTTGGTATCTCTCTTGCACATTCTAACATATCCAAAGTAAAAAGAATTTGTTTTCGTAAGTTCTAGTTACTATAATGTGCGTGTCCTGAAATTGTATTTAAATTCTAAGTTTTTTTTTTATTGAATAGTATAGTTACATGTTTAATTATTACATGTTTTTATAATAACACCAAACTCTTTGATTTTGTCTTCTTAACAGTGCCTTTGTCTAACATTTAATCCACCCCAGTTTTTTATACCGTTTTGCAAGATAATTTAGTCTCCATATTGCAATAAAAGTTGATTTTACATGTAATTTTTATTATTTAATTTTAATGTTGCCTTCATTCTTTTAGAATTATTTTAACAGTTCCAGAGTTAAGTAAAATAATTCTTAAGTGATAATATTATTTCATAGTTGAGTGACCTGCATGGTGGGTTGGCCGATCGTCTAATTATAGGGTTAATGGATCTCAAGTTTCATTTAAATCTTTATTAATAAATACATTAATCATTATATTATTAAATGAACGCGCTGTGTTTGTGAATGGTTTAAAATGGTCAAATCTTTCAAAATTTTGTATATAGTACTAATTTATGCGTGATCCTAATTAATGGTTTTGTCTATTATTAGATTTAGGAAATACAACATTTTAGAATTAGTTTCAACTAAATCATATTATCAAAATAAAAATTGTATTTAGTTTAAGATATTTTTGGTATGTTTAAAAATTGGAATGTATTAATTATCATCTTTCTGTGTACATTGAATAAGTTTTGGTTTGAAAATATTAGTATTTTTTTTCAGTTCTTGCTGTCTTTTTGTTCTGTTTTGTTATCGTACTGTAGATTTGACCAAAGCGGGCGTTAGAGCGGCAGAGTTGTGAATAAAATGTTTTGTATATTTGCTATTATATGGATATTAAATAAATGTGCTTGTTTCAATATTGCGTTGCTTTATTTCTCTCCGAATTTTCATTTTTTAGGGTTCCGTACCTCAAAAGGAAAAAACGGAACCCTTATAGGATCACTTTCTTGTCCGTCTGTTTGTCTGTCTGTCAAAACCCTTTTTCACAGGAACGCGTGGAGGTATCAAGCTGAAATTCATATCAAATACTCAAGTCTACTGTCCCTTGGAGCTGTGAAAAAATCAAACTTGTAAGCTAACGCAATCAAAAGATACAGCCGTTTATGCCGCAAATATTATGCCGCAAGGGTAAGGGTACTTCCCGTGAACTCAGAATCTTAAAATTTGGTACGAAGCAACATAATATAGCACAGATAAAGGAAAAATTGCGAAACGCATAAATTTTTAGTTACGTCATATAATAAAAATATTCTTAATAATCTTAACCTATGGATTTGTTCGGAACCCTCGGTACGCGAGTCCGACTCGCACTTGGCCGTTTTTTTTCATGGGGCCGTTCAAGTATTACGTAAGCATACTTTTGTGACCGTGATAATACCGCGCGCCTCACTTACGTAAAGTTGAAAGATCAATTCCAGGCATTCCTGTGCGGATTTATAGCACTACCTCGGCAGTGAGTAAACCTGCACATTTAGAATATCTAGATGCCGTGAAGAAAGTCTAGATGTGTAATCATGATTCAATTTGTCTGGTTCCCCCGTCCTAAGGTTTACGAAGGGCAGATGCCAATCGCTTCAATGTAATAACGAGACTCGCTAAATCATCATAATGTTCATACCATGGTTACCATGTGTTCAAATCAAAATCGACTAAATTTTCCAGATAATCCGAAAAAGTAAATAAATATTGATAACGTAAATACAATCCAGATCCCCCATCCCCTATGTCATCAAAAATAAGCAAATCAAAGACCCTCATGCTCCCCTTTAGTGCTTACGTAATACTTGGATGGCCCCATGTCACAAAAAATATCATTATGTGGCTAAAACAGACCATAGACACCTTTTTTATAAAAGTAAATGTGAGAAGCGAACACAGTCCACATGATTTAAGTGAATATTGCTGCCCTCTGTGGCCCTTAAACACAAAATTAGCCTTCCTCAAAACCAATCATGACTGCGTGTTTTTTTTCTCTAAATGTAAGTGGATCTATATTCCTTTTTTATAGAATTTAACACGAGCACAGTCTGCCTGGTGTAAGTGAAAATTGTGGTCTGGATGCAATGGCCCATAGACACCTACATAAAGTCTCTATTAAGAATTAAAATTCAGATGCGTTGTCACCCCTGTTACTGAGGACTAAGATACCTTTACCAGAAAAAAAAATGATTTCCGGTTCTCTACACCCAAAACACGAAACAAATACTCAAACGCCGCTTAATTTTAAAATGCCCTTAAGTCTCGTGCTGTCTCTTAAGTCAAAGTTACTGACACCACGGATTATTTGGCCAATTATTGCATTATTGTGCTGTTTGCCCTGGTCGAGCTGACCCTATCGTGCTGTAGCCAGGCTCCATGCAGCGTAGCATAGTGGTCTTTGGACAGGCCTATGTTCAGCAGTGGACTTTTATAGGCTGTATAATCATGACGATAGTGATGATAACTGTAATGAAAATTTTTATTTAAGTATAGCAGTTTTTAAGGAAGTTGTAGTACAAATTCTGACTTATCTACGTTTAAAGTCGGATGCTATCGTTTTTAGGGGATATCTGTATTTACGTGGTTAATTTTCTATCTCATTTTTTATTTATATTTGTATTTAGATACGCTGGTATTCGGTGAGAGTGTTTTTCCCCGGTCGAGCCGACCCATTCGTGCTACAACCTAAATATAGCTGCAGCATAGCTTTGCCATGTATAAAACCACTTGATGACTACCATTTGATGGTAAGTAAATGTTGTGGCTCATAAATAAAAGCCTACGTCTCTCCATATGGGATCTAAATTTATGGAGACCTAAAAATGTAACAAAGATTTTAGATTTTAACAGTGGTAGAGCCAAGCGGCAGCTTTTGCTGTCGCACGGATTGGCCGGCTCGAATCGGGGTGGTACCGCGACCTCACAGAATACCAGCGTGAAGTAGAGGTTACCCCTGCGTTGCGCTTGGTGAGTGCAGGTGGCCAGAGGCCCAATCCGCCCCCCCCCCCCCCCATCAACATGGTAGTGGAATTAAATAAAAGACTACCCCAGGAAGGTCCCAGCACCCTGGAGAATTCCTCGCTGAGCATCCACGACCAAACTAATCCACTCCTGAGCGTGGGCGCTCAGGCTGCCCCGCGTATTCAGGGGGGGGGGGGGCAAAATTCAGCTCACGACTAATGCTGCAAGCGGAGCAATACAACCAAGGCGACCCCTGTCACGCTAACCGTGAATTTCTGCAACATCAGGGGACTTCATTCCAACCTTAACGCTGTCCATTACCATCTAGAGACGGCGAAGCCGGCCTTGCTCTTTTTAACCGAGACTCAGGTGTCCTCCCCGGCTGATACTTCATATCTCTCCTACCCGGGGTACAAATTAGAACACTCCTTTGTGCCTCGGGCTGGAGTTTGCGTATACGTCAGAGAGGACATCTATTTTCGACGCCTCGGCAGTCTTGAAGGTACGGACCTGTCCATCCTATGGCTGCGCGTAGACAGCGACGACCATCCCCGCTTCTACGAGTGCCTCTATAGGTCCCATAGCGGTAATGCCGACACAGACCGACTCATCGATCACGTCCAAATGGCTGCAGACTCCGTGCTACAACAGGTCCCATCCGCAGAGATCGTCATACTCGGTGATTTTAACACCCACCACGCTAAATGGCTTGGTTCACGTTTAACCGATCATGCGGGTAGATCTGTCTATGACTTTGCATTGGCATATGGTCTAACACAACTGGTTACTTCACCTACGCGGATCCCAGATGTGGAAGACCATGTACCTTCCCTGTTGGACCTTCTGCTGACCTCTCATCCGGACGGATATCAGGTCTCCGTCATGCCCCTCTGGGCTCTTCGGACCATTGTCTGATCTAGAGTACGGTACCACTCACGCTCCCATCGCAGTTGCGATCTGCAGCTTGCCGCCGTGTTTGGCACTATAGGTCAGCCGATTGGGACGGGATGCGGTCTTTTTTTGCATCCTACCCTTAGGGGGTTGCTTCTCGCCTAAAGATCCCAGCGTTGTCGATTCTGTTGCTGATGTGGTACTTCAGGGTATGGAACTTTTTATTCCATCCTCGGTGGTGCCCATCGGAAGCAGATCCCAGCCATGGTTTGGTCGCCCCTGTAAAATAGCATCACGCTGTAAGCAGGAGTGCTACCGGGCCTGGGCTGATGCATCAACGTCTCGGGATGTAAACACCAGCGCACTTCAAAAGAAGTATAATTCCGCCTCCAGGTCCTTCAAAAGCGTCATGGCCAAGGCAAGGTCTGAGCACATCGGCAGTATTGGCGAGAAGCTAGTTCGCCTTCCTTCGGGAACCCGTGTATTCTGGTCTCTCGCCAAAGCTGTCCAAGGGAACTTCTGTCAGCCATCTCTTCCATCTCTGCACAGAGAGGACGACTCACTGGCCCATGCCGCAAAGGAGAAAGCCGATCTGATGAGCTCTCTCTTTGCGTCCAAGTCGACTCTAGATGACGGGGGGAACACACCGTCGACCATCCCGCGATGTGAGTGCTCCATGCCGGATGTGCGGTTTACACAGCGCTTTGTTCGCAAAGCACTCTTCTCCCTGGACATCAGCAAGTCGAGTGGGCCCTATGGAGTCCCTCCCATTGTGCTGAAAACGTGTGCTCCGGAGTCGGCACCGGTTTTAACGCGTCTTTTCCGGTACTCCTACTCCCAAGGCGTAGTCCCGAATTCATGGAAGACAGCTTTGGTCCACCCGATCCCTAAAAAAGGCGACCGCTCAGACCTATCACCATCACCTCATTGTTCTCCATAATAATGGAATCCATTATAAACTGCCAGCTCATGAGGTACCTTGAGGATCACCAGCTGATTAGTGAACGCCAGTACGGTTCTCGTCGGGATCGATCAGCTGGTGATCTTCTAGTCTATCTGACTCATAGATGGGCGGAGGCAGTAGAATCCAAGGGGGAGGCATTGGCCGTTAGATTGGACACAGCGAAGGCCTTCGATCGGGTCCGGCACAAAGCGCTTCTTTCGAAGCTTCCTTCCTATGAGCTACCCGAGAAATTGTGCAAATGGATCACCAGCTTCCTTGCTGATTGGAGCATCAAGGTCGCAGTAGACGGTGCATGCTCTGATTTCAAGCCTATTGACGCTGGTGTTCCACAATGCTGCGTGCCATCACTAACGCTGTTTCTCCTGCATATCAATGATATGTTGCAAACTGGTAGCATTCATTGCTATGCGAACGGCAGCACTGGTGATGCCTTATATACCTGCCATGCCAATATTTCTCAGGAAAACGTCGCCGAGTACCGGGACAAACTGTCTGAAGCCGAGTCTTTGCTTAACAAAGTCTCGGATTGGGGGCGACTAAATCTAGTCCAGTTCAATCCCCAGAAGACACAAGTTTGCGCGTTTACCGCTAAAAAGAACCCCTTTGTCGTATCTCCTCAGTTTCAAGGCACTCCCCTTGCTGCCTCAGCTAGCATCGGAATCCTTGGCGTCGACATATCGAATAGTGTGCAGTTTCGTGGTCACTTGGAAGGGAAGGCCAAATTGGCCTCTAAAAAGCTTGGCGTGCTCAGCAGAGCGGGACAGTATTTCATGCCGGCACATCGCTTGCAACTTTACAAAGCGCAAGTTTGGCCTCACATGGAATACTGTTCTCATCTCTGAGCTACCTCAGTGCCAGCTCCTTCCACTTGACTGCATCTAGCGCAGAGC
The DNA here is from genome assembly GCA_033319125.1 of Parnassius glacialis. Classification (NCBI taxonomy): domain Eukaryota; kingdom Metazoa; phylum Arthropoda; class Insecta; order Lepidoptera; family Papilionidae; genus Parnassius; species Parnassius glacialis. Next base: position 2,558,243 of record JAVANC010000002.1, on the reverse strand, counting down.
AGTTCGAATCATCGACGACCGAGTTCTTTCTGATCGACTCGATACACTGGCACTGCGTGATGTCGCATCTCTTTAGAATAAATGCTGTAGAAATGCGATCATGAAGGAGTATGCTAGGGCTGAATCTGAATGACAGGGTGAGAAATAGTGTAATAAGAGAAAAGTGTGGTTTGCAAGATGACGTTGTGACAAGGATTAAAAAAGGAATGCTTCGGTGGTTTGGTCATGTAGAAAGAATAAATAAGGAAAGAGTAAAAAAGTAAATTTATGTTGAAGAAGTGAACGGCAGATTCGGGAAGGGACGCCCTAGACAAATGTTTATCAACCAAATGGCGATACATTGAAAATGGGCCAGGTTAGGAGTACCCTTAACCGAGGATCGTGTATGCGTAGATGTATGGATGTAAAGGAGGCGAGAGAGGTGTGTCAGGATCGCGCCAAATGGAAGTCCGTAGTCTCTGCCTATCCCTCTGGGTGACAGGCGTGAGTATTTGTGTTGTGTTTATATATAATTAAATAACATACTAGCTTTTATATTGGACCGGATACAGGTTAAAAACCTGTCAACCGACCAGGAAGGAAGTATCTTGATTAGCCGCGCTTGATAAGCGCAATATAGTGTGGCGGGTGAAAGGAAAAGGGGAGATTTCCCGCCGGGCAAGGTGATCTGCCCGGAGAGGGCCAACGCTCCGAGTGGTAGTTCGGAGTGGTAGTTCGCCACAATAGGATGACCCTCGCTAGATGAAGTGACGACCTCATGGCAGATGCAGCTTGATTTAACGTGGCTTAGGACTGTGCTCTGTGATAATCTGTGCAAGAGGTTGTATTTGGGTATACGTTTCAGTACTGGTCCTACTCCAATTTTTTCCATTATTAGTTCCCCTCTCCCAAAATCAATATGATTCATCTTAGTTTATACGTGGTAGAGCCGTACTGCGGGTATATTAATAGTATAATGATATTAATAAATAATTAAATTTAATGTATGTTCACAAAAACAAAGGTAGTTTTAGTAAAAAAAGTGATGTGCATTCTGTAAACACTAGGAACAAACACAAGCTAGTGATACCAGTTTCTCGACTCCACAGAGTCAGTAATTCATTCTTGGGGCAATGTATACGCTATTACAACAAGGTCCCGGAAAGTGTACAGGCTCTCTCCATTAGCAAGTTTAAATGTTTTGTTAAGTTGAAACTGTATAAAAAGGGTTATTATAGTATAAATGAATACATGGTTGATAATAACCCCTGGGAATGAGGTGATCGCTTCCAAGCTGTTTCTAAAATAAATTTTGTACTTATATAGTTAGTACAACCATTATTGTAAAATTTGCTTTAAAAAAAAAGTCCCGCTGGGTTTCTTGCTGGTTCTTCCCAGGACAGAGGTTTTTTTTTCGAACCAGTGGTAAAGTAAAAAATGACTTTCAATAAGTATTACACATGTGATCTATATTGAATAAAAAATTATTCTATTCTATTCTATTCTATTCTATAGTTGTAGCACGAATGGGTCGGCTCGACCGGGGAAGGACCACGCTTTCACAGAATACTAGCATAAAATAGCAGCTTAATGCTGCTGTGTTTCGTATGGTGAGTGTAGAGAACCGGATACCCTTTCTACTGGAAACGAGGCATTCTAACTAGTCCTCACGGCTGACAACGCATCTGCATTTTTATTCGCAAACGAAGATAGATGTATGTAGATGTCTATGGGCCACGGCAACCACTTACCATCAGGTGGACTGTGTGTTGGTTTGTCATCCTTATTCTATAAAAAAATAGTATAATATGCTCATTTAAGAGGAAATGCTGGCCAAGATACTTAAAAAATAGGTATTTGAAAATACTACCGCCGTCACCCTGCGAGCGCTCAGCGTCCAATAAGGACAACTGCAGATCCGACTGAATAGCCTAAATAAAAAGGCATAATTCGAGGTTTGGCTCTCTACCATTTCCGCCTCCAATATTGGATCAATTTAAAAGATATTTCATAAACTGAATAAGGAGGATATACACTGTCCCTTTTTGTATGTTTTTATTTTTTCAGTATTAGTTAGGCCTCTGTTGACAGCGGTCTAAATAGGCAATTTTGAACATTTTGTAAGGTTTCTAGGGCTTATTAAGATAATGTATCATCAAAAAGGAAAACATAGGGACATAGAAGAGGTTGATGTTTACTTTACAGTATAAACATTGCTATAAAGTCATAAACTAGGAAGAAAACAGGCGAGAGCACACTGCGAAACACAATTTGATAAACATTCTATTCAACGATAGATGGCGTCTTAGGCAATTAACAATAAGTTGTCAAAATTTTAAATCTACTTGCTGACAGATGGCGGCCTATAACATATTTTTGCACATTTACGATGAATATTAGTAATTCGTATTTTCACTAATTTTTTATTTTATTTACTTTATCTAATAATAAAATATGTGTGTATACAATCTCTTTGTGTTTCAATCTCTTTTTTTTATATATTTTTTTTATAGGATATGGGTGACAAACGAGCACACAGTCCACCCGATGGTAAATGGTTGCTGCGGCCCATAGACATCTACATCTATCCTATATTACAAATCAAAATGCAGATGCGTTGTCACCCGTGAGGACCAAGATGGAATGCCTCATTTCCAGTAAAAAGGGCCTCCAGCCACTCACCAAGCGAAACGCAGAGGTAAACCTCTACTTCACGCTTGTATTCTGTGAGGTCGTGGTACCACCCCGGTTTGAGCCGGCCCATCCGTGCGACAGCAAAAGCTGCTGCCTGGCTCTACCAATGTTAATAATATCAATAAATATATAATATCATTGTGTGTATATACCAGCTTCGAAAAAATTGTATAAGCGTGACACATTTGAATAAATTTAAACCGAACCATTAAATCGGCGGTTATAGATTATAGCATTAAAGACTTGCTCCCAAATAAAACGAATGAAATATAATTATGACAAAACAAAATCCGCGTGACAAATAACCGAATGGAAAGCGTGACGAATTGAACAAAAGATGGCGTCACGTGCGGGCAGTTTTAAGCGAAAATTTGTGTCAACCGTCAACCGCATGCGTAAATTTTTTATTACTATAAATTATGACTATGTGGCTTAAAACTAAAGGATACGTTTTGTAATCATATTATGAATGACTATAATGCTTTTTAATTATTAACGTTGCAAAATAAAATATTACAACTTTTAATGCATAGGTACAATGGGTTTAAAAAAGGAATTTGTGATAGATACCTAGATCTTTTTAATTTTGTTTATTCTTTTTTATCTCTTCTTTTTTTGGTTTTCATTCCATTAATGGTGGTGGCTGAAAATGAATGGCAAAAACCTACTCATTCCTATCTACTTATAATTATGTATTTTATTTATTATCTAAAGTTCACTGCTGAAAATAGGCTTTGCCCATAGATTTCCTTATAGTGGAATATTTGCCATAGTAACCACGCTTGACAGAAGAGTTGGCAACATTGTGTGTACATTATACTTCAATGGTTGGCATCCGCAGGTTTCTATTATTTAGAGTTGTTATGAGGAAGATGCTGCTGTTTCATCCATCTCCTGTTTCAGTTTCCCTCTGTCGCTTCTTACAACGCTCACGGGATGATAAGGGTTAGTGGTCTCTCTTACGGCGTCACTACACGGAGAAAAGTAGTATTTATTTGCTTTGAATCCGAAAACACTACACGAATATGATCCATGGAGGAGGCCTATGTTAAGCAGTGGTATTTAATAGGCTGTAACATTAACGATAATGCAAGTAGCCTAATGGTAAATAAATTGGACCGTGTTAGCTCAGATGGTTAGCGCTCGCAGTAAGCTTCACAGTACTCGAGCAACCCGGGTTCGATCCCCGCCGGCACCAATGAAATTGTTAATTGCAATTTTAAGTGCTGATTTACCACGTGCTCAGCGGTGAAGGAAAACATCGTGAGGAAACCTGCATGTCTGAGAAATAAAAAAAAAATATTTCGTAGACATGTGAAGTTCGCCAACACGCATTGGGGCAGCGCGGCGGACATTTCCTTGCCCTAAAACCCTCTCAGAAATGAGAGGAGGCCTGTGCCCAGTGGGACGTAAATAGGCTGCAACTTTACTTTACTTTGCTTTCGGCGAAGTTTTGATAGGAAGGAGTGAAATTAAAGAGGTTCTACAATTCATCGCTGTCTGTAATATTTTTTTTCTAGCGAGTCAAACTAAGTAGATGCCACTGTATTCCAACATTAGAAAAACAATAAAAATTTTACATCAAATTATACATAGTGCATAAATAATAGCATAGTACATCAAATTATATACACGTGGTAGAGCCATGCTGCAGCTATATTAGTAGTATAGTTGTAGCACGAATGGGTCGGCTCGACCGGGGAAGGACCACGCTCTCACAGAATACCAGCGTAAAATAGCAGCTTAATGCTGTTGTGTTTCGTACGGTGAGTGTAGAGAACCGGAGACCCTTTTTACTGGAAGAGAGGCATTCCATCTTAGTCCTCACGGGTGATAACGCACCTGCATTTTGATTCGCAAACAAGGATAGATGTAGATGTCTATGGGCCACAGCAACCACTTACCATATACCATCAGGTGGACTGTGTGCTCGTTTGTCACCCTATCCTATAAAAAAAACGTGCCTGGGCAAGCGATAATCGCATGGTAGCGTAAGACAAAAAAATAATTTTCTCAGGGCATACCTGTCCAGATAAACTTGGTAAGTAAATCATTATCTAAATATGAAATTTTATTCAAATCCTCAGAGCCGTTTGCGAGAAAGCAATTATATTAAATTGATAATATAAGCAGTTAGATTAAAAAATAACTTATCAAGAATTCCTCACATAAAGTATTAATAAGATAATTGTGTGTGTGTGTGTGTGTGTATTATCTATGGGTTAAATTAAGTTACTTTGTCTATGTCACAAAACAAGAAAAATATTTCTCAATAAGACTTTTCCTAGATTAGTGGTGAAACAACCCCGGAGAGTAATTTAATATACCTATTCGTGTTTGAAAAACATAATGGTCTTATATATTTTTTTAATTCACAATTACATTTTACGAAAATTTATTGATTTACACATGAAGCCTTTTAAAATAGCTTAAGGAATATAGAAAAAATAAAAAATGAATGCCAGTTAAATTATAAAGGGAAATTTATTAATATTTATCTTTATTTTGACATCACCCCTTTAGCAACTGCGCGTGACGAATATCCTAATTGTATAAATATGGGTTCTATCCCGGGATGGATATGCGCGGGTTCGTAATTGGCGTTAATTCAACGAATTATAATAGCTCAGCTTCTATTATACGGTGGCCAGCCGGAGCTGACATTTCTGCAAAAAATTAAACTTTTAATAGATTTAAAATTTAACTAGGACGTAGGATGCCTTTCCGGCATAGGAGCCCGCCGTGTAGTACTACCGTCTTACCTATTTCTGAAGTCAAATAAGAGTGTGTGGGTGTGTGTAATTACGTGTTGTGAGGCATTTTATCTTAGTTCTAGCCTTCTTTGTATGAAGTCATGCTGCAGCTATATTTTATTTGTAGGAGGAAAGGGTCGGCTCGACCGTTGAAGGACCACGCTCTCACAGAATACCAGCGTAAAATAGCAGCTTAATACTGTTGCGTTTCATATGGTGAGTGTGATGTGATAAAGCCTATACAAATCATACTGCTTAGCGCACTTTCACCTTGGGGATAACATACATTGTACCTACTATAACAATTATAACACGCTAGTGTCTGTTTAGCTGTTAGCTCGTACAACGGGCAATAGGTTTAAACGTGGTGGATACACTTAACACACTTAATACAACACTTACTTAAAATAGCAGCTTAACGCTATTGTGAGTGTAGAGAACCGGATACCCTTTTTACTGGAAACGAGACATTCCATTTTAATCACGGTTTGACAACGAATCTGCATTTTGATTCTTAATTGAGGATAGATGTACATGTCTTTGGGCCACAACAACCACTTACCATCAGGTGGACTGTGTGCTCGTTTGTCACCCTTATCCTATTAAGGAAAAAAAAACTACTTTGGTGCCACAAACACTGTTGTTCACGCAAAAGCGTTAGTGTCAGGCATCGACGTTAGATGGCACTCGGCTCGGTCGATACGGAATGACGTTTGTGTGTGTTGAACGTCCGAGTTGACTGAACGGTGGGAGTCGAGAGCGAAAGATTAGAAGTCTTCTTTGCGTCGAAAGAGAAGGCAGTCCATTTGGTTTGGGAGCTCTTAGATCTGATTTTATGTTAGGCGCGTATAGTGAATATACCACTGGGAATGGTGGCGCGTGTTGAGAGTTTACCCGGGACTTTAGGTTTAACGCAGAATCTGTATAAGTGGATTCGACTGTATTAGTTACTAGTGCGGTAGTTAATATTCTAGAAATAACGGTGACCTTTGACCCGTACGTTCTGTGTTCATTTTCGCGAGTAAATCGTAACAAAGGAAGAAAGTGACTGCGGAAGGCGACCTTAGCTTGGAGAGGAGCTGAGGGCCGAACTGTTGCAGGGGGAACGGTCAAATAAGGTCAACAACACTACCAGCCACACCCAAATACACATCACTGACCTTTACTTCCTAGCACAATACACCCACACGAGACCTGACCGAATCCTGAGGGACCAGTCGCCTTGAATAGAGGTAAGTAAGCTCTGTACAATAATTGTAACGCTCCCCCCGGATTATTTAGTGTAATTAGACTTTTAACCCGTGGCGTGAGGACGCCCGACCAGCATCTGCCTGTAGCTTCTTCGTCTATGGGCCGCGAAGGATTCTACTCCTGGGATAGGCAGCTGCCGGCCGTAAAATTTGGTAGCAGAACGCGGTGCTGGGATCGATTCCCGGTCGATCCACCGACCATAGTATTTGATAAAAATTAAATAATTTTGGTGGCAGGGAGCGTTGGGTTGATTGGTTTAATTTTGTGTCTACAATCACGCCCGTCCGTAATACGTAAAAATATTTTTTTTTATTATATACGTAATAATAAAATTCCTTTCTTTGTTAGCTTGCTTTGTTGTTTGCGGGTAAATTTAAAAAACCGCGCCCGTTTAGCGCGCAAGCGGGAGATTGCGTCATGTAGGTAGATGGTTATTTTTGCGTAATCGGTTAATTATCGTTGCGGATAGTTGTGGTGTATTACTTATCGAAGGGTCGATTTCCGAGCAAGGCATTTTTTGTTGATGTGTATCTTCGTTATGTATCTTTCGTATTGTAATTTGTATTTGAACTAAAGAGTGGTGATTTGTATTTACGTAATTTGAATTTAACTTGATTTGATCGCACTAGTATTTGTTATTGTTAATTTGATTTACCTTTTCTTTTGTACTAACTTGTGTTTGATTTGATAAATAGCGGTTCTTATTTGTGTACATTCTATTCAACTCGATTTGATAGGAACTGCATTAGTTAGCTGTTATTTTTTTTTGTATTTTTTATTTGTTATTTTTGTAATTGTGCTCGAGCGGCGTCGTAATTTGTATTTAGTAGTGATGTCCTCGCCCAAGATGCTAATCCGTTGCCTGCGGACTGAGTTACGCTGGGCCACCAGCGCCCATGCTTTGATAGGTCGACCGGATAGGGTCCATAATTTGATGAAGCGGTTCGAGCAGGTCGATGCTCGAAGGGCTGCAGTGGAGGAGGCTTACGCTGAGCTTGAGGATTCGGATGTGGAAAAGGGAGTCCTGGACTCCTGCTTCGCAGACTACGAGCAGTTCTTGTGGCTCACGGACGAGTTGATCGAGGCTGAAGGCAGGTATGCCGAGGAGGCGCGTGAAGCTCGGACGAGTGGCCTGCCCGAGTCCTTTCGGAAGCAGCCTCAGCCGGAGCTGTTGGGACGACTCCCAACTCTGGACTTGCCAAGGTTCTCCGGGGTCCTTTCCGAATGGCTGACCTTCATTGGTCTTTTCGACGGCCTAGTGGACGCCCGGAGTGACTTGACCCCGAGCCAGAAAATGGCGTACCTCCTGGCCTCACTGGAGGGGGAGGCCCTGGGCGTTGTCAGCCATTTGAGATTGTCGGACGACGCCTACCAGACTGCTCGGGACCTCCTAGCCAGAAGATACGCCAACGTCCGGCGAATTGCCGACGAACATGTTAAGCAGCTTCTAAGCCTTCCGCTGCTTATTGACCGGGCCAGACTACGTCCGAACCTGTTGGATCCAGTCTTGGTGGCCTGTAATACGTTGAGGCGGCTGGATTTACCAGTAGGCGAATGGGCCTTCTTGTTGCTCCGCATCGTGCTGTCCCGTCTACCTCTTGACCTTCAAATGCATTTTGAGGAGAGGTACGGCGGGGACGAGGCCTCCTATATTCCGCCCTTCTATGACCTGCTGCGGTTTTTGGAGGAGCAGTGCCGACAGATCGAGCACGCGGCGGGCACCGTCGACGACTTACGAGACGTGCCCAGTGAGAGGCGAATTCCGCCGGGCAAGTCGTCGTCAACCCCCCCCTGCTCCTATTGTCGAGCATCTGATCACCGGGTAACGTCTTGCCCAAAATTATTAAGTAAGCCAGTTCCGGCGAGGCGAACTATCGCCAAGGAGCGCCGCTGGTGTTACTCCTGTTTGGAAGGGCACCTCCAGCGAGACTGTCCGCACCAGCGGCCCTGTCTGCATTGCCAGGGCAATCACCATGTCGTACTGTGCCTGGGTGCGAACGGCGTCTCCTCTCGGGGCGCTGCCAGGCCCTCGACCCCCACGGGCGGGGGCGCTCCGCCATGCCCGTTGACGGGCGACGCTCGGCTCCCGCCGGCTAGCCACCAGGCCCCTAGGTTTGAAAGGGGTCCCTCCCCCGACCAGTCGGGGGGTAATTCCCCCAGGGGCGGGGGTGTCATCACACCCCCTCAGCGTGCGGAGAGGAACTTCACGGCCACTCATCAGTCCGCTGGACCCTTATCGCTCCCGTTAGCTGAGTGGCCGCGACTGGTGTACCACTGTACCCCATTTGATGGAGGCGGCCCTAGCTAGCTGCCGCCTTAGCTCCCACCATGGCTGCCTCTACTGAGCCTTAAGCCGTCAACAGTCCACTTGTCAAGCTGTTCTGTTACCGACGGCATCAGTGAGGGCGTACAACCCGAGTGGCGACCGTTAGCGGTTGCGCTCTGTTAGTATCGGGTTCACGCGGTGTGGCCTCCACTTGGTGGTGGGAAGATTAGGGCCCCCTGGAGCGTTGAATCACGCTCTCAAGGGGTATAGGATTTGGTTTGGTCGAGCACTTAGTTAAGAATTCTTTAAATTTAAATTAAAATGCTTTTGGGTTTTCCGCGAAATTCATATTGTAGCGGTTATGATTAAAAGAATTGAATTTAAAATACTCCTTTAAATGCTGCTGCATATGTTTTGTAAATACATTTGATCACTGCGTTTGTTGTTGCACGGAAAATGGAGATTAAATTGTGTGCCCTTTTTGAATGCTTGGGCGTATGCTTGTAATTGTATTTGATTGTCGCGCCTGTGCTGAAGGGAAGTTTGAATTCATTTGAAATTTGAATGGCGCTCTATTTAAATATATCTATCTAATAAAAAATTATGTATATGTTTGTGATAGTGTTTAATCATTTTGCTTTGTGATAAGGAAGATTGAAATTAGATAACCCTGTGGTTACCGAAGGAAATAGGAGTCAATTCTCTTTTGGTTTAGATTTTGTTGGCACTGTCTAAGATATTTATTTGAAATAAGAAATAGGGCTGTCCCTTACGTTTATTGTTTTGTTTACTTTGCCAAGTTGACCTATGTGCATCGGTGATTACTTGTTTTAATTAATTCTGTAATTGAACATTGATGCTTTTGGAAAATTAGTTGAAATATGAGCATAGGATCACCTGCTAGGGACCATCTGTGCGTTTCGTTCAGCTCTCCACAGACGACGTTCATGGGGAATTTGGGGGTGCTCTCTGCACTGAAGCTTGAAGGTCCCTCTGGGCCGCTTCGTGTCGCGTCGCTGTTTGCAGACCTGATCCGGTCGAGTTGCGGAACTAATCATAGGAGCGCAGATAGGTGTTTGAAGGAGGTCGTCTGACTTCTGTCTAGAAATAGGACTTATTTATGTGCTGCGATGACCAGGAAGGGCATCCAGTTCAACTTTCCGGCTAGCCCACGTTGGGGCTGTAATTTTGAGGCGTTGGTCAGGGTTGCAAGATCTGATTGGGTGCGTAGGGTGGCCTAGTTTGGTTGTAGATTCGATCTTGCAACTTGCCGTCGCGACCCTGTCCCGCTGACCGGTTTGCTCGCGGACCTAAATCCTTATGTCCGGGACGGGGGTTTGTTCACGCAAAAGCGTTAGTGTCAGGCATCGACGTTAGATGGCACTCGGCTCGGTCGATACGGAATGACGTTTGTGTGTGTTGAACGTCCGAGTTGACTGAACGGTGGGAGTCGAGAGCGAAAGATTAGAAGTCTTCTTTGCGTCGAAAGAGAAGGCAGTCCATTTGGTTTGGGAGCTCTTAGATCTGATTTTATGTTAGGCGCGTATAGTGAATATACCACTGGGAATGGTGGCGCGTGTTGAGAGTTTACCCGGGACTTTAGGTTTAACGCAGAATCTGTATAAGTGGATTCGACTGTATTAGTTACTAGTGCGGTAGTTAATATTCTAGAAATAACGGTGACCTTTGACCCGTACGTTCTGTGTTCATTTTCGCGAGTAAATCGTAACAAAGGAAGAAAGTGACTGCGGAAGGCGACCTTAGCTTGGAGAGGAGCTGAGGGCCGAACTGTTGCAGGGGGAACGGTCAAATAAGGTCAACAACACTACCAGCCACACCCAAATACACATCACTGACCTTTACTTCCTAGCACAATACACCCACACGAGACCTGACCGAATCCTGAGGGACCAGTCGCCTTGAATAGAGGTAAGTAAGCTCTGTACAATAATTGTAACGCTCCCCCCGGATTATTTAGTGTAATTAGACTTTTAACCCGTGGCGTGAGGACGCCCGACCAGCATCTGCCTGTAGCTTCTTCGTCTATGGGCCGCGAAGGATTCTACTCCTGGGATAGGCAGCTGCCGGCCGTAACAACTGTTATCATATATCTTGAGCAGTTAATATATTTCGATAGTATTTTACTTCTATTTAAGTAAGTATAATAGTTGAATCTTAGGTTAATAATCTCTAATATAATTATTCGATGAAACATATATAAGCGAATTCATAAATGATTCATTTAAAGTCGATGTCTTCCATTGCTAACCGTCACTTCTTTTCACAATGACGCGAAAAATCCAATCCATTCTTCTCTCACATTTATTATCTTTCAACATTACATATCTGTACCTACCTTAATAATGTAAATTCACTCATAAATTACTGAAACGTAGAGCATGTTTTTGTTTGATGTATCTGATGGTTCATAACGCATTTAAATCCGAAGAAGGCAACCAATAACGTATCGGGGGTGTGTCTAATTTGAAAATTGAATTGTTTTTTCTTTATACCTCTACACGCTGGGCCAATGTACAGGAATGTAGGCCAACTTTATGTAGAGTACCTATAATCAGTCGGTCAGTTTTGATCTATTTTATTTATCTATTTAAGAATCGTTGAATTTACAACAGAAGATAGATAAGACAAAGCTTAACTTAATTTTACGTTTACTAGCCTATGAATACCTACAATAATGGATAGGATTTTCGGTTAGGGTTGCCAATTATTTTTGAAATAGGTATCTATATTTCTATTATCTAATCTATATCGATATATCTAGTATCTGTTTCTCAAAGATAAATAATGGCAATCAAGCATTAGTACGTAAGCGTAAAAGAATATAATTTATGTTCCATGTGGGTCTGGGACTTATAGATCTCTGCACATGTGAATTTTTATCAAAATAAAATGTGCCAAGTGTGTTAGTACTTGCCTAACTTATCGTAAATAGCAACTAATGGGATATTAGGTTTGTGAATTTGTGATTGTAGAGATAATGGGCTAGTAGCATGTAGGTAAGTTCTTTCACAGTTTTACGTCTAAGCCTTTTTGGCTAAATATTGGTTGAGTAGATCTCCGTTCTATGGATTCTGCCCATGTTTCGAAGATTACTAATGCTGCTATTAGAAATATATCAAACAAAATACAGAGTTATTTAAGTCAGCCTGTGTTTTATATCCACGAAGCACTAGAGATAGTGATAAGCTTGTCTTAGACCATAAACCGAAAACTTCTGTCTGTCAGAAAGTTTGTTACTGCATGTGTGTAAATTTTTTTAATAAAATCCCAAAGCAGTTGAAGCACGGCTCTATAAGTCTCATGGCCAATGGCGACTCCACCTCAGCTGCAGCGGTAGAGGGAGAGGACACCACTCTCGCAGCAGCCCACCGACACACATCCGAAGTGGGCTCGCCAAGCCCACTCGGAGTGGCCACCTCGAGCCGGTCCTACACCACGGGCCAGCCAAGGGGTTCCTCTTTGTTCACTGCGGGTGACCGAGCCACGGCTACTAAACCCCCCCGCCACGACGAGTTGGGAACCCATTCGGAGGGGGGGGGGGCATAATTGTTATGTGTATCACAGTATCACTGCGTATCACAAATTTTATCTGAGAATTTTATATCATACTAATAACATCATGTACCTACCTACCTTTAATTAATTATTGAATACATTAAAATTTAAATGATGACATTGAAATTGTAAATTATGAAATATATAAATTACATTGAATACGTTGATGTTTTAGGATTTAATTTTGAAAAGTTTTAATTATGATTGCGGAACGAATGGGGCGGCTCAACCGAGGAAGGATGTCGCACACACAGAATGATCGTGTAAAACAGCAGCAGCAGTGCTACTGTTTTATATGTTGAGTGTAGAGAACAGGAGACCCTTTTACTGGTAACGATATAGGCCACAGCATCCACTTACTCGTGCTGCGGCCATATTACGCTGGAGTGTGTCTCTATCGAGTATTATATTACAAATTTAAAACTTAATTTGAACATTGAATAACGGATAGAGTTTTCACTGAAATTGATTCCAGGGTTTTGAAAATAAAAGTATGAACATAATTAGTAACTACATCGAAAGTTGATAGCGAGGACAGATCGATAAGATTTCCACCACGCCCACTTTATACCACGTGATTGTAGTAAGAAACGCTTTCTTCTTCATCAGCACGTTGAAATCTACGGCTGGACATGTTCTACTTCCTTTGTGGGGAGGATTTACTTTACACGTGGTATAGCCACGCTGCTGCTATATTACGATTTGATTTCTTATGTTTACGTGAACACTACACATTTTTTTATAGAATAAGGGCGACAAACGAGCACACAGTCCACCTGATGGTAAGTGGTTGCTGTGGCACATAGATATCTACATCTATGAGGATAGAATTACGAATCAAAATGCAGATGCTACCCGTGAGGACTAAGATGGAATGCGTTGTTGCCAGTAAATAACGGTGTTCGGTTCTCTACACACACCATAGCAAGCACAGCAGCGTTATGCTGCTATTCTACGCTGGTATTGTGTGAGAGCGTGGTCCTTCCTCGGTCGAGCCGACCCATTCGTGTTACAACTATACTGCTAATATAGAGGAGGCTCTACCACGTAGAAATATAATAATATCCATCTCCCTCGCACTTTTTCTTACCTTGCCATGAATGAAACATTTTATTTCAAATGACGCTTCATTTTAATAGACGCTAGTATTTATTTGTATTTGTTATTTATTTATAATTATTTGTATTTGTTAATCAATAATATAACTTCGTTCCAATCGAGTGTTCCACGACACTCACGTATGTTTTTTATATGTGTATCTCATAACTTTTTTCTAGGTGGAACGATTTTGATGATACTTTTTTTGAAAATGAGACAAAGCCTGTACTTAGCTGTGGGACGTATATTGTAACTTTAATTTTTAACACGCTCTTATTAGCTCGGTATGTATTGAATTTTTGAATAGATTTTCCCCTTCAAAACGTCGGATTGATTTAAAACTTCGCACACTTATCAAAAAGCAATGACAATGCAATAGTTTAAATAGTTTGTCCCATTATCCTTGTCAGAATCCTCAAGGTTTGCGAATGATTCATAAAACAACTACTATTTCTGCCAGTTCAATCTACTGTAAGCCGCGTAAAAGACCTTCGTTCCAAAAAAACACGCTTTCGTAGTTAGCCGCACTAAAAAAAGAAAATAAATAATAGTTTAAATAAAATCTAGAAAAATACACGCTATTGTAGATAACCGAACTAAAAAGTAGATAATTTTCAATAAGTTTATTGTAAAAAAGCTTGATATAATTTGTTGTAAATATATTTGTAGATATTTGTAAAATTAGCGTCATCATTAAAACATCTGAAAAACACCCCACGCTTTTTTATAACAAAATGATTTTTTTATGTTAATCACTATTTTCTTATTTTAAACTTATTGAAAATTATTTTCTATGTTTTAGTTCGGTTATAGGTATCTAGAAAAGCGTGTTTTATAGTTTTTTTGAACTATTATTTATTTCATTTTGTTTTTTATATTCGCGTTCTTCGGGATGAGTTTTCTTCATCATAATTATATTGACGCGAACTCTGAAGTAAACGTAACTTTTTTTTAATAAAAGAAGAAACATTAAAAACGGTTCATAAACGAAGAATTTAGGCCCGAATATACATAAAAGTATACGTAATGTCCTCCAGACCAAGTATCGGTCTCGATGGCCAGTCTCAACAGGCAGGCAGGCCGGATTATATCTAGTGCTCGAGTGTATGCGTAGATACAAGTGTACTCTCTATTCTCTCACTTTCAAAGCCCGATGGGACGGTTATCCGACATTTACGTGCTTTCCGAGGCACGGGGGTGAAATACCATTAACTTCCCGCCTCCGGGCTGCTAAAACCCAATAACCAATTTTTGCCCGACCCGAGATTCAAACCCAGGACGCCATGGTTAGGAACCGTGTTTACGATCATTGGGCTAACGAGGCAGTCAATAAAAATATACGTATCGTATAGACCTTCCCTTTTTTTAAAGTAGGTTATAATCATTGTTATTTCTTACACACTCCCACCCTTCAAATTAATGTTTATATTCACTCTCCGACAAAACTATATTATGCATAATTCAGTGGACTCGAAATAAGCTTACGATGGAACTTATTCGTATAGGCGTAGACGTTTGCTACGAAGCTACGATATAAGCGCTACGACTTCTGCTACGCTCTTTTGTGGAGTTTATAAAAATAAGTAAGTATATAGAAATATACTAACAACGCTATATACATTACTAATATGACTAAAAAGTCAGAAATTCCTTCATGGGGCAATGTATACGCTTTTACAACAAAGTCTTAGAAAATATACATGAACTATCTATAAAAAAGTTTAAAATTTTTAATAAGCAAAAATTGTTTACTAAGGATATGAATTTTTATTAAGAAAAACGTTACCCTCACACTAGGATTTTCTCCTGTATCGTGGAGGCAGTTTACAAACACAAATTGCACAAGGACAAATATCCAGACCCGGAACAATTATTTGTAAACCACACAAATACTTGTTCCGTGCGGGATTCGAACCCGCGACCCCCTGCGCAGCAACTCATTGCTAAGCCACTGCGCGACGGAGCCGTCAATAAAAGAAAATACTACTAAAGAGTATATGATTGGTAATGACCCCTGGGAATAAGGTAATCGCTACCATGCCGTTTCTAAAAGTTTCCATACTTAATTGTATAGATATAATATTATATTGTAAATTAAGGTTTAAAAAAAGTCATGCTGGATTTATTGCTGGTTCTTCCCAGGACAGAGGTTATTTTCCGAACCAGTGGTAAAACTTAAATGACTTTTAATACCTATTCTTATAATCTATACTGAATAATAATTAAAAATTAAAAATTTTGTAGAACCGACTTCAATATAAATTATTAAGAATAACTCAAAAGTTATTGGTCAGACCTTCATATGTTGCATTTATAACCTTTTTTCCATTTAATAAACAAAGAATTATTAATATTGGTCCATTAGATACTAGTGACCATAAGAGAAGCACCAGCTTTTAAATAAAAAAGAATCATCGAAATCGGTTCACCCAGAAAAAAGTTATAAAGTGACACACATAAAAAAACATATAGTCGAATTGAGTACCGTTTCCTTTTTGAAGTCGGTAGAAAATGATTTTATTCTGTTATAATATTCCCACTACCCCATAATCTTAAAATGGCTGTGTTAGGAGTGGTTGACGTTAGTAGTCGAATGACGGGTTCGAACCCACAATCATTAAAATCACAGTCCGCTATTTACCATTAAAAGTAAAGTAAAGTAAAGTTGCAGCCTATTTACGTCCCACTGGGCACAGGCCTCCTCTCATTTCTGAGAGGGTTTCAGGGCAAGAAAATGTCCGCCGCGCTGCCCCAATGCGTGTTGGCGAACTTCACATGTCTTGGAAATATTTTATTTATTTCTCATACATGCAGGTTTTCTCACGATGTTTTCCTTCACCGCCGAGCACGTGGTAAATCAACACTTAAAATTGCAATTAACAATTTCATTGGTGCCGACGGGGATCGAACCCGGGTTGCTCGAGTACTGTGAAGCTTACTGCGAGCGCTAACCATCTTAGCTAACACGGTTCAATTTATTTACCATTAGGCTACTTGCATTATCGTTAATGTTACAGCCTATTCAAGTCCACTGCTGAACATAGGCCTCCTCTATAGATCATAGGGGGGATAATTGCCATAGTTGCCATGCTTGACGAGCAGGTTGGCAACCGTAGTTTATTTTTTATTTTTAGTTGTTGTTAGGAAGACGCTGCTGCCCATCTCCAGGTTTGCTTCCCTCTGTCGCTTCTAACGACACCCACGGGACGATATGGGGCAGTGGATATTCTTACACTGCCGAGGGTGGTACTTACACAGACGGATTTCTAGGCAGAAAAGTGGTTATACTATCTAGTAATGTATAAAAGTGGTTATATGTATTTTAACAGTGGTAGAGCCAGGCGGCAGCTTTTGCTTTCGCATGGATGGGCCGGCTCGAACCGGGGTGGTACCACGACCTCACAGAATACCAGCGTGAAGTAGAGGTTTACCTCTGCGTTTCACTTGGTGAGTGCAGGTGGCCGGAGGCCCTTTTTACTGGAAATGAGGCATTCCATCCTAGTCCTCGCGGGTGAAAACGCATCTACATTTTGATCTGTAACAGAGGATAGATGTAGATGTCTATGGGCCGCAGCAACCACTTACCATCAGGTGGACTGTGTGCTCGTTTGTCACCCTTATCCTATAAAAAAAAACTATCAGTATAAAGCTGTTTGTTGCTGTGACTATTCCTTTTTTAGGATCAAAATGTATAATTGCCCTAGGCTTTATGACTAAACAAATAAAATAAAAATGTATCAAGAACAGATATGAGAAAAAAACTATTAATGAACGAAAACCCTTTTGTCTCTTGACCTATGAATAAAGGCTCACGTATAAACTCGGTAATCTACTAATACGGGCCTTACAAATTTACCAACAAACTTTGCAATGTGCAAAAACATCTTTATTCAAACGCAATACGAGTGAAACTTGTTTATCAATGAGTGTACGATAAAACTTTGGTAGATAATAAACGTCCCGGGTAAAGCGACACTAAAACACTGCGAAAGCAACTCTATAACGTTGATTGAGAAAGGTGGAATAGATCAAGTTATGCTGGACAGCTCTGCACAAAAGCGCGGCTAAAAAGCCACCCCGTGCGTCCAGAAGCCCGCCCATTTCTGAAGAACCACTCCCTTAAAGTCAGTCGACGTTCGGCATTTAACCACAGCGCATGTGCTAGTTATACTCTGTATTCCCGATAGCAACATAATCTATGAACTTATACACTAACTTGCGAATTTTATAGTTTTTTTTTAATATATTGTAACGAAACAAAATTTAAATTTGACATTTCCGATTTAGTGAAGTGACGTAATAGATATGTTTTTAATAGCATTAACGTAAAAATAGCGTTGTTTATTAGCTAATTATTAGCTATCGGCGTATGATGTACCCAACGGATAATTTGAAACATGGACCGTTAAAACTGAACCCTTTTGTGACTCAAAAAAACCTCGATCACAACATAATGCTGAAGACGCTTCAGAATTTGTGCTACAACAAAACCAATGCAAACCCGTTTAACATGTCATCTCCTTTCTTAGTTGACAACATTTTGCATCAACAGAAGGCCGCCAACTTCCACAATCAATACATTAACCATCAGTTAGAGAACTACGTTCTGCAAAGGCAAGAATACGAACGTTCCAGAGAGAATACACCAGAAATGGACGAGACAAAAATCGCGGAAGAAGACGAGAGTACCCGTCGTGGATCGATCGACGAATCAAAAATTGAGAATGACGAAGACTCCAAGAGCAGAGACGAAGAAGAAGGTTTTAATCTAAAAAACGAAACTGTATATTACAACAATGAGTATTATGCGAGAACTGAAGATGTGAGGAATACGGAGAAAGAAGTTTTAAACATACCGACCCTTACCCGACGCTGTCAAAGTTGCGGAGCGTTTGATTGCCCTCCGTACACCTGTAAAAAATCGGGTATACGGCGCTTAGAAGAATTAGAAAAGCGTTTCAATCTACACAACTACCAAGAGAACTCGGGTGATGAAGCCGATGGTAGTAAAGATGGGAAGGCTTACAGTACGGATGATATAGTTAGAAACTGCGAGGAGTATAATGAACAGAAGAAGCCGCCGCTCAAGTTCAGTGTTAGTGCCATATTGGGCGATAGAGACGACACGATGAGAAATAGCAGTGTTAACGGTAAGTAAGTTTATTTCCGTAGATTAATACTTTTTTATTCGAAATCATTGAAGAGATGCGCTAACTGTGTTATGTTGTAAAATGTCACTAATAGGATATCGGGTTCGTGAGTGAATTAGCCACCTGTAACTTCCTTCACAATTTTTCATCTAAAAAACTGTAAAAGCCAAAATAGTTAGAAAGTTAGCAACTTTTTTGGCTAAACGTGTTCCAAGTAGCTCCCTGTTCTTTGGACTCTGCTTATCCTTTTATTAGATTACATGTGCCGTATGATTAAAGAGATACAGACATATGTCTGCAGTTATGAAGCCGTATATGAGGTATGAACTAGGCATTAAGTCCGTCATATGTACGATATTTTGTGCATAACATTTTAAATAAATAAATAATCAACTTTTTTTGACTGTTAGGATTTTATTTTCGTTTTTTCTTAGAGCCTGTGGGTTTTTCGTTTAAAGTTAGTTACAACTGCCCATAGACTAAAGTAGCTACTTTTCGTTGAGGTTATGTATTATATCTTGTTTTTACTTTAATATAACGTAAAGATAAAAGAAATGAAAACTCTAGATTAATCGTTTGAATGCATTAAAGTAGGGGTGTTCAATGCGATGGTATTTACAAAATTAACGGTATGCCAACGAACCATTAGCATTAAAACAATTTTATGGGAAAGGAAATGATGAAAAGAATCTTTAACTAAAATTAGTGAGAGTAAGCGAAAACGAGCAATTTAAAACACTTACAGCGGATAGACTATCGAATTTACTGGTAATTGTCTCATCAGTCGACCGTGTATTATTTTATACGTAGTAGAGCTAAATCTATGTTAAAGTTGTAGCACGAATCGGTTGGCTGGACCGGGGTAGGACCACGCTCTCACAAAATACCAGCGTAAATTGGTAGCTTAATGCATGTTTCTAATTCGAAGCGAGGCATTCCATCTTAGTCCTCAGAGGTGACAATGCATCTGCTTTTGATTCTTAATTGAGGATAAATATAGATGTATGCCTATGCCACAGCATTCAATTACCATCAGGTGGACTGTGTGCTCATTTGTCACTCTTATTCTATAAAAAGAAATATGTTTGACATGACCATTTTTGTTGGGTTTCTTGCTGTTTCTTCCCAGGACTGAGGTTTTTCCGAACCAGTGGTAAATTAAATATAAGTGTGATTTTCAGTAATCAATATTGAATAAGAAAGTTTCCGTTTCCGCTCTATTAACTATGTTCAGCCGCCTCTGATGCCGCTCCGACATTAAACGAGGTGCTCATGAGTTGACTAAATGAAATATTTATTATAATTAAATATGCTGTTTTGTATTTTGTAATTATTATACCGTGTGGTAGTGGTGTAAGATAATACAAGCCATGTTGTCTCATGGATGTCGTAATGTACAAGGATAGATGTAGATGTCTATGGGTCGCATCATCCACTTACCATTAGGTGGACTGTGTGCTCGTTTGTCACCCTTTTCTATATAAAAAAATTCATCTATAAACATCATATTTTCTTTCAATTATTTTATTTGTGTCTTTTATCTTTATTCAAATATCTACCAATGTTTTTAACAGTCGGTAAAACTCTGTATTCACAACACCTTTTTCACTAAAGGTACAGAATTTTCACGGGCGCTTGTGTGCCTTTCAATTGTCGATCCGAAATAAAGTGGCATTGGTCCAAACACAAAGCACAGAACCGACAGTAACGGGGAAGCAAGTGGCAGCCTTAGAGCTGTACCAGTTTCGTTAGATTTGTGACGAGATAGTCACATACAGGACGTCAATGTACACTGGTGATTCGGTGACTATATTATGTAGCAGGCAGTAGGAGAAGAACAGTGGCACGGCTTGTGATGGGCTGCAGTGATGAAAATGAAGAATTTGTGAAGGGATTTAATTAGCCTTTAAAATATTTATTCTTTTACGTTGTAGAAACATACTGCAGCTATATTACTGATGTTATAGTTTCAGCACAAATGGGTCGGCTTGACCGGGGAAGGAGGTGAGTGTAGAGAACTGGATACCCTTTTTACGGAGAATTAGGCATTCCATCTAGTCCTCACGGGTGACAACGTATATGCATTTTGATTCATAATTGAGGATAGATGTAGATGTCTATGGGCCACAGCTACCACTTACCATCAGGTGGACTGGGTGCTCGTTTGTCATCCTTATCCTATAAAACAAAAATTATTTATATAGCCTTAAATATCTATTACATTCTGATTACAGTATTATAAATGATACACGTCTAAATTATCTACGAGATTTTTATATAATTTAAAATCCTTTGTAAGCTATTGGGATAGATGCTATTAAAATGATTACTAATAAAAATATTAATATAATTACGAACGTAAATAGACAGTTATTCTATTTCTGTAACAGCGAAGTGCTAGTTGAACTCAGATCGGTCGCATATGTATTTTATTACAATGCTTGTATTATCCGTGCCTGCGATATGACACCCTAATGGCTCGCTAAAGAGACAATGAAAAAAATATATTAATAGAGAAATATCGAAAGCCGACATCAATAATAAAATAATAAAGCAACTTTCGTCCAAAGAAAGCGTTAAGAAAAGGACATATTAATTTCACTCTCTCGGACCCCCCCAAACGTTTTGTCACTTTCTTGTACATAGCATACAGGACGAGTTCGTCTCTTTCCCGCCCCCGCGCTTAAGTGTCCCGCCAGATGTTGCCAGTTTTATTGAAAAAGTCGGCGGCCATATTGTGACTTTCTGCTAGTGAATTAAGATGTAAGCGTCGGATAGAGAAAATTGTTATTGCCAATAACGCGTTACATTAATAGCGAGTTAACGTACAGCTACATTTTTTCTTTAATTAAATCTTGACACGGGCCAGTATTTTGAAGTATCGATTACTACTTTTTAATATGATATATTTAACATTATTTAAATATTTAAAACTGGTAGAAAGTATTATCTCAGTTGCTTAATAAATAAAGAAATATTTTTGTTTTTATTAACTGGAAAATGTTTTAACTATTCATATTTATTTATGTAGTTATGTATCACGACTTTTATACTTATAGTGAAGTTTTCCCCAAACTGGGATTATTATATTGCGTTATCTATAAAGTTTTCTCATCTGGTTGCACTGTTTAAATATATAATTGTAAACGAAAGATACAAACATACATAAATATCAATAAAATAGAATAAATACATAAAAAATACATAAATATATAAAAACCCAACCGGATGGAAGCCCTCGGCAGGGGAGACCAAACGGCCGAGGGTTAGGGGGAAACAGAAAGAAACCGGCGGACGATGCGGGCATCACCTTCTGCATTTGAGCTTGGAGCGGTCCGTCACGAAATCTCAGTCGCCTCAAATGACCCGAGAGACTGACTGGGATTAACCCGTTCGCAGAAACGACCACAGGAATGATTTCGACCGGCAGACCACCCCACATGTTGGTCACCTCGTGAGCCAGGTCCAGATATTTTGTCAGCTTATCTGTTTCGGCTTTCACGAGGTCGTAAGGAACGGTAATGTCGACCAAAAATATCATGGACTGTGCCCGGTCCATCAGCAAAATATCAGGCTTATTTAATAATAATAATAATAATAATAATAATAATAATAATAATCATTTATTGACAGACAACAAAGGCCCGTAAAAAAAATAATTACTTATAATCAACAAACATAACAAAAAAAATTGAAATAAAACGAAATAATAATGTAATACAAAAATAAATATAAATTAAATAAATGCCATCAAACAAATTAAAACTTACATCTTAACAAAGTAGACCAATATTTGAATATTTCACTACAATTTTGCGTTAAAATTAGTATAATCGTGTTTCCAGATTTGAGAAGATTACTTCTAAATCTGGCCACACGATGTCTTATCAAAGCATCGAGCGTCGGTACGCGTGCCTCAGCGAACATTGTAGATGCACTACAGTACCTCGGAAAACTAAATAATAATCGGAACGAATCGTTATATTGAACCTTAAAAATTCGATAGTTTTCCTTTTTAAATTTAGTCCAGAGATGCGGTGTGTAAAGCGATTGGCAATAGGTTTTAAATAGTAATATTTTAGCATCTCGCTCGCATTTATTAAATTTCCTGCCAATCATATTTGCACGTACAGCAAGGGACCGCCTTTCTCTGTCCATGTCCTGATCATCCCTCAGGTCACTCGATACGATATGTCCTAAATATCGAAAGCTCGTCACAAACTTCAAATTTTTGCCGTTCAGGTATAATGGTAAAGAAACATCTTTACTATGCGCTCCAAAGACCATTGCCACAGACTTGTCTGCATTATAAACTAAATCGTTGCTTGCTGCGTATCTCTCACAAATAGAAATTAACTTCCTTAGGGCTCCGATTGAGGGGCTCAATAAAACCATATCGTCTGCGTAACTAAGGTTGTTTACACATTTCCCACCTATACGACAGCCGATACCCGTTTCATTGAGCTCCTCAATTAGAGCATTAACGTAAAGGTTAAACAGCAGAGGAGAAGTCAGCCCACCCTGCCTAACCCCACTAGTCAGTACAAACTCGTCCGAAAGCGAGCCATCCCAGTTCACTACATTAACCTGCGTATTATACCAATTAATAAGGATTCTAATTATGTCGGAAGGAACACCCACCCGTTTTAACTTATCCCACAGGATGCTATAGTTTACCCTATCGAAGGCGCGACTCAAGTCCAAAAAACAAGCGTATACTTTTGTACTTCGTGACACGTAATACGTTACTATTTGTTTTAAGGAAAAAATTGCCAACTCAGTAGAGCTACCTTTTTTAAAACCAAACTGAGCGTCACTTATAAAAATAAATTTCGATAAAATATCCAGAATAATAGACTCAAATAGTTTCGCACAGGTTGTAGCGATTGAGATAGGCCTATAATTGGAACTGATCGTATCGCTAACGGTTTTACTTTTGACAATAGGGCTAACCACGCATTTTATTAGGTCAGGAGGCAAAAATGAGTGTTTTAAACACGCGTTAATAAAAACCGAGAGAAACACCACAACCCAGGGTCCACCGCAACTTAAATGTCTACCGAAATGTGGTCATGACCACACGCTTTACCAAGGTGCATCTTTTTAAGGGCATTATACACCATACTCTCATCAATATGAGTATATGATAAAACAGGCATATCAAGTGCAGAAGGGCCACCACTAGAATAGCAGTCATTCAACAAAAAGTTCTGTTTAAAATTATTAGCTATCTGTTTTTTATCGCTAACACCATCCACACAAACCGGAACTCCAACCCTTATGTTGCATAGTTTTGATGTATGTTGCCAAAATTTAGAAAAGTTTTTGTCTATACATGCGTTACTTATCCGCTCCAATAAAATTTTATTTTCGTTTTTCTGGCACCACTTTAAGCGACCTTTAAATACAGACCTACTTTGCTTCATCATATCATAGAGAGAACCAGAGCTGGGAGCCCCCGCCCCGATCCACCTTGATAAGTTTACTTTAGCATCCACATACGCTGATTTTACTACATCATTCCAGCCCGGCGTGCCTTTACGTTTACGCGATGTCACTCCATACCCTACTTGACTTACGTGGCTTTTAATAGCGGATGTATGAAGACTTTCGATGAATTTCTTATAAATTCTAACGAGAAAATCTTTGTGTGAGTCGCAAGTAAGCCATCGCAAGAAGAAATTAGGCGCAGATAGTCCCAATTAAATTCTGATAAGAGATAACTACACCACCATTCATACGCTTTAATCTCATCCCCACTTCTCTTACCCCAAGAAATAAGGTTCCTAGATTTAACGTCATTAACCACAATTCTCTCAACAGCAATTATGTTAAAATTAAATTCGAATGCGAGAGGCCAGTGGTCCGACCAAAATACATCATTTATTACATATACTCTTGATAACGCCGACCACGCGACCCGAGTTACGATGCAATGATCAAGCCAGCTCTTTGTGCCATGAGCATAACTAATGTATGTAAAAATATTTTCAAAATCTTTAAAAAATTTAAGGTCTGCGCAAATCAAATCATTTTCTGAACAAAATTTTATTAATTCGTTGCTAAATAACGTGTTAATATTCGCATTATAGTCTCCTAAGGCAATAGCCACATTTACGAAATGATTTTCTAATAAACTTTTGATTATACATAAAATATTTGTAAATTCAGGTAAATTTTCAAGATTGTTTTGAGGCATATAAACAGAAAAATACATATGACAATTACCATTAATATACGATTTTATAGCACAAATTCGTGAATCATTACAATTTACTAAGTCAACATTATTAATTAACGCAGTTCTCCACAAGAGGGCCACACCTCCATATGGTCTCCCTTTTAATACTCCGGATGAAGAATCGACCGCAGAGGTACCATGTGAAGAGAACTCGGCATGAATTGTTGACAAAAAGATAGCTCATGGGGAAGCAGCCAGGTCTCTTGAAGAGCCACCACATCAAACTCTTTACACAGTTCTCTAACATGATCAACATTTCTCTTAATTGACTGACAATTAAAACTAACGAACTTCATGTCTTACGGAATTACTTTGCCAGAAATGTCTAAACACTATGCCTACAGGCCAGAAGTCCTCATTCATAAAAATATGTTTTCTGTCAAAATTAATCCTTACCTTAAAAGAAGCAAAGTTAGTCACTTTAAAAGGTTCAATACGTTCAACACTTATCGCTTGTTCACCTTTACACTTAATATACTCCTCAAGCTTATCAGCAGTCGTTGAAACGTCTAAACGTGATACATATAAGCAAAGAGATCTCGGAGCAGCTCGGATAAGCGAATCTCCTAGTGGTTGCACGGCCGCCCTACCCTGCCTATTCCTATTTTTCTTTTTATAAGACACGGGCACAAACCCTTCGTCCTTATTTGTTGTTGTCAGATTAACCTCTTTTTGGCTACGTAATGGTGCAGACGTATTTATGTCGTTAGTTATCGTATCGTCAGTCTCGCCTAACACTGTTACCGTACTCGTACTCGTAGTTGCAGACGGACGTTCAATACGCATACGCACGTCCTCTCTCGACACATTTCTCTTTGCTACAAAAGCCGAGGTCGATCGTGGATGCGATTGCGATGCACTCTCAGCGCTCCTCCCTCTCTCCTCTCCAAAAGTGCGTAGCAACACTGGTGATCGGTCGTTTCTTATTTGAGTTTCAATAGAAACGAAGCTACTATTTTTATCTTTACTACCTTCTTTTTCTAATTTATTATCACGAGTATGTTGTTGTTCTAAATCTTTACGTAGGTTCTCCAAATCTGATTGCGTAGCCAATACGTTTTTAATGTTCAATAATTCTTGTTTTAACAGAACTATGTCCTTTAAAAGACTGGTTACATCAACGTGATCAAATGTTACGGGTGGGAGCCTGTTGGGGTTCTTCGCCACAAACACTGGAAGGCTAGAAGGCTCCGTTTCTTTAAGAATTTTTATGATATCCTGAAGAAGCCTTTTGTTTTTCCCCTCCCCTTTACGTGTCACTCGTCGAGTTATTGAAGAATCTAACAGAAGCGCCTTTGCAAGATCAATTTCTTCCTCCGTAAAAATAGATTCACATATTTGTGGTAACTAATAACTAACTGACTTCATCAATCACGTCGATTTTACACTGAATAAAACAAAGTAGCTCGTTTACCACTAAACGGCAACTACACAGATTTGACATTTTATATTAGCGAAGCGCATGAAAAATGCACACACGTCCGTACGCTAGCGATGCGCGACGGTCATTATTTGCAAGAATAGTCCTGTTTGTGATGATTGCCCGGTCCCAGTAGAGCCTGGTGCGGTCATTTTCGAGCACGGCTTCCGGCAAGTACTTATAATATGGGAGTTTCCGATCCACGAGACCGTATTTCAGAGCGAGCTCCTGGTGTAGAATTC
This sequence comes from Parnassius glacialis, assembly GCA_033319125.1. Taxonomy (NCBI): domain Eukaryota; kingdom Metazoa; phylum Arthropoda; class Insecta; order Lepidoptera; family Papilionidae; genus Parnassius; species Parnassius glacialis. The sequence goes on along the minus strand of JAVANC010000002.1, from coordinate 2,531,573 downwards.
TGGCTACTAGGTTGTGTCTGTGCAAATACTCAGAGTTAGAAAGCGTCGAACAACCAGAGATGACATGCCTAAGCGAGTCACCGGGATGGCGAAAAGCTCGACAGATGTCGACGTTGCCATCCTTAAGGATGTATCTCCGATAGTTGTTGGTTTTAATAATCTGATCCTGTATTGCACAGACAAAACCCTCGGTTTCCCCAAAGAGGTCATCGAAACGTAGCCAGTGGATGGAGGCGACTGTGTCTACGAAAGGCTCGTGAAGAGCCTTGTGGAACCTCCCGTGGAGCTCCTTCTCCTTCCATACGGTCTCCCGGTCGGAAATGCTCTGTACTGCCGGGTCTTGCCATTGCTCGTTGGCTAAGGATAGAGGGGTTAGCCCTTTATCACAAGAAATAACGTCCCTAGAGTATGGATCATCCGCTCTCGTCGGATAGTAATTACGGAGGCTGCACACCTCGCGAGTATGCATGGTAAGCGCGCTTAAAAAGCCGCGCCCACCATGCTTCCGCGGCAAGTACAGCCTCATTACTGACGATTTCGGATGATGCATCCTGTGGGACGTCATAATAGTGCGTACTTTTCTGTCCAGAGTGTTCAGTTCGGTCTGAGTCCACCTGAGTATGCCAAAGGTATACATGAGAACAGGCATGATCCAACCATTATATGCGTGCGTCTTATTCACACCGAACAAAAGGCTATTAAGCACTTTGGTCAAGCGTGCATAAAACACATCGCAAACTGACCGTTTCATGCTCGCCTCATCTACACCGATGTTCTGTGACATACCCAGGTATCGATATGTTACAGCCTCGGAAAGGGTCCTTATGGTGATGGGCATAGATATGTCTATGCCCTCAGAATGAGCAACCCTTCCCCTTTCAACATGGAGGATCGCACACTTATCCGTCCCTAGCTCCGTTCTAATAGAATTACTAAAATCACAAGTGATGTTTAGCAATTCCATTAGATGGGAGCGACTGGAGGCGAATAATTTGAGATCATCCATATAGAAAAGGTGGATCACTTTTGTCCTTCCTTTTCGAAGCTGAAATTCCCTATCGGAGTCCTCCAGTAAGGTACTGAGAGGGTTCAGGGAGAAGCAAAACCAGATTGGACTCAAACAATCGCCCTGGAAGATACCCCTTCTTATCCTTATGCCGCTTTCCGCATCCGTCATCCGCTCGCCTAGATGACAAAGGACTTTACTCCACTGCCCCATACACTGTCCGAGGAAGTCTCTAACTGTACAGTCAATCTTGTACAGCTAGAGGACACTCTTTAGCCATGTATGGGGCACCGAGTCGAATGCCTTTCTATAGTCTATCCAGGCGGCGGAGAAGTTCTGACGGTTGCGTTTAACCATTTAGTCAATGACCGCGTCAATGAGGAGTGGTTCCTTGGTTCCACGACGACCTCCCCGGCACCCATTTTGAGCACGCGACATCACCTGATTTAAATCCAGGTGACGTATGATTCGCGTACTCAAAAGGGATGTCGGTGTCTTATATATGGTGGGTAGACACGTAATTGGGCGGTATTTGCTCAGGTATGTGGAACTAAATGAATGATCCCAGTAGTGAAGAGGCTCGGAAGCGACTTTTGGTCGAGAGCCGCTTGAAACTGTTGGGCGAGTACAGCGTGACACATCACGAACCCCTTCAGCCAGTAGTAATGCAGTCCGTCGAGTCCCAGATATTTCCAGTTCGGGGTCATACGGATCGCCTTAGCTACGTCATCCGGCGTTATGATGACGGGGTCTATGGGCGTAACATTCGCACACCGACTCACCACGACTTCCGTCCAAGAGCCCTTGCTGTGGTTTACGTGCTCTGACCACAGGCCGCACCAGAATGCGAGAGTGTCGGCCTGATTCGGTGCTGGGTCCGTTTCACGTACCATTGGCCGCTCCAATGATTCATAGAGCCTCTTTTGATCACTCTGTAAGAGACGATTCTGGTTGAACCGTGTTGACCTCTCGGTATATCGCCGAATCCGCTTCCGACAAATTGATATTTATCCCAGCAAACGCCATCGTGACGAAGCGCCCAATTCTCGGCCTATTATTACCCGACCTGAAGCTTATCAGTCTACCGATGAGGGCCCTTGCCTTTGCGATGCGGTCCTCAATCCTTCTTCTCCAGGCTGGGATAGTGCTACTTTGCTTTGTAGCGCGTCCAGGCGTGGGTAGTTTGGCACCAATAATACGGCAAATTGCCAGTGCGGCGCCAAAAAAGAATTGAGTCCGTCTCGCAAAGGTCCCGGCTGGCTTCCAAATAGGTCACCAGCATTGGGTTGTGGCGCCGCATCCTCAGCTGTAGTATTTTTATCCGATGAGGGTACAGCCTCACGTCGTAGCCGTTCGAATCCGGTGCTATGAAATATGTTAGACCGCAAGATATACCGAACTCGGTCTGCCAGGTTTTGCTCGGTGACGGTTATAGATGGCTCCAGCTCAGCAAAAAGTCGATGCATCCTAGCCCGATACGCAAAACCTCCAATTTCTTCCCCTTTCGCCCTAAAATACGCCCGTAATGCGTTGCTGTTCATCTGCATTGACCAACGCATGCGGCGTACTCCACCAGTGGCGGGTGCTGATTGCTGGGCCCGCGATGACCTTGCCAACACCAAGCCAACTGGTGTGGATGATGGTTGCGAGGGGCTGCTCCACCACGGCCGTACAGCACCTCGCGCTCGGCTGGCGGTTCGCATGCTGTCGCATCCAGCGCCAGCTCCAGACGCGCCCTGGTGACCTGCAGGCAGCGGCCCTTTGCGCGTATTCCTTAATTCCATCATCCATGTAATGGGCGTCACTTAACGGGAGACGCCCAGACCTGGCACCGTTTCATGGTGAGGCCATGTGCACAAGCGGGCCTTTGCACCTTCAATTTTGCCGAGGCACTGCGCTTACATCTCTTGACAAGGTGCTGACCGACTGCGCTGAGTAGTTTTGTCACATAACCGTTACGTCAGCGGGCGATGAGGTCGTCACTTCCCTACGCCTGGATTATTATTATTATTATCATCGGCAAAATAAGTGCGATGACATTAGCATATTAAGCATTCTTTTCGAATTTTAGAGATTAGATGGTTGAAGTAGATCGTACGTTCATACGAATATTTTCTATAGGCACCTTATTATTCCATCTTTTGAGATAAACTTAATAGAAGTTAATGCGGCAATCGAAGTATTGTTCTTCTAATCGAGTGGGAGCTTTATTCTTTCTTTTGTGCTATATTCCTCTTGATGGCGCTTGGTGACTTGTCGGAATGACAAGACTTCGACATAAGAAAGAATTAAAATATATATATATATATATATATATATATATATATATATATATATATATATATATATATATATACCTATGTAATTCTTCTGTACGTGTGTTTGAAACTGAACTCCTAAACGGCTCGACCGATTTTGAAATATTTAAAATAAAATAGTTAATTTAATAGTTAAAAGTTTTTCAAAATCAGCAAACGAAGAAAACGCCCAGTCTGCTTTAATAGTGATTAATAATTAAACTACTAGTTAACTACTACCTAAACTAACAAACTACTAGTTAACCTAACTATAGTCATTGTAAGTGGGCCTATAGTACTTTTGGTTTTATAGAATAAGGTAAGATTCTGTGGCCCATAGACATCTACATCTATCCCCGATTAAGAATAAATCTGTTACACATACAGAACTAGACTTTTCTTCCTAGGGCATACAATTAGCGAGATTCAAGCCCGCGGAACCTCTACTAAAAACAATTAGTTAGGATGTAGGCCTATGACTAGCAATGGACTTCTACGAGATGAATACATGGACTAAGATGGAATGCCTCATTTCCAGTAAAAAGGGCCTACGGCCACCTGCACTCACCAAGCGAAACGCAGAGGCAAACCTCTACTTCACGCTGGTATGCTGTGAGGTCGTGGTACCACCCCGGTTCGAGCCGGCCCATCCGTGCGACAGCAAAAGCTGCCGCCTGGCTCTATCACTGTTTGTTACCGTTGTTATTTCTTTCTTTCTAAGAAAAAAATTGATCACATTGTAACACTTTCGGTAGAGTAATAGTGTGATCATGACCGGAAACCGAAACTGAAACCGGTGTAGATTTCAACTTCACACACGAAGGAACTTTGTTCTTCAAAAAGTACGTGTGTCAAACCATCATATGAAATGAAATATCTTTGCAATACAAAATAAGAAAAAATCAAATAGCGAAACGTTCCAAACCGATATCTCACAAAAATTCACATTTTGCGATATAAAATTATGCATTTCGGTCCCGACGGCCCATATTAACATGTCATTGGACGCCATATTGCGATAATATTCCAAATTCGAATTTGCGCGCGACTCCGTTCCGCGCGGGCCAAGTTCAAATTGCGCTTCAGAAACGATATTTTCCATAAAACAGACCTTAACTACTGCACATAGCGATCAGATGTAGTTTTCTTGAGAATATCTTGAAAGTTTGTGCGAGTTTATATAACTCGGTGAGTGCTTTTTTACGCGAATGCTATAAAGTCTAAGTCGAGATGTTAGGACCGATAAATCGTTCCGGGAAACTTCGATTCGATTATCCAATGGCCGGAATAAAAGGAAATTATTACAGGGCGCGGGGTAACTGCACTGATTGTTTCCCCAGGTGGGTTTTATTGTTATTGTGTTACTTGGGCAGGGTCGATGATTTTGTAGATTATTAACCGTTAAATCTAATTTTTAATGTTCGAGATTTTGATTACAAATTGCAATAATGATTTTTATTGATCCTTGATTATAAAAACTATAAATTGAACAGATTACTTCACAATATAAACGAAATTTAACTTTTAATTATTAGATAATTTGTGCTCCGATCTACGCAGAATGAGCTTACAGTACCTATATTAAAATCTTGCAGTAGTATACTTGGGTTTGGATTTAATTTTATTAATTATGGGATCCTTAGCAGATGGTAGCACCTAGCCATCTTCTCTATTGAAATTAGGATGTTTTTTTTTTTAATTTCAATAGCCTTTCGAATCGTCTTTGGAAGGAATCGCTATTCTTTTGTAATGATTTGTAGTCTATCAAATCTGATATACTTAATAGTTGGTACGATCCTGAACATATTGTCGTATTATATATTGTGTTTAATTTCTTTAATCATCATCATCATTGCAGCCTAGTACATTATACATATACATAGTATTCAGAATGCGCTATTAGGGCTTCCTCTATGATTACAACAAAGTACGGTTCTAAAAGACGCCTACATTAATCGACTGCTTTTATCTCTGTCTCATCAGTTCTTCACTCCATTTAACATCCCTTCCCTTTACTGCGCTTGCGGATTCTTAGCTGCTAATAACCTTTCTTTCCATGTTGTTGGATTTGTTAGCAGACCTATGCCACTTCCTGATACGTTCGGCTATGTTGGTTATTATGAATCTTTTGCGGATATTCTCATTACAGATTTGATCACGAAGTTACAGTATTAGTTCTTTAACTACTTAATTTTAAAGTCTTGATATTTATAACTATAGCTTCTATTTATTCTTTAACGTCTTCGGTCTTACTCATAAAATCAACGTCAATTTAAGTAATGCTTAACTTTGTTCTCTCTCTTTCACCAAATGACAATAGAGAGGGACAAATATTATATTTAATAATTATAATATGTGATAATCAATTATTTTAGGTAAGGCCACTTGTTTTAAGTTTTGAGGTATATATAAATTTTGTACAACCAGTGTGTGTTGTCGGTGGATCTGAGACGTGGTCTTTCACTGCTTGCCACATGAGAAGGCTCAAGGTCGGTTAACGAGCTATAGATAGAGCAATTCTTTTTTATTTAATAGGGGCAAATGAGCATGCGGCTCACCTGATGGTATGTGACTATTACCACCCATAAACAACTGCAACACCAAGGAAATTGCAGGAGCGTTGCCGGCCTTTTAGAAAGGAGTAAGTTCTGTTCTTGACGGTCCCTAAGACGTATCGGTCCGGAAAAATTGCCGGTGGTATACGATTCCACAAAGGGGTAGTACGAGGAAGAAAACTCTTAGTAAAACGCACAGTGGTGGACCACCAAGCATCCAGATGGTGTGGATGGTATCGTGAGTTTCGTCATGATGTGTGTTCGTGAAATTTGGCGGCTAGAATCAATCCGAACAATTCTTCAGAGCACTCACCGTGGTACATGCGATAGAAAATGCAAAGGGATGCAACATCTTTTCGCAACGCCAGTGAATCGAGTCGATCGGAGAGGACTCGGTCAAGTGGAAGGAGCTGGCACTAGGGAGCCCCGGCCCAGAGAGGGGAACAGTATTCCATGTGTAGCTGAACCTGCGCCTTGTAAAGTTAGAGGCGGTTAGCCAGCATGAAATACTGTCCTATTCTGTTGAGCACGCCAAGCTTTTTAGAACCAAATTTGGCCTTCTCTTGCAAGTGACCACGAAACTGCACATCATTCGATATGTCGATGCCGAAGATTCCGATACTGGCTGAGGCAACAAGAGGAGTGCGTTGAAACTGTGGAGATACCACAAAGGGGTATTTTTAGCGGTAAACGCGCAAACTTGTGTCTTCTGGGGATTGAATTCGACTAGATTTAGTCGCCCCCAATCCGAAACTTTGTTCAGCAAAGACTTGACTTCAGACACAAGTTTGTTCCGGTACGGTTTGTTTATTCCCGAAAAATATTGGCACGACCTGTGTATAGAGCATCACCAGTAATGCCATTTGCATGACATATATGTTACCGCTTTGCAAAATGTCGAAACAGCGTTGGTGACAGTACACAGCCTTGTGGAACACCAGCATTAATAGGCTTGTTATCGGAGCATGCACCTTGAGTAACCGACATAGCCCAACAGATTAGTGAGCTGACTTGGCTATGGGCCGGCCATATAGCTCGAAGAACTGACAACCGATGGGGAAGAAAGTTTCTTGAGTAGCAGCCTCGTACAGGAAAGTGAAGTGTAGGGCGCCCCCACCCTCACTAGATAGAGTAATGACTTGGTAAGACATGTAGGAAGTCAGCTCAGGAGCTTGCTTTGTGGCATTCCTTGAGGAGGCTATGTTCAGCAGTGAACTTAGAAGAATTAGAAGAGAAGGGCTGTAATGATGATGGTGATGATGATGATGAAGGCCACTTATCTTTATATTATAATCATGGTGTTGCGCATAATCGTGTTACTTCTGAATGACTTATGTGATTTAGGTCATATTCATAGAATATATTTCTTTTGTCGAGACGATGGTTCATAGCCATGATAGTATCCGACAGGTGGCGCTATAGTCAAGTTTCACAACATTATGATGGCTTAGTGCCACAAAAGAAAATCATAAAATCTCGACTCAGTAAATGGCTTTGTGGTCGAGCTTTTTCTTTTTAATTTACACTGTAAAATTCCGGAATGAAATATTATTAAATACTAGCGAAAATAGCACTTTAATGCTGCTGTGTTTCATATGGCGAGTTTAAAGAATCGGAGACCCTTTTTACTGAAAACGGGGCTTTCCATCTTAGAACTCAGGGGAGACAACGCATCTGCATTGTTTTCGTAATCAGGGGTAGATATGAAAGTCTATGGGCTACAGCATCCACTTACTATTAGTCGGGCTGCGTGCTCTTTTGTCACCCTTATCCTATAAAAAAATATTCTCGTTACAGATTTGATCACGCAACAGTATCATTTCTTTAACTACTTAATATAGTAGTCCTGATATTTGTTTCTATAGCTTTTATAGATTTTAACATCTTATATTTTAATATGTAATCTTATAGTTAATATGGATAGGGAAAAGCGGCAAAATCTGGAGGAGGCCCACACTCGTAGAGGTCCTTAACAATAATTAGATAAATAAAAACTCATTAAATGTGTCAAAAAAGGGATAATCGTTATTGATTGTAACGATAATTTTATTTTTTTTAAATGTATTTTCTTTCATGATCTAATTATGTTATAATTTTGTTTCTAATTTTAAATTATTTAATGGAATTAATAATTAATGAAATGTATTTAAAAAATATGTAATGTAGATAAAAATAAGTATTATGTAAATAAATCTTTCAAAAAAATTTAAAAATTTTGTTAAGGAAATAAATGGCTTTATAATATAATAATAATAATATTTAATATATGTGAATACATTAAAAAGAAAATGTCACCAAATGCGTGGGAATTACTTTTTCCGAACCTATGCCTTTTCTTTAAATATTTTATGTCAAACTTGACTAAGCTTACAATCATCCAATTACTAAACAAATCGTGAATGGACCCCACATGCTTTAATACTGAAACATACACTCCCGCGACCGTTAACTCGACCGCAGACGCGTTGCGAATTTAAACGACCCGTTATCGCTTGCGGTTTTCGAATTTTCGCATTTTAGGTTAAGTATTAGTATTTTGTAACGGGTCGATGCGGTTTATATGCTAGTATATTCAATATGGTGATATGAATATAATTTTTGCTATATTTTAACTTTTTTTTTTCGTTTGAGAATTTTTTTTCGGAATGGTGGATATTCATTATCATCATACTTACAGCCACAAGTCCACTGCTGAACATAGGCCTCCCATCAGAAACGCCGCAAAACAACGCCCTAAGCATTGGATATTTATAAAATTCAGTAAAAATCATAGAATAATTTTGACAAACTAGCACACAGTCCACCAGAAGGTAAGTTTTTTTTTTATTTGCCTATTGACATGTGTCCTCAATTATGAATCAAAATGCAGATGCGTTGTCATCCCTGAGGACTAAAATGCCTTATTTCTAATAAAAAGGATATCCAGTTCTCTACACTCACTATACGAAACATAGAGCTACTTTTACGCTGAATTTCTGTGGTCCTACCCGGTTCAATCAAACTACATTCAGTAAAACTAGTACACTTCGGTAAAGTTTTGTACATCTTCGATCACGATTATGAAAAATTCACATAATAGCTGTATGTTAAGAGGAAACCCTAATTGACTAAAACTAATGCTTTTATTTTTGATTGTTCCATGAAAATCAGTTTTGTTCTAAAAAGGGTCGCTTGACAATTGATACCTGTGTCGAGCTGATCACACACATTTTCTGGGCATTGGAGAGCTCAAAAGATGCAGTAGAAATATTTTGTGACCTTTCCAAGGCTTTGGACTGTGTTCATCTTGAAACGTTAATCAGAAAATTACAGTGTAAATGACTAAAAAATACAGCGTTTAAACTTATTATCTTATAATATAGAACACCAAACAGTTGTTACTTTTTATTCATGGTAGTAGTTTTTCCAGATAGTTAGTATTTACGGGTGTTCCTTAGGGTTCATTTCGTGGCCCCTATCTATTCTTATTGTTGATTAATGATTTACCTTACCTGATAGGGAATAACCTTATATAGTTTTGTTTGCTGATGAATCTTTATTTTCAGACTTGAACGGCAAATACTAGTACATACTACTTATTTACTAATACTAATACACGACGAAGTCAGTAATGCTATATTAAAACAAGTCCACTTGTTTAATGTTAATAACAATAATGGCAATAAAAGTAAATGTATTAAATTTACGACACCAAATGTTAAAAGCGTGAATAGTGTGCTTTCAGATGGAGATAAAGTAAGTCTTGATGAAACCACGGTTTTTTTTTTAAATCACTATTGACACGAAGCTTTAACCCTCATATCTAAACTACTCAGTTTTGCTGCGTATACAGTAAAAATATTAGAAGATATGCAGCTAGATTAATTTATTTTAGTAATTTTCATTGCTAGAGTTTTGAATCTTGGGATTTTTTTTTATAGGATAAGGGTGAAAAACGAGCACACAGTCCACCTGATGGTAAGTGGTTGCTGCGGCCCATAGACATCTACATCTATCCTCTGTTGCAGATCAAAATGCAGATGCGTTTTCACCCGTGAGGACTAGGATGGAATGCCTCATTTCCAGTAAAAAGGGCCTCCGGCCACCTGCACTCACCAAGCGAAACGCAGAGGTAAATCTCTACTTCACGCTGGTATTCTGTGAGGTCGTGGTACCACCCCGGTTCGAGCCGGCCCATCCATGTGACAGCAAAAGCTGCCGCCTGGCTCTACCACTGTTAAAAATGCGACTGATATTGAAATTATTTTGTTTTGCAGAAGAGAGTCATAAGAACTATTTAAATCTAAGTCCGAAGGAGTCTTTCTGAGAAAATTTTAAAGAAAAAAATATATTAACTTTGATCTCGCAAGAAATTTATGAGAAACTAGCTGTTCCCCGCGACTCCGCCCGCGTGGAATTTATTACGATTGGATTTTAAGGGTTTTAATTTTTTCGCGCGGAACCCTAATTGCTTTTCTAAAATAAAAGTAACCTAACTTACTCCTTATAACATTAGCTATCTGCCTGTGAAAATCCCGTCAAAATCGGTCCAACCGTTTCGGAGATTAGCCGTAACAAACAGACAGATAAAATTTTTAAAAATTGTTTATTATAAGTAACGTATGTACTTTCATATGCATATATTAAAAAGCTGTTATTTTGACATTACAATTTTATTTATTTGTGTAGATAGTGATACAAGTTACGTTTAAACGTAGTAAATGGGTCGGCACGACCGGGGTAGGGCTCCTACAGAATTCCAGCGTAACAGAGGAGTAATGGCTGTGCTTCGTATGTTGAATGTAGAGAAACTAAGAACCTTCTTACTGGTCTCGAGGTATTCCATCTTAGTCCTCAGGAGTGTGACAACTGAAATCTGCATATTTATATTTAATCGAGGCTAGATGTAGATGTCTATAGACTGCATTCACTTACTGTATCTATGTTCGTTTGTTACACTTGTTCTATATAAAAAAACACGTTCAAGCGTGATTGATTTACCTAAAATAATTATTGGTATCATAAACTTTTAAACGAATATAGAAGAGATCATAATACACGTAGGTGAGTGCGGTTGCCAACCTGCCTGCCAAACGTGGCAACTATGACAAATATCCCCCCTGTGAGGCAATCTATGGGGGAGGTCTGTATTTAGCTGTGGACTGTGTGAGGTTGAGTACGTAGGTAAATAAAAATATAAACACGCAATATTCAAAAAAGACATCGCCGCTTGAAAGCAAACAATTGCGACTCGTTTTCGAAAACACCTCTCGTAATATTGAAGTCCAAAACAGATTTCAATAAACCGAACGGGTCCCCTCTGAAATCAATTATTTTCACACTTACCCGCGTAAAAATTGGCGCCAAATCGTCGTGACAGCCGCCGCCCGCCGAGCAATGGCCGAGTCGATCGTTCCGCGAATAGCAGTTAATTAAATAGCACTGTTATTGCGTTCACCGTTGATTGTTTCGTTGTTTATCGATGATAAGTTATTTCCCGGATAATTGTGTAGGTAATACTTTATTTACCTACAATCAATCATTGCAACGAAAGAGTTTACTTATTTTGTTATTATTTGCTGTTAATATTGTACCTGAATATATGGCGATTTTTAAGTTTAATTAAAATTTAAAAGAAGGTATAACTTTAAAGAAGGTATAAAAAAAGTTATATGACAAAAATTGTTAAAGAATACTTTAACAATTTTTGTCTTATAATTTTTTTTGCTTCATTCAACCAGTAAAAGCCCTCTGCAGTACGTGGGCCTTTCCATTTATAGAGCTATATACAATTTTTTAAAAGCTTAGCGATGTGTCGCATCGCTGAAGACTGCGGGGTTGAATCACGCACATTTTTTTATAGAATAAGGGTGACATACGAGCACTCGGTCTACCTGATGGTAAGTGGATGCTCTGGCTCATACACATGTACGTTTATCCTTCGATTTTGAAAATGCAGATGCGTTGTCACCCTTGAGAACTAAGATGGAATCAGTCGTTTCTAGAAAAAGGATCACCACCTACCATAGGAAATAGCAGCATTAATCTAGTATTTTACGCTCGTATTCTGTGAGAGCATGGTCTTCCCCCGGTCGAGCTGAATCATTAGTGCTACAATCATAATATAGTTGCAGCGTTGCTCTACCACGTTATAAAAACTGCTTACCTATTCAATAAAGTTTTTAAAGTATCTCATGTAAACCAGCACTGTTGAAACAATGATCCAATTATAATGAATTTAATGTAAGCAATTAAGCTTAATCTGTGGAACGCGATGTTGCGGTGAACCAACACGTGTGTCGTGCACATGACAATATTATGTTTTATCTGTCTGCTTGCCACAGGTGGGTTACACAACGGCTTGTTAATAATGTCGCTCGTGTTTCTATACGAGATACCGACTAAATAATGATAAACTCAATAAATCAGGAAATTTTGGATCTCACTCCTCAGTGACCTTTACAGACACCTATTTCCGAGGTATTTTTATTAAAACTCGAAAAGAGATCGATAATTAAGCATTTATTGTACCTTTTTTGATGGTTTGGCTATTTTTATCACAAGCATAATTGTTTCTACTCTTGAAATAGACACTAGGTTTGACTATCCGCTTTTCATTTATATTCTTAATTAATTAAATACGAAAAGAAGTCGGCAGCACCTTATTCGGATGTAAAAATTCTTATTCCGACATATTTGGTTCCTAATTCCGAGTGTACAAAATGCAAAGGAGAAAGGTAGGAAGAATATTTCATGGTGCTCATTATCCTACAATCAAAATTATTATAATTTATAAAATATGAATAATCATCCCCGTGGGTGTAGATCTGACAAGTTTTTTTATAGGATAGGATGACAAACGAGCACACAGCCCACCTGATGGTAAGTGGTTGCTGTGGCCCATAGACATCTACATCTATCCTCGTTTGCGAATCAAAATGCAGATGCGTTATCACCCGTGAGGACTAAGATGGAATGCCTCTTTTCCAGTAAAAGGGGTTTCCGGTTCTCTACATTTATCATACGAAACACAGCAGTGTTAAGCTGCTATTTTACACTGGTATTCTGTGAGAGCGTGGTCCTTCCCCGGTCGAGCCGATCCATTCGTGCAACAACTATACTATTAATATAGCTGCAGCATTGCTTTACCACGTACAAAAAAATTAATTTTATTTTTAATAATGCAATTAATTAATTAACGAGGTGTTGTTGACCAATCTGGATTTTCTTTCACAAAACCGAGAGCAATTTGACAGATGTTTATTCCACTATTATGTAGGTGTATGTGAAAATTTGTGAGTATAAATGGATTGATTGCGTAATAAGCATCCATTCTCTTAATCAATATAAACATTTCATACTTATGAAATAAAATCCTATTATTACTTTATAATCAAATTCAAAAGATTTATTGTAAGTTGAGTGTTACCATTTGCGTTAATTTAAAATATGATGTATCTTACAACTGAACTACCATTTCCGGGTATTACCATATTCATTAGGTTTAACATAACTATACTGAATAAAGGTTTTAGTTATAAATATTAAGCAATTAATCAAAATTATTAAAAAAATTAAATTACCTAATAATAAAATGAAGAATACATAATATGTAATTGGTGTTAATGGTGCCAATTTTAGAACCCCTCGGGAATTTATGTGCCGTTACCTTAAAACAAAAAGAAAAGTCTTTTTTAAAAAAGGCAGGAAAACGCAGCTGCCGTTTCCTGGTATCGCAGTTGTTCATGGGCGGCGGCTGTAGTCACTTACCATTAGGTATGCTGCATGTTCGTTTGCCTCGTCTTATAGAAAAAATAACGATGTTTTTTTTAATTGGAGATAAGTAGGTACTGCGGTTTCTCGACCATGATCAAGCTTTTTGGTGTAAGTTAGATGTGATGCCACCCTTTTAAGGCTAAAATGAGATAATTCCAGTGTTTACAAGCCGCGTACGAACACATTGTGGAATTTCTCGAAATTATTATAATTCGTTTGAAATATTTTTATTAAAAACCGGCGACAAGTTTACACTCCATTTGGGCCGCGTCACAGTCGAGTAAAAACACCGATTATAATAATATACCCATCCATCATACACAAAAAGTAAAATAAAATATTCATCCATCCATCCAGCACTACAGCCTTTTGTAAGTATACTGCTGAATATAGGCCTCACCCATAGATTGTCCCATAGGGGGATGTTCTCATAATTGCCACTCTTGGCAGGTAAGTTGATAGCCGAGTGAAAACACTCGGTTGAAAACACACACTTGGTTTATATAATAATATGATTTGATTCTGTATAATTTTAATTACCCAGCAGTAATCTCTAAAATAAAAACAATTACAGCGGAAAAGTGATTTAAAGTTTAGATGCTAGATCCTTTAATAATGTGACTAAACAAAACAGGTAACGCATACATATATAATAGTTATGTATATTTTATTGTACCATGTGCTGGCGGTTTAAGAATATCCACTACCCCCATATCATTCTGTGGGTGTCGTAAAAGGTGACAGAGAGAAATGGAACAGAAGATGGACGGTAGCGTCTCCCTGAACTGAAGTTCCAGTTCAGGGAGACGCTACCGTCCATCTTCTGTTCCATTTCTCTCTGTCACCTTTTACGACACCCACAGAATGATATGGGGGTAGTGGATATTCTTAAACCGCCAGCACATGGTACAATAAAATATACATAACTATTATATATGTATGCGTTACCTGTTTTGTTTAGTCACATTATTAAAGGATCTAGCATCTAAACTTTAAATCACTTTTCCGCTGTAATTGTTTTTATTTTAGAGATTACTGCTGGGTAATTAAAATTATACAGAATCAAATCATATTATTATATAAACCAACAAAACTGTTGAATATAATCTATAATAGTCTAGTTATTTATACGTGGTAGATCCATGTTACAGCTATATTATTGGTATAGTTGAAGCACAAATGGGCTGGCTCGACTGGGGATAGACCACGCTCTCACAGAATACCAGCGTAAAATAGCAGCTTAATACTGCTGTGTTTCGTATGGTGAGTGTAATGAACCGGATACCCTTTTTACTGGAAACGTGGCATTCTATTTTAGTCCTCACGGTTGATATAGCATCTGCATTTTGATTCGTAATCGAGGATAGATGTAGATGTATGTCTATGGGCCACAGCAACCACTTACCATCAGGTGGACTGTGTGCTCATTTGTCACCCCTATCCTATTCGTACACTAAGAGGGCATAAAGATCTGATATAATTACATGATATGAGGCATTCCATCCGCACACTTGAGACAATAAGGTGTCAGTCCTCAGTCTAGTCCTCAGAGGCGACAACGCATCTATAGTCTTCTTTGTTTGAAGTGGGCCGCATGTAACAGTGGTAGAGCCACGCGGCAGCTTTTGCTGTCGCACGGATGGGCCGGCTCGAACCGGGGTGGTACCACGACCTCACAGAAAACCAGCGTGAAGTAGAAGTTTACCTCTGCGTTTCGCTTGGTGAGTGCAGGTGGCCGGAAGCCCTTTTTACTGGAAATGGGGCATTCCATCTTAGTCCTTACGGGCGACAACGCATCTGCATTTTGATTCGCAAACGAGAATAGATGTAGATGTCTATGGTCCGCAGCAACCACTTACCATCAGGTGGACTGTGTGCTCGTTTGTCACCCTTATCCTATAAAAAAAATATGTCCATTGAGTGCAGTAGCCGTACACTATCAGATAGACTGTAAGCTTGTTTCCACATCACTTTTATAAAAAAAAAATTTTTCATGTGAAAAAATAAGTACTTGTATCCAGAAAGCGCTACTTCCGATCAAGAAACGTTTATTGTTTGGGTATTTAGTTGTATTTTAGACATTGTTAGCGAATGCTCGCAAAGACTATATTTTTATATAAAAATACATCCATATAATGTTTATTATGCATATCGCTAATATAGTATATGTACGTATATTTGATATATATGTTGTGTAATATTCTGTAATATATTTTTCGCACCTACCAACGATTATTGTCTTTGGCACCCAGGCTTGCCTGGCAGATAATGCCACATGGCATTAAATCCGTCCTATGTACGTTAACTTTAAGGTACATAGGGAATTTAAACATATTAATAAAATAAATAAAAATAAACTATATATGAAATTTTTTGTATCCAATCATACTAGGCAACATAAGATAACTATGACACATTTTGCGTCCAATTGTACGATCCGGCAGCTCTAGTGCCTACCGTAAAGGGACCGTAATGCAGAATTCAGATGGATTAAGCTGCAGCATTTTTTTTTATAGGATAGGGTGACAAACGAGCACATAGTCCACCTGATGGTAAATGGTTGCTGTGACCCATAGACATCTACATTTATTCTCAATAAAGAATCAAAATGCAAATGCGTCGTCACCCGTGAGGACTAAGATGGATTAACTCTTTTCCAGTAAAATGGGTCTCCGTTTCTCCACACTCACCATACGAAACACAGCAGTGTCAAGCTGCTATTTTACGCTGGTATTCTGTGAGAGCGTGGTCCTTTCCCGGTCGAGCCGACCCGTTCGTGCTACAACTATACTACTAATATAGCTGCAGCATGGCTCTACCACCGCCAATCATAAAAAATATTATACATATTTTATTAAAATTAGTAAGTTCTTTCAAAAATTACTTTTGAATTCTTATTTTTGTACCAAATCATACCAGGCAATGGATACAAAAAACAAAAAGATAACTATATTGTACACATCTTGTAGTTAATGATAATCCAGCAGTCCTGCTTTACCGTAAATAAACTGTAGTGTAGAATACAGATGGGTCAGCCTGCAGCTTGTGCACTAACAATAAAAAATAGTGTAGCACAAAGCAATAAAACAAGAAATATTTATTGTGAACGCAACCAAACAAATCAAATTTATCGACTGACGAATAAACATCCGAGGGCGTGTCATAAATAGTGCCATGATAAAATTAACTATCACACGAAATCCCAACAATAAACAGTTATTAAAAACATGTCCAAACAATGCATTCATGCCTAATATTATTTTAATACAAATCCCTAACAAATTGGGGTTAGTCAGAATATTATAAAAAATACGTGTCTATTGTGTGGCGGGCTGGCGGATCTTCGTTTTTTCCCCTGTTTATCTTCGCAGAGATTTAGTTATTGTTAAGTTGGTATTATAGTGAGTATTTTATAGCGATCGTATTGTGAAAATGATGCGAGCAGGGATTAAAAAGGTCTTTTATGCGTCGCGTTGTTGTCTCAAGTGTGCGGTCTTGTTATTTCAAAGTTCGCGATGCTCAATTCGTAATTTTATTTTAAATGTTTGATTAGCCATATCAAAAATGGAATAAAAAAGTAAAAACAGACTTCTGAACTTGATGCTAAGATGCACGATGCACGAAGTCGTAGCGGTGATAGGCTTAACTAAGGCTGAATCTATCTGCTTCGTTTGTCTCACATAAAATCAAAATTCAAAAATTAACTTAGACATTTGTATGGTCTTACTCCGCACCATCTTCACTTTACCTATAACACGTTTAATCATATTAACTTTGAGACACTGTCGAACTTCAATTTAGATAGGATCTGCCAAATTAACTTTGTAACTAATAAACTGTTACTAACAGAATTTTCATCTCTAAAAATTTATGTACGTGGTAGAGCCATGCTGCAGCTATATTAATAATATAGTTGTAGCACGAATGGTTCGGCTCGACCGGGAAAGGACCACGCTCTCACAGAATACGAGTGTGAAATAGCAGCTTAACACTGCTGTAGAGTACCGGCGATCCTTTTTACTGGAAAAGAGGCATTCCATCTTAGTCCTCACGGGCGACAACGCATATGCATTTTGATTCTTTATTGAGGATAGATGTGGATGTCTATGGGTCACAGCAACCACTTACCATCAGGTGGACTGTGTGCTCGTTTGTCACCGTATCTTATAAAAAAAAAACTTAACCTCTCTTCAACTTCACTGCTATAACGAAACTGACTAACGTCCTCAATATTTTTTCCAGTCTATCAAAAGTCCACTGTTGGCCATAGGTTTCATTCAAATTATTCCATGAATCGCCTTAGTGTACATACATACTCGTATATAGCTTAACACCCGTGCTGCCAGTGCTGTGCTGCCCACCTTCTGATTCATTTCCCTCTGTCGCCTCTAACGACACACAAGCTATGATATAACATTTACAAACGTTAAAACTACCACCTATAAATCTTAGATCTAATTTCTCTAAATTTATATAGGTCATTATATCCTCTGCAGTATGGTTGCCTGGTAGAGGTAGCTTTTAAGCGATAAGGCTGCCAATGATCCACGAATTTTTCTGCCACCAGGGCGGCGCCACTAGAAAGTTAGGTACAATATTTGACAGAGTTCATAGTGGAGAAGGTAATTTGTTCGGAAAATATAAAAGTTATTGTTTCTTTTTGTACTATTAGCTATATTTTATATTAATTACATTAAAAATAAATAAACCAAACCACAGATTAATAAAAGTAGAAGATTAATAAATAAAAGTAGAAAAATTAAAAAAAAAAGTTAAAAA
This sequence comes from Parnassius glacialis, assembly GCA_033319125.1. Classification (NCBI taxonomy): domain Eukaryota; kingdom Metazoa; phylum Arthropoda; class Insecta; order Lepidoptera; family Papilionidae; genus Parnassius; species Parnassius glacialis. The sequence continues at coordinate 2,513,181 of JAVANC010000002.1, read as the reverse complement.
TGTGCAAAAAATAAAGAGCAAACCATTGACGCTTTGTTTTGTGTATTAATATAATACTCTAGAAACTGATAAACTTTTATTTAAAAAAACAACTTCTCAATTAAATTACATTATGTAACAAAAAACTTTACCTCAGTGTAAACTAGCGACATCTGGTGAGCAGAAAATGATTAACCTTCATAGTAGAAGTTAAAGTTACAGCCTATATACGTCCCATTGCTGGGCACAGGCCCCCCCACATTTTCTGAGCGGGTTTTAGGGCAAGGAAATATCCGACGCGCTGTACCAATGAAAACTTCACATGTCTTCGAAATTTTTTTTCTTATTCTCAGACATGCAGGTTTCGTCACGATGTTTTTTTCCACCGCCGAGCACGTGGTAAATCAGCACTTAAAATTGCAATTAACAATTTAATTGGTGCCGGCGGGGATCGAATCCGAGTTGCTCGCTTACTGTGAAATTTTAGCTAAGTTAAACTAAATTAAGATGTAGCTGTAAATTAATACTATAAATTGCTGTAAATTGATTGGCTAAGATGGCTCTCTTAGTCCCTTGAGCTGAGCACGGTTCTAAGAGTCACCAATTCTACCTCCATCCATCGATTTCCATCTAGCATCTCTTGCCAGGTAGTCACCACATAAGATATAATATTATACAAGAATGCTAAAACGGGAGAGGCACGTCTTTAGTGGACTTTTAGGGGCTTATGAAGATATAGCTGTAATAAAAAAAAATAGCCGTGGTAGCTCAGTAGCGAGCAACTCGGGTTCGATCCCTGTCGGCACCAATGAAATTGTTAATTGCAATTTTAATTGCTGATTTAGCACGTGATCGGCGGTGAAGGAAAACTCTGATCTGAGAAATAAAAAAAAATATATATTTTGAAGACGTGAAGTCCAATAACACGCATTGATGCAGCGCGGTGGATGAGACGAGTCCTGTGCCCAGCAGTGGGATGTATATAGGCTGTAACTTTACTATGAAGATCTGATAAGTATACCGTCGTCTATTGAGATCTTTTTTTATATTCTACTAAGCCAGCGTTTATCTACAATCCCACCTGATGGTAAGAGGTGATGTAGCCGAAGATGGTGAAGCCCACTGACTTAACAAAAGCCTATCCACTCTTGCCTTGAAGACACCCACACTGTAATCGGATGGAAAGACAGATGCTGGCAACTTATTCCACTCCTTTGCTGTACGCATGATGAACGACGTAGCGAACAGTTTGGTTCGAATGCGTGGTGTCACCAAAGAAAGGGTGGAGACTGGCCGAACGTCTGGTTATCCGATGGTGTAAGGGAGAGGGAGGAATTAAATTATGCAATTCCTGCGCACACTCTCCGAAATGCATCCTGTAGAAAACCGAAAGGCTGGCTACTTATCGTCTGTGTTCGAGGCTGGTAAGATTGGTTTAACCAAATTCGCGTCACCAATAAGCCTCTTAGCACACCTTTCCATTGAATCCAAAGCTGCTAGGTGGCATTTTGCAGCACCAGCCATATATGAGAGCAATCCATGCACGACCGGACTTGCGTTTTATACAAAGTAAGCAGCTGTTCCAGCTTGAAGTATCGCCGCAACTTTGCATTGATAATATTATTGTTAATTGACAATATAAAAACAATTTAATAATAATATTTAGCCTTGAAAATACCGATTAACAGTAAAAAATTAACTGCGCTCGAATTCAACGAAGTAATATTATAATGAGTAGGGGAAACTGAGAGCCCTTCGGGAAGATATTAAGAGCTAAGGGAGGCGTCGTCGCGGAAAACTTCGCCCTCAAGCAACCCTCCGGTAAGCAACGTGTGCGAAGCGGTGATTTTAATTATTTTATTAATTGCAGCGGAGGGACGGCGTCCGCATTTATGTAAACTTGATGATTATTACTAAGGCGTTCCATCGGTTACGCGAATATCAGTTTTTTTAATGCTGATGTGCTTCGTATGGTGAGTGTAGAGAACCGGAGACGCTTTTTACCGGAAACGAGGCATTCCATCTTAGTCCTCATGGGTGACAACGCATCTGCATTTTGATTTTTAATCGAAGATAAATGTAGATGTATATGGACCACAGCATCCACTTACCAGTATGTGATTGTTTGTCACCATTATTTTATATAAAAATGCTACAGATGCGTTGTCGCCTCTGAGGTCTAAGATGGAATGTCTCATAGCTTGCAATAATACTGCTCTTTAAACTGCTTGCATAAATAGGTTTGACGGTGGTATCTTCCTAGAGCGAATCCTAGGCAGGAAAACTGTAAAGTCAGAAAAGTAACGGTTTCATCACAGTCCGTCACAGGCATCATGTGAAGAACCTTCAAGGATTGAGCATAGCGCAAGCGCGTGATTTTCTACCGACTTCAAAAAGGAGCCGGTACTCAATTCGACTGTATGTTTTTTTATGTGTGTTACCTCATAACTTTGTTCCACGTGAACCGATTTCGATGATTATTTTTTTGTTGAAAGCTGATGCTTTATATGTAGTTCCATATAAATTTAATCAAGGTCTGACCAATAGTTTATGAGTTATTCTTAATAATTTATATTGAAGTCGGCTGTACAAAATTTTAATTTTAAATTATAATTATTCGCATTCAATCAAAGCTCCGGCAAATGCAACTTTATGTGGATTTTGATACGTAAACGTGTTGTGATTTTGTGTTTAAGCATCGGTGAATGTGAACTATTATTGGAAACTGTGAACAAGGCCTGATCGTTAGTATTCTTTCACAGTCAACCGCAGGCGTGGTGACATGTAATATGACCGGCGATACAAGTGGTATAATTAAAATGTTGCACAACCGACAACAATATAATAAAATAAACCTAGCAAGCTAACAGCATAGCAAAGTGGCGAAGCAATCAGCTTTGTAGCGGTTTCTAACGGTTGCCGTTGAGCAATCAGTTTCAAAATAGGAGGTTCAGATGCCTGGGTGATCAGTAATCGATTGCTGAAAACAGAATTTGAAAATTCGAAACCGTTCTCGAGATAATCGTGAGACAGACGGACAGACGGACGGACATCGTGAAATCAATAAGTGACTTCGCAAGCTTCGCCACTTAATAAGAAGATCATTAAAGTAGCCGAAGTCATTTACGCATTATTAAGGATAACACAAAAACTACTGGTCAGACCTTGATTTAATTTATATGACCGCATGAAAAGCACTAGTTTTCAAATAAAAAAGGAATCATCAAAATTTGTTCACCTAGAATTAAGTTCTGAGGTATAACACACATAAAATAAATACAGTCGAGTTGAGTACCACCTATTTTTTTGAAGTCGGTAAAAAAAGATTAGATATTAGACTTACAACTGATAAACAAAACTAATAAAAATATATTCGGCCACACGCCGAATACCGAACATTCTGCGGGCTTCCTGGCCGAATAGCGAACATTAGGAAAAGTTATTCGATCGGGGAGTAAGTAATGTTTATTCGTCTTTCCTCTGAAGCTGAGATCGTTTACAAGTAGAAAAGGAGTAAACTACTGCCTGAAAATGCAGAAAAATTAGTCTCTCTGTACCATAATCTTTTAGTTCTAAATTTTAATTGCGATAATTCAAGTACATAAAAATGTATTTCATAGTTTTTATTTGTTAATTTTATAATACGGAACTTTATTATGTACCTATAACTACTTTAAAGGTTTTCAAGAAAAATGCATTATTATAAAATAAATCAATATCTCATTTTACCAATTATCTGACTACATCAAAACATCTTACTTAAGTATTCGATATTCGGCCAAATAAAATTAGCTGAATATTCGTTGCAAGTCTAATAATAAATCAAACTTAAAAATTTTGTACAAACGATTAAATATAAATTATTAAGAATAACTCAAAAACTATTAGTCAGACCTTGATCAAATTTATATAGGACCACATGTGAAGCACCAGATTTCAAATAAAAAAAGAATCATCGAAATCGGTTCACCCACAAAGAAGTTATGAGATAATACAAACACAATACAATAAAAAATCATACAGTCGAATTTAGTACTTCCTCCTCCGAGTTTGAAGTCGGTAGAAAATCATAACAAATAAAATACCACCACAGTAATTAATCCCACCAAAAATATAAACTGTCAGCTTCACCCTTAGAATAATATTCTAAGGCTTCACCTATAAAAGAGTCGAACTGACAGAACGGCCACCGAGATCTGATGAGAACTGATTTCGATGATTATTTTTTTTATTTGAAAGCTGGTGCTTCACATGTGGTCCCATATAAATTTGATCAAGGTCTGACCAATAGTTTTTGAGTTATTCTTAATAATTTAAGTTGAAGTGGGTTGTACAAAATTTTAAATTTTTAATTATTGTAAGAATAAGGATGACAAACGAAGCCCACAGCCGTCCACCTGGGAATACTGAGGCCCATAGACATCTACATCTATCATCGATAATAATAATAGTAGATGCGTTGTCACCCCTCAGGACTAAGGTGGATTGCCTCGTTACCAATAAAAGAGTATCCGTTTCCCTACACCCACCATTCGAAATACAGCAGCATCTAGTAGGGGGTGCCCTACACTACGTTTATCAGTACAAAACTGCCACTCAAGAACCTTTCTTCCCCAACGATTGTCGGTTCTTCGATCTATATTACTGGGCTATTGCTATTTCAGCTTACTGATACGTTGTAGCAGTGTAGCTGTCCGGGTAACCTTCGGAATGGCTGAACCAATTGTAGTTAAACGCCGACAAAAGATAGAGGGTAATGCCAGAAGTGATCTAAGCGACATATTAACCGAAAAACTAGAAGACTAGACGACAAAAAGTGTAAGATTTTTCCATCACGATCCTTTCTGACGTAGTGTAGACGGCCTTGGCGGCTTAAAGTAAGCGTGATGGTATAATATCCATCTCCCTGGCACTTTTTATAATCTTGCCATGAAGGAAATATTATTTGATTTTAAATCACGCTTCATTTTAATAGACGATAGTAATTTATTTATTTGAATTTGTTAATCTACGAAAAGAATTTCGTTCCAACCGAGCGTCCCACGACACTCGCGCATGTTTTTTCTTTCTAATTTTTATTAATATATATATATATATATATATATATATGAAACATCATTACAAATATTTACGAATATATCCAATTACATACATACAAAAAAGCGGGGCGAAAAAACAGTCGAAATTGGAAACACCTCTTTTTTTTTAACGTCGGCTTAAAAGTGCTAGCATAACTACAAAATGTGATGATTATATCTTAGTCATCAGATGTGACTACGCATTTGAAGTTGTACTTGTTTAAAGTTGGTGTCCAAGGGCTGCAGAAACCATATATTATAAGGTGAACCAATTAGCTCGTTTGTCATTATAATGTACCGTCCCAGGATTCCACAGGTTGTACATGATTTGACAGGTCTTTAGCACAGTACTGACTTTATAGGACTTCTTTTACGGTTATACACCTTTAGGATGCCCTCCTCAATTATGTATTATTTTATAGGATAGGGTGACAAACGAGCACACAGTCCACCTGATGGTAAGTGGTTACTGTGACCCATAGACATCTACATTTATCCTCAATAAAGAATCAAAATGCAGATGCGTCGTCACCCGTGAGGAATAAAATGGAATGCCTCTTTTCCAGTAAAATGGGTCTCCGGTTCTCTACACTCACCATACGAAACACAACAGTGTCAAGCTGCCATTTGACGCTGGTATTCTGTGAGAGCGTGGTCCTTCCCCGGTGGAGCCGACCCATCGTGCTACAACTATACTACTAATATAGTTGCAGCATGTCTACCACGTATAAGAGTAAAATGTAAAGAATGCAATTACTAAAAACTCCTTGAAGTACATCTTCGACAACACATCATCATCATCATAAGCGATAGGCATAGGTGGTACAAGAATATTCACTAGCCTATAGAAACTGAAACAGGTGGTAGATAGAGCATTATTTTCCACTATGGAGTGTAGAGTACAAGGAGAACCATCTTATAAGGGGCGAAAGTTGAAAAAGTGTCCTACTATTTACTGAAAATAGAGGTTCCAAAACCTACCACAATAGGGCTGGCGTCTGAAAAACTACGATATGAAGATAGCTGTTGTGAACGGAGTGAAGTCAGCTGAATTCAAATATTTAAAAAATTTCCTGACTAAATGCCAGTATACAAAACCTCAACTATTTACGTAGTACAAAATCAAGCGGATTGGTCGGTCCTTGTTTATTTCGCTATCTTATTCTAATTAATTTTGGCGCTTTTTTTTTAATTTATCCTATGCTACTGCAGCGCCACCCTTATTGGACACGTTTTTAGGGACACTTTTCATATATAGAGATGGTCCTCCTTCTCTCTACACTCCATATTTTCCACTTAATATTACAAAAACTGCGGTTACCAACTATTACGGAATTCCCATTATGAGGTAATCTATGGGCCAGGCCTACTTTCAGCAGTTGACTTATAAAGGCTTATTATAGTCAGCATAATATTATAACTCAATTAACAATAAACGCAATTTATTGATAGTTGGCATAATATAATAACGCAAATATGGACTGGCAGTGAATGCCACATGGAATAAAGTCGGCCCTAAGTACACATTTCATAGGGTCTATATTAAAATTTTGACTGCTCCGTGGCGTAGTGGCTTAGCAATGAGTTGCAACGCTTGGGGCCGCGGGTTCGAATCCCGCACGGAACAAGTATTTGTATGGCCTACAAATAATTGTTCCGGGTCTGGATGTTTGTACTTGTGCAATATGTGTTTGTAAACTGCCTCCACGATACAGGAGAAAATCCTAATGTGGGGGTAACGTTTTTAAAAGAAAAAAAAAAATAGATTAAAAAAAAATTGTGTTTTGCACGTGTTAACGCCTTCTGCGTTTATTTTATGGTTATAGCACTAATGGGTCAGCGCGACCAGGGTAGGAGCACGCTCCAACAGAATACCTGAGTAAAATAGCAGCTTAATGTTGCTATTGCTGCATTCCATTTTAGTCATCAGGGGTTTTAGTCATCAAACGCATCTGCATTTTGATTCTTAATCGAGGATAGATGTAGATGTCTATGAGTCAATCATCCACTTACCTTTGGGAGGACTGTGTGCTCGTTTGTCACCCTTATTCTATAAAAAAAAACCAAAATTATCTCCGAATACCTGCCATATTTTTAAGGTATAACATGTAACTTAAAAGTAAATATAAACATAAAAAAATTAAATAATATCCTTTTTCCTGTTCTTATAAAAAAAAATTCCAATCTGGATTGTAATTTGATTTTCTTAATCTACATTATTAAGTATGAAGTCCTTCAATTATGCTTCGAGTATACTTGTGCGGCCATATTGAATCTGCAAGGTTTGGCGCCGTCTCTCGCTCCCGCCATATCACCATACGTAGTTTAAATTAATACCGGAGAGTCAAAAACAAAATGCTTTGAACGTGATTAATGGCATTACAAAGGCTATACAATATATTAGGGCGGGCGTGGCTTTGACAGTCGGGGTGGTAAGAAATCGCAGGGGTGTTTAGACCTTGGCCCAAATTAAAAGCGATGTATCGACTTTTTAATTCTCCATATTTCCATATGCTTGTAAGTCATGACTGTTTTTAGTGTAATGTCAAAGTGAACAAAATATATAGTTATGGAATCACTTCGGTGATCGTTGGTCTGTCACAGGCGATTTTGTTTAAAACTATTTAAAAACGTAAATTAAAGAAGTAAATTAGGATATAAAATGAAAAAAGTTTTCGATAAGATGTTGAGAGCAAAGCAAACAATAAATGATATATTCGGAGTAAGAGAGTCGGTAAACAGCAAACAGTCGGAAGTCCAGTAAATTTTATTTCATATATTAAATATTCTTATAAAAAATAGTGTCTTTGGTCATAATTTTTATTTTCTACTAAAAAGGTAAATAATTACTTTTAATTCTTAGCTAATTTATTTCCTACAACTAAAAATGTCGCGAGTTCAAATCTTTAAATAAAAACAAAAAGTAAAAAATAAAGATATGTATTGTTTCAAAGAATCTATGGATATCAGAATCAAGGTAGTACAGACAGTCGTTACTATTTCTGTAGAATTCAGGTATTTGTCAAAGAATACTTAAATCATGCCGCTAGTAAGCTGGTTATCTTCTAAACTTTAAGTGAGTTATTACACCGAGCAAACCTCGGCCACCCAGGTAGTTGTAGTTAAAATGCTGATTTATCATTATTAAAAGTAATAGGTAATCGGCTCATCCTTTTTTTATCACCCGTATAGTATATAGTATCCGTATAGTAGAGTTGGTTTACATGCATAAATTGGACCGTGCAGAGTTCAAATCTGTGTGGGACTTGAACTCTGCAGAGCAGTAACCAAACGCTTAATGGTTAAAATGACGGCTCCGTAGCGCAGTGGCCTAGCAATGAGTTGCAGTGCTATTTGCATCGGGGTCGAATCCAGTCTCAGAACAAGCATTTGTACAGCTTACAAATAATTGTTCCGTGTCTGGATGATACAGATATGATGTTCTTGTGTAATTTATGTATGTAAACTGCCCCCACGATACAGGAGAAAATCTTAATGTGGAGGTAACGTTTTTAAAAATACTAAAATCTTTTGGTAGTGAGAAAAAAATACTTTTTACCCGAGTATACGCTTCTGCTTATGACTCGTACCAAGACAATCAATCGAGAACACGCTCCCGTACTGTTTGTAATGGTGTTGTAATACGATTAGGGTGTTTAGCGTTTAGATTCCACGGTTTTATGTCGATTTGAGGCGTCTTTACTTAATTGAGTTGCAGCATTCAATAACGAGCTAATTACGCATAGACAATAAAACCGGTAGTTAAATGTTCGTCGGTTGACATTTCTTTTTTTTTAACTTAGAGTGCATTGTTTTATCCATACATCCTTTACAGTCTACTGAAAATCCACTGCTGAACATAGGTCGTCCCATAGATTGCCTCTTAAGTAATATTTGTTAAAATTGCCAACCTTGGTGGTCGGGTTGGCAACCACAGTTTTTTTTATTTTCTGCACTTGATCTCTCTCCAGTCGTGGGAGATTGTCGTCCCATCGGTTTATGAGAGTGAGGAAATGGTGAATGCACCTGTGCTTACTCATACTCTCGGGCACTATAACCCTGTCCTACGCAGATGGCTAGTCTCCGTTAACTGGCCGCTGTGACCAAAATTGTGTCTGGAGGACATGATGATGAAGTGACGACCGAGTAAGACATGCAGGAAGTCGATGGCTGCAGGTGGCTCAAGATCGTGCTTTGTAGTATTCCTAGGAGGAAGCCTATGTTAAGCAGTGGACTGTTGATGATGATGATGATGACAATAACATCCTGTGGAGAAGTTTAATATCCCCATTAATTATATATGTTTAGTATACCAATTTAAAATAAAATTTGTGTTTTCTTTTAGATTACCGACAACCAATAATGGGTAATCCTTGGCCGATAGCGAAACCCATCGCCAGCAGACCGATACCAGTGCAGCATCAGCATTTGCAGCACCTCCTCGCGCATTGTCACCATCCATATTTAGCTGGTAAGATTGAAGTTATCTTTGTTTAGAAAGTCTTTTCAAAATCCGATGAAGAGAATCCTCCACGATGGTTTTGGACAACTAACAGATAACTAAAAGCCGCCAACTTTATTGCATAGTTATTATATTGCAATAATATGCATATTATATTGCCAGCAGTATGCTGGCCGTATGAGGAAGCTCAAGGTCGCTCAGCGAGCTATGGAGAGGGCTTTGCTCGGGGTGTCTCTGGGTGATAAACTTAGAAATGAGGATATCCGCAGTAGAACCAGAGTAACCGATATAGCCCAACGAATTAGTAAGCTGAAGTGGCAGTAGGCCGGCCATATAGCTCGAAGAACAGACAACCGATGGGGAAGAAAGGTTCTCGAGTGGCAGCCACGTACCGGTAGGTGAAGTGTAGGGCGACCCTCCACTAGATGGAGTTGCGACCTGGTGAGACATGCAGGAAGTCGATGGATGCAGGTGGCTCAGGACCGTGCTTTGTGGTATTCCTTGAGGGTGGCCTATGTTCAGCGGTGGAGTTGTGAAGGGCTGTAATGATGAATGATGATAATGATAATTATTGCATAAGAGAATCCATTACCCCATCATATCATCTCGTGTCTATATGATTGTCTTGTCGGGATTATACAGGAGAGAGGCAGCAGCTTCCTGATAGCAACTCAAAATAACAACAAACTGCGGTTGCCAACCCGCCTGCCAAGCGTGGCAACTATGGAAAATATCCCTCTATGAGGCAATATATGGGGGAGGTCATTGTTCAGTACTGAACTTTTGAACGGCTGTAATGAATGAATGAAGAATACTGTAATAAGATTTACAATTAATTTTTTTTTACTTATTATAAGACAGTTTGTTATATGCCAGTGCTTGACCATAATCCCACCTGGTCGTAAGTGGTGATGCAGCCTTAGATGGTAAATCGCACTATCTTATAGTAACAAAAGCCTATTCACTCTTGCCTTGAAGATGCCCAGATTGTATTCGGACGAAAATATAGATTAAATACCTCATTTATCAGACAGTATTGTTTAATTTTTATGCCAATCTAAATATTATAACATATGAAACAATCATGGGGAGGCCCATGTTTTGCAGTGAATTTTTAATGGGCTGTAATGAACGAAAAAATCTACTGCAGAAAATAATAAAGTGAGTTACGTTTACGGGAACAAAACGGGAGCATTTATTTGTCCTGACCTAACCGTGCGTGTATAAAGGCAAAAATGAACCGTGTATTAACACAGTTTATTTTTGCGTTTGCGTCGATGTTACTTGGGCAGGCTTATCAGGATTTGTGAAGGACTTCAATGATTATGATAGTATATAGATAGATAGATATATGAACACAACGAGAAAATTTTTATTTTATTTTATTTCATTTCGTCGACATTGCTGTAGATATCCATTAGTCATAAATCACAATGATCCCTTACCATCAGGTGATTATAATTGTTTTGCCTTCCGGGAACCCCTCCTTATTACTAACTAACTCTTAAACTTTATGTTATGGAATTAAAGTTCAAATTGACTTTAAAGTATTATTACGAATCTTTTGTATGGGAATATAGAAAAGTGTTGTCAATTTTTTAAATTTTTTTCTCCGTTAGAACCATCTTCCTACTTTACGGAATATTATAAAAAAGAATTAGTGAAATCGGTTCAGCTGCTCTCGAGATTTGCATTTAGCAACACATTCAGTGATTTATTTTATATATTATAGATAGATATCGTCCTATTCTTGGTAACGTATTGCATAACTAGTGTGATGCTATAAACTCAAGGCTTATCTATCTCAAATCATGCATTATTTCCTCATAAACTGTCGATTTATAAGTTAACAGATAATAGATGCAAAAGATTTAAGTGGCATGAGATTCACTGCTTTTGCCTTAAATCCATCCTCCAAATTAAAAAAAAATAACAATACAACAATGGGCATTTTCAAATATCATCACCTCAAATTTACCACTTGCTAATGCGCCAAAAACGATAACTTTTTGTTATGCCCTTCTTGCATATTGCAAGAAAAAAAATTAATACCCAGCTTTGTACTGAGTAGACAGTTGGTTTTTTAACTATTCCTTTTGTGAAGATAAAAAATATAATTGGCATTTCCTATTTATTATTTTTTTTATAATTTACTACCTTCAATTATCATGGAAATAATAATTATTATAACCTTTTTTTGCGATTAAAGATATATTAATATAGACTAACAAATAACATGAATTTCATTCACGGATTCCAAGTGTCTATAAAATCTATAATAAAACTTCATGAAGAATTAAAATCATAAAAAATTAAAGTAATTAAAATTTAAAAGACGTCTCAATCAAGATTGTCTCGAAAATTTCTTTGGAAAAGTCAGACAGGCGGGTGCTAACTACCAGGAACTAACATGTAGACTAGTTAGTATTGCTTTCAATAAGATGTTTATAACCAATATCTTAGGAGAGCCTCAAAATACTAATTGTGAATACGATTTCGATATGTTACTTATGAAACCAGACGATTGTCGTATTTTTATACATCACCGCAAACTGACGATGTTACTGCTCCATTTGGTTGCTCATTTGATTTGCCAGAAAAAATGGTTTTGTCTGTGTCGGAATATTTGTATAGAAAATGTTATCTCAACACCACATTTATTGTGAGAAAATAAAACTGTACATTAATAGATCTGAACAACGTATAAATATGGAAAAAGATTATTTTTTCACCCATTACAAGGATTTTAATAAAGATATTGGTCAATGGGTTTTTTTTTGTGATACTCCCTGACAATTTTATCGCATTTGTTGAATTGCTTGAGCATAAATTTCGTGAATATTTTGACCTCGAAAGAAACATTGTAACTATTGGTTAGTGAAATATTAAAACCTTTGCACGGTTTATATTTGTTATGAAATGTGAGTGCAGGGTAGATTATTAAAAAAAATATTACATTAAATTTAGAATTTACCATTTAAGTTAAAGCCACAACAAATTGTTGAAGAACAATAATTATAAAAGTAAATTTATGGAATACGTAGTTTGTAAAAAATATTATTTGTAAAAAATATTATATCTTAAGTATCTATTAAAATGCTGATAAACGTTTTCTTTATTTAATTTTATCCTCCTGTGCCAACCCTACCAAAATAGGTAAACATTTTGACAGCTCCTGCCTCTAGTTTTGGCTCTGTACAGTTTCTTTACTCATGTGCTTACACTAAATATGATTTTTCAACTATTTCCACTGTACTTGTATATATAGAGGTCAGTGGATATTTCCCATAATCGTCTTTTACCAAGAAATAGATATAGAAACTTTTTTATTCAATATAGATTATAAAAAAATAATTATTTAAAGTCAATCTCATCCTAAAATGAGTGGTTTAGAAAACACCTATGTCCTGCGAAAACCAGCAAGTAACCCAGCGGCAAATATTTAAAAAAAAAGATTCGTTTACAATCATTTAACCCAATCGCTATCCTGTGAATTACTCAAAGGTTATTGCTATTGTCTTAATATTGTGTCTGAAAACCGGAAAGTGAAAGTAATAATATGTTCAACAATTTCACCTCGTATGAATATAATACATACTCCATACCGAGAGTAACTAATAACGTCAACCGGACAAAATCGGAGGTCAATAGACTGTATTAGTTAGTTATTGCCAGTTGTCAATAACTTAGCGATAAATAACTTCAATTAACAATTTTCAAAACTCTGAACGCTTAACAGATTTTCTTGAATCATACCTAAGAACATTCTCGATCAAGTCATCTATCAACTCAAAGAACTTAATCAAAATTGGTTCGTTCGTTTAGGTGCTACGATGTCACAAGTAGAGACACAGATACATACAGATACACAGACACACAGACACACAGATACACGTTAAACATATAACACCCTTCTGTTTTCGTCGGGGGTTAAAAAAGGAGTAACCGCCAATAAACCTACAATAATTAACTTCTTTGCTTATAACCGTTCATAATCATTTATTATCGCTATACCTGTCTCTTTCTAATTTAGTAAAATGAGAAAATATATTTTTTTAATTGACGTCATTTTTACAAGGTCTTTGTATAAATACAATTATTTTACAATCTCTACGTTTAAGCGAACATCAAATTTTACTTTATGAGTAGCGGGGAATGTTTATTTTAGGAGATTAACTCGGCGAACGTTTTGTGCATCTGTTTTTTATTTGTCCATCAAATTGGGCGTGTGAGGCTCAATTGAGCTTGTTATTTCACGGTTTTGCTGCTGTTGCGATTTTCAACAATGGCGCGCTTGGGTTTTTGTTATCGAAAAAAAAATCTTCGAAATAATTGTCACTTTTAGTCGAGTGTAGGTGACAGCAATATCAAAGGCGCGTGACGTCATAAAAGTACTGCCATCGTCAATTCGTCTTCCAAGAGTGACGATTAAGGCAACTTCTTTTTACAACCGGAGACGCCCAAGAGTACGTATACTGGGCAGATGAAGAAGCTGAAGAAGTTAAAGACGATATTTCTATCGGTTACAGTGTCCACTAATCAGATGAACAGTCTGCTCGTTTCACACTTAATTTTATAAAAAAAGTTTGTACACGTGCTAGAGCTATGCTGCAGCTAATTGATGGCTGTAGTACGAATAGGTTGGCTTGACTAGGAAAGGACCACGCTCTCACAGAGTATCAGCGTAAAATGGCAGCTCAATGTTGCTGTTTCGTATGGCGAGTGAAAAGAACCGGAGACCCTTTTTACGGCAAACGAGGCATTCCATCTTTGTCTTCAGGGATAAAAATGCATCTGCGTTTTAATTCTTAATCAAAGATAGATGTATATGTAACAACGACAGGTGACCAGTGAAATGAGTGTAGACCGCGTGCTCGTTTGCCACCCTTATTCTATAAAAAATTAGGTCGTCACATAGAAAACAATAGCCCTCTATAACCCTCTTATTTTATTATTAATCTTTATAGTTTTATTATTATCAAATCATAAAGTCATATAAATAATACATAAACTTGTTCGCAGTACGACCAGCGCAGGCGCACACACAAGTTTTCCCACTTCCCGGGGGCTTTCCTTGGGCGCACAGTTCGAGAGGTGAGTTAGAAAAGTCGTATAAGTATGAAACCCTAGAATATATGTACATATGCATAGTTCTAATGTATACTCTACGTAAGAAGCGCTTATCGTAGTTGCTATAGGCTCAGAAGAGCTAGAACCCAGAACCGTAAAGCCAGTTTAAAAAAAAATCGTAGTTGCTAATGTATACTCTAAGTTACGCTTACGCTTAACAATCATATGCATATGCGCACTCACAAACGTTCATAAGCACACACAAATGTAAACATAGTAAACTTTATGTCTAGAGCTTTTTAAATCTCTAAGGAGATTAAAAAAGATCGAATCCCACCAGTCACTTATTCATTCCGTTATCGTTTTGTAAATTTATTTCATTCATCCATCCATTACAGATTACAGTCTATAACAGTCCACGGCTGTATACATTTTAGCATAGTTGCCACACTCGATAAGCGGGTTGGCAATCGCAGTTTATCATTACTTTGAGTTCAAGTCAGGTAGATGCTGCTGCCCACCTCCTGTTTCAGTTTCCACCTGTCGCCTCTTACTACACTCACGGAACAATATGGAGTAGTGGATATTCTTACACCACCACTACACAGTGAGAAAACTAAAATTTGTATAAATTTAATGAAAACAAACAAGCATAAACTTGTACGTAATAAGTAAAATAATACGGGGCATTCTATTTTAGTCCCCAGGGGTGACAACTTAATCGAGGATAGATGTTGATAGCAGCACGAATGGATCAGCCCGGGGTAGGGCCACGCTCTCACATAATACCAGCGTAAAATAGTAGCTTAATGCTGCTATGTTTCGTATGATGAGTTTTTTTTATAGAAGCCGGGGCAAACGAGCATGCGGCTCACCTGATGGTAAGTGACTACCGCCGCCCATGAACAACCGCAACACCAGGGGAATTGCAGATGCGTTGCCGGCCTTTTAGAAAGGTGTAAGCTCTTTTCTTGAAGGTCCCTAAGTCGTATCGGTCCGGAAAAATCGCCAGTGATATACAATTCCACAGAGAAGTTGTGCGAGGAAGAAAACTCCTAGAAAAACGCACAGTCGTGGACCGCCAAGCATCCAGATGGCGAGGATGGTATCGTGAACGCGATGTGCGTTCGTAAAATTTGGCGGCTGGAATTAATCCGAACAATTCCTCAGAGCACTCCCCGTGGTAAATTCGATAGAAAATGCAAAGGGATGCAACATCTCTACGCAGTGCCAGTGTATCGATATCGAGCCGATCAGAAAGAACTCGGTCGTCGACGATTCGAACCGCGAAATGAGTGTAGAGAACCGAATACCCTTTTTACTAGAAACGAGGCATTCCATCTCAGTCCTCAGGGATGACAATGCATCAGCATTTTGATTTTAATTGAGGATAGATATAGATGTCTATGGGCTACAGCATCCACTTACCATCTAGTGGAATGTGTGTTCGTTTCTTCACCCTTATTATATAAAAAAACACACGGCGATTATTCATTGATAATAATAAAATTAATATTTGTCCTTATAATGTTAAGGTAAGCCTCGACGCGGTATGATGCGACGTGCCGTCTTCTCGGACCTGCAACGCAAGGGGCTGGAGAAGCGGTTTCAAGTACAAAAATACATCTCGAAGCCCGACAGGAAGAAGTTGGCTGAGAAGCTCGGCTTGAAAGATAGTCAGGTGCGTGTTTTGTTTACAGTTTATAGTAATTTAATTGTATACTTTTCTGTACGTCGTAACCAGGTTCTAAGAAATAATTTGCATGGAATGAAACTAATTTTACGGATTTAATCGTGTTGAATAACAACTTAAAGGAGGAGGTTCTCAATTCGTGTGTATGTTTTTTGTATGTACCTATGTTACGCGATATCTTCGCAGATTGTGAACCAATTTTTATGATTCTTTTTTTATTAAATAGGTTAGTTATACTTCAAGGGTGGTAAATAAATAAATATAAAGTAAACATTTTTAGCAATTTGAAGTCGGTTTTTACTTTCTGTTAAAAGTTATACTTATTAATTCCCGAAGTTTCGGGCACTTTACAGCACTCATGGTTACACTGGAATTGATTTGTTGGACGTCCTGATGTCATACTTAACAAAGGCTACTTTCATAATAATAAAATGTTGAAGAAAACGGAGGAATTGCAGAAGTTAAAAATAAACGCGATAAAATTCGTAAAATTGGTTTTATTCCATGTGTAGTATTCGCGTAAATATGAGAAATAAATAATTTACATAATGTAACTCGAATTTGGGTTAGGTTATGATATTATTACGACACCATCGTAGGGCAGTGGCTTAGCAATGAGTCGCTAAAGACCGCGGGTACGAATCCCGCACAGAACAAGTATTTGTATGGCCTACAAATAATTGTTTCGATTCGGGATGTTTATCCTGGTGAAATTTATGATTGTAAACTGCCTCCACGATAGGTACAGGAGAAAATCGTAATGGAGTCACGTCTTATAAAAAAATAAGAAAGGAAACTAAATTTATCTTTTGATTGAAATACATTAAGGAACGATAAAAAATATACAAACAACAATAAATACGCAATACAATCTTCAACACTGTAACGGTAAGCCAACGTTAACGGAACACAAACGCGCGCGTAAGGCTCTAGGGGAAATAGTAACTGGGGTGTTACAAAAAATTGTTACCCCAAGGGTATAATAGAAGGGAGGGGTCTGTCAGACGCAGGCGGCTAGGGGTGGAATGTTTCCGCCCCTACCGCCCGGGAAAGGACGCTTTAAAACAATTACCGGCTCCTGAACTCGATATTTGCATTTTGAATCTGTGCGTGCAACCATAGAGTTCGATTAGGTCTTTTTGTTGGCTGAAAGGGTGGTGGCCTTCGCCTTTTCCGCGCGAGTGTGGAGGCATTTTTGACAGTTTTGTTTTTATAATTTCTATTTTAACATTTTTGCGGGCGGAATTTGTATTACTATGGAAATATTTTTTTTTGTTATTTTGCAGATCTTATATTATAAAATAGCTGTAAAACATAGTGATTATATACATACATACATACATATATACTCTTTGCTAGCTGTATCCGGCCACACGTTTCTGTTGCCAAGAAAGCTTTTAAACAATAATGAGACACATTTTATTTAAATAGATTTAAACATATGCATACCCGACCGAGACATCCTAATGGCTTAGTGATAAGAGTACCATACCATCAAATAGCAGGTGCTGGTTTCGAATCCCAAGCAAATTAAATATTTGTAGGGTAAAACACATGTTCGTTTTCGAGTGTAGTTGTTGATTTTTGTTGAAGGGTGAAAAACGAGCACTAAATTCACCTGATGGTATGCGGTTGCCGTGACCTGAGAACAACATTTATCCTCGTGAAAAATCAAAATTCAAATGCGTTATCACTCCTGCAGAATAAGATGGAAGTGCTTGTCACTAATAAAACTCTACACTCATCATATGAAACAGCGGCATTATCTACGCTGGTATGGCAAAGTACTCACAGAGAGTAGTTTAGTTAACGCACGAGCACAGATAGGATAGGTTAGGTTTTTTTATACATATTTAAGAAATATTTACACGATAAATTTACATACATACTATTACTTAACTATTTGCTTCTACATCTTTCATTATACATAACTAGCTTTCCGGCCCGCGGTTTCACCCGCGACATAATTATTTGAAGTTTTCGTGTTTCCCCGTGGGAACAAGTTATTGTATCGCGGTAAAAAGTATCCTATGTGTTATTCCAGGTTATATTTTATCTGTGTACCAAATTTCATCCAAATCCGTCAAGCCGTTTGAGCGTGGAGTGGTAACAAACATTCACACACGCACGAACTCTCGGATTTATAATATTAAGTATGGAAGTATGGATTAATTACAATTTTCTTTTCTTAACTAAATCACTTTACAGTGCATCAATGGCTCCGTGGTGCAGTGGCTTAGGATTGAGTTGTTGCGCTTGGGGCCGCGGGTTCGAATCCCGCACGGAACAAGTACCTATTTGTATGGCCTACAAATTATTGTTCCGGGTCTGGATGTTTGTCCTCGTGCAATTTATATTTGTAAACTGCCTCCACGATAGGTAGATACAGGAGAAAATCCTAGTGTGGGGGTAACGTATTATAAAAAACGAAAATAGAAATAAAAATTATATTGGTAAATCCAATTGGGCATACCTTAAGCGCATTAAAAAAATTACGTATAACATGATTATACGGAATTTTTAAAGTAGTTTAAATACATTTCGACAGCACTATCGGCTTCAACGTCCTCGAAAACCATGAAAATGACACCCGTGATGAAAAAATTGATACCTATTGCAGCCGCCATCTTAGATTTACATTTCGACAGCACTATCGGCTTCAACACTCTCGAAAACCATGAAAATGACACCCAAGATAAAAAAAATTGGTACCTACTTCAGCTGCCATCTTGGATTTACATTTCGACAGCACTATCGGCTTCAACACCCTCGAAACTCATGAAAATGACACCCATGATGAAAAAATTAATACCTATTGCAGCCGACATCTTGGATTTACATTTAGACAGCACTATCGGCTTCAACTCTATCGAAAACCATGAAAATGACACCCATGATGAAAAAATTGATACGTATTGCAGCCGACATCTTGGATTTACATTTAGACAGCACTATCGGCTTCAACTCTATCGAAAACCATGAAAATGACACCCAAGATGAAAAAATTTATATCTATTGCAGCCGCCATCTTGGATTTACATTTCGACAGCACTATCGGCTTCAACACCCTCGAAAACCATGAAAATGACACCCATGATGAAAAAATTGATACCTGTTGCAGCCGCCATCTTGGATTTACATTTCGACAGGACTATCGGATGCAACACCCTTGAAAACCATGAAAATGACACCCAAGATGAAAAAATTGATATATTTTGCAGCCGCCATCTTGGATTTACATTTCGACAGCACTATCGGCTTCAACACCCTCGAAAACCATGAAAATGACACCCATGATGAAAAAATTGATACCTAATTCAGCCGCCATCTTGTATTTACATTTCGACAGCACTATCAGCTTCAACACCCTCGAAAACCATGAAAATGACACTCATGATGAAAAAATTTATACCTATTGCAGCCACCACCTTGGATTTACATTTCGACAGCACTATCGGCTTCAGCACCCTCGAAAACCATAAAAATGACACCCATGATGAAAAAATTGATACCTATTGCGGCCGCCATCTTGGATTTACATTTCGACAACCCTATCGGTTTCAACACCCTCGAAAACCATGAAAATGTCACCCATGACAAAAAAAAATTATACTACTTGCTTTTAGTACGTACTACTATTATTTATTCTGTGCTTTTAAATATTGTAATAAAAAAATGTCTTATTATTATTATAATTAAGTATTTAAGAAATTTGGTTATTCGAATATTGTGTATTTGTACAGCGATCTTTTTGAGCCGCTGCAAACAACCGATACAATGTCCACTCACGAAGGTGACTGCAGCAAGACATATATTACTCTACTCTATGAGCAAGACTGAAGCCAAACCAGTGGCATAACAGTCCATACTATAATTTTTGTTAGAGGTATTATTATGTCATGACAGTTTGTCCATGTTGCAGTAGATGTCGCTTTTTTAAATTTAGCCATGCTAGGCCAATTTAGAATCAAACAAATTAATGAATAGTTTAAAATACAATCGAACCTTGCTAACTTACTATTTTGTTACAAAACAAATTTGTAATTAAATTTTCAGTATAATTTATTTATTTTACATTATTCCCTATATATAATGTACTCTGTGAGCCAACTAAACTACTTATTACTATAATATACTAATAATATACTAATATACTATATATACTATAGTATGTGCCATATCGATTGAGAAAAACGGACAATGACCTCAGATATGAGCCGAGTGTCAAAAGGCGTAACTTACAAAATCTCAATTTAGATGTGATAACAATATTTAAATATTGATATTATTCCCACTTCTAGGTCAGCACATATGTTTTGTTTTTTTGTTTCTTAAATAATATTGTCTGTGGTTCCTATAAACATAGTAAAATCTTACGGTACATCGCGAAAAATGTGTTATATTTTATATTTCAATTTATGGTAAGTAACGCAGCAATTCATTTAATAACAGTTTCATATTAAAAAAATATTTGAAGCAATATAATCACCATATTGAGCTTTTGCAAATTCATCCCTTTAAAATAAACAAAACGCGCGTTACGTCAGTTCGTTCTAAAAGAAACGTGACAATGGCAGCCAGAGATGCGTCACCTTTTTTGGGCCGGTCCGCCATTTTGTTTTCATTCGTGTTCGGATAGCGCTTGCGTGTGTACGTCTCGGGTAATTCATAGCATTCATTGCATTGTTTTAGTTGAGTTTTTACTGTTAAATTTGTTATATCGTTAAGTTTTTGTTTTTTGAATCTGTTATATTAGTTTTACTGTGACGGTCGTTACTAAATCGACATGAGTTCAGGAGAATTTGGTGAAGGACCCGGTCCTTCAACATCAAGTGGAAAGAGACGTCGCCGACCCATAATAAACGTAGCAGGTACGTACAAATAGGTACAAATGCGACGACGTAGCCTTTCTATTTCTTAAAGCGCTCTTTTTATGTGACCATGTGGTATTTATTTTCTAAAACAATATGTATTTATGTGATGTAGTACTATGGTAGTATATTTTTGTCATTTATTTACAGGCCCATCTTCTGGAGCACCTTTAACGTCACCAGTAAAAAAGAGAAAACCTACCACTTTGTCGGTCGGGGAACAAGAGATTATCATTAATGTATACAAATATGTCAAAAACACCTGGCCCGAAGACGTGTATCCTTCAAACGTTAATATGGTAGAAAAGGTTTCGGAGATCTCAGGAGTCAGCAAGAGCACTATATATCGCGTATTAAGCGTGTATAGAGATTCCCATAAAATACCAGAAAAGGGAATAATTAATAAAAGAAAAAAGTCTGTAATTGACAAGTTGGACGATTTTGATAAATCGGCTATAAGAGCGAAAGTGCATCAGTTCTTTCTTGCAGGAGAATTACCGACTTTAGACAAAATTTTGCTCAGTATAAATCAAGATGACCAGTTGCCAAACTTGAGCAAAACTTCCCTGCGACGTGTGTTGCGCCATTTAAAATTCAAATATATAAAGAGAAACAGAAAAAGTGGTCTAATAGATCGCCCAGAGATAGTTCTGTGGCGTACCAGATATTTGAGAGAAATACAAATATTAAGAAACGAGGGACGTAACATTTTTTACCTTGACGAAACATGGATTAACGCAGGTCATACTATGGGAAAGGTATGGGAAGACACCACAATTGAATCTTCTCGTCAATCACGGTTAGAAGGCTACTCTACTGGCGCGAAAGCCCCTTCGGGTAAAGGAAAGCGATTAATAGTTGTACACGTTGGCAATGAAAATGGCTTTTTGGAGGGATGTGATTGGGTATTTGAATCATCATCTACTGGTGACTACCATGAGAGTATGGACGCTCTCCATTTCGAGGACTGGTTTAGAAAAGTAATAGAAAAACTGCAAAGCGGCGATGTCATAGTTATGGATAACGCTAGTTACCACTCCAGACGTTTAGAAAAAACCCCAACAATGTCTTGGCGGAAACAAAATATGCAGGAATGGCTAGAATCTAAACAGATCGCATACGTGCCCTCGGACACAAAGACCCACTTAATGGAAAAAATAAAGGCAGTTAAAGATAACTATCGAAGTTACGTCACCGACGAGATGGCAAAAGAAAAAAGCATCACAGTGGTAAGGTTACCTCCTTATCACTGTGAGCTTAACCCCATTGAACTTGTGTGGGCAGATGTGAAAGGGTACGTTGCACGAAAAAATACAACTTTCAAGTTAAAAGATGTTAAAAATTTACTTAAAGATGGTTTAACTCAAATCACGCCAGATAAATGGAAAAACTGTGTTCAGCATGTCCTTAAGGTTGAACAAAAAATGCGTGGCATGGATGATAGAATTGACCAAACTGCAGATCGCTTTATAATTAATGTTACAGATAGTTCATCAAGTGAAGATACGAGTGATGATTGCACCGAATAAAAATAAAGTTCTTATATAATATTAAAAATAAAGTTTTATCTTTTGCATAAGTACGTACTTATTCGGTGTCGTTATCACTCGAATCTTTATATGTGTTATAAATTAATGTTTTTGTTGTTAAATGAATAAAGTACTTTATAACAATAGATGATTTTTCTTCTACAGCGATCTTTCACATAACTTTTTAATAATAGTTAATAAATATATATTATATCAATCATTATAAAAAAATCATTATAAATAAAGAAAGTACTACATATAAAATGTGCCTATATATTGAAGGTTTGTAACCCCTGGTTAAACGACCGAAAGGTCATTGTCCGTTTTTCTCAATCGATTTGGCACATACTATACTCTGTGGCTGTAGCTTCCCATTTACAGAATTAATTTTTATACGAGGCTATCAAATCAACGAAAATTTCGCCATTTTGGAGCCGAAAAAAATTAATTATAGCTAAACAAAACAAAACTACACTGCCATTTACATTCAGTGGCTTCCCACATGATAGATAAAGAGATTAAAAAATAGATTCAGTTAAACAATTAATATTTTCAAAAGTTATTGTGTTTACAAGCCACAGGGACATGATAAATCCACACCATAAGCCACTAAAACCCTTTTTTTTATTTAAAAATAGCAATTAATCGATTTTAAAAAATTATTAATAAGTTCAACAATCATTTATCTTTCTAACAATGTGCTTTTTATATCATTTATATGTATAATATGATTGCTAGATACGATTTTATTCGATAAAATGGTGGAATCTTAATTTTTAGGCGATAGTAGAACACACCTTGCGCTTTCGCTTAAGGTATGCAATATACATTATTATTCATATAAATACATTATTTCTTTACCGCTCTTTGCGTTTTTCTTCTAACGCGTTTTTCTTGGTTATACTCTTTACATATCTACATATCGCTACGCCTTGTATACCTACTTTTTTTGCTCACGCTACATTTACTACTATGTTACTATTGCATTTAGCACAATTGTAACTCTAGTTGTCTACTCTTACTACATTTTTATACTGTACTTTACTATATTTATTTACTCCGCTACTCTGTTCTTACCCTTTGTTTCTTAAGCTAACATCTACACTACTGTTGAACCATTCTCCTTCAGCACTCTGAGTACAAAGTACCTACTCTGAGCGTGTTAAATAGATATTCCTACATATTGGAATTATATAGATCCTAACCTATGCGTGGTAGAGCCATGCTGCAGCTATATTAGTAGTATAGTTGAAGCGCGAATGACGCTCTCACGGAATACCAGCGTAAAATAGCAGGTTAACGCTGCTATGTTTCGTATGGTGAGTGTAGAGAACCGGAGACCCTTTTTACTGGAAATGAGGCATTCAATCTTAGTCCTCACGGGTGACAACGCATCTGCATTTTGATTTGTAATAGAGGATAAATGTAGATGTCTATGGGCCGCAGCAACCACTTACCATCAGGTGGGCTGTGTGCTCGTTTGTCACCCTTATCCTATAAAAAAATATTGTTCCAACATGGAGGCAAAATCCCATGCGTCTCTGCACGATTGGCAGTCGGAACTTCGACATCGAGGGTATCTTCCTTCTCCCAGAGAGTGGCAATTACAAAATCTTCACGCTCGGCAGCTTATGCTTGAAAAGTGGAAAGAGCGTCTAGCTCACCCAGGAGGCATGAAGTAGGACTATCGAGGCTGTTCGTTCAGTCTTGCTAGACTTGTTTAACAGACGGCACGGGTCCTTCCGGCTTTCACAGGTGTTTTCCGGGCATGGCTGCTTTGGTAAGTATCTGTGCCGTAGCCGGAAGAGAGCCGACAACTGAGTGTCATACCCTTGAGGATTGCTCAGCGTGGGCTGAGTTGAGTCGTGACCTCGTGGATATAGTGGGGGATGACCTCTCGCTCCCAACTTTAATTAAATCTATAGTTGGACGTGAAAGGGCGTTGAGTGCCGGCGTAACCTTGTGCAAACAAGTGATGTTGCGGAAGGAGGCTGCGGAGAGGAAGAGGGAAAGGACAGATACCCCAATCAGCAGACGAAGAGTTGGGCGACGGAGGAGATCATATCACCAATCATCAGTTCTCCTACACCCACCATAATTGAGGCTTAGGTGACGGAAACAGTGACTCTCCGTCGTCTTTTAATGCCTCGAGGTGACGCGCATGGTGTTTGTCCCGTGCGCCCCTAAATGAAGAAGGAGTATAGAACTCCAGCTGCACTCCGTCATCGAAATGGACCCTGTAAGGGCTATCGCCGTCAGGGCTGCGGTAGTGTGCGATAACGTTCCAGTAGCCCCGAACAAGGGCGAAGAGATAAACACCGTGGAGTTTTGACCGGTAAAAATCTGGCATAACCTGTCTGTCGCCTTCGCGTCAGGCCGGTATCCATGACGATTTTCCCAGGGATATAAAAAAAGAGTTAGGACAAGAAAGTAGGTGAACTAGCAACGTACTATACCTAATATGTCCTGCGCAGTTGTTCAGATGTGTTCGCCGTGTCTCTCTCCCTTCGCAGAGACGAATTTGCCTTGTTTGCAGGTGTATTAACTCCTGCAGTAAATAGCAGCAAAATACCATATTTTAAATAACTAAACTAACAAACCACCTGATAGTATGTCGCTACTGCAACTGATGGACACCTTCAACCTACTTCAATTAAAAAGGCTACAGGTGCATTGTCATTTCTGATGACTGAGAGGGAATAACTCACACCTGACATTATACTGGCTCTATACCGTTCAGGCCGGCACACAGAAATACAAGCACTACTGTTTGGCGGTAGAAATAGGTAAGATAGTTTTTTTTATAGGATAAGAGTGACAAACGAGCACACAGTCCACCTGACGGTAAGTGGTTGCTGTGGCACATAGATATCTACATCTATCCTATGCCTATGCCATCATCTATCTATCAAGATAAATATATTAATTTATCATATCGATAACGTGGTAATGTATCACGAACTCAAACAATTTTTTATCTCTTTTATCTGCCGACTTCCAAAAAGGAGACGGTACTCAATTCGAGTGTATGTTTTTTTTTTTTTTATGTGTGTTACCTCATAACTTTGTACTGGGCGAACCGATTTCGATGATTCTTTTTTTATATGAAAGCTGATAGTTCTCGTGTGGTCCCATATGAATTTGATCAAGGTCAGACCAATGGTTATTGAGTTATTCTCAAATAACCTATATTGAAGTCGGCTGTACAAAATTTTTAATTTTAAATTATTTCATCAAGCATTTAACAATTTCCATAAGGTAGGGAGCGTCTTTTAAGCACCTAGGCAGAGTCAGAGTTGTGTCAGAGCTTCCCGCTCTTCCATAGCCATAAATAAAAACTAATTTTAAATAAAAAATAAAGATATATTGTAACCCCTTCTATATATTAAAATAAGTCATATTCTTACAAATAATATTCCTGAGTAGACAATTAAAAAATTAAAGCAAATTCCCTCTCTTCTATATTCAATGTTAAACCCTGGATCTAATTCTCTTTCTCCCTCTGCAAAATAGAAAGGAGTTCGATTAGTTTCAGCAAATCTTATAGGTAATAATATCCTTAAATTAAAAAATTTAAATAGTTAATTTTCAATAATTCTTAAAGGTAGTTAATATTTTTTTTATAGGAAAAGAGTGACAAACGAGCACACAGTCCACCTGATGGTAAGTGGTTGCTGCGGCCCATAGACATCTACATCTATCCTCTATTACAAATCAAAATGTAGATGCGTTGTCACCCGTGAGGACTAAGATGGAATGCCTCATTTCCAGTAAAAAGGGCCTCCGGCCACCTGCACTCACCAAGCGAAACGCAGAGGTAAGCCTCTACTTCACGCTGGTTTTCTGTGAGGTCGTGGTACCACTCCGGTTCGAGCTGGCCCATCCGTGCGACAGCAAAAGCTGCCGCGTGGCTCTCTACCACTGTTTAAATTATTAAAAAGAAAACAAATTGATAAATAAATTTTTTTATTTTATTAAAATCTATAATTATAACAATTATTGATAATATACTTAAAAGTAATCTCACTTCATAAGAAACTGTTTGATATATATTGTTTGATTTAAGATAGAGTCTGTAATTACTACCTCAATATAATATCCTTCAAACCGCAATATATCAGTGGTAAAAATTGATAAGAAGCCAAAGTGCCTACCCAGCCGGACGGAAAACAGTCATACTACCTAGTAAATGATGTCATAGGACTTCAAAACTTGACGATATGTACGCTGAATTCTGTCTCTCCATGTGCAATTTATGTACCTACACGAGAAGAAGAACAAGAGAAATTTATAGTACCTAAGAGAAAAACTTTTTAAAAAAATCGGACAACTGTATGCTGTGATAAAGTCTCTTGTCATCACTAAATATTATTCTGATTTTCTGCCGACTTCCAAAAAGGAGACGGTACTCAATTCGAGTGTATGTTTTTTTTTTTTTTTTTTTTTTATGTGTGTTACCTCATAACTTTGTACTGGGCGAACCGATTTCGATGATTCTTTTTTTATATGAAAGCTGATAGTTCTCGTGTGGTCCCATATGAATTTCATCAAGGTCAGACCAATGGTTATTGAGTTATTCTTAAATAACCTGTCTTGAAGTCGCTTATATTGAAGTCGGCTGTACAAAATTTTTAATTTTAAATTATTTTTAATGTTACAAGGTTGTTTCTCTGCATTAAATAATTATCAACTCTATTAATAAAATTAGCTAAGTTGCTTTCAATTAATCAAACTTAGGAACTCTCCTATTTTTCAAAACTGTCAAACCTTTTCCCATTGTTTTCCTTGAGTTTCGGCTTAAACCTTGATTTGATTTGTTCGTAATACCGTAAGCCGCACCAATTACCTATCTGTTCATTTTGTCTTCGCCTGAGGTCCCCTCCCCGCCCACCATTGTGTCGAATTGAAAACGTTATAATATTTCGAAATATTTCGTTATTTAAATCGTATACTAAATGTACAAAATCACATGAAACCTCAAATGTAGGTACTGGGTCTAACATTAAATGTATGTAGGTAGTAATGAGTTGTAGTGCTGGGGGCCGCGGGTTCGAATCCTGCACGGAACAATATTTGTATGGTCTACAAATAATTGTTCCGCGTCTGGATGTTTGTCCTTGTGCAATTTTGGTTTTTAAACTGCCTCCACGATACAGGAGAAAATGCTAGTGTGGGGTGTAACATTTAAAAAAAGAAAACTAAGTACTTAATTTGTATTACAATCTATAGACTATATAGGTGAGTATGACTGAATTTTTGTTGGATTTTATTATTTAACTCTCTTATGCCCAAATACTAAAACACCGATCAATTTTAAATTATATACCTATAACCTCAAAATAATATAACCTCTTTCCTGACCTTAATTTCTTCCCCATGGAATGCCAAAAGGTCAATTTCCATGCGGAAGGTTCAGCCGTGGACTTATGAAGAACTGTAATGATGAGGATGATAAGTTTCTCATTTCTCTATAAATAAAATAAAATTGATAAGTAGATATGTGCAAAACAGGAAAAGCTAGGCTTAGAAGCTATGTTTTTACTTTTTTATATAATTAATAACGTGGTGTTAAATCGTTAATTACACAAAATAGGGTCTTCTGCCAAGCATTCATAAAATTTGTTTTTTATTTTTACGTGGTAGAGCCATGCTACAGCTATATTAGTAGTATAGTTGTAGCACGAATGGGTCGGCTCGACCGGGGAAGGACCACGCTCTCACAGAATACCAGCGTAAAATGGCAGTTTAACACTGCTGTGTTTCGTATGGTGAGTGTAGAGAACCGAAGACCCTTTTTACTGGAAAAAAGGCATTCCATCTTAGTCCTCACGGGTGACAACGCATTTGCATTTTGATTCACAAACAAGGATAAATGTAGATGTCTATGGGCCACAACAACCACTTACCATCAGGTGGACTGTGTGCTCGTTTATCACCCTATCCTATATAAAAAGATTATTAATTAAGTACAGATAAAAAATTTATATGTATTTTTTTCGCGTCACTTGGAATATTTTCTTTTTATGAATGTAGTCTGAGTATTGGCCTCTCTTTACAACTCAATAAGCGTAGCAAACGGGTAGATTACACAAAACAAAAAGCGTATGAAAATGTGGTGCCGTGCACAGAAAATTGCCCGCCAAAACCATTCGACCTATCGTTCCGAACCAATAAAAAGGAATGGCCGCAAAAATGGCGCGCAAAACAAAAAGAAATACAACGTAATGACGCAATAAATATACAAAATATCATTTCTGTCTCAAGACGACTGAATTCAACCCGGCGAAGCGGATAGGGATGGGAGAAAACGCGAAAGAGACGGGCATAAAGTAGGTATCGCGTCTTAGCGCGGGTTTCTATTGGCGGGCATGTATTCAATAAAAGTGTAGCGCTGCCCCGCATTGGTGGCTGAGCGTTTAACCTTTTTTAGCCGTGCTCGGAAACGGTTTTTTTACGATATCTGATTTTTATAGGATACTTGCGAGCAGGTTTAGCGTTTATTGAATGTTTTCGAGGTAACGTAGTAAGTTTGATATTCGATAACGATAGGGTTATCAGATATAATAATAAAATGTTGTTTAGCTATATTTTCAACGTTGTCAATTTCCAAAACTAAGTAATTATTAATAATAATTGTAATTGCCCCTCACGAAATGGCAAGGCCTACAGGAAATCAATAGATGTAGGTGTAGATATCAGGTGGATGGATCAGAACTGTGTTCTGAGGCGGTTTTTTTTTATATTTTTTATAATAGAAAAAGTGAGACAAACGAGCACACAGTAAATGGATGCTGTGGCCCATAGACATCTACGTTTATCTATTCGATTGAGAATCAAAATGCTGATGTCTTGTCACCCTTTAGATCTAAGTTGCAATGCCTAGTTACTATTAAAAAGAGTTTCCAATGAGGGCATCCACGACTTTTTCTGCCACCAGGGTGGCGCCACTAAAGAGTGATACCTCATATATTTGACAGATTTCATAGCGGGGAAGTTAATTTGTTCGGAAAATGTAGAGTTTATTGTTTCTTTCTGTACTATTAGCTATATTTATATTAATCAGATTAAAAATAAATAAACTGAACAACAGATATTCATAAAAGTAGAAAAATTAAAAAAAAAACTTAAAAATGTGCAAAAAATTAAAGAGCAATCCCAGACTGAGGTATTGTTTTGTGTATTAATATAATACACTAGAAACTGATAAAATTTTATTAAAAACCAACTTCTCAATTAAATTACACTGTGTACCAAAAAACTTTACCTCAGTGTCAACTAGCGACATCTGATGAGCAGAAAATTATTAGCCCTCATTCTCGTCACGCACCATACGAAACACAGTACATTAAGCTGCTATTCCACTTTACCATAGAGTAGTGATATTACATGGTAGAGACGCGCTTAAGTGTTGAAGTATTTCAGCGTGGCTCTACCCGTTATAAAACTGTCAATAACTAATGATATTAAAAATAGTTAAGAGCAAATGTACCACGATTGTGTTTATATCATTATCACATTTAAAATGTGTAATATATAATTTGTACTTATATTACATATAAATAAAATTGAAGTATCTATCTGTAGAAGCCATATGCTTCTATTAATCTCAGGGGTTTGTATGCTATTAAGACATAAACAACCATTAATAAAAAATTACAATTTTAAATGCTGATTTATCACGTGCTCAAGTACAACATCGTGGGGAAACCTGTATGTCTGAGAAATTAAAAAAAATGTGTGAGCGTCGTGGAACACTCGGTTGGAACGAAGTTCCTTGCGTAGTATATTATTAGATATTGATAAACGTAGGTATTATATTATTGATTAACAAATACAAATAAACGAATTACTAGCGTGTATTAAAATGAAGCGTCATTTGAAATAAAATAATATTTCTTTCATGGCAAGATAAGAAAAAGTGCGAGGGAGATGGATATTATTCCATCTCACTTCCTTATTTCGCCGCCAAGGCCGTCTACACTATGACGCAAGGGGTAGTGACGAAAAAATCATACACTTTTTGTCGCCTAGCTCCCATCCGCCAAATCCGTACCGAACTTCGTTCCAAAAATATTTCGAAAACATGTGAAGTTCAACAACATGCATTGTAGGAGCGCAGCGGACACTTCCTTGCCCTAAAACCCTCTCAGAAATGAGAGGCAGAAGCAGAGGCAGAAAAGTAGGTAATGTTTTCCGAGTATGTATGTGTGCTCGTATGTCTATTTCTTAAGCACGCTCTGTAACCTATCTGGTTTGATAGATTCAACGATACGTGCAAAGCACTCGAATCGTCGGTTATACAAGTGGTAATATTAAAAATTTTGTACAACCGACATCAATATAAATTATTAAAAATAACTCAAAAACTACTGGTCAGATCTTGATCAAATTTATATGGAACTATTTGAGAAGCATACACTTTGAAACAAATAAAGAATTTTCGAAATCGGTTCAGGCGTCTTCGAGTAATCGGTGAACATACATAAAAAAGATTCCGACGAATTGAGAACCTCGTCTTTTTTGAAGTCGGTTGAAATAAATAACGAAAGTAAAATTGGGTAAGCGAGATGTTTAACAGTTGTCCACCAGACGGAATGACAAGCTGGGAAGACATTTAGTCGATGGTTGCAGGTGGCGCAGGACCGTATTTTGTGACATTCCTTGGGGAAGGCCTATGTTCCAGTGGACTTGTGAAGTGCTGTAATATGCGTATGCTTATGTAATAAATCATGAAGTGAATTAAGCATGATAGAAGTTGGTTTTATCCTTCTCTAACATCATGATCTCGTAAAAGCTCACTTCTGGACCTGGATGTCTCCCTTTGTAGGAGTTAACTTGATCATCACGCATGGCAAGCTGCTTGAGGACCAAAATGAAGTAGCTCACAGACTGTAATTCTACAGTTTTCTTACTTTTCGCACCGGAAAACAGTGATTGATAGGAGATAAATAGGTATTATTGCGTAATGTTGTTTTTTAAAAAAAAATTGCTCAGTTTTAACATATACATCTCTATCTCTACATAGTATAAAACAAAGTCGCTTCCCGCCGTCTGTACACTTAGATCTTCTAAACTACGCAACGGATTTTGATGTGGTTTTCACCAATAGACAGAACAGTTATGTTATAAAAATGCATGTATTGTACGTATAAAAGAGGAAGGTTTATATGTATAATACATGCATATTATATATTATATAATTCTTCTGCCGTGTGTATGTGATTGAACTCCTCCTAAACGACTGGTGTGATTAAGTTGATTAGAGAATGGTTTAGGTTTACGATTAGATGCGGTAGGTGGCGTTGTTTTCAACATCGAGAAATCAACCATCGTCGAGGCGGATCGGTAGGTACATTATAAACTAATGTTTATAAAAAATCCCGCTGCGTTTCTTGCTGGTTATTTCCAGGACAGAGATTTTTTTCCGAACCAGTTGTGAACTTTAAACGACTTTCAATAAGTATTCTAGTAATTTATATTGAATAAAAATTATTCTATTCTATTCTATTCTATTTATTATCGGTACAGGTGTCTACAGATTGCAGGTGCCACTTACCTGGTGGTTAACTGTTAATTCTCTTGTCTCTTTTTTTTTTTACAAAAAATTGTACAAAAAAAAACACGGTAGTGCTTAATAATATTGTTTATATAAATAAATAAATTCTTGAACAAGGAATAAGTTTCCACATATTTTGACAGGTGACTCCATTAATTCCTATACAGAAAAATGATGCCGGAGCATCGGGATGTCGTCGGCTCCTGTCTCAACCCTCCCTAATGGGAGGCTGTCAATATAATATAAATTTGTGCTCATCCCTCACCTTATAGACCCGTTAATATATTAGAGACAAATTTAGATATTGAATTCACCAGTTTGTAACGCCGAATAAACAAACAATTTAATTATTAAGGACGAGTTATTCTGAGAAATTAATTTTCGAGTGTTATTTTTTATGTATGTGTCTATGAATGTAATAATGTATGATGATATATGTACGGTTGTTTGAAATATGAAATACACTTAATGAAATAGTCACAGATGTGTTATCCAACAACGAAGAAGATTGACAATATGTAGTGTTATTTTATAGAATAAGGTTTTACCTCTTAGAGCCACGCTGCAGCTATATTATGGTTGTAGCACGAATGGTTCGGCTCGACCGGGGAAGGACCACGCTCTCACAGATACCAATAACAGCCTAATGCTGCTGTGTTTTTTATGGTGAGTGTAGAACTGGAGGCCATTGCAAGGTTTACCATCTTAGTCCTCAGGGGTGACAACGCTTCTGCATTTTAATTCTTAATCGAGCATAGATATTTGTCGATATCAGATATCAGATGGACTGTGTGCCCGTTTGTCACCCTTATTCTATAATAAAGCGACTCTATAAAACTTTTATATCCAAAAAGCAACATTTATTTACCGTCAAACACAAAATGTGGATACGATTCAATGGTTTCAAGGCGGGGG
The DNA here is from genome assembly GCA_033319125.1 of Parnassius glacialis. NCBI lineage: Eukaryota > Metazoa > Arthropoda > Insecta > Lepidoptera > Papilionidae > Parnassius > Parnassius glacialis. The sequence goes on along the minus strand of JAVANC010000002.1, from coordinate 2,480,028 downwards.
TGGTATAGCGACGGAATTCTTCCATATTTCGTTATTACTATCGAACGTATTTTATTTCGTTAAAGTGATTTTTTTATAATTATTCGAAATGTAAGATACATACCTTGCTGTTTCCCGCGACTTCGTCAGCGTGGAATTTATTACGATTGTATTTCATGGGTTTAAAATTTTTTCTGCACGGAACCCAAATTCTTTTTCTAAAAAGTAACCTAAGTTACTCCTTATAACACCAGCTAAATGCCAGTGAAAGTCCCATCAAAATCGGTCCAGCCAAACACAAACAGACAGACAAAAATTTTAATTTATTTTTTCATTATAAATATCTGCCGTATAAACTTTCATACGCATTTAGTAAAAAGCTATTATTGACATTACAAACAGACACTTCGAATTTATCTGTATAGATTTTTATTTTGTTTAACCGACTTCAAAAAGGAGGAGATACTCAATTCGACGCGTATATATTTTTATGTATGACCACGCATAACTTTTTAGAGTAGTCCGATTTTGATAATTAAATTAAGATTTATTTAATTTAATTAATGCAGCCATGCTGCAGCTATATTAATTGTACAGTTGTAGCACGAATGGGTCGGCCCGACCGGGGAAAGACCACGTTCTCACAGAATACCAGCGTAAAATAGCAGCTTAAAACTGCTGTGTTTCGTATGGTGAGCGTAGAGAACCGGAGACCCATTTTACTGGAAAAGGGGCATTCTGTGTTAGTCCTCACGGCTGACAACGCATCTGCATTTTAATTCGCAAACGAAGAACGATGTAGATATGGCTATGGGCCATAGCAACCACTTACCATCAGCTGGATTGTGTGCTCGTTTGTTACCCTTATTCTATATAAAAAACACCTATGAAACAATTTATGAGGGAGACCTATGTTCAGCAGTAGACTTTAGGCTATAGGCTTTAGTATATAATAGTATGGATGGTGTTCGTTGAGATTAGTTTGTTACAATTCGAAATGTACAATGTACGGACGGACAGACGGACAGACGTACAGACATCGTGAAATCAATAAGTGACTTCGCAAGCTTCGCCACTTAAAAATAATGTCCTCCAGACCGAATTTCGGTCACAGCGGCCAGTCTCAACGCAGACTAGCCATCTGTGTGTGTGTGAGTAGGACAGGATTATAGTGCCCAACTGTACGCAAGCACAGGTGCACTCTCTATTTCCTCACTGTCATAGTCCAGTGGGACGATACGACACGATTGGAGAGAAATCAGGCACAGTACCAACGGCTTTATGTGCTTTCCGAGGCACTGTGATGAAACAACGCCAACTTGCCGACTCCAACAATAACTGATTCTGGTTCGACCCAGGATTCGAACCTAGGACGACATGATCAGCAACCACGTTTAAGACCACAAGACCCACGAAGCAGTACAATAATAAATAGAGTTTGGAAGTTCGTCTACTTTGCGAATCCCTGGTGAGTCCGCTTCCCATGAATCTGATTTTCGGACGCGCGTTTCGAAATTTGAAATATTCATATTTGAATGAATATTCAAACGGAGCCCTGTTTACATTCACGGCGCTTCAATTTCAGATATTTGCATTTATTTATTTTGAATACGTACTTTTTGTTTGCGCGGTTTTCGAAACCGCTTCATGATTGACAGGCCGCCATGTTTGTTTACATTACGATATGTCAAAAATTATTCGAATAACAGTTCGTATAGCATGCAAATAAAAGTAATTTACATTATTTTTATTTCATACATTTTGTATCCGAGTATTATAATACTCGGATACAAAATGTATCAACCCTTTAGTTATTTTTTCGTTGTTTGCTTTCAAAAACTTTTTTAATAATGTGTGTTCGACTTTTGTACATATTTGCATTTGCAAAATCTGTGCTTCTTTTATATTTAAGTGTATAGAATATTAGGATACCAAAATAATATGAATATAACACTAGCAATCCACCCCGGCTTCGCATGGGTGATTTCTGGATCTCGTCAAGAGCGCCATCTACTGGGTCTAATTGTGTAAACTATTCAGAGACTCACACAAACACACAAAAAATTTCATCTAAATCGGTCCAGCCGTTTTTATGTACCTATATTATAGAGATATACCACAATGAGGTATTTTTTAAATTAATTTGACACATTTCAAATGTGGTGACATATTTTATAGATTATTTCTGATATAGCATAACAATGACACGCTAAGTAGATCGATTATAATTCCTAATATAATAACAATATGTCATTGCACACTGTCGCCCCCTATTTCCCTATCCCTCCCGTACCCCAATCATCCACTCGGTATCACTTATTCCGTATAAATTGTAATAAAAGTGAATATGTCAAAAAGTAATTAATTCTCAGGCGGTAAACCCTCCGTCTCATAATAGTGGTGCGAAATTTCTCGGTCAAATTATGTCGATATCATTATTTTACGCATTGAAAGTATTTGAAATTGGAAAAATAATAAATAAGAACGAAGATAATGGGACCATAACTTTTTTTTTATTGGGAAGCTTTCATTTCGTGAGCTTGAAATTAGGTCTCATTTAAAGGGAGGGGCCAATGAAAACCTCATGTCAAATATATAATTCATAGATAATATATAATTTTCTTTTACAAAATCAATCTCGGTCATAGACAACCGGGATAATTGCTGAGTAGTGGCGAGAATCGACTACCCCATATCACCCCCTGGGTATCGTAAGAGGCGATAGGGAAAAATAGAACAGGATATAGACAGCACCATCTTATTGGTAACAATACAAATTAATAAAAAACTGCAGTTACCGTTACCGTTACAGCCTATTAGAATCCATTTCTCAACGTAGGCCAGCCGAAGATTGCCTCATAGGGGGATATTTGCCATAGTAGCCACCGTAGTTTTTTTTATAGGAATAGGGTGACAAACGAGCACACAGTCCACCTGATGGTAAGTGGTTGCTGCGGCCCATAGACATCTACATCTATCCTCTATTATAAATAAAAATGCAGATGCATTGTCACCCGTGAGGACTAAGATGGAATGCCTCGTTTCCAGTAAAAAGGGCCTCCGGCCACCTGCACTCACCAAGCGAAACGCAGAGGTAAACCTCTACTTCACGCTGGTATTCTGTGAGGTCGTGTTACCAGCCCGGTTCGAGCCGGCCCATCCGTGCAACAGCAAAAGCTGCCGCGTGGCTCTACCACTGTTAAAAGACGTTTTTTTTGTAGTTATTAAGACGACGCTGCTGCCTATCGAGATGATATGGGGTAGTAGTGGATATTCTTACAACACCACTTGAATAACTTGTAATTAATAAATTAAATTATTTAATTGGAAACTCGTTATCGATATAAAGCCAACATTATAGGGCTCTAGGAAGGGCCGCTTTAGGCGTCAGCTGCCGGCGGCGCATTGTCACGGCCCTTCAGGGAAACGTGTCGCCAAATCCGAGCCGCGGTCAAGACGGGGATACACTCGCAGTTGTTTTATTTCACTGCCAAATTATAACAGGATTACGACGGGATGAACAGGAATAGTTTTTTAACATGTCGCTTTAAAAATTAATAATTTCCAAAAGTAGTAAGTTATAGATTTCCGTCAGGAATATGAGTGTATATTCCTGACGGAATATATACAGTGTCCACTGTTTTTAATTTTTTTTTATTGCACCATTTACGATTTCTTTATTATTAAAACAAGTTATTAGTACGTCAGTGGTAGTCATTTTCCATCAGGAAAGCCTCATGCTCGTTTACGACATCCTCTAGTAAAAAAAGTTAAATACTCTTATGCATTCTGTGTATGTTTTTCTGCCAACTTCCAAAAAGGAGACGGTACTCAATTTGAGTGTATGTTTTTTTTTTATGTGTCTTACCTCATAACTTTGTACTGGGCGAACCGATTTCGATGATTCTTTTTTTATATGAAAGCTGATAGTTCTCGTGTAGTCCCATATGAATTTGATCAAGGTCAGACCAATGGTTATTGAGTTATTCTTAAATAACCTATATTAAAGTCGCTTATATTGAAGTCGGCTATACAAAATTTTTAATTTTAAATTATTGCTATACATTTTTGATTGAACCATCGCATTTTTAAGTCACCTACTAGACAAAGGCCAAGAATGTGCCGTAAGCTGTTTTCTTTCGCCAAATACTGGAAAAGTTTGTATGCATATAGTTGTTACCCTCTCACTGCAATATATATATATTACTATAATCCTATAGTTTTTTACGTGGTATAGCCATACTGCAGCTATATTAGTAGTATAGTTGTAGCACGAATGGATCGGCTTGACCGGGGAAGGACCACGCTCTCACATAATACCAGCGTAAAATAACAGCTTAACACTGCTATGTTTCGTATGGTGAGTGTAGAGAACCGGAGACCCATTTTACTGGAAACGAGCCATTATATCTTAGTCCTCACGGTTGACAACACATCTGCATTTTGATTCGCAAACGAGGTTAGTTGTAGATGTCTAAGGGCCACAGCAACCACTTACCATCAGGTGGACTGTGTGCTCGTTTGTCACCCTATACTATAAAAAATAAGTTTACAGAGATACAATATCAATACCAAAGTTTAAAGACAGGCAACATGATGGGTCCGTGGCGCAGTGGCTTAGCTTGAATTGGGTATGGCCTACAAATAATTATTTCGGGTCTGGATGTTTGTCCTTGTGTAATTTATGTTTGTAAACTGCCTCCACGATACAAGAGAAGATCCTAGTATGTAGGTAATGTTTTAAACAGAAGACAAAAACAGAAAAAAAACAATACAATACATGATGTGTGTGATTTCTAAATTGTACGTATTCCAGTGTTGTAACATTATAACTACATTCTTTTTTTAAATCATAGAAACATCTGTCACTTTGACAATATCATTATCGATCGTCAATTTTTAATTTCTGACGTATCACGATTACGCAATTTTAACGACTCAATTCTTGACAATGAAATAGGAATCGGAATTCGATATTTAAAAATTTGACAAATGACGCTCTCGGCGCAAAGGCGCGAATCGATCGCTAACCGATTAGTTCCGACGAATCGCGGCATGTGATTTGTCATTTCCGGTTCGAATATTATTTTAACTTTTTCACTTTTTAAGCTTTTTAAAACGAAGCTAGAGGTACGAGAAATTATTTCTAGTATTAATTGAAAAGTTAAGTCATTGCTACGCGCTCGCCTTATAATATAATGTTGCGCGAGCAAACTGAGTCCGATTTTCGCTAGGATTACTGGAATTAGATATTTATAATAATTATAAGTATTTGTTTGCTTACTAATGAAAACAATAGTGTATAATAAGGTCTTAAAATAAATCACAAAACCTTTCTCTTAGTAATATTTAACAGGCGTTGCAAAAAACAAAAGTTTATCAAGTTAATGTACATGAATCTGAATTTAAAGTGAAATATACAAACTTTCTAAGGTGTCCACCGTATCTCCATCGGTAATTCTTAGCACCCTCGCCATTTACCATGGTCTTTACCGACGCCAGGAATAGTGGGACCACGAAGAAATGAAGGCCGTGTTTGTGTCTCTCATGCAGGAAGTCGATGAATATAGGTGGTTCAGGACCATGATAAGTAATCTACACCTTAGTGCCCCCATGAGCATAGGTGCCGCAAAGCACCCAAAACGTTGGAAAATAAAAATAATTAAATTTGTACGCGATAAAATACGTAAAAATTGCGTTTATTGTGTGTGGCATGCGTAAGTGTAAGAAATCATTACGTGGTTAGAAGTGTTGTTGCAATCAAAATTGCAATTACCAATTTTAATTTATTAAAACCAAAGATCTAGCATTAGTGAAACAAGCTTAAAATGCAATAAAATAGTAAATCTGCATCTCAACTAAAGGTCTCTGAGAGACGACTACAATATTTGTGCCATTTACTGTAGATACAATCGGTCCATAGGGTCCTAAAGGAACTATTCCCGCGACTGGTCGTCGCTGCTGGTGATAAGAGAACTGGTTCTTTTCTCGCTCAAAGGTTAAGGTTAGCCCATTCAGCGATTAAACGCAGCAAGTGTTCTTGGCACGATACCACGAAGAGTTGAACTGTATGATAATTTAAGTTTTTGTTTTTCTATTAAGGTTTTTTATATTGTGTATATTTGAATGTAATGTAAATAAAAGAAGTTGTAAATATTAAATATTCTAAATGTTAGCTTGTTATATATTCTAAATACTATTTTGTATATCAATTCTGTTTTATACTGTCTTTTATAAGATAGTTTCTGTTACCTTTCATATCTACATAATATAAAACAAAGTCGCTTCCTGTCGTACAGACAACGAGAAGAGATTTTGTTTTTAGCTTAGATCTTTTAAACTACCCAACTTATTTTGATGTAGTTTTTTAACAAATAGATATAATGATTCAAGAGGAAGGTTCATATGTATAATACATGCATATTATATATTATATAATTCTTCTGCCGTGTGTATGTGACTGTACTCCCCCTAAACGGTGGACCGATATTAATGAAATTTTGTGTGTGTTATTAAGTTGATTAAAGAACGGTTTAGATTCACATTTGGGCCCGGAACTGTCTTTTTTATATTTTGTGCAAGATTTTATATTCATAATTAATACTTAACGTAAGTTCATACGTGGTAGAGCCACGCTGCAGCTATATTATGGTTGTAGTACGAATGGATCAGCTCGACCGGGGTAGGACCACGTTCTCACAGAATACTAGCATAAAAGCAGCTTGATGCTGCTGTGTTTCGTATGATGAGTGTAGACTACCGGATACGCTTTTTACTGGAAACGAGGCATTCCATCTCAGTCCTTAGGAGTGACAACGCATCTGCATTTTGATTCTAAAACGTAGATGTCTATGGGCCACAGCATCTACTTACCATTAGGTGAACTGTATGCTCGTTTATCACACTTATTCTATAAAAATAAGAAAGGTAATTGTTATGTCTACTCAAAGCACATATTACTTTTTTTTTATAGGATAAGGGTGGAAAACGAGCACACAGTCCACCTGATGGGAAGTGGTTGCTGCGGCCCATAGACATCTACATCTATCCTCTGTTACGAATCAAAATGCAGATGCGTTTTCACCCGTGAGGACTCGGATGGAATGCCTCATTTCCAGTAAAAAGGGCCTCCGGCCACCTGCAATCACCAAGCGCAACGCAGAGGTAAGCCTCTACTTCACGCTGGTAGTCTGTGAGGTCATGGTACCACCCCGGTTCGAGCCGGCCCATCCATGCGACAGCAAAAGCTGCCGCCTGGCTCTACCACGTTTCTCAGTAAGTGAGTGTATACTCTTTGGGGAAATAATTTTTTAAACCACAACTAAATGTGTAATATATCTAAAAAAAACAAATATCTAACAAAAGATGAAACGAATCAAAGTATCACGTTACGCAAGAAGACGAACACTGTGATGACAATTGTAAAAAGAAATATTGAACGATTAATCATATTCGAGCGTTCATCTGCGGACGTTTGCGACGTTCATCATTCATCCGCAGAATCACGCCTATTTTTCTGTAAATTGTTAACAATTTAACGAAACAGATGTATGTCATCCATAAATATTTATATATATCACAGAGTTGCGTGTAAAACGAAAAACTAATCATTAGACATTCTTAAAAGTTTTCTTTTAAATCTGCTCTGACTGCATAAAAAGAGAACAAGATTATATGTGTTAAAACACTGTTACAATGATTATTTTGTTATAGTACCTATGAGAGTGACAAACGAATACGCAGTCCACCTGATGGTAAGTGGATACTGTGGCCCATAGATGTCTAAATTTATCTTCGATTAAGAATCAAAATGCAGATGCGTTATCACCCGTGAGGACTCCTCTGAATGCCTCTTTTTCAGTAAAAAAAGGTCTCCGGTTCTCTACTCTCATCGTATGAAACACAGCAGCGTTTAGCTGCTATTTTACGCTGGTATTCTGTGAGAGCATGGTCCTTCCCCGGTCGAGCCGACCCACTCATGCTACAACTATACTACCAATATAGCTGCAGCATGGCTCTACCACGTATTAAAGGAGTATATAAGGAGGAAGCAAAAGGATCTTGTTACTCTGCGATATCATTATCGTCATCATCATTACAGCCCTTCACAAGTTCACTGTAGAAATAAACCACCCAAGGAGCGCACAAAACATGGTCTTGAATCACCTGCATCCATTGACTTCCTGAATGACTTAACGGACTGGCCGTTAGTTCATGTAGTAGGCACCGTTGTTTGAAACATACCAGTATAATACATATATATGCGCGAAGTCGTTTAGCGAAATAAAATTATGGTTTATATATATATATATATATATATATATATATATATATAACCTTTAACATTTCATTTACCTTTTCCCTGATTCGGGGTATTTATGGGTAAAATTTGTGTTTATTAAGTTTTTAATTAACTCAAAATAAATTGTAGATCTCCTTTGCAACCGACTTCAAAAAGGAGACGGTACTCAATTCGACTGTATGTTATTTTATGTGTGTTACTTCATAAATTTTTACTGAGTGAACCGATTTTGATGATTCTTTTTTTATTTGAAAGCTGATGCTTCACGTGTGGTCCCATATAAATTTGATCAAATTTTAACCAACAGTTTTTCAGTTATTCTTAATAATTTATATTGAAGTCGCTTGTACAAAATTTTTAATTTTAAATTATCTTTTTTTTTTATAGGATAAGGGTGACAAACGAGCACACAGTCCACCTGATAGTAAGTGGTTGCTGCGGACCATAGACATCTACATCTATCCTCTATTACAAATCAAAATGTAGATGCGTTGTCACCCGTGAGGACTAGGATGGAATGCCTCATTTCCAGTAAAAAGGGCCTCCGGCCACCTGCACTCACCAAGCGAAACACAGAGGTAAACCTCTACTTCACGCTGGTTTTCTGTGAGGTCGTGGTACCAACCTAGTTCGAGCCGGCCCATCCGTGCGACAGCAAAAGCTGCCGCGTGGCTCTACCACTGTTAAAATCTGTTAAATATCTGATATATGAGATATGTATCTGTTAAAGAGTCCACTGTCCATCTGAGTAGGTATCAACCTCTTACCTGTTTCTGGCACCAAGCAGCATTACGTACAATGTATGTTCCGGTCCGAAGAGTATGAAGACTCAGTATAATTTCAGGCTGTGAGACATTTCTTCTTAGAACTCAGAGGTGACAACGCATCCGTAGCCTTCTTTGTTTGAAACTGGTCGTAGCAGCATTATATTATACGTGGTAGAGCCATGCTGCAGCTATATTAGTAGTATAGTTGTAGCACGAATGCGTCGGCTCGACCGGGAAAGGACCACGCTCTCACAGAATACCAGCGTTAAATAGCAGCTTAACACTGCTGTGTTTCGTATTGTGAGTGTAGAGAACCGGAGACCCTTTACACTGAAAAAGTATTCCATCTTAGTCCTGTCGGGTGACAACGCATCTGCATTTTGATTCTTTAGTGAGGATAGATGGAGATGTCTATGGGTCACAGCAACCACTTACCATCAGGTGTACTGTGTGCTTAATTTGCCTATACTATAAAAAAGCAAGCTACGGGTTTTAGTAGCCACTTACTTTTAGATGAACTGTAATTTCAAACTTCAATACAGGTGATATACTAGAAACATTTAAAAAATTGACCTAATTTTACTGTACGAAAATTAATTAATTTTGTAGAAAAATATAAACTACGGCATTAGGTTCACTGTAAACCGAAGTAAATTTTATTCACATTACTCTGAATATTAAAATACGTATTAAGTACTTACGCATCCTGTATTGAGGGTGCGACGAGGGTAAACCGAAAAAAATCACGATCCGATTTTTTAGCAGTTAATCTGAAGCGAAAACAAAAAACATTTTTTATTGCATGCAGTGGCACAGGAACTCCCGCGTTCTGCCACGCCCCCCACCATCAATAAAATGTGTTGGCAGCAATACAATGCGCGGATATTGTTTATTCCAAAAATTGTTAGGATTTCGCCCAAAAATTGCTAAAAATGAGAAATCAATAGCAGAAAAAAAATTAATGCGTTTGGCCCTTTTTGACGATAATTCTAACGATTGTGAGTTGCATTTTCATTTTTTTTGTCGACATTGATTTATAAATTGTTTATTACCCTATGTTACACGTAAAAAAATTACAGCGTAACTTAGTGGAAAGAGTAACTGATTACCGTGGCGTAGATTTTGGGTTGGAATCCTAGATGGAACAATGTATTTAATAAAGATACAAACGAGCCCTTACTTCGCGGTATGGTAAGTGGATATTGCGGACTAGGTACATTTATCTTAAATTATGAATCATAAAATACAGATGCGTCGTCACCACCGGGACTAAGATGGAATGTCCCGTTATTAATGAAAAGGGTCACTGGTTCCGGTTCGCGTACCATACGGAGCACAAGACGTCGCATTGCATTAAGCTGCTATTTTGTGCGAGCATGGTCTTTCCCCGATTGAGCCGACCAATTCGTGCTACAGTGATACTACGTGATTTTCTGACAGCTTTTAATTAAAAATATAATAAAAATATAATAATAATAAAAAAAACGTATTTTTATGTAATAATAATAATTACTCTTTTATACTTCTTTTAACGTTCTTTACTTCGACATTCGTGTGCTTTGTAGCACCCATAGTCACATAAGGGCTCTATTATGGACAGCTCCCATAAATGCGATAATTTAATTCTATAAAACGTCACCCTATTACTTTAAGATTTCACCTGAATCTTGGAGACGATTTACATACAAAAATTGTACAAGGACATCCAGTACAACAATTATTTGTAGCAAATACAAATTTTTGTTTCGTGCGGGATTCGAACATGCGGCCCTGAGCGCCGCAACTAAATGCGAAGCCACTGTGCCACCTAGCCGTCATTTATAAGATATTATATTGTATTGACATAATAAAAATTTCGAGTATTTACTCTCGAGAAGAGAATATCTTTACATCAAAATGCTAAATTTTTTAAATGAATGACAAATTTTTTTCTTTATTCACAGGTCAAAATATGGTTTCAAAACCGGCGCATGAAATGGCGTAACTCAAAAGAGAGGGAACTGCTCGCATCTGGCGGCTCCAGAGAGCAGACGTTGCCCAATAAGAACAATCCGCATCCCGATTTATCCGACGCGGAGGCAGACAAATCAAAAATGTCCCCATTATCGCCTCTAAACGACGACCAAAATGAAGACAAAAGCAAAATGTTCGCCGCCTCTTCCAGTCAGAGCGACAATTACCGGTACGATGATAAAATAGGCGGTAGTTCGATGTATTCCCGCGAAAATTATTCAAACATGGAGGACGGCGAAGAATTTGACAGCGATGCGAGTGCTTCTGACGAAGAAATCAACGTGACATGACGTGTTTTAGTTGCCAAGATAAAAAACTGTATATTATTTTTAATATAAGTCTCAAATAATTGTAACTTATTGTAACATAGCTATATTTAGCCCCTCAGTTTGTATCACACTGACCCAGACTTAATAATAGGTTAAATAAGTCATTGCACTAACCAAAGATATAACCTGATATAGCAGAAGCACTAAATGTACTTATTATATGGATCATTGTCCTTAACTTTCCTCTTCGTATTTGGAATCAGAAAAAATAAATTAATAATAATAATGCGTAGTAATTATTCTTTTTTTTCAACAAAGAAGTTGCCACGTATTAAGCGCGTTCTTAATTATACAATTTTTCGTGAAAGCATGTTTACTACAAAAATAGACGGTTTTGAAACTGAAGATAACCTATTAAATTATTTACAAAATATCATGAATATAAACTATTTTCATCTTTTTTAATATATGTTTAGTATTTTGTTTAATTTAAAATAAAGTTTAATGCAATAATTTATAATTTAATTAACATAATTTTCGACATATAATTCTTCGTACATCCGTCCCGCTTAATCCGATTAATTTGTTACAATAAATCATTATTTATAAAGTGATATAATGTAAATTTTGTGTAAATAATATTTAACGTAAGTTCGTATATTTATTTTTAATATTAATGACACAGATAAGAAAATTCCGATCATTATTTGGGTAAAATCACTCTCCTTAATAATATTTTTTTCCGCAATCATTTCAAATATATAAGGCATTTAATTAAAAAAAAAATTACAAATTACTTAGCGGTATCAAGGTATTATACAATTGCACGAGTAGTCCTTTGCGGTGATAATAAAGCTGTCATCTGGTATCTTAAACGTCAATCTTCTACCGAAGGTTTATATAACCTAGTTAAAATAGGAATTCGGTCTGGAATATATTATTTATATATAAACACAAATAAAAGACCATCGACAAAAGTCAACTCTTCTTATCACCTTAAAGACGTTGACATCTTCGATTCTATAAAGAATGCAAGTTGAGTTAAGCTATTAGGTAGAATATACTATGCTCCAAAAATTGAGTTCTTAAATTCTGATCGAAGGTTATAAACGTAGTCCTTGGAGTATTTTCCGGAAGCGAACCGACGTGGGATTAAAGGAGCGTCTAAGAACCTTTTTTTGTTACCTTTTTATGAAGCGGTTAAAAATATCGAGTAGTAGATTTTGAATAAAACAAAATATATTAACAGATTAATGTATACTTTAACTGTTTTGTTTTTGTGGCCCAAGTATTATAGAATTGGTTTAAAATTAAAAAGCAAGTACACATTTCTACCACTACGGTTATCTTATTGCGAACAGACTCTACCTGATAGAATAGACCTATACAATAAACCTATCGGCATGAGGTTTTGAGTTCTAATAAAACCTTATAAACATATATGCTGTTAGTAATATTTTAAACGAGGTTTAAAGGGGTTTGACCTCCATTGCAGATCGCTGCTCCCGTATTATCGTTTAAATACTGGTTTGAACTGGATTTTTATTCGTAAAAATGATGCAATGTACATACAGATATTTAGTCTGCCTCTGTGAACCAATAGTGGAAACGATGAACCTAGTGCTCTGATTTTGATATGATTTTGATATGTACATCAATTTACTTTGTCCTCTTTGACGCCTCGAGATATTACCTTTATCCACTATCTGCTGCCTTAAGCAGTCGTCAAAATTTCCCAGAAACTTCTCAATGTAAAAACATTAATATAATATATATTGGTAAAAGTTTTGTATAAAAATTATTATTGTTAAGTAAATCTTACGCATAAAATTTATTTGTGATGTAATAACATTACTTCACTTGGAACTTTTTGTTGTTTATATAGGCAACACTCTCTTATGCACTGTGCCGTAGCATAGGGTTAATTTAAAACGACGTTTAGATTTTAAAATTGCGTAGCTGCTTTTTATTTATACAGTTTTAAAGGATCTTTTCCATTCACTTGACATAGACAAAAGTATTAGTCGTACGCACACATGAGTAAAAAACCGTTTCTTTACTCATGTGGTACGAGTCCATAATCAAGTAGAATGATATGATATCAAAATGACCAGTTATGCACGCTGTCAAATTATGTCAAAATGATCATTCATGTTTTCACAACTATATTAATTAAAGACTTTTTAACTTTTTAAAACTATATTTAAAGTACCTGGCAATTATATCATTCCTTAGTGTTGCCAAATATGAAATGTAAATTGAAAGAAATTAAAAATAAGGAGATATTTGTAACAAAATGTAAATCTAAGAATAATGTTTAATTGTAAATAATTTTATTGTACATATAATGTCGTATTGTAATAATTTAAGCTTGATCAAGACTCCATTAATTCGTAAACATTAATATCTCATAAGTTTTATGTGGAAATAAACGGGAAATATAAAGTGAATTTTTTATTTATAAAATTAGTACCTGAGCGAAAAAGCTTTGCTCGACTTTAAAACCAAAAATCCGGGATGACGCCTATCTGGATATTTTTTACAAAATAAGGGTGACAATCGAGCACACAGTCCACCTGATGGTAAGTGAATGCTGTGGCTCGTAGACATCTACATCTATCTTCATTTAAGAATGCAGATATGTGGACATCCCTGAGGACTGAGATGGAACGCCTCGTTTCTAGTAAAAAGGGTCTCCGGTTCTCTACACTCACCATATGAAACACAGCAGTATTAAGCTGCTATTTTACGCTGGTATTCTGTAACAGCGTGGTTTCTCCTGGGTCAAGCCCATTTGTGATACAATAATAACAACTGCAGCGTGGCTCCACGTAGAAAGTAAAACATTCTCTAATTACAAAATTTCAAGCAAATCATTAAAGCCGTTTCCGAGAAAACAATTTCATATATAAATATAAGAATTGCTAACTTTATGTATAGGATTGTGTAAATCAGGCATCAAAATAAAGTCTCCCATCTATGATATTATGAAATTATTCCATTGAATAACGAAATAAAAACGTTGATGTTGCTTTCAGAAGTGATTAAAATACAAAAATTTGCTAATTTTGGAGTTTTTGAAAATAAAATTAAGTGAAAGGAACTTAGACTTACTCAGTTCATCTGAAGGTAAGTGGCTGCTGCAGCCCATGGACATCTTTTTTTTTTATAGAATAAGAGTTACAAACGAGCACACAGAGGGACAAATAACTTTTTAAAAACAAAAAAAAAACATGCGTGAGTGTCGTGGAACACTCGACTGGTACGAAGTTCCTTGCGTAGTATATTATCTATAGAAATAAATAAAATTGGAGTGTCTGTTTGTAACGTCAAAATAACTGCTTTTCACTAAATGCATATGAAAGTATATATGGTACTTATAACAAATACACAGTTTTTGAAATTTTTGTCTGTCTGTCTGTCTGTCCGTCTGTCTGTTTGTTCCGGCTGATCTCCGAAACAGCCGGATCGATTTTGATGAGACTTTCACTGGCAGATAGCTGATGTTATAAAGAGTAACTTAGGCTACTTTTGTTCTGAAGCCGGTTGGCAGGTTGTCGGGGAAAAAAAAAGGGGAAGAAGGCAGCCAAAAAGGCCAAGGAGCAGGAGCGGCAGCGCCAGTTCAGGGCGCGCAAGATCGCGGCTAGGCTCCGCGCCCCGAAGACCGCAGCTGTAGTGATTACACTACAGCCGGACGCGGAAAAGAAGGGCGTTACCTACCGCGATCTGCTCGCGAAGGCGAAAGAGGCGGTGGATCTCGGGGAGCTCGGGATCACCGGGGGCCTCCGGCTCAAAGTCACCCAGACGGGGGCCCGTATGCTGGAGATCCCCGGGGAATCCAGTGGCGCGACCGCGGATGCTCTGGCTGCGAAGCTCAGAGCGTCCCTGAACGCGGACGAGGCCCGAGTGTCCAGGCCCGTCAGATGCGCAGACCTGCGCATCATGGGTCTGGACGACTCGGTATCGGAGGAGGAGTTGGTGGCCGCCGTCGCCAGGTCCGGGGGGTGCACTACTGACCAGGTCAGGTCAGGCGCCATACGCCCGGACCAACAGGGTATGCATGCCGCCACGGTGTGCTGCCCTGTTACGGCGGCCAAAGCCATAGTGGAGGGCCGAAGGCTTCTGGTGGGCTGGGTCTCAGCGCAGGTTAAGCTGCTGGTGCCCAGACCTCTGAGGTGCTACCGCTGTCTCGTGGGACATCACGTGTCAGTGAAATGCGCCTCGGAGGTTGACCGCAGTGGCCTTTGCTTCCGCTGCTGTCAGCCCGGACACAAATCGGCGACCTGCTGCGCCACGCCGCACTGTGATGCATGTGCGGCGACCGGCAAGCCAGCCGTTCACTGGGCCGGAAGCAGGGCCTGCGTGCCACCCGCCAAGGCCAAGGCCGCGGGTAGGGGAGGGCCCTCCTCCGCCGCCACCGCCTCTATGGCCACCGCCACAGCCGCAACTGCCGCCGCCGCCGCTGTCACTGTTGCCGCCGCCGCCGCCGCGACACCGACGCCCGCAGAGGGGCGCCCCGTGGAGGAAGCGGAAATGGAATGCCTATAACGGCCCCATTAAGCTTCCTCCAGGCGAATATCAACCACTGCGCCTGCGCTCAGGATCTGTTGCTCCAGAGCATGGCGCAGTGGTCGATTAACATCGCTGTGGTCGCTGAGCCGTATTTTGTCTGGCCTAGGGATGACTGGGTGGCGGACCTTAACGGCTCAGTGGCCATCATTTCTTCGGCCGCCGCCGGTACCCCGACCCTTGAAGGTGTCAGGAGGGGTCAGGGGTGCGTAGCAGCACGGTTCGGGGAGTTCGTCGTTGTGGGGGTGTACTTCTCCCCGAACCGATCTCTCGCCGAGCTCCATAACTCTCTTGCAGAGCTGAGAGCAGTCGTCGTCGGAAGCTATCCCCTCCCCGTACTTGTCCTCGGGGACTTCAATGCCAAAAACTTGGCTTGGGGTTCTCGTCGTACAGATGTGCGGGGTAGGATGGTGGAAGACTGGGCTCTGGAGACAGGCCTGGTCGTCCTAAATCGGGGTTCTGTCCCCACGTGTGTGCGGATGCGGGGCGAGTCGGTGGTGGACATTTCGTTCGCTAGCCCCGCTCTGTCGCTGCGGGCCATTGACTGGCGAGTCCTGGAGACCTACTCCGACCACCGGTACATCCGGTTTGACGTCTCCACCCAGCCCTCGAGCGCGCCAGTCCAACAGGCCCCGAGTGGTACGCGTTGGGCGCTGAAGCAGCTGGACCGGGAGCTCCTCCTGGAAGCCTCGATCGTGCAGGCCTGGGTGTCATCACCGGATAGGCCTGCCGACGTCAATGATGAGGCAGGATGGTTCCAGGAGGCCATGTCCGAGATATGTGACGTGGCAATGCCCCGCGTCCGGCCAGGAAGCGCCCGGCGTCAGGTGTATTGGTGGTCGCGTGAGCTGACGTGTCTGCGCGAGGCTTGTGTCGCCGCGCGGCACCTGTACGCCAGGCATCGCAGGCTCCGCATTCGTCCACCGAATGCGGCAGCCATTGAGGCGGAGCTGTACGAGGGATACAGAGCGGCGAAGACCGCCCTCCGGGAGGCTGTCATGCGGGCCCGGGATCGGGCCCGTGAGGAGATGCTGGAGACTCTCGACAGAGATCCGTGGGGGCGCCCTTACAAGATGGTGCGGGATAAACTCCGCACCTCGGCCCCCCCGCTGACGCAGAGTCTTCGGCCTCAGCTCGTGGAGGACGTGGTGAGCGCTTTGTTCCCTGCGCGAGGGGAACATCCGCCCCCGCCTATGGCTCCGCCACCTGCGGTGCCGGAAGCGGACCACCAGGACGACGACGACGACATCCCGGAAGGGACCGGGGTAGACCTGAGAGTGGCGGTACGTAGGCTCAAGGCCAGGAATACCGCCCCAGGACCCGATGGCTTGCCTGGCAAAGCCTGGGTCCTGGCCTCGGAGGCTCTCGGGCCCCGACTGGAGGGGCTCCTAAGCGCATGCTTGGAGAGAGGCCAATTCCCGCTTCGTTGGAAGACGGGGAAGCTGGTCCTCATTTGGAAGCCGGGGCGCCCTGCGGACTCTCCGTCCGCATACCGGCCCGTGGTGCTGCTCGACGAGGTGGGCAAGCTCTTTGAAAGAGTCATTGCAAACCGCCTCGCCGAGCACCTTGCGGGGACGGGGCCGGATCTTGCGGAAACCAAATTGGTGTTGGCGCTCTACGGTAGACGCCATCATGCGCGTGAGAGCCCTCACGACGGGGGATGCAGTGGCCAGGGGAGGGGTTGTTTTGGCGGTGTCTCTCGACATCGCCAACGCCTTCAACTCCATGCCCTGGAGCTGCATTAGGGAGGCACTCCGGTATCACCGGGTGCCGACCTATCTCCGTCGTATAGTCGGGGACTATCTGACGGACAGGGCCGTCATCTACCCCGGTCGCAACGGTGAGTGGAACCGGCGAGAGATGTCGTGCGGTGTCCCACAGGGTTCGGTTCTGGGGCCGCCCCTGTGGAACATCGGTTACGACTGGGTGCTGCGCGCCGACCTCCCTACCGGCGTCAGCGTAGTTTGCTACGCTGACGACACGCTGGTATTGGCACAGGGGGGGTCGTACGAGGCGGCGACGGAAAGTATGACACGCGGGGTTGCGATAGTCGTTGAGAGGATCCGGCAGCTGGGTCTTGAGGTGGCTCTGCACAAGTCCGAGGCCATGCACTTCCATGGTCCTCGGAACAGGCCACCACCGGGATCCTCAGTGATGGTAGGAGGGGTATCCGTCGGCGTCGAGTTGACGCTGAAGTACCTAGGACTCGTCCTCGACGGCCGATGGAACTTCGTTGAGCACTTCCGACGTTTGGCCCCCAAACTGGAACGGACCGGGGCTGCCTTCAGGCGGCTCCTGCCAAACCTTGGGGGGCCAAACGCCTCCTGCCGGAGGCTCTACGCGGGGATTGTGCGGTCCATGGCCCTTTACGGGGCCCCGGTGTGGGCGCGTGGTTTGGCGCGGCTTGCCGTTGTAACGACCCCCCCCCCCCCTTTCTCATCTCTTCACTCTTTCTATATATATTTATACCTTTATTTCCTTAGAATCTATTTCTATAAGTTATACAAGTATATCTAACTTACGTGACCAGTATATTAATCATACATTGATCTTTCTAAAGGTTCAAATATAGGCCGTATAATAAATTTATGGCGTGATCGTCTTAGTTAGGACCCTTATTTACGTTGTGTTTGTATAGTAACTTAGTTCTTTTAGGTGTATCTTGGAAGAATGAATATTTGCTAGAGCAATCGAAAGCTGTTGGTAGTGTCTTATAAGCTAAAGAACCCCGTTCACGAAGACAGAGCTCAAATAAAAGTTAAGAACAATAAATTGTCCTTATTCCACTTGTATCAGGTTCACAACAGTCAATTCCTTATTAATTAATCCCTTCCCGCTTGGAAAAGGCTCACAATATTTATATCAAATACCAGATACAAGGGCTTCGCTCTTCCACATTAAAAAAAATGTGGAGGAGGTACACGGCTCCGCACACGCCGCGCACGGTGAGCGCCAACCATTTTAATGCGCTCCCCCCGAAGGGTACGCAAATTTGGGAACTGGACCGTAGTCCACAGCAAAATAACTGGCGAACCAGTAAAAGAGGACTTGGCCCCTTGATAGTGCGTAAGCACAAACATCGACCGAAGTCGCGCATGTCAATGCGTGTAAACGCCATACAGAATACGATCAAATCCAGCCACAGTGAATGTACGTCACACGGGTTAGGCAACAATAGGCACACTAGCCATAAAAAGCCGTCCGTGAGCACCACCACCTGCCAGACCGCCGTTCCTGCAGACGTGATGTAAGTGTAAGGCATCACCACCAATTGCATGGTCAGCACGGCCAATTGGCCGCAGAGCGTGTCATGAGTCTACCGCTCACCTCAAGAGAATGGGGTCCCACGTTGCGCGGCTTTCGGCCGCAGCCTTGAGAGCCTCCTCAGATTCTCCCTCCAGCTACCACCCGCATGAGGTCGACACATATGCTCCACCAACCAATACAATGGCAGATATAGCCAATAGGCAGTTATAAGATATTAGTAATAATTCGCCATCAGAAAGGGTTTGTGTCACTGACGTTGAGTATATGCATTTTTCGATCATGTTTGTCTCACCCACCAACAAGTTGCCTTCAATCTTTCAAAGGTGGGAACTTTATAGAGATATATTAATATGTTGTTATATAAAACATCATGGAGGGCAGACAGTCTGCAGCCCCGCTATGAAGGGACCCGACTTGGGCAAAGCTACTTGGGTTGTGAATCAAACCAAGACGCAGAGAGCGCCATTGAGAAGAGCGACCCGCCAAACAACCATCGCAGAGACGCAATGCTGCAGAATGCAACAAGCATCAATACGACTATCGTCAGGCTTACACCATCCCAAGGTCCCCCATACAGTCCCGGCAGACAGCACCACCCGCAAAATACAACTAACGTGTCACAGTAACACGCCACTAAGACGTCAGTAGCCAAAACTCCACGTATCATAGCGCTATTGCACTAAGACATGGAGTTGAGTATGCTTGTTGCACTTAAAAGTACTACCAAACACACTCACCCCAATCCGAAAGATAGCCGACGTATCCTAACGCTATGCGCTAGGACGCCGCCCACAAACAGCAGGGGTGTTCGATGTCCACGGGCAAGTCGTATTGCTACAACAAACCCGCTTACCACCGACACTAAGATGATATGTCTAGGACACATCGATTAACCACCAACGTATCATAGTAGCACGGTACCAAGACATCATTAGCCAAAACTCCACGTATCATAGCGCTATTGCACTAAGACATGAAGTTGAGTATGCTTGCTGCACTTAAAAGTACTACCAAACACACTCACCCTAATCCGAAAGATAGCCGACGTATCATAACGTTATGCGCTAAGACGCCGCCCACAAACGGTAGAGGTGTGCGATGTCCACGGGCAAGTCGCATTGCTACAACAAACCCGCTTACCACCGGCACTAAGATGATATGTCTAGGACACATCGGTTAGCGAGTCCAAGTTTACCTCGGTCTCGGAGGCTTCGAAGCAATCTACACGCCACTATAATAATCCTTTTCAAGTCCCATTTCTTTCAATATAATGCTTTTACATATTTGAGACCTCCCACATATTTGCTTTATTTCATAGACCATACTATTGTATGTCTTATTCATATGGGACTTCAAGTCATAACTCTGCTATCATAATGCTTATGTATCATAGAGACCTTCTATATTAATACTTTGGTTCGTTAGACTTTACTATCATAAGTCCCTAATATAGGACTAGTCATTGTGCAACCTTAGTACTAGCAGTCGATCAGCCGACCACCCCATATATATGTATAACCTTGGGTATGTGTCTCCGGCAACGCCCCTTATTATGGAGACCATTACAAGAACACTTTCATCAACTTAGAAATTTTCCGACTAATACAAGAACACCTTCTTCAACTTAGAAAATTTTAATCCATTTTGTCTATTATATTACAAATGTTATTTATCTTTATTATTGTAATATAATCGACTTGTATTTATATAATTTAATATATTTTGAATATCTTAAACAAGATTTTAATAAATTTAGAGATTTTTTAGAGACAATTTATGCGTTAACTATACTATAATATTCAATATTCCCAATGAACATATTTGAACTTTATACTTAATTTTAAACATTTTAATTGTTTAAAATATAATTTCTAAGACATTTTTAAATGCCTTTACATTGAATTTAATTATTATTTATTAATAATAATTATGAGGCGTCACACCGTCCACCACCTGAACGCGCCCCAAAGGGTGGTCGCCGTGAGAATGGTTCGCGGCTACCGCACGATCTCCCGCGAGGCGGCGTGCCTCCTTGCCGGATTGCTGCCATGGGATCTGGAGGCGATGGTCCTCGCGCGCCTGCACGAATGGCGCACGGAGGCACTATGCCGGGGGGAAACCCCGCTGCCGCGGCAAGTTGTCGTGCAGCGGACAGACTTCCGGCGTGATCTCATGGCGACATGGAGAGAGCGACTGTCGCAACCCCGTGCTGGGCACGCCACTATAGCGGCGATAAGACCCCTCTTTGAGGAGTGGCTTGAGAGACGCCACGGCGTCCTCACCTTCCGCCTGACGCAGGTCCTCACCGGACACGGTGTGTTCGGGAGGTTCCTGCACCGAATCGGGCGGGAGGAAACGCCCGGGTGCTCCCACTGCGAGGATCGACCGGAGGACACGGTGGAGCACACCGTGGAGGTGTGCCCTGCTTGGGCGGAGCACCGCCGTGTCCTCGTAGCGGCGATAAGCGGCGGCGACCTCTTGCGTCCGGCCCTGGTCGAAGCCATGGTCCGGAGCGAGACGGAATGGGATGCCGTCACCACCTTCTGCGAAGCAGTGATGCTAGCGAAGGAGGTGGCGAAGCGGGAGAAGGAGAGAGCAGCAGCTTTCCTTCCCGGCCGCCGCGGGAGACGCCCCGGGCGTCGGGGTCTACGTCGTGGCCCCCGGCCACCGTAGGCGCGGGCCTGTGGATGGCGAGCAATGGGTAGCTCGCCGTCCGTCCGTCTAACGACGACAGGCCGTGTCGACGGCGCGTTTTGTTCCACGCGCGCCTCAAAGAGCTGTCAGCATCGTGAAGGGGCCCGCAAGGGCCGACGCCTGCCGGGGCTGCGGGCTGTTCGAAAGAGATACCGCGGCTCCGGAACGTAAGGGCACTGATGGAACACGGATGGTTTTTAGTCAGTAAAAGTCTGACACTCCCTTCCGCTCCACCCAGAGCGAAAGGCGTCATTTGATGATTTTCCATCCGCAAAAAAAAAAAGGCTACTTTTGTTTTAGAAAAATAATTAGGGTTCCGCGTAAAAAATGAAAATCCTAAATTACACGCGGGAGAAGTCGCGGGGAACAGCTAGTTATTGATAAACGTATTATATTATATAGTTATTGATAAACCGACAGACGGACAGACAGACAGACAGACAAAAATTTCAAAAATTGTGTTTTTGTTATAAGTACCATATATACTTTCATATGCATTTAGTAAAAAGCAGTTATTTTGACGTTACAAACAGACACTCCAATTTTATTTATTTGTATAGATGTATAGATATAGATTGACAAATAAAAAATGAAGAAATTACTAGCGTTTATTAAAATGGAGCGTCATTTAAAATAATATTTCTTTCATGGCAAGATAAGAAAAGTGCGAGGAAGATGGATATTATTCCATCTCCCTCGCACTATAGAAATGGTTTCGTGACGGAATCAATCTTACACTTTTTCTCGTCTAGCCCCCATCCGTCAAGTTCGTACCGTGCGATAAAGAACTTCGTTCCAAAAATATAAATTTATTAATTGATTGTCCCAGTTTTTCAAGTCCGCATAGGCTGCGTCGGAAGATGCTGAATTGCGACACAAAGCCGTAGCGTTGTTTGAGTTTTATATAAGCAGAATAAGGGTGACAAACGAGCACACAGTCCACCTAATAGTCAGTACTGTGGCCCATATGCATCTACATTTATCCTCGATTAATTATTAATTGACATACTTTAATGGAAACGAGGCACGATTTCATTAAAAGGGGTCTCCGGTTCTCTATACTCGCCATACGAAACATGGCAATTTGAAGCTGCTATTTTACGCTAGTGTTCTATGTGAGTTTGGTCCTTCCCAGTCAAGCCGACCTATACGTGATACACCCTTAATATAGCTAAAGCATGGCTCTACCATGTACAACAATCATCCAGCTTACCTGCAACCAAAAAAAAAAAAAACAAAAAATCGACATTTGCGCCGTTACCTTTGAGGACTAAGATGGAATGCCTGTAATCCTATCCTTCTCTATATACCCTGCAGACCGAAACACAGCTGTATACACATACAAATATAATATATACAAATACGTATCAGGGTGGTACCTACCTAGATGAACTGCTGGTAGAATAGAAGTCTTACCAGCTAGTAGCAGTGTTGCAGTCGTAAGGCTCGCAGTAACAACTGTAGCGCTGCAACGACTGTGCTACGCTTTTTTTTTATAGGATAGCGTGACAAACGAGCACACAGTCCACCTGATGAAAGTGGTTGCTGTGGCCCATAGACATCTACAATTATCCTCGTTTGCGAATCAAAATACAGATGCGTTGTCACCCGTGAGGACTAAGATAGAATGCCCCTTTTCTAGTAAAAAGGGTCTCCGGTTCTCTACACTCACCATACAAAACACAGCAGTTTTAAGCTGCTATTTTACGCTGGTATTATTTTCTGTTTTGAATGTTACAATACCGTTACCGTTACAGCTTATTGAAGTCCACTGCTGAACGTTGGCCTCCCCCATTGATCGCCCCTTAGGGGGGATATTTGCCATAGTTTCCACGCTTGGCAAGCGGGTTGTCAATCGCAGTTTTTTATTTTTAGGCGTTATTAGGAAGACACTAGGAAGGTACTACACTACACGGTTAACGTTCAATAAATAACTAAATAAAAATCCGTTACGATAATGAAAAATTCACGATTTATAGACTATTAAAAACGTTTAAATAAAACTAATTTTACGGATTTTATCGCGTATATTAACTTATTTTATATTCCCGACGTTTCGAGCACTTTTCAGCACCCATGGTCACGGGGGGGGGGGGGGGCAGATTGAGGAGTATGATATCGCAATGTCATAGCTGATGTGAAGAATCGATGCTCCGGGAAGTCTGCAGTCTGTGAACACGTACAGGATCGCCCCCGTCACTACATTAGATTTGATAGACCACAAATCCTCGCTAAAGAACACCGATTCCTTCCAAGGATGATTCGCGAGGCTATTGAAATCAAAAAACATCCTAATTTCAATAGAGAAGATGGCTGGGTGCTACCATCTGCTTGGGATCCCATAATTAATAAAATTAAATCCCAACCCAAGCATACAACTGCAAGACTTCGTGATACTGTAAGTTCGTACTGCGTAGATCGGAACAAAAATTAATATTTTTTTAATCTAAAAGTAGCCGTCAAGTGATTATATTCTTTTTGGTAGCCGTGGTTAACTATGACATTAGGATGTCATACACCACAGTCCCCCCTGTGACCATGGGTGCTGAAAAGTGCTCGAAACGTCGGGAATATAAAATAAATATTGGTAAATCCAATTGGGCATACCTTAAGCGCATTAAAAAAATTACGTATAACATGATTATACGGAATTTTTAAAGTAGTTTAAATACATTTCGACAGCACTATCGGCTTCAACATCCTCGAAAACCATGAAAATGACACCCGTGATGAAAAAATTGATACCTATTGCAGCCGCCATCTTGGATTTACATTTCGACAGCACTATCGGCTTCAACTCTCTCGAAAACAATGAAAATGACACCCAAGATGAAAAAATTGGCACCCACTTCAGCCGCCATCTTGGATTTACATTTCGACAACCCTATCGGAGTCAACTCTCTCGAAAACTATGAAATTGACACCCATGATGAAAAAATTGATACCTATTGCAGCCGCCATCTTGGATTTACATTTCGACAGCACTATCGGCTTCAACTCTCTCGAAAACCATGAAAATGACACCCAAGATGAAAAAATTGGTACCTACTTCAGCCGCCATCTTGGATTTACATTTCGACAGCACTATCGGCTTCAACACTCTCGAAAACCATGAAAATGACACCCAAGATGAAAAAATTGGTACCTACTTCAGCTGCCATCTTGGATTTACATTTCGACAGCACTATCGGCTTCAACATCCTCGAAACTCATGAAAATGACACCCATAATGAAAAAATGAATACCCATTGCAGCCGCCACCTTAGATTTACATTTCGACAACCCTATCGGCTTCAATTCTCTCGAAAACCATGAAAATGACACCCATGATGAAAAAATTGATACCTATTGCAGCCGCCATCTTGGATTTACATTTAGACAGCACTATCGGCTTCAACTCTATCGAAAACCATGAAAATGACACCCAAGATGAAAAAATTTATATCTATTGCAGCCGCCATCTTGGATTTACATTTCGACAGCACTATCGGCTTCAACACCCTCGAAAACCATGAAAATGACACCCATGATGAAAAAATTGATACCTGTTGCAGCCGCCATCTTGGATTTAAATTTCGACAGCACTATCGGCTTCAACACCCTCGAAAACCATGAAAATGACACCCAAGATGAAAAAATTGATATATTTTGCAGCCGCCATCTTGGATTTACATTTCGACAACACTATCGGCTTCAACACCCTCGGAAACCATGAAAATGACACCCATGATGAAAAAATTGGTACCTAATTCAGCCGCCATCTTGTATTTACATTTCGACAGCACTATCAGCTTCAACACCCTCGAAAACCATGAAAATGACACCCATGATGAAAAAATTGGTACCTACTTCGGCCGCCATCTTGGATTTACATTTCGACAGCACTATCGGCTTCAACACTCGAAAACCATGAAAATGTCACCCATGACAAAAAAAATTATACTACTTGCTTTTAGTACGTACTACTATTATTTATTCTGTGCTTTTAAATATTGTAATAAAAAAATGTCTTATTATTATTATAATTAAATATTTAAGAAATTTGGTTATTAGAATATTGTGTATTTGTACAGCGATCTTTTTGAGCCGCTGCAAACAACCGAAACAATGTCCACTCACGAAGGCGACTGAAGCCAAACCACAGAAAAAAAAACAAAAAACCAGCACAAACTATATAGAAACACTACCAAACCAGTGGCATACAGTCCATACTATAATTTTTCTTAGAGGTATTATTATGTCATGACAGTTTGTCCATGTTGCAGTAGATGTCGCTTTTTTAAATTTAGCCATGCTTGGCCAATTAAGAATCAAACAAATTAATGAATAGTTTAAAATACAATCGAACCTTGCTAACTTACTATTTTGTTACAAAACAAATTTGTAATTAAATTTTTAGTATAATTTATTTATTTTACATTATTCCCTATATATAATGTACTCTGTGAGCCAAACTAAACTACTCATTACTACTCTGTGGCTGTAGCTTCCCATTTAGAGAAAGAGTTTTGGCGGGAACTCGACCGGCGGCGGCTTGCTGCTCCTGTATTATTGTTTAAATAATGGTTTGAAGTGGACTTTGATATGTAAAAGTAGTGCGATTTTGTGTATTAAGTGTCTGCGCATGTGAACTATTAATGGAAACTGTGAAACAAGTGCTCTGATGGTGATGGAATCTCAAGATAAGCTGTTTGTTTGCATAGGCGCCTTTAGATACCATCGCCAACTGTCAGCTGCCTGCTGGCTCAAGTTACCGTCAAAATCTCCTAAGGCTGCACAATGTGACGCATCAACATATTGTGAAGCAGTGAAATATGAAGGAAAATTATACATGAAGACAAGGCTGTATGGCATAGTTCCTTTGCCTGCTCTCTCGAGCGAATAATAAAAACAACAACAACAACCATTTAGAGAAATATTTTTGTATACGAGGCTAACAAATCAACGAAAATTTCGCCATTTTGGAGCCGAAAAAAATTAATTATAGCTAAACAAAACAAAACTACACTGCCATTTACATTCAGTGGCTTCCCACATGATAGATGAAGAGATTAAAAAATAGATTGAGTTAAACAATTAATATTTTCAAAAGTTATTGTGTTTACAAGCCACAGGGACATGATAAATCCACACCATAAGCCACTAAAACCCTTTTTTTTATTTAAAAATAGCAATTAATCGATTTAAAAAAAATATTAATAAGTTCAACAATCATTTATCTTTCTAACAATGTGCTTTTTATATCATTTATATGTATAATATGATTGCTAGATACGATTTTATTCGATAAAATGTTGGAATCTTAATTTTTAGGCGATAGTAGAACACACCTTGCGCTTCCGCTTAAGGTATGCAATAAGTTAATATACGCGATAAAATCCATAAAATTAGTTTTATCAAAATGTGTAGTGTTCGTGTAAATAAAAGAAATTATTACAAAAAACGTGAAAAACAAAGAGGATATATAGTGAATACAAGAAGACCTCTAAAAGAAAATTACTTAAGTTTAATGAACAAATTAAGCATCACCTTGCGCTAGCAGCGTAGATGCAGAGCATGTTTACCACCAACGTGGCTCTGCTCACGCTGCATCTATATTATGACTGTAGCACGAATGGGTCACCCGGTTGAGCAGACCCTTCTAATTTTTGTATCAATAAATTTGATTATATAATTTATTTTAATCGTATATGTAAAAAAATCACATCAACGTCACTTATCTTGATGACGATATTATTATTAAAAGTATATCTTACTGCGCATTATTGTCAATTACAAAATATTAGCAAAAATTGTAATTTTAAATATACGTCTCTATTATTTCTCTGGTTAAACTCAATTATTTATTTAATGCTACAGACCAGCTTATATTTTCCATCTTATTTACAGCAAATAACGGCGTGAGGGCGGTGCGGGACCGCTACAAATGTGAAGGTGGTTTCAAATGTTAGGTTACATATTATCATTTAAACTTTTTCCGGACTAGTCCATATTATGTTTTAGCAGCCGATTTCAAACCTTGATCATATTGTATAATATAAAAATGATGTCCTTCGAATTTGAACAGAATTCGGTCACGAAGGACAGTCTCAATAGAGACTAGCAATCTGCGCCGGTCAGGTTTATAGTGTACGAATGATTGCGTAAACAAAAATGCACTCTCTATTCCCTCTTTCTCATCATCATCATCATCATTACAGGATTACAGCCCTTCACAAGTCCACTGCTGAACATAGGCCTCCCCCAAAGAATGCCACAAAGCACGGTCCTGAGCCACTTGCATCCATCGACATCCTGCATATCTTACTAGGTCGTCACTCCATCTAGTGGGGGACGCCCTACACTTCACCTGCCGGTACGAGGCTGCCACTCGAGAACCTTTCTTCCCCACGGTTCTCATCTCTTTCTCATACACTGATGAAATGACAATAGGCTTGAGAAGAGCGAAAGAAAAAAATGTATGCGTTGTGGCTCGTTTCTAATGGAAAGAACTACTATTAGATACTAATAGTTGAGGTACAGTATATTCCATTTCTGTTTTTTCAGCTCGTAAAAGTGTACTGCTAGTGTTTGGGTCTCCCGTTTTTGGGAGAATTTACCTTAATCAAAACAGCTTGGTGAGCGGATTGCGGATCGCAGTTTTTAACGTCTGGTCTAACCTCTTTTTATAGGATAGGGTGACACACGAGCACACAGTCCACCTGATGGTAAGTGGTTACTGTGAACCATAGACATCTACATCTATCCTCAATAAAGAATCAAAATACAGATGCGTTGTCACCCGTGAGGACTAACATGGAATGCCTGTTTTCCAGTAAAAAGGGTCTCCGATTCTCTACACTCACCATACGAAACACAGCAGTGTTAAGCTGCTATTTTACGCAGGTATTCTGTGAGAGCGTGGTCCTGCCCCGGTCGAGCCGACCCATTCGTGCTACAACTATGCTACTAATATAGCTGCAACATGGCTCTACCACGTATAAAGCGTTTGATGCCAGTCATCGGTTTACGTATCGGTTGGAAGCCATAAAATGATTGTCTGGCACTTCTCATAGTCGCCGCTTTCGACACCCACGGGACGAAAGGATGGGAAAGGATTCTTATGTGGTGAAAATACCATGTAATGTAATGCATGGTTTGTTTATAAGGAATATTAACAAACCGTACACATTTTTCCCAAACAACAATTACAATTTTTTTTGGACATTTTTCCCAAAATCCCAACAGTGGCCGCTCACTGAGCACCCTGCTGACTATCTAGACACTGATCGAAAGATTACTATTACTGGGATAAGTCTAGTATTAGTATTACTGTGACAATATTTTTTTATAGTGTGGCGGGTGAAAGGAAAATGGGAGATCTCCCGCCGGGCAAGGTGTTGTGCCCGGGGAGCGGCCAACGCTCCAAATGGTAGTTCGGAGCTATTCTATATATGCTGCTTTAACTTCGGAACTTTGTTAGCGCGATTTAGACTTCGACGTTTTTCGCTTGTGGCGCGACGACAGCGCTGCCACATCACCCCCCTGATCGGCGCTGTCGTTGCGCCACAATAGAATAAAGGTGACAAACGAGCACACAGTCCACCTGATAGTAAGTGGTTGCTGTAGCCCATAGACATCTACATTTATCTTCGTTTGCGAATTCAAATGCAAATGCCTTGTCAGGTATGAGGACTAAGATAGAATGCATCTTTTCCAGTAAAATGGGTCTCCGGTTTTCTATATTCACCATACGAAACACAGCAACATTAAACTGCTATTTTACGCTGGTATTCTGTGAATTACATTTCTTTTTTTTTATTCAACAAGGGTACCAAACGAGCACACAGGCCACCTGATGGTAAGTGGATGCTGTGGCCGCATAGACATCTACATTTATCCTCAATTAAGAATCAAATTACAGACGCATTGTCACCACTATAGATCAAGATGGAACACCTCGTTTCTAGTAAAATAGGTCTCCGGTTCTCTACACTCATCATACGTTCGTATGATGAGTGATGTGAATTTCACGCTGGTATTCTGTGAGAGCGTGATCCTTCCCCTTCATGCTACAGCCCTAATATAGCTTATCCCAATAAAATCTCTGAAAGCATGGCTACCGTAGTTTTGCGTCAAGCGCAGTCCACTTTATTTATAACGTTTTTAGCACCTACACCTCACACCCCGTGTGTGAACTTCTTTTATTTGTGGTCCTTTGACCTCGGACTTTGAAAAAAAATAGCAGTTACCGTAAAAGGTATAAATAAAAGCATATTTTCTTACACAATTGACAAATTATAGGATTTTTAATGTGTCTTGAAATTACATCAAACTACAATATAACCCCTTTATTACTCTTCCGTAAGCGGGTAAAAAGTTTCCTGTATTTTATACTCGGCCATTTACTGTCTACATACAAAATTTCACGAAAATCTGTCTAGTAGTTTTTGCGGGAATCGTGAACACACAATTTTTCTATAGATTTATTGTATTATGTAGATGTAGATATATCATCGATCACTAATAAAAAATGTGCCTATATAGATGATAGACGCCTCTTACAAGATGGACGTTAAAGGTGATAGATTCTCTTCTGCTACCACTATATTCTTCAATAGAATAGAATAGAATCATTTTTATTTAATACTAGCTGTTCCCCAGTACCGTCTTTACCATAAGGGCACACGGGGCCCGTGCCCAGGGCCCCTAATGTCACGGGGGCCCCGAAAGGCCGATTTATTCGCTTACTCGATACAATCTTTTTTCTATTTTAGAAAAATATAACCCGACAAAAAATTTATAGAGCAAGTGAGGGCATTTTTAGTCACTTTCTGGTAACCATGAGCAGTGACAAGTCACAAATTGCCGAGTTTGACAGAAAACGTGGCATTGACAGATTTCCCAGGTAGAAAATATGTATTTCCATGTTTCGCCACTATCTAAAAGTTTTTTCGAGTTGTACAATCGCCTTATTTTCGTAAGGATTTTTTTTAATTTTCGGCAATCTATGTATATAATTACAGCTAAATAAATGTGTAATTTTAATCGGACACCTGTTCTGGTGTCCGATTATTTAATCTTTTTCTAAATAGTGAACATTTTAATAAATGTTTTGATACAAGAATGTTCCTTTGCTTAATGGTTATCAATTGTAATGGAGAGCGATCATTTTCACACCTAAAGAGAATAAATAATTTAATATTAAAAATGTTGTCCAATCGACTTCAATATAAATTATTAAGAATAACTCAAAAACGATTTGTCAGACCTTGATCAAATTTTTATGGGACCATGTGCGAAGCGCCAACTTACAAATAAAAAAAATCATCGAAATCGGTTCACCCAGAAAACATAACATTTTTCTAGAGGTAACACACAAAAAAACCATACAGTCGAATTGTGTACCTACTCCTTTTTGAAGTTGGTAAAAAATAGAAGATTTAGTACTACCGAAATCCCGAAAGATACCACTGTCGTAATGGTAACCAATTCAAACCACCAACATACTTATCTAATTAATAACATATTATTTGGTTTTTACCAATTAACTATAATAAATGTTAGATCAGCAGAAAAATGTTTTTGTCATTCACTTTTTTTTTTACTTTCCTCCAGGGCCCCAAATACTTGTGTGCCCAAGGGCCCCGGTATGGTCTAAGACGGCGTTGCTGTTCCCCGCGACTTCGCTCGCGTAATAGGGTTTTTTATGTTTTTGCGGGGAACCCTAATCCTTTTTCTAAAATAAAAGTAGCCTAAGTTACTCCTTATGAAATCAGCTATCTGCCAGTGAAAGTCTCGTCAAAATCGGTCCAGCCGTTTCGGAGATTAGCCGGAACAAACAGACAGACAGACAGACAAAAATTTTAAAAATTGTGTTTTTGTTATAAGTACCGTATGCACACTTTCATATGCCTTTAGTTAAAAGCTGTTATTTAGACATTACAAACAGACACTTCAATTTTATTTATTTGTATGGATATAGATAGTTTACAATAATATTTATGTTTTACCACTGGTTCGAAAAAAACCTCTGTCCTGGGAAAAATCAGCAAATAACCTAGCGGAAGTGATTACTTATTGCAATTTGAAGTGTTGATTTACAAAGTGCTCGGCAGTGAAAGAAAACATCGTGAGGAAACCTGCATGCCTGAGAAATAAGAATCAAAATATTTCGAAGATATGTGAATTTCGCCGTGAGGTACAATGCAACACGCAATGAGGTAGCGCACTGGACATTTCCTTGCCCTAAAAACCACTCAGAAATGAGAGGAGGCCTGTGCCAAGCAGTGGGACGTATATAGACTGTAACTTGTTTACGTAGCAGAGCAATGCCGCAGCTATATTAGAAGTATAGTTGTAGCATGAGGGAGCCGGCTCGACCCGGGAAGGACACGCTCCCATAGAATACCAGAGTAAAATAGCAGTGTGTATGGTGAGTGTAGAGAACTGGAGACCCTTTTTATTGGAAACGAGGCATTTCATCTTAGTCCTCACGGGTGCATCTGCATTGTGATTCGTAATCGAGGATAGATGTAGATGTCTATAGGCCACAGTAAACACTTAACATCAGGTGGACTATGTGCTCGTTTGTCACTCTTATACTATAAAGAAAAGTTCGATCAATTAAGTCCTTATGTAATTCAATTTAAAAATAGTGTGAAGGTGTCCTACCACCGTGTTTCAAAAACCCGTCATAGAATATAGGAGGTGGCTTGATCTAACCCAGCTGTGGGATGTATAATTATATATTAATTATAATATTAATATATATTTATAAATTATGTATTAATTAGACGAACATAAGGATGAATACTATTTTTACCATCTGTTGTAGTAAATTTTTACGAACACGACGCGAAAACATCAAACATCACCGTGCGGGTCGATCGCAAGCAGAAGGCACGTGGCGCCCACGCGTCTGCAACTTATGTCAAACACATACGCTAGGACAAATTGCGCCCTTAGCCGACTATTACATGATCTCACTTACGACTCCTTCACTCCCAGCGATCGAATTAAATAAACAAATCATGTTCCCGTTTAGGACTTTAAGTTTTTTTTTCAGATTTATTAAGCGACTTCAAAAAAATCAGAATGTTATCTGAAGCTCTAATTTATGTAATTCAAAAGTTCAAATATTCTCAAACAAGGAAAGGGAAGATGGGCAGCAGCATCTTACTTCCTAATAACAACGAAAATAAAATAAACTTTTTTTCCAGCCAGCTGCAACTATGAGAAAATCTCCTCTATGAGGCAATAAATGGGGAAGGTCTATGTGCACCAGTGGACTTTTATTGGCTGTAATGGAGGTAAGCACAACTCAAGCTTTTTTCATGAATTCTTAAGTCCACGTCATCTCTAAAATCGCCAACATATAAAACTTTCTATGCATGTTACGATGCTAACAGACATAAAAGAAAATGCAAACAACATAAAGGGAAGCCCCCACATCAAACGCATTATTTCCAAACCAATAAAATAAACGCACAAATGCATAGAAAATCCACGCAAGTGGGCACGTGGCGTGCACGCGGCGTGACGTCATGTGGTCTTAGAGCGGGATGCCTCTATATATAAAACAGAGATAAAACAATGTTTGTTTTTAAAATCTTATAATTTAATAAAAAGAATGTGCCAATTCGTTGGGCGATTTGGATTAATTTTTAATTAAAATATTCTTAACTGACATTTTGACAGGAATTGCCATTTTTTAATATAAATATTGACATTATAGCATATTTAACATTATGTACAAAGTGTATGTGTGCTTAATTTCTCATTTTGAAAGCCAATATTTAAGTTATGGTCACTTAGTCACAAAATTATTTTAAGAGACAACTAATGTAGACTTTTTTTATGGAAGAGGAGGCAAACGAGCATGCGGCTCACCTGATGGTAAGTCGCCCATGAACATCTGTAATACCAGGGGAATTGAAGGTGCATTGCCGGCTGGACTTTTTGATGTAAGAAAGAAATAAAAGTAAACAAATTCTACATTATGCATGTGACAGATAAAAGATATCCACTCATAAATCCCCTGCTAAGTGCAGGCCCAAAAGTTAAGTTCTAGAGGACCACACAAATTCGATATACGTGGTAGAGCCATACTACAGCTATATTAATAGTATAGTTGTAGCACAAATGAATGAATGGGGAAGGACCACGCTCTCACAAAGTAGCAGCTTAATGCTGCTGTATTTCGTACGGTGAGTGTAGAGAACCGGAGACCCTTTTTACTGGAAAAGAGGCATTCTATCTTAGTCCTCACGGCTGACAACGCATCTGCATTTTAATTCGCAAAAGAAGATAGATGTAGATGTCTATGGGCTACAGCAACCACTTACCATCAGGTGAACTGTGTGCTCGTTTGTCACCCTCATTCTATAAAAAAAAATCGAAATTTGAAATTTTGAAATAGGCGCAAAACTCAATCAAGGTGAACCAAAAACTAAATCAAAAACACGAGTTCGCGAGGCACTTGACAGCGACTAAAATGTTCAGATATTTTGTTTCTCGGTTTTTCCATACGTGATTTTTTGAAAACTCATATCTATTCAAAATATCTTACTTTAAAAAAAACCTGTGTGCAGTTAACACGTGGTAGAAGTGAAACCTTCAGAAAACTAAACTTCGAAAGAATGAAACGAATGCAGAGTATCAGGAGTAGGATAACTGTACGGTTTATTTATCAGAATACTGTTACCAACTTTAAAAATTGTTTTACGTTTTATTATTCCGCTACATATTATATAGACTCCATTTTTTTAAATTTCATCAACTTAAGTAAATACGAGTACATAAATGTTTTCTAATCGGCAAAGAAGATGGCCAAATCGTACCAGACGATGAAACGATGGCGTCACTATATGAAATATTTATGAAAAATATCCTTATTTTTTTAAGGTCTTAAAAAACACAATAAATACGTAGTAAGTAAGTAGCCACAAAAAAAGTTATCCTTTTATTTTTGTTTTTGTAACTGTTCCGAAATTATTTAAAATAATAGTTTCTGAACGCACTGGAACTCACCTAATGACGATTCATTTCACGTATGAAAGGACTTTGTATTCAAATACCAATTATTCACGTTTTTCTGAATAGTTGTTGATTGTAACTTAATTCAATTAGTATATAGGCATCAAATCAACTACTATACTGATTTATTATGTACTGGATCCGTGTCATAAAAATGATTATGTAGCTTCATAGTAAGCTAAGCGTTTTGTTCAATTACGTACAACGAGACATCATGTGTCATCGTCAAGTTATATAATCTGTGGTCATCGATCGACATTCATTGTCATCCGGCAATCACCTACATATCTATATATCTTATTTGCTTCATTCGTTGTGGATTGTTATACGTACTGTACTATTTTAGATTTTTTTTCTGTTGTTTTGACCTCGGCATTGTTTTACGGACTGATAACTACCACTTGTAACGATTATTCTGTGCTTTTTATTTCTGGACACCGATTTTGCATCTTCCATATTTGTGAGAGACTTCATGCAGACTACAGCTACACAACAACGACAACTAACCCTGCGATTCCTATGTGTTAATTGTAACATATGCATTGATACACTTCGCCGCCATCTCATTTTTGAGCTTGATACCAGAGTAATTTCTAACATCCGCGAGTGGAATTCTTCAATAATAGTACATATTTACATACCTACTTATTTTATTACACTAACATAAGCCATCACACACAATCGTACATCACAATACAAATCTAATTCTTATTTTATATCACTGAAGAAGATTACATATGTGATGCTAACCTCAAAAGTATTGTTGACGTAATTATAAAAAACTGTGGCTATTTAGATATGATTTTAATACAGGATGGTGTTTACAATATAAAAACAAACCAATGTAGCTATAGCTTGTTTTGGGACATGAAAAATAAAAGTCAAGTCCAGCTCCTATAGAGATTTGGCCATTGTTCTTTCGTCCCTAAACCCGCTTTTCACTATGGGATATAATGTAATATTTATTATATCTCGAGATATAAATTAATATCGTACACCGTACTTTATATTGGTATGAGATGTAATATACTAGAGCCCAATGACTTCGTCAATCTTACTTAGCGGTACCATGTAGCGACCTCTATGGAAATGTATTAAATAAAGAAAGATGTATTTAGTGCGTCAAATTTTCATATCGATATACATCGCAACCGCTTCCGTAGATAGATAATAGATGGCGCTAGAGTAGTCAAGTGAGCCACGTCACACAAGTCGGCCACGGTCCTTATTGCTTTGTAAGAGAGATATTACATCTTATACTATAAATAATTTTTCGATCGACCGAGTGATATTTTCATATTATTATGTTTCGCGCCCTGTACACACCGTTCCGGCCCGCCGCTACGTACTATTATTAAGTGGCGACGCTTGCGAAGACACTTATTGATTTCACGATGTCTGTCCGTCTATCCGTCTGTCCGTCTGTCCGTCTGTCCGTCTGTCCCACGATTATCTCGAGAACGGTTTCGAATTTTCAAATTCTGTTTTCAGCAATCGATTACTGATCACCCAGGCATCTGAACCTCCTATTTTGAAACTGATTGCTCAACGGCAACCGTTAGAAACCGCTACAATGCTGATTGCTTCGCCACTTTGCTATGCTGTTACCTTCCTATAGTATGTGCCATATCGATTGAGAAAAACGGACAATGACCTCAGATATGAGCCGAGTGTCAAAAGGCGTAACTTACAAAATCTCAATTTAGATGTGATAACAATATTTAAATATTGATATTATTCCCACTTCTAGGTCAGCACATATGTTTTGTTTTTTTGTTTCTTAAATAATATTGTCTGTGGTTCCTATAAACATAGTAAAATCTTACGGTACATCGCGAAAAATGTGTTATATTTTATATTTCAATTTATGGTAAGTAACGCAGCAATTCATTTAATAACAGTTTCATATTAAAAAAATATTTGAAGCAATATAATCACCATATTGAGCTTTTGCAAATTCATCCCTTTAAAATAAACAAAACGCGCGTTACGTCAGTTCGTTCTAAAAGAAACGTGACAATGGCAGCCAGAGATGCGTCACCTTTTTTGGGCCGGTCCGCCATTTTGTTTTCATTCGTGTTCGGATAGCGCTTGCGTGTGTACGTCTCGGGTAATTCATAGCATTCATTGCATTGTTTTAGTTGAGTTTTTACTGTTAAATTTGTTATATCGTTAAGTTTTTGTTTTTTGAATCTGTTATATTAGTTTTACTGTGACGGTCGTTACTAAATCGACATGAGTTCAGGAGAATTTGGTGAAGGACCCGGTCCTTCAACATCAAGTGGAAAGAGACGTCGCCGACCCATAATAAACGTAGCAGGTACGTACAAATAGGTACAAATGCGACGACGTAGCCTTTCTATTTCTTAAAGCGCTCTTTTTATGTGACCATGTGGTATTTATTTTCTAAAACAATATGTATTTATGTGATGTAGTACTATGGTAGTATATTTTTGTCATTTAATTACAGGCCCATCTTCTGGAGCACCTTTAACGTCACCAGTAAAAAAGAGAAAACCTACCACTTTGTCGGTCGGGGAACAAGAGATTATCATTAATGTATACAAATATGTCAAAAACACCTGGCCCGAAGACGTGTATCCTTCAAACGTTAATATGGTAGAAAAGGTTTCGGAGATCTCAGGAGTCAGCAAGAGCACTATATATCGCGTATTAAGCGTGTATAGAGATTCCCATAAAATACCAGAAAAGGGAATAATTAATAAAAGAAAAAAGTCTGTAATTGACAAGTTGGACGATTTTGATAAATCGGCTATAAGAGCGAAAGTGCATCAGTTCTTTCTTGCAGGAGAATTACCGACTTTAGACAAAATTTTGCTCAGTATAAATCAAGATGACCAGTTGCCAAACTTGAGCAAAACTTCCCTGCGACGTGTGTTGCGCCATTTAAAATTCAAATATATAAAGAGAAACAGAAAAAGTGGTCTAATAGATCGCCCAGAGATAGTTCTGTGGCGTACCAGATATTTGAGAGAAATACAAATATTAAGAAACGAGGGACGTAACATTTTTTACCTTGACGAAACATGGATTAACGCAGGTCATACTATGGGAAAGGTATGGGAAGACACCACAATTGAATCTTCTCGTCAATCACGGTTAGAAGGCTACTCTACTGGCGCGAAAGCCCCTTCGGGTAAAGGAAAGCGATTAATAGTTGTACACGTTGGCAATGAAAATGGCTTTTTGGAGGGATGTGATTGGGTATTTGAATCATCATCTACTGGTGACTACCATGAGAGTATGGACGCTCTCCATTTCGAGGACTGGTTTAGAAAAGTAATAGAAAAACTGCAAAGCGGCGATGTCATAGTTATGGATAACGCTAGTTACCACTCCAGACGTTTAGAAAAAACCCCAACAATGTCTTGGCGGAAACAAAATATGCAGGAATGGCTAGAATCTAAACAGATCGCATACGTGCCCTCGGACACAAAGACCCACTTAATGGAAAAAATAAAGGCAGTTAAAGATAACTATCGAAGTTACGTCACCGACGAGATGGCAAAAGAAAAAAGCATCACAGTGGTAAGGTTACCTCCTTATCACTGTGAGCTTAACCCCATTGAACTTGTGTGGGCAGATGTGAAAGGGTACGTTGCACGAAAAAATACAACTTTCAAGTTAAAAGATGTTAAAAATTTACTTAAAGATGGTTTAACTCAAATCACGCCAGATAAATGGAAAAACTGTGTTCAGCATGTCCTTAAGGTTGAACAAAAAATGCGTGGCATGGATGATAGAATTGACCAAACTGCAGATCGCTTTATAATTAATGTTACAGATAGTTCATCAAGTGAAGATACGAGTGATGATTGCACCGAATAAAAATAAAGTTCTTATATAATATTAAAAATAAAGTTTTATCTTTTGCATAAGTACGTACTTATTCGGTGTCGTTATCACTCGAATCTTTATATGTGTTATAAATTAATGTTTTTTGTTGTTAAATGAATAAAGTACTTTATAACAATAGATGATTTTTCTTCTACAGCGATCTTTCACATAACTTTTTAATAATAGTTAATAAATATATATTATATCAATCATTATAAAAAAATCATTATAAATAAAGAAAGTACTACATATAAAATGTGCCTATATATTGAAGGTTTGTAACCCCTGGTTAAACGACCGAAAGGTCATTGTCCGTTTTTCTCAATCGATTTGGCACATACTATAGGTTTATTTATTCTGTGCCGCTACGTCTAAATTCCTTAAGTACGTGTCTGTAATTACTTGAATGAACTTTGCGTAGTGCGTATACTCATTTCTCATTTGTATTCGTAACTTTTCATTCATTAAAAGGTCTAAATTCACCATATTCTCCTCTATACTTTAAATGATTTGATATATAGTATCGACGCTCCCTGTTTTTACTTAAAAGTAACACACATAAACCGAATTCTGCATCATCTCCCACTGATGAATTGTCGAGGTTATCAAGCAAAACAATATCCATTTTGTTTGAAAGACAATTTTGTTTGTAAACGACGAGTGCGGTGTAAATGTAATCAAATAACGAACGCACACTGGTTAAAAGATATATCTCACAGTTTGAAAGCCAATCGCGGGAAATAATTTATATCACGGGATATAATATATTATATTATATCCCATAGTGAAAAGCGAGCTTTAATCCTTACTGCTCATAGATCACGTACATAATCTCCATACATAATAAGGAACACTGCATACTGTATCTATTCTATATCATTCTCTCGCAGGCTGAATCCCCTAGTTGTATAATATGTTTGTCTCTTTTTAATGTTGATATTTCGTTTCATTGTGTTTCAAATCACAACGATTCTAAATAATTTTTCACTTCAAAAACCTTTATATCACGTAGGTATTTGTGTTTCCGAAAACTCAAAACTTAAAAAATAGCCCTCTTTAAAAAAATCTTTTAACTCTTATTTCACCGTTATTGAATAATGTTTAATTAGACATGAATCTGCTAGAACTTTTATGGAAAAAATATTTAAGAATTTTTTTTTAACACAGAGCATTGACGTATACAACAATTTACAAATAATGTCTTTTAATAAAATTTGACGTTGTACTTAGTACTATTATTAAGTGGCGAAGCTTGCGAAGTCACTTATTGATTTCACGATGTCTGTCCGTCTGTCCGTCTGTCGGTCTGTCCGTCCGTCTGTCCGTCTGTCCCACGGTTATCTCGAGAACGGTTTCGAATTTTCAAATTCTGTTTTCAGCAATCGATTACTGATCACCCAGGCATCTGAACCTCCTATTTTGAAACTGATTGCTCAACGGAAACCGTTAGAAACCGCTACAAAGCTGATTGCTTCGCCACTTTGCTATGCTGTTAGCTTGCTAGGTTTATTTATTCTGTGGTTGTACCTACGTCAAAGGCGAGTCAAAAAAGGACCATCACTCGGCATGTAACGATGATTTACAGTAATGACCAGAAAATCTACTGTTATTTTAATTACCTCCATACTTTTTGTACTCATGGGAATTTGTGTGTGAATATTATTACGGGAAATTAAAAAGTCTTAATTTTAAGGGCAATTCAGTATAGGTTGGATCCGTTTAATATATTATAATAGGGTTGATAGGTCTCAATAAATCAATGCATTACCTAATGACCCGTGAAATGCTCAGATATATTTATTAAACAGATATTAGAGTTATTTGTCGCTGAGCCATTCTGCGCGTTAGTTACGACCCCACATATGGCAACATTAAACGGTCGTAAAGTATACCCTCAGCGATCGAAGTTAAGATTTTTGTTGCATTATTAACAAATTCATTGATATATTATGATTTAAGGACTCAAAAAAAAATTGTCGGGAATATTCGCACGAAAAGTTCAGAACCAACAGCATGATTTTACTTTTTATAAAATATGAAATATATAATATATTCTATATTATTATATATAGAATATACAATAATATAGAAGTGTGGGCAAACGAGCGTGGCTCATCTGACGGAAAATGTCAATCGCCATCCACGAACTACTATACCACCAGGTGAATATTAATTATTAAAAGCAGATTGTGTTAATTACGAATTCACGTACATTCTAAAATTTTTGTTGTATTAAATCTCTTCTACTTCATCATTAGCCTGTAAAATTCAACTCCTGGACATAGATATCTCCTGATGTAGAGAGAATTTGCCTAAATTGTCACGCATTGCTAGAGGATTGACGCCTTAGAGTATTAGTTTAATACTCTAAGATTGACGCCCACAGTGCCAGTCCACGTGGTAGAGCCACGCTGCAGCTATATTATGGTTGTAGCACAAATGGGTCGGCTCGATCGGGGGAGGACTACGCTCTCACAGAATACTATGGTAAAATAGTAGCTTGTGTTTCGAATGGTGAGTGTAAAGAACCGGAGAACCTTTTTACTGGGTACGAGGCATTCAATCTTAGTCCTCAAGGATGACAACCCATCTGCGTTTTAAATTGTAATGAAGGATAAATGTAAATATCTATGGTCCAGAGTATCCACTTACCATCAGATGAAGTGTGTGCTCGTTTGTAACCCTTATTCTATAATCGCTTTTTACGAAACCTACGGGGTGTAATAATGGATTCACCATCGATATATATGTACTACGTACTAGATTTCACATTCCAAACATACACTATATTCAACTGAACTGTATTGCAATCCGTACAGTGTGTCGTTTGGTGGTCATTGTGGTGACGCAACTGCGTATGCGCGACTCTACTATCTCCCGCGCATGCGCGAAGACATAGAGTAGTGCACATTTTTTGTTTGGAATGGCTTCTCTAGTACGTAGTACACATAACTCAATGGGATTCACTTACGCCGCCAACACACAACTAGTTAGTTAATGAACGTAATTTTTCTGATTATCCCGAGATAAAAATGCAACGTAATTTAAGTAATATTTTAATAGTAAAAACGAAAATAGAAAAAATATCTTAATAAATGCAACATTAATTCATCAAATTAAGAAATGTCAGGCCCAAGAAGTTTATTTACCGGAATGATTTTTAATTAAGACGTCAGCGAAACCAGTTTCTGCACGTTAGGGAGATCGACAATTTGTAAACATTAACCGCTTTAAAACTAACTGTAGCATGAAAACATCTAAAGCTAGCATTATTTATGGTCTGCAATCGCGAAAGAATGAATTTTTATAAAACATCATTAATAAAACGTCTGCTTTTTGTTATCAAAACATCGATAAATTATCCGACAATTGAATTCGCGCGTTTTTTAATGTCAAATTAGCCCGCCATTTTAGCGATTGTCAAACCTCTATTGTTCTTTTTTTGGATGCGTTCACGCGTTCATTTCTTATTTTAGGGTATCGTTGTCACATTTTAAATCCTTATCAAAATGGTTGTTGTTAATTTAGTAATATTTTATTTACTTCCTAATACATTTTTTCTCAGGCAAATAAATATAATTATATCACATACACATATTAATATTTATCCTACTGATTGACTGATTAGCTTAATTTATTCACTCATTAAAGCCTAAATAAAGTCCACTGCTGAACTTAAGCTTCCCAGAGATTATTTCATAGAGTTGATATTTGCCATAGTTGCCACGCTCCGCAGGAGGTTTGGCAATCGCTCTTATTTATTATTTAATCCGTCCGTCTTGTAATTAATTTCTATCTATCGCCTTTTATATCCACGGGATGATATGGAGTAGTGAATTATCTTATGCCGCCACTAAACGAGGCGTTGACATAATATTTTATTTTTCTCTAATGATCTAATAAACGATTTTGTAACATGATTAATAATAAATTATCCTATTATAAATGGAAGCTGTTGTTGTTAGAAGTGATCGATAATATAAACAAGTATTATGTCCGTGGTTTAAAAGTAACGAACTATTGGTAAACTGGAAGGTATATCTGGTAATTTTGTTATTTGATTAATTCCGATTTCCAAGCACTATTATATTCGTAAAATTATACGATCATACTTTAATGTAAAAAAATAGAATAGTAATAAGAAAAACATATATTTTTAGTATAGATTTAAGTTAATGGATAATTTCGGTGTTTTGAGTACTCTTCAACAAATACAATGAGAGCTAATATTCTTACGCTCACCAGATTTAAAATTTGCGTTTTAAATAAAATATCTAGTTTCTATTATATTATGTATTATCACAAAACAATGCCTCAGTGCTGTGTTCTTTAAAGTTTTTACACGTTTTTTTTTTAATTCTGCTAATTTTAGGAATATCCCTGGTATGGTTTATACAATTCTAATGTAATTAATATATAGTTTTTTTTGTTTTTTTTTGTTTTAATAAAACGTTACCCCCACACTAGGATTTTCTCCTGTATCGTGAAAGCAGTTTACAAACACAAATTGTACAAGGACAAACATCCGGACCCGGAACAATTATTTGTATGTCATACAAATACTTGTTCCGTGCGGAATTCGTACCCGCACGAAAAAAGTATTTCACAAATAAATATTAATATCTACACTTTT
Source organism: Parnassius glacialis (assembly GCA_033319125.1). NCBI lineage: Eukaryota > Metazoa > Arthropoda > Insecta > Lepidoptera > Papilionidae > Parnassius > Parnassius glacialis. The sequence goes on along the minus strand of JAVANC010000002.1, from coordinate 2,436,660 downwards.
CAAACAAATTAACTATCCCCACTATGACGTCTGTCAAATATTTCATATATGTCTAAGTGGCGCCGTCTTAGTGGCAGATAAAGTCGTGGATTTGATCATTACCAAGTCTTGATTATGAAACAGACGAAAAACTATCGTACATAAAAATCAAAAAATTAAAAATAAGGCTAATAATATGCCTAAATTATGACAATACTTAATTTTGTATTGTATAAAATTTACGGAACCCATAAAACGCATTAAGCCAAAATACACTTGGCCTTTTTTTAATAGGAAGGGGTGACGAGTGCAATGTTTATATGGGGCTGGATATTTTATCGTTTTTTAGTATCTATTTGTACGTTGCGTGTGGCCTATTCATGTCGGCCTTTTGGATTAAGGCGGTTTTTGTACGCCGTAATCTTTGCAGGAATGTTGCCGAACGTTTTAAGTAAGATTATGCTACAATTGCTTTAATTTTCACGTGTCCTCGTGAGAATATCTTTCCATCGTAGCTCTATATGAAAAAGGTTGCAAAATTGCGTGTGTGAAATGTTACCGTTACAGCCTATTAATGTGCACTGCTGAACATAGGCCTCCCTCCATAAATTGCCTCATATGGAGATATTTGCCATAGTTGTAATATTACTGTTGATTTAATAATTTCACCTCTCAGTGCGTCATGTGCTCCTGGTAGATTATCTTCTAATCCATCCATTACACAGCCTATTAATCTCCGCTGCTGAACATAGGCCTCCCTTATAGAGGGATATTTGCCATAGTTGTAATGTTAGTGTTAATTTAATAATTTCACCTCTCAGTGCGTCATGTGCTCCTGGTAGATTATCTTCAATTCCATCCATTACAGCCATATAGTGCACTGCTGAACATAGGCCCCCCCACAGATTGCCTCATAGAGGGATATTTGCCATAGCTGTAACGTTACTGTTGATTTAATAATTTCACCTCTCAGTGCGTGATGTGCTCCTGGTAGATTATCTTCAATTCCATCCATTACAGCCTTGGCAACCGCAGTTATTATTATTTATTTTTAGTCGTTATTAGGATGACACTGCTGCCCATCTCCTGCTTTGTTGTTTCCCTCTTTCACCTCATACGATACCCACGGGATGATATGGGGTAGTGGATATTCTTACACCGCCACTACTCAGTAAAATGTATGAAATGTACAATGTCGTAATTATTATATAAACCTCGTTAGTCTAGTGATCGTAAAAGCGGTTGCTGATCATGAGGTCCCGAGTTCGAATCTCGGGTCGGGCCAAAATCAGGTTTTAGGTTTTTCTATCAAGAAATACTCAGTATTAGCATCGGGTCAGGAAATTGGCGGTATTTCGTGTCTCGGAAAACAAACGTAAAACCGTTGGTCCTGCGCCTGGTCTCTCCGGTCGTGTCGGGTTACCGTCTCATTGGACTATGAGAGTTAGGGAGTAGAAAGTGCACCTGTGTTTGCACATATACTCGGGCACTATAATTCTGTCACGCGCAGATAGCTAGTCTCCGTTGAGACTGGCTGAACGAAATTCGATCTAGAGGACATTATTATGAATGTTTAGATTTTATATTTCAACCTTTTATTGTATAAAGGATACATTGTTTTTCATCTGATAGATATCCTATTTCCTATTAAGTCATATTCAGTCGTTTGCTAAATAGGGTGTTTTGACCATAAGAAGAAAGAATTTTCCTAGAATTGTGTTTATGATTGAGCATATTAATGTTATTAAAAATGCATAGTGATTATATATATCCATAGATACTATATTGCGGGAACTCAGAAGTAACACATCACTTCTTCATTAGTTTAATTTATACTAAGGTATGTGAGGGTAATATGGTTACCTTAACGTTTTAAATAATTTAATTAAAAAATAATTCATCTTGAAGCAAATGATTCAGAAAAAACAATAAGGTAGGTGAGGGTAATATGGTTACCTTCAGCTTTGCCGCCCTATAAAATCAAAACTAGGAAGAGGACAGAGACAAAAACACAAATTCGTATACTGTAACTAATATATTTAAAAAAAAAACTAGCAAACAAGTTTTGGCCATAGTTGGGACTCTTCAAAAATCAACTTAAAAAAAATGCACTACACAATAATAAAATCATAGAGATATTATCTCTATGAATAAAATTGACTAAAATATTTACTATAATGTCATCAGTCAAAATGACGTCGATAAAGCAGCAACCTTTTAACCCATTTTTATTTAATTGACTGATGAAGAGCTATTGTATCACAAAATCATCTATGGAATTAATGCTGTAGTTTTTGAGTTATAAGAAAGTAACCATATTAACCGGATGACCATATTACCCTCACGTACTATAGTTATTAACTAAAAGTTACTTTGACACGGCTTATATTTGAAGACTGGTCTGTGTCCGGCCTATTCCATATAAATATAAACGTGGTAGAACCATGCTGCAGCTATGTATATTAATTGTATAGTTTTGTAGCACGAATTTGTCTGATCGATCGAGGAAGACCACGTTCTCACAGAATACCCGGATAAAATAGCAGCTTAATGCTGCTGTGTTTTGTATGGTGAGTGTAGAGAACCGGAGACCATTTTTTTATATGGAATAAAGGTGACAAGCGAGCACACAGTCCACCTGATGGTAAGCGGTTGCTGTAGCCCATAGACATCTACATCTATCCTAGTTTACGAATCAAAATGCAGATGCGTTGTCACCCGTGAAGACTAAGATAGAATGCCTCGTTTCCAGTAAAAAGGGTCTCCGGTTCTCTACACTCACCATACGAAACACAGCAGCATTAAGCTGCTATTTTACACTGGTATTCTGTGAGAGCGTGGTCCTTCCCCGGTCGAGCCGACCCATTCGTGTTACAACTATACAACTAAGATAGCCGCAGCATGCCTCTACCACATCCAAACAACTTTTTTACTGCAAAAGGGCATTACATCTTAATCCTCACGGCTTACAACGCATCTGCATTTTGATTCGCAAACGAAGATAAAATATACTAAGATGTAAATGGACCACAGCAACCACTGGACTGTGTGCTAGCTTGTCACCCTTATCCTATAAAAAATATTTTGTAGTGGGTGATATCCTTTCATGCCTAGAAGACTGTCTAGGTAGGCACTATCCTCTTAACCATTTCTGCCACCAATTAGCATTGCTTGCACTGCTGTGTTCCGGTCTAAAGTGTATAAGAACCAATATAATTATAGCCTGAGGCATTCTTTCTTAGTCCCGAGAGTTGACAACGCGTCTATTGTAGCCTTCTTTTTTCTCTTCTTTTGGTCTGAAGTTACTTGCAGGTGTCTATGAATTGCAGTAGTCACTGACTTAGTGTATAGTATAAGTTCGTTTGTCACTTTTTCTTTATAAAAAAAATCAGAATACACGTATGATCGTACACATCTCAATGGCGCATGCTACACACTCGATAATTATCACGATATTTAACGTGATTTTTATCTTGCAATATTTTGGATCGAATATACATACTACAAATTCGACACTAATCGCGTCAGTACAACGGTAGATTTCATTCACTAAACACGTGTACGTTACAACATACTCCGAAGCCAGTAACGTAACGAGTGACTATAAAAGTAAAGCTTGCGTTGCTATTATACTCGTATTAGCGATAGCATTAAAAAGACGTGTAAAGAGAAGAAAATTGACGAATTGGTTTCAAGACAGAGATCAATATACACACCTGAATTCATTAAATTAGATTCGGGAATACCAAGAAATGGATGATTATGAAAATTATTTTCGTGTGTCAATCCATCGCTGAAAGAATGAATACTGACCATTACTGACACGATAAATATCGACCAGAGACTAGACACTCGATATTTATCGACGATACTTGATACAGATAGTTGGATTTCTGGATTTTTAGAAATCCAGCGATCCGTATCAAGGTCCATGATATGCTATACTACACACTCGATAAATATCGTAATCCCAGATTACAATCCAAATATTGTGATAATTATCGAGTGTGTAGCATTCGCCTATAAAATCTTATATTATTGCCCAGTTGTCTTTCCCATAATATAGTACGAGAGGGTAATGTGGTCACTTTCTCATAACTCAAAACTACAGGCTTGTTTGCATAGGTGGCTATATGATCCGATAGCTCTTCATCAGTTAACTAAATAATAAAGGGTCAAAAAGGCGCTGCTTTATCGACGCCATTTTGACAGTTGACTTTATAGTAAATATTTTATTATTATCTATTTTAGTATAGTGTAGTGTAGTTAATTTTTTTAAGTTATGTTTTGGAAGTGTTCCTAATTATTGCGAAATTACTTGTTTGCTCTTTTTTTCTTAATATATCAGTTACAGTATACGACTTTGTGTTTTTGTCTCTGTCCTCCTCCTAGTTTTGGTTTTATAGGGCGCCAAAGCTGAAGGTATTTTTTCTGAATAATTTACTTCAAGATGAATTATTTTTTAATTAAATTATTAAAATGTTAGGCATATGTATTATATATTAACCGCGTAGTGGCGTTGTAAGAATATTCTCTACCCCGTACCGTTACGTGGATGTCGTAAGGGATGATAGATGGAAACCAGTGTCTTACTAATAACAACTAAAAAATAAAAACAACTGTGGTTGCAACCCGCATGCCACGCGTGGCAGCTATAGCACATATCCCCGCCTATGAGATAATCTATTAGGGAGGCCTGTATTCAACAGTGAACTTTTAATAGGCTGAAACGGTAACGCTATTATATATGCTGTGGCAGCTAGAACTTTCTTCAACTAAGAATAATAGCAGATGCGTTGTCACCATTAAGGACTAAGATGGAATACCTTTGCAAGTAAGAAGAGCTTAAAAAATTCGATAAAGAGAAATCTGATTTGCCACATCCGAAATGAGCGTCGTTCGCAGGCAGGAGCCATCAATACTTCATCACGCGATGTACAGACGTGTAGTTTGTGTGTAGTGAGCGTGTAAACATGGGGCTCCACAATCGGCCGCAGGGCCGCATTTAGCAAATTGATAATAAATAATATTAGATTTTAAGAAAACTTAAACAACACGCATTGATGATGAGCTGTGATGATCTTAGTGAGAACACTGGTTCATAGTCCTCAAAATATTGCAAATTTATACCTGGTAGAGCCATGCTGTAGCTATATTACTGGTATAATTGTAGCACGAATGGATCGACTCGACCGGGGAAGGACCACGCTCTCACATAATACCAGCGTAAAATAGCAGCTTAATGCTGCTGTATTTCATATGGTGAGTGTAGAGAACCGGATACCCTTTTTACTTACTGGAAAAGAGGCATTGCATCTTAGTCCTCACGGGTGACAACGCATCTGCATTTTGATTCGTAATCGAGGATAGATGCAGATGTGTATGGGCCGCAGCAACCACTTACTATCAGGTGGACTGTGTGCTCATTTGTCACCACATCCTATAAAAAAAACAAGTCAATCGACCATCTACAAGTTGATGCAAATTACATTAAAATATTCCATTACATAGATAGATATAGATACACGTAAAATAAAAGCGTGTTGAAAATAGTTAATTCCTTATAAAATTCGACTTGACATTGACTGCCGATGTTTTAAGGCCACTTTTATATATAAATCGTTTCGTTTATAAATAGAAGTGTTTATAATCCATTCTTGTAGTGTAGAAAATGCATAAACAATCATGTTGGCGGATATGAATGATGATTTTTGAAAGGATTCTCGATATTTGACATAAGAATAGAAAGTTATTAAGAATGAAGGAGTTATCGGGAAAGTTTATAAGAAATAAGGTTAGGCAAGTGGATGAGTTTGTGTATTTAGGTTGTGTGTTTAGCAGGAATGGTAGATATGACAAGGATATAGAACTAAGAGTGAATTGCTTCTTTACTTTATTGTGGGAAGTCAAAATCACAATGCTGTGTTGGTCTTACACCCTACCTTAATGTCAGCCATCATGGCTCTGCCTACCTCTGCATGTCAGGCGTGCGAGTTTGTTCTGTTGTGTTATGATCATTAATGAATGATAAATTGTAAAAATTGTTTTATTTTATTCGCGCTTATGGCGTAAATAAACCTAATTTTTTTATAGAATAAGGGTGACAAACGAGCATACAGTCCAGCTGATGGTAAGTGGTTGCTGTGGCCTATAAACATCTAAATCTATCTTCGTTTGCGAATTAAAATGCAGATGGGTTGTCAGCCGTGAGGAAATATATATAAAATGCCTCTTTTTCAGTAAAAAAGATCTCCAGTTTTCTACACTCACCATATGAAACACAGCAGCATTAAGCTGCTATATTACGCTGGTATTCTGTGAGAGCGTGGTCCTTCCCCGGTCGAGCCGACCCATTCGTGCTACAGCTATACTATTAATATAGCTGCAACATGGCTCTACCACGTAAAAATCAATGAAAAATAAATAAAATATTTAATACTTACTTACTTACTTATCTTCACGCACAATCCCTGACGGGGTAGCCAGAGAGAACAGATCGCCAAGTGTCACGATCCTTACATACCTCTTTCATTCATATTTAATGCTTATTATTTGTATATTTAAACATTGCACAACACAATAAATACTTCTAAAAACTGCGAGATCTTACTAAATAGAAGTAAATCTCTAAAGCCAAGATATTGCGAGATCAAGCCTCTCGAAAAGTATAAGGTCTAACGAAAAATTAGCTAGAATTTAAATCAAAATGTTGCTTCATGATTGCATTCGCTATGAGGAAACAAAAACAATACGAGAATAGGTTTAATTATTTCTTTACATCTGTCATCATCATTCTCTAAACCATTTCCCATTATCTGGGGTCGGCGCAGTAAATCTTTTTGTTCCATTCCTCTCTATCAGCCGTCATTTCCATACTTACTCCTTTCATTCTCTTATCACTCTTCACACAATCGATCCATCTTTTATTCGGCCTTCCTCTGCCCGTGTGTCCCTCCACATTCATATTCAACACTCGTTTTGTGACATGACTTTCATTCCTCCGCATCACATGCCCAAACCATGCCAATCTGCTTCCTCTCACCTTTTCTACCACTGGCGCTACTTTCAGGCTTCCTCTTATATACTCATTCCTTATCTTATCCATCCTTGTCACACCACACATCCATCGTAACATTCTCATTTCATTCGCATGCAGTCTATTTTCATCCTTCTTCTTGACGGCCCAGCATTCACTTCCATACATGACGACAGGTCGGATGATCGATTTGTAAATTTTCCCCTTCAGCCTTATTGGCATTCGGGGATCGCACGTTGTGGCTGTGACCTGTCGCCATTTCATCCACCCTGCGTTAATCCTATGCTGCACAGCTCTATCTATTCCGCCGTCGCCTTGAATGAGGGAACCGAGATACTTGACATCTGAGCAGATAGGCAGTATAGCGCCATCCAACGACATGGATACAGGACTGGAAAGACCGCCGAAATCACAGCACAGATATTCGGTTTTGGATCTGCTGATCTTCAAGCCAACACTTTCCAGCCTCCGTTGCCACCCCGTCAGTCTGCTCTGTACCTCGATGCCTTCTTCCCCGACAAGCACGATGTCATCGGCAAAGAGCATGCACCAGGGTGCCTCATCCTGCAGGTCCGACGTCAAAGCGTCCATAATCAGTAGGAAGAGGTAAGGGCTCAATGCCGACCCTTGGTGCAGCCCTACCGCCACATCTATACTGCCCGTAGTTCCCGCGGCAGATCGTACACATGTACGGGATGCTCTGTACATAGCACGGACTAACCTCACATACTTCCCAGGCATACCTTTCATCTTTAACGCCCACCACAAAACCTCACGGGGAACCTGATCGTACGCCTTTTCAAGGTCGACAAAAACCATGTGCAGATCTTTATGCACGCGCTTGTACTTTTCGCACAATTGGCGTAATGCGAAAATGGCATCTGTCGTACCTCGACCGGGCATGAATCCGAACTGGTTTTGTGTTATCTCACACTCTTCTCTCATTCTTCTCTCTATTATTCTTTCCCAGACTTTCATCGTATGTGACATGAGTTTTATTCCCCGGTAACTGTTGCAGTTTTGGACGTCTCCTTTGTTTTTAAAAATGGGGACCAGTATACTACTGCACCATTCCTCAGGTATTTGTTCTTCCTGCAACAATTTACCGAAAAATAAACTCAACCACTTCCATCCATCCGCCCTCAGCAACTTCCACACTTCTACTGGTATTCCATCTGGGCCGACCGCCTTCCCATTCTTCATATTCCTAACAGCAATTTTTACTTCTTCCACACTAATTTCTCTCACTAAGCCCATATTCACTGGTGGGTTTTCAAGCATACCATTCCATTCATTCTCCTCATTCATCAATTTCTCAAAATACTCCTTCCATCGCTTCTTTATACTTTCATCGTCAGTCAAAATCCTTCCAGAATCATCTTTTATACATTTTACATGTGAAACATCTCTTCCATTCCTTTCTCTCGCTCTTGCAATTTGAAAAAGTCGTTTTTGACCTTCGGGGCTTTCAAGGGACCGATATAATTTATCTTGCGCCTCTGCCCTACAAATAGCAACTTCCTTCTTCGCTCTCTTCTTACATTCTTTATACGCCCCTCTCTTACTTTCTTTTATGGATTCATTCTGGTCTTCTACGCTCTGCCATTCTTTAAAGGCATTTTTCTTTTCTCTCAAAACTTCTCTAATACTTTCACTCCACCACCACCCATCCTTATCTATCATACGCTTCCCTTTTGTTTCTCCTAACACCTTCCTTGCCACACTTCGGATACAATCAGCCATTTCCTTCCAGCACTCATTCACACTCATTCCTTCCATATCACCCATCTCTATCATCTTGTTTACAACTAGCTCTCTAAATTCACTTGCATACCCCTCCTTATGCAACAAATGCCACTTTATTTTGGGTGGGGGACGATCCTTATGTTTGTTGAGGCGAACAGTTAAGCAGATGTCAGCCAGCAGAATTCGGTGCTGGGATACTAAGTCTTCACCTGGAAGCACTTTGCAGTTTTTTACACTCTTGATTTGGTTCCGTCTTATCAGAAGATAGTCGATCTGTGTCGCGTGATGGCCACTTTTATAAGTAACAAGATGCTGATCTCGTTTTTGGAACCACGTGTTTACTACAGCCAGGTCGAAAGCACATGCTGCTTGCAGAAGAACTTCCCCCTCACGGTTCCGCATTCCGTACCCCCATCCACCGTGTACTCTTTCATACCCGTCATTCACTCTCCCTACATGTCCATTAAAATCTCCTCCCATATAAACATCCTCACGCTCAGGTATTCCCATCATCATACAATCAAATTCCTCCCAAAACTTCTCTTTCACACTCTCTTCACAGCCTGTTTGCGGAGCATACACACTTACAACATTCACTACTTTGTTTTCAATCATTAATTTAACAACTATCATTCTGTCATTTACTCTTTTCACATCTGTCACTCGTTCTTTCATTCCACTATCTAACACAACTCCTACTCCATTTCGCTTCCCATCACTTCCACAATAATAAAACTTGTATCCCTCCCCAATCTCTCTTGCTTTATTGCCCTTCCATTTTGTTTCCTGCAAACAGGCAACATTCACTCTTCGTCGTTTCAAAACATCTGCTAACTCTCTTCCTCTTCCAGTCATCGTACCTATATTCCAGCTTGCAAACCTCACTCTGACATTCTTCTCTCTCCGGGCTCGCCTCTTACGTCGCACCCGCTCCGTAAGGTGCGACAACCCTTGCCCACTTCCCACAGGAGCCGGGTGCTGCCCCTGCGCGTCGCCTGCGGGGTACGCCCTAGCCCTGTCATATATCCCACAACTCGTATTATTCATTTACTGCATGGGATTTGGCAGAAGTTTTACAGTCGGCCGCCTGCCTGACACCAACCCTCTTTGGGTATGCTATTGTTGGTAGAGGAAGCTACCATTTTGGGAAAAGGAAAAAGAAGTTTGGGGGTAGGAGCATAGGTGTAAGGATACTGTTATCTCGGCAGGAAAGGTATGAGAATAACAGTAGCTCGGGGAGCCGGGGTCGCGTACCCGTATTCCATAACAGGATCACCGGAAAGGTAGACCAGCATGAAAACCCCCTGACTTAATATGATAGTTCTTCATTCATTATTATTTAAACAAAAAGATTCTTACGAAAACGAAATAGAAAATAATAAAAATACTCTGGCGCGCATCCACTTCTCCGCGTCAACTGTGGCGCGCCGAGTTGAATCGAATCGCACCGGCGAAGAAATTTGCCTGTCAAGCAATTCGCGCGGTCGATTCAATTCGGGGCGCCGCGGCTCGTCGCTAATGGACGCAGTTTCATAGTAAATACTATATATAGGTATATAGGAGACTACTTTCTGCGATTCGATTCGACTCGGCTCGGCGTGCCTAGTGGACGCTTAGCCTTACTGTTACGTAATCGACACACTAACTTTTTTTAATAAGACACCTGCCACCTGTGTGTATATTTATACTAACCCTCTATACATTTCAGACCAGAGCACTGCAGTGGAAGCACTATTATTTGGCGACAGGAAGCGGTAAGAGCCTGGTACTTATACAAACAGACTCCAACACAGAAAAGGAGTCCTCCACCATCAAGAACACACTACAAAAAGTTCAAAACTAATACAAAAACTGAATTATTTAAAATTGTCAGTAAGCGCAACATTGGTTGCAGTACTAAACCGCGTCTCCACCAAACACCAACCCCTGCCCCTTGTCAACATTTGTTGCCAACGAATGCCCCTGTAATCACCCAGTGTTGGCAACAAAACTTGAAACAATGTCGGGAATCGTGTTTACATTTTCGCACCGTCAAAGGAATACAATTGATGTTGCCAAAACACGATTCCCGACATTGCTTCAAGCCCCGCTGCCAACACCAGGCGACCACAGAAACATTTGTTGGCAACACGTGTTGGCAACGAATGTTGACAAAAAACAAATGTTGGTGTTTGATGGAGACGCGGCTTTAGACACTGAGAATTTGCGAACAGTTAATTTATCACATTAATTTGTCAAGTCATGTTATTTTAAAATAATGAGTTTTACGGTTCATAATCGCTCACGTCTAGTTTACACAAGGTTTAGGCACTCTCAATCCTTTCATGCGCTGCAGGTTACAACGTAGCCGGAGGCATTTCATATAAAATTAAATATAAACCTACTTCTCATCGAGTTGATGTATGGTGCTGCCCATTGACTCAGTCTTTGCTTCCAATTTGGCTATTAGCTCTGTTTTATGTTTCAAAGAACTTTCACATTCCTGCAATTTCTTATACATTTCCAAATTGATTAATTTAATGTCGTCCAATTGCCTCCTTAGTGATATTATTGTGTCTTGCTTGTCGTGTATATCTTTTTCGAGCAACTTCATTGCTACTTCCATTTCCGCTTTCAATGATATCTGTAGGTCCAGTTCCTTTTGTAGTTCCATATTCTTTTTCCTTTCTTCATCTAATAATTTTCCCATTTCCGAGTCTTTTTCATTTTTTGATTTATCTGACGATGTGCTTTTGACGCTACGTCTCTCCTCCTCCTCCGAGTGAAGTTCTGTTATTTTCATCCTACTGTCTTTTGTTATTTCTTTACATCTGTCATCAGATTAAATCTGAATGAAGAATATATGCGATCGTTTGTATTCTTTTGTAATAGACAATGCAATAAAAAAGAAATAAATAAATAACAATCGATAGAAGAGCCACTGAATGCGTCTCTGTCGCTTTCCTCTTAAATCCATGTATCATATTGTATATCAGCAAGCAATTTGTGAACACTTGATACAACTCACTCCGTTACGCGTCTATTTTGTTTCACTTAAAGCTTTCTTGTAGATTTTTCATTCTCTCGGTAGTTTACATTTCTAATATTTTTATGTATTTTTTAATTTAGAAAGAAAGATGTTTATTTGAATCTACAAATCAATATATATCTTGGTAGCATAGTGGCTAAGCAATGATGCTGTGGGGTCGCGGTTTCTCGAATCTTATACAGAACAAATGTTTGTATGGCCTACAAATATTTTTTTTGGGTCTTGTTTGTCTGTATGCAATTTATGTACGTGAAAAGTCTAAAAGATTCATAAGAAAATCCCATAGTGAGCGTAAGGTTTAAAAAAATATTATTGCTTTACAACTATGTAGGTATTTCATCCTTTTTTGAAGTCAGTTAACAAATAAGTGGCGTAACATGGATTGCTCTCGTCAATAGGCCCTAGAACTGAAATAATTTCGTCTTATAAAACATAAAATAAAAATTACACAATAAAACACATTATGTAATTTAAAAATAAACAATAAAAAGTGACAAACTTGTAGTAAAACTAAAAAAAAACAAGTTTAATTTTAGACATTAATTACATAAAAAATGGTATTATTTTTGAAATAAACTAGTTCCACGGATTTTATTTCTGGCGTTTACCATTGTTACCTCTTATCGAGGCGATGGATTATCTTATGTCTTCGAGAATCGTTGACCAAAGAAAAATACTTACGTGCTTTCCAGTTAAAATTTACTGTTTTTTAACCGACTTCAAAAAGGAGGAGATTCTCAATTCGAGTGTGTTTTTGTATTGCCTTCCAGATTGTGAACCAATTTTGATGATTTTTTTTATTAAATAGAATATACTTAAGGGCCCATTTAAATTTGAAGCAAAAATACCACCCTAAGGGTAGCAAATAATTTTTTTTATTTATTTACCATATTACAAAACATTACAAAAAGCCTATCCTAAAAAGTCGCATACAGAAAACCACTAAGGTTTGTGCTGACGCGACCTGAGTCGACGTTATATTAAAGTATAATTAATTAAGTTTGTAAAAAGAAAACATTACAGCCTAATTAGGACCTGAGCAAACGCATATACGCTGTTTTAAGTAGTAACATTTCTTTTTTTTATATTATTTTCTAGCAATTTGCAATGTATCAGTATCCAGAGGACTTCTATATGCCGAATAAGAGATTTCCACACATCATTGTCCTCAAATGATTGATTTATTTTACAGTAGGCCATTTTTAACTTTCCATGGCATTGCAATAACCGCGGCACATGTGTAGCATAAAAACAAACTCTCCACTAACAAGGTTACACATTAAAAGTTAAACTTACATCCTATATACAAGTCCCACTGCTGGGCACAGGCCACACACGGGCACTTAAAATTGCAATTAACAATTTCATTGGTGCCGGTGGCGATCGAACCCAGGGTTTCTCGCGTACTGTGAAACTTACAGCTAGCGCTAACCATCTGAGCTACCACGGTTCCTTAGGTTACACATTAGTCAATTATATGTAGCAACACAATCTATCAGTAACCGGACACCTGGTAAAGTGCTGCAGTAAACAGCGGAGCGCGAGGGTCAGCCAGTTATTTACCCGGGTCTTGTCTGCTGTTTACTTACTCTATGGTATTGCAATGCGGTGTACGTAAGGAAGTACAGCGAGAGAGAGAGAGACAGAGAAACGGAATATTTATTACAATTTGTTAAATCTGTTTGTATTTTATGTTTATGTTCTTTTGATTGACTTGGACTATAATTACAACTGGATTTTTTTATATAGGATAGGGTGATAATCGAACACATAGTCCACCTGATGGTAGGTGGTCGCTGTGACCCATAGATATCTACATTTATCCTCAATAAAGACTCAAAATGCAGATGCGTCGTCACCCGTAAGGACTAAGATGGAATGCCTCTTTTCCAGTAAAATGGGTCTCCAGTTCTCTACACTCACCATACGAAACACAGCATTGTCAAGCTGCCATTTTACAATGGTATTCTGTGAGAGCGTGGTCCTTGCCCGGTCGTACCGACTCATTCGTGCTAGAACTATACTACTAATATAGCTGCAGCATGGCTCTACCACGTATAAAATTGTTCTTTTGTATAAAAAGCCGATAAACAAACACAAATACCACCTGCGGATGCTGTGGCCTTCTAACACCTACATCTACCGACAAATTAGAATCAAAATGCAGATGCTTTGTCATCCCTGAAGACTAAAATGGCGTCTTTACCAGTAGAGAAGGTATCTGGTTCTCTATACTCACCATACGAAAGACTGAAGCATATACTGCTATTTAACGATGGTGGTGATCTGTGAGAGAGTGGTCTTTACCAGGTAGAACCAACCCATTCATACTGTAGGTGCAGCCATAATACAGTTGTAGCATAGCTACACCACGTAAAACAATGTATTACAATCATTAAAAGTATATTCATAAAAAAAACCCTTAACCACGTATAAATAAGGTGCCGACTACTCCATTGTCGGCTTTCTTTGAAAATATAGTCGCTAAATCTCTATAAATGAAAATCAATTGCAGCCCGTTAGTATTGCTAAAACTCGAAAACGGCTCGAACAAGTTTGATGATTTTTTTATGTGTGTGTTTGAGTGGTTTGTGTTTACAATTGTACCCGGTAGGTGGCGCTGTTGTTGAGATCTAGTAATCACCCGAGCGAAGCCGGGTGGATCGCTAGTTGATAATACATATTGCGGGATTCGGACATATTGTTTTTTTTTTATAGGATATGGTGACAAACGAGCACACAGTCCACCTGATGGTAAGTGGTTACTGTGGCCCATACACATCTACATCTATCTTCGTTTGCGAATCAAAATGGAGATGCGTTGTCATCCGTGAGGTTAGTCCTCCCGATGGAATGCCTCTTTTCCAGCAAAAGGGTCTCCGGTTCTTTACACTCACCATACGAAACACAGTAGTGTTGTTGATATTCTGTGAGAGCGTGGTCCTTCCTCTGGTCGAGCCGACCCATTTGTGCTACAACCATAATATAGCTGCAACGTGGCTCTACCACGTGGACAGGCACTGTGGGCGCCAATTTAAACAAATTCTCTCTACATCACGAGATATCTATGTCCAGGAGTCGAATTTTACAGGCTAATGATGAAGTAGAAGAGATTTAATACAACAAAAATTTTTCAATTTACGTGAATTTAAATAAATAAATAAATAATTAATATTCACCTAGTGATATTTTTTTATAGGACAAGTGACAAACGATCACAAGTCCACCTGATGGTAAGTGGTGGCTGTGGCCCATAGACATCTACATCTATCCTATTTTTTTTTCATTTAAAACCTGATGCTTACACACTAGAGGATTTTGCACAGAGTTACAATTTCAATATATTTTTCTAACCGTTCCGTCGTGCACCCAATTCGAACTTCTTAGATTTAAACTCTTTATCAATTCAATTTGTCAAGCGAATCTTCTGATGCGCAGATATATTCAAAAACAGGCGCGCACCGAAAGGGGGGACATTCCTTTATTGTGCGGAGTTCATGTCAGCCGCACACCCGCCATTATCTTATCTACCTCCCTTTCATCTGTTTTTAAAATCGTTTCAAGACGTTTAACATTTGCCCGCTCATAGACTTCCGGGATAAATCAATTGTGTTATTTGTTATCTTTTTTTTTATAAATAACAGATAAAAAGGCAATCATTGTAATCCATAGAGGATTTAGCTCAGTGCTAGACCCAGCTTTTTTTTTATAGGATAAGGTTGACAAACGAGCACACAGTCCACCTGATGGTAAGTGCCACATTAATTTATCCTCGATTACGAACAAAAATGCAGATGCGTTGCCACCCGTGAGGACTAAGATGGAATGCCTCGTTTCCAGTAAAAAGGGTCTCCGCTTCTCTACACTCACTATACGAAACACAGCAGTGATTTTACGCAGGTATTCTATGAGAGCGTGGTCCTTCCCCGGTCGAGCCGACCCATTCGTGCTACAACTATACTACTAGTATAGCTGCAGCAGGGCTCTACCACGTTTGGCTCAGTGCTAGACCCAGCTTTTATTTGTTTTGTAATGGTATTTCATTTATTGTAGTCTATCAAAAGATAAAATTAAAGTTACAGCCTATATATGTCCCACTGCTGGACCCAGGCCTTCCTCTAATTTTTGAGAGGGTTTTAGTTTTAGGGCAAGGAAATGTCGCCGTGCTGTCCCGATGCTTGTTGACGAACTTCACGTCTTTGTAATATTCGTTTTGACATGCAGGTTTCCTCACGGTGTATTCTTTCACCGCCGGGAACGTGGTAAATCAGCACTTAAAATTGCAATTTACACTTTCATTGGTGCCGGCGGGGATCGAACCCGGATTGCTCGCAGACTGTGAAATTTACAAGGGGCGCTTATCCCCTGAGTTACCACGGCGCCTATCAAAGTCCACTGCTAAACATTAGACCTCCCCTATACATTGTCTCATAAAGAAAATATTTACCACAGTTGCCACGTTTATATATATATATATATATATATATATATATATATATATATATATATATATATATATTCCCTTTGCCGCCTCTTTCGACCCCCACGGGATGACATGGGGGTATCGGATATTCCTAAAACCACCATTACACGGTAAAAATAATTATTAAAACAAATATTCTAGTATCTATATAATCTATGAATCATAAAAAAGTAAACTTCAAAGAAAGAAGAAAGATCAGATTTTTGTGTACAGATGACAATATGGGGAAGCTAAAAGTTGCTCAGCGAGCTATGAAGAGGGCTATGCTCGAGGTTTCTCTGCGTGATAAACTTAGAATTGAGGGTATTCTACCAATGGTCCGGCTATATAGCTTGGAGAACCGATGGGGAAGAAAGGTTCTTGAGTAGAGTAAAGGTTCATCATTCAATACCGTTATATCGTTACCGCAATTTCGCGAATTTCGCGAATTTAGTGCAGTATTTCGGTACCGCAAAAGCGAGATTACAGGTGCAAAGGAGAATGGGATTTTTGGGCCTGAAGTTAACTGATTGGTTTATACTTGAAAAAATTGTCCATATTTTTCTTAAGTAAAATACAAAATAGTAGCACATTTTACAATCTAGATTTCGAAAAAATAATAAAATAAGAAATAAGTTAGAAAATCGATTGTAGTGTATTATTTATGACAATAAATCGGTTACCATAAATAATACACTAGTGAAATTCTCGTTTCTGAATGTTATCTTCCAATACAGGACTTGACTATCAAAATTCCAACAAGTAACAGTTAAAACAACAATTCTAGTAATCAATCTCAGATCGATATCCCTAATATTCACTTCACTTAGTTGTTGTTGTTTTAACTTTCGTTAATCGTTTCACCATTTCGTTTCTTTATTAACCAAAGCTTTTTTGATGATTTTATACTGATCCTGCTTTTATATCTTTAAGTAATTATAATGAAAAATAGCCTGTTACAATGTAATAACAGTGAAAAATCACCTGTTAGAGTGTGGGTAATAGACAATCTCACTTATACTTATTTTACAATAACTCAACTCCTAGATTGACAAATTTTGCCAGATTTTCAGCTATGAATTGTTTATATATACGCTTTCAAATGGTCCTACTTTCATCTTGTTAACACTTGGGCCCAAGAATATATGGAGACGTCTCCTTCTCCTTTCGCAGTATTAAAAACTAACCCGGTATAAAACCGGAGTAACAATGGGTAAATATCTAGAGACTGTGTATAACTATCTGCTAAGCATTCCACCAACAAGCGTAGAAGCTGAGAAAGCATTTTCGTCTGTTGGATACTGTAATAAAATTAGAAGTTCTTTAAATGATGAGACAGTGGATATGTTTTGCTTTTTACATAAGCATTTCCAAGGTAAAAATTAAGATTAGGGTTGTATGTGTGATTAATTGTAGTTACCTCATGTTAGTGTTTTAATTTAACCCCCGTTAAAGAATTTCTTACTCGTGTTATTGTTTTAGTTAAACCGTCATTAAAGGATTTTTTAATTCCTCAATATTACAAGTTCCGATACCGCAATATTGCGGTATTGTAAATATACTGCGGCATTGCATGCTCTATTCTTGAGTAACAGCTTCGTACCGGTAGACGAAACATAGGGCGGACATTCACTAAATGGAGCGTACTTTCCGGCATTCCTTAGGCTTCGGGGGAAGCTTATATTCAGCAGTTGACTTGTGAAGAGCTGTAATGGTGATGATGATGTTGAATGGACAAGAATTTTCTTTTTCATCGTCATTAACATGAATGATAACTTTCATAATCATGAAGTTAATCATACATTTAGTATTCTAGTCCTTGAAATATTGTAAAATCTATAGTTTAGTTATTAAAATTTGAATTACATATGTCATAAACAGTGGTAGAGCCACGCGGCAGCTTTTGCTGTCGCACGGATGGGCCGGCTCGAACCGGGGTGGTACCACGACCTCACATAAAACCAGCGTGAAGTAGAGGTTTACCTCTGCGTTTCGCTTGGTGAGTGCAGGTGGCCAGAGGCCCTTTTTACTGGAAACGAGGCATTCCATCCTAGTCCTCACGGGTGACAACGCATCTACATTTTGATTTGTAATAGAGGATAGATGTAGATGTCTATGGGCCGCAGCAACCACTTATCATCAGGTGGGCTGTGTGCTTGTTTGTCACCCTTATCCTATAAAAAAGTACTAAAAATAAATATTGTATACTCGGTCCAATGGAAGAGTAGAGTCACCCAACACAAGTATTACTACATGCATCCTAGGCGACTCTGGTCACAAAATAATGCTTGTAGACCTAAGTTCAAGAAATAAACAATTTTTATTTCTTAATCCATAAAAGTCGACTACTGGACATAGGTCTTTAAGATTTGCTCCTACGCAACAACGTCTGAGACACCAAGTAGAAATGTTTGAATAGATCTCGCAGGATTAAGTCTAAATCCGCTAGTAAAAAATATTTTTGTTATTACGTTACCACCTCACTAAGGTTTTCTATTGTATCGTGGAGGCAGTTTACATTTTATAAATCGCACATAAACAAACATCCAGACCTGGAACAGTTACTTGTAGGCCATACAAATACTTGTTCCGTACGAGAATCGAACCCGCGGCCCCAATAACTCATTGCTAAGCCACTGCGCCACGGTGCCGTTATATTATTTTGTATTTATGTATTTGTGCGGCTAACCTGTCGGTAAGTGGTCGTCGAAGTCCATGAAAAACTGCAACACCGGAGGAATCGTGACACAGTTGCCCCGCTTGGCAAGCGGGTAGCCAAGAGCAATTTTTTATTTTTATTCATTATTAGGGAGACGCTGCTGCCCTGATTTGTTTCCCTCTGTCGCCTCTTACGACACCCACCGAATGATATCGGGTAGTGGATATTCTTACACCGCCACTACCACTGCCATTAATCCGAACAATTAAATACATAATCACACATTTTTTATTAGTATACGACCAAGTAATCGCGTGCTCTGTTCTCTGAAATCCTGTACTAGGAAAGATTTGACGTAAGCAGGGCATCCACGACTTTTTCAGTCACCAGGGCGACGATACGCCACTTAAAAGTTATGTATACTATTTGACAGATTTTATAGTAGGGAAGTTAACTTGTTCAAAAAATGTAAAAGTTAATGTTTCTTTCTGTTTTTATATTAATTACATTAAAATTAAATAAACCAAACCACAGATGTTCATAAAAGTAGGACAATTAAAAAATGTGCCATAAATTAAAGAGCAGACCACTGGGGCATCGTTTTCTGAATGAATATAATATCTACTCTAGAAACTGATAAACTTTTATTTAAAACTAACTTCTCAATTAAATGACATTGTGTATCAAAATACTTCACTTAAGTATCAACTAGCGACATCTAGTGAGCGGAAGATTCTTAGCCCTCATTTGAAACAGAAAAGGAAACTTTTTTATTCAATATAGATTATAAATAATACTTATTGAAAGTCACTTTTTTGTTTAATTTACATTGTCACGTTATACTTGGCAGGAGGTTTTGAGATGTCACGATCAGAGGTTTTATTTCTTTGACACAACCTTATCTGGGTGTATATCGTATTAAGCAATAGAAATTCAAGTGCTAGGTTTCGTTCTGTCTAGTACTCCACCTGAGTAGGTCTTAGATCTATCTTAGGTATCTATTTCTGCTGTCTAATAGCAGTGCTTGAATGAGGGCTAATAATTTTCCACTCACCAGATGGCGCTACTAGCGACTGAGGTAAAGTTTTTTGTTACACAGTGTCAGTTAATTGAGAAATTAAATTTAAATTATAGTTTATCATTATCTAGAGTATTATATTAATACATAACACATTGCGTCAGTGGTTTGATTTTTAATTGTATGCACTTTATAACTCTTTTTTTTTTAAATCGGCTTTTAGTTATATTTATAGTTTGGTTTATTCATTTGTAATGTAATTAATATAAAATATAACTAATAATACAGAAAGAAATGTTAAAAATTACATTTTCCTATGAAATTATCGTCCCCGCTATGAAATCTGTCAAATATTTTACCTCACTGTAAAGTGGCGGCGCCCTGGTGGCAGAAAAAGTCGTGGATGCCCTCATTGGGATCCTTTTTACTGGAAACCATTGCATCTGTATTTTGATTCTTAATTGATGATAGATGAAGGGCCACAGTATCCACTTGCCGTTATGGACTGTGTGTCATTAATTTATTCATTAAAGCCCTTCACAAGTCCACTGCTGAACATAGGTCTGCCTCAAGGAACGGCACAAAGCACGTTCCTGAGTCACTTGCGTCCATCGACTTGCGAAACATCGAACCGTTATAGCGATCTTTCGTAAGTCATCTTTCTGGAATTTTCCATAGTCATGCCTCTTACGATGCTTGCAGAACGAAACAGGAAGATGGTCTCACTTACATCGCCACCAAACTGTACTAATTACTCACTTCTTTGCATACCTCGAAGCGAGGAAGTTTGGGCTATACTATTGACTTGACAAGGTCACGTTAACCGTTCTCATCATGTTTCTATAATTCTATACATATGTGGTGCGACGACAGCGCCGCCACATCAGGTTTGTTGGTTGCGTGTTCATACCATGTCGGGGTCACCACTACCACTATAGCCGGTGGAAAGAAAAGGGGAAATCTCCCGCCGGGCAAGGTGTTCTGCCCGGGGAGCGGCCAACGCTCCGACTGGTAGTTCGGAGTTATTCTATATATATTGCTTTAATTTCGGAAATTTGTTAGCGCGATTTAGACTTCGATGTGTTTCGATTGTGATGCGACAACAGCGCCGCCACACATATTATGTTAACGTGGTAAAGCCACACTGCAACTATAATATGGCTGTATACGAAGTAACTTGACCGGGAGAGGAACGCTCTCACAGAATATCAGTGAGAAATAGTAGGTTAATGCTGCTGTGGTTCGAAAGTTCAATGTAGAGAAGTAAATACCCTTTATACTGGAGACGAGGCATTCTATCTTAGTCCTCAGGGGTGACAGCGCATCTTCATTTTGATTCTTAATCGAAGATAGTTGTAGATGTCTATGGGCCTACCAGCCACTCACCATCAGTTGGACTGTGTGCACTCTTATTCAAAAAAATATATTTATATACTCGGTTTTACAACAAAATCTGCGAAAATATACAAAATCTAACTTCCACTACGTTTAAAACTATTAAACAAAGATATTATAAAAAGGATTATTTTATAAAACCACTTGGGAAGGAAGTGATCGCTACCATCCTATTTCTAATTTGTTTTGTGTTGTTAATTATTGCATATTAACGATGATAAATTTCGTTTTTTTTTTTCAAAAGATAAAGATGTTTCCAGGACAGAGGTATTTTCCGAACCAGTGGTAAATTAAGCACAACTATTCTATTTATATTATTTTGTATACTATATACTCTATTTTAAAGGTGGTAGAGCCACGCTGCAGCTATATTATGGTTGTAGCACGAATGGGTTGGATCGACAGGGGTAGAAAGACGCTCTCACAGAATATCAGCTTAATAGTGCTGTGTTTCGAATGGTGAGTATAGAGAACCGGAGAACTTTTGCGGATTTCTCAGGGATGACAAAGTATCTGCATTTTGATTCTTAATCGAGGATAAAATTGTAGATGTTTATGGGTCACAGGATACACATACCATCAGGTGGACTGTGTGCTCGTTTGTCACCCGTATTCTATAAAAAATACTATATACGTTTAGTACACATATGTTTAAAGAACAACAAATAAAGTGAACTAGTCAAAATTTCCAAACGTCAATCCAGTGTTGCCTGTTCCGAACAAATCAAATCGCCGGTGATTCAAATTAGGGCGGAGTGTTCCTGACCGCGCTCGAGGCGTTTGTAGTGTTACCACGCATGTCTGGAAATTTTTCCGGATATTGCAAAGACAATATACTGTACTACACGACCAATATTTTTATATTTATTTGTTTTTTTTTATATAGAATATGGGTGACAAACGAGCACACAGTCCACTTGATGGTAAGTGGATGCTGTGGCCATACATATCTACATTTATCCTATATTAAGAATCAAAAAAGACAGCTCCGTGGCGCAGTGGCTTAGCAATCAGTTGTAGCGCTGGGGGCCGCGGGTTCGAATCCCGCACGGTACAAGTATTTGTTTGTATGGCTTACAAATAATTGTTCTGGCTCTGGATGTTTGTACTTGTGGAATGTATGTTTGTAAACTGCCTCCACGACACAGGAGAAAATCCTAGTGTGGGGGTAACGTTTTTTAAAAAAAATGCAGACGCGTTGTCAACCCTAAGTACTAAGATGGAATGTCTCGTTTCCAGTAAAAAGAGTCTTCGGTTCTCTACGCTCACCATACGAAACCCAACAGCATTAAGCTGCTATTTTACGCTGGTGTTCTGTCATTTGTTTGTTTTTAATCGCATTCTTGAAAATAGCTGAAATTTGATGAAATTTACAATATTGAGGTTTACAGAGGCGAATAATCGATCAAGCTAGGTCTCATTTCTGGGGAATCGTTAAGAAAAGCACGGCAAATGCAAAAAGGATTAAGTTACTATTTTATGCAAGTATTATACTCGATTAAAAATTAAAATGCCATCTGCATTGCTGCGTTGTCACCTTTGAGGACTTAAATGGATTACCTCGTTTCCAGTAAAAAGGATATCTGGTTCTCTACACTCACCATACGAAACAAAGTAACACTGAGCTGCTATTTTACGCTGGTATTTTGTAATAGTTTGGTCCTTTTACGGTCGATTGAACAATTGCTACAACCATAATATAGATGCAGCGTGGCTCTACTACCTAGGAAAGGTAAGTTCCATAACCCAAAATAGCCGTGGTAGCTCAATACGAGAGCAACCTAGGTTCGATCCCTGTCGGCACCAATGAAATTGTTAATTGCAATTTTAAGTGCTGATTTACCACGTGCTCGTCAGTGAAGGAAAACGTGAGGAAACCTGCATGTCTGAAAAGTAAGAAAAAATATTTCGAATATATGTGAAATTCGCCATCACGCAATGGCGGACATTTCCTTGCCTCAAAATCCTTTCAGAAATGAGAGGAGGCCTGTTCCCAGCAGGGGGACGTATATAGGCTGTAACTTTAACTTTTACATCCCAAAAAGAGAAAACGGACCCCTTAAAATATCACACTGTTTTCTATGCGGCTATCCGTCTGTCAATAACCTTTTTCTCAGAAACAGGTAGAAGTATTTAATTGAAAGTATTCTAAACTCTACGATCCGTTGTACGTGTAAAAAAAATAATTTTATTTTATAGGATAAGGTTGACAAACGAGCACACAGTCCACCTGATGGTAAGTGGTTGCTACGGCCCATAGACATCTATATCATCCTCGTTTGCGAATCAAAATGCAGATGCGTTGTCACTCGTGAGGACTAAGATGGAATGCCTAATTTCCAGTAAAAAGGGCCTCCGGCCACCTGCACTCACCAAGCGAAACGCAGAGGTAAACCTCTACTTCACGCTGGTATTCTGTGAGGTCGTGGTACCACCCCGGTTCGAGCCGGCCCATCCGTGCGACAGCAAAAGCTGCCGCGTGGCTCTACCACTGTTGAAAGTTCCCAAATCAAAACCTACATAGCATTTTCACATGACCTTGAATAATGTCTTGCAAGAAGCAAGCTCTCACAGCACAAAGTGAAGAACCGATAATCGTTAATTTGTAGTTATATATCTTTTTTTTCTGCGATTATTAACTTAACGGATATAAACTTACGTTTTTAGTTTCGACCTTACGACCGTCGTGTAGACCGAGGTGTGGGAGTATGTTTTTTCCACTGCAATTTTTAGTAGGCATCTTTCCGTAAGAGCAATATTCGGTGCTTACCTTCCTCACCAACGTGGATGAACTATGTGTGCATATATATACAGGTTATTTTTGAAAGAGTAGCCAAATTTTAAACTTAAGTTCAAATATATAAATAATGATATACCGTTACTGCAGTTTATGAAAATACGAGTAAATAAGGCTAATTCTATTTTTATTAGAAATTATCCCAAATCGAATTTGATTTATAAGCAACAACGTTTTTGCCTACCGATAGACCCTTACGAATGTGTACGTGCGCAGTAAAATCAGTTAAAATAATGCATTACCACGCATTTTGAATTTAAAAGATAAAATGACAGAATGTTTGAGATTTTTTCTTATAAATTTTTCTTCGCCGTTTGTTAAACAGTTTACAATTAGTTTAAGTTACAGTTAAAGGCAGTTTGAAAGGGGCTCCACACAGAAAAGGTTAGAAGTAGTAGGCTAGCGTGGTATGGGTATAGAATAGAATAGAATAATTTTTTATTCAAAATTGGTTATTACATAATACTTATTGAAAGTAATTTTTTATTTACCACTGGTTCGGAAAACACCCCAGTCCTGGGAAGAACCAGCAAGAACCCCAGCGGGATTTTTTTTCAAACATATTTCACTTTACAATAACTTCGTTTATACAATTTTTAAATGATTTTTCATAGAACCAGCATGGTGGCGATTACCTTATTCCTAGGGGTTATTTTCATTCATGTATTTCTTGATATTATAATAACCCTTTTTGTACAGTTTTTCTTTAATAAAACTTTTAAACGTATCATCAAAAGATATTGTAAAATATTTTAAAACTATTGATGTTAAGAAAACTGCGGATCTGTGGGGGATTTCCGTTAAAGTTATTGCGTCTATAATAGATACAATCGCGCCTCATTTAGCTATTATTTTTAATACTAGTATCGAATCTGGTGTGTTTCCTGATTTAATGAAGTATAGTAAAGTAACACCTTTATTTAAATCTGGTAGTACATTAGACCCCCGCCAATTTTAGACCTATTTCTGTACTACCAACACTTAGTAAGATTTTTGAAAAAATTATTCTTGATCAAATGTTAAATTTCTTTAATATAAATAATTTACTTCATAAAATCAATTTGGTTTCACAAGGGGTCGCTCGACAACTGATGCCGGTGTTGAGCTGATTAAATATATATTTAATGCATGGGAGAATTCACAGGATGCTTTGGGTATATTTTGTAACCTATCCAAAGATTGTGTTCACCATGAAACATTAATCAGTAAACTTCAACACTACGGTGTAAGAAATGATGCTCTTAAATTAATGAAATATTTAAATAAGAGAACGCAAAAAGTTGTCATTAACAGTATGAGTTCTTCCGGGTCGATGGTACAGATGGGCGTAACTCAAGGCTCAATTCTCGGCCCCTATCTGTTTCTTGTATACATTAATAACTTACCTTACATAGTAGGAGATAACCATGATATAGTATTATTTGCAGATGACACTTCTTTAATTTTCAAATTAAGTCGACAATTGCTAAAATATGACGAAGTAAATAATGCTATATCTAAATTAGTAAATTGGTTCGATTATCAGTATAATATTGTTCTAGACGGTTAAGATCAGCTTGTAGGCCAGTACAATCCATATCATTTTTGATTTTCATAAATATTTTGGTGTCATCAGCGTACATAAGGAATCGAGCGTGTTGGAAGCAAGCACCTACGTCGTACAAATATGAAGCGTACAGAAGTGGTCCTAGAATGGATCCTTGTGGGACGCCGGAAGGTATCGCAATAAAATCTGAGCAAAATCCTCCTATAACGACAGCTTGAGATCGATTGCGTAAATAAGATTCCATCCATCTAAGCAAGTTACCCCGAATACCAAGTTCATAAAGTTTACGTAAAAGAATAAGGTGATGTACACGGTCAAACGCCTTCTCAAAATCCGTGTAAACCACATCAACCTGAGACCCGCCATCCATGTTACTTAATACATAATCGACAAATACTCCCAGATTGGTAGCTGTGGACCGACCCTTCATGAACCCATGCTGCTCTATTGGTATTGAGACAGATATTACAGGATAAATAAATTTATGTTCTTGGGGCGATGTATACGCTTTTACAACAAAATTCCAGAAAATATACAAAATTTGACCTGCTCAAAGTTCAAAAACTTTATTAAACTAAGTTTGTATAAAAAGGGTTATTATAGTATTAAAGAATTTATAAATGATAATAACCCCTGGAAATGAGGTGATTGCTACCAAGCTATTTCTAATTTGTTAGAATAGAATAGAATAGAATAATTTTATTAAATATTGATTATTACATAATACTTATTGAAAGTAATTTTTTCTTTACCACTAATTTCACTTAACAATAATTTTGTTTATACAATTTTAAATGAATTTTCATAGAACCAGCATGATGGCGATCACCTTATTCCCAGGAGTTATTTTCATTAATGTATTTCTTGATATTATAATAACTCTAATAACTGGGATTTTGTTGTAAAAGCGTATACATTGCCCCATAAATGAGTTACTGATTCTGTGGGGTCTAGTAACTGGCATTACAAGCTTATGTTTGTTCCTAGTGTTTAAAGTATGCACATCCTTATTATTATTAAAGCTATTTATGTTTTTATGCACATACATTACATTCTCATAAATATATTGCGATGCCAAAGTTAATATGTTTATTTCTTTAAATTTTTCTCTGAGGGACTCTTTACAATTTAGGTTATAAATCGCCCGTACGTGCTCTCTTTTGCAAAACAAATATAGCTTCAATATCAGTCGCATTACCCCATAGCGAAATTCCATAAGACATTACGCTATGAAAGTAACTAAAATACACTAATCTAGCTGTCTCGATATCTGTGAGACTTCTAATCTTTCTTACAGCATATGCTGCAGAACTAAGTCTGTTTGCTAATTTAGACATATGGGGGCCCCATTGAAGTTTCGCGTCAATAGTAATACCAAGAAAAACAGTGGTATCCACAAGACTCAACTACTCCCCATTTAACAGCACATTGGAATTCGAATGTTTTACATTAGGTATTGTAAATTTAATACACTTGTACTTGTATATTATACGAAGGGAAGTAAACCATATAATAAGAAGAATGTTGGCTATGAAAGTGGATGTATATAAGAGTAAAAGACAGCCTAAGCAAAAATGTATGGAATGTATTAGGCATGATATGCGCAAAAAAGAAGTTAGTGAAAAGATGCCGGCTAATAGAGGAAAATGGAAGAGAACAATATGCTATGCCGACCCCAATTATCTTGAGATAAAGCTAAGAAGAAGAAGAAGTTTCATAATTAGGTTTATACGGAACTCTCAGGGCGTGATACCTATTCGCATTTGTCTATTTTTTGTATGGATAACAAGTCTAAAAAGGTTAAAATAGTAATTAAGAAATCCCGACTACGTAAAAAGTTTACTGAAAATAGAAAAGTTTTATTCCTATGTCTATTCTACATCTAAGACGATTCTAACGACACCTCATATGTTAAGATCCATAAAGCTATTAAAGCTGCAGAGCGTGCCAAAGAAATAGACATACATACATACATACATACACTCGAAAAACATTACCCTCCTTCTGAGGCTGTCGGTAAAAAACAAAGTTTTTTTTTACACAAGAAGGGTGACAAACGAGCACACAGTCCACCTGATGGTAAGTGGATGCTGTGACTCATAGACATCTACATTTATCGTCGATTAAGAATCAAAATGTATATGCGTTGTCACTCCTGAGGACTAAAATGAAATACCTCGTTTACCGTAAAAAGAGTCTCTAGTTCTCTACATTCCCATATTGTGGTTCTATTCACAGCAGCATTACGCTGCTATTTTACGCTCGTATTCTGTGAGAGCGTGGTCCTTAACCGGTCGAGCCGATCCATTCATGCTACAACTATACTATTAATATAGCTGCAGCATGACTTTGCCACTTATAAAACTTATTAAGTAATAGTAATTACTGGTGTCTAATTTCTTTAATTTTGTAGATTAGTCCGTATTATCGCACTCCACGTGGAAACCGTGGCCGCCCGAGGCCATGTCAATCAGTCTCGGAGCCCGCGCCGGCCGCTGGTAATTGTTTCTGTTGCGAGCGCGTCTCGCAAGTTGGTTTGCAATTTTTTTTGAGCTGTTCGTTATAATCTACAGCATGTCGGGTATGTTTGTAAAAACGTGTGTATTATATGTATATAACTAAAACATACAAACATAATCATTGTAATATTAGGCTTTAGAAAAACCTAAACAACACGCATCGATCCTAAGCTGATTATTTTATTTTATCCTGGTGCTGCTGATCAGGATAAAGTTATTAATTTTTTTTTATAGGATAAGGGTGACAAACGTGCACACAGTCCACCCGATGGCAAGTGGCTGCTGTGGCCCATAGACATCCACATCCATCCTCGATAACGAATCAAAATGCAGATGCGTTGCCACCCGTGAGGACCAAGATGGAACGCCTCGCTTCCAGTAAAATGGGTCACCGGTTCTCTACACTCACCATACGAAACAGAGCAGCATTAAGCTGCTATTTTACGCTCGTATTCTGTGAGAGCGTGGTCCATCCCCGGGCGAGCCGACCCATTCGTGCTACAACTATACCAGAAATATAGCTGCAGCATGGCTCTACCACGTATAAAAATATTGTATGGTATGGTAATATTGTATGGTAATCGGTCCTTTAAAATTACATAAAAATATTCCGTTACATAGTTATATAAATCTAAAGTGTGTCGGGCTACACGCGAAGAGCGTGTTAAAAAGCTGAGCGTTTTTATCGGACAGTAGCGTTTATAGTGTGAGACGTCGGGTGCTGCGATCTGGATAATGTATAATTTTACACCATACCACTACTATCTTAGTGAACAGATTAAACATAGACCAGCGTATGACAGTAGCGTTAAAGATGCGAGACCGCGAATGTAATACCGCCTGCTAAGCTTGACCATTAAGTCAAACCCTCTCTACATTGAAAGTCGTCCATGCCCAGCAGTGGATTTGTAAGGACTAGTGAAAAAGAAGAAGAAGTATAACGGAGCAGCCATTGTTATAAATGTTGGCCCGTCGCCAGGATCAGAACATTTCTGGTCCTTCTCGCCGAATTATAATTAATTAATCATTTTTGATCACATGCCGTGTAGTGGTGGTTAAGAATATCCAGTACCTCGTATCTTCCCGTGGGTGTTGTAAGAGGCGACAGTGGGAACCAGGCAGGAGATGGGCAGCAGCATCTTCCTGATAACAGAAAAATCCCAATAAAAAACTGCGGTTGCCAACTCGCTCGCCAAGCGTGGCAACTATGGCAAATACCTCACATGATGAGAGTAACAAAAAGACGGTAAGATGACTCGACCTGGCAACATACAACGCACGCACCCTGAGGACTGACGAGAAGATCGTGGAGTTGGAAGAAGAGATAGACAAGTTACGCTGGCATATTATAGGATTATCCGAAGTCCAAAGAGAGGGGGAGGACATGGTAATCATCGAATCCGGCAACTTATTTTATCACCAGGAGGGCGACCATCTGTCCCAAGGAGGTGTCGGATTTATCGTCCACAAGTCTTTCGTTAACAACGTTGTAAAGATTGAGAGTGTGTCGACGAGGGTTGCGTACCTTAGAATCACCAAACGGTATTCGCTGAAGGTCATACAGGCTTACGCACCAACCTCGGCACATCCCGATGAGGATGTGGAGGAAATATATGAGGATATCTCTAGAGCCAAAAATTCCTTCAAAACCCACTATACGGTGTTAATGGGAGACTTCAATGCAAAACTAGGCACAAGAGAGAACGGTGAGCTGAAAGTAGGGAAATTTGGAATAGAACACCGGAACCCAAGGGGCCAACAGCTAGCCGACTTCATGAAGAAAGAGGGACTATTTATAATAAACTCTTTCTTCCAGAAGCGGCCCCACAGGAAGTGGACCTGGTCGAGCCCCGACGGTTCGACAAAAAAAAGAGATTTTTTTTATAGAATAGGGGGCAAACGAGCATGCGGCTCACCTGATGGTATGTGACTACCGCCGCCCATGAACAACCGCAACACCAGGGGAATTGCAGATGCGTTGCCGACCTTTTAGAAAGGTGTAAGCTCTTTTCTTGAAGGTTCCTAAGTCGTATCGGTCCGGAAAATTCGCTGGTGGTAATTGATTTCACAAGGAAGTTGTACGAGGGAGAAAACTTCTTCTAAATCGCACAGTGGTGGACCGCCAATCATCCAGATGGTATGGCCGAACTTGAGCTTTGTAAAGTTGCAAGCGATGTGCCGGCATGAAATACTGTCTCGTTCTGCTGAGCACGCCAAGCTTTTTAGAGGCCAATTTGGCATTCTCTTCCAAGTGACCACGAAACTGCACACCATTCGATATGTCGACGCCAAGGATTCCGATACTGGCTGAGGCAGCAAGGGGAGTGTCTTGTAACTGAGGAGATACGACAAAGGGGTTCTTTTTAGCGATAAACGCGCAAACTTGTGTCTTCTGGGGATTGAACTGGACTAGATTTAGTCGGCCCCAATCCGAGACTTTGTTAAGCAAAGACTCGACTTCAGACACAAGTTTGTCCCGGTACTCGGCGACGTTTTCCCGAGAAATATTGGCACGGCCGGTATATAAGGCATCACCAGTACTGTCTTCTGCATAGCAATGAATGCTACCAGTTAAAAACATATCATTGATATGCAGGAGAAACAGCGTTGGTGATAGCACGCAGCCTTGTGGAACACCAGCGTTGATAGGCTTGAAATCAGAGCATGCACCGTCTACTACGACCTTGATGTTCCGATCAGCAAGGAAACTGGTGATCCATTTGCACAATTTCTCGGGAAGCCTATAGGAAGGAAGCTTCGAAAGAAGCGCTTTGTGCCAGACCCGATCGAAGGCCTTCGCTGTGTCCAAACTAACGGCCAATGCCTCCCCCTTGGACTCTACTGCCCCCGCCCATTTATGAGTTAAGTAGACTAGAAGATCACCAGCTGATTGACCCCGACGAAAACCGTACTGGCGGTCACTAATCAGCTGGTGATCCTCAAGGTATCTCATGAGCTGGCAGTTTATAATGGCTTCCATTATTTTGGAGAACAAGGAGGTGATGGCGATAGGCCTGTAGTTGGACGGATCTGAGCGGTCGCCTTTTTTAGGGATCGGGTGGACAAAAGCTTCCATGAATTCGGGACGCATTGGGAGTAGGAGTACCGGAAAAAATGCGTTAAAACCGGTGCCAACTCCGGAGCACACGTCTTCAGCACAATGGGAGGGACTCCATAGGGCCCACTCGACTTGCTGACGTCCAGGGAGAAGAGTGCTTTGCGAACCGAGCGCTGTGTAAATCGCACATCCGGCATGGAGCACTCACATCGCGGGATGGTCGGCGGTGTGTTCCCCCCGTCATCATTATGACTTCATTATGACGACCAGACGACAATTATTCAGTGATGTCTCCGTGATCGTGAGGGTGAAAACTGGTAGCGATCACCGAATGGTTAGTGGCCCACTGAACCTAAACGTTAAGTTGGAGAGGTCTCGTCTAATGAAGTCAACGCTCCGTCCCCCTCGTGCTCTATTCTAGAGTCCCGAAACCTTTCAGCTCGAGTTACAAAACCGTTTTCAGTGCCTAGAAGACTGCAATGAAGTGGACGATATGAATAACAAGCTCGTGGATACTGTCCGTGCGGTCAGAGCTAAGTTCTGCCAGACCCGACGCAGAAGAACACAAAAACTCTCATTTTCAAGAGCGAGTCTTATCCGACACTATTCCGAAGATATCCCGGACGTTAGTCTGAGCGAGATTAGAATGGCTCTCCAGCACCTTAAAGACGGCAGGCCGTCTTTAAGGTGTTGGAGCCCTGCCCCCCGTGAGGATGGAATTACAGCGGAGCTTTTGAAAGCGGGTGGAAAACCGGTACTTGAAGTCCTTCAGAAGCTGTTTAATTCCGTCCTCCATGGTGGAACTCCTCCGGAGGCGTGGGGCAGAAGTGCGGTGGTCTTGTTTTTCATGAAAGGCGACAACGCTCTCTTGAAGAACTACAGACCGATTTCCCTTCTGAGCCGCGTCTACGTGCTATTTTCGAGAATCATTACAAATCGTCTCACACGCAGACTTGACGACTTCCAGCCTCCCGAACAAGCCGGTTTCCGAAAAGGCTTTAACATCATGGACCACATACACACCCTTCGGCAAATTGTACAGAAGACAGAAGAGTATAATCTGCCATTTTGCCTTGCTTATGTGGACTATGAGAAAGCGTTTGATTCCGTCGAAATTTGGGCGGTGCTACAGTCCCTTCAGCGGTGCCAAGTTGACTGTCGGTATATCGAAGTGCTGAAGTGTTTGTACAGTAGGGCTACGATGGCTATCCGAGTACAGAATCAGAGTAAGAAACCTATCCAACTGCAGAGAGGTGTAAGACAGGGTGACGTTATATCCCCGAAACTCTTCACCGCTGCTTTGGAAGACGTTTTCAAGTTGCGGGACTGGAAAGGATGCGGTATTAACATCAATGGCGAGTACATTACTCACCTTCGATTTGCCGACGATATAGTGCTTATGGCAGAATCGCTGGAGGACCTATGCACTACGCTCAATGACCTCAATAGTGTCTCCTAACGGATAGGTCTTAAGATGAACATGGACAAAACAAAAATCATGTTTAACGTCCATGTCACACCTATGCCGGTAGTTGTTGGGAGCACTAATCTCGAAGTTGTTGACGAGTACTTATGTTTACCTGGGACAAATAGTCCGACTAGGTAAGTCCAACTTCGACCGAGAGGTCAATCGACGGATTCAACTCGGCTGGGCAGCGTTCGGGAAACTACGACACATCTTCTCGTTAGGCATACCTCAAAACCTGAAAACGAAATTGTACAACCAGTGCGTGCTGCCAGTGATGATTTACGGATCTGAGACATGGTCCTTCACTGCTGGCCGTATGAGGAAGCTCAAGGTCATTCAGCGAGCTATGCTCGGGGTTTCTCTGCGTGATAAACTTAGAAATGAGTATATCCGCAGTAGAACCAGAGTAACCGACATAGCCCAACGGATTAGTATGCTGAAGTGGCAGTGGGCCGGCCATATAGCTCGAAGAACTGACAACCGATGGGGAAGAAAGGTTCTCGAGTGGCAGCCTCGTACCGGTAGGCAAAGTGTAGGGTGACCTCCCACTAGAAGGAGTGACGACCTGGACATGCAGGAAGTCGATGGATGCAGGTGGCTCAGGACCGTGCTTTGTGGCATTCCTTGAGGGAGGCCTATGTTCAGCAGTGGACTTATGAAAGGCTGCAATGATGATGATGATGATTTTGATCATCCTGGCTGCGGTAATTTTACCCAGTTTTTTTTTTACTTTACAATAGAGTGCAATAACCACTTTCAATCAGGTGAACCACAGAACACAATTACTCTCTACCGAGAGAGATGGACTTTAAGTTCGTTTGTCACTTCAGTTTAGTCATAAGAAAAGAAATTGCATTTAATCTCGAGACTGCCGACAAAATACAAAATGTGCCTAAATAAAATGTGACATCCGTGTAACTTTTTTTATTAATTTAAATGAATGGAAATATCAAGGGCTGGCTGTGGCACCTTACAATTCTAACGGACTTTGCTGCTTCGACTTTCTTATGCTTTATTTGAATATGTAAGCAACAGGGTTTAAAATATTTAAAATGCTTCAAATTGAAAATCTCAAGCAGTATTTTTTTATTTTTAATAGAAATTAATACGACTGATTAACCTCGCCCGACAACTTGAAAGTGGCTATTTTGTTTTGTTGGAAATAGGCACGCAGTGTCTATTGTCTGTTGTCAAGAAGAAACTTGTTCCACATAAAAAATTACTGGATAAACTATATTATAGATATGGTATTAGAGGAAACGCTTATGACTGTTTTGAAAATTAGTATAATAGACAGCAATGTATTGAGATAGCAACAATCGTTGAATCAATACAGTGTACTTTCCGGTCAAAATATCGCGTTAACCATGGGGAGTTCCACAGGGCAGTATCTTGGGGCCCCTGTTGTTTTTGATATTTATTAACGACTTACCAAATGCAACTCAACATAAATGTTTCATGTTCGCAGACATGAATATGATGAAATAGAAAAATCCAATGTCATTATTAATGAGACTCTACACAACCTAATCAATTGGCTACATTCAAACAATCTCAAAATAAACATACAAAAAACAAAGGCTATCCACTTTACTACTCACAGGGCAAGGTCAATGGATGCGCTAGTCGATTATTGCGGTAATACTATTGAAATTGTTAATGAGGTTAAATTTCTTGGATTTAGGTTAGATAAACACTGTGACTGGAAAACATATATATACAATCTATGTACGAGAATAAATAAATTTGTATACGCGCTACGACGACTCAGTAATATATCATCCATTGAAACTGCTCTATCGGCCTACCATGGTTATGTGTCATCACTATTAAGTTACGGCACTATATTGTGGGGAGGTTCAATGGATGTAAACCGGGCTTTCTAGGAATCCTACCGCTACCGTGTCTGTATATACAACATATGTGTATTTTTGTACGACAACACTCTCATTATTTTGTCACTAGAGGGGAATACAAAAAAAAACTTACCAGACATCGAGAAAGGATCATGCAACCTAGAATAAGACTTCAACTATACAGACGAAGCTGTTATTGTACGGCTATCAAAATTTATAATAAGCTCCATCCAAGTTTCAAGGCTCTGCCATTACCATTGTTTAAAAGAAAGTTACATTCCTGGCTTTTGACTTGGTGCTTTTATTCAGTCCAGGAATACTTAGATAACCAAGAGATTTTTGAATTTTAATTGTGTTTGTAGCTTTTCTGTGTTTATTTTATTTATGAATTGAATTGAATAATTTGACATAAAATATTTTACAATTTATAAATGTAATTTAATGTTCTGTCTATGATTCACGTTTACCATTGGTTTTATATTTAGTCTATTAACTTATTTTTAACTCTAAGTAGATTAAAATGTAATTACTTTTAAATTTGCATGACAGTTATAAGTCAAACATAAGGACATATCACTATAAGATCTTTGTACCATACCATGCTTAAAACAAATAAACATTTTCTTAGATTTCTGATGTTCAATTAGAACATCAAGTTTACGTTATAATAATAATTATGTAATTTGATAAAATTTAATTAAAGTAGTAGGTATTTATTTATAAAACCTATTTTTAACCATAATTGAGATTTATCACAATCATTATTTTTACTCTTTCATATCCCAAAAACTATAAATGAAAAATTTCATGAAATTTTTAGGAGCCGTTTAGGTGAAATCTATTGTTGAAAAACACATTAAAATACTAATTATTTGATGAATCTCTGTTTGATCTGGGGGCACGGCAGTGCCCCCGCCAAGTCGAGCAAAAAAGCGGCACGGCCGTACCATCCTCTTCTCGAAGCAGTTCAGGCCATTTCTGAAACGCTATAACTTCGTTATGGATAAAACTAGAAGCCTGAATTTCAAATTTTCAATTTCAAAAACAATCTAATTTAATATAATATGTATTACTTGTGAGATATATTGTGTTTTCATGCGATTGCCAAGTCAATCTATGGACTGAATAAATTAACCGACTTGGTATTACATGGATGTCACAACGTTTTACGGTAGAAGAACTGAGTTGCGAGACTTGGCTTTTTTTACAAGTTATGTTTTTGATGGCTTTACAGTTTTCCGGAAGTGCCTTTTATACGTATAAATAACATTTTATACTTACAGCGCCATCTATTGACGGATAGAATTTTTTTTTTCAAAGATTTCATTCACTTTCAAGATTTCATTTACTTTTCTGCCGACTTCCAAAAAGGAGACGGTACTCAATTCGAGTGTATGTTTTTTTTTATGTGTGTTACCTCATAACTTTGTACTGGGCGAACCGATTTCGATGATTCTTTTTTTATATGAAAGCTGATAGTTCTCGTGTGGTCCCATATGAATTTGATCAAGGTCAGACCAATGGTTATTGAGTTATTCTTAAATAACTTATATTGAAGTCGGCTGTACAAAATTTTTAATTTTTAGTTATTTAGTAGATATTAATCATCTTTAGTCAAGCCTGCATTTCTGAGAAATATAAAAAAAAACTCAAGAACAGGAATCCTCGCAACTTCATTACTCACATAATGGATAAAGCAATATCGTACTGAGCAAAAAATTGAAGAGCTTTTGTAATAAAATTTGTCCAGCATAGCTTTTGGTAATATGCTATGTTTGGTAAAATGGCATTGTATATATAGGCTATTTCATTGGTAACGAGACAATAAGAGCCTTTCTCTTTACTTTGCCAGAGTGACAAAAAAGCTTATGGGGGCGTCCGAACACTAAGAAATCGCTACAGGATCCTCTCACCCGATTACCAACAAGAATAGTTGAGAATGACAAAGGTTGGTTATACAGATAAGAAATTTTATGAATGAAAGTCACAGGTCACTTTGGTAAGCGGCATTTAATTACAAAATGAACATACAAAAAATGATTAACATAAAAATATCACTACAAAATCTTAAACGCAATATTTCATATTACAATAAAATGTGATGTAAAAAAATTATCGAAGGTACACTCGAATCTCTTGGTAACGAATTCTCTAAATACAAAATGGAAATTCGATCACAGCCTGCAGGCATTGGGGGTCTGATATTGAACTTAAAATAAAATGGTGAAAATTAAAACAAAGAACAAATATTAATTTTAATGTTTATTGTCCACAAAATTCTTGGTTGGAGTTTCATAAAAACATTTTCTTTTTTTTCTAGTTCATTGTCTTAGGTAACCAATGATGAAGCCACAAATCATGATGCAACACCTAGCATTGCAATCGAGCCTTTATTCCTCCTACGCGTACGTCGGTCGCGCGTAGCAATGTATATTGTGTTCTATATAGGCCCACACTACGACGCTGACAACAGCGGCGCGTAGTTTGCTGCGCGCCGCGTACCGCGCGCGTCGGTCTCGCTCGTCAGCGCCGCGTACGTCGCCGCGTCGCGCGTCAGTCGACGGACGAGCGTGGAATAGTGCGAGCGCCCTCACTCTATTACCGACGATCCATGCGTGCACGCAATAAATATCGATACAGAACGTCTTATTAAGTGGCGAAGCTTGCGAAGACACTTATTGATTTCACGATGTCTGTCCGTCTGTCCCACGATTATCTCGAGAACGGTTTCGAATTTTCAAATTCTGTTTTCAGCAATCGATTACTGATCACCCAGGCATCTGAACCTCCTATTTTGAATTTTTTTTCATTAGAAACCGCTACAAAGCTGATTGCTTCGCCACTTTGCTATGCTGTTAGCTTGCTAGGTTTATTAACATTGTATTTTACTGACCGATCTACTTTCCGAAATCAACTTAGCAGACGACTGTACCATATAGAGCTCGGCATCGCACTATGGTATTTTATTTCTCGCTGACGTACGCGACCGACCGTACGCAACCGACGTCAGCGTAGGAGGAATTCAGGCCTTAGTGCTGCAAACGCATCTGACAACGTATGACAAGTGTAGAAAAACTATTATTTGATATCCTCGCACTGCGTCGCGTATTTATCGCTTACCTAAGACAACGGCTAAGGAAATGAACCTTTCAAAATATCTTTGTTTTAGTAATGAGGAAAAATGAAAAATGGTGAAGCTTTTCCTTAACTGTAGTACATGTTGTCCTTATTTCGATCATTTTATTATCGCAACCCCATAAATAGAAAAATATAAACAAAAATAAATCCTAAAAATCCCGCAATATACGTGTATTTTTAATATGTTTCAAATATCATTTAAAAATCAAAGTATACTCGTATACCAGTGTAATTGACTTTTAAAAAAGGCAATCAATACCTGATCGCGCTTGCGGACATGATTTAGTAATAATTTGCAAACTCGATTAAAACCATCGAATTTATATTTTATTGACACTATATAAATCCCCATTATTCTTTCCTATCATAAAAACCATTGTTTTTCGCTTTTTAAGACGACATCAAGACGAATAGCGCTATTTATTTAATAAACTTGATTATGGTCCTTCGAGACGGATATGAACAAATGGATTTAGTCAAGATTTGATTTTTTTTTTAACTAAAAAAACAGCAATACCCTGATAAACATATTTCTCTTAACTTATTGCTGTCATCTCAAAAAGAAAACAATTTAACACACCCGAAGCAAAAAACTAAAATAAAAAAGGAATTCAAAACCTTAAAATAAATTCACTGCAACACCGCCCCATTTTGTTTTTAAATTTACATTATTTTCACAACATTGACTGTTCATAAGAAAAACCAGGTAAATGACATCTACGTAGAAATAATGTAAGTAATACATATTACGTGTCCGAAACGGAGTTAGGATCATCTTTTATTTCATTACTAAATATAATTGAACATTTAATAATTTCGTATTATTCAACAATAGCACACTTCACAATGACATCTTGGTTAACCCTTTGAAATTTAGAGCTGGACCAAAAATGAGACAGCAGGCAGGCTTTTAAAAAAGAGTTGCTCATAATTACCACGCTGTCCATAACACCCATCCAGCAGAGTAAATACGGGCAGTGGGTTAACTCCACACTGGATATCAATTTGACTTATTTTGGGTATATTTCTACCATTAGTAGGCTCGCCAGAAATTCGTCAGTCTATCAACAGGGTACAAAAATATACATAACCCAACCATAAGTCATGATAAGAAAATTGAAATCTAATCATTAACTTGAAAAATCATTCGCTTGCGATCCTAGAAATAGGTAAGTTAAAAAAAATAAGACATTTCCAAAAAAAGTTTAATGAGCCCAGTTTGCATTATTTATGTCATCAAATAGCAGTACGTGCACTATTGTGTTCCGTATAAAGAGCCATTATTATTACAGATTGTGAGACATTCCACCTTAGACCTAGAGGCGACAACGCATCTGTAGCCTTCCTTATTAGAAGTTGGATGCAGGTGTCTGATTAGACTGCAATAGCCATCAGTAACCATCAGGCGGACTGTTCAATTATATAAAAAATAATCCTACAAGGAATGTCACAAAACAGTCTTGAGCCACTTGCATCCATCAACTTCCAACATGTCGCCGCCCTAAACTTCTCGAGGCTGTCACTGGAGAACTTTTCTTTGCTATCAGTTGTCTGTTCTTCGAGTTATTTGTCACTTTAGCTTGCTGATCCTATGTTGTGCTATCCTACGCTGTTGGGCTATGTCAGTTACACTGGTTCTTCTGAGGATACCGCATTACGAACGGAGAAACTCCGAACATAGCCCATTCAATAGCTCTCCAAGCGACTTTACGCTTTCGGCAATTATTAATAACGATAATAATATAATTGCAAGTCTCTTGACGCTCTTTCTCACAAGGTTTCCTGCACTTGGCCTTGTTAAATTTATAGGGTAACTTCTTTAATTATCAGTGCTTTGTGAATGCCTTTTTCGGATAAAAATATATCGACTTTGATTTAAGTACAATCGCGCAAACGCCCGTATCGCCTTTAAGTGGTTTTTCTTACGACCAAACATCGGAGCCCCGTGTAGAAACAACTAACGCCTTCAATTTCACAATCAACAACTAAGAAGGCCTTAATCTATCATATTACAATCGCCAAGATAGCCGCAAGGCACCTGCTCACACGCAACGCAAAAATCACAATAAATTCATAGGAATCAAGAGAGCACACTTCTGCATAACCTATATCACAATAATAGTAATTTGGCATGTCATTGGCAATAAGGCATTCGTTTCGATGTTTTCGTCATTTATTACAACTATCTGCTATAATAATGTTTTATATGCAGTTTGTAACAGATATTTAGATTACCATTTTCTTTAAAAAAATATACTAATGTAGCCAAACAAGATTTCAGACCCAGTAATTAAGTTGCCGAGGTACTCGAGAAGCAAATATATGTAGTAATATAGTAAGTACTGAAAAAAATATCCTTATTTTTTAATTTGATCGATTATCTTAGATATCGAGGATAAATGTAGATGTCTATGGGCCACAGCATCCACTTACCATCGAGTGGACTGTGTGCACGTTTGTCACCCTAATTCTATAAAAAAATATCAAAGCATATTTCAAGAAATATTCCTTGAGAAATATAGCTATATGAAACTGCACAAAATTTTACAGGTTGGCAACATCATCCATCAATAAGAGGATGTGAAATTATTAATATGAAAACTAAAAAAGTCAAAAATTACACAAGAATGTATATTTAAACATGTCGCTGATACAACATATGTCAGGAATGATTAAATAAATAAATAACGATCGAAAAACATTTTTTACACCAATTCGAAGAAGTTTTCGTTTTAACATTTCCTTTAGTAAAAGGATTTTTTAAGTGCTATATAACATCCAGTTCTAATATCCGTCAAATTATCCTTTATGCTAGCCATGAAAACTTTGAATCTAAAACTTTTTATTTGATTTTTATTTCTAGCATTAATCAATCAATGCATTCGATGATATTTTGAAAACTATTTAAAAATGCATACAAATAACTGTGACATACTGCGTTATACTTTTTATCAATGCCATGACATGCCCCATATATTAAAACCTTAACTCTACACTTTGAACTATAGTTGTGTTAACCTACTGTACACATTGAGAAATCTTGGAAACATATATGCATAAAATCGCCCTGGAAACTTTTAACTAACTAATATTTACAATAACATCCCAAAGTAGAAAATCTACGTTAAAAACTAGACACAACATGCTAAAAGCTTAACACTATGACTGAATTGGCAATGGCTCCAGTATTTTATCGTGGCATGTCTGTTCCACATATACAGGATCGTCTTTTTTCACACTTAAGTTTTGTATTGTCTCACATTTGTCCTCACATTTCATAAGATTCAAACCTTGGTTATATTCAGGAACATATTCAGCGTTCAGTTCGCAATGTTTGAATTGTAAATGCTTCTCCAGACTAGACTTCTGAACGCATCTGTACGTACAGTGCGGACACTTCACTGACTTCTGACGGGGCCTGTACGGTTTCACCTGACCTTTACAATCAACTTTGTCACCGTCTTTATCGTTCAAATGTCTCTGTTTGTGTTTGGTTAGGTTAGTTTTCTGGACACAACGATAACTGCACATATCACAACTGAACGGCTTTTGGTCCGTATGCAGGTACATATGTTTGACTAAATTTGGTTTCTGCACCGTCCTATATTCACAATATGGACAAGCGAACGGTTTATAACCGGTGTGCGTTCGTTCATGAACGACTAAATTATTCTTTTGCGCGCACCTGTAATCACAATATTGACACCTAAATGGTTTTTCTTTCATATGAACTAGTATATGCTTAGCCACGTTATTCTTTTGACCAGATTTGTAGTCGCAGAACGTGCAGGAATAAGGTTTCTCGCCGGTATGCGTTCGTTCGTGAATCTTCAAAATGGCTGGGGACTGACACCGGTATGCGCATTGCGAACAACTGAATTTGCCAAGTTTTTCTATCAACTCGTTCATTTCACCATTTTCTACGCACGTTTTAACGTGCTGCTTCAAGCCGCGCTTTGACGAGAAATTATCGTTACATTTGTAACATGCGTATACGCCTCTTATATTCATTGACACGTCTTCCAAACGCATCTTGCTAACATGGGCACTGGACTCGTTTTCATTTTTTTCCCCGTTATTTGCTAAAGCGTTTGGATTGTAATCCGCGTAAAACATTTTATTCTGATCCGTTGGTTTTAAATTCTCTTTTGGATCTTCGTTTTTAGAGCTGTCAATTTTCCCGCCAACGTCGTCCTCCTTTGATTTTTTTAATTCTTCCGTATTATAAGGGCTACAGTTATTAAACTGTCTATAAACAACTAGATTCTGAGGATCGTCTCGATTAACATTGTTTGTTACGTAATTTTGTATATAGTTTTGTGGGCGTGTGTATAAGTGGTCAATCGTGTTTAACGCGGAAATGGGTATATGATTGTATATGATATGGTCTTGAGGTAGAGCTCCAGCGTTGTTTGATGGGGTATCCGTGTGCGATGGAATGTGACCTGTAACGGAAAAAAATAATAACTAGATTACATCACGGCATTTGATGGATAAAATTAAATAATTAAAAATTTTATAGCATCAGCCTATATCATGAGTCATCTCATTAATTGACATATTTTAAAATATTCTGAGTGGCGCCAGGGAGTAGAGTTTAAGGTGCGACGCGTAATTAAAGATGATTAATAATATCATATTTTATTTAGATTAAATTATTTAAGGAACATTTATACAGAAAAACATCATTCGGACAAATGAAGGTTAAACATAATTTTCAATCTTCTTTACATAATATCATGCACAATCAGGGCTGCCACTTATATCGTTTTAACAGTTTTATACTTTATTTTTGTTTATTTATATATTTTCCTACAAAAAATAAAAATAAAGAAATCATCAATCATCTTTTGTAAAAATATTCAAACTTTTCTTCGAAAATGTCATCTACTTTTAATAGCAGATAAGGCTCTTCGTTCTGTCTGCCGTAAACTAGTTCACTTTCCTTCGAGAACCCGTTTGCCTTTGTGAGTGTGGGGCACTGCCGCACTGCCGTGTGCCGGATGTGCGGTTCACACAGTGCTCAGTACCCAAGCACTCCTCTTCCTGGACATCCACAAGTCGAGTGGATTAGTTGTGCTGCGGACGTGTGTTCCGAAATCGGCACCGGTTTTTACGCGCCTTTCCAGTACTCTTACTCTTCAGGCGTTATCCCTTCCCTTAGTCTTGAATGACAGTTTTATGCACCAGCTTCTTAAAAAGGGAATCGCTTTGTTCTATCCAATCCGTCCAAACTTCAGGCCTATCCCATTACCTCGTCGTTTTCTAAAATAATGAAATCGGTTATTACCTGCCATTTCAAAAGGTACTTTAAGGAGCACCAGCTAATTAGTAACCACCAGTACGGGTTTCCTTCGGTGTCGCTCATTTTGTAGTTCTAGTTTACGTAATATATAAATGGGCGGAGATAGTTGATGCCTTGACGGTTAGTTTGGAAATAGCGAAGGCCTTTGATCGAGTTTGGCACAAATCGCTTCTTTCGTAGCTTCTCTTTTATGGGCTTCCCGAGAAATTATGCAATTGAGTCTCCAATGTTCTCGTATATCAGAAAATCAAGGTCGTAGTCGATAAGCATGCTCGGACCTAAAGCCTGGGTGTTCCTTAAGGCTGCGTGCTATCCCCTACCCTGTTCCTTTTGCATATCAGAGACATGTTGCATAATAAAAACTTTCATTATTATGCATACCACAGCACTGACGATACTTTACTAATATTTATCAGGAACTTGTTAACGATTGCCAGAATGAGCTCGTATCTGTAGCCAAGTCTTTGCTAAGCAAAATTTTGGATCGGGGCGACTACATCTAGTCCATTTTAATCCTCAGAAAACACAGGTATACCCGTTTGCTGCTAAAAAGAACCTCTTTGTCGTATCTCCCTCAGCTAGCATAGGAATCCTCAGCGTCGACATATAGTGACGTTCAGTTCCGCGGTCACTTCGAAGACCAAATTGTCCTCTAATAACAGGACAGTATTTCATGCTGCATGCATTTCAATTTTTTGTCAACTTATACGCCTACTTTATTTTATCTCTGCATCACCTAAAGGTAGACTGGTAGAGAATGCCTCAGGTATTCAGTCGTTTCATTAATTTTTCAGCAATAATGTTACATATTGATCGCCAATTAAATATACCATTTTTTTAAATGAAAGTGGCAACCCTATGCACAGTCCAATTTGCGGATGTAGACACCTTCCAGACTTGAAATAGAACGATATCAATATATAATCCATTGATATTTAATACCGCATACAT
This sequence comes from Parnassius glacialis, assembly GCA_033319125.1. NCBI lineage: Eukaryota > Metazoa > Arthropoda > Insecta > Lepidoptera > Papilionidae > Parnassius > Parnassius glacialis. Next base: position 2,392,699 of record JAVANC010000002.1, on the reverse strand, counting down.
TGCGATTGAGCATTTATAAAATATCATAACAACAATTTTTCCACTGGTTTTTAGCAGACTTTAAAAATCAAAAATAGGAGGAGGTTTACTATTCGATTGAATGTATTTTTTTTGTATGGATATTACACGAAACATTTTCGTTAATTTTGAACTGATTTTTTGATGATTCCTCTTTAGGGTTCCGTAGCCAAATGGTAAAAACGGAACCCTTATAGATTCGTCATGTCTGTCTGTCTGTCTGTCCGTCCGTATGTCACAGTCACTTTTTTCCGAAACTATAAGAACTATACTGTGGAAACTTGGTAAGTAGATGTATTCTGTGAACCGCATTAAGATTTTCACATAAAAATAGAAATAAAACAATAAATTTTGGGGGTTCCCTATACTTAGAACTGAAACTCAAAAAAAATTTTGTCGTCAAACCCATACGTGTGGGGTATCTATGGATAGGTCTTCAAAAATGATATTGAGGTTTATTATATAATTTTTTTCTAAACTGAATAGTTTGGGCGAGAGACACTTCCAAAGTGGTAAAATGTGCCGCCCCCCCCTCCCCCTCGTAACTTCTAAAATAAGAGAATGATAAAACTAAAAAAAAATATATGATGTACATTATTATGTACACTTCCACCGAAAATTGGTTTGGACGAGATCAAGTAAGTAGTTTTTTTTTAATACGTCATAAATCGTAAATTATGTTACTTGCTGCTACGGAACCCTTCATGGGCGAGTCCGACTCGCACTTGGCCGCTTTTTTTAATTAAATAGGTTGTTTATAATTCAGGGCTTCGTCAACGTGGACGTCAAAACCATCCACGTGCACGTGCCACACTTAGTGGCAAAATATTGGATGAAGTTTTTAAGTTTTAGACGATATTGAGATTGTGATGTTTCCAAGTCCAATCAAAAGAGTAAAAAAATAACTTTAAAATGTAATGTAAAATGCCTTCAAACAACTACAAAGACTAAACTAATTTCACATTCTGAAGTCGGGGCTTCACTTCTTCTATGCACCCCGCCCCGTGCATAGAAGAAGTGAAGCCCCGCGCCCCGCCCCAGCTTCGCACGGTTAATTTTTGGATCTCGACAACAACGCCACTTACCGGGTCCGGTTAAGTACACACGCGCACACGCAAACACACGCACACACGCGCACACACACATACAACACACACACACACGCGCGCACACTCACACACACACACACACAAGCGCGCGCGCACGCATGCACGCACACACACACACACGCGCGCACAAATTTCATCAAAATCGGTCTAGCAGTTTAGGAGGAGGAGTTCAGTCACATACACACGGACAGAAGAAATATATAATCTATTTTACTATAATAAAACTAACACGACGTCTGTCTGATCATGCGTCACGCAAAAACCTGTGAACGGATTTGGACGGGACTTTCAATGGCAGATAGCTGATATTATAAGGAGTAACCTAGGCTACTTTTATTATAGGAAAAGAATTAGGATTCCGCGCAAAGAAAATTAAAATCCATGAAATCAAATTGCAATAGACTCCACGCGGGCGAAGTCGCGGGGAACAGCTAGTATATAATATGCATGTATTATACATATAAACTAGACATGGGACGAGTACCCGGTTTGGATTCGGTACTCGGCGGGTTCGGCCTTTTTTTAGGGTTCGGCCGAGCACCGAGTATTAACGGCCGAGTGCCGAGTACTCGGCCTTAATTATATTCCAGAGAAAAATAAAGACAAAAAGCCAGTTTTTATCATTATTATTATATTAGACACATTCAAACACCAGGAACATGAGAAGCAGCAGAAATATTTAGAACGTACAGATGAATCTATAATAGAAATTATTATTACTAATATTTAAAATTTAAGAGAGGAAGATTATGATACGAAAACACTAGTTTTTGGCCCTATTTGGGTCTAGTTTGTAAGGGAAATAACCGAAGGCCGCCCGCAACCGCGTTTTTTTAAAGTCGAGTATTCGCACTACTCGTTCCATGTCTAATATAAACCCTCCTCTTGAATCATTCTGTCTATTGAAGAATCAAAATCCGTTGCGTAGTTTAAAAGATTAAGTGTACACACGGCGGGAAGAGACTTTGTTTTATACTATGTACAGATGTTAGGACTTTACAATGTCCTTGCAGTTAGCTTTTGCTTTTTATTGGGTTATTTTTCCGTATTCAAATTGGTGCCAACAAAATAGTTCTCGGGGAAAAGATGAAATTTCAATGCAGTTCTGGCCGGGTATCTTACAAACAAGTTCTATTACAGAAACCAGTCTTCCACTGACCTTTCTCATTAAATAAATATTCATAGGGATGTCGGAATTTATGGATCATTTGAATAATCACTAATTGCAGTGTTATTTATTTCTAATATCTAATATTAGCTTATGCGGATGTACATTTTTGTGATTTTCGTAAGAGTTCGTAAATGTAATATATAATATGCAACTAATTTTGCTAATATTTGACAAATAAATTAACGTGGTATAGCCACGCTGCAGCTATACCTGCTTCCAGCAAGAATGGACAGTGGTAGAGGACACGCTTTCACACAATACCAGCGTGAAACAGCAGCTTAATGTTACTGTGTTTCGTATGGTTAGTGTAAGGTACCGATGATTCTTTTTAAATTTTTTGCGCTGGCATTTTTTAATAACTTTTTAATCATTGCGCTTCTTAATCGAGGATAAGTTAATGTATCTATGGTGCACATCATCAACTTACGATCAGGTGGACTGTGTGCTCGTTGGCACCTTAATTATTAAAAAAAAAACATTGTCAAAAGAGTATAGCATATTTACATTCAACATCGTATACTAAATATTACTATAAACAATAAGTAATGAGTTGAAGGGAAAACAGTTACTATCACACGAAACAACCATTTAAAATTATAAAAGAATATTGCACGAATTAAACATTAAATCTAATATATAAAAATTAATGTTTGTTTGTTCGTATTTTATGTGCTGCCATACCGTTCATCAGATTGCGGTAAAACTTTATCAACCTATTGCTTGCACTTTTTTTTCTTTATTTTTCTTTTATAAAAACTTTACCCCCACACTAGGATTTTCTCCTGTATCGTGAAGGCAGTTTACAAACACAAATAAAACAAAAATTATTTGTAGGCCATACAAATACTTGTTCCGTGCGAGATTCGAACCCGCGGCCCCCAGCGCAGCAACTCATTGCTAAGCCACTGCGCCACGGAGCTGTCTTGCGTGAAGGTTATAGGTAAGTATATCAGAATTAAATTATAGAAGGTGGCGCGTGTATCGTAACTATATTTAATTATAGGATAGGGTGACAAACGTCACACTTTCCACCTGATGGTAAGTGGTTGCTGTGACCCATAGATTTATCCTCAATAAAGAATCAAAATGCAGATGCGTTTTCACCCGAAAGGACTAAGATGGAATGCCTCGTTTCCAGTAAAAAGGGTCTCCGCTTCTCTATCACCATACGAAACAGCACGTTACGCTGCTATTTTATTATGTTGGTATTATGTGAGAGCGTGGTCGTTCCCCGGTCGAGCCGACCCATTCGTATTACAACTACACCAGATATATAGCTGCAGCATGGCTCTACCACGTATAAAAATGTTTTACCATTAGTCATATAGTGGAGGCGAAAGAGAATCCATGGGTGTCATATGAAGTAATTTTAAGATATACCAAAATATCGAAGCTTCCGATAGAGAGCATATCGTTTATCCTAGAAGTAAAAAACCCTGACCTGCGACGAGCAGCGGAGTTAATGGTGCGAGAGGTGAGTGTAGGGAACTGGAGACCCTCTTTACTGGAAAAGATGCATTCCATTTTAATCAGGGGTTTTGTTTTATAGGATAAGGGTGACAAACGAGTACACAGTTCACCTGATGGTAAGTTGATACTGCGGCCCATAAGACATCTACATCTATCTTCAATTAATAATCAGAATGCGGATGAAAACTTCATACGTGGTAGAGCCATGCTGCAGCTATATTAATAGTATAATTGTAGCAAGAATGGGTCGGCTCGACCGGTGAAGGACCACGCTCTCACAGAATACCAGCGTAAAATAGCAGCTTAACGCTGCTGTTTTTCGTATGGTGAGCGTAGAGAACCGGAGACCCTTTTTACTGGAAAGAGGCATTAACAAAGAGTATAAACCACGTCTGATACTGCGATGGTCATTGCGTCAGCCAGATTAAGACAAGTCCTTCCTATAATGAGAGAGGTCCGTGTCTGGCAGACTGGCTGATGAAAAAAACCTGCATGAAATTAATCGTATATTAACACTGTAGTGACGATAAAAGAATATTCACTACCCCATAACGTCCCTTGGGTGTTCTAAGAGGCGACGAATGGAAACAAACCAGGAGATGGGCAGCAGCGTCTTCCTAACAACTGCCCGCTACGCGTGGCAACTATGGCAAATATCTCTTCCATGAAGCATCTATTGGGGTGGCCTATGTTCAGCTGTGGACTAAACAGTAACGGCGGAAAATTGTTGACGTTGTAATTTGAAATTGAATAAAAAGTCTTACCGTTTAATGTGTTACTGTTTATTCCCTGGTTTATACTGTCATAGAAGTATCCATCGTCTTCTTGCTCGGATTTAATATGAAACGGCATGGGTAGTAAATGCTCGTCCTGTTCGATTTGTCGCTGATTCGGCTCGTGCAAATTTAAGCCCAGCCTTTGTTCCAACCGTTGTCCCATCGTTTGGTCCAACCTTTGCGCCAAGTTCTGCTCTAACCTATGCACTAAACTTTGCTCAAGTAAATGACCGTCTTGAACCGATTGTATTAACGGGGTCCTTCTCGATTCCTCTTGATTTAACAACACTTCTTGTTCTATGTTCTGACGATTCAGATGATGGGATAGATCGATTTCATGGCCTAAGTCATGAGGTATGTTTGGGTCACCACGGCCAATGTTTTGAGACATCGCGTCACTGATCCGTCCTAAGTCCGCGCTCATATTCCTGGCCAAGTCGTGTTCGTTTAAACTTTGGACTAACGACTGCGTTAAACTGGACTGCAACTCCAAATCGTTGCTTAATGCCCTCAATTCAAGATTGCGAGCTAAGTTACCATTAAGAAGTAAGTCTTCGTGCCGGCCAAGAGCTTGAGGCAAATCGTTGGCCAGATTCTGTGCTAAATCCATGTCAGAGGTTAGATTACGTGGCAAATGGGCAGGGAGGTCGTTGAAACTTAAATTCCTGCTTAAGTGGTTGGATTTGAGCATCAGGGTGGACATCTGTCTTGGTGAGAGAGGCAGTTGGAGATTGTGTGCGATTGTGCTCGCGTTTAGGGATGATTGCATTGCTTGATGTAACTGCTCCATTGATATTTGCGTGTGGTACTCACTGACGTCCATCGGATGCGTTTTCTGAAACTGTTACAATATAATAAATTCACGCGAATTATATATCATAGGCTCTATGCGGTTTATCCCTTCTACCCCTTGATGCATCCAACCTTGTTTGTTTTGGGCATGGTTGGATACAACAATCTGGAAACTAGGAGGGATCTAGCGCTGGTAACCTACATTTTAAAAGTGTTCCCTGGTTACATTAGCAACCCGGGTATGCTACAGTGGACAGGCTTACGCGTTCCTGATAAGTATATACATCGGCGACGGCGCCTGAGTTTACTCGCGGTGTCGCGCGGCAGGACTAAACTAGTACGCAAACAGTACACATACTAAATCTGGTTGCTGAGAAGTTGGACTATTTTCATGTTCATGGAGTGAGTTCGCAAAAGTGACATTATTTATAATATGTTATTCTTAAATTGTGTTACACAATTGATTGTATCGTGTTGTTATTTAAATTAATTATTATGTGTTGTAATTAGTAATATTATATTATTATCTTTTACCATTTGAATTGTTACTTTATGATTTATAATGATTTCCAATGACATATTTTGATTGTAATTATATTGATATTTCAATGTATTATATATTATTTTGAAATGAGATGCTACATTTATCGATTTACGTTTTTCCCTGTAATGGTAGATGTTAGTAGAAAATATAAATAAATAAAAATAATAATATAATCATATTAAGCGAAGTAAAAAAATACATATTCAAATATTTTTTTTAATAATATAAAATTAAAAATTTTGTATAGCTGACTTCAATATAAGTTATTTAAGAATAACTCAATGCCATCAAAAACATAACTTGTAAAAAAGCCAAGTCTCGCAACTCAGTTCTTCTACCGTAAAAAGTTGTGAGATCCATGTAATACCAAGTCGGTTAATTTGTTCAGTCCATAGATTGATACATAGATTGACTTGGCAATCGCATGAAAACAAAATATATCTCACAAGTAATACATATTATTATATTAAATGAGATTGTTTAGTGCGATTGCCAAGTCAATCTATGTATCAATCTATGGACTGAACAAATTAACCGACTTGGTATTACATGGATCTCACAACTTTTTACGGTAGAAAAACTGAGTTGCGAGACTTGGCTTTTTTACAAGTTATGTTTTTGATGGCATCTCATTTCTTTTTGTAGATAGTTATAGTAGCTATTTACACCTATTATTCCATTATACTTATATAGGTACACTGATTCATTCACTGCAAATGTAACTTTGTAATACTATATGTTTATATGCGATTACGAAGTTATTTATGCAGTTGGTGTATCTCGAAATCTAGACCGAAATTGTAAAATATTTTAATTTTTCCTTGATTAATATATTAAACATTAATTGTATTCCAAATTTGAAGTTTCTATGTCTGCTAGAAGTGCCTTAGAGTTTTGATGATCGGTCAGTCAGTGAGTGACAAAATTAAGAAACTTTAACTAGTTATAATTCTTAAACTACTCGTTCAAATTTAATGAAATTTGAAATATCGTGAGTTTCTACAATATCTACTTGGTTAGTAAAAATTCAGGCTTCTAGTTTTATCCATAACGAAGTTATAGGGTTTCGGAAATGGCCTGAACTGCTTCGAGAAAAGGATGGTACGGCCGTGCCGCTTTTTTGCTCGACTTGGCGGGGGCACTGCCGTGCCCCCAGATAACCATTGGTCTGACCTTGATCAAATTCATATGGGACCACACGAGAACTATCAGCTTTCATATAAAAAAGAATCATCGAAATCGGTTCACCCAGTACAAAGTTATGAGGTAACACACATAAAAAAAACATACACTCGAATTGAGTACCGTCTCCTTTTTGGAAGCCGGCAGAAAAATGTCCTTCACCGTGACCGAATTTCGGTCACGGCTGCCAGTCTCAAGGGAGACTATGCGCATGGACCATCTGCGTAGGACAGGAAGTGTGTGCGCAAGCACAGGTGCACTCTCTATTCCCTCACTCTCATAGACCGATGGAACAGTAATCCGACACTACCGGAGATCAGGCTCAGAGCTTATGGCTTTACGTGCATTCCAAAGCACGCGGGTGAGACACCGCCAACTTACTCCGGGCGTCTACTGAGATTTTTTTTGACAAAAAACCCTATAAATAATTTTGGTCCAAACCGGAATTCGAACCCGGGAACTTATGATCAGCAAACCACATTCACGACCACTAGATCAACGAGGCAGTCAAGTTAAAACAAATTACAGTAGTCATTAAAGAAGAATCCTGGCTAAATGTAACACTAGTTCAAATTATTCTTTCCGACCGAATACAATCTGGACGGCTTCAAGGCCAGCGTGAATAGGTTTTTGTTACGCTAAGACAGTGCGATTTACCATCTAAGGCTGCATCATCACTTACTACCAGTTGGGATTGTGCTCAATCACTGGCTTGTAATAAGAAAAAAAAGATCATGTAATAAATTGCGAATATTGTCGTACTTCCGTTACATTTGCATTGCCAAAATTTTAACGTCGCTAGTCAGAAACAAAATTTCAAAACTAAAGTAATAAATCCCTTCATTTCTGCGAGTACTTCTAATAATAATGTCCTCAAGACCGAATTTTGGTCAAGGCGGTCAGTCTCAACGGAGACTAGCCTTCTTTCTGCGCAGGGCAAGGACATAGTGCACGAAAATGCGCGCAAGCACAGGTGTACTCTCTATTTACTTCCTCTCATCGTTCGATGGGACGGCATCCGACCGGCACACGACCGGAGCAAAATAAGGCGCAGGACCAACGGCTTTACGTTTTTTTTTTGGATAAGGGTGTCAAACGAGCACATAATCCACTTGATGCCTGATGGTAAGACGTTGCTGTAGCCCATAGACATCTACATCTATCTTGGATTACGAATCAAAATGCAGATGCGTTGTCACCCGTGAGGACTAAGATGGAATGCGTCGTTTCCAGTAAAAAGGGTCTCCGGTTCTCTACACCCACCATACGAAACACAGGAGCATTAAGCTGCTATTTTACGCTGATATTCTGTGAGAGCGTGATCTTTCCCCGGTCTAGCCGACCCATTCGTGCTACAACTGTGCCAGATATATAGCTGCAGCATGGCTCTACCAGGTATAAAACGTGATTTGATTTAGTATTTGGTTTGTATTAATAGCAGTAGCAGGCCGTAGTCTAGAAGTTGGCAGGGTGAGGCACGGAACGTTAAGCACGTAAAGCCGTTGCTCCTGCGCCTGATCTCTCCAGTGTCGGATTAGATTACCGTCCGTTCCCATTATGAGAATGAAATCACACAATCGTGCACTACTCGTATAATCCTGTCCTGCGCAGATGATGTGGTCTGGGGGACATTATTATTTAATATCTTAGCGACATTGAATATTACAACTGAAAAAAAATTGTTTTATTCGTAAATGAAAATTAAAAGTAGTAATAATACATAGACATTTTTAAAAGGGAAATTAAGAGTACCTTTAACCTACGAGCGTGTATGCGTAGGTATATGGGTGTGGAGGAAGCGAGAGAGGTGTCAGGATCGTGCCAAATGGAAGTCCATAGTCTCTGCCTACCCCTCTGGGTGACAGGCGTGAGTGTTTATGTATATACATTTTTAAACTCAACATAATCAGCTATGATGTGAAAATCTCAAACGAAAGAAGAAAGAAAAACACTATGTACATTTGAAGTGACAACATACCAAGCCGAAACCAGCGCATCACATCTTAAATCATCTGCAACCCAACATACATAGTTTTAGGTGCATATGTGTGCGTCTACTTTAACGGGCTGATAAAAAAGATAGAAAAAAGATATTTGTGTGTCAAGAAGTTAAGCATGGTTTTCATCATCATCATCATTACAGCCTTTCACAAGTCCACTGCTGAACATAGGCCTCCCCCAAGGAATGCCACAAAGCACGGTCCTGAGCCACCTGCATCCATCCACTTCCTGCATGTCTTACCAGGTCGTCACTTCATCTCGTGGGGGGTCGCCCTAAACTTCGCCTACCAGTACAAGGCTGCTACTCGAGAACCTTTCTTCCCCATCGGTTGTCGGTTCTTCGAGTTATATGGCCGGCCCACAGCCACTTCAGCTTACTAATCCGTTGGGCTATGTCGGTTACTCTGGTTCTACTGCGGATATCCTCATTTCATTATAAACTTATCACACAGAGAAACCACAAGCATAGCCCTCTCCGTAGCTCGCTAAGCGACCTTGAGCTTCCTCATGCGGTCAGCAGTGAAGGACCACGTCTCAGATCCGTAAGTCGTCACTGGCAACACGCACTGGTTGTACAATTTCGTTTTAAGGTTTTGAAGTATGTCTAACGAGAAGATGTGTCGTAGTTTCCCGAACGCTGCCCAGCCGAGATGAATTCGTCGATTGACCTCTCGGTCGAATTTGGACTTACCTAGTCGGACTCTTTGTCCCAGGTAAACATACTCGTCAACAACTTCGAGCTTAGTGCTCCCGACAACTACCGGCATATGTGTGACATGGACGTTAAACATGTTTTTTGTTTTGTCCATGTTCATCTTAAGACCTATCCTTTAGGAGACACTATTGAGGTCATTGAGCATAGTGCTTAGGTCCTCCAGCGATTCTGCCATAAGGACTATATCGTCGGCAAATCGAAGGTGAGTGATGTACTCGCCATTGATGTTGATGCCGCATCCTTTCCAGTCCAGTAGCTTGAAAACGTCTTCCAATGCAGCGGTGAAGAGTTTCGGGGATATAACGTCACCCTGTTTTACACCTCTCTGCAGTTGGATAGGTTTCGTACTCTGATTCTGTACTCGGATAGCCATCGTAGCTCTACTGTACAAACACTTCAGCACTTCGATATACCGGCAGTCAACTTGGCACCGCTGAAGGGACTGCAGCACCGCCCAAATTTCGACGGAATCAAAGGCTTTCTCATAGTCTACATACGCAAGGCAAAGAGGCAGATTATACTCCTCTGTCTTCTGTACAATCTGCCGAAGGGTGTGTATGTGGTCTATGGTACTAAAGCCTTTTCGGAAACCGGCTTGTTCGGGAGGCTGGAAGTCGTCAAGTCAGCGTGCGAGATGATTCGTAATGACTCTCTAAAACAGCACGTAGACGCGGCTCAGAAGGGAAATCGGTCTGTAGTTCTTCAAGAGAGCGTTGTCGCCTTTCTTGAAGAACCACCACACTTCTGCTCCACGCCTCCGGAGTAGTGCCACCATGGAGGACGGAATTAAAGAGCTTCTGAAGGACTTCAAGTACCGGTTTTCCACCCGCTTTCAAAAGCTCCGCTGTAATTCCATCCTCGCCCGGGGACTTGCCGTTTTTATGCATGGGTTTAGCGTCATTTAAAATGTTTAAAGTGTCTATCTTTGTTTGTTGGTCTGAGGTCAAAATGTCATCATTTTAACAGATTAAAATATGAAAGACTACATAATTTAAAATAAATTTACCCTAAAATATAAACAGAGTCAATGACATAATATTTAAACAATTATAAAAAGTTTCATTATCATATTTTGAAATTTATACGTGGTAGAGCCATGCTGCAGCTATATTAGTAGTATAGTTGTAGCACGAACGGGTCGGCTCGACCGGGGAAGGACCACGCTCTCACAAAATACCAGCGTAAAATAGCAGCTTAACACTGCTGTGTTTCGTATGGTGAGTATAGAGAACCGGAGACCCTTTTTACTGGAAAAAGAGGCATTCCATCTTAGTCCTCACGGGTGACAACGCATCTGCATTTTGATTCGCAAACGAGGATAGATGGTAGATGTCTATGGGCCACAGCAACCACTTACCATCAGGTGGACTGTGTGCTCGTTTGTCACCCTATCTTATAAAAAAAGGATCAGTTTTGGCACTGATCACACAGAGAGATATATTTACCCGAACACTACACATTGAATAAAACTATTTTACGGATTTTGTCGCGTTTAAATTTAACTTATTTTAAACGTTGAGAATGAAAAAATAAGTAAAATTGAACGCAATAAAATCCGAAGAAAAATATATTGCTTTATTCAATTGGTTCCAACGTCTTAAAATCGGTTTCTGACACCAAGCATAGGTGCATCTACCATGGGCGTAGCTGGGAAAAGGGGCACAGCCTTATAAATTTGGTGTCATTTTTTATAGTATTAACAAAAATAAAACAAATTTACAAGGCTATGCCCCCCGTAGGTTTTATAATCTACCTTACTAAAAAGAAAACTGACATTTTAATCATTTGTATAGTATATTTATTTTCTCAATAAGTGTATGATAAGGTCTTGAATATAAATCACAAATGATACTTAGGGGCCATTCATTAATTACGTAAGGGGCCGGGGGGGGGGGGGGTCAAAAAATCTCTACATGTACTTATCTGGGGGTAAAACCCATTCTTACGTAATATTTTGTAAGTCGAAATTTAATAAGTAATGTTACAGCCATGTAGTATGGACTGCAATTGAATATTTTTATTTTTAGTGTAGTAAGTGTAGCCTGTCCTTATATCATGTGTTTATGTTGCAAGTTGCTTAGACTTTGGTATAGAAATTAATATGGTGAAATACAAATGTAAATAATATCATTAATATATTGATTTATTTTATTTATTTAACAGTTTACGTACACACATATCTACTTCAATAAGAAAATGTTATTTTGATGCGAATGTTAATAAATTGTTTTTTTTTTAATATAGACTATACATATATCTGGTAATCTAGATCATCTAGAAGTTTATAAACTGCCTATTTGGTGCATATTGCGCGTTTACATCCGGATGGTAACAGTGGTAGAGCCAGGCGGCAGCTTTTGCTGTCGCACGGATGGGCCGGCTCGAACCGGGGTGGTACCATGACCTCACAGAATACCAGCGTGAAGTAGAGGTTTACCTCTGCGTTTCGCTTGGTGAGTGCAGGTGGCCGGAGGCCCTTTTTACTGGAAATGAGGCATTCCATCCTAGTCCTCACGGGTGAAAACGCATCTGCATTTTGACTTGTAATAGAGGATAGATGTAGATGTCTATGGGTCGCAGCAACCACTTACCATCAGGTGGACTGTGTGCTCGTTTTTCACCCTTATCCTATAAAAAAAAATGTAAACGCAACTGCTTATGAGGGCCTAGTTTAGAATCCCGGGTCGGGCCAAAAAAAAACAAGTTATTGAGTTCTTTCCGTCAAAAATATCTCAATATCTGCCGGGAGTTACGAAGTTGGTGGTGTATCACCCCGTGCCTAGGAAAGCACGTAAAGCCGTTGAGCCGGTCCTGCCCTTGAACTCTCTCCAGTCGTGTCAGTTTACCGTCCCATCGGACTATGAAAGTGAAGGAATAAAGAGTACATACAGATGTAACAAGCAAAGGCTTGCACATATAATTGGGCACTATAATCCTGTCCCGCGCAGATTACTAGCCTCCGTTGAGGCTGGCCATGGCCACCGTGATCAAAATTCGGTCTGGAGGACATTATTATTATTACTTTATAAATGTATTCATCTGCCGCTACTAATCACAAAGTCTATTCCAAGTAAGATGATCAGATCAATAAAAATAGCGTAATTTTGATTAGGATATAAAAATTTGTCATTAAACAAACATACAAAGAATTAGTTTTTTGTATCTTTGTTTTCACTATATAAGAGAAGAGAAGGAGGCCTGCGAAAATACAAAAGTTCCTGGATGAATTTGTTAGGGATGATATGCATAAGAAAGGAGTGAGTGAAGAGAAGATGGCTAATGGAAAAGAATGGAACAAGAAGACATGTTATGCCGACCCCAAATAACTTCGGATAAGGACAGGAAGAAAAAGACAATGATATATTTTCTTCATTGAAAAAATCAGTTTAGCTTAAAACACTATTGAAATAAACACATAATTTGTCATAATTACTCAATCATATTTATTTTAGAACTGTATTGTGGTAGTGCTCAAGTAATTAATTGAGTTGAATTATATGTGTTGCCCATTCAATAAAACAATAAGACGATGTAGTAGTGTAAGACGAGGTATGGTACTTTACGGTATAAAATGGACCAAGAAAATTATATCTAACTGACACACTATTATATTTTTTTTTGCGTATGTGTTATCATGCAGCTATTCACAAGTCCACTGTTGAACATAGGCCACCCCCCAAGGAATGCCACAACGCATGAGCCACCTGCATCCATTGCGGATGGTTACATCCTAGTTACTCTGGTTCTACTGCGGATATCCTGATTTCTAAGCTTACATGCAAAGAAACCCTGAGCATAGCCCTCTCCATAGCTTGCTGAGCGATCTTGAGCTTCTTCATACGGCAAGCAGTGAAGGATAACGTCTCAGATCAATAAGTCATCACTGGCAACACGCACTGGTTGTAGAGTCTCGTCTTCAAGTTTTGAGGTATGCCTGACGAGAAAATTTGTCGTAATTTCCCGAACGCTGCCTAGCCGAGTTCCATCTGTTGATTGACCTCACGGTCGAAGTTGTATAATGCGTGTATTTTGGCATCATGCAAACGTATCGCTCACACTGGCCAGAGTGTATATATTTTCAGATTCTGTATGGGTAACTTTGTGTTTGCAGTGCATGTAGTCAGTTTTTGACTACATAATCTTTGCGCATACCATATGTTCCTTTTATATATTATATTGCATGTAATAATTTATTACAATTGGATTTTTTTTATAGGATAGGGTGAGCACACAGTCCACCTGATGGTAAGTGGTTGCTGCAAGCCATAGACATCCACATCTATAGGAAGATATCCATTATAGGAAGGACTTGTTTTAAACTGGCTGGCACATTGACCATCACAGTACCACACGTGGTTTATATGTGGTAGAGCCACGCTGCTGTTATATTGTGGTTGTAGCACGAATGAGTCTGCTCGACCGGGGTAGGACCACGCTCTCACAGAATACCATCGTAAGTCAGCAACTTAATGTTGCTGTGTATCATATGGTGATTGTAGTGTAATGTGTCTGGAAAGAACCACCAAGAAACCCAGCGGGACTTTGTTTTTAAATAACAGCTTACAATCATGTATGTTATACAATTAACAACACAACATTTATAACCTAAATTGTAGAGTCCCTCAGAGAAAAATTTAAAGAAATAAACATATTAACATTGGCATTGCAATATATTTATGAAAATGTAATGTATGTACATAAAAACAAAAATCGCATGAATAAGAATAAGGATGTTCATACCTTAAACACTAGGAACAAACATAAGCTTGTAATGCCAGTTACTAGACTCCACAGAATTAATAATTCATTTATGGAGCAATGTATACATTTTTACAACAAAATCCCAGAACATGTTCAAAGTTTGTCCATAAACAAGTTTAAAAGTTTTATTAAAGAAAAACTGTACAAAAAGGGTTATTGTAATATCAAGAAATACATGAATATGAAAATAACTCCTGGGAATAAGGTGATCGCCACCATGCTGGTTCTATGAAAATTCATTTAAAATTGTATAAACAAAATTATTGTTAAGTGAAATTATGTAATAAAAAAGAAAGCCCCGCTGGGTTTCTTGCTGGTTCTTTCCAGGACAGAGGTATTTTCCGAACCAGTGGTAAATAAAAAAATGACTTTCAATAAGTATTACGTAATAATCAATATTGAATACAAATCATTCTATTCTATTCTATTCTAACAAATTAGAAATAGCTTGGTAGCGATCACCTCATTTCCAGGGGTTATTATCATCCATAAATTCTTTAATATATAATAACCCTTTTTATACAAAGTTGCTATGCTTCATTAAATCGGGAAACATACCAGATTCGATACTAGTATTAAAAATAATAGCTAGATGAGGCACAATTCTATCTATGATAGACACAATAACTTCAACGTAAATCCCCCACTGACCCGCAGTTTTCTTAACACCAATAGTTTTAAAATATTTTATTTACATTTTGTTTAAGTAAGGATTCGGCCACGGCAGGAGAAGAATTCAGTGACTTGGTGGTTAAAATCGGAATATCGGTAAAATATTTCTCAAAAACCATTGCAACGTCCTGATCTGATTCAGTTAATTTGTATAAGAAAAGTATTTACCAAATATTTACGACACTTCATACGTTAAGCTTAGTAAATAAGCATTTTATCTGAATTCTCTACCTAATTCCAATCTATTGACAATAGTCATTGATTTACAGATTTACAAAAACATACTTCAAGCCGCCGAAGAAGATTAGTCAGTTTTTACCATCAGTCAAGTGTAATATTCCTCTGCAAGATTCAGGAGTGTACAAGCTGGATTGCTCATACTGCATAGATTGGAACAAAAATTAATAATTTTTAATCCGAAGGTAGCCGTGGTTAACTATGACATTGGGACTTCATACACTTCAGTCCCCCCTGTGACCATGGGTGCTGAAAAGTGCCCGAAACGTCGGGAATATAAAATAAGTTAATATATGCGATAAAATCCATAAAATTAGTTTTATTTAAATGTGTAGAGTTCGCGTAAATATAAGAAATCATTACTAATTTAGTTCAGTAGTTATTAGTTTCATAATGAATTATGATATTCGTGAAGGGTAGTATAGCTTAACTTCTATTTAATACCTGCCCATGTGCAAAATATATGTAATACAGTGGTAAAGTAAAGAAATACTTACAATATACTATCTGTTGAATAAAAAAAAATTCTTTGCTTAGATATGGAATTATGGAAACTAGCCCAGCTCAATTCATCAAACCATCAAGGGGCAGTGTATTAGTTTGCAATCAGCTTTTAAGAGTAATTCGTTTTAAAAAGAAAGATAATAAAATGAATGGTGTGAAAACATTTTTAATAAAAAATAACAAAATCCTGTATTGTCCCTTAATAATTGATATAGTATTACATTGTTTTTAAATTATCAAATAAACTGTAGAACTTGTTATCGCTTATAAATGTGCCATTCTTTATTTATTTTACTACGCTTTTTGCTCTGGAGTATATACATTTGTGTGGTTATACTTCATTGCCATTTTTTAAAAGAGATATATCTTATCAGCTTAATTTTTCAATAAAAATATGAATATAAATTAAGACTTACGCTGTCTAAATAAGCTTTATAACTTTCTTCGTCGAGGATATTCTGATCTTCTCTTTTAACAAAATCCATGTTAAGGTCTTTTATAGTAAATTAAACTCAAAATCGTAATAAATCTGAATCCGTTGAAGAATTATCAGCTCCTAACCTCACTGCAATATTTACAACGTAAACTAACACAAGTAGCACTAAAAATGTAGGGGAAAAAAACTAAAGCTAGACTAGTAACTCTAAAATTACATGATTCACAACCAAAAGGTCAAGTTTAATCATAAAATTAATAAAACAAAAAGAACATTTTTTTTTGTTCGCTTGACGTTAGGTTTGCAATGGAAAGGAAGCTGTTTTCATAGACAAAGTAGAGAAACCGTCAACGAACATCTGTTATAAGTGTTACCAGCTAAGCTCCAGGGTGGCCCGCGAAATTCAAATTTTCTTACGTTTTTTGCAATTTGCAGGTCAGTGTCAGGTTGTATGTTTAACAAAATTTGATTCGCGAGCATAACGAGTATGTATTTACAGAATTATAATCATTTTAATCATCAATACAACCGTCTGTGTTCGTATAATTCCAATGTATAGCTATTTCCATAAAAAGTCATTCCAAAAAACGTAAGAAAATTTGAATTTCGCGGGCCACCCTGGAGCTTTCATCTTAAGGGATGATTTAAGCGTTAGACAAGTGATGCGAAGCATAGATTTAGAATAGATTGACATAGTGAGCAAGGGAGAAGAAAATTCCTTATGGCAAAAATGCAAGATTGATAAGGATACCAAATATCATAACTCTGTAACCTATTTTGATTATATCTAATTAAGTTCAATGCCCAAAAGACACAAGTTGCGCGTTTACCACTAAAAAGAACCCCTTTGTCGTAATTCCTCAATTTCAGGGCACTCCCCTTGTTACCTCAGCCAGTATCGGAATCTTAGGCGTTGACATATCAAATAACGTGCAGTTTCGTGGTCTCTTGGATGGGAAGGCTGAATTGGCCCCTTAAAAGCTTGGCGTGCTCAGTAAAGCGGGACAGTATTTTATGCCGGCACACGGCTTGAAACTTAAAAGGAGCAGGTTCAACCTAACATAGAATACTGTTCTCAACCCTGGGCCAGGGCTTTCTAGTAGCAGCTCCTTCCACTTGACCGCTCCAAGCGCAGAGCGGCTCGAATCGTGGACGACCGACGAAGACGAAAGACGAGGTGAAGAGATGTTGCATCCCTTTGCATTTTCTATCGCATTTACCACAGGGAGTGTTCAGAGGAATTGTTCGGATTAATTCCAGCGACAAAACTTCATCAACGCATTTTACAAATCTACATCACCGGGTAGTTTGGCGGTCCACTACTGTCCGATTTACTAGGAGTTTTCTTCCTCGCACGACTTCTTTATGGAATCGTTTAGCACCGGCTATTTTTCCGTACCGATACGACTTAAGAACGACTTACGATCCTTCAAGAAACGAGCTTACTCCTTTTTAAAAAGCCGGCAACGCGCCTACAATTCCCCTGGTGTTGTATTTGGTAATAGGCGGTGGTCGACACTTGCCATTAGGTAACCCGCATGCTCTTTTGTCCCCCTCTTCTATATAATAGTTATCTGTTATGATAGTCGTTAGTTGAAAATAAAATAAAATAAATAAAATAAAAAAGACAATAAAACGAAATAGACAATTATCTTTAACAATGTTATATTTATGTTCTGGAAGTTGGAGTCATCTTGTGATTTCAATTCGAGCCGTTCGCGGTTAGGGGCCAAAAAGTTAAAAGTAGAAAATTCTTTATACAACCAGGATAGTACATAATTTATTGAACGTCGTTCTAGGAGGCCGAGGGGCCCCTTTAGCTTGGGGGCCCGGGGCACTGCCCCGCCTAGCCCTTGGGTAGCTACGCCACTGGGGACAGAACAAGAATCATCGAAATCGGTTCGCCCGAAAATTGTTATGAGGTAACACACATTAAAAAAAGAACATACAGTCCTTGGCCTAAAAGTCTAGATACCAGGCCATAAACTCCAAAAAAAAGAACATACAGTCCAATTGAGGACTCCCCTATCTCTACGGGACTCCCTCCTTTTTGAAGTTGGTAGTTAACCGCCCAGATGGCGTTGATGTAACGATTGTGATCTAATATTTCACCGCAAGTTTTTATTTTTATTTTTGACTAGCTTCTGCCCGCGACTACGTACGCGGATCCTGTTGCTTATGCCAGCGACAAAGGGGTCGTCAAAATCGAAGATCTGAAACGTCTGATGTTGAATTCTAAGAGCCCGGGGACGGGAAAACAACGTGATTCGCGAGATGATTCGAGACGTTCTAGATCTTTCATTTTTTTATGTCAACAAGAAATGTCCATCAGACTAAACAACTTTTGCTAAGACGTCATTCCTATATATGTTATAGTGTCGCTGGGCTTTGGATGGAGTGTAACTCCTTGTGTGTTATTAAGTTAATATATTGGTAATATTGTTTAGATCACGTTCACATGAGGCTTAAGTACTTATAGAACAAAAATACTTCAGCGCAAAGCTTCCGGGTAAACTATGTTGAAAGTTGACCCGTCCGGCACGTGAACATAAAGATTTCTAGAACTGCTAACCCGGGAAAGAGCGACGTACAACTGACCATGCGAGAAACAACTGACACCGAGATCTACTCCAGCAACACGAAAAGTCTGCCCTTGAGCCTTATTAATTGTCATTACATAACACAATGATACTGGGAATTGCGTTCTTTTAAATTGGAATGGAAAATTATTTGGTATTATGGGAATTCTGGGAATAAAGACGGTTTCTCCTGCACCGCAACCTGTTAAAATTTGAGCCTCGATTATATTTTGTTGCAACTGGGTTACTTTTAGCCGAGTTCCATTGCAAAGCTGTGGTGGTCTTAAATTTCGGAGCAGAATAATCGGAATGCCAATTTTTAAACAAATTTCATGAGAAGGAAGTCCGGGCATATTTAAAGAATTTAAAATTCTATCGGGTAATTAGTGGCTTCTTGTTCATCGACCATTCTACTTATTGAACTATAAACTTTGCTTTCCCCCTGTATATTCGACAGTATTTTGTTATTAATGTCATATGCTTGGATGACCAATGACGCAATGATGCGAGGAGTTAAAATGGATCTTTCGCATAGCCAAAAATTGTCCATATTTAATATAATTGTTACGTCACCGTAAACCGACGATATAAGATGTGGTTGGGATTGCACTATACAACATAACTCAGGCGTCAGAATAAGTTTTCCTTGGTGTAGTTGTGGATAGGTACCTTCCCCAATCTTTAATAATTTATCAGAAAATTGACGATCATCCGGGTTATCTCCAGTTCTCACTCGCATGTTTATAGTCAAATGTACCGATTGTATATTACGCCACAAATAAGAGCTTTTTAGGCAAGCCCTAACCTCATCAGCTCGGGTTCCCCGTGGTATTACCGGTAAGGTTTGTCGGAAATCACCACAAAATAAATCCGTGATACCGCCCATTGGTCGATCATTTTGTCTTATATCCCTTACAGTTCTGTCTACCGCTTCTACTCCTTTTCGGTGGGCCATCGTACATTCATCCCATATGATTAAATTACACTCACGTAATACCTTAGCTTTGTCGCTATTTCTTGAAATACTACAGGTTGGACTTTCTGTGCGATCTAAATCAATTGGTATTTTAAACATAGTGTGAGCAGTTTTACCTCCTGCAATGTTTCAGCTATACCTGATGAAGCCACGGCAAGAACAATTTTACGCTGATTTCGAACATAAGCTAATATTAATTTAGTCAAAAAGGTTTTCCCAGTTCCTCCAGGTGCATCTAAAAACCATATTTTTTCCAAATTATTCTGAACACTCTCGCACATGCGATCATAATCTGAACGTTGCAATCATCATTGCTACACCGTTTTCTAATGTTGCCAGCAGTTCCATTGAGTTGTAACCAATCTCTGCAGAATATTCCCTATTGGTACCCTCTCCGACTGAGGTTGGTGTTGGCAAACCATATTCACAGAGTGATTTACCGCCTACTGCTGTTAAGTCTTCCTGAAGAGCTAATAAGCACAGATTTATGGCAAGATCACTGAAATTATTATTAGTTGCGCCTTCATCATTGTGAGATATATTCCGAAGAAAGTCTTCTGCAAATTTTTCTTTATATTTTTCCCATAATTGATTCTGCTAAATCATCATCCCAATGCTGATCATTTTCAAGCAAACGACGCCCTTGGCAAGCTGCATGGTAAGTTGAATAAACAACTCGCACTGTATGTAATAATAATCGCAAATAGAAACACTCAGCGTTGTTAGGATGAACGGTATACACTCTACCAAGAGCATGTTCTTTGAAAATACCTGACTCGCCATCTACAGCCCTGCCACGGCGTCTACGATTAAAGACACCTCGTTGCTTATTGTAGGTATAATACGATGAAACTTCCTCATACAAAAGAGATTTTGCAAAATCATCAGTTTGGCAAAGTCGAAAGAATGCTAGTTTGTCTAGGGTTCTCTAATCGTTCTGTAACATTTTCGGCGTTGAAATATATAAGTTGACCGCCTTCAAGATGAACATCCAAATGAGTCACAGGTGGATATCTTTCGTGAATGTTGAAACTTAAGATACGCCACACAGCTTCTGAAGAGCTGATATATCTGCCTGACTGAAATCTAGTAACTTCATCATGGTCATTTCTCAACGCAAATGTAGCTTGGTCACTGCCCTTGTTAATATACTTACAAATATATTTTATTGACTCTACACTATTACACATTTCAACATTTATGTGAGCTTGAAATGCTCTAAACATTACAAGCGAATACGGAACGACCCACCTATTATCTAAAGTAACCTGTTGTCCAGACACTCGCTTTTCAACAGTAAAACCACCATTGTCTCTTGAACGGCGACGATATAATGGGTATCCATCATGTCCTGTTACAGTTTCATCCACTAATGCTTTTGGATATCTTTTAGTGCAACGACCGTCTTGCATGCAAAGAGCATTCCCGTTAAATGCACCACATGGACCATGTATCATATGAATATTAACAATGTCGTATAACACGGGTTCTGCAATCGGATCTGAAATTTCAGCACTGATTGAACTGTCTACATCATTAGGTCGAACCTTATCTTTTAACTAAAGCAGGATATGTGCGTGAGGTAAGCCGCGTTTTTGCCACTCAACACTATACATATAACACAATATATCCCCAAAAATGTTATCTTTGATTTTAATTTTAAATGAAAAACTCTTGCGATAATATCATGGCGGTCATGCGGTGCTTGACCCTCAATAAGCTCCTGAGTGATTTCATCCCACTTGGGATTGGTAGTTACAGTAATAAATAAGTCGGGACGTTCGTGCATGTAGCGTGGACCACCAGTAAAGGTGTAAAGGGGGTAAAATAACTAAACGGCCCATATTCACTGTATCATTATCTTGCTGCATGGCGTCGCGAAGGTGCACGTATTCTTCAGCGCGCAGCTGCCTTTGATTAGATCGTATATAAACTAATCTTTCGGTTTAAATTTTTGCGTACATGTTAACAATAAACTGATTGAATATGTAAGCCACGAAAACGTTGAAAGTATACAAATCTATTCCGTCTCACTTGCAAGTGGTAACAATAAAATTGAAGGCATGACATCTTTTTATTATAATTAGGTGCGCCTGTACGCGGATCAGTTTGGTATAAAGCGAAATTATAACCATCTTCCCCTCGAGAGTACATCAAAGGATATTGCAAACTGTCGTAAGCCCTGTGGGTTTCGTAAATACGTTGCAAACGATTGTCTCTGGAACGGATAACGATATCACGCCTACCACATTCCTGGTCGACCAATACTACAGCAACTTCATTCGTGGATGGAACGTTATAACGCCCAGGGTGTTCCTGAGTTTCCTATCGGCATTTATAACAAATTTATAATTGTTATCACCATCTTGAGGAAGAGCTTCTAATGCCTATTTAAAACTGCATACATACGAATTAACCTGATGCAACATGTTCTGAAGTTGTAAAATAAGTTCAGTATTTAAATTCGGGAAATATTGATTTCTTATATTCGACTGTTCGTTGTAGTCGGATACAAAATATATTTGAAGAAACTTAGGGTGGTCTACAGGCAAAAGGGATCCTATCAAATGGTAAACTTGACCTTGTATCTTAAAAGTAGGCATGAAAGGACCTTCTGAGATTTGTTGAGCACCAAAGGATGTCATTTGAAATGCACTATTATAAGTGCGAATATTGTCTAATAACTGTTTAGATTGCACATGTTCCCCTAAAAGTAGTGACTTCAAAGGTTCCGGTGGATCTTCGAACGAAGGCAAATTTATTTTACCTCCAGAACAACAGAAACCAGCCGACTCCTTACTCCACTTTGAAGCATTACAAAAAGAACATACTACGTTCATATTGCCTATTACAGAAGATGATCTGTAATCAATTGTGAGGTTATAATCAAACCCCAAAGACATTTAAGTAGTAATAGTAATAGACCGGACATCAGCAGCAAAATTGTCGTCTGTAACTTATGTCCTATAGGATATATCTCTGTTAGTCTTAGTGACATCGTCATAAAGTCAAGACGTATTCTTTTCATATCTTTAAAAAATATTTTTATAGAAAATATGCCCGGTTGTGCATTAAGATATTGTAAGTCACGATATGGAGCAAAAAATGAACGTGATTTTGGTTTTTTATCGTAATTATAACGTATATTTACCGAATAATCTTTAAATTTTATTATTTCTAGTAGATTGTTCTAGAAAATGTATGTTTATTGTACTAAGCGCCCTCTGTTATCCTGTAGCGTCACTATTTATTTAAAGTTAGTGATTGACGACGTTTAGGGGTTGGGGTTATCGATAAAAATAATATACAGGATGCCGATTTAATCATTTACAATATTTAAGGAGGTAAAACAGTCAAAGATACTGTACCCATACCAACAAAAATGAGTAGCATATAGCAACTATGCTAAGTGGCCTACTTTATGTGGAAGGGTGGGAAATTTTTTTTAGCCATGATGATGAGATTTTCTGTGTTGCTTATGTACATGCTGAGGATACTTGCTGTGTTGATGTTTAGCAATACAGCAAGTCTTCTCTTTTACATACCGGGCGTCATTGTCTGGTGGTAGTCAAGGACAAAATCATTATAGATCCTGGCTTACAGTGATTGGAGAGTGCTATAGGCTTGTGACATTAAAAAAAATGTACTGTTAAAGATATTAGATACAAGAAGTTGTAGGTTAAGCCTGAGTTAGGAAATAAGGTAAAATCTTAATATAACAATTTTTATTGATGTGGGTAGTGTCTTTTAAGTAGTGCAGCTGATGAAATTGACAAAATAATATAAAAGGAGAGGAAGACGTCTCCATGCATTCTTGGGCCCAAGTGTTAACAAGATGAAAGTACCATTTGAAAGCGTATATATAAACAATTAATAGCTGAAAAGATTTGTCAATCTAGAAGCTGAGTTATTGTAGAATAAGTAAAATAGAGATTATCTATTACCTACACTGTAGCAGGTGATTTTTCACTGTTATTACATTGTAACAGGTTATTTTTCACTATAATTACTTAAAGATATAAAAGCAGGATCAGTATAAAATAGAGGCATAAAAAGTTAAAGTGATTTTTTTCATGTGATGAAAGTCATGATAAATAGATTTATACAATGAAACAATCATTTTACTCCCTATTATTATATTTTAAAGCATTTCAAGCTTAGTAACTAGGCATGGGTAATATCACTTTTACCCTATATCAAATCGTACCTATGTATTGGATATGAAAATCCGATTTTGTATCTATATATTTCAATATCTATATATTTGTTAATATCTTCGTTCTGAATAGAAGTCTGTACTCACATGGTGATATGCGATTTATGAACGAATTTCTATATATAGATTTATAGATATATTGTATTATTTATGTAATATAAATTTTCTTAAAGTATCTTATAATATAAAAAGTAACATACATATATCATTAGGATTTATCCTGCGAGTGAATTAAATAAAATATTAAATTGAATTGGGTCGTGTTTATGCCATCTAGCGTATATCGCACGTACCACCTTGAGAGTTAATCAATTTTTGTTCGATAAAATCACTTTACGTATAGAATCTAGTAGGTGGCGCTATTACAAAGTATTTTTTACTCCTTCACTCTAAAGAATATATTATTTTAATTTATTACACTTCAATTTAGGCTCTACATGTTTCAAAATAAGGATTGCAACATTTATTTGCTATAAATTTAAACTTTTATATTTTATGCCACACTTGTGGTTATGGTTAGTGGTTTTACCCCTACGCCAAAAGAAATTATCCCTTAGATATCTAGAAAGTGGGTATAATTTTTCAGAATCAGTGAAATAAACTTTCCTTCATAATTTTCTCAGCTTTAATTTACATTCCAAAAATAACATTCTATTAAATACACAAAAAGATCTAAAATAATTTATTTTGAAAACAGTGCAACACAACAAAATAATAATAAAATTATACTACTTAGACTGGATATTGAAAATTATGTATTCTGTAATAGATCGTATAATAATACTAATAAGGATTAATATTAAAAATATTAGGCGTTAGCGTATCACCTTTTTGTTGTAAAGTAGTCGTAATATCTGTTTTAGCTATATATTCTATCGCGCTCAAGGTTTGTTCGGTATCCGAATCAATGTATATACTTAGATATTTTACGATTCGGCGGCTTAGAGTATTCGGCGGTTTCGGTTTTGACTAGATATTAGATATTCTGCGATGACTCATATCAACACGGTATCGTAAAATCGTAATATCTAATACATAGTTAGTTTGTCGTCGGATATATAGATATTGGATATTGTACTGATATATAGATATTGTATCTATATATACGATTTGTATCGCCCACTCCTATTAGTAACCTTCAACAACATTATCGATACTTTGGTATCGAAAGGGTAACATTCCTAAAACGATCTTATATTGTAATCTTTCAAATCTTTGAAGTACACAAGGGGCAGTCAAAGTCAAATGTCACCTTTGTAGAACGCTCCATAGTGTATGGTAATATTTAGAAAGGACACTCAGAACCTAAGAGTATATATATGATAACAACGTTTAGTCAGAACCATAGTTAAGAGTGCTCAGAACAATTATTTTTTAAATGTTATTTATATGAATTATAAAACTAATATTTTATTAGAATTAGTTTCGTTACTAAATTACGCTTCTCTAAATTAACAGAATTTACTTTAAATGACGAGTTTCCGTCGTTACGCGCTACGCGTCGCGTTTACGTCACATACTTTAGTGCTATTTCCTTCGCCGCATGAGTGTAAGAGGCAACTACAAATTTATAAAATATTAAGTGGGTTCAATAGAAATTTTTGTTAGTTTTTATATAAAGGGTAAGTAATTACACTGTCTTTTAAAGTTAATTCCTTATATTTTGCTTCGTAACAATTTTATATACTTTATAAAATTTCCATTTCAAGTACTGTGTCGTTCACGTATCACTATATTTAATAGACAGAATTAACTGAAAATTAAATACAAGGTGTGAATGATCACTATAAATCATGTGTAATTAACACAAATTTTCATATTCCACAAAGTTTTAAAATTACGTTTTATGTTATAATTTCGAAATATAATGAACATTATGGCGAAGTTGTTTTCAACAATAATTAAAAATTTTGTTCAACCAACTTCAATATAAATTATTAAGAATAACAATATTAGACAGACCTTGATCAAATTTATATGGAACAACATGTGAAACACCAACTTTCAAATAAAAAAGAATGATCGAAATCAGTTCACCCAGAAGGAAGTTATGAGGTAACACACATAAAAAAAACATAGAGTCGACTTGAGTACCTCCTCCTGTTTGAAGTCAGTAGAAAAATGGCGTTGGTCAAAGATTTCATAATAAAGTATATACCTATGATTAAATTTTTTTTTGAGGCTCCTACTGAGTATATCAATATAATCTTTGTATATAAAAATTACGTGTCACATTGTTTGTCCGCGACTAACTCCTAAACTACTGAACTGATTTCAATGAAATTTTGCACACTGTGTGCAGTTTGGTCCAACTTGAGAGATATGATAGTTTTTATGACGGTAAGTGACCCTCAATATTTTTTATTAGGAATTTAATAATTTTTATAGGACACAGGGTCATCGGAGAGTGCCGAACAACGTCTGCCTGGCCAGCTAGTAATATTATATATTTCTTTTCTTTATGAAAATTGAGTGTTTCTATATTTTTGTTTCTTTCTTCATAGTATTTATTTGATTTTAACATTTGACGATTCGTTAGAATTGCTTTAGTTGTAGAAGTGACATAATATGTTCTTTTTTTCTTTTCAGTGGAATTGTTTGATTTTGTTATTTATTACTGTTCTAACCATTGAACTTTTTTACGCAACTTTTGTTTAATAAATTGTTTGATGTTTGATGACTTTTTTTACAGTCAAAAATATTGTTTCAAATAATAAAATTAATCCCTCCCTCTCCTTACAGTTTCCTTCCACTGCTGGTCATGGGCCATGGAAATAAAGGGGAGCACAGAATTTTCCTGCCACAAATATCACCCACCTTTGCAACCCTGCCCTAAACATCGCACGGAGTATCCGCATTTCACCGAGATTAAATTTAGAAAAAATGTTCGCCTTTTCCCTCCAACATTTTTTTCTTATCACTATTACCACAAACACCGTTACATCCTAAAAAAAACCCACTGAACATAGGCCTCCACTATATTCCTCATAGAGGGTATACTTGTCATAGTTGCCACGTTCTGTTCCACGGTACACATACCTTGTCACTTTGTAACAAGGTACGTGTACCGTGGAACTTAAGAGTGGATCAGTCGCCTCTTACGACACCCACGGAATGATATGAATATTCATACACCGCCACTACACAGCAATTGATAATTTCTCGAAACATTTCATTTATCGACAAATCGTCTTGCAATTGTCGTTCTCTAGCGCTCACTTGACCTTCATACAAATCATTCGATATTTTAATTGTTAATATTTTTTTAATTTTTGGATAAGAACATAGTAATGACTCTAAGTTATATTTACCATCTTTTAAAAAAATTGTCTTTGGCCTGACCTACTATACTCTTAGGCTTGACCATAGTTCTAAGTATGTCCAAAAAATGTCGAAGCGTCACCTACTGGGTAATAGCTAAAATGTTGTCTTAATAAATGATAGTGTAGTTTTGCTATTTTTAGCTAGAGGGCGTCACACACGGACGAGCTTAAAGTTTTTGTATAGAAATTGCCCCAATGCCCGCTCTATAGTATATATATATTTTAAATCTCTTTGTCAAACCCACTTTTATATTTGTCGGACCACGCCACGAATTTGTAGATTGATCTTCTATGTGTACATCTAAGTCACTAAGACTATGTCGAAATCTGTCTGCAGTAAGACGGGCCTCTCGCTGTTCGTCTGTTTCAAGAGACCGAATATTTTCAATTCTTAATCTTTCATTAGACAAACTTATTAATCGTTCTTTTCTAAAAGAATTGTAATATTCGCGTCCCGACTCTAGTCGTTGTTTATGCTCATGTTCATCTTCAAGGGATCG
Organism: Parnassius glacialis; assembly: GCA_033319125.1. Taxonomy (NCBI): domain Eukaryota; kingdom Metazoa; phylum Arthropoda; class Insecta; order Lepidoptera; family Papilionidae; genus Parnassius; species Parnassius glacialis. Next base: position 2,364,717 of record JAVANC010000002.1, on the reverse strand, counting down.
AATAATATTATGGTGCACCCTATCATTTGTCAAACGGTCTTCATATTGAGTAAAAGTTTCAGATTCTCGAGATAAAATATGACGTTCGCGATCAGCTGTGAGACGTAATTCCCTCTCAGTGTAGGTTTCGGACTCGCGAGATAATGTATGCCATTCGCGGTCAGCTTTGAGACGTAATTCACTCTCACTGTAGGTTTCGGACTCACGGGATAGTACATGCCGTTCGCGATCAGCTGTGAGACGTAATTCCCTCTCAGTGAAGGTTTCAGACTCACGGAATAGTACATGCCGTTCGCGATCAGCTGTGAGACGTAATTCCCTCTCAGTGTAGGTTTCGGACTCACGGGATAGTAAATGCCGTTCGCGATCAGCTGTGAGACGTAATTCCCTCTCAGTGAAGGTTTCGGACTCACGGAATAGTACATGCCGTTCGCGATCAGCTGTGAGACGTAATTCCCTCTCAGTGTAGGTTTCGGACTCGCGAGATAATGTATGCCGTTCGCGGTCAGCTGTGAGACGTAATTCCCTCTCAGTGTAGGTTTGGGACTCACGGGATAGTACATGCCGTTCGCGATCAGCTGTGAGACGTAATTCCCTCTCAGTGAAGGTTTCGGACTCACGGAATAGTACATGCCGTTCGCGATCAGCTGTGAGACGTAATTCCCTCTCAGTGTAGGTTTCGGACTCGCGAGATAATGTATGCCGTTCGCGGTCAGCTGTAAGACGTAATTCCCTCTCAGTGTAGGTTTCGGACTCGCGAGATAATGTATGCCGTTCGGGGTCAGCTGTGAGCCGCGATTCTCGTTGTGAAGCCGTTTCAGCTTCTCGGGATAACACATGTTGTTCTCGGTCAATGGTAAGCCTTAGCTCTCGTTGAGAAGAACTTTGAGACGCCCGTGATGTAGCTCGTCTCGCTCTGTCAGCTGCTAATCGCATCTCTCTTTCTGGAGAGCTTTCATTGGCTCGAGAAGTTGAGGCACTAACTCTCATAGAATTTAACCGATGTGCTCTTTCCTCTGCCGATTCTTGAGAACGCACATTTCTCATTCTCTTAGCTTCTCTCGGATTTCGAGATAAAGATAATCGTCTTTTAGGTAGCATTGTGTATTTTATTTTTAATCGACGGCATTCAGTTACCTAACAAAATAATATACGTTAGAGGTCCTAACTATAGCTACCATACACTTAAAAAAATCTAAATGCCTACTTAAATAATAAAACGGATCCTAAATAAATCCTTAAATCCAAAATTAAATTCTTAAAAATATATAAGTAGGTACCTAAACTACGTCTAATAGAATGAAATAACCTATTTGATACCTAGGTACCTATTTAAAACTACAGCTAAATAAAAAAAAAGTTTAATTTATAATTAAGCTAATACTAAGAAATATTTAAACACTACTAAAATAACTAATACCTATTATAAAATAACAACCAAAGAAATCTAAAAATAAATTATTAAACGTAAGAGTAGACTAAAAGTTGCGCTGATAAGTACGGTTTGTTAAAATCAATTATTGTCTGTCAATAAGGTCTAACACTCTGAACGTCTATTCGCATCAACAGCCAAATATTGTATGAAGGTCGCACTTTTTTTTGCACCCAGTAGCAATTGGAAAGGGCTACCCCGATTATGCAGGGAGGCGGTAAATGCTTTATGCATACCACGACAGCCGGTCTGTCGTGGTTATGTGGGATTCACTGTATCTTACCTAAAGTGGAGCCTAGGTGCTACCCACTAAAAACCGCCTGTGGGGCTGACGACTGGCCGATTAAGCCGCTTCGTCGGATCTGAAGCGACCCTCTTTTGGGAGAAGAGAGCGCAGGCGGCTACAAAGAGCCGCTGAGGAAAAGCCTACTTAGGCAAATTTAAGAAGAATCGGCCTGAGGCGCCAGGAGGCAGTTCAGGTCGGTTGAAATTTTATTTGGCGGGTCCGAGAGAGAGTTTCTCGGCCTGCGGACTCAATAGCGAGAGGGGGGTGGGGCTGCATAAGTAGCTGCCTCACGAATAAGATAATTGGAGTGCGACTCTGAGGCTTTGAAAAAGTTCTCAGAGAGTTTTTTAAGAAATTGTTGAATTGTAGGGAGCTCTAGGTCCCGATGAAGGTCGGCATTACGGACGTAGCAAGGTGCGTTCGCAGCTATAAGACAGAAAAGGTTTTGAACTATTTGGAGTTCATTAATAATTTTAGGGTCAGCGTGGGCAAAAATGCGGCCCGCGTAGGACATGACTGGCCGTATACAGACCTTATAAAGGGTACACTTGTTTCTGAGGGACATTTTACTGTGTCGGCCCAACATACTGTTGAGCCTGCTCAGGTAAAAACGTACGTGACGGCTTACTTTTTTGACGTGGGGCCTGAAAGTGAGCCTTGTGTCTAGGGTGACACCTAAATATTTGGCAGACGTATGCCAGGGGACAGGGGTCCCTAGCATACGTATTGGTGGAGTGTTTTTGAGACGGCGGCGTTTATAATCGAAATGAACGACGGAGCTCTTCTCCAGGTTCAGATCGATGCGCCATTTTTTGAACCAAGCTCCTAGGTAATCAAATGACTTTTGGACCTTGTTCCGTATGAAAGGTAGCGAGATACCTTTACAGTAGAGAGCAGTGTCTTATGCGAAGAGGGAGAGCTGAACACCTTTCGACGGGATGGGAATGTCGTTGGTGAACAGGATGTACAGCAGAGGAACAAGTACTGAGCCTGAGTGAGAGGGACACCAGCTTTGATGGGGCGCTGTGAAGATGATAAGATGTGAAGAAGAGAGCGTGCCTTCGTGTCTAAAACGAAAGGTACGATGCTTTAGATAAGAGGCCACGAGACATACTAGATGATCGGGGAGACCTATTTTGTATAGTTTGTAGATAAGGCCTGTATGCCAGACTCTATCAAAGGCTTTAGCTATGTCGAAAAAGACCGCGATGGTCTTATGACGACGAGGATAAAAACCGCTGAGGATATATTCCACAATACGGTGAACTTGTTGGGGACAGGAGTGTTTCGCTCGGAAACCGAATTGATGGGGAATGATAAGAGGGTCACCGTCTCTGGGAAACAGATGGCGCCTCATGCGAGTTTGGATGACTCTTTAGAAGAGCTTGCCCATGACCTTGAGGAGGCTAATGGGGCGATGACTGGAGGGGAGGTTGAAAGGCTTGCCTGGCTTGGGAATACCAATCACAGTTGCCTCTTTCCACGTAGTGGGAAAGTAACTAAGGTTGAAGCAGGCGTTGAAGATAATAGATAAAGGGGTTAACACCTGCTCAGGAAAGTGTTTTAGGGCTTGGTTAGAGATGCCATCCGCGCCCGGAGAATTTTTGGGCTTAAGTCCTTTGATGAGGGATGAAATCTCATCATTGGACACAGAGATAGGTTCGGAGGCTGTAGGGAGTGAGTTCCGACGGCGGACCTCATCCTCCACTGTCTGGACGTGTGTGGGGTCGACGGGTTGAGAGCTAGGAGAGTATTGTGCGGCAATGCTGTCTGCAAAGCACTCAGCCTTTTCCTCGTCCTCGAAGGCAACCGTACCGTCGGGTCGGGAGAGAGGGGGAGTGTGGGTGATAGCGTCTATGCGGAGGGCTCTAGCCATCTGATATAGTACGCTGTATGAGATGGAGAGATATTCTCCATGAGTTTACTCTTTTCAAGGTCTCGAAATTCAGAGAGACGGAAACGGAGTTCTCGTTGAAGACGATTGGCCGTGCGCCTATATTCGGGGGTGGGATATTTTACTGCTCTCCGGAAAGCAGCTTTCTTGGCTTTTAACAGGTTGCTAATATGTAGGGGAAGCCCACTATTGTTAGCAACCGGGACAACCCTATCGTTCCCTTAAGGGAGGATTTAATAAGGGTGGAGAGTGAATCGACCGCGGTGTCAATTTTTTGGGACTGTCTAAGTCCGACGATAGGGAGATGGTAGAGTCCTGCGAGTCCATAGCTTTAGCTAGAGACTTCTTGAATCCCTTCCAATTAGTGAAGGTTTTCGTGTGTGTTGGGGGAGGTGGCTAATGGCCAAGAATGAGGGAGACCGGTCGGTGATCGGATCCTAGATCGTCTAGTGTCTCGATTGTCCTGAGGTTGAGAGAAGCTCCTTTGAGTAACGCAAAATCTAGTACATCGGGGGCGTGGTGGGTGTTATCGGGAAAGTGAGTAACACCGAGGGGACTGTGGACGGTAAGATCAAGAGACTGCGTGATATCGAGCAGTATCTTGCCACTAAGGGAGGTAGTACGGCATGTCCATTCAGTGTACTTGGAGTTAAAATCTCCAAGCATAATGACTGAATTGCCTAAAGATAAAATAGCCTCAAAATCTTTTTTGAGGGGATGGGTTCCTGAAGGGATGTAACAGGAGGCTATGAGGATGGACTGATGGTCAGTCATAGCTAGCCTGCATACCGTGGCTTCCATGTTGGTAAGCTGCGGAGTAGAAATGGACGAGTAGTGAAGTGTCTTCTTGTAATAAATGGCCGTACCGCCGCCTCGGCGGTCGGGTCTGTCATTACGAAGAAGAGAAAAGTTTTTAATGGAAAGGCCTTTAGTGTCCTTAGTTTTGAGATTAGTTTCCTGTAGGAGGAGGAAATCGGCTTCACGATTTCGAAGAAAGAGTTTAAGCTCTGGGAGGTTATTTCGCAAGCCGCGAATATTAAAGGATACAAGCGATAAACCCTTAGGTTTGATACGACCGTGAGACTTTGGTAGAGCAGACTGCTCTGTTATTGTTCAGTTAAGTTAATTAAGTTAACTTAACTTACAATGAGCTCAAAAGATTGTTATGCTCTACAAGAGCGAGGAGACGGTCCTGAGGGAACCTCGCAGCGCGCAATTTGCGTGCTATGATCGCGATCTCCCCGATGTCGATGTTCCTTATAGCGGCGTAAACCGTGTTAAGGTTATCGACTATCGAGGGCTGAGATTGTTGGGGGCGGAGGTTGTCCATGGTGGGTCGGCCTTTTTGGGGCCCCAGGGAAAGACTGGAGGCTGCGTAGGCTGAGAGAAGCCCGGAGGGGGCCGAAGAGGTCTCCTAGGGGGCCTAGGGCGACCCTGAGAGGGTCGAGAAGTGCCCTGAAGGGACTGAGAGAAGCCCTGGAGGGGCTGAGAAAGGCCCTGACGGGGCATTCTAGGATAGAGAGCCGGGAATGATCGGTCATTGACCGGCGGTGGAGCTTGCCTGGGGCGAGGATGAGGTGCGCAAGGGCAGCCTCTGTAATTTGCCGGGTGGCCTGTTTGTTTACACAGGACGCACGCGGGTGGGTATTCGGCGTCTTTGGGCCGAGGACACTCTTTAGTGTTGTGGGGTTCAAGGCACTTAACGCACCTGGGTGGGGCGGAGCAGTTGGCCGCCGCATGACCATATAGCTGGCACCGGTGGCACTGCGCTGGGAACCCGCGCCTACGTGGGGGCTCAACCCTCACTCTCGACAGGTCACACACTATGCGTACTTGCCGGAAGATGGCTTTTGCCTCCAGCACGTTGGATAGGATGTCGAGGGCAAGCGAGAACCTCTGGCCCGTTCTGCTGTGCATTTTGTGCACGGCTTCTACGGGGAATCCTTGGGACTTAAGGTCCTCGAGGATTTTCTCGTTGGAGAATTCGAAGGGGACGCCGCGAATGACGGCCCTGACTTTACGCTCTTCCGGAGGAGCGTATGTATGGTAAGATACACGTTCGGCTGAGAATAGCCTGGTGAGAGGACGGAAGTCATCGAGAGAGTTGGGGATGATTTTAATAGTCTCCCCGAGGTTGATGGCATGGTCATATTTGATGCCTGCGTCGTAGCAGGTTTTATTTTATTTATTTATTTACTAACTCACAATTGTTATTACAGGCGTGGAGCCTAATGCAACAATGTTTTAGACAGTTTGGTGAATCTTGTCTTGTCTCTTAGGAAGACAGGGGGCGGGACTTGCTTCTTGGCAAGGACTGGAGCACAGCGAGAGGCTGGCTTGGTCGGAGCGGGGATGTCTAGTGACATAAGTGGGGCCGAGGCAGCGGCGGGGGCTGCGGGTGCAGAGGCGGCAGCGGGAGCTGCGGAGGTTGAAGGAGCGGCAGAGGCCGCTGAGACAGGGAGGGTGCGGTTTTTTGCGGCGCGTTTACCGCTGCTCTTGGAGTTCACCGTGGTGAACGAAGAATCCCCGGTTCCGTCGGATTCACAGGACTCCGATGAACCGGTGCCAGAATTGGTGGCGGGCCTCTTCCGGAAGGTCGACGCAGAGAACTCGGACTCGGAGCATGCGTACTCCATCTCTAAGGGGGCAAAAGAGTTCTTAGTCTCTAGGTATGCCGCGATTACGGGAGGCGGTTGGGGTGCCTGAGGGGCAAGGGGGACATGGGCGGCGATGGCGGCGAAGGCCGTCTCATCCAGGTTTACAGACCAAGAGTTTGGTTTAGGGCGGCGACGAGGGACTTTATTTGGCTAACTGTGGACATGTTGAGGGGCAGTATTCTACGAAACAGTAACGACGGGACGGGTCCCTGTTCTCAGAAGGCAGACAGACAGACACAAATTTTATTGTTTGTATTTTTGGCATCAGTATCGATCACTAATCACCCCCTGATAGTTATTTTGGAAATATATTTCATGTACAGAATTGACCTCTCTACAAATTTATTATAAGTATAGATAGATAGGTAGAACCCGTAGAGGGAGTATGTACAAGTAGAGTAGTTTATTCTCTCTCTACGTTAGAACCAATAACATTGTTCTAATCGTGCATTGGATCGTGTTTAATACCAACCATCAGATTATTTTTAAAAACAACAGACAACCAACAACAACACCAATAATAAAACGAAATCTGAAATTGAACTGCGACATTACAGGTGACACTTGACAGTTAAGAGAAGTAGTTGAAATGAAAAAGCAAGAAAGAACGGATAAGAAAGAAGAATATCGGATAACTTCCAGGCAAACATTAAAATGTTCTGGAAACTCGTAAGAACAGCCAAGGGATATTCAAATCAGCCTAGAATGAATGATATACGAGACCAGAATGGCTGTATTCTGAATGACGAAGCTTTGAGTTTAAGGAGATGGAAGGAATATTTTGAAAGCGTGTTTATGAGTGATGAGACGTTTGAATTAAATGAAATAGAAATTCCGAAAGAAGAGGATATAGATAGAGACATAAGTATAGAAGAAATAATGAAAGCAATGAAAAGTATGAAAGCAGGTAAGGCAGCCGGATATGATAGAGTATCTCGGATAAACTTTCCAATATGGACCATCGATTTAAATGCCTTAGAGTATTAAACTAACAGGAGGCGACATTGAAGAGCGTTCCCCGCTGTCAAAAGTACGAGAGCGCGGATCATTCCCGTTATATAAAACTAGTTGCACCGCGTACGGCGTCAGTTACCAAGTAGTCGTCTTGCTACATATATATTTATCTATGGTAGTCGTAAGCGTGAATTGACCTCCAGACAAAAGCCGAGTTGCAGTGTGTTTTCTTGTAAAAAAAGATCACAGACCTCAAATTTACAAAAAGACGGCGTTACCTTTCATCTTTAAGTATTTATTTTGATTTCAATAATTAGTATAAGCATTAAATCACGAAAATTCTGATTAATATAGCTGAGCAGGTAGTGTTGCCAACTTAAAGTATTAATACTATAGTAAGGACTTTTACACTACTAGGACATAATTAAATTTTGCTTAATTGTAGACAAATGTCGTTTCTCTTTGTTCTAATTACACAAGACAAAATCGTGTTATTGAATAGTCTTAAATTCATCAATATTATTGTGATCTATTTGCAAAACTATATTATTTCAAACAACATTAATAATCTTTAATTGTTTTTAACGAAATGAAAACATCAATTTAAATTGTTTTACTGTATACATTATACATTTAAAACATTTTAAATAGATATTTTCATTTCATTATGTTACGTTATGAAACGTATAATAGTGATGTTCACTTTAATCTTTAGTGTCGATGTTTTTATTTGACTATAAGCAATACTTTGATATATAATACCAAGGTGTTATTTAAAATTCTTTTTTGTACAATGTTTAAATAAGATCTTTGGTTTTACAGTTTTCCAAAAGATCCTTACAGGCGCCAAATTTGGATAAAAGGATGTGGTGATCATATAACCTGGGTACCTAAACGAACAAGCACTCTTTGTTCCGAGCATTTTGACTGATCGGTTTTCGTAATCCAATCCAATAATAAAAGGAAACTAAATGAAACTGCTGTACCGACTTTGAAATTATTGGAAGTACGAGTAAGTTTATTATTTTGCTACAGGTTTATTTTACATTATGAAGGATAAAATTCAAAACATGTAACAAATCGAAATGGAAGGTTTAGTGAACGATATTTATTCATTTTAAAATGTTATTTACAAGTTTATTCTCTTAGATGGTGTCAACCAAATTGTTGTTTTCAGATGAGACACGAATTATTAGCGCTTAAATAAATAAATAAGGACAAACAAATAATTTCAGTGTCATATTTATAATCTATTATTATTAAACATATACAGAGTACTACACTTTTGTACTGTAGAACACAAAATATTACCGCTTTTTACGAAGACATTAATTATTTTTTAATCATAAGTAAAATGACGAAAAAAAGTATGTTTGGTTAAGCGTAAACTTCGACCAAGAGAAAGCAAATGTTTAATTTTTTTAATTGCTCCATTCCGTTGCTGCGTAAAGGAAGGACAAAAACAAATAAACAAAAAATCACACTTTCACATTTATAATATTATGGATTGTTAAGAATGATATATAAACTTTTGAAACCGGTTTACAATCGGCTTTTCGAGGGTAAAACTATACACTCCCGCTCTCTTTCTCACTCTAGTAAATAACGTTTCTGAGTGAACAAAAAGGATAGAAGCACAGGAAACTGCGACTCTGTGCTGCCAGATGTAGTTCAACCCTAAGCCTTAAAACGGTTTAACTCTATAGGTTGGGTAAAATCTGTAAAGTTAGACCGTTTAAAACCCCTATACAGATAACCTTTCTGATTATCATGACATTAAAAAATGGTAAAATCATTTCATAGCCTAGGCATATTATATATTTTTAAGAATACAGGAACATTATTTCGATAATGATTACGTTCCACATAACATTGAACTGGCAAACTTGGTGATGGAAAAATATGCAAGCACCAGAATTAGCTGCCTCGCAAAAAAAGAGTGATCCCAGAAAGTGTATTCGTCACATATACCAAACTTATTCACTTTAAAAACCAGTTAAAATATAATATAATACTCTTTTAATTTTGGTAATTTTGTATTATTATATTGTACCTTATGTATTTTTTTAATTTACTTTGAATGTAATATTAATCATTAAACATTTGTTCATTTTTATTTTATTTAATTTGCTAATGTAACTTGCATAAAATTTCATCGACATATCCATATCGACAAGGCCCTCGCACTAGTTGTTTATGGCTTATGCACTGTAACCACAGTATAAATATGAACAATATGGAAACTAAGCCTAGTTGAGGATATAATTACCTACGCTCCATTGAAGCAATAGGGTTGTAACTTTTAATGTTTTGATATTGCTTTTTTTATCAATCAATCGAATTTAAATAACTAGCCTACAATTTAAATAGATAATCTCAGCAAAAAACGATAGTTTAAATACGGAAAACAATTTAATATTAACACACAACAACTTGTAGAACTATAGATCTTTAACTTTGTCACTACGGCGTAACCTTTTGAAAGTTTCGGCGGGAACGCACTGGACGAAAACGTACCTTTATTCTTCACTAGTTGTTCCCTGCGACTTCGCTCGCGTGTTAGGGTTTTTATTTTTTAGCGCGGAACCCTAATTAATTTTCTAAAATAAAAGTAGCCTAAGTTACTCCTTATGACATCAGCTATCTGCCAGTGAAAGTGCCGTCAAAATCGGTCCAGCCGTTTCGGAGATTAGCCGGAACAAACAGACGGACAGACAGACAAAAATTTTAAAAATTGTTATTTAGTTATAAGTACCGTATTTACTTTCATATGCATTTAGTAAAAAGCTGTTATTTTAACATTACAAACAGACACTTCAATTTTATTTATTTGTATAGATTGTTACAAATAATTTACAGAAAAATATTTTCGTCTGCTACGACAAGTTCGGAATTCTTTATTATTAAATTTAACTGTGTAAAAAATATCATTCTAATGAACATGATTTTTTTTAATACACTGTTGGGAAACAAGGACAGGGTACTATGAAACCGATTTTGTTTATTTTTTTGTAAATTAGATCAGCTACTTTGCAGTTTATGTGTTCTTTTTTAAAGCAACAACGAAAAATCGGTTTCAACACCCTCAAAAACCATGAAAATGACACCCATGACGAAAAAATTAAGACCTGTTGCAGCCGTCATCTTGGATTTACATTTCAACAGCACTATCGGCTTCAACATAATCAAAAACTATGAAAATGACACCCATGACGAAAAACTTGATACCTATTGCAGTCGCCATCTTGGATTTACATTTCAACAGCACTATCGGCTTCAACATACTCAAAAACTATGAAAATGACACCCATGACCAAAAAATTGATACCTATTGCAGCCGCCATCTTGGATTTACATTTCAACAGCACTATCGGCTTCAACATACTCTAAAACTATGAAAATGACACCCATGACCAAAAATTGATACCTATTGGAGTCGCCATCTTGGATTTACATTTCAATAGCACTATCGGCTTCAACATACTCAAAAACTATGAAAATGACACCCATGACGAAAAAATTGATACCTATTGCAGCCGCCATCTAGGATTTACATTTCAACAGCACTATCGGCTTCAACATACTCAAAAACTATGAAAATGACACCCATGACGAAAAAATTGATACCTATTGCAGCCGCCATCTTGGATTTATATTTCGACAGCACTATCGGCTTCAACACCCTCGAAAACCATGAAAATGACACCCATGTTTTTTATTAGTGATCGATGCACCGCATGACGAAAAAATTGATACCTATTGCAGCCGCCATCATGGATTTACATTTTAACAGCACTATCGGCTTCAACATACTCAAAAACTATGAAAATGACACCCATGTCGAAAAAATTGATACCTATTGCAGCCGCCATCTTGGATTTATATTTCGACAGCACTATCGGCTTCAACACCCTCGAAAACCATGAAAATGACACCCATGTTTTTTATTAGTGATCGATGCACCCCATGACGAAAAAATTGATACCTATTGCAGCCGCCATCATGGATTTACATTTCAACAGCACTATCGGCTTCAACATACTCAAAAACTATGAAAATGGCACCCATGACGAAAAAAATGATACCTATTGCAGCCGCCATCTTGGATTTACTTTTTGTTACCACTATTGCACTATCAGCTTTTTAATAGCCTCAAAACCGCCGCATTCTGGATGTACAAATAAGTTCACGAATTCATTATGATCAATCACACGGACTTATAAATTCGATAACGATTATAACAATGACAATAAAAATCATTCTTACCTTTCAAAATCAGCAAGAAGCTTAAAATAAGATAGCTCCGGTTTTGATGAAGCCGAGTTCAAACAGCCGTATACTACGCAATACGTTCGTGGCATTTTTAAAGTCTTGAGGCGACACTCGCTACTGAGAACACCGCGACGAACGCTTAGAACTTAGAAGTCTCGTCGTTGCGCATGTTTGTGTGAGTGTGCCGTTTCGAGCGTTTGTTCGAAGTTTCCATACTGTTTCTACTATATATTTACTGTGCTGTAACGATGAGACATTTATAAGAGATTTTCAAGGTTGTGTGCGTTTTGCTTAATCGTGTGCTCATATTATGCTGTGTGCGTGCGTAACGACGTGGCCCAATGTTTACGATTTGCTTAGTGTGCGTTACCTCGCCTCCCGCTAGAAGTGACAGACTTTTTTGTTCGGAACTTTATGCGCATGGCGTCTCCTGTTAGTTGAATACTCTAAGTTAAATGCCCATATTTATATATATATATATATATATATATATATATATATATATATATATATATATATATATATATATATATATATATATATATATATATATATTATATATTTGGATTTATATTTCCATTATAAATGCAAACATGAAAAAATATCGAAATTTATAAATCGATTTTTTTGTGAATCGATACATCTAAAGCTTACGATTGGAATCGATTTATAAAATCGATCTTTTTCGGAAAGAATCAATATCCCTACTGACGATTACAATGACAATACAAAATAGCGTCAGTTTTACCGTAGGAATTGACATTAATTTATAAAAATAATTGATTTTCAATAACTATTTTCTCAAAAAGTACGCGTTTCCGCATATTGAAACTTTGCAAAACGCTTTCTTTTAGTGAGTACTATCTACAAAAAATATGGGCATTTAAATCGATGGTCCATAATGGAAATTTTAACCAGTATCTCTCGAAATGCTGAGGGCTGGTGAAAGAGTGGAGGCAGACCTGTTGTGCACCTTGTTTGATATATGTTGGGAACTTAAGCGGGTACCGGGAGATTGGTGCAAAGCCGTAATAGTTGGGACTATTACGGCTTTGCACCAATCTCCCGGTTCACCGTGGTGAACGAAGAATCCCCGGTTCCGTCGGATTCACAGGACTCCGATGAACCGGTGCCAGAATTGGTGGCGGGCCTCTTCCGGGAGGTCGACGCAGAGGACTCGGACTCGGAGCATGCGTACTCCATCTCTAAGGGGGCAAAAGAGTTCTTAGTCTCTAGGTATGCCGCGATTACGGGAGGCGGTTGGGGTGCCTGAGGGGCAAGGGGGACATGGGCGGCGATGGCGGCGAAGGCCGTCTCATCCAGGTTTACAGACCAAGAGTTTGGTTTAGGGCGGCGACGAGGGACTTTATTTGGCTAACTGTGGACATGTTGGGGGGCAGTATTCTACGAAACAGTAACGACGGGACGGGTCTATAGATATCTATAGAACGACGAGTGAACGCAGGAAATAGAGTGAATGGGCCTATACACCCTATTGTGAGAAGTCAGAATGTGTCCAAAAAGGCACGTATGGCAATTCACAATGCTGTGTTAGTCCCTACTTTAATGTATGGTAGTGAAAGTTGGGTGTGGCAGAAGAAGCACGAGAGTAGAATAAATGCTGTAGAAATGCGATCATTAAGGAGTATGTTAGGGATGAATCTGAATGACAGAGTGAGAAATAGTGTGATAAGAGAAGAGTGTGACTTGCAAGATGATGTTGTGAGCAGGATTAAGAAGGGAGTGCTTCGGTGGTTTGGGAATGTAGAAAGAATAAATGAGGAAAGAGTGAAAAAGCAAATTTATGTTGCAGAAGTGAACGGCAGAGTCGGGAAGGAACGCCCTAGGCGAAAGTTTATCGACCAAATTGGCGATATATTGAAAATGGGCCAAATCAAGAGTACCTTTAACCGACGAGCGTGTATGCGTAGATATATGGATGTGGAGGAAGGGAGAGAGGTGTGTCAGGATCGTGCCAAATGGAAGTCCATAGTCTCTGCTTACCTCTCTGGGTGACAGGCGTGAGTGTTTATGTATGTACTTGACAGTTAAACTTGATACACCATAATGATATATCTTTAGGTTATCGATGCGTTCAATCTGAATTATTAAACATTTTAAATATTTTAGAGGGGTGCAAGATTTATTGTGCCACCAACTTATCTGTTCAGTTGACAGCGTCGCTAGTGGAGTGCTTACTATTGCCATTTAAGAAATTCACCGAGGAAATAGGTAACTATATATTCATTACACATAATATAAAATAAAACAAATTTCGTGTTAATATATTAAAATTAGTGAGAATTAGTGTTATTATATATATTATTTATAGTTTATAAAAATAATTGTGGATGATCTCTGAGTTCAAGCGGCCAAATTCCAGGAATTGCTGTTTTGAAAAAATGTACCCGCGTTAGCTACTGGTTCCAATAATTCATCTTCTAAGTCACTGGAATCACTTTCACTATCGCTCTGAAACTCTATAATAAAGGGTTTATTAAATTACGCGTCTTTTAGTCTGTATTTATTTTCAATTTCTTTTACATGATTACAAATGTTTTTCCACTGCACCAGTGTAATTTTATGGAATGAATCTTCAATTAATTGGGGCATTAGAACATTAGCAACACAAATTACAAAGCTAGATACTTTAGATGAATTGCAGTAAATTGAGATATTTTTTTTACTACGTTTCAAATGTTCATTATTTGGTGATTTTAATTTTCCATATCTGGCAATACTAACCTGTCACGGCAGCAACGCGTTCATACAGCATTTCAAATGGTATACTTGGGACTTGTACACGTTTCTCTTTTTTTATCGCGCATCACTTTTAAGACCTTTAGGCATTTTATTTACACTTTTTAAAAACACTCACCTGATAGCTCAGAATAAATAATAACTGACAGCGAAATGTCATTTACAAAATGGTGGATTTAGTTCTAATTTTGTCCACCTGAACAGATAAGTTGGTGGCACTATAGTTGATTATGGAGTGTAGAGTAGAAGGAGAACCATCTTATAAGGTGCGAAAGTTGAAAAAGTGTCCCACTATATACTGAAAATAGAGGTTCCAAAACCTACCACAATAGCGCTGGCGTCTGAAAAACTACGATATGAACATAGCTGTTGTAGACGGAGTGAAGTCAGCTGAATTCAAATATTAAAAAAAATTATGACTAAAGTAGTTAGTAAAATGCCAGTATACAAAACCTCAACTATTTACGTAGTACAAAACCAAGCGGATCGGTCGGGCCTTGTTTATTTCTCCATCTTATTCTAATTAATTTTGGCGCTTTTTTTTTTAATTTATCTTATGCTACTCTAGCGCTACCCTTATTGGACGCGTTTTTAGGGACACTTTTCATATATAGAGATGGTCCTTCTTCTACTCTACACTCCATAAGTTGATATTGATTTCGCGGGTTCGTAGTGTTCGCATCGATTATGGGTTTATTGACATCGATGTTTCGATGTTTGACATGTGGCAACATCAATGATATAACATCGATGTTTTCATTTTTGACATCGATGATCATCGACATCCCTAGCACAGATAAAAACATTTTGAGTTTTGACTTTTGACTAATGTTCATTAAACATCGATTTTTGAAGTATTCGATAGTAATCGATAGTTTCTTATAAGACAATCGATATATCAATAGACTATCGATTATTTTTGAGCAGGTATCACAAATAATAATAACAATAAGTAATTATTACACTTTTTTGTTTGCTCGTCTTTGAGGAATACGCAATTTGTCACTGGCTGGTGTAGAACTGTGGACGAAAGTCACAATAGGTTTTGTCTTCATCAACTGATTTCTATTAAAATAATTTTTAAAAGAACTTCTAGATTTTTTTGGTTGCACTTAATTTTGAACTTGATGTTCAAACGATGATCCCTTTTTCGATTCTTACCTATCTATTTTAACGGCATGTTTTCTTTTCAAGCGATCTCTTAGATTGGTCGTATTTCCTAAATGCTTATATTCTTGATTATAAAAGTTACACTTTACAAATGGACTATTATTGTCCACTATCTAGAAATAACTACACATTAATGATTGATTTTTAGGATAAATGTTCGATTCATTATGAAGTCAAATACAAAACAAGTCAGTAAACTATAAAACGCAAGATCAACCACCATTTCTAGCACTCGCACAAATAGTGACTTACGTCAGCGTTACACATATTAATTAGCACACACATTACATTATAATTCACACACAGTTTATTTACAGGGATTTCTCTGGTCTTAGACTAAAGGGAGACATATACTATAGACAAAAATTACGATAAGGATGACAATCGATAGTTTAACCAGACTATCGATAGAATCGATAGTGCAAACACTATCGATTAATCGATAGTTTATCGATGTTTAACTACTTTTGACCAAGTTTTGACCTTCATAACTTCATCTTCATATTAGTTTGTGATTTTGACTTTTAATTTTTGATTGATGTTCGTGTTCAAAAGGTTGACATCTTTAATAAAATTAGTCCGTCCTTCCTTTAGAGTTGAAATTTATAATTCACGGTTATTTTATAAAAGGTAAATATTTAGACTACTTACATTAAAGTTTAGGTATTTCATATTTTAGAGAAATAACATTTTAGTGCCGGTTATGTTACGTCGCAATCAATTGAATAGCATTTTTTTTCTGAAGTTATTTCCATAAATCTGGACTTAGCAGTTAAAGAGACCAGTCTTGAACAATTTCTAAAACAGGTATAGTTTAGACTAGGCCTCTTCTACTTAAAAATTGATTGGATTAATCTCTTTACTTTACCTTCCATCTGATGCATTTATTCTCGGTTGTTGCATTTTTTTTCTTTGACCTTTCTTGCTTGCTAGTTTTGCTACTTGTGCTAGTTTATTTTGAAATTCAAAAGGGTTTGTAATAGCAATTAGAAATAAAAATAGCCTTAATCTTATAAATTTATTTATAATGCTTGAAAAATACTTTTCAAAACAAGTTATAAATAAACATTATTACAATCATAGTCAAAGACTACTTACTATGTATATAATACATATATATATACTTACATGAAAAGTCATGGAGCTGTAGCAGGGTGTTAGTTTTAGGATATAAAATTATTTACAATTTAAATACAAAAGTGCTTTATGCACTACTGAACATTCAAGTCAACATATTCCTTATTATTATTATTATTATTTATAAAGTAAAGCATTTATATTTGTAAATAAATGTATGAATTCATTATTTTCTATTGCAAGTAGTATAAGAAAATACTATTTTAAAATCAGAAATGAAGGAAGAATAAACTGCAAAAATATTTTTCGATCTTATTCATTTGGCCGTCTGAGCGACGCGGCGGCAATAGTATTGTACGTCCTGAGGTTGCTCGTCGCAGTTTTTTTACGGTCTGATCTGACCAGTTCAACTAAAACTGTTACCACGGAGAAAGTTCTTTACCTATGTGAGAATAAAAATCTTCCACAGAAAGCTAATGAAATGCAGAATTTAATTACGTTTTAATAATATTTTATTAAAATAAATAATATATAATACAAAAACTTAATGAGAAACCGACACACAAAGTCAAAGTTTTCGCATGTCGACTTCATTACATATAAAAACATCATTACAGACTGAATTCATAAAACTTGTAGATATATGAAAAGAAAGTATCTTGAGAATTATTTTCATATATAAAACTAGTACAAAAGTATAATAAACACATTATTACTTACATTTTAAATGGAGACTTTACAGTACTACCAGCAAAACTTGACAATGCTTTTTTTTTTTCAATGGTATCTATTACATGGCATAGACTTTTTACTAACCCATAGCTAGTTTTTTAATATAGAGCTGTCTAGTGTAACATTCATGAAGATTATTGTAACTTTCCATAGATAAAAAGTCCTTTAAAATGTTGAAGTCACCGAGGCCACTCTAGTTGCCCTAATGTTCAACTGGAAACAATATTAGGTGACTATGGTCACTCGGATGTTTGAATGGTTATAATAAAAATACAGCTTGTATTTAAAATTCAGTAATCTGCTTAGGGGCCATTCATTAATTACGTAAGGGGCTCGAGGAGGGGGGGGGGGGTTGTTAAAAATCTCTACATGCCCATATCTTGGGGAAGTGGGTTAAAGTCATTCTTATGTCATCATTATCATCATTATCATTACAGCCCTTCACAAGTCCACTGCTGAACATAGGCCTCCCCCAAGGAATGCCACAAAGCACGGTCCTGAGCCACCTGCATCCATCGACTTCCTGCATGTCTTACCAGGTCGTCACTCCATCTTGTGGGGGGACGCCCTACACTTCGCCTACCGGTACGAGGCTGCCACTCGAGAACCTTTCTTCCCCATCGGTTGTCGGTTCTTCGAGCTATATGGCCGGCCCACTGCCACTTCAGCTTACTAATCCGTTGGGCTATGTCGGTTACTCTGGTTCTACTGCGGATATCCTTATTCCTAAGTTTATCACGCAGAGAAACTCCGAGCATAGCCCTCTCCATAGCTCGCTGAGCGACCTTGAGCTTCCTCATACGGCCAGCAGTGAAGGACCACGTCTCAGTTCCGTAAGTCATCACTGGCAACACGCACTGGTTGTACAATTTTGTTTTAAGGTTTTGAGGTATTTCTGATGAGAAGATGTGTCGTAGCTTCCCGAACGCTGCCCAGCCGAGTTGAATCCGTCGGTTGACCTCTCGGTCGAAGTTGGACTTACCTAGTCGGACTATTTGTCCCAGGTAAACATACTCGTCAACAACTTCGAGCTTAGTGCTCCCAACAACTACCGGCATAGGTGTGACATGGACATTAAACATAATCTTTGTTTTGTCCATGTTCATCTTAAGACCTATCCGTTGGGAGACACTATTGAGGTCATTGAGCATAGTGCTTAGCTCCTCCAGCGATTCTGCCATGAGGACTATATCGTCGGCAAATCGAAGGTGAGTGATGTACTCGCCATTGATGTTAATTCCGTATCCTTTCCAGTCCAGAAGCTTGAAAACGTCTTTCAATGCAGCGGTGAAGAGTTTCGGGGATATAACGTCACCCTGTCTTACACCTCTCTGCAATTGGATAGGTTTCGTACTCTGGTTCTGTACTCGGATAGCCATCGTAGCTCTACTGTACAAACACTTCAGCACTTCGATATACCGACAGTCAACTTGGCACCGCTGAAGGGACTGCAGCACCGCCCAAATTTCGACGGAATCAAAGGCTTTCTCATAGTCCACATACGCCAGACATAGTGGCAAATTGTACTCTTCGGACTTCTGTACAATTTGCCGAAGGGTATGTATGTGGTCTATGGTGCTAAAGCCCTTTCGGAAACCGGCTTGTTCGGGAGGCTGGAAGTCGTCAAGTCTGCGCGCGAGACGATTCGTAATGACTCTCGAAAACAGCACGTAGACGCGGCTCAGAAGGGAAATCGGTCTGTAGTTCTTCAAGAGAGCGTTGTCACCTTTCTTGAAGAACAAGACCACCGCACTTCTGCTCCACGCCTCCGGTGTAATGCCACCATGGAGGGACGGAATTAAAGAGCTTCTGAAGGACTTCAAGTACCGGTCTTCCACCCGCTTTCAGAAGCTCCGCTGTAATTCCATCCTCGCCTGGGGCCTTGCCGTTTTTAAGGTGCTGGAGAGCCATTCTAATCTCGCTCAGACTGACGTCCGGGATATCTTCGGAATAGTTTCGAATAAGACTCGCTCTTGGATCGTTACTCACACTTGCGTGTGGCTCCAACGATGACGTGTACAGCTGCCCATAGAACCTCTCAATCTCACTCAAAATCTCAGGTGCCCCGGAAACGATGCTGCCACATTCGGTCTTCAGCTTTGACAGTTGGCTCTTTCTGGCAGACAGATCTCTGGCAAAGACTTTGGAGCCTTGGTTCCGCTCGATCGCTTCTTCAATACGAGCTGTATTGAAGTTGCGTAAGTCTCGCCGCATGAATTTGGAGATCTGTCTGTTCAGTTGCCTATATGCTGTCAAATCTGTTGAAGAATGTAGCCTCATCTCCCGTCTAACAGCCATGAGATTAAGAGTGTGATCGGAGAGTTTTTGTGTTCTTCTGCGGTGGGTCTTGCTAGCTCCGACCGCATGGACAGTTTCCACGAGCTTGTCATTCATATCGTCCACTTCATTGCAGTCTTCTAGGCACTGAAAACGGTTTTGTAACTCGAGCTGAAAGGTTTCGGGACTTTGGATTAGAGCACGAGGGGGACGGAGCGTTGACTTCATCAGACGAGACCTCTCCAACTTAACATTTAGGTTCAGTGTGCCTCTAACCATTCGGTAATCGCTGCCGGTTTTCACCCTCGCGATCACTGAGACATCACTGAACAGTTGTCGTCTGGTCGTCATAATGAAGTCAATCTCATTTTTTGTCGAACCGTCGGGGCTCGACCAGGTCCACTTCCTGTGGGGCCGCTTCTTGAAGAAAGAGTTCATCATAAAGAGTCCCTCTTTCTCCATGAAGTCGGCCAGCTGCTGGCCCCTTGGGTTCCGTTGCCCTATTCCAAATTTCCCTACTTTCAGCTCACCGTTCTCTGTTTTGCATTCTTATGTAACATTTTGTAAATCGAAATTAGAAATTAAATTCCATGTACTACTGCATCTGATGAGTTACCAATTATTTCTGATTTGACAACATGGCTTACTAACCCATACATTCCAGACAACGATTGATGATCTGAATTGATGAGATTAATTTAAAGCTAGTCAATAATTATTTTAAAAGTATTATTCATTTGTAGATTGTTTGGTCACTGTAAGGGTATTTAAAAACTTACTTTTAATTATAATAATTATATTCCAATGACTAGAAACTATCTCAACTAGTCATTTAGTAATAATATAATGGTAATATATATCTGACTGCAATAAAAGAGTATAATCTAAATTATCTGTTAAATAATTAAAAATCTTGTGTTTCAAACTGTGCGATAACTGATCCTTTAACAACATTTCATTATTCTGAAAAAACGAGATAGATCTGACTTAAGAAGAGGTTACATGAGGGTGGGGGGGGGGGGGGGGTCAAAAATCGCCAAAAACATCTATCCATAATTAATGATTGGACCATTAGCCTGTGGATTAGTAAAAAGTAATTAGCAAAAGGCTGTTTCTAGGGCAGGTGGTTGAAGGTTGAATGGAATCCAAAATGCGTAAGGTCACTTTTGTTACTTATTACCATTAGTTTGAATGTGCTGTGTTAAAATATATATAGTCGGCTATAGCATCAGTTGTGACTATCGATTTTGACTTTAAATCACATCTGATAATGGTTCCAGTTCACTCTACATACATTTTTTTTCCGTAACACTTTTTATTGTATTACATAGTACAAGGTGAAATGAGAGAGGGGGTCATTCAGACAGCATATCTCTTCAACATGCAAATGAATTGTGTTTATTGGGAATTGTCAAGTTTATTTCTTTATTCCATGCCTCATTTTTGTATATAAAATTGAGGTAAAATATGAACATTTCAATAAAAAATTAAAGACTACATAAGTATAAAATTAATTTACAGTTATGGCCACTGATATGATTATATAAATTAATATTTTCTGACAAATATCCTTATCTCTATATAATATTGATAATAACAGTAGATAGTATTAAACAGCAGGTAAAATAGAGGTCAAAACCAAAAAAAAATCATTGTTAATTTTTTCATCTGTCTTATTTTGTTTTATATGGGTAATGGTTATATGGGTGACAAATTAGAAAAATTGTCGCGCGCGACACGAAAACATTGCGGTCCATGAATAATTAACTTTAAAAATAGTAAACCCAAACATATCAACATTGAAATATGATTGTCATAAAATTCAAGTGTTTTTATCCAACTTATAGTGTTATTTAAATGTAAAGTGAACTAGATACGGTGAAATACCCAGTGCAATTATTTGTAATCTGAACTCTAAAAATATTAAACAAACATTAAGTATAAAACTTCATCAATCTACAAAGTGATAAGTGGAAAAATAAAACTGTGCTATAATAATTGTGAAACTTTTATACTTTTATGTGAACATTTTTAAATCCAGTTATCTTCTCAACCGCTATACAAGTTCTAATAAATTGGACTTTGAACTCTCAGCGCTAAGTTCCCGAAAGACCGGGTTAAAACTACTAACGCCATCTTTTGAAACATGAACCACATAACACCAAAATCCCACCGTGACAAGTTGACAATCGATCACTAATTTGCTTGATTGTTAGAGATCGGTAAAAGCGCACACTTTTACGAACGAACCTTTGTAACCTATTGCGCCATCTACTAGATTAACCCGGAAACTCAACATTATAATATATCGAACAAAAAGTAGGACACCAAAAACCGCAAATTACTTCCCATCTCCGACACACACCACAAGAGGGCGGCTAAATAATTATTTTGGAAGAAATACTTTGCAATAATGTCGACTAAATGTGCTGGTTGTAATCAAATACTTCATAAACGGGAACAGCTAACCTGTAAATACTGCAAAAATACATACGATTTAGATTGCGCAAATGTAACCCCACAACGCTTCTATAACATAATGTCGGCAGAAACAAAGGCCGCATGGAAATGTCAAGCTTGCTATTGTAAGCAACCCAAGAAAAATAACACAAACACGCCAATACGCCCTCGCGAAAAATCTCCTGTTGTAAATATCTCCCAAATTGATAAAGACAACATTACATTAAGAAGATCCCCAAATAATATGCACAATGACACTAGTGATTCGGTGGATATTGAGCTATTAGGTGATACTGTTATTACTCAGACCTCCCCAAACCCAAGTGCAAAATCTGATGAAAACTTATTGCAAACTCTAAGAGTAATAATACAACAAAAGTTAAAAGAAAATAACAGATCACTAATAAATGAGCTGCAAAGTACAATTCACTCAGAAATTAATAAAGCTATTATATCATTAAAAGAAGATATTCAGCAAAAAACAGAAATTCTAAATTGTCAAAATAAACAAAGAAAAGATGAAATATGCCAACTGAATTTAAAAATAGAGTCAATTACAAAAGAAAATGAAAAATTAAGAGAAGACATAATACAACTAAGTAAAAAGATTGAGAACAACTTTAAAATACCTGAAATAAACTCAAGAAAAATAGTACTTTATAAACTAATGGAACAACACAATGAAAATGATTTCAGCTTATGCAACAGAATCAGCTTATGCAACAGAATTGTAAACATATTCAGAGACATTATGAATGTGGATCTAAACGGTTATATTGAAGACACATACAGACTAGGTAAACATAGGAATAACACTAGACCCCTCGTTATTGAATTGATAAGTAAAAAGATGACAAAATACCTTATCGATCATAAATATTTATTCAAAAAATCTGGATTAGCCATCTCTAAGTACTATGATGAAATTACACAAAAACACAACAAATTATTAAGAGAAGAAATGTTTAAAGCGAGACAAAAGGGATTATATGCTGTGATAAAAGATGATAACCTATATGTAGAAGGAAAAAAGGTACTATTGAATACAAATACAACAAATAACAAAGATATAGATAACGAAAATACACATGACAAAAGTATCAATAAATCCTTTTTTCGAAACCAAGGACTTACAAGACAAAATACTTATCCAGAACATTCAGAGCATCTACAATAAAATAGATATATTAGAAGATTTTGTACAAAGTAATCCCGATTACCAGATATTATGCTTTACTGAAACATGGCTATCTACGGAAAAACTTGAACTGATACATTTAACGGATTATCAAGTAGCTGCATCGTATTGTAGAACATCGCGCACCGGAGGCGGCGTCTGCATCCTGCTGAAAAACGATATAGAATATTTAGAATTAAAAGAAATCTCCAATATGTCAATTGAGTATGTAGTGGAAATTTGTGCAGTAGAGCTTATAAAATATAATACTATATTGTTAACATTGTACTATAATGGGAAGAAGGAAGATTTATTTTACGAAAAAATAAAAACTATTCTGGATTACATAAATAAGAAATTTTCTAAACATAAAATCATACTGGGGGGAGATTTTAATATCGACATGCTACAAAAAAATATAAAAAACGACACAACAAAAAGAAATAAAGGAAATAAGCTTTCAGACTTAATGCTCCAATATAACTTTCACCAACAAATCCACAGTCCTACACGTGTCACTAAAACAACTTCAACATGCTTAGATTTAATTTATTTAAACTTTAGCGATGCAAACCTACAAATAACTGTGCAAGAATTGGGTCTGTCGGACCATAGGGCTACTATAATTCATCTGAATCTTTCTAAAGAAAATAAACAAAAAATATGGTACACCGAAAAAAGACAATATAACAAAAACAATATAGCAAATTTTAAACTTGCACTGGAATCGCTTGATTGGGAAAACATACTTAATAAGAATAAAGACATAAACTATAACTATTATATATTTCATCAAACTTTGATTAAAATTCTAGATATTTGTATACCAAAAAAAGTAATAAAAATAAAAAACAATTATAAAAAACATTGGAATAAACTTACCGTTGGAATAAAAAAGTCTTGTTATAACAAAAGATTGCTCAAATCGCACATTATAAGGTCAAATGATAAAATTCTTAGAGATTATTATAAAAAATACATTGAGTTATACAAAACTAGAGGAGCAAACCACATTGCCGCGCTCGTAAAAAGTGTAACCACTATCCAAACGCGACGACGTAGCTTTGAAATCATTAAAATTTTAAAGTAAACATATATCTGTCTCACTCACACAAGTCGCGGAAAACAATATCGTCCCTAAGATTAGATAAAGATAGACACACAAACATGCAGTGGCGGGTTGGTGTTGCATACTTTATGAAATTTTACCCAAAATGAGCAATATAAAGGAGTTTTTTTAAAGTTGCAGTAAATTGTTTTTTTTTAATTTGTATATTTTCTTATTAGATAAACAGAAGTAAGCATAACTAATGAAATAAAACATGTTTTCATATATTATTTTTATTGTACTAATAAATCAAACAAAAAAATAAAGCAAATAAAAAAAAACAATTTAAGGTTTCTGAAGCGAGATCTGTGTTGAATATGCATAAGTTGTGAAATCATCAGCAAGTTTTCGTCTCTTAAATTTAGTCTCATGACATTAACTACAAAAACTTTGGTTTTCAAAAAATTTCGTTGATTTTCTTGTTTATAAAATTTCCATACTACTTAACAACTTTAAAAAAAAATTATATTTTTTTGCAACAATACTGAGGATAGTTAATGAATTCAGGCGTGACTTTGCGGAAGATTATTTGTAAGATAATATAAATGGTTTAGTCTGTAATACTAATCCGCTTAAATGTTCATAATAGTCCATACTCTCAAACTCCGCTATGAAGCATCAGTTTGTTATATAATTGCCTTTTGGATTCATTTTTGTGTTTGAGTGTATAATTTACTTTCGTGGTACAATTTTATTTTTAAGTACTTATAAATAATGGCATTAATCAATAAGAAGGAATTATCAACTTGTATTGAAGATAAATGATCCCCCGGGTGTATTGCAAATTCTTTTAATAATTTATTTCCTTAAACCTCTTTTAATGTTTTTGTAGCTAATGTCATAAGACCAAATTTAGTAGACAAAGACTTAGTTTCGGAAAGTTTGCAATGCAAATTTATTAATATATAATAAAATAATAAAATATAATTAATATACCATTCATGAATAAACTAAAATAAGAATAATTAATTATTTGAATAAAGGTTGAAACATAGTTTTTATTTTTAAACAAACAATTTTACTTGTTTATTTAAAAACAAAATTAACTTATCCATAAATTATATAGTCTCCGATTAATGTGGAAAAATCACAAACACGGAAAAGTGGCAACATTGAACCTAAACTGCAATATTCGATATTTTATTAAATTTTTAAGTGTTTTAAACGTTAGTATGAATATATAAATAAAAACTTACGTGTGGAAAGTGATTCCGCTTGATTTATTATGTTTTTGTGACCTTGAATCGCATTCTTTCACTACGCATTTACCCATTTTTTGTCGTGAATCGTTCGGCTCAACTCGGTCGGCGTCGCATTGGACACTGAACCGACGTTCGCTGAGTATAAGGCTGTGGCCATATGTGAAGTGGCAACGCTTTGGCGCGGCAATTACTTATCTAGTGTAACATATAGATCAATGAAAAAATATGAAAAAATATTAAAAAAGGTTATAATAACGTCAAAAAAATTACACTATATAAACAAGATAAAGCAGTCTAATAATAAAATGAAAACAATGTGGCATATTGTTCGAGAACGCACAAACAAAGTGAATTTAAAGGTAAAATCAAATATTAAATTAAATATAAACAACCAAATTTCTTCTAACCCAAAACAGATTGCCGATAAATTTAATGATTACTTCACCAATATTGGTGAAACAATTCATCCACAAGCAAAGGGTCTTCCTGTTCTACGTCCATCAGAAAACTCAATATTTCTAAGCAGAGTAGGATTTGAAGAAATACTTAAAATATTAAAGAGTCTAAAAAATAAACTAAGCTATGGTGTTGATGAGATTCCCCCAACCTTGTTCAAACAGTGTGCAAGCGCTTTAGTATATCCATTAACATTATTAATAAATCAATCTTTTGAAGAAGGCGTATTCCCAGATATACTAAAAAGTTCACTCGTGAAACCCATTTATAAAAAAGGTACACAAACAGACCCAGACAACTATCGACCTATTGCCTTACTACCCACAGCTTCCAAAATATTTGAGAAAGCATTATACGATCGTATCTATAAATTCTGCGAAAAATATAATATCTTTAGTGAAAGTCAAAACGGTTTCCGCAAAAACAAATCAACAGTTTTAGCAATTTATAATTACATTCAAAAAATACATAATATAATTAACGATAAAAATTATGCTATAGGAATACTACTAGACATGTCAAAAGCATACGATACAGTGCAATATAACATATTACTAAATAAATTATATGACATAGGAATCAGAGGCCCGTGCTACAATCTGTTAAAATCATATTTACACAATAGAACGCAAATAGTAGAAATAGAGTATTTCAATGATAAATTACACAAAATTGAAAAAATTAGATCCGATACTAAAACTATTAAAGCCTCAATACCTCAAGGCAGCGTGCTGGGGTGTCTTATGTTTTTAATTTACATTAATGACTTTGCAGAGGCTCTGAACGAATACTGTGTCATGTTTGCGGACGACATTTCTATTCTTGTATCAAGCCAAAGTCCAACATATCTAACAGAAAAAATTAACAGCATATTAATCAAAACAACGGACTGGCTAACTAAACATAACCTGCGGATAAACTTATCAAAAACTAAAATAATGTCTTTTCACCCATATCAAAAACCAAAATTAGATATAAAAATAGATAATGACGGCTTCACTATAGATACTGTTAACGAGCACACACTGCTAGGCCTAATAATAGATACCCATATTACTTGGAAACCACACATAGAAAAATTACATAGAAAGTTAAGCAGTTTTATGTACGCATTACGAGAAGTAAAAAAAACAATAGACATAACCACCGCGATAACAACCTACTACGCGTATGCACATGCATGGCTCAGCTACGGCATTGTCCTATGGGGAGGCAGTACTGATGCCCCAAGTTTATTAACTAAACAAAAAAAACTAATACGAATCATAGCTAATATACAAAACACAGAAAGCTGTAAGCCTTACTTCAAGAAGTATAACATTTTAAGCCTGCCCTGTATCTATATTTTGGAACTATGCAAATTTGTCAAAAAAAATCCAAGTTTCTACACAAAACGAGATGACATCATATCTAGGAATCTAAGACAGAGAAACAAACTAGTGCTGCCAGTTTCAAAACTGAAATCTCATTCTTCCAGCCCATTCGCCATGACTATAAAAATATATAATAAATTACCCGAATATATAAAAAACATTAAAGACGAAAAACAATTCGTAAAAAAATTAAAGCAACTACTTATAAACAAGTGTTACTATAATACTTCTGAATTTTTAGAAGATAAAAATATAATTTAATATAATATAGATAATAAATATAAATATAATAGGTAATAATGAAATGCCATCCTACTAAATAAGTTACAATAAAAATTCAAATAAAATTTAAAATGATTCAATTAATTAAATAAAAATTCAACTGTGCTAATTATACTAATTACAATAATACATTAAATGTCAAAATCAATTCATTAATAAATTATAACAATTATAATAACCGTATTTAAAATTCAATGTGTGAATGTTTAAATAATATAACAAATATTAATATTAAATAATTATTTAAAAATAGCAATAATTATAATAATAAATGTTCCTCCTTCATAATATTGCTGCGCCCATCAGGGCCCATAGAGATACCATAAAACTCTGTAACACCTTTTGTAACCTATGGAATGCAATAAAGTTATTGAGTATTGAGTATTGAGTATTAGCTAAGAGTCCACCTGATAGTAAGTGGATGCTGTGGTCCATCTGGATGTCTAAACATCCAGATTTCATTTAATTAAGAATCAAAATCAGATGCATTGTCATCCTTGAGGACTAAGATGGAATACCTCGCATCCAGTAAAAAGGGTCTCCGGTTCTCTACACTCACCATATGCAACACAGCAGCATTCAGCTGCTATTTTGCATTGGTATTCTGTGTGAGTGTGGTTCTTCCTTGGTCAGGCCGACCCATTCGATGGTTTAATTTAATGTGCTATTATATACTGTGTTTGACAACCCTACATTTTAACTATTTTCAGGTTTTATATTACAACTCCAACAATGTCTAAGACGGCACTTGTAATCTTGGCTCAAGGAGCTGAGGAAATGGAGACAGTCATCACTGTGGACATGCTGCGAAGAGGAGGTGTAAGTTAATCTTGAAACCAGTTGTATTTTTTTTATGGCTTTTTAGGTGGCTATGGACCACAGCATTCACTTATCATCAGTACTGTGCGCTCATTTGTCAACCTAACTTTTAAAAAACCATAGTAGTCTTAAAGCATTTGGTTTAATAATAAAGTAAAAATATATACATAAAGAAGGTAACCAACCCTGACCACATTTTAGATTACCCTATAAACATAAACCAAAAAAGTTATAATTGATATATTTCAGGTAACTGTAACATTAGCCGGTCTCGATGGCAGCTCTCCTGTATTGTGCTCCCGCCAGGTTACCCTCGTGCCCGATATGTCTCTGACTGATGCATTGGCAGAGAAACCTCAATATGATGCAGTATGTATACAATAAATATAATAGATACCCTGTCCGATCCTTGAGGGTGGTTTTAGGTATTAAGAAATGGTTATGTTCATCCTTATACGAAAAAAAAATAATAATTAGAGGAATTCGAAAGTACAAGGTTTCGAAGACAGCTAACAGGTGCACGGCGGTTCTTCTGATCGCGCTAAGACGAACCATTTAGTTGCTACTGTTGTCGAATCTTTGACACTGGTCCCGTCCAAAATACCATAGCTGATGATGGTCCTGCCACAATTTAAAAATTTGCTAAATTTTAAGCAAATTCTATTAGTAAACGTATTTAAAATATCTATAAAAAATATTCATTAATAACATGAGGTTTATTTTTTGGTAATGTTATTGTAGCATACCTATGTTCGACTTTCAGATCAGAGTATTTATAAAATATTATAGACTTTTCTGTATTCTTGGTCTATTTTTAACATTTAATAACACTTAAGATTTAATACCCATTTTACTGAAAACCAGGCATTCCATCTTAGTCCTCAAGCGTGACAGTGCATATGCATTTTGATTATTAATAGAGTATCAAAGTAGATGTTATTGACCACAGTATTCACTTACCATAAGGTGGACTGTGTGCTCATTTGTCACACTTATTTTATTTTAAAAAGATCACTAGTGTCTGTTAGTGAGAAAGCCACATCCAGTATATCCTACAGCTGCAGCATGTGTGGATGAATTCATCTATTGAAGAAATACTTCAATGTTGTATTAAGGCTGACAAGAACTCGGCTCCGTGGCGTAGTGGCTTAGCAATGAGTTGCAACGCTTGGGGCCGCGGGTTCGAATCCCGCACGGAACAAGTATTTGTACGGCCTACAAATAATTGTTCCGGGTCTGGATGTTTGTCTTTGTGCAATATATGTTTGTAAACTGCACCACGATACAGAAGAAAATCCTAGTGTGGGGTTACCGTTTTTTTTTTTAAAAAAGAAAGAAAAGAAAAGAACTGTATACATTTTTACTAGTAACAAAATATTCTATCTTTGTCCTCAGGGGTGACAACGCATTTGCATTTCAATTCTTTATTCAGGATAAATGTCATTCTTAAATGAGAAACAAGAATGGATCTGGGAATTTTGTACTGTACTTAATCTAAGTTTAACAAATTAAATGTCATTTTTTTCTTTAAAGATATTTTTTCTAAGAATTACTTTTTTCTTTTCTATGGAGTCCAAAAATTACTGACTGTGAAAATAACCTAGTACTTATTATACCCCTGAACTACGAAGACTGCAATAGGTCATAAACAATTGGTCTTTAAAAGAACTTAATAAAATTAAATTAACTATATTTATTTCTTTAATGTAACAAATTTAAATAAATTTAAAAAAGTAGAAGCTGAATTCTAAGAACTAAAAAAGATATAATAATCTCCACATACATAATAGCTTCTGAATCTAATCTAAACACTAAATAAATCTAATAATCTAAATCTAACACATTGTATAGTAATAATAATGTGACTAGGCCATCTGCGCAAGATTGGATTATAGTGGCCAAGGTTATGGACAAGTGCAGGTGCACTCTATGCCCTTACTCTCACATTGTGTGTAGAAGTATAAAGCCCCAACTTTAGAAGCTGGTGCCAGTGCGGAAATTATTTCATTCTAGAAATTGACTTTTAATTTTAGACCGTTTCGATTGGACTAAAGAATATCACAAATTTAATGTAGTACCTACCTTTGTAGTCCCCTGGTGTTGCAATTGTTCATGGGCGGTGGTCACTTACCATCAGGTGAACCAGATGCTCGTTTGCCCCCTCTCCTAAAAAAACCCTAAAAACTTCATTTCTTGTTTTTCCACCATTACGGAGGGAATATATTCTTTACATTAAAATGTGAAAGCCTTATAGTCTACGTAATAAAAAGAGAAAATTGCCAGAATTTTTGAGGGTAGGTGTATAAGCAACAGCTAAAGATGAATGGTTCTTGAGGTGATAATTCTTTTTGTTCTGACTTAATAAATTTTTGCAGGTGGTCCTCCCAGGTGGTTTAGAAGGGTCTGACCGTCTTTCTAAGTCAAGTGTAGTCGGCACTTTACTGAAAGAGCACGAGAAAAATGGCAGGATTGTGGCAGCCATTTGTGCTGGTAAATATAACATTTGTTGCCAACATTATAGTTACTCATATCTTGTTCAGCTTGATAGTCTTTTAATACATTGTTGGTTCAATCAATACGAGGGTGGATTGAAAAGTACTCGGCCTAACACAGATCCATTCAATTCTAAAAATCAAATCTACCCACATTATTTAGTTCAGTTCAGACTAGTTCATTGTTTGAAGTTCGAAACGTGTGCGATAATTAGTTGTGATTTTATAAATTTATTAACAAAGTAATCGGACATAATTTCCGCGAATGGAGCAAATCGAGCAGCGTGCCGTCATTAAGTACCTCCATAAGAAGGGACTATCATCAAAAGCCATCCATGATGACATGGTCAGTACATTAGGCGATTGTGCTCTGTCATATTCATCCGTCAAAAAATGGATAGCAGAATTTAAGCGTGGTAGAGAGAGTGTGAAAGATGAACCCCGCTCTGGAAGGCCTTCGACGTCAACTACTGATGAAAATATTAAAAAAGTACTTGATTTAATAATGGGAGACCGCAGATTAAAAATTAGAGAGATAGCCGAGATTATAGGCATCTCTTATGAACGAACTCAAAACATCATTGTCAACGAGTTGGGTTTCCACAAGGTGTCTGCGAGGTGGGTTCCGCGACTGCTTTCAGTTGAACAAAAAAGGACGCGATTGACTATTTCACGCGACTGTTTGGAGTTATTTGAAGCCGATGCAGATGATTTTTTGAATCGTTTTGTTACTATAGACGAAACATGGGTTCATTACTGTACACCGGAAACAAAACAACAATCAAAACAGTGGAGAAGACCTGGTTCACCACCCCCTAAAAAGGCTAAGTCGATTTTGTCGGCAAATAAGGTGATGGCTTCAGTATTCTGGGACTCGAAAGGTGTGATTATGATTGATTATCTTGAAAGGGGTCAGACTATAAACTCTGATTACTACTGCACCTTACTACGTCGTTTACGAGAGGAAATAAAAGAAAAACGTCGAGGAATGCTCAGAAGAAAAGTCCTGTTTCATCAAGATAACGCCCGTGTTCACACGTCAGTACAGTCAATGGCTGAAATTCACAACTGTGGCTTTGAACTGTTACCGCATCCGCCGTATTCACCTGATCTGGCACCATCAGACTTCTTTCTGTTCCCTAACCTAAAAGAGCACTTGGGAGGTCAAAGATTTTCGACAAACGACGAGGTCAAAGCAGCTGTAGATGCATATTTTGACTCTAAGGAAGAATCATTTTTTTTCAACGGTCTAAATGCTTGGAAGGGGAGGTGGCAAAAGTGTATTGAACTTGATGGTGATTATGTAGAAAAATAAAAATATAACTGATTTAGTATGTGTTTATTTTCTTGGTTAGGCCGAGTACTTTTCAATCCACCCTCGTATTTCGATATAAACATATTTTTGAATGATATATCTAATTTGATGATTATATCATTGCTGCAGGGCTAGCATGGGCTGGGAAAAAAAATTTATCCAGCGATTATATCCACTGACAAGAGATAAAAATTATCTTGTCCTTATGCCAAAGCACGGCAATGGGGAGAAGTATATCCCCGTTTGACATAACGAGTAGACATATATTCCCGTCCGTAGTACGGAGCCAAATGAAAGATAAAAAATTATGCTTTTTTGATATTTGCAATGGACAATTTTATCCTAGTTCATTAGACGTGGGTTTAATATAAAATTCATACAAAAAATCTATATAAGTCTTATCTCTCATTTTATCTATTGTGGATATTATATCCACCGGTGTGCCCATGCTCAAACGGTGGATAAAACTAAGCAAGGGGAATAACATTTTCTCCTTTCTCTGGGGATAAAATTGTCTCCTGCCCATGCTAGTCCGGCTGGTTTTGATAAAATCATCAAGTTCAAATAACAATATGCGGCCTTTATATATCAACAATTTATCACAAATTAATTTTAAATTTATAAATTGAGGTGACAAATAAACAGTTCACCTGATGGTAATTAGTTATGGCAGCCCATGGACACCTGCAACCAATTTCAAACAAACAAGTTTATATATGCGTGGCTTACCTCTGAGGACTAAGATGGATTGCCTCACAGCCTGTCATTATAACGGCTCAATATACCCTTGATACCGGAACCAGAACGCCAAATGTAGTGCAAGAATTTATATTTGACAACAGAAATGGATAAGAGTCTGGTTGGAATAGAATAGAATGATTTTTTTATTCAACATTGATTGTTACATAATACTTATTGAAAGTCAATTTTTATTTACCACTGTTTCGAAAAATACCTCTGTCCTGGGAAGAACCGGCAAGAAACCCAGCGGGACTTTCTTTTTTAAACATATTTCACTTAACAATAATTTAGATTATACAATTTTTAAATGGATTTTCATAGAACCAGCATGGTGGCAATCACCTTATTCCCAGGTGTTATTTTCATTCATGTATTCCGTGATATTATAATAACACTTTTTGTACAGTTTTTCTTTAATGAAACTTTTAAACTTGTTTATTGACAAACTTTGAACATGTTCTGGGATTATGTTGTAAAAGCGCATACTTTGCCCCATAAATGAATTACTGATTCTATGGAGTCTAGTAACTGGCATTACAAGCTTACGCACAAGCTTACATACAAGTTACCTACCGAGACAGACTCCTAGATAGAACAGTAATACTACACATAAATAGCTTTTAATAATAGTGCTGATATTCTTCTAAGATGCGGAAAATGATTCCTACCAACTAACAATATGTCTTGTAGACCAAATGTATGTCGTGTGGCCTATATAACATATATTTTTCTCACATCTCCACAGCTCCAACAGCGTTTGTAGCTCACGGCGTCGCAAAAGGAAAGCGCTTAACCTCGTACCCCACTACTAAAGATAAGATAACTGCAGACTACCAATATGTGGAAGGCGAGAGGGTAGTTGTAGATGGCAACATTGTTACAAGTCGCGTAAGTTGTTTATAATATGCCACAAACAGATACACACTATAAACATACATCCCCCTGTTTTGTCAGAGTTAAAAAAAGTATAAATAAACTTAAAATACGGCTTTAAAAAAAAATACGTCGTTTTTGCAAACCGGTGTACATTTTGTCGTATATTAAATTAAATAAAAAATTTTGACTGAGGTATCTATATCTATTGTTATCCTATTTTAAATGTAGTAGAGCTATGGCTGCAGCTATATTATAGTTGTAGTACAAATGATTCAGCTCGTCTGGAAAAGGAAGGCATGGAAAAATTATATGATTAAAAATGCTGAGAACCAGAGACCATTTAACTGGGAACAACACATTCCATGTCGTTTATCAGGGGTAACAATGCATCTGCATTTTGATCCTTAATGGAGAATAGAAGTTTTATTATCAGGTGGACTGTGTGTGTGCATATTTGTCACCCTTATTGTATAAAAATCTACAATTAAGAATCAAAATGCAAATGCGAATTAACCGCCAAGAGACAAGATGGAATGCCCGTTCACCAGAAAAAAGTATACACATAAAGTAGATACATTATGCGACTATTTTTCGATGATTATCAGTGGCCCTCTTCTCTCATAGAGCTTGGTGAAGTCGTAAAACTCAATTTGTAGTTTCTATACAAGAGTCGCCGTGTAGTCGAGTACGAATCCACTATGTCATATTCCGTCGGTGACGTAAGAAGTGAAAGAGGGAAATAAAACAGGAAATAGGCAGCATCATCTACCTGATTATAACTCAAAATAATTAACTTTCCGATTTTTTTTTTATATGATAAGGGTGACAAACGAGCACACAGTCCGCCTGATGGTAAGTGGTTGCTGCGGCCCATATACATCTACATCTGTCCTCTATTACAACTCAAAATGTAGATGCGTTGTCACCCGTGAGGACTAAGATGGAATGCCTCATTTCCAGTAAAAAGGGCCTCCGGCCACCTGCACTCACCAAGCGAAACGCAGAGGTAAACCTCTACTTCACGCTGGTTTTCTGTGAGGTTGTGGTACCACCCCGTGCCAACCTGCCTTCCAAGAGTGGCAATTATAGCAAGTATCCCTTTAATGAGGCGTTCTATGGGGAAGGCCTATGTTCAGCAATGGACTTTTGATATGCTATAATGAATGAATGAATAAATTATTATTTATTTCAGGGTCCGGGCACTGCATACTGGTTTGGATTAAAATTAATTGAACTTTTAACGGGAAAGGAGAAGGCTGACCAAGTGGAGAAAGGCATGATCATCTCGGGATATTAGAAATATTTAACATTCACTGTCGTTTTTCCTATCTCATTTAAATATTTGTTTTATACTCTAGAGCGCCTTTAGATGACTATTGCAGTGTTCACGGGTTGTCGCTCTATTCAAGAGCAAATAGGGCGTACCTACTACGTAATACGTTTTATCAAAAGCTCTCTTAAGTGCAGGGAATTTTTTAAACATGTGCTGGCAATGTGTTAAAACATGTAAACACGAATCTAATTGTCCTATAGAATTATGGGTCTTACAAGATGTATACCTTGCAAATAATATTGTAGAATAAGATATCACCAATATAAGTGAAGAAGTATAATTTTAGTTTTATTCAACCTATATATGTATTTGCTGGCGCAAGTAGTAACATATAATACTTGCTCAAGCTGTATCCTTTAATACTTATGGTCTTTATTGTAAATTAGCTGTCCCGCGTCAGACCAAAATTAGTTATTGGGTTTTTTAAGTCAAGAAAATTTTAGCAGCAGCCCGGAGTCAGTGAGTTGACGGTGTTTCACTCCCGTCAAGCACGTAAAGCCGTTAGTCTTGAGTCTGATGTTTTTCTGGAAGTGTCGGATTGCGGTCTCATCGGACTATGAGAGTGGAAGAATAGAGAGTGCACTCGGGTTAGCGATCCCTCTCGTGCACACATTACAAAGACACTTGTGCACTATAATACTGTCCTGCGCAGATGGCTAAGCTCAGTTGAGACTGCCGTGACGAAATTCAATCTGGAGGATATTATTGTATTTAATTTAAAAATGAATTAAACAATGATGTTACGATAAATCTTTTTATGTGCTCTAAGGTGCAGTGGCTTAACAATTACTATCGATATTTTAACAAAATATTGATATCAATTTTGATATATCAAAATAAAATATCGATATATCGCTGAAATTTTCTGAATCACATTTTTACTTTATGAATTTCTATTGATTTTTTTTTTACTAGTCTAGTTCAATAAATCTGCCTGTTCCATTCCCGGGTTTCCTATTTACTATACTACCTTTTATGCCTAGCATGTGCACTCTCGTATAAAATGCGGTTCTCACAAGCTCGCAAGTCACGAAACACCGCATCGCCTATATCTCGCGTAATCGCTCTCGCCCTTGTGTGGGTTAGATATTGAACTATACAAGAAGACGGCAAAGTATATAGATATGCAATAACGCTATATTTCTGTGATATTTATATGTGTGAAAACAGCCGGCGTCTCTCAGTATTACTATTCATACAAAGACAGTGGCGAAGCTAGGGCTCCAAACTAGGGCAAGATATGGTTTTGTTATTTTTAGCAGTTTTATAAAAATTTAGCTTTTTTCTTTTTCGATTTTACCTTGTCCTCGCCGATTAGCACTAACACACTTCAATTCATCACAAGGAACACTCATTCTCACAGAATAGCTGCTTAACGCTGCTTTGTTTCATATGGTGAGTGTAGAAAACCGGAGAGCCTTTTTACTGGAAATGAGGCATTCCATCTTAATCCGCACGGGTGACAAAGCATCTGCATTTTTATTTGTAATAGAGGATATATGTAGATGTCTATGGGTCTACTATTATCCTCCATTTTCACTAAAAATCTATAAAAAGTATAAATTTCCATCTCAATATTGCGAGTTTCGTTCGCTCAAGTAAACACACAGAGTAAACATTGAAAGTGAAGTTGTGTGAGTGAACTTTGCAAACGTATCGCCCGCACGCCCCACGCACGACAACTTCACACTGAAAGCCTGGCTTCTGATCTCCATACTGATTGCTATATAAACAATCGTAGTTATATTTCATTATAGAACATTTTGCGACAGGTTAGAAAGGGAGTGATTGTCTTCTCGAAAGCCCGGTGAATATCCCACGCGTGCGAGAGAGACGACTAATCGCTCAACTGCGTAATCGCTTTGAGACAGAGAGAACACGAATCAGTGTATTTGGGATTGAAAGCAATCTGCCAAGTATTGACGTTACATAACAAGGCTACGAGGTCACGACCTGTGTAGAACAGAGGAGCGCTTTGAAACAGTTTACGAGTTATTTTATTAGTTGATATTATTGATAATGCAAGCCCGCCTTTTCGGCTTCTATGGAACCTTCGCTACCGTAAATACCAAATTGCAAACATCGTTTCTGATAATAAAGTGACAATAGGTAATGTAAAATAATAAATCAATAAAACATTGGTAAAAATAGTATAATGCTTTTTATTTGAACGAAGTAGAATATCATACACTTAAATACACTTATGCAAACCAAATCCTTTCCGGAAGAAATAAAAGAAAAATTCTAAATTGGATGTGGTCTGTTGAAAGTCGACTTCTACTGTTAGGTAGGCTGGAATTAACAACTGATGCCAACCTTTCTGTGATAAAACAGAGCACTCCGGTGAAATCGCGGCTATCAGTCAAAAATTTGATGGATTTTCTGAACACCGGCGGTTTTTAGTAAGTGGATATAAAGGCGTTGCTTTTGGAAATACATCGTATTTGATACATTTTCGATACTTGATATTTTATATCATTCTATAGAAATAAAAGAATCGTCCAAAAATATCGATGTGTCGAACAAAAATATCGATATTTTTTCTACATGCCTATTGTGGCCTATAGGACTTAATATTATCTTGGGAGTTTTGGCGATAACTTAATCGGCGGTGGATTGCTGCTTCTGCATTATTGTTTAAATAATGGTTTGAAGTGGATTTTGAAAAGTAAAAGTGGTGCGATTTTGTGTATTAAATATCTGTACATATTAGTGGAAATAATGAAACTAGTCCTCCGATGGTGATGTGAATTTCAAAATAAGGTGTCTGTATGCTTAGGCGCTTTGAGATACTATCGCCAAGTGTCTGCTGGCTCAAGTTACCGTCAAAATCTCCCAAAAACTACGCAATGTGACGCATAAAAATATTAGGAAGCAGTATTTCTTTATAGTACATAAAGCATTATTATCAATTGATACTGAAAATCTATAAAAACGAAGGTCCCGAATTAAATGAAGACATGGCCTAAACGATAAACATCCAAGCCACAAATATTAATAAAAAAATCTTCTAAGTAGTCTGTGTTTGTAAAATGAGCGGGGGCGGGGGCGGTGGCAAACTGACAACAACTGTTTTTATGTAAACTTTCTGACAACGAGTGAATCGTGTTTCATAGTCAAAGCCGTGTAAAATAAGATTCCGTCGCGATATGGACAAATGTGTTGCGATTTTCTTAAACCTCATTGTGGTATTAAGTGTTCCAACTGCATAACAAAAAGTGATTGTTTATATTTCCTACTTAACAGAAAATAACGCAACAGGTTTAAAACCGCACATCGTTGTTTTCTATTTGCTTAAAACATGTTTTGGGATATTTGAAAGTAAACGGCACACAGTGGGCAGTGGTCTCTTCTCTCATAGGTTTTTCGTATACAAAACAAGTGAGTTGAGTGGTTTAGTGTATCCAGAGTATGTGACAGCTAGTATACTGTGTTGATAAGAACTGTGACACAAGTTTCATGATTTGCTACTAATGTTAGAAGTGCAATTTGAGTGCTTAAACATGCTTGTTGCTTCAAAATAATGATATCGTCCAGAAACAGAGTGCAAGCTATTAAAAGTAAATTCGAGAATTTGAACGTCGAAAACGAACCTATTGTAAGGAAGAAACCTGGCGCGAAACAGCTGTGTATACAAAGCGAATCGGCTAACGATAATATTTATAAAAGAAATACAACAGAGCACCATGAAATACCACTTAAAGAAAAAAGTAATAACATTGATTCGGACTCTAGCGAAGATATATCGCTTAAACCTAACCACAGCTATTTGTACAGTGAAGTAAAACGGGCTAATGGTGATGTTAAGAAAATTGTCACAAGACAAACTAGTGACCCTGGGAAGAAGCTTCATAGGAGTCACGCTTTCCGCTGCGATAGGAGCCAGAAAATCAATGAAAGCCCTAAAAGGCACGGAAGTTGCAATGGTAGGTCTGAAACAAGTGATTTTACATTAAAAATGGGTGACAAAAAGCTCAGTAAGGAGAGGTTGAAGAGGCTGGGTAACTTGTTGGAGGATCAAATGAGGAAAGAGAATTTCAAAGTTAATAACAGCAGTGAAGCCCTAGTAGGAGAAGTTCATGTTGTTAATACACCTTGTGATTCGATTCCAGATTCTCAAGTTCCAAAACATATTTTGGACCAGTATGCTAAAGTTGTGAAGAAAAAAGATACGGATAGTAAGCAGGATGCCATGACAGATAGTGGTGTTAGTTCTGAAACTGAAAACTTAGAGGAGGAAAAGTGCAGTAAAATAAAAAAACTTGTTTCTCAGTATGAAAAGCCAATTATAACACAAGATGTGGTTGAAGTTATACCTAATTCAAAAACCGCCGCTTCAGACGCTTCAAGTGATAAAACTAACTTAGATTCTATGAACGATCTGTGTGCTTCCAGTGAGACTATGAAGCTTGAACGTAAGAATCCACACTTAGTTTTAACAGATACACTTAAAAAGGCACTTAAGCAGCCCTTACCACCTGGTCCTCCACCTAAAAAACCCCCGAGAATATTTGCCACTCCTATACAAGAAACTAATTTAGTTCCTAAACCTGAATCTCCAGAAAAAGAAAGAAAAGACACAAAAAAAATGATAGAAAAACTAGAGAAGGTCTTACAAAAGAGAGAAGCACAGAACCAAACCCCAAGTAAACATATATATGATGTAGCTGAGACCGATTTAAGTAAGAAAAAGCCTAAAGAGATACATTATTTGTGTACCGAGGTTCTAGATATAGCACAAAGGACATTACTTCCAAATCAAAATGTATTGGATCCCTTAGCAAACTGTTTTACTTCTTTAAATTGTGCCATAGTAACTAACAATTCCACATTAAGCTTACCATATACAAGACTGAGTACAGGATCTAATTTCAACCATGACTCTACGAAAGATTCTTCATGCAGTAAGAACTGTTCGGATTGCAGACCTCGTTTGAGCACATTCTTCGATGAGAAGCCTCTAAATCTCTGCACCAAATGTCAGTCCAACGAAGGCTTCAAATGTTACTTAAGTTGTAAATGTAAAGCGGACAGTGAAATAAGTGAAAACCAAGATAGATTTAAAAGTTATCTTACAACTAAACGTAATATAGATAGGTTGGATTTTGCGGTGGATGAGGAACCTATTTACGATGAACCATTTATAGATATCAGTGTCAGTGCAACATGTTCAAATTTAAAACCAAAAATTAAGGACTATGGCACTCTGAGCAGTTGGAAGTATAAGGATATTTGTAGCAAAAGTTTAGAAGACTTAAGGATTGAAAAGACAGAGGTAAGTTTGAAATTATTATTTTATGATAATGATATATAATGCATACATGCATATGAATTTGTAATGCGTACAGCAAAGGATTGGAATAATTTGCCGGTGTTTTTCCATCCAAATACAGTTTGGGCGTTTTCAAGGCAAGAGTGAATAGGCTTTTGTTTTGTTAGACAGTGTGGTTTATCATGTAGGGCTGCATCATCACTTACCACCAGGTGGGATTGTGGGCTAGTTCTGGCTTATAATAAGTAAAAAAATTGATAATATATGTTTGTTTGTACTGTATTATGGGCTATCAGAAAAATCCTGGATTTTATACCATGTCCATGTTATGTTTTATAATTTCATATGTTTTAATTAAATCCATAAATGATATCTAGGAAGTGATAATTTAATATTGTGGTTGAAATTATTCATTATCAATTGGCAACTTGGCAATCCTTTAGACCTCGGATGTTCATCTTCATTGCTGTATATTGGTGACAATAGTACAACAGGTTAAGGTTTAGAATCAAGGTGCCTTGATATATAGGTGGAGGGCGGGGAAAAAGGGGTGCGGGGAGGGGTAGATTTGCCCCAACCTTTTCCCCCGCCAAATGTGCCTATTTTTTAAATTAAATGTTGAAGGTTAAGATTTTTATTCGAATGATTTCTTAGAAAAAACGTCCCCTCTCTGCTGAAGTAATTATAAAAAAATAACCAGGAAGGGGATAGAGGCCATCCCCTTCTAACCTAACCTGTACGAGTTGGGGTGCCCCCAAGTCCCAATCTAGCTTCGCTTGCTCGTGCACCAAATAAAACACCAAAATGTTAACTTTTAAAATTACTTTAATATTTTATTACTTCCACCATTTTCAAAAACGTAAAATAGCAAGCAATCGGTGTCCAGAGGTGTAGTGAAGTTGTCGAAAAACAGGAGGCAGATAATAACAATAAGGAGCACATTCACCTAAACTCTGAAGCACAGAACACAATTACTCTCTACTTGGAAGCAACGGAATGACGCTTATGATGCGAGTCGCGAAGTTGAGTGTATCTGTCACTGTCAATGACAACTTAAAACCTGAAGAAAATTAAGTATTTAGAGTAATTTAAGTTCCATTTCAGGTAACAATTTGTGGTTTATGTGTATGTGTAAAACATTATTTTAAATATTTCGTCGCAGCTCGGGCAGCTAAAATTGTATGGGGCATGGCGCTTGAGATTAGTCCCCTTGACCCCCACAGTGACAGACTACTCAAATTCAGGCAACTTGATTCTAAACCCAACCCATCCAGCAGTATTTATGGTGTCAGCATGACTGCCTTTCTGCTTCTTTGTGACAGATATTAAGTAAAAACTATTTCTAATGTATTTTTTTGACAATTATTAAACATTATTAAAGCATTATTAAGCAGTACTCCATTAATGAGTTCTTACATTTACGCAAAGACTAATCTTTAAATGAAACTAATTTTATGGGTTTTATCATGTTTAATTTTAACTTTTTAATTTTTGGCTCAACACAAAAAAACATGGTTTATTCAGCGTAATTTAGAGTTAACACTATGTTTTAAGAATAGTCCCTTAATCGCGGCGATACAGTTTTCGCGAAATTTGAGTTTTGTCGTCAAATTTCATACATTCCTTTTTTTAAAACCAACACTACCCCTACTAGAATTTTCTCCTGTATTGCGGAGAGAGTTTACATACATAATTTTCCAAGGACAAACATCCGGACCCGGAACAATTATTTTGTAGGCCAGACTAATTCCTTCTTCCGTGCGGTATTCGAACTCGCGGCCTTAACGGCTGAAGCGGCGGATAGATAGATAAAGTATTATAGAAGTAGTAGAGGAGGTAAAGAGTTTAAGTTATATGATAAAATTATATTTATTTTTAATAAAAAATTATTTCTACACTAGGATTTTTCCTTCTTGTGGAGGAAGTTTACGTACATGAATTACACAAAGAGAAACATCCAGACCCAGAACAATTATTTGTAGGCCATACTTGTTCGGTGTGGTAAACGAATCCGCGGCCCCCAGCACCGCACGCAACTTAATGCTAAGCCACTGCGCCAGGGAGCCGTTAAATATATTTTATTATTATTTTTGAATAATAAGCAGCTTTAAATCTTTATTAGACACATATTATAAGAAATATTTCTTTTTACATTTAATTAACATTGGACCAAAATGGCGTAGTAATGCTACAGATCGTTAGAATCGGGCAACCTTATTTTCTACGCGGTAACAATGGCGGGAAGTTTTCGATTATCTATCCCGTACATTGTGTTCTTTATCGATGTTATTTTTCGTCGGTCATTGAAGAATTGAAACTACCAAATAACTCTGAAAGTTTTTCGTTAGCTCATCATCGTCATCATCATCTTCATCTTCATTACAATTCTTTACAAGTCCACTGCTGAACATATAGGCCTCAGCAAATTCCACAAAGCACGGTCCTGACTCACCTGCATCCATAGACTTACTGCATATCATACCAGGTCCTTATACCATCTAATCTCTTCTAAATCTGTAATCTCGTCTCTTTCGTTAGCTATTTTTTGTCAGAAATAGGCGTATGTAAATTAAATCTAAGAATAAACAAAAATAACAGAGCATATAAATCTAACTTATGGTTATGGATGCTATACATGATCCAGTTTCCAGTCAAGTTTGCAGCGCGCTTGAAGCGGCGTCCAGTTTGCAGTGCATCCATATAGACCACTCACGTTCAAGTTCGGCTTTAAGTTTGCGTAATGCCGTACTAGTTGAAATCAAGGCGTCTCTCGCTTATTGCTCCGACTAACGTCATGCATACTTGACCGCTCATACACACGTTCAAGTTTATATGACGCTGCAAGCTTGATCAAGTCGGCAGAATCGAAATTCAATTTTTGGTTCAAGTAGACTTGTTATGCACACTGATACTGATTATACGTGGTAGAGCCATGCTGCAGCTATATTGGTAGTATAGTTGTAGCACGAATGGGTCGACTTGACCGGGGGAGGACCACGCTCTCACAGAATACCAGCGTAAAATAGCAGATTAACACTGCTGTGTTTCGTATGGTGAGTGTAGAGAACCGAAGACCATTTTTACTGGAAAAGAGGCATTCCATCTTAGTCTTCACGGGTGACAACGCATCTTCATTTTGACTCT
This sequence comes from Parnassius glacialis, assembly GCA_033319125.1. Classification (NCBI taxonomy): domain Eukaryota; kingdom Metazoa; phylum Arthropoda; class Insecta; order Lepidoptera; family Papilionidae; genus Parnassius; species Parnassius glacialis. The sequence goes on along the minus strand of JAVANC010000002.1, from coordinate 2,321,156 downwards.
TTATTGAGGATAGATGCAGATGTCTATGGGTCACAGCAACCACTTACCATCGGGTGGACTCTGTGCTTGTTTTTCATTTCCTATAAAAAAGAAACACCGTCAAGTTTACCGGACGTCGCTTCAAGCGCGCTGCAAACTCGACGGTAAACTTGATCGTGTATGGCGTCTATTATCCAAGTAAAAATTAAATAAAACATAAAACATATACATAACCAAACGAGACGAGATGACTTGACCCCCCTTTTCGATCTAGGACTCTGTCTGGGTAGGCACCATCGTCTAGCCTATTTGTGTCGCCAAATAGTAGTGCTTGCACTGATGTGTCCCGGCCTAAAGAGTATAGAGAGGCAGTATGATTACAAGCCATGAAGCATACCATCTTAGTGACGACGACGCATATGCCGTCTGGTAGGTTAGGTAGGTTATGCGTGATAGAGACATGCTGCAGTTATATTAAAGTTGTAGCACATAAGGGTCGGCTTGAAAGGGGAAGCACCAAGGTCTTACAGAATACCAGCGTAAATTAGTAGCTTTAGTAGTGATGCGTTTTATCGTAGTCATCAGAGGTTACAAGGTATCTGTAGTCTTCTTGGTTTGAAAGAAGAAAGAAAGAACGAGATTTATTTGGCACATACAGACAAAAACGGACATATTGATATATATTCAAATAAAGAACAACCACACAAAAGAGTAAGAATACAAAAAACAGACGATGAACAAATCTCTACGTAGTATAAAAACAAAGTCGCTTACCGCCGTCGGTACGCTTGTATGTTTTAAACTACGCAACGGATTTTGATACGGTTTTCTTATTTAGTATGTATAATACATGCATATTATTTTTTATTTCATTAAGTTGATTAGAGAACGGTTTAGGTTCACAATTTGACCCGGTAGGTGGCGTTGTGCTTGAGATCCGGAAAAGAATCGTGCGAAGCCGGGATGAATCGTCAGTGCAGTATAAAAAACAAAAATTCCAAAAGCTTGAAGTTGGTTGCATGTGGAACGTGCGTTCGTTCGTCACTTGATTTAAAAAAAATAGAAATAAAAATGGAGAACCTACAAATCGTCCATTTCACTGGGAACACGTTTTGTTTGTTGGCCTGTCATTCGTCACTTGATCCTGGGAGCTGGGACGCATCAGAAGCATCGGAGCGTTACGAAGGTCGTGCGGCCGAGACGTCGCGCCTCGTTGCGTGGGAAACCAGCCCTTACTACCGTTTGACTCGGTTTTGTTATTGAATAAAACTATTTTTACCCAGCCTCCTTACTATCTATTATCTACCTGCTTAGGATCCTGTAATTAGAGCTGCAGCTATATTATGCTTGAAGCACGAATGGGTCGGCTCGACTAGGGTAGGACCACGCTCTCACAGAATACCAGCGTAAAATAACAGCTTGAAGCTGCTGTGTTTCATATGGCGAGTGTAGAGAACCGGAGATCCTTTTTACTGGAAACGAGGCATTCCATCTAAGTCCTCAGGAGTGAAATCGCATCTACATTTTGATTTTTAATGGAGGATAGACGCAAATATCTTATGGTCCACGATATTCACTATCATTTGGTGGAGACTGTGCTCGTTTGTCAACCTTATTCTATATAAAAAAAAGCTATTTTTAGTATACTCAGTCCTCTCACTACATGCTTGAAACAGTACGCTCACTCTGCGTAGATCGGAACAAAATTAATAATTTAGATGTTTTCTTCCTCGCATGATTTCCTTGTGGAATCGATTACCATCAGCGATTTTTCCGGACCAATACGACTTAGAATTACGACCTTCAAGAAAAGAGCCTACTCCCTTTTAAAAGGCCGGCAACGCATCTGCAATTCCCCTAGTTCCCCTGGTGTTGCAGTTTTTCATGGACGGCGGTAGTCACTTACCATCAGGTGAGCCGCATGCTCGTTTGCCCCCTCTCCTATAAAAAAAATATTAAAAAGCTGAAGGTACTCCGGGTTAACTTTGAAATCGGGACGTCAATCACCTCAGTCCCCTCTTGACCATGGGTGCTGTAAAACACCCGAAACGTCGGGAATTAAAAATATTTAAAATTAAACACGATAACTGCCATAAAAACAATTTTATTGAATGTGTAGTGTTCTTGTAAATATAAGAAATCGGTTTTGTTACTTTGTAACTTTGTATTCACTTTGTAAATGACCGCGTTGTATAATACCAACCAAGCGCCAGGCTACTAACTCGCTAATCTTAGGTTCTAATCCTCCAAAAACATCATCCGATTACAACGTGGATGTTGTTCAAAGCAAGAGTGAATAGGTTTTGTTAAGTTTAGCCAGCGCGGTTTACTATCTTCGGCTGTTTTTTATAATTAGTCATTATTAGGAAGACGCTGCTGCCCATTTCCTGAGTTCGATTATAGTATAGTTAATTCAGTCCATTGCAATATTGTAAGAAACTATTCCACGTCCGATGTTAGAAATTTTTCTCAAAATTATTTAAATAAAAGAACACTATTCGGTAACAAACCCTGCTTATTATCAGGAAACAATTACACGATAACACCAAAGTATGCAAACCAACAGCATCACTACCCATCTCAATGTAACACAGGGCAGCCTCTCAGCAACACGACCTTCCTTGCCTATACTAGTAGAATACCCTAACGGGCATAGTACGATAATGAGACTCGTAGAATTACCAACTGCTCTCTCTTAGTCAGTTGCGTGATACTTTATACTGCTAAAACAAGTGGGATATTACAATTCTACCTTCATTTGTTTGTATTTCCTCTTTATTTTTTTTATCCTCATTCTCTACAATATATTTAAAAACTTCTTGTATTGTGAACTCTCCGTGTCTCTGAAACTGCATTTTAGTTCATGGGCTGCATTAGCGACTTATCCAATCGTATACAACATACACTTATCTTTATCCACAAATGGACTGTTAGTTCGTTTGTAACTACCTATGTACTTATATTATAAAATATCATGCTTTTATTTAACTTAACTAGTTTTCTAAAGGTCACTGTAAACTAGTTTGACCTTGACGTAATAGTCTGATTTTATCCATTATATATATATATATATATATATTATCATATATCTGCGTATCTATACGCGTCTGTGTGCTTTATATGTGATGTGGTGATGCGCGTGTGTGTGCGTGCGTTCGTGTGAATGACCTTTGTTGTCTTATTGTAATGTACTTATGCACTTATGTGTTAATATCGTCCGAGTTGAGATGCATCTTGTATCAATGATTCAATTATAGGAGAGCAATCATAATGTTTGTACGTAGCCTATTTACAGTATTTGTATTGGTTGTTTTAAAAATAGCTTTTATACATGTTAGCTTCACGATGCAGCTTCGAGAATATATTATGGTTGTAGCACGAATGGGTCGGCTCGACCGGGGAAGTAACTTACATAATAGCATAATACCAGTTTAAAATGGTAGCTTGATACTGCTGTCTTTTGTATGGTGTGTGTAGAGAATCCATCTTAGTCCTCAGAGATGATAAAGCATTTCAATTTTAATTTAATTCAAAATATAGGTTTAGGTGTCTAATGGTCACAGCATATATTTTTTAAACGCGGTAGAACCACGCTGCAGATTTATTTTTATTGTAACATGAATGAGTTGGTTCGAGCGGGGAAGGACCACGCCCTCACAAAATACAAGTGTGAAGTATCAGTTTAATGCTGTTGCACTTCGTAAGGCGAGTTTAAAGAACCTGAGACCTTTTTTACTGGAAACGAGACGTTCCATCTTAGTCCTCAGGGGTGTGTGTAAACGTAATATGTACCGCAGCATCCACTTACTTGAACCTGAACTGTATGCTCGTTTATCACATGTTGTTTAAAAAATATTTTACCGGAAACAAGCCATTGTACTCGGCAAATTGAGACGCACTTACAGGTAGCGTCATTATAGTGTCATTTCTGTCATGTCATGTCAGAGGCACCTGCGGCGACTTTCACTGGGCGTAGTTTTACCTGATTTCTAACGCTGTGCAAAATCGATGTCATGTTGTATACGTTAGTGTGAAATGAAGTAAAAGTTTTTCACGGATAAACATAGATGTGTGAATTTCGGCTGATCGTCGGATATTGGCTGAGGATTTGTGTGCGGGTTTTCTGCAGTAAAATTGAGATGTTTAAGAACAGAAGAAATTATACAACAACTTATTGGTATGCATTTTAATGGCGGACCGATAAAAAGAAGACAACATGCATTCAAGCGATAAATGAAAGCCATATAAAGGTAATAGTAAAACGTCAGCAGAAACCTTAAAATTTTACACACGGATTTGTAGCTAAAAGTTACAGTCTATATATACGTCCCACTGCTGGGCACAGGGGAGGCCTCATTTCTTAGAGGGTTTTAGGGCAAGGAATTATCCGCCGCGCTACCCCAATGCGTTTTGGCGAACTTCACATGTCTTCACAATATTTTTTTCTTATTTCTCAGACATGCAGGTTTCCTCACGATGTTTTCCTTCACTGCCGAGTACGTGGTAAATCAGCACTTAAAATTGCAATCAACAATTTCATTCGTGCCGGCGGAGATCGAACCCGGTTTGCTCGCATACTGTGACATTCACAGCGAGCGCTAACCATCTGAGCTACCACGGCTAATTTGTTACTAATTAGTTGCCAAAATCGTGATTTTGTTGATCCAACCAGCTCGAATTACATTTTCCTACCCTCGATATAATACATATAATAACATATTTCTTAAAAGCATAATTCTTATCCTGATATTATTAATGCCCTAAATGTGAAAGTTTGTCATTTTATTACACTCGGTTGAAGGGATTTTTTTATAAATCTGAAGCAACGGACGAACTTACGGTTCTCCTGATAATAAGTGACTACAGTTCTTGACGGACACCTGCAGCCAACTTCAAACATAGTAAGATATAGATGCATTGTCACCTCTGAGGACTAAGATGGAGTGCGTCACAGCCTGTAATTAAACTTACTCTGTTATACCCTTTGCACCGAAACACAGGAACGCTATTTTTCAGCAGAAATAGTGGGTGGTCTTATTCAGACGGATCCCGACTATAGTACGTGAAGGTAATATGGTCTTTCGGTTAATATGGTCACTTTCTTAAAGCTCAAAAACTAGAGCCTTATTTGCATAGATAGCTTTGCGATATGATAGCTCTTCATCAGTCATTCAAATAACAAAGAATCAAAAGGGCGCCGCTTTATCGACGCCATTTTGACAGTTGATATTGTAGTAATAACAGTGGTAGAGCCAAGCGGCAGCTTTTGCTGTCGCAGGGATGGGCCGGCTCGAACCGGGGTGGTACCACGACCGCACAGAACACCAGCGTGAAGTAGAGGTTTACCTCTGCGTTTCGCTTGGTGAGTGCAGGTGGCCGGAGGCCCTTTTTACTGGAAATGAGGCATTCCATCTTAGTCCTCACGGGTGACAACGCATCTACATTTTGATTTGTAATAGAGGATAGATGTAGATGTATATGGGCCGCAGCTACCACTTACCATCAGGTGGACTGTGTGCTCGTTTGTCACCCTTATCCTATAAAAAAAAGTTATAGTATACGACATTGTACATTTATCTCTGTCCTCCTAGTTTTAGTTTTATAGGGCGCCAAAGCTTAAGATGACCATATTACCCTCATGTACCTTATTACTGGTCAGAAATAAAATCCACCACCTATTAATTTTTACAACAATTGTTTACTAACAATTGTTGTACAAAGTATAAGACATAGGTGTTTATAGACCGCAGTTCATAGCTTACTAGTTACTGTACTTAGTCTATAAACACTTATGTTTTGTCTCCCGTTCTCTACACCCACCAAATGAAAAACGGCAGCATTATATGGTGCTACTTACGCCACAAAGGACACTGTAATACAATGGCATGTGTTTATCATGCACGCTGAAAGCACCGCCCCGCTGCACGCCCGTCACTGAAGCCTAACTCTTAGGTGCAAATTACACAGAAGCGGCATGAGTATAATTCAAGACACGCCGCTTTCATACATTTTATATGAAAACGTTATGAAGCGGCACCACGGCTGCGCCGCTCTGTGCCTTGCCCTCGCCTTATGCCGCTTCTGTATAATTGGGCCTTAGGCTTAGCCTATACGTTTTCCGAAAGTGTATGAGTACATATTAACAGCAGACGTGGTAGCCCAGCGTAGCGGTTGCCTCAAATCCAATGGCACTCTTCTCCCGTTTCTTTCACATACATACCTACACATACATGCTCATCGGTTAAGTGTACTCCTAATTTGGTCCATCTTCAATATACAAGCAATTTGGTCGATATATATCAGTCTAGGGCGTTAATTGCCGACTGCATTGCAACTCCCTTCTGCAACATATTTTTTTTTACTCTAAGAAAAAGTCGATAGAAAACTGTGACTTAATATATTAAGATTTTAGCGTGCTTCACAAGAAACCTATACTAGAATTAAAGTTACGATTTTCTAACGACTTTTTCTGTTTCTTCATTAATTTACAGCCTTCGATTGCATTGTACAACTCAATTGGTTCGCTGTATCTTTCTCTACGACACGGATTGATTGAAACTTTTTGTATGGACTTGATTAATTTCGTTTTGCGTTGTCGAAAGTTTAATTGAGGAAGTGAAAGAGACGCCTATTAAGTTGCCGGGTAAAAAATGCCTTAGCACCAGCTTCAGTAGCTGTTATGTGAAAATTATTAAATTTTGAAGTCGATGATTTTTACTTTTTAACCGACTTCAAAAAGGAGGAGGTACTCAATTCCACTGTATGTTTTTTATGTGTGTTACCTCATAACTTCTTTCTAGGTGAACCGATTTTTAAAATTAAAAAAAATTTAACTTTCATCCCCTATTCTTCCATCCTTAGGGATGGAATTTTTTCTATAAATTTATTTAGGACTTCAGTAAATGTAACTATTTAATAAAAAAAAACACGTGTGAGTGTCGTGGAGTAATCGGTTGGAACGAAGTTCCTTTCATAGTATGTTATCATTGATAAACGTATTATATTATTGATTAACAAATATAAATAAAATAATTAAAAGCGTCTATTAAAATGAAGCGTCATTTAAAATAAAATACAATATGATACAGGGGGTAGTGACGAAAAAATCTTACACTTTTTGTCGCCTAGCTCCCATCCGCCAAACCCGTACCGTCCGATAAGGAACTTTGTTCCAAAAACAATCATTGAAATTGGTTATTAATTGGCGAAGATATCGTGTAACATGCAAACCAAAAAAGCTATAACGTATTAAGAACCTTCTTCTTTTTCGAAGTCGGCTAATAAGTAATGTTTTTATGTTTGGCCCGAATTCTACACCATTTATCCGATTACGATGAAACTTTGGTGAGTTGTGTGTGCACGCGGAGTTTTCTATTCATCATCATCATCATCATTACAGCCCTCTACAAATCCATTGCTGAAAATAGGCCTCCCCCAAGGAATGCCACAAAGCACGGTCCTGAGCCACCTGCATCCATCGACTTTCTGCATATCTTACCAAGTCGTCACTCCATCTAGTGGGGGGACGCCCTACACTTCGTCCGCCAGTACGAGGCCGCCACTCGAGAACCTTTTCCCCATCGGTTTTCGGTTCTTCAAGCTATATGGCCAGCCCATTGCCACTTCAGCTTACCAATCCGTTGGACTATGTCGGTCACTCTAGTTCAGTAGAACTGCAGTAGCAGATATCCTCATTTCTAAGTTTATCATGTAGAGAAACTTTAGTTTTCTATTAATTCTATCTAATTTATGTTTGAATGCATTTCTTTACCATTCATTCGATTACGAGCATGGTTATGCTCAGATATTCATTTAATGAATACGGGTGACAAAAACACATAGTCCACCTGTTTGTAATAAGATCCTGTGGCCCAAAGACATATCTACATCTATCTTCGAATAAGCATCAAAATACAGATGCGTTATTACCCCTGAGTATAAAGTTGAAATGCCTCTTTTTTATAGGATCAGGGTGACAAACGAGCACACAGTCCACCTGATGGTAAGTGGTTGCTGTGGCCCATAGACATCTACATCTATCCTCTATTAGAAATCAAAATGCAGATGCATTGTCACCCGTGAGGACTAAGATGGAATACCTCATTTCCAGTAAAAAGGGCCTCCGGCCACCTGCATTCACCAAGCGAAACGCAGAGGTAAACCTCTACTTCAAGCTGGTATTCTGTGAGGTCGTGGTACCACCCCGGTTCGAGCCGGCCCATCCGTGCGACAGCAAAAGCTGCCGCGTGGCACTACCACTTTTAAAATTTTGCAGTAAAAGTATTCACCATACGAAACAGTAGCGTTAAGCTGTTATTTTACGCTCTTCGGTATATTACGGTATTCTGTGAGAGCCTTGTCCTTCCCCGGTCCAGTTGACCTGTTGGCGTAACAACCATAATATAGCTGCAGCATGGCTCTACAATTTTTTCTGCCGACTTCCAAAAAGGAGACGGTACTCAATTCGGGTGTATGTTTTTTTTTATGTGTGATACCTCATAACTTTGTACTGGGCGAACCGATTTCGATGATTCTTTTTTTTATATGAAAGCTGATAGTTCTCGTGTGGTCTCATATGAATTTGATCAAGGTCGGACCAATGGTTTTTGAGTTATTCTTAAATAACATATATTGAAGTCGCTTATATTGAAGTCGGCTGTACATAATTTTTAATTTTAAATTATTTAACATACATAATTTCGTTATTCAGATTAAACTTGAGAATATTCTGACAATGTGTTGTAGTGAATATTGCTACACCGGCTCTACACGGTCACGGTGACTTTAGTCTTTTACTTCCTATAATTACATCCGCGTTAAAAAGTTTATTATACGCGGATTTTAGCATATTCATTTTGCATATCTTTATTTTAAAATAATTTAAAATTAAAATTTTTGTACAGCCGACTTCAATATAAGTTATTTACAAATAACTCAAAAACTATTCGTCTGACCTTGATCAAATTCAAATGGGACCACACGAGAACTATCAGCTTTCATATAAAAAAGGAATCATCCAAATCGGTTCGCCCAGTACAAAGTTATGAGGTAACACACATAAAAAAAAACATACAGTTGAATTGAGTGCCGTCTCCTTTTTGGAAGTCGGCAGATAATCCGCAGTAATATCCGTCATAACTTCTGCGGTCAGAGAAATGTTTAGAAACGGTGGAAGATCATTTTTTTTAACTTTTATTTAGGTTCGGTTATGTTAGAATCATACAGCTCTTTTTATCGTATTTACTTTACAATACATAATATATTACAGTAAGGTCAAGGTTAATAGAGATTACAGATTTGACAATGAATATAAAGCCTGCGTGTGTGCTTGAGTAAGTACGTGTGTGGATGTGTGCGTGCGTGCGTGAGTGTGTTATGAATGTTAATTTCATCATGTACAGTTTCTTATTGCTTTCTTATATTTAATGCGAGATGCATAACTATTGAGTAATATTTAAACATTAGCAGTGCGACAAAGGAAATACCTGAAATTATTCTATTCAGTGACTCATCTCCATTGTTTGAGTGATTTGATACGATTTATGTAATCCAGTTGTGCCTTTATAGTGTAAATATTTGCATTCTTACCGCCCTTATAGTTTGCTTCCCTTTTATTACGTACTCGACGATAAAGGAAAATATTGTGAAAGAAACGTTACGTGGTAGAAACACTACCGGGTCGGCTCGACCGGAGGAGGACCACGCTCTCACAGAATACCAGCGTAAAATAGCAGCTTAACGCTCCTGTGATTTGTGTGGTGAATCTAGGGAACTGGCGAACCATTATACTGGAAAAGAGACATTCCATCTCAGTCTTCAGGGGTGACAACGCATCAGCATTTTGATTCTTAATCTACATGAATAAAATGATAGAGGTTTGCAGTTGTGCGCGCATCACGGAAAAGTACTGGCTAGATTTCAATTAGGTTTTCTAAGTTTCTTTCTTAAACACTTGGCCCTTATCTTAATAAAAAAAAATGCGATATCTTCATTTAATATAAAGTTATTAGAGTTTTAAGAATCAACGATTTTTATACGGGGTTTTTTCACACGGTCTACTGAACAACGTCGCTTGCTATCGCGTTACAAACCCGGATAATGTATATATTTTAGCTACAAACGGAGCAACGAATAACATTGTTTACAAAGAAATTTTGTAAGCAAACTATATTTTTGCTTGCGATCTTTTTGATGTGTTTTTTTCTTTCGCACATACGAAAACTTTGTTAATATATCAAGCAACGCGGACGAAGTCGCGGGTATTAGCTAGTTGAGGATAAATGTAGATGTCTATGGGTCACAGCATCCACTTACCGTCTGGTGGACTGTGTGCTCGTTTGTCACCCTTATTCTATTAAAAAAAAGATAAGCAGACCATTGTTAGAAAGGGCTGTTCGTTCATAAGGAGAATCTGCTCCCTACAGTTGGCATATGGATTGGTGAATAAACTTTAGGTTGTCTGAATAATTAAAAATTAAAAATTTTGTACAGCCGACTTCAATATAAGCGACTTCAATATAGGTTATTTAAGAATAACTCAATAACCATTGGTCTGACCTTAATCAAATTCATATGGGACCAAATCATCGAAGAATAAGAAAAGAATCATCGAAATCGGTTCGCCCAGTAAAAAGTTATGAGGTAACACACATAAATAAAAAAAACATACACTCGAATTGAGTACCGTCTCCTTTTTGGAAGTCGGCAAAAAATCGAATGAAATATCTGCATTTATTGTGGAACATAGGTACAGAAGATTTTGTTACTTATCACATACATAGTAGTATCACTAGGTCCAGTTCGTATTGGATGAACATCATTAAAAAAAGCTATTTAATTTGTTTTAAGGCAATTGAAAGTCATTAAAATAATTATTACAATATAATGATATAATATATTATAATATAATTATATTAATAACATTAATCCGTCAAAACAATTTTAATTTATTTTTAAATGTCAGTAAATTGAAAAATCGTAAATATTTAAATTTTAAATACTTTAAAAAAGTAATCTCTAATAATGACCTTTTAATTATAATAATTTACCAAATAGGTAATTTATTATAATTAAAAGGTCATTATTATTATATAATTAGAAATGAGTTGGGGGCGATTCAAACTTTAGGTCTAGTCAGTTTGAATAGCCTATCATGTAGAGGATGTCGTAGTGGTCATGGTTGAATAGGGGCAAAAAGTTCTCATTACACTCCTAGGGGGTCAAAATGGACAAAAACCAAAAAATTTATAATTCTTATTTTGGCTATAACTGCCTCCTTCGGATTTCTTACACAGTCTTTACTCCCGCATCTCACTAGTTTAGAGTAGGACATTGTTCCGTAGCATTGCAATGAATATAATATGGCATATTTGGAATGTTTATTCAGACTGTAATATAGTGCCAGGGCGAGTGAGCGTTGTTCGTCGTCGGAATATAATTTTATGTGTAAAACCTGTCTAGATAAGTTTGCAAAGTAAAACATTTCCTAAATATAAAATTTCATCCAAAGCATTAGAGCAGTTTCTGAGAAAATAATCACATAGTATATCTAAAATATACAAAAACTGCTCACTTCTACGGCCTTACTTTTAATCAACCAGTGGTAAATAAAAAATGACTTTCAATAAGAATTATGTAATAATCAATATTGAATAAAAAATTATTCTATTCTATTCTATTCTAATCGTTAATCATCTCTTACTTAAATCAAGTGTTGTTTATCTCTATACTTGTTTCTTTCTATTTTCATTTGTGAAAAGAGAGAGAATAACTTTAAGCATTTCTTAATTGACTTCATTTTAATGAATACAAGCCGTTATAGTATAGGATATCGCTTACGACACTTGAACAGTAATTGGGTTGGAATAAAATATAATAGAATACTTTTTATTCAATATTATCATCATCATCATTGCAGTCCTTCACAAGTCCACTGCTGAACATAGGCCTCCTCCAAGGAATGCCACAAAGCACGGCCCTGAGCCACCTGCATCCATCGACTTCCTGCATGTCTTACCAGGTCGTCACTCCATCTAGTGGGGGGTCCCCGTACACCTCGCCTACCGGTAGGACGCGAAGTATTAAATATAGTTACAAGTAATTCTTACTGAAAGTCATTGCATTGACGATCGCAGTACCAAACGTGTTGGGTATTGTATGTTACCGTTACAGGTAAAGTCCACCGCTAAACATAGCCTCATATATTGCCTCGTAGGTGGGATATATGTTGCCGCAACTGGCAGGCGGGTTTGCAACTCCAGTTTTTTAAGTTGTTATTAGGAAGACGCTGCTGCCCCCAAAGAGAATATAACCACTACGTTTAGCTGCCCCTTTCCTGGTTCCTGGCCTATGTTTAGCAGTGGACTTGTAATAGGATAGGTTATCTATACAAATAAATATAATTGAAGTGTCTGTTTGTAATGTCAAAATAACAGCTGTGTACTAAATACATATGAAAGTATATACGGTACCTATAACAAAACACAATTTTTTAAATTTTTGTCTGTCTCTCTGTCTGTCTGTTTGTTCCGGCTAATCTCAGAAACGGTTGGACCGATTTCGACGGAACTTTCACTAAATGCTAGCTGATGTTATAAGGAGTAACTTAGGCTACTTATATTTTACAAAAAGTATTAGGGTTCCGCGCAACATAATTAAAACCCTAAATTACACGCGGGCGAAATCGCGGGGAACAACTAGTCTAAACATAATTGACAATGACAGCTGAGTAGCTGAGATGCGACTTTTGGACTTTGGACTTTTTGCTTATTATTTTATATCAATCTAAAGGTCTTTGACCAGTGATTTTAAAGATAACATGTCCTGAGTGTGCTTAGCCCACGTAACTGGCCTTTTACTTTTTACTTAATAATTTTATACGTGGTAGAGCCACGCCGCAGCTTTATTATGGTCGCAGCACGAATGTGTCGGCTCGACCGGGGCGGGGTAGGACCACGCTCTCACAAAATACAGGCGTCAAATAGCAGCTTAATACAGCTGTGTTTCGTATGTTGAGTGTAGATAACCGGAGACCCTTTTTACTGGAAACGAGGCATTCCATCTTAGTCCTCAGGGGTGACAACGCATCTGAATTTTGATTCCTAACCGAGGATAAATGTAGATATCTATGGCCCACAGTATCCATTGCACCATGCAGTGCACCATCAGGAGCACTGTGTGCTCGTTTTTCACTTTTATTCTATAAAAAAAATGTAGTGTTAATATCACAGACGTTTAGAATTTAGCCCGCATTCCCGGGCATCGTATGCGTTACTTTTAGTCCTGTGACTCACGCTCGTTGGTTTGATGACCTTACTCTTGCACTGAAGATAGTATGCAACAAGGCTCCTGCTTTAAATGGTGACTTACTGTGGATACTAAACAACAATGAATTCCTAAGCAACTGTATGTAAAGGAATTTTCAAACTATTTGTATCTTCATACTAAATTGTAATAAGGCGTTATTTTGTGGAAATCTATAATATTTATTAGCCATAATTTATAAATAGCTACATATTATAATATTGTTATATTATCTACATGAAATATACAGTCGATAAAAACTACTTTTTCTGAAACCAGGGCGGCGCCGCATTGAAATGAGGTGAAATATTTGACAGGCCACATAGCGGCGAGTTAGGGATGTTAGAAAAGTGTAAAAATATTGTTTCTTTCTGAAATTTTAGTAGTATTTCGTCTTTATTACATCAGAAATGGATAAATAAGCCAAACTACGGAAAATCCTAAAAAAAAATTAAAGAACACATCACTTAGGCATTGTTTATACACATACACTAGAAACCGAAAAGTTTTTTCAATGATGATAATGATGAACATTTCAATGATGACGCTATGTGACCATCTGCGTAACATATAAGTTCACCTCAGTCCAGTCGACATCTGGTGAGCGTAAAATTGTCTGCCCTTATTGATGCAAAACTTTTCATTTATTAGTACATATTTTACTATCCACGTTTCATATCAGCGCAGACTTAGAGCTTTCGCGTCAGATGCCTGATAATCGGTCAAAGACCTGCCACCCACATTTGTAACATATTTGATATATGTATAAGATAGTATTTCTATAGTATTCGTAGAGAGAAAACGTTCAAATTTTTCGGTGGTGTATCTGGCGCAAACTAGTAATAATGGTCTCCAAACTGAATGTCGGTCACGACGGCCAGTCACAACGGAGACGAGTAATCTGCGCAGGACAAGATTATAGGAGTGATGGGCAAGCACTGGTGCACTGTATATTCCTTCACTGTCATCTCTCCCCAGTCCTGTCGTGGCTTTACGATACCCAAGCACGTGGGTAAAACACTACCTTCCTGACTCCGGGCTGCCACTGAGATTTTCTTGATAGAAACGCTCAATAACTGATTTTATTGACCCGATGCGGCGTTCGAGCCTTACTGGGCACAGACCAGCCCTTCTCTTATTTTTGAGAGGGTTTTAGGGTAAGGTATTGCTGCTCTAATGCGTGTTTTCAAATTTTCCATTTTTTTTTAAGTTAGACTACTCATGCAATAACTTTCCTTACGATGGTTTCGTTGTGTGATATTTGGATTCTTAGATGTAGGAATTTATGGGTCATTATGAGTCATCATTTTCTTGTGCTGACATATTGATCTGATACACGGTCCTTCAAAGCTGAGCCTTATAAGGAAGTTTAGGCTTAGCGAGCTGTGGAGAGGGTTATGCTCGAAGTTTCTGTTACCGTTACAGCTTATGAAAGGTCCACTGCTGAACATAGGCTTTCCCTTACATTGTCTCATAGTATATTTTGCAATTGTTGCCACGCTTGACAGATGCTTGGCAACCGCAGTTTTTAATTTGTTATTTTCCTACGTGGTGGTAGTGCCGTGCTGCGCTTATATTAGTAGTATAGTTGTAGCACGAATGGGTCGGCTCGACTGGGGAAGGACCACGCTCTCACAGAATACCAGCGTAAAATAGCAGCTTAACGCTGATGTGTTTCGTATGGTGAGTCTAGAGAACCGGTGACCCATTTTACCGGAAACGAGGCATTCCATCTTAGTCCTGACGACGCATCTGCATTTTGATTCTTTATTAAGGATAAATGTAGATGTCTATGGTCCACAGCAACCGCTTACCTGATGGTAAGCGGTGGACTGTGTACTCGTTTGTCCTATGTCCTTTATCCTATAAAAAAAATAAAGCTACTGCTTATCATCTGGTATGTTTCACTCTGGCGCCTTTTGCGACATCTACGGGACGATATGGAGTAGTGCATATTTTAATATTTGTACATAATTTCATACGTTGTTTTTCAATTCGTTTTGTTCGGTCCGTTCATCGCGTTCAATTCTATGTCACGTACGAGGTAATGCAACCTATGATAGTAAATTTTGTGTGTCCTTACATAAAATAATTACAACACGGACATGTTAACATAATATAATATTTTTTAATTCAACATGAACTGAAAATCTTTACATACATACATACATAAACACTTACGCCTGTCACCCAGAGGCGTAGGCAGAGACTATGGACTTCCATTTGGCACGATCCTGACAGACCTCTCTCGCTTCCTCCACATCCATATACCTACGCATACACGCTCGTCGGTTAAAGGTACTCTTGATTTGGCCCATTTTCAATATATCGCCAATTTGGTCGATAAACTTTCGCCTAGGGCGACCCTTCCCGACTCTGTCGTTCACCTCTGCAACATAAATTTGCTTTGTGACTCTTTCCTCTTTCATTCTTTCTACATGACCAAACCACCGAAGCATTCCTTTCTTAATCCTGATCACAACATCATCTTGCAAACCACACTCTTCTCTTATTAAACAATGAGAAAGATTTTCAATTTTGAAAAAAATTTTTCAAAAATTGAAAATTTTCTCATGTTAAAAGTAAAAACTCATCATTTTTACTTTTAACATAAGAAAAAATTGATGATTTAAAAACATGTTTTGGTTTAAAGAATTTTATTTCACATAAGAACGGTTATTATACAATGGTTCACTTATGAGATACAAAGTAATTAAAATTTACGTCTAGAGTGTGGAATACGATATAAATAAATATAAAGAGATTACACATGCAGAGTGCTCATATATGGATTCGAGACGATATCCTTCACTGCTGGCCGTCTGGGGAAACTCAAGGTCGCTCAGCGAGCTATAGAGAAGGCTATGCTCGGGGTTTCTCTGCGTAATAAACTTAGAAACGAGGATACCAGAGTAACCGACATAGCCCAACGGATTAGTAAGTTGAAGTGGCAGTGGGTCGACCATTATAGCTCGAAGAATAGAAACCGATGGGGAAGAAAGATTTTCGAGTGGCAAATTCGTACTGGTAAGCGAAATGTAAAGCGGCCTTTCACTAGATGGAATGACGACGTTGTAAGGTATATGCAGGAAGTCCATGAATGCAGGTGGTTCAGGACTGTGCTTTGTGGCATTCCTTGGGCGAGGCCTATATTCAACAGTGGACTTGTGAAGGGCTGTAATGATTATAAAAGAGATTACTCTGTACGTGTGTATTTCGTAAGTTAACTTTTGAATACATTTATGTTATTGTATGCCATCTGGTAATCTATTGAATAGCTGCGCTCCCTCAAACAATAGCGTTTCTTTGGCCACATTTAGTTCATGCAGCCGTTAGTTGGAGATTATTTTTACTTCTTAAGTGTATTATTGTTTTATTTATGTAACTATAATGATTTCTTATATTGCTGCGAACGCTACCCTCATTACAGCCTATTAAAGTGCACTGCTGAACATAGGCCTCCCCCAAGGAATGCCACAAAGCACGGTCCTGAGCCACCTGCATCTATCGACTTCCTGCATGTCTTACCAGGTCGACACTCCATCTAGTGGGGGGACGCCATACACTTGGCCCGCGGGTACGAGGCCGCCACTCGAGGACCTTTTTTCCTTATCGGTTGTCGGTTGCCACTTCAGCTTACTAATCCGTTTGGGCTATGTCGGTCACTGGTTCTACTACGGATTCTTGTTCGGACTCGGACGGACAATTTTTTTTATTTTTGGTCGTTATTAGATAGACGCTGCTGACCGCCACTACGCGGTAAACTTGAACACTACACATTGAATAAAACAATTTTCACGGATTATAATATCGTGTTTAATTATTCCCGATACATCGGAAATTAAAAATAACTAAAATTAAATGAGACAAAATCCGGTAAAACGAGTTTTATTTGTTACGATAGAATTTCATGGGTTTTATTTTTTTTTGGCGCGCAGCCCTAATATTTTAGGAAAAGACCTAAAATAAGAGTATCCTAAGTTACTTCTTATAACTATATAGCTATAACATAAGCCAGTGAAAGTCCCGTCATAATTGTTCCAGCCATTTCGCAGATTAGCCGGAACAAGCAGACAGACAGACAGACAGAAACACAGACAGACAATTTTTTTAAATAAATTTTAAAAATATTTTAAAAATTGTGTTTGTTATTATACTTTCATATGCTTTTAGTAAAAAACAGTTATTATGACATCACAAACAGACACTTCAATTTTATTTATTTGTACAGATGTAACTGTATGTTTGATTAAATGGTTACGATTCTAATTTTAGTTTTATGTCGTATTGTATTTAGGGCAACAATGTAATTGATCTGGCCGTCCCATTTGACTGTGAGAGTGTGGGAATAGAAGGGAGCCTATGCTTTGTGCACACACTCGTGCACTATAATCCTGTGCAGAAGGCTAGCCTCCGTTGGGATTAGCTGATGTGATTGACATTTGGTCTGGACGTCATTATTATTCGTTTGCGCCAGATAGATCACTATAAAATTTGCATTGCATTTTTCTCTACGAATACTATAGAAATACTTCTTTTTATATAATAGTGGTGACAAACGAACACAAAGTCCACCTGATGGTAAGTAGATGCTGTGGTTCATAAACATCTACATATATCCTCGGTTAAGAATCAAAATGCGTTGGTACCCTTGAGGACCATAGTGTAATGCCTCGTTTCCAGTAAAATGGGTCTCCGGTTCTCTACACTCGCCATACGAAACGCTGCTGCGTTAAGCTGCTATTTTACACTGGTATTCTGTGAGAGCGTGGTCGTACCCCGGTCGAGCCGACCCATTCATGCTACAACTATACCTGTAGTAGGTATATGTAG
This sequence comes from Parnassius glacialis, assembly GCA_033319125.1. Lineage (NCBI taxonomy): Eukaryota > Metazoa > Arthropoda > Insecta > Lepidoptera > Papilionidae > Parnassius > Parnassius glacialis. The sequence goes on along the minus strand of JAVANC010000002.1, from coordinate 2,303,042 downwards.
CTAGCTGCAGTGCGGCTTATGTCTTTAGATATCAAATCAGTCATTAATGTGGTTAGCAGGTCGTTGACCGATTATCAGGCATCTGACGCGAAAGCTCTGAGTCTGCACTGATATGAAACATGAATACTAGTTTATAATTTATTTATTTATAAACTTTACACAGTTAGTCGTTTCTTTGGTCATTGGTTTGCATAAATATTACGTGCTAGTAAAACTAACAGACTGACAGCGTCACTATAAAATAGTACTATTTTATAGTGACGTTACTGACCACGGCAACCGCGTTTAGATGTCCTAGTTCCAGTGCAAATACCAGTCAGCGCTGTGACATACAAGTACTCGTTGGGACGAATGCAAGGATATGTAGTTGCAAGGAAAAAAGTATTTAATATAACTCACATAGAGTTGTTTTCACTTTGGTGTCATTGTGTTTGTGTGGAGACGTAGATATTACGCAATACGAAATAGTCTTTCCTTTGTTGTATTTGAATTCAATGTCCTTTGTGGATTGCATTTGATCATCGGAATTAAAGGCTACTCCTTGTATTTATAGTACAAAGAAATGTAAATTTAAAATAAGGATGTATAAGGATGTATTGATATGAACTTCTTCTTATACAATAACGACACATTACAAACCTTACGATACGATAATACACGATATTTACCAATACTGATATTACCGGTTAGTAAATTAATTAAAGTTAGTTATAGTCGTAGGGTTTTAGAGTAAGGAAAAAACCCGCCACGCTGCCCCAATGCGTCTTAACGAACTTCGACATCTTCGAAATATATTTTTTATTTTTTCTCAGACATGCAGGTTACCTCACGATGTTTTTCTTCGCCGCCGAGCACTTGGTAAATCAGTACTTAAAATTGCAATTAACAATTTCATTGGTGCCGTCGGGTATCGAACCCGGGTTGCTCGCTTACTGTGAAATTTACAGAGAGCGCTTAGACCCTGAGCTATCACGGCTCTAAATAAGTAAATAGGTAAATTAATAGAAGGATAAAATGACACACAAATTAAGTTGGGTTCGTTAATCCGTTAATTTAACATTAACAAGTTATTTAAAATACACAAAATCCTTTCGTAATCCTTTAGAACCTATAAAGGTTTTCCGACGAAAAGCTATTTCGGTAGTCGGTTGCGTTGAGACCTGTGGTAGAAAATAATTCTCTTGGATGTGAAACCCCACCATTGAAAACTAAACAGTAGTGTACGACGACCACACGTTTACTTGACTTTATTGAAGCACGATATTTGGAATCTATCTGTGTATTGGCAAATAATACAGCATGTCAATAGCAGGGGATAGACCACGCTCTCACAGAAGTGAGTGTAGAGAACCGGAGATCCTATTTACTGGAAACAAGGAATCTTAGTCCTCACGGCTGACAACGCTTCTGAATTTTGATTCGTAAACGAGGATAGATGTAGATGTCTATGGGCCACAGGAACCACTTACCATCAGGTGGACTCTGTGCTCGGTAACCCTTATCCTATAAAAAAATGTCGATATTTCAACAGTGGTAGAGCCACGCGGCAGCTCTTGCTGTCACACGGATGGGCCGGCTCGAACCGGGGTGGTACCACGACCTCACAGAAAACCAGCGTGAAGTAGAGGTTTACCTCTGCGTTTCGCTTGGTGAGTGCAGGTGGCCAGAGGCCCTTTTTACTGGAAATGAGGCATTCCATCTTAGTCCTCACGGGTGACAACGCATCTACATTTTGACTTGTAATTGAGGATAGATGTAGATGTCTATGGGCCGCAGCAACCACTTACCATCAGGTGGACTGTGTGCTCGTTTGTCACCCTTATCCTATAAAAAAAAAAAATATATCGGCAATTTCAAAGTATCGCCGATATGCCTGTATGGTGCATCCCTAATTTAAACGTGCTTCGTATATAGTTAATATTTTGATGTGATTAGTATTATTTATTTGCTAGATAGCTCGCAGCGCCTGTGTAAAGAAAAGTAGCTTTTGTCAGCACAGTCTTAAAGATCGAATTTGTGTGACGATATGTAAGAGGGTAATTGCAGTAGTGAATGATTTGTAACTGTTGGGTCAACGGTCCGCACTCCGCAAGTGTAACGGTTAACTGAATTGCACAAAGGCGCCGGTTTTTACCCGACTGCCCCAGAAAGAGGGTAATTTTTTTCGAAAGTATGTACGCATGTATGTCTATTTCTTTGGCACGCCCTGTAGCCTAAACGACTTGATGGATTTTAACATTATGAGGGGTCGTTAGATTCGTCTTAATTGTGGGAATGACATAGGCTATGTAATACATAATAAGTGGATGGAAGGTAATTTTAACGCAGTCGGGTTTTTCTACTGACTTCAAAAAGAAGACGGTACTCAATTGGTCTGTATGGTTTTTTATGTGTGTTACCTCATGACTTTTTACTGGGTAAACCGATTTCGATGATTGTTTTTTTATTTGAAAGCTGATGCTTCATATGTGGACCCATACAAAGTCATCTTTAAAGTAGGCTTTTACTTTTGTTAAAAGTCTAATTTTTCTACCGACTTCAAAAAGGAAGAGGTCCTCAATTCGACTGTATGTTCTTTTATGATGTGTGCTTTCTCACAACTTTTTTCTGGATGTACTGATTTCGATCATTTTTTTTTATTTGAAAGCTGTTGCTTATCACGTAGTTCCATACAAATATGATTAAGGTCTGACCAATAGTTTTTGACTTATTATTCTTAAGAGGATTGTGAAGCTGTAAATTTTCATACAAAAAGCGATAACGTTTTCCCCCCCGTAAATATAGTCCAATTTCAATAATTTTTGGAAATGTTGTAGATATGACAAAAAACTAGGGCCGTACGTTTTTATTTTAAAGAAATATTGTATACAATATAAGTTATTACCATCTAAATATCTATATTTTTGACTTAAAAACTTCCTCCAACGTTTTTATTTTTTTTTAATTAAACTAAACTGATTACTAAAAAAGTAAAACGTACAGGCCTAGATTAAAGTGTACTGAATCGAATAAGACCAAAATTGTCTCATTTTGTAAAGTTTTAGGGGGGTAAAAACGTTATCGCCGGAAACAATATTTCAAAAAGAAAATGTAGGCAATTGCCTTCAAGACTTGCAACTCTCTCTATCGCACGATACGGGTCGGGGGGCAGGGGTAGTGATGTTATGGGTGGTGGGGTGTGAATACCAGTATTTTACGATTATGTTGTAAAAATAAAAGTTATATTTGTAAAATGAGCCGTGGTAGCTCCGATGGTTAGCGCTCGCTATGAGTTTCACAGTAGGTACTGTTACATCCCTATTCACACCGTCACATCACTATTTGTTAAAGTAATGCCGGCTTGCAATTATTGCGGGCTTATTTAATACAATCAGCAATAATTTTGCTATAAATATGCGAGACTTCCCTAAAAACGTTCAGTTGGTTGTTCTTCAGCTAAACTGCTCTCCAGCTACGGACCCGGTTCTTGCCTGCCGGCTGGTTATCAGTGAAAGCTAAGAATATACTACGGGTCTAACCTGCCCTTCACCAGGGCTATCGCGCTACTATAATCCAAGTCGCGTATAAGTTTTATGTAATAATAGAAATTCTGTGTCCGAACTAGTGTATAAATAAAAACTTTTAATTAATAAATAGTTGTCAAAATTTCAGCACTGTCTTTTTTTTTAAAAGTGCTGAATAGGACAAACTAACATTTGGTGTCAGAAGAAAAGGGATTTCTGAAGTCCCTCGGGTCGCCTACTCCTGACGACGACCAGCTCCACACAGAAATCGGTCCAGACCCGCGATCCCGAACTAGCAAGTTGGCCACCTGCTGTCTCTGCCTGTCTTCCTGACGCTGTAAAAGGCCGCCGCCAACCCTAGTCATCGCAGACAACGTGTCAGCACCACTCCATTGTGCGTGAGGGTTTTTCTGACCAGCACCGATTTATTGACTACACAAAATACATCGCGACACTTGGTTTGAGCACTGACCCGTACCAACCGCAAACGCTGCACATTTCATCACTTCCGCCGCATCGTCGCACCGTCACCCGACACCGACGTCACCGAGCTGCCACTGTTTCCATGAAATCGCTGTATCTACTAATAATACTGTGAGTGTTGTTTATTCGATTTATGTTAATTTATTTTCGTCATTTGCATTATTTTGCGTGTGGATATTTCATACTTTTAATTTCCCACTCCGTTTCACATAATTAATTCTTTAAAATGGTTAATGAAGGTAGTAAACTTGAAAAGAAAAGCGTTCAGTCGTGTTCAAGTTTGCAGACTGTAGGCATAGAAGAATTAAATCTTTCAATCCTCACTAAATTTATTAAGACATTCGATGGTGACAGGAATAAACTATCACCATTTATTAGAAATTGCGAAAATGCTTTAAACCTAGCTACTGCGTCACAACAAAGTATCTTATTCAAATACATAATTTCCCAACTGGAAGGCAAGGCTGAGTCCGCCTGCTCCCTTAAAATTTTTGAAACCTGGTCTGAGTTAAAACAATTTTTAAAATCCACATTTGGTGAAACCAAACATAGGGATCACTTACTTTTAGACTTACAAAGTTGCAAACAAAAATCAAACGAGTCTGTCACACAGTATAGTTTACGAATAGAAACATACCTCACACGTTTACAGACGGACATTACACATTCCACTAGGGACCCTGGTGAATTAAGAGGTAGAATCGCCAGTACAGAAGACTTGGCGCTACATACCCTTTTACTAGGCTTACCTAGCCACATTTCAAATATCGTAAGGTGTCGTAATCCTACCTCTTTACAAGAAGCTATAAATCTCGCTATCCAAGAAGAAAAATTACAAAATTATATTCAATCTACTCGATCTTCCGAATATAAACCAAAGTGTAAAATTTGTGGTAAGTTAAGCCATTCAGAAAAAACATGTTTTTTAAATCGCCAACGTCATATTAACAACCTTCAAAGTGAAATCCCAGATCAGGCTCAACCTTCTATGTCTCCATACCCGCAAAATAATAACTTTTGTAGATATTGTAAAAACATGGGTCATGATATATCTCAATGCCGTAAACGCCAATTTAACAACTCTCGCAAAAATAATAACTATACCAATCAATCTCAAAAACAGGTACATAATCTCACACCAATAAGCGATTTTGATAATAAAATTGATAATTCAAACTCTGAACTAGATGAAAATTTAAACTAAATAAGGTTCCGGTTACGCGTCGTACGGAATCTTCAACCCAAACCGACGCTTTTGATCTCTTAACGAGACAATTTCTTAATACTAAATCTACTAAATCCTCTGAATCTAATACTAAACCTATTATAAACACTGAATCCAATTCCAAATCCACTGAATCTAACATTAAGCCTACTAAATCAGCTATACCAAATACTCCTACTAAATCTTCAAAGTACAATGCATCTATGCTATCTACCATATCATACAATGGAAACAACAACTTAAATAATGTTTCTGATCCGCATTCTAATTTATTTGAAATTAATTATAACAATAAATTACATTTGCCTCATGTGTATATCAAATCTAAATATTCTAATAAGTTACTAGTTCTTTTAGTTGATTCCGGTGCAGGTGTATCACTAATAAAACAATCCTCAATGCAAATTCAACCAAAACTAGTTCCAGAGATTGTTCAGTTTAAAGGAATCGACAAAAATACGGAATACTTAAAAAGTCTTGGTCACTTTCAATTAGATTTTATATTTCCAAATAATGACGTTATTTTCGGCAAATTTCATTTAATACCAGATTGTGTCGATGTGGAATTTGATGGTATTATAGGTAACGATTATCTCAAGTCTCATGATTCTAAAATAGATTACAGGAATAAGATTTTAGACATAAATAATCATGTTCTGCAAATTCATTTTTCCAAACCAGAATATACTATTCCAGCACGTTCAGAGATGATTGTAGAATGCTATGTTCTAAATCCCGAAGTAACTACTGGATATATTGATAAGTCTGAAATTCAGAAAGGTGTGTTTTTATCTAGTTGTCTCGTTACACTTAAACAAAACAATCATGTCACTGTATCAATCCTTAACACTAATACTGAAGATGTCAAAATAAAATCTCTTTGCGTAGTCCTAAACCCTTGTAACTTCTTAGATGATTACCTACATAATATTAACACTCTAAATCCTTCTAATCCCATCAACCAAAATACTATATCAAATAGATCCTGCGAAATTAAGAAACAAATAAGAACTTCACATCTTAATTCCGAAGAATCAACAGCCTTATTTGACTTATGCTCTGCATATTCCGATCTGTTCTATTTAGAAGGAGACACTCTTACTAGTACCAGTACCTTGGAACACAAAATTAAAACTACTAATTCACAACCAATTCACGTCAAAACTTATAGATACCCTGAATGTCATAAGGAGGAAGTTAATAAACAGATACAAAAGATGCTCGATCAAAATATAATCAAACCTTCAAATTCCCCCTGGTCTTCTCCCATTTGGGTAGTTCCTAAAAAACAAGACGCTTCTGGTCAAAAGAAATGGCGTATAGTCGTAGATTATAGAAAATTAAACGACGTCACTGTCGGAGACGCCTACCCTATTCCTAATATCACTGACATCCTGGATCAGTTAGGTCATAGCAAGTACTTTACCACATTGGACCTGGTGTCAGGTTTCCATCAGATTCGCATGAATCCAGAAGATGCCCCTAAAACAGCTTTTTCTGTTCCTAATGGTCATTTTGAGTACACTAGGATGCCTTTCGGGTTAAAAAATGCGCCAGCCACATTTCAAAGACTTATGAACACAGTCCTTGCTGGTCTTCAAGGTCTCCACTGCTTCATATACCTTGATGATGTAATTATATACTCTCACTGCCTCTCTTCACACATAGAAAAACTTAAACTAGTCTTCGATGCTCTCAGAAAACACAATCTTAAGTTACAACCAGATAAATGCGAATTCCTACGACGAGAAGTCGCGTATCTTGGTCATATCATCACTGACAAAGGCGTCTCTCCAAACCCTGACAAAGTCAAGGCCGTATCCAAGTATCCGACACCCAGAAATCCAAAGGAAATAAAATCATTTCTCGGGCTAATAGGATACTATCGAAAATTCATAAAGGATTTCTCCAAAATTACTAAACCTCTAACTTCACTACTTCGTAAAGATGCTTCTTTCAATTGGACTCAAGATCAAGAAAAAGCTTTTAATACTCTTAAATCAATGTTATCTAATGCTCCTATCCTTCAATATCCTGATTTTTCTAAAGAATTCATTCTTACTACTGACGCCTCTAACTATGCTCTAGGTGCAATACTTTCACAAGGAAAAATTGGCGAAGATCTTCCAATCGCGTATGCCTCTCGAACCCTCAACAGAGCCGAAGGTAATTACAGCACTACAGAAAAGGAACTTTTAGCTATTTTATTTGGTGTGAAAACCTTCCGACCCTATCTCTATGGACGCAAATTTAAAATTGTGACCGATCATCGCCCCCTCGTTTGGTTATTTAATTGCAAAGATCCTAGCAGTAAACTAGTTCGATGGAGACTTAAGTTAGAAGAATACGATTATGAAATTGTCTATAAATCTGGGAAAACTAACCTCAACGCTGATGCACTATCTCGCTCTCCTATAATATATCCTATCAACGATATAGATCTCACCAACGATATTACATATGCCAAATTTCTTCGATCTCGCTCTAGTCCTATGGTATATAGTATTGAAATCCGTGAGTTTAATCAAAATCTGTTAAGAACACCCTGCTCTACAATCGCCTATCCTACCTCGATTGATCTAGACTCATCTAATCCTTACTGTGAAGAAATTATTAACCTCCTAGACGATAAAGAATCTTTTATAAACTCCGAGAAAGAACTATATTCACTAAAAAATACTAAGGCTAATAATAAATTATACATCCATATGTTTACTAAAATTCATCACTATGATTCTTGTACTTATAGAGAACTATTTAAGGTGTTAAACTGCCTCCGAAATGAATTAATTATATTCCATCCTGATGTAAAAGAAATTTCTATGTCTGATTTTTCCAATCCATTTGACAAACTAGAATTTATTATAATTTACGAAATCATATCTTTTATTTTCCATAACACACATATTAAAATTAATATCTACCACAATAAACTCATTTATCCTAAGCCTAACGAAATTCCTACGATTTTAAGAGATAATCATGACTCTCCCATTGGTGGACATATTGGTTCCACACGTTTGTATAATAAACTCAAGGATTCTTTTTATTGGAAAGGTATGAAGAATGATATTGAATCATATGTTAGGCGGTGTCCACAATGCCAACAAAATAAAGCTTTTCGTGCTTGCAATAAAGCTCCGATGGAGATAACTTCTACATGCCAGGAACCTCTCCAAAGAATAGCAACTGATATTGTTGGCCCTTTACCCGAATCAGGTCCGGAGAAATACAAATACATAGTAACGTTTCAGGACGATTTAACAAAATACTCCATGGCTTACCCTATTAATAATTCAACAGCTGAACAAACAGCTGACTGTTTGATAAAATTTATTTCTCATTTTGGCATTCCTAAGACTCTTTTATCCGACCAAGGTGTTCACTTTATTGCCGAAGTATACAAACAAATAACTTCTCTTTTCAAAATAAAACATCTTTTTTCTACTCCATACCATCCCCAAACTAATGGCGCTCTAGAAAGAAGTCACGCCACATTGAAGGAATATTTGAAATCTTACGTGAACGACAATCAAGATGATTGGCATAAATATCTCCCAACTGCTCTTGTATCTTATAATTCGTCTGTTCATTCTTCCACCAATTTTACACCACATGAATTACTGTTTGGCTGTAAACCAAACCTGCCAAGTTCCATTTATGATATCGAACCAACAGTCACATACCCTGATTATATAAAAACTTTAAAACAAAAGCTTATAAATACTAGAAACATAGCCAGAGAAAATATCCGCCGTAGTAAAGAGAACTCCAAGAGTTATTATGATAAAAATACTAGAAATATTACTTATAATGTCGGAGATATGGTATATTTAAAGCAGCATCATAGATTACGCAAAGCCCTTTCTAGCATTTGGAAAGGCCCATATAGAATTATTAAAATACATAAAAATAATAACGTTACTCTTTTAATTAATCGTAAACATGTCAGACATCATTTTGATGAAATTAAACCAGCCCATGATAATTCCCTTCCAGGGCCGTCGCGCCAGGACTCCTCGCAGGACCAAACATGATTACACCAATAACTAATAGTCCAGGTCTTTTCTACGATCCGATTGGTGCGCTGAAATACTATAACAATCATTGGAAAATAGTTACGTATTCTGATCTATCTTATATACAGCCTCATATAAAAACATTACAAAGGATTCTAGAAACATGTAAACAAATCTGTAATACACATCAATCTACGAAAGTCAAAACTGATTGCTGGAATATCCTAAGTCCTTTAGAAACTCTTTTTTTCAATGTTCAAAATAATTACATCTCCTTATCCCATTTAACTAATGCTAATACTACTCACAAATTTAAAAGGTCTGCCTGGATTGGTATAGGTGGCCCAATCTTGAAACAACTATTTGGTTCTCTGGACGAAGATGACGCTAAGGCTTTTACTGATGCGATTAATGCGGTTCAAGACGATCAAAGACACCTAGCTTCAATTATGAAAGAAAATATTCACTTAATAACTTCTACTATTTCATCTTTCAACAATACCATTGCCAAACTTAACGAAAACGAAAATATTCTTAATAACAATATTCGAAATTTAGGCAAAATTTTAGACACTGTTTCAGCTAATACCAATAAGTTAGAAATAATATCACATTTATCAATGACTTTTAGTGCCTTAGAAAGTTCATTAATGATACTCAATTTTAACCTTGAAGATCTAATCAATGCTATTCTATTTGGGAAACAGAATGTAGTTCATCCATCAGTGCTAAGTCCAATGCAGTTGTATAACGAACTGAATTCAAAAAATAATGACATTCTTTCTAGTCTGCCTTTACATCTATCTCTTGAGAATATTCATACAATAATAGATGTCGCAGAAATATCTTCATTTATCAACGAAAATAAACTAATATTTGCAATCAGAATTCCTCTAGTTACTTTTGTAGATTACAATCTATATCACATATATGCTTTACCAACTCCACACGACATTCAAAATCCAAATACTTTTGCACTAATAAATCCATCCGCAAAATTTTTAGCTGTGACACAAGATAAATTAACATATTCCACGTTACAAGACTTAAGCGAGTGCAAAGTGATAAATAATAATTACTATTTGTGTAAACTAGGAAATATACAATACAGTGTTGGAAATCCTATTTGTGAAATAAGTATTTTAACTGAACTTGTGAAAGGAATACCAGAATCTTGTAATTATAAAATTATACTAGGTGAAATAAATTTATGGCAAAAACTTAGTAATAATAGATGGATATATGTCCAATCAGATATATCTAAGATATCTATAACTTGTGATGGTAAAATGAAAGACTATAATATTGTTGGTACAGGTATTTTAGACTTACCTAAATATTGTAAAGCTTATCATAAGCTACTACAGTTTGTTCCGTCTCAAGAATTCGAAATTAAATTCTATGTTCCTAAACCAAATTTTAATATTATAGAAGACGATTGTTGTTCTAAAGCTACTGTAAATCAAACATTACCATATTTAACTCCTATTAAATTATCTCATGTGAATCTTGACTCGTTACAATATGTTTCATATAAATTAAATCAAAACGAGGCAGAACTAACTAAAATCGAAAATCAACCTTACCATATTAAGTATAGCTATTATTTTAGTATAATTACTACCCTATTATCTGTTTCTGTATTTGGATATTTTTCTTATAAATTGTATAAATGTCTCTGTTTTAACAATCGAAGAAACAGTACATCCTGTTGTATTAAAATTATGAATACCTGTATGACTAAACCTCATACAAATATTCGTGCAAGGTCTAATATTGAAATGGCCAATACAAATTATGATACAGAAAGTACTGATTCTAATACACCAAGGCGAAACCTTGAGTTATTGTAAAACTTAAAGTAAATAACATTTTTTTTCTCTTCTTCTTTGTATTATACTTCATTAGTCCTAAGTTGAATGTTCTCCCCTCAACTTATAATTACTACATCGTCACTTGGATTATACTCACATACTTCTTCTCTATTTCCGTATGTTCCGTTTTAAAGGAGGGAGATGTTACATCCCTATTCACACCGTCACATCACTATTTGTTAAAGTAATGCCGGCTTGCAATTATTGCGGGCTTATTTAATACAATCAGCAATAATTTTGCTATAAATATGCGAGACTTCCCTAAAAACGTTCAGTTGGTTGTTCTTCAGCTAAACTGCTCTCCAGCTACGGACCCGGTTCTTGCCTGCCGGCTGGTTATCAGTGAAAGCTAAGAATATACTACGGGTCTAACCTGCCCTTCACCAGGGCTATCGCGCTACTATAATCCAAGTCGCGTATAAGTTTTATGTAATAATAGAAATTCTGTGTCCGAACTAGTGTATAAATAAAAACTTTTAATTAATAAATAGTTGTCAAAATTTCAGCACTGTCTTTTTTTTTAAAAGTGCTGAATAGGACAAACTAACAGTACGCAAGAAACCCGGGTTTGCTCCCCGTCGGCACCAATGAAATTTGCAATTTTAAGTGCTGATTTACCACGTGCTCGGCGGTGAAGGAAAACATCGAGAGGAAACCTGCATGTCTGACAAATAAAAAAAAAATATATTTCGAAGACATGTGAAGTTCGCCAACACGCATTGGGGCAGCGCGACTGACCTTTCCTTGCCCTAAAACCCTCTCAGAAATGAGAGAAGGCCTGTGCCCAGCTGTGGGACACGTATATAGGCTGTAACTTTTAGAGGTGTTATCGATATTATTATCGCCTAGGGAAGAGAAAATAATATCGATAACCTAGAAAGATGAAAAAGTTAATGTCTGATTATTCAGTGTTTATCGATTATTTAGTTATTTAGTCTTTATTGAATAAGGACATTAAATTAAAAATATTTCGAGTTTACAATAAAGTGGGTAGGCAAATAAATAAAAAGCAACAACTTGAAGAAATTATTATTGTTAATTATTACATATTACTTAATTACACTCTTTCTCGAACTGCCATTTTTCTAGGAACTCGAGGGTCAATCATTTCTGGTAATAAACATTAAAACTGAAATGAGTAAAGTCTTGGCTGCATTTTTGTTGCCCAAAAATGATCATGGTTTCTTAAATTAAGTTCGAAAACATGAAAAAGTTGTGTCCATACTACAATAATTTAAAATTAAAAATTTTGTACAGCCGACTTCAATATAGGTTATTTGAGAATAACTCAATAACCATTGGTCTGACCTTGATCAAATTCATATGGGACCACACGAGGACTATTAGCTTTCATATAAAAAAAGAATCATCGAAATCGGTTCGCCCAGTACAAAGTTATGAGGTAACACACATAAAAAAAAAAAAAAACATACACTCGAATTGAGTACCGTCTCCTTTTTGGAAGTCGGCAGAAAAAACAAAATTGCCTACCAGTGATATGTAATTATCCCAGGACCTGATAATAGTAATCATGGTTTCTTTTTTCTTTTTGTCCTTCTCGTATCAAACGAAATTTGATCTGTTTTTAGTTATGGCCTCCAAATGTAGCATATTAGAATCTAAACATAATTGACAAGTGAAGCTGGCTGCCTGGATCGCTCGCTAAGACGAGACTAGGCCGAAACGCATATAATATCTTATTTACTTTTAGTATTTGTACTGATTTTAAAGATAACATGTGTGGAGTGGGCTAAGCCCACGCTGGCCTTTTTATACTTGTCAGAAATAAGACATTTTTATTTAGAGAATCATGTCCAATAAACCCATCGGGAGTTGTCGACAGTCGAAGACGTGTGATGTATTATATATATATATATATATATATATATATATATATATATATATATATATATACATGACTTATTATTATTGTATTCTTTTTGATTCTCTTTGTCAGATTCGATTCCTTCGCCAACTGAAGTACATCGTCGTTGCACATTACTGTCTGGTAATTATTTGTCTATCTCGGAGTCACTGAAAAATAAATAGAAGCATAATAGTTTAAATTATATTTTACAGCTAACTAACGCGGGCGAAGTCGTGGGTGAAAAGCTAGTTTACCTATATAATTCGGTTCATCGTTTAAATTTCTGTGAGAGCGTAGTCGTTCCCCGGTCGAGCCTACTCGTGCTACAACTATACTACTAATATAGCTGCAGCATGGCTATACCACGTATAGAAATTTTACTAATCAAATCTTTGTATCTCGAAAATTTTAGCATTTTCCTTGGAATCATCGGAATTCCACAGTAACAGTGATATGAACAACTTCTTCTAACGGACTAATATTATTACTGGACAAGTGGTAAAATTAAAAATTTTTTACAACCGATTTCAATAAAACTCAATTACAACATAATATATGTAATGGATGAAATGATTTCCATAAAATTTGTATGAGACCAACTGTGAACAAGAAAAGAATAGGTAAGTATTCAAAATCGGTCCGGAGAAATCGGTGAACATATAACAACATATAAAAATAAAACAAATATACATACAGCCGAATATAGAACCCCCTCCGTTTTTGTAGTCAAATCAACATCAGCTATCCCATACTTTTATATTTTGTGGAATAAATTTCGGTCTATCTCCTACCTGTCAACAAATGTACATACAATAGTATGTAAGGTTGTAAGGTACGCGATCAAAGTAAGTATAATTTTATTATAAGTAAGTAAGTAAGTACGCCTACTTACCTGTTGCCCGTCCTTTCGATTTACGAAGCAAATTGCATATTTTTAGTTTTGTCTCTAATCTTTCTCTTCTATTCTAAAATGTATAAAATTATTTTAGTTGATTGAATGTAATACACATCTTATAATCACTCACATAGTATATAGGTAGATACTTACATAAAAAAATAACAGCCCACTTCTATAAGTTATATGTCGTAAGTCCCCACGTCTACATAGACTATGCAATATAATAAAATTGAAAAGTAACACAAACAAATTCATTATGTAACTTGTCGTAAATGTACGCAAATATAGATTATGAATGAATGAACGCTCCTCCTGCTAGTATCGTAGTGTGCGTAAGAATGAGTGTATGTACCTATTTGTGTTCTTCACGCCCGGAGCCCTTCGGGAGGCAGACCGTGCGTTATGAAACAGATAGCATTTTTGAAAATACCTACTCGCGTCGCGTATCGGCACTTCACAATCCTCTTAATAATTTATATTGAAGTCGGTTGTACAATTTTTTTAATTTTAAATTATTTATGTTTTTACCATTAAGCCTGTTATAAACTCATCTATAAGACACATGTATAATAGATAGTTGTTTATACTTTTTGATTTAAAAGTAGAATAGTAGAGCTAAATTTCTTGTCACTCTGAATTAAAAAAAAAAATTGATTTTGTTAAATAACCGAACTTCTTCATCAGGAAACGAAAGTCCATTGTTGGATGTGGCACATAGACATCTAAATTTATCATCAATTATAAATCTAAATGCAGATGCGTTGTCGCACATGAGGACTAGATAGAATGACTTCTTTTGCAGTAAAAAAGAGTCTGCAAAAAGGGATCCGTTTCCAGTAAAAAAGGTGAAATCCATTGGATGAGAACAGTGAGAACAGTAATGTTTTATCGCGGTTTTAGCATATTAAGAATCTTAAGTACACTCTTTCGACAATGTTTTTGACAATCAGTCAGTAATTTGATTTACGAATTTTGCCTTTCTTTCTCTCATTTCTACTTGCCGTGTTATGTTGAACGATAAGCCTGTACGTGGGTTTTGTCAATTCTTTTAGGTCATACTTATAATACCCAAAATGGCGATTGGGAGCAATGTCAAAGGTTTTTTATAGGATAAGAGTGACAAATAAGCACACAGTCCACCTCATGGTAAGTGTTTGCAGTGGCCCATAGATATCTACATCTATCCTCGTTTGCGAATCAAAATGCAGATGCGTTGTCACCCGTGAGGACTAAGATGGAATGCCTCTTTGCCAGTATAAAGGGTTTCCGGGTCTCTACACTCACCATACGAAGCACAGCAGTGTTAAGCTGCTATTTTACGCCGGTATTCTGTGAGAGCGTGGTGCTTCCCCGGTCGAGTCGACCCATTCGTGCTACAACTATACTACTAATATAGCTGCAGCATGGCTCTACCACGTAAATATAATAAATCAATATACAATAATATCTATCTTTATAATCTCTATAAGAGCGGTGGTAGCTCGGGAGCTAAGCGCTCGCTGTAAATTTCACAGCACGCGAGCAATCCTGGGTTCGATCCCCGCCGGCACCAATGAAATTGTTAATTGCAATTTTAAGTGCTGATTTACCACTTGTTCGGCGGTGAAGGAAAACATCGTGAGGAAACCTACATGTCTGAGAAATAAGAAAAGAAACTGCTAGTGATAAGAGGGCTGGTTCTTTTCTCGCTCAAAGCCTAAGTATAGCCATACAGAGAGGAAACGCAGCGAGCGTTCTTGGCACGATACCGCGGGGAGTAGGGACTATATTATGATAATTAAGTTTCTACTTTTAGTTTTGTTTTTATTATTATAGTTTGTAATATTGTAGCTTAGTATCATTATATATTGATTAAATTATATTTACTATTTACAAATTACAAAATAAATACTTTTATAAAAATCTTAATAAAAATCAGCGGATCATTTATAAGAATAAAGAAAGACATTTATATCGACTTAAAAATCTAGAATTTTAAATACTATTTTACGCTGGTATTCTGTGAGTGTGAGAGCGTGGTCCTTCCCCGGTCGAGTCGACCCATTCGTGCTAAAACTATTCTACTAATATAGCTGCAGCATGGCTCTACCACGTAAATATAATAAATCAATATATAATAATATCTATCTTTATAATCTCTATAAGATTAATTTAAATTACCCTTTAAAAGAGTTTCTTGCGAGAAAGAGAAAGAGCTTTTTCCCGACGAGTGGTAAAAGCAAAATTTACTTTCAATAAGATATTCTCAAAGTGCAGGTCTATTCTAATTGATGTGAATTATTTTTGATTTTATTGAGATTTTTTTTAATTCTTTTTTGATTTTTTTAGATTTTATTCTTTGGAGACGTTGGGTAAATGTGGGATTATATTATTGATTCGGGCGGAATAATAAACATAATTTAATTGTGAAACATATAAATTAGGGCTTGTTACAAACATTCCAGTTATGGAGTTGGTATAATGTTAATTCGTTAATGGTTGATACGGTGTGTTACCTTGAGAGCTGGTTTCATATCCTGCACTAGCTTGTCGGTTGTTCACCCGCGCAACTATTGAATTGAACATTGCCTATAAAATTTCATTACTCTAACGTTTTGTAGGAGTTATTAGAGACAATTATGTTTATGACTAGCGACCCGACCCGGCTTCGTCTGTGTAGGATCCATTAATGTGGTGTTTTATCAATTAAAGAAAGTAGACCATTTATTTTATCAATTTTTCGTTGTTTTTTTTAATCTCTGAAAAATTATAGCGCGTAAAATAACTATTTACATATTGAATATTTCAATAAATGAACACAACAAAAGTTGTAGCACGGATGTGTCGGCTCGACCGGGGAAGGACCAGGGAAGGAATAGCAGCTTAACACAGCTGTGATTCGTTTGGTGAGTGTAGAGAACCGGAGACCTTTTTAACTGGAAAAGGCATTCCTTTTTAGTACTCCCGGGTGACAACGCATCTGCGTTTTGTTTCTTAATTGAGGATAGATGTAGATGTCTATGGGTTACAGCAACAACTTACCATCAGGTGGACTGTGTGCTCGTTTGTCACCCTATCCTATAAAAAATACGTGGACCGCATTAGAAGTAAAAACAAAATATATTATATATCATCAAAATACATGAAGAATGCAAACCAACAGCAACACCGCACCGCACGATGCGACATAGACCAGCCTCCTTGCAACATCACCTTCTTTGCTGGTACTAAAAGAATTACCACGACAGACAGAATGACAACAAAGATTAAGACTCATTGAATTACCCATGCTAGTTGTTCGCGCAGTACTTTATATTTCTTGTACAAGTGGGGAACACTCTTGGCAGACGGTATACGTTCCCCGTACCAGACGTCTCTTACCTTTCACACTACTCCACATCAACAGTCCTTGATATACTCGTGTTACATCTGATATAAAGGAGACCTGATAGTCTAGTGGCGATGTAAGAATATCTACTATCATAGCTCCTTGGGTGTCATAAGAGGCGACAAAGGTGTTTTATAGGCTGTAGTGGATGAATGGATTTAGGAAATGGTTCCGAAATTCACGGAATGCCTCGAGCTCTTCAGGCCTTATTTGTAGTCGCCTTTTCTTAAATAGTTAAAGCTCTGTTAATTTCAGTTTTCTACCTGAGCTTACCAGAGCTTTAACAAAGCTTTTTATACTCAAAAATAAAAATAAAACCTATATTTAACCAATCTCATATTATTAAGTTGAAGTAATTCATAAGGATACTTGATTATTTTGAGAGTTTAGGCAAAATTATAAGACGATCGGAATATATAGAGTCGATTTGCATAACTGTCGTTCAACCGGTTCTAGACGGTGCCACGGGTATCTGTAGTGTTGGCTTGTTTGTCATTTCCCACGCAACGAATGCTCCGCATCATTGTACGTTAATACTTTATTATCTGATCGCGGTAACATCAGTTGCATTAAAACACGCGTTCTCAAAGTGTGCACCGTAGTGCAGCCACCGCCGCGCCGTGTGGTGCTCCTGTTTACCATTCTCCGGAAACATGATTAGGGTAACTTTAGGTATTCGCGTGTACAAAATAAACCGGATTTTCAGCGGCAACTGTAAATTAAGAGAAAATGTCGCTCAAAGGTCAATGTGGAGAAAGAAATGAGATTAGAGTGCCTCAATCAAGATCAAGATCAAGCCTTATCCTACACTTTGGAAAAATATTTGGAGATCACCAAGCTCACATGTCACATTGACTAAGTTGCCATTGTATATTATTTTTTATTTAACTTAAGTAATGCATGAATCCTTACGAAAACTCAGCTTCATATCGTGGATGTTTTAATTTTTTTTGCCTATCTACATAGTATCATTGTACCCTATTTCAACTAGCTAGGGCGCCTAGACAAAATACTAAATCTGAAAGTGCGTAGCGAACTGAAAAAGTTTGGGAACCCCTGCATTAAAAAGTGAAAGTTTCGATATCATTGGTAACAACTTTTTATCAGTCTTCGATTAAGAAGGAGGTTTACGAGTACAATAAGAGTGTATGTTGTTTTTGTATGTATTTTACGCGAAGACTTCGTCAATTGTGTGCCGAATTAGATGGATATTTCTTTCTTTGGGACGGTCTGACGTAAATTTAAAGAAAGATTTCCACCGCTAAGGGTGGCAAAAATGCGAATGATTTTATTATTTTTAGTTATTTAAAGTTAGCTTTTACTTTTGTTAAAAGTCTAATTTTTCTACTGACTTCAAAAAGGCTCCTCCTTCGCAATGAAAGCGTATTTGAGCGTGTGTATACTCCTTAAACGCGAGAGAGTACCAACGTGTTACTACCGACTTCAAAAAGGAGACGGTACTCAATTCGACTGTTATGTTAGGTATCTTCTTATTTTTTATGTGTGCTACCCCATTACTTTTTTCCTGGGTGAACCGATTTCGATGATTCTTTTTTTATTTGAAAGCTGGTGCTTCTTACGTGTTCCCATATAAATTTGATCAAGGTCTGACCAATAGTTTTAGAGATATTCTTAACAATTTATATTGAAATCCGTTGTACAAAATTTTTATTTTTAAGCATCTACTTACCTTCAGGTGGACTGTGTGCTCGTTTGTCATCCTTATTGTATAAAAAAGTTTAAAAAAATTGGATAATTCTTTAACGAATTATCATGAACGATATTCATAATGATTCGTTAACAAAACTCTTCATATTATGTAGCTACATTGCGAAGTTATTGAGTCAATTTCGTCAGTCCGACGGCAGTCTTAGGCAGTTATCGGTTCTTCAAATCTTTATTACAATTAGAGCTATTTCTTCATATTCATTAATAGTTTACATGCGTAGACATTTACAACAAATTTTACGTATTCAAAATTCAAATCAAACGGTTATAGACTTTAAAGGCGGTTGCAGACCGACAACTAAGCTATTCCGAAGCTAAACAAAGGCAGCTTAGCTATGCTAAGCTTAGATAAACTAAAAATATGTCCCGTGCACACCAAGAACTAAACGAAATCTCAGTCAATGTTGTGAAGTTCAGTTCGACGGACGTCGCTCACCATGAATATAGTCAATGAAGAAAGTTCCGATGATGAATACTATATACATAGAAAAAGAAGATTAATATTGATCTATTATTACTTAAAAAAAAGACATTCCAGAAGGGAACGGGGGCTTAGCTCGTATAGCCGCGCATCGGCATACACAACCAACTTAGCTTCGCATATTTTAGTCAGCACACATAGCTTTTTTAACGTGGTAAAGCCATGCTACAGTTATATTACTAGTATAGTTGTAGCACGAATGGGTCGGCTCGACCGGGGAAGGACCACGCTCTCACAGAATACCAGCGTAAAATAACAGCATAACGATGCTGTGTTTCGTATGGTGAGTGTACAGAACCGGATACCCTTTTTACTGGAAACGAGGCATTCATCTTAGTCCTCACAGATGACGACGCATCTGCATTTTGACTCGTAATCGAGGATAGATGTAGATGTCTATGGGCCACAGCAACCACTTAGCATCAGGTGGACTGTGTGCTCGTTTGTCACCCTAATTCTATAAAAAAGCGTAGTTTGCATAGTTTGCAGTCTGTACACAAGTATGAGAAACTGCGTCAGCTATGCGAGCTAAGCTAAACTAACTTAGCTCTTGGTCTGCAACCGCCTTGAAGGAGCCAAGGAGTCATAATCTGCTTGCAGTGAATTTCCCGCCAAAACAAAAAAAACTTTAAAAAAATCAATCACTTTATTCATTAATGTTTTTTCTCAAATGTAGTTTTCTTATTAGAGGTGTATAAATAAACCAGTTTTAAAATAATGAGAGCGGGTAGTGTGACCTTGTCATGTCGACAGAAAAGCCAAACCAAAAAATATGTGCAAAATAGTTTTAGTGAGTATGATGAAACATAAAATAAAACCCCTGCAATAAAAAGAGCTGATGATCTTCAAACGGCTGAAGAGAGTTTCTTGAATCATAGCTAAAAACATTCTCGATCAAGTCAGCTTTAAACAAAAAAAAAAAAACTAAATCCAAATCCGATAATCCGTTTGGGAGCCAAAATGCCATAAATAAACACACATACACGGGTACACACGTTAAGCCGCGAATCCACCAAAAATGTTGACAACAGTTATGTTTCCAACTGTTTCCAACTGTTTCCAACAAGCGTCTCCACCGAGGGAACAAATGTTGGCAACAAGCGTATTCCTTTGATGTTGCCACCGAAAATGGAAACCAGTTTTGTTGGCAACAAAACTTTGGTGGAGACGCGGCTTTAAACATATAATATCGCTCTTTTTCGGGGGTTAAAGAAGAAAAATTAGCAAAGTATCAGTAGTAAAGTTGAATCTGAAGGTAGCCGTAGTTAACTAAGACATTGGGACGTCGAACACCTCAGTCTCTCTCCCCCCCCGCCTGTGAGTGCGTTAATGTGTTCGAAACGTGGAGAACTTATTTCCATAAGTTAATATATGCGACAAAATTCTTAAAAAATAGTTTTATTTAATCTTTACCAGGGTTCGAACTGCATTGCACACACTCATTATGTGCCCCACTTTTGAGTAAAGTTTGACAGTCTTCTGTGCGTTATGATCATAAGTCTATGACGTAAATATTATGGTAAAAAGTTAGTGCATTTAGTTGTTATTTAAGATAGTGGGCGTGGCGTGACGTGGGTGGACGTGGGTGAAATGGGTCGTTGTACGCTTGATGAATTCTTCGTTTTCGTCATTTCCGATAATTGGTTGTGCAATGAAAGCGTATTTGAGCATGTGTATACTGCTCATACGTGAGAGACTACCAACGTGTTTGAATTTTCTACCGACTTCAAAAAGGACCATATACCGATATACCATCATAACCGATTTCGATGATTTTTTATTTGAAAGCCGGTGCTTCTCATCCCATATAAATTTGATCAAGGTCTGACGAATAGTTTTTGACTTACTTCTAATAATTTATATTGAAGTCGGTTATACAAAATTTTTAATTTTAAATTATAGTTTATAAATCGATGCTAGAAATCCTAGGCTTTTTTTATAGTATAAAGGTGACAAACGAGAACACAGTTCATCTGCTGGCAAGTGGATGCTGTGGCCCATAAACATCTACATCTATCCACGATTAAGAATCATGCAGATGCATTGTCACCCGCGAGGACTATAATGGAATGCCTCGTTTCCAGTAATAATGGTCTCCGGTTCTCTACACTCACCATTCGAAACACAGCAGTGTCAAGCTGCCATTTTACGCTGGTATTCTATGAGAGCGTGGTCCTTCCTCGGTCTAGCCGACCCATTCGTGCTACAACTATACTACTAATATAGCTGCAGCATGGCTCTACCACGTATTTATTTATTTGCTTATAACAACGAACTCTAATATCTGTTACTGTAAGTAAATTATACACTACTAAAATGTGTGCGCTGTTATAAACATGCAGGTTTTATTTTCAAGTTGTAAATTATATAAGCACGTATTATAAATGATTATGTCATGTTCGTGTAATATTATGTAAATACATATTCATCATTCATCATCATTACAGACCTTCACAAGTCAACTGCTGAACATAGGCTTCCCCCAAGGAATGCCACAAAACACGGTCCTGAGCCACCTGCATCCATCGGCTTCCCGCATGTCTTATCAGGTCGTCACTCCATCTAGTGGGGTGACCTAGTCTAGGTGATCTAGTCGGTTGTCCGTTCTTCGAGCTATATGGCCGGCCCATTGCCTCTTCGGCTTACATTATGTCGGTCACTCTGGTTTTACTGCGGATATTCTAATTCATAAGTTTATATACGCAGAATAACTTTGAGCATAGACCTCTCCATAGCTCGCTGAGCGACCTTGAACTTCCTCATCCGGCCAGCAGTGAAGGACCACGTCTCTGTTCCGTATGTCATTACTGGCAACACGCATTGGTTGTACAGTCTCGTTTTCAAGTTTTGGGGTATACCTGACGAGAAGATGTCCTGTCTGATTTCCTGAACGCTGCCAACCGAATTGAATCCGTCGATTGACCTCTCGGTCGAAGTTGGACTTACCTAGTCGGGCTATTTGTCCCAGGCAAACATACTCGTCAACATCTTCGACCTTAGTGCTCCCAACAACTACCGGCGTAGGTGTGACGATCTGTCTTTTGTCCACGTTCATCTTTAGACCTATCCGTTGGGAGGCACTATTGAGGTCATTGAGCATAGTGCCTTAGGTCCTCCAGCGATTCAGCCATAAGGAATATATCGTCAGCAAATCGAAGGCGAGTGATGTACTCACCGTTGATGTTAATACCTTATCCTTTCCAGTCCAGAAGCTTGAAAACGTCTTCTAATGCAGCGATGAAGAGTTTCGGGGTTATTACGTCACCCTGTCTTACACCTCTCTGCAGTTGGATAGGTTTCTTACTCTAGTTCTGTACTCGGATAGCCATCGTAGCTCTACTGTACAAACACTTCAGCACTTATATACCGACAGTCAATTTGCCACCACTGAAGGGACTTACTCACCGCAGCACCGCTCAAATTTCCACGAAATCAAAAGCTTTGTATAGTCCACATACGCCAGACATAGTAACAAATTGTACTCCTCGGACTTCTGTACAATTTACCGAAGGGTATGTATGTGGTCTATGGTACTAAAGCCTTTTCGGAAACCGGCTTGTTCGGGAGGCTGGAAATCGTCGAGTCTGCATGGAGACAATTCGTAATGACTCTTGAAAACAGCACATAGACGTGGCTCCGAAGGGAAATCGGTCTGTAGTTCTTCAAGAGAGCGTTGTCGCCTTTCTTGAAGAACAAGATCATCGCATTCCTGATCTACGTCGACGGTGTAGTGCCACCGTGGAGGATGGAATTAAAGAGCTTCTGAGGGACTTAAGTACCGGTTTTCCACCCGCTTTCAGAAGTTCCGCTGTAATTCCATCCTCGCCGTTTTTAAGGTGTTGGAGAGGCATTCTAATCTCGCTCAGACTGACGTCCGGAATATCATCGGAATAGTGTCGGATAAGACTTGCTCTTGGATCGTTACTCACACTTGCGTGTGGCTCCAACGATGATGTGTTAACAACGATGATTGTGTATGAAATACATCTTGTTTAACCACAATTAAACATCATGTTTGATTGTGGACTTTCAATAGGCTGTAATTAATTAATGAACAAATGAATTGATCGATTTTTTGATAAACAATAACTCTTTTACCGTTTCATGATAAATAACTTAAATTGAAAATTTAAAAACCTCCGACACAAAAAGATTTGTTGATCTGCGAACGGCCGAACAGATTTTTTGAATCATACCTAAGAACACTCTCGATCAAGTCACCTTGCAAACAAGCAAAAAACGTAATCAAAATCGGTTCTTCCGTTCTGGAG
The DNA here is from genome assembly GCA_033319125.1 of Parnassius glacialis. NCBI lineage: Eukaryota > Metazoa > Arthropoda > Insecta > Lepidoptera > Papilionidae > Parnassius > Parnassius glacialis. Next base: position 2,279,326 of record JAVANC010000002.1, on the reverse strand, counting down.
CTACGATGTCACAGACAAAAACACAGATACACACGTTAAACATATAACACGCCTCTGGTTATGATTTTTTTTACATGGCACCGGCCTCTTCTCTTTCCTGCGAGGGTTTTGGAGCAAATAGTCCGCTGCGATGCTCCTTGATTGATAAGACTTCAAATGTCTTCGAAATATTTTTATTCCTCAGACATGCAGGTGTCTTCACGGTGTTTTCCTGTACCGTAGTAAATCGACGCTTGAAATTGCAATTTTATTAGTGCCGGTGGGAATTAAACCTGGGTTGCTCGCGTGCTATAAAAAATTACGACAGGCGCTAAGCACTGAGTTACCACCGCTTCTCTTTACAGAATACACATAACTATTTAAAGGATACGGTAAAAACAGAAACTTAAATAAAACATAAACTTGTCGGGCTCAATTTGTGGTAAAGATAAAAGAAAAAATAAAGGTTTGTCTATTGTCTATTGTGTGGTAAAATAGACAATAGACAAATTTTTATTGCGATACAGAACACAACACAATACAGTATTAATATTATACATAATATATTTTACTTTATAACTATTATAGCTGTTTTGAGCGTTACTATTAATGCCCGGTACATGGCAACACTAATCACCACTAGCGCCCTCTAGTATCGAGTGGCAGAACTTCATAGTTCTTGTAGTCTTCCAGTAGTAGTTTAGAGTCAAGATCCTTCTAGAATTTTCAATGGAAGAACTTTCTAGAACTATCGACACTTAGTCAGTCGGGACCTGTAGAGACCAGACTCGAAGATTCTAGATGTTTCTACAGTAGAAGGTTCTAGAAATTAGCTGAGGCCCTATATAACCCGGTATAGACCGCGACCCGGTCAGTGTTGATTTGGCGATACAAGCGAATACTTCGAAGCGATACAACTGCGAACTAAAGTGATCAGTACTGTACAATTGTGTTTTGTTATTAGTGTTGTATTAAGTTGTAATTAGCGTTCTGTAATTAAAGTGTCAATTTTCGTAATTAACTCGGCAGTTTTTAATTGTCTCGTAACACTATTTTCGCACTCAGTACTAAGGAGTGTAATAGGCCATAGGTCAGTACGTGTATTGCCCACAAGAAAGCAACGCACTAATTTTAAGCTACCACAAGATAAACTGTTGCGTTGTTTTCTCACTTACAATATCTGAACTGTTACCGTTACAGCCTATTAAAATCCACTGCTGAACATTGGGCTGCCCCATTGATCGACCCATAGGAGGGAACTTTCCAATAGTTGTCCTGCTTGGCAAGTGGGTTAGCAAACGCAGGTTTTATTTTTAGTCGTTATTGGGAAGACGTCGCTGCCCATCTCCTTATTTGTTTCCCTCTGTCGCCTCTTACGACACCCACGGGATAATATGGGGTAGTGGATATTCTTACAACGCCACTACATAGAAAAACATTTGAGCAATTACATAATAATAATTAAGCCTGATATTGTGCTGATGGAGCAGGCACAGTCAAGGATATTTTATAAAGCTGAAACAGATAAGCGCATAAAATATCTAGACCTGGCTGACGAGGTGACCGACATGTGGAGTGGCCTGCCGACCGAAATTATACCTGTAGTCGTTTCTGCGAACGGGCTAATCCCAGTCAGCTCCAAGCTCAAATGCAGAATTCGGTGCTCCTCGATACCGCCCGCATCGTCCTCCGGTTTCTTTCCTTTTCCCCTTAACCCTCGGTTGCTTGGTCTCCCCTGCCGAGGGCTTCCATCTGGTTGGCTTTTCATTAATTTACGTATTGTTTATGTATTTATTTTACTATATTAATATATGTATACAGTGGATTTCGGCTATAACGACGATGAAGGGACCACTTTATTTTCGTCTTTATATCCGGAAGTCGTTACAGGCAAAGGTAACAAATTCAATACATTACAGTTGCTACTCAGAATATCACTTTGTAACTGAACCATAAATTTAACTCCGAAACGTACACCCTTCCCTACGTACTTAAAATCTATAAACAAAAGGTAATGGTCTCCATGCCTGGTGATCATCTGTGTGGATGTAAACAAAAGATAAGAAATGTTTTTGAAAGAAAGAAATCGTTGTGTCTTTGGCGGCCGACTCCGGTCGCAATATCTGCATGGGATTTCTAGGAATTTGTTACAAATTATTCATTAAAAACAGTCGCTACACCCGAACTCTGCGTTACATCCGAAGTCGCTATAGCCACATGAATTTTGTACTAAAATATGCTATAAATTCAAGGGACTTATATTTAACGTCGTTATAGGTAAACGGTCGCTACAACCAAGATCGTAATGAATGAAATTCACTGTATTTATCATTTCCATTTATATATTTATACATCCCAATTAGATGAGAAAACCATTTAAATATCCCACAATAATTTAATAATAATAAATTCTTTAATTCGTCAATAACTTTACAAATAAATGTGAATTCCCTGCCCTCTTAATGTAGGTGAGAAATCGTTAGAAAGTTCAGAAAAAGGCTGATTTCTTTAGAATTGATTGTTAGCAATTATTTCGTAACCTATGACTAGGGTCATAGATTAAGAAATAATCGCTATTCTATTGCCATGGCTAATTGGACGTTGTAACACGAAAAGGTTCTATCCCACAAAAGTCTACTTTTTAAATATTGACGTTTGAAGTCTTCTAGACGAAGTTTCTTAGTGTGGGGGTAGTTTTAATAAATAAGTTTTTTTTTTAAACTTACAGCTTACATTACCTACATAGTTCTTTTTAAATAAACTATGGGTGACAAATCGACACACAGTCTACCTGATGGTAAGTGGATGATGTAGCCCATAGACATTTACACTTATTCTCGATTATGAGTCAAAATGCAGATGCGTTGTTAACCTTCAGGACTGAGATGGAATAACTGATCTTCCTGATCGGCTCGATTCACTGGCGCTGCGAAGGGATGTTGCATCACTTTGCATTTTCTAACGCATCAACCACGGGGAGTGCTCTGAGGAATTGTTCTAATTAATCCCAGCCGCCAAATTTCACGAACGCACATCGCGACAAAACTCACGATACCATCCACACCCTCTGGATGCTTGGCGGTCCACCACTGTGCAATTTACTGGGAGTTTTCTTCCTCGTACAACCTCTTTGTGGATTCGTTAATCACCGGTGATTATTCCGGACCGATACGACTTAAGGACCGTTAAAAAAGAATCTTACTCCTTTCTAAAAGGCCGGTAACGCACCTGCATTTCTCTTGACGTTGCAATTGTTCATGGGCGGTGGTAGTTACTTACCATCAGGTGAGCCGCATGCTCGTTTGCCTCCTCTTCTATTTAAAAAAAACTTGATACAACTGTGGCTTGGATCCTTTTTGTGAAACTACGTACAATTGGCCTGTAGTGTAGGCGGTACAGCTTATCTTACAATGCGAACGATTGGACTCGGTTAGTCAATGCGCTTAGAACAAACTGTGTATTGTTAAAAGCGAAAGCTTGACTTACACTGTAACGTTTGAACGTGGGCAGAATTTGAAACGAGTGTTTTTTCATTAGGCACGGTATGTTATTGAAATATAAGTAAGGTTTTGTTGTTTGCTTTATGAGGTAAGAGACACCGGAAGATACGTGCATTATGTTGTTAACATTTGTGCCACAGTCTTTAGAATTTATGCTAATATAAAATCTTATATAGTGAATAAAGACTAAGTCGAATAGTTTATTGTATTAAAAACTAAGTTGGTCGTTTAAAGTACAGCGTAAGAGAATTCGTCAACCCATAGATTAATGATAAGTCATCGCGCGCTCAGAGCGCGCAATGACTTATCATTAATTTATGCCGTTAACCCATTAGAATAGAATAGAATAGAATAATTTTTTATTCAATATAGACCACATGTGTAATTCTTATTAAAAGTCATTTTTTACTTTATCACTGGTTCGAAAAAAACCTCTGTCCTGGGCAGAACCAGCAAGAAACCCAGCGGGATTTTTTTTAAAAGCATATTTTACATTAATGATTGGTAGATACAAAATTTATATAGAAACAGCTTGGAAGCGACCACCTCATTCCCAGGGGTTATTATCAACCATGAACAAAACATTTAAACTTGGTAATAGAGAGAGCCTGTGCACTTTCCGGGACTCTGTTGTATTAGCGTATACATTGCCCCATGAATGAATTACTCACTCTGTGGAGTCGAGAAACTGGTATCACTAGCTTGTGTTTGTTCCTAGTGTTTACAGAATGTACATCACATTTTTTACTAAAACTACCTTTGTTTTTGTAAACATACATTAAATTTTCGTAAATATACTGAGAGGCCAAAGTTAATATATTTATTTATTTATTTATTTCGTGTACGTGTCATAATTGTCGTAAAAGTGCCGTAATGTGGTATGCTAAAAATATCTCTATTAAATAGCCTTTTGATACATAGAGGTACCTATTAAATCTATTACAGTCTATAAAAGTCCATTGCCGAACATAGACCTCTCCCATAGATTGCCTCATATTGGGGATTTTGCCATAGTGGCCACGCTTGGCAGGCGGGTTGGCAACCGCAATTTTTTTATTTGTTATGAGGTAGATACTTTTTTTTATAGGATAAGGGTGACAAGCGAGCACACAATCCACCTGATGGTAAGTGGTTGCTGTGTTACATAGACATCGACATATATCCTCGTTTGCGAACCAAAATGGAGATGCATTGTCAGCCGTAAGGGCCAAGATGGAATGCCTCTTTTCCAGTAAAAAGGGTCTCCGGTTCTCTACACTCACCATACGAAACACAGCCGCATTAAGCTGCTATTTTATGTTGGTATTCTCTGAGAGCGTCCTTCCCCGGTCGAGCCGACCCATACGTGCTACAACTATACTACTGATATAGCTGCAGCATGGCTTTACCACGTGTACAGATATCATACTGCTGCCAATTTCTTGTCTTAGTTTCCCTCGGTCACCCCTTACGGGACGATATCTTACACCGCCGCTGCACTAATGGCTATAGTCAACAAATTATCCTGGTCATTAAGCGATAGAACTGCGGTATGTCCAAGACCTGGTTAAGTAAAAGTATAAAAAACGTGCAAAGGAAGGTCACAATTAAAGAATGAAGTTGTTGGATCCAGATTAGATCCGAACACTTATTGACGAACGATGTTCTGACGGCCGATAAATAGTGATATATCAATTCTAAATGTCTAACCCAAATGTGGAATTAGGCTAATGGGAAACTATCACTATTGCAAGGGTATTAGTTTTATACGCGGTAGAGCCATGCTGCAATGTATATTACACTAAATTGATAGTATAGTTGTAGAACGAATAGGTAGATTTGACCGGGGAAGGACCACGCTCTCACAGAATACCAGCGTAAAATAGCAGCTTAACACTGTCGTGTTTCGTATCATGAGTGTACAGAACCGGAGACTCTTTTTACTGGAAAAGCGGCATTCTATCTTAGTTGTCACAGGTGACAACGCATCTCCATTTTGATTCGCAAACGAGTATAGATGTAGATGTCTATGGGTCACAGCAACCACTTATCATTATGTTGACTGTGTGCTGTTTTTTTTTTATACGATAAGGGTGACAAACGAGCACACAGTCCACCTGATGGTAAGTGGTTGCTGCGGCCCATAGACATCTACATCTATCCTCTATTTCAAATCAAAATGTAGATGCGTTGTCACCCTGTCACCCGTGAGGACTAAGATGGAATGCCTCATTTCCAGTAAAAATGGCCTCCGGCCACCTGCAGTCACCAAGCGAAACGCAGAGGTAAACCTCTACTTCACGCTGGTTTTCTGTGAGGTCGTGGTACCACCCCGGTTCGGGCCGGCCCATCCGTGTGACAGCAAAAGCTGCCGCGTGGCTCTACCACTGTTAAAACTCGTTTGTCACCCTATCCTATAAAAAAAAATCCCGTTGCCTGGGGCATGTGGTGAATATGGGCAAAACTTGTAAATGTAGAAACTAAGTGGTAGGACTCCTTTTCTGGCCTATTAGACTGTCTGGGCAGAAACGAGGTAATAGGGTGCTCTTACTATTTCTGTCATCAAGCATCTGTGAGTGCACTGCTGTGTTTGCAGGGTATACAAAGAGAGTACAGTTGCAGACTGTGAGACCCATCTTTGGAGGTATAATGGAAAACAGAATAGAATAAAATAAGTTTTATTAAATATATAATTAGATTATTAATAATTCTTATTGGAAATAAATTCTTCTATCACGTTTTTTCGGAAAAGACCTCTGTCACAGAATACCAGCGTAAAATAGCAGCTCAATTCCGCTGTGTTGTGTAATTACGATAGGTGGAATCGACTACCACCGGCGAATTTTCCGGACGAATGCGACTTAGGGACCTACAAGAAAAGAGCTTACTCGCTGCTGTACTTATTAGCCTGCTGTAGTCACTTATCATAGAGTCATATGCTCTTTTGCATATAAAAAAAGTTCAGTAAGTAATTGTCAAAAATTAAGTATTATTTTTTGTTTTACGTTTAAGAAAAAAGTCTTGCTGGTTTTCTTGCCGGTTCTTATATAATAAAACTGACAAAAGAGCTCTCTGTCCACCTCTATTCTCATCAAAAAGCGCGTAAAAAACTTTCTACACATTAAAGGATACAAATTGCACTCATAACTCTACCAACAACTCGCATGGCGAAAGTGATGAACCGTTCAACTGTTATCATCACGCCAGCATCGCAAAGCGGGTAGGAAAGTGAAACACGACGCACTCGTAACGCTTTTTTGTTGTTACCAGTGTTTTGTATGCGTTCACGCATAGTTACGAGTGAAGCGTGGAGACGTACGGAAATTGTTTGCTACGCTTCGATATAAGAGGATCATTATTTATTGTCTTACGTGAATTCCGATTTGTTTGTATATTTTGTACTCTCACAAGGAATAAGCGAGATACAGTCTTGTCATTTAGAATATAAAGACCTATTTCGTTTGTTATTTTTGTTGTTCTTATGTGATAAGTATTATTGTAATGCAATTATTTTGAAAAATCCACATGCTATGTTAATTTACTCTTTCACCCCGCTTCAAATCACGGTTCTAAATATTTTACTTACAGCACAACGTTATAGAGAGATCGTTTCCCGAAAGATCAACCATCTTTTAGGCCCGTATTAATAAACGTTACTCAACGACGAACTCAAGTGCGTAATCATTTGATACGCCCTCATTACGATATCAGCATCTCAAGAATGTTGCTAATTAATAAACACATTAAAAACAGTATCTCAAAACGCTGTAATTAGAAATACCATACTGTTCTGGGAATTGCACTCAAGTACACGCACTTGAGAGAAAAAAAAATTGTTTTTTCACAAAAAGACAAAACGAAACGTCGCGGAAGTGTAAGAAATACATTTATATTTATCAGCAAGCAAGGTATATTTACGTCTATTTGTATGCGATCAAATATTATTTACGTCCACCTATCATAAGCGATGACGTCATAATATCTAATCTTAAGAATATCCTCCAACTGGAGCATTGAGGAGGAAGTGTTCTATAATTAGATGATGGGGCTACATACGCACATGTGAATGTGACAGGGACCGTAATAAAGGGAACATGCGGTCGGAAAACAAAGGGCAGTTTAATTTTATATCAAGCGATGTACTTAGTTGGTGATGTGTGCTTCTAAATCGGACACTGATTTTTATTTTTTAATTACATTTATAAAGACATTTATTTTTGAATTTTATCTTATTTTGTTTACTAAATTACTGTCTGTTGCCCCCCCCCCCCCCTACAAAAGGTAAAGGTGACAAATCAACATACTGATGATTTCTTAATCGAGGATGGATGTAGATGTCTTTGCGCCACAGTATTAACTTATTATCAAGTGTACTGTATGCTCGTCTGTCACCTTTATTCTATATAAAAATAATTACTCATTAAAATTATCGACCCTATGATAATACCATGAACAATAACTTTACCTATATTTGGGCATTGGACAGATTAAACGTCACAAAACGCACTTAACATTGATCCACAACCATAAAATGTATTTTATAAACAATTTGCTGGACAACCAATGTCGCTGTAGCTGATAGCAGGACAGTTCAGGGTCCTAAGAACGAGTCGGGAGATTAGGGTCGAAGCTTAATTGATTCTAATTGTTTTCGCGCCTGATAAAGATAGTTTACTTAATAGGTTCGAGATTTTGATTTATTTAATTAAATTAATTTGTATTAGAAAATGTTTCACTGCGTTTGAGCGATTAGTAGAGAAGTAGCGACTAGTAGATTAGAGAAGAATAGTGAAAAAGAGTACATAATGATGCTATAATATTCATTAATTTATATGTCCATCCATCCATTTCAGCCTATACAGTTCACTGCTGAACATAGGCCTCCCTCATATATTGCCTCATAAAGGGATATTTGCCATAGTTGTAATGTTACTGTTGATTTAATTATTTCACCTCTCAGTGCGTCATGTGCTCCTGGTAGATTATCTTCTAATTCATCAATTACAGACTATTAATGCCCACTGCTGAACATAGGCCTCCCTCATAGAGGGACATTTGCCATAGTTGTAATATTACTGTTGATTTAATTATTTCACCTCTCAGTGCGTCATGTGCTCCTGGTAGATTATCTTCTAATTCATCAATTACAGACTATTAATGCCCACTGCTGAACATAGGCCTCCCTCATAGAGGGACATTTGCCATAGTTGTAATGTTACTGTTGATTTAATTATTTCACCTCTCAGTGCGTCATGTGCTCCTGGTAGATTATCTTCTAATTCATCAATTACAGACTATTAATGCCCACTGCTGAACATAGGCCTCCCTCATAGAGGGACATTTGCCATAGTTGTAATATTACTGTTGATTTAATTATTTCACCTCTCAGTGCGTCATGTGCTCCTGGTAGATTATCTTCTAATTCATCAATTACAGACTATTAATGCCCACTGCTGAACATAGGCCTCCCTCATAGAGGGACATTTGCCATAGTTGTAATGTTACTGTTGATTTAATTATTTCACCTCTCAGTGCGTCATGTGCTCCTGGTAGATTATCTTCTAATTCATCAATTACAGACTATTAATGCCCACTGCTGAACATAGGCCTCCCTCATAGAGGGACATTTGCCATAGTTGTAATATTACTGTTGATTTAATAATTTCACCTCACAGTGCGTCATGTGCTCCTGGTAGATTATCTTCTAATCCATCCATTACAGCCTGTATAGTCCACTTCTGAAAATATGGCTCCATAGAATGCCCCATTTAAGGATTTTCCTATTGTTGCCACGCTTGGTATGCGGGTTGGCAACCGCAGTTTTTTTTTATAATTTTGAGTTGCTGTCTGGAATTTGTTGTTGCCCATCTCCTGTTTGAGTTACCCTCTGTCGCCTCTTACGACACCCACGGGACCATACAGGGTAGTGAATGTTATTTCACTACTATAACACAGTCAATTTATACGACTGTGATATATTGGTAAGTCTGGAAATACTGCTATTTTCGTTACTGATTTTACTAATTCTGAGAAAATTCCGATCATAGGCCTGTCCATAGCTTGATGAGCGACTTAACTAAGTAAAATAAATAACTGACCGTTATTCATTTTACTTGTAGTCGTTTTCCATCCTAGCTGATATTTTGCGAAACTTGCAAGGTTATAAATTCAATTTTTGTTTCGACTACAAAAACTTTTGTCCCATCTCAATTTATTTCCGGAAGCAGGATATCCGCTATTAAAGCACGCACCTTCCGAGGAACGTGGGGGATGTCAATCTCGCGCCTACTTGTGATGAGAGGGATTCAATTTTAGATAAAAAAAATACACGACTTTATTTTTGAAAGCTGGGGTTCAGGGGTTCATGTATTTCGCAATAAAAACCGGTTCGGCGCCCGACCGTATTATGAAATTGTCAATTGCATTGATTTTTTTTATTTTTAAATATAAAACGTTACCCCCACACTAGGATTTTCTTCTGTATCGTGGAGGCAGTTTACAAACACAAATTGCACAAGGATAAACATCCAGACCCGGAACAATTATTTGTAGGCCATACAAATACTTGTTCCGTGCGGGACTCGAACCTGCGACCCGCAGCGCAGCAACTCATTGCTAAGCCACTGCGCCACGGCGCCGTTAATTTTCTTAATTTGAATTCCTGACGTTTCGGGTGCTTTCCAGCATCCATGGTCACAGAGGACTATCCTACGATAAAATCCGTAAAAGTAGTTTTATTGAATGTGTAGTTATAAGAAATGCGTAAATATAAGAAATCATTATTGCCAACTGCAATTTTGATAGATGATTTTCAACGTTCTCGGCTGTGCAGAAAACGTCGTTAGGAATCTTGAATAGCTGAGGAAAAAAAATATTTTTAGGTCATCTTTCATTTCTAGACTTGTCTAGCTTGACTAGCAGTGCGTCGTATAAAGGCCTTAACTTTTTTTTTAACTTTTTGTGACAGTATTTTTTATTTATAAACTAAATAATCAGTTGTGTTTTTAACCGACTTCAAAAAAGAAGAAGGTACTCAATTCGACTGTATTTTTTGTGTTACCTCTGAACTTTTTTTTAGGTGAACCGATTTTGATTATTCTTTTTTATTTGGAAGCTGTTGCTTCTCATGTAGTCCAATATAAATTTGATCAAGATCTGGCCAGTAGTTTTTGAGTTATCCTTAATAATGCGTATTTAATTGACTTCGACTACATTGACTATGTTCTCATTTTATTAAGTGGCGAAGCTTGCGAAGACACTTATTGATTTCACGATGTCTGTCCGTCTGTCCGTCTGTCCCACGATTATCTCGAGAACGGTTTCGAATTTTCAAATTCTGTTTTCAGCAATCGATTACTGATCACCCAGGCATCTGAACCTCCTATTTTGAAACTGATTGCTCAACGGCAACCGTTAGAAACCGCTACAAAGCTGATTGCTTCGCCACTTTGCTATGCTGTTAGCTTGCTAGGTTTATTTATATTGAAGTCGGCTGTACAAAACTTTCAATTTTACCACTTATATTCGTGGTAGAGCCATACTGCGCTATTTTAAGTTTGCAAGCAACCGTATTAAGATACGTCATATTATAAAATAACACCAAAATAACGCTTACAATAAATATTTTGAATTTGAATTTATGTAGCACCAATTGGTGGTCCGCTTGACTGTGATCACTGATCAGATTACGCTCTACAGAATACCAGCGTGAATTAGGAGCCTAATGCTACTGTGTTTCGTATGGTGAGTATAGAGAACCGGAGATCCCAGGGGTGACGGCGTATTCTGCATTTTGATTCTTTATTAAAGATAGATGTCAATGGGCCACGGCACCCACTTACTATCAGGTGGACTGTGGGCTCGTTTGTCACACTTAATTTATTTAAAAAAATCTATAGCATTATTCTTGTCAAGTATCGACTCGTAGTTTAAGATCCAAAATAAGTTGGATTATATACATCGTTATATCTCGCAGCCATGGACGAACAAACAATAGTTAAGACTTGATCTAGATACATATTATGTAGGGCAGATGTCGCCTTCCAGAGTAGTTTTGGAATTCTAGACTAATGTTATTTTTTGCTTCATCGTTACGACAGCGACATATACACTCGACATACCGAGCCGATGTCGTGCTGTTATACGGGTGACGGCTTTAGTATTTTTCATCAGCTTCATTATCATCATCATCATCATTACAGCCCATCACAAGTCCTTTGCTGAGCATAGATCTCCCCTAAAGAATGCCACAAAGAACGGTCCTGAGCCAGCTGCATAGTTGTTTTTTAAAAAGATTTTTTTTATAGTATAAAGATAACAAACTAACACACACTCCACCTGATGGTAAACGGATGCTGTGGCCCCATGGACATTTACATTTATACTCAGTTAAGAATCAAAATGCAGATGTGTTGTCACTCCTGAGGACTAGGACTTTGCAGTAAAAATAGTCTCCGGTTCTCTACATTCATCATACGAAACACAGCAGCATTGAGCTGGTACTTTAAGCTGTTATTCTGTGAGAGCGTGGCCCTACCCCGGTCTAGCCGACCCATACATGCTACAATCATTATTAGTGTCCGACCGAAACAGGATTTTCAACCGAAACTGAAACCGAAAACGAACCTTCGGTCTGGGTGTCAGTTTCGGCTGAAACCGAAACCGAAACTTATTTAGACATGTTATTTTTTTTGTTGTATACTGAAATCTGGTATGTTTTTATACATATACAGATAGGTAATGCATGTCAATGAAAAACAGTAATTGTAAGTAAAAATCAACAATTTAACGTTAAGAAATACTTTTTTAAGTAATTCAAAGAGAGCATTAATATCACACTCACACACGCACAATATACACACAACTTAACAAAATCCCAGAAAATATACAAAACCTGCTCAAAGTTCAAAAACTTTAATAAACTAAGTTTGTATAAAAAGGGTTATTATAATATTAAGGAATTTATGGATGGTAATAACCCCTGGGAATGAGGTGATCACTACCAAGCTATTTTTAATTTGTTTTGTAGATGAAGTGGGCCCTCGCCTACGGGTTCGCACTTAAAGGGGCCTCGCGAGCCCCTTTAAAATGCGGTGCCCCCAGACTTTACCACAGATGACTAATTAATTTGATCACTTTTACGCTCGAAAAAGAAAATCAAAATTTAAGTGTATTTTTTTTTATAGGATATGGGTGACAAACGAGCACACAGTCCACCTGATGGTAAGTGGTTGCTGCGGCCCATAGAGATCTACATCTATCCTCTATTACAAATCAAAATGTAGATGCGTTGTCACCCTGTTACCCGTGAGGACTAAGATGGAATGCCTCATTTCCAGTAAAAAGGGCCTCCGGCCACCTGCACTCACCAAGCGAACCGCAGAGGTAAACCTCTACTTCACGCTGGTTTTCTGTGAGGTCGTGGTACCACCCCGGTTCGAGCCGGCCCATCCGTGCGACAGCAAAAGCTGCCGCGTGGCTCTACCACTGTTAATATGTATTTGTTTGGGGCCTCGCAAGAAGCCCTTCTTAAGCGCGACTGCGAGACCGTTGTAACTTGAAAAAACCTTGAAAGACTGCGACTATTACATTGACGGAATACGAGACTTGTCAGGAATTAATACATATGTATGAGTAGGTATGTCGTGTCAAAGCATGTTTGGTACGATAGATCTATTAGGTAGATGCTTGGAAGGAAAGAAAGGGAACTTCGTCTGCGTTAATATTAGTCCACGCTAAGCCTCTGATTGTAAGCTGTTATTTAAAAAAAAAGTCCCGCTGGGTTTCTTGCTGGTTCTTCCAAGGACAGAGGCTTTTTTTTGTACCAGTGGTAATTAAACAAAAAAGTGACTTTCAATAAGTATTATTTATATTCTATGTTGAATAAAAAAGTTTCTGGTTCTGTATAATTACACTTAGAATAATACACGAGTCACGAATTCATTCGAACGACGCACGATAATCCACGAACACAGTTTCGGCGCCACCGAAGATTCGGCAGATTTTTTACCAAAACCGAAACTATTACCGAAACTAGATTTTTTTGCCGAAACTTGTCGAAACCGAAACCGAATCTTCGGTCGGTCACTAATTCATAATATAGCTGCAGCGTGGCTCTACCACATATAAACTTGGTATGCCTAAATCCAGAACTAACATCTTACTTCTATGTGCGATAAGGCAGATAAATTTCTTATTAGACTTTCTGAGTTACAGGTACGCCCAACCCATCTAGAACTCCTAATACTGAACGGTCTATCTATTCAGACAATATTTGGTTACATCAGAAACTACCAGAACTTCTCATGCCTGCATTTAATGGTCGTTCTGATGGTTGGATTAGCTTCTTGGACCTATTAGATAGTGTCGTGGATTACTCCTACACAAAATCTTCATTATTTAGCAAGTGCTTTGTCGGCGAAGCCCAATGGCATAGAGGTTGGAATCTTTGCAATAGATCGCGAACTCTTGAATAGAAGATATCACAATTCAGGTTCTAGCGGATAATCATACTAGTCAAATAATGTTTTTACCTATTATAACAGGTCTTAACCTATGAAATTGCTGTTCTGCAGTGCTGGCCATTTCGATTGCCACTCCAATATGCGATTTAAAAACTGAATTGAAACTTCCATTACATACACCCATACATACTTACATGCTACGTATATAAACATACAGACATACATGATATACATATAGGCCAAACTAATAAAAGCGTGTTAAAATGAAAAATCTGTGTCGCACTCATTGCTATTCATTTATAGTCCACAAGAAATTGGCGAAGGAGTACCGAAAACTATTCCACCTCAATTTATTTATGCGATTTTTTTTCAAATTGTCCTACTAATGATATAAATGCGTGTTTTCATCGTGGTAGAGCCATGCTGCAGCTATATTAGTAGTATAGTTGTAGCACGAATGGGTCGGCTCGACCGGGGAAGGACCACGCTCTCAGAGAATACTAGCGTAAAATAGCAGCTTAACACTGATGTGTTTCGTATGGTGAGTGTAGAGTACCGGAGACCCTTTTTTTACTGGTAAAGAGGCATTCCATCTTAGTCGTCACGGGTGACAACGCATCTGCATTTTAATTCGCAAAAGAGGGATAGATATAGATGTCTATGGGACACAGCAACCACTTACCATCAGGTGGACTGTGTGCTCGTTTGTCACCCTATCCTATAAAAAAAAATGCATGTTGCCATGGGGCTACTCGGTGTCAAATTGTTTAAACAATTGCAAGCAATTGTTACTTTTTTTCATTTTTTTTATATTATTTGATGAAATACAAATCAAAAGGTCCTATCCTATGACATAGTAGAATGGCGTATTTTAAGTTCTTTTTTTCGACTTTTCTCTTTCAATTCATCTTGTCTGAAAACATATTTTCACATGTTTTTCACATGTTGTACATATTTTCTGCCGACTTCCAAAAAGCAGACGGTACTCAATTCGACTGTATGTTTTTTTATGTGTGTTAATTCATAACTTTTTACTGAGTGAACCGATTTCGATGATTCTTTTTTTGTTTGAAAGTTGGTACTTCTCGTGTGGTCCCATATGAATTTGATCAAGGTCAGACCAATAGTTTTTTAGTTATTCTTAATAACTTACATTGAAGTCGGCTGTACAAAATTTTTAATTTTAAATTATCTCATGTACCTACATCTGGGATTTATTTTAATTATTAAGTGGCGAAGCTTGCGAAGTCACTTATTGATTTCACGATGTCTATCCGTCTGTCCGTCTGTCCGTATGTCCGTATGTCCGTCCGTCTGTCCGTCTGTCCGTCTGTCCCACGATTATCTCGAGAACGGTTTCGAATTTTCAAATTCTGTTTTCAGCAATCGATTACTGATCACCCAGGCATCTGAACCTCCTATTTTGAAACTGTTTGCTCGACGGCAACCGTTAGAAACCGCTACAAAGCTGATTGCTTCGCCACTTTGCTATGCTGTTAGCTTGCTAGATTTATTTTATTTCATAACAGTTCTAGGTACATACGTGTGCGTCCAGCTGTGAACTTTTACGGACTGATATAGAAATAAAGAAGAAAGGTATGCGGGCGTGTGTCAAGAAGTTGATCATGGTTTTGTTATTACCTGAAATGTACGCAACGCGGCGCCGCATCCATCTTTCTTTATTCGTCTGAGTTTTTATGATAATTACATTTAGACCAGTATTCATTTTATAGTAAATCTATCCATCTACTACAGCCTATTAAAGTCTACTGCTGAATAGGTCACCACCAGATTGTCTCATAAGCGAGACATTTGTCACATAATTGCCACGCTTGGCTTGCGTCTTGGCATCAGCGTCTTCCCATTCTCTAATTGTTATTAGGAAGACCCTGCTACACATCTCCTGGTTTGTTACTACCCTCATTCGCCTCTTAAGAACCCACGGGACGATGCAGTAGTGGATATTCTTACACCGTCGATACACGGTGAACCAGTCTTAGCTCATTTATTACTCGTTTTATTTAATATACTAAGTGTACCTGCGACAGTTTCTCGAATTACCTAGGTTTGACTGGATGAGAATCTTGTATCTAATATATAAAAATTAATATTTGTTTGTTCGTATTTAATGCACTGCCGATGCTGTACCGTTCGTCAGATTGCGTTAAAACGTTGTCAACAATTAACTTACACGAGCACGTCTTGTACCGACAAATTTATTTGAAAGTTATTTATTATTAAATGTCAATGAATGTATCATCATCTTTATTTTGTAAATTTAAAAAAAAAATCATAACTATTACCTTATTTATTACTAACTTTATTTAATAAACTGTAAGAAACACCTAAGGTCAATTGGAAGCGAATTAAATCAGGCAGTCCTCCATTTGTAACCATTATATTAAGGTGTATAAAATAAATATATAATTATGTTACTGTAAAAGCTAGAACTACGGTAAATTCTAAGATTTTGCAGTACAACCTAAGATTTACCAAGTCCGTAAGGTAAAAGTCCGAAGTGTTCTATGGTAATCGTTTATTTCGGACTTTTACAAGCATTCACTCAGTAAATCTTTGGTTTTACCGCTAAGACACGGTAAATGTTGAAAAATAGTCATGTTTAGACGTGGTCGGCGCTTTATTGTACATGCGGGCAGTGTGCAGCCCTCCCCCCTACCTGTTTTATTTTGAGACTGCAACGTCTCCGGCGCTGTGGGAAGAGCAGCCTCTACGCCTTTGCGTAACAAATCGTAGGCATCGGACGAGCCGGAGCGGCTGAAGCTAGGTCGCCTTCGGCGACTACAACAAGCCGAAGCTACGGAGGCGGAGGCTGCTCCCCCTACGCGTCTCCGGCTCTATAAAAACACTCTAGGGGTAGGACAGACTCGTACCAGGTGGAGTCGGGGTCAATTAATTCGGTTCTTTGACATAATTTATTAATCAATTTTATACACACATTGTATTGCTTTAATTCTTCGAAAACATTTTTATGCGCTATATTATTTTTCGTCGCCAAGAATATTCAATGAGCCAGTCTGTGAAAAAGTATCTAAATTTTAGAAATAACTTTCAGAAATCACCATAAAAATGTTTTAAAATTATGCAAGTAATATGATTCAATGTTTAATAAATATTTTCTACTTATATAAATATATTGTTTCATTCCCAAAACCAACACTTACTGGTAGTCTTTGGTTAAACCTAGGATGCACCAAACTCTAACGGTAAAAGCGCGAAAAATCGTCGCATTTTATATCAATCCTTACATTTACCAGCTCATGTTGGTAAATCCTAGGATTTAAAAGTAAAACCTAAGATTCACCAAAATTCGGGCTTTTACAGTAACATAATATTATATATATGAAATATACCATGTATTCAGATCGCGAGATATGTAATGTTTCTCGCGATAAACCTGATTCACGCTACGTGTTTACCTGATAAGGTTGACGTATTATGTAGCGTAAACTCATTATTCTTATCATAACACGATGAACGATAGTACGAGTTAAAATAGGTACATGTGTTTAATTTTTTAGAACCATGCTGTAGCTATATTATTGCTGTAGCATGAATGGGTCAGCTCGATCGATGAAGGACCACGCTCTCTCAGGATACCAGCGTGAAATAGCAGTTTAATGAGCGAGTGCTGGGGCTCTTTTATTGAAACGAATCAGTCAATTTTAGTCCTCAGGGGTGACAACGCAATTGCATTTCAGTTCGTAATCGAGGATAGATGTAGATGTACGAGTAGATGGGCCACAGAATGCACTTACCATCAGGTGGACTATGTACTCATTCGTTACCCTTATTATTATATATATTTTTAAAGACGATACCCCTATACTAGGATTTTCTTTTGTACCGTGGGGGCAGTATACATAGATAAATTGCACAAGGACAAACATCCAGACACGGAACAATTATTGTAGGCCGTACAAATACTTGTTCCTTGAGGGATTCGAACCGGCGGCCCTCAGCGCTGCGGCTCTATGCTATGCCACTGCGCTACGGAGCCGTCAATAATAAGAGCCGTCATCCTATGTTTCCTTTGTCTGCCTCGCTGTTCGTATATCTAACAGCAAGCAAACGTTCAATAAGGCTGACGACTGGTGATAATCAGTCACTTGTGTCAAAAGAACGGTCTGTCATCGGTCATCATTGTTCACGGAACTAAATTTTATTTTACAGAAAAAGGGTGATAAACGTGCACACAATCCATTTGATGGTATGTGAATGCTGTGGACCTCAATTCTCAATTAAGGATCAAAATGCCGACGCATTGTCACCCCTGAGGAGGAAGATGGAATGTCTCGTGTCTAAAAAAGGGTCTCCGGTTCTTTACACATATCATACGAAACATACCAGTATTAAGCTGCTATTTAACGCTGTTCTACTGTGAGAGCAGAGCAGAGCAGTATTAATAGGAAATTGTAACTAGAGGCTTTAACACAAGAATAAATAGACTTTTCACCTAATCTGTTCAATCTAGGATACAATTATTACTTTATATTGGGAGGTTGTCCTAACGTTGACATATTCTAATGGGGCCTATACGCCATCGGCATTGATGGACGAATTCTAGCGATCACGATCGTGTAGAGGGCATAATCGCCTACAACTGCCCATGATCGGTAATGATCTCGAGCGTAATGACCGCTGTGTTGGTTTTTCGGACAAATATCAAAGGAAGTTCGGCCATGATCGTGCGCGCGTCTACATGATCGCCGAACGCCGATGCTTTATAAACTTTGTTCTATTTCGCTGTATAGTTATCATCCATCTTCTTTGCTTCCTTTTTTTTCACCACTGTTATGGTGTACATTTAAATAATAATTATCATATAAACTAATTAGTTAAATAAATAGCGGCAGCTGCTACTGTTTCCACGCCCATCTCGGACAGATGACGATACAAATATGTAGGATACACGATTGTGTGGGCAGCCGAGCAATGATCGTGACAATCATGCCCCATAAAGCCTTGCTTGCTATACATGTTGACCGAGCGAAGGCGAGTACCAATATATGGACAGAACATTTGCCTAGCTTCGCCATTGCTCGTCGGCGCTTACCTAGCTGGCCGAGTGAGGGCCACGTGTATACGGTTCTTTTGGCGTGCCAAGTGGTGGCAACAACTCGGGATCATTTGCGACGACTCGTCTCACTTCGGAACAGTGTCGGTTTTTCTGCACAAATCAAAGACGCTCGCCTGCACTCGGCAAGTCGCGTCCACGTGTTAGTTGGCCATGTCAGTATGTTCAATCATTCAAATTTGGCCAACATGTAGACTTGTTTCAATTTGCCTACGCTCGTGTTGGATGAGGTTTGATTGGCCAACATGTATTGCCGGCTACAAAAAACTAGATGTGAACTGTGTACAATTACTTTAAAAGCAATAAAAATTCCACATTTTCGTAACTTACTCGGTTTTGGTTTCTTCACTGAGCACGCACTGAGTAGTCTATTAGAGGCGTGCGAAATTGTAACAATAAATTCATCTTTACAACTCTTTGTGTGCCACTAATGTTCTAATGTGTTATATTTGTTCGGTGCTAGTATAGTGATGTGCTTATTAATAAATAATGAATTATCGATATAATGAAATCATTGGTTTTATCCTATTAACCAAAGCTATATGTTAGTTGAAAATAAACGTGATTTTTTTTGGAATTAATTTTAAGTTTATTTTGTTTATAAAACCGAAATGAATATACAATCCATTTGTACAACTGTAATCAACTTCAAACAAAGAAGGCAACAGATGGGTTGCTACCTTTGAACACTAAGTTGAAATGGCTTACAGCCTGTTTACCCTTCATGCTTGAACACAGCAGTACAGGCACTGTTATTTGGTGGCAGAATTAGTTAAAAGGGTGGTGCCTACCCATTCGGACTCCTAGGGCAGAAAAGGACACCTTATATAACAAATCATGACACATATTATATCATCGTATGATGATGAAATGGATAGTAATTTTTTATGGTTTTGAAATTTTGATTTTTTTTATATAGGATCGAGTGACAAACGAGCACACAGTCCACCTGATGGTAAGTGGTTGCTGTGGCCCATAGACATCTAAATTTATCCCCAATAAAGAATCAAAATGCAGATGCGTTGTCACTCGTGAGGACTAAGATGGAATGCCTCTTTTTCAGTAAAAAGGGTCTCCGGTTCTCTACACTCACCATACGAAACACAGCAGCATTAAGCTCTGCTATTTTACGCTGGTATTCTGTGAGAGCGTGGTCCTTCCCCGGTCGGGCCGACCCATTCGTGCTACAACTATACTGCTAATAAAGCTGCAGCATGGCTCTACCACGTAACAAAATTAATACAATACTTTCAATCTTCCTATTTTTAGTACATTTTTTAAATTTCAATTATTTCAAATTAGTTTTAAAGCAGATATTATATACCAATTTTGGATATTAATCTACTTATAAATTGGTTGGACCCTAACTACTATTGAATGAAATTAATTTTTTTGCGGATTTTGATGCGCTTAATTTGACTTTTTTTCACTTATTTTAATGTCCGACGTTACGGGTGCGTTACAGCACCCACGGTCATGACACCGGACTGAAGTAAGCTACCTGCAACTTTTGAATATTAATTTTTGGTCCGATCTACGCAGAAAAAACTCATAATATATTGAAGTCTTGCAGTGGTATCCTTGGATTGGGGTTTAATTTTATTAATTATAGAAGATGTTAAAAGTTTACTACTCTTCTTTGGTGGCTTGGAGATTAATCAGTTTTACCATCCGTCAGGTGTTATATTCAATAACAAGATGAATATCGATATTTTAACTCGCAGCACTATTAAGTGCATCCCCCGGAGAACTCACACGACTACGTAACAATAGTTTAGTAATAGCTCACGCTGTAATCATCGCCATTGTATCGCGGCATCTGTGTCAGATGATTATCTGACCGGGTCAGCGCAGCTTCGCGGTGACGCTCGGGAGTAATTGTACGATAACAGTGTGTTACGCTGAGTGATTAATTTGATAACATATTTAATGATTATGATAATGCGGAATGTGCGGTGTTACTTATTTTTTAACCGACTTAAAAAAGGGAGTTACCGTTACCGTTACCAACTTATTGAAGTCCACTGCAGAACATAGGCCTCCCACATAGATTGCCTCATAGGGAGGTTATTTGCCATAGTTGCCACGCTAGGCAAGCGGGTTGGCAACCGCAGTTTTTTATTTTTAGTCGTTATTAGGAGGATGCTGCTGCCGATCTTCAGATTTGTTTCCCTCTGTCGCCTCCTACGACACCCTCGGGATGATATGGGATAGTGAATATTCTTGCACCTGCACGGATAGTGTTCTTTTTCAACCGATTGCAAAAAGGAGGAGGTACTCAATTCGACTGTATGGTTTTTTTATGTGTACCTCATAACTTTTTTCTTGGTGAACCGATTTCGATGATTCTTGCGAAAGCTGGTGCTTCTCATGTGACCCCATATAAATTTAATCAAGGTCTGGCCAGTAGTTTTTGAGTTTCCCTAAGAATTTATATTAAAGTCGGTTGTACAAAATTTTTAATTTTACTACCTACTTGTTTTCTATGTACGTTTCGTGATATCTTCATCAAATGTGAACCTTTTTTATGATTTTTAACAACTGGGTTATGTCAGGGCATTTAAAAAAAATCGCTTGTAAGGGTGGAATAATAGGGGAATAAGTTTTTAATTTTACTATTTGGATGACATTTGATTTTTGATATTCCTTAGTCTTATCGAAAACGTCAAAAATTAGACATTTAATCAAATGTAAAAGTTGCTCCTATGTCTTAGTATGTTCTTAACCTTAGACCTTCCCGCCTTTTTATACAAGTCAAGTGTAAAATGGCGGGCATACACATTCTATCAAATTGGGGAATTAGCTTGCATACCAAATAATGGCATGTGCTAGTTAATGAGATACCGAGGATGTATTTGCAGATAAAATAACACGCATTTTGCTTCCTGTCTGGCATGCCTTTTCTTTGTTTTAATGTGAAATGCCTACACATACCCGCGTTGCGAGGGCAATGACGGGTTATGTCGGACTCGCACCGACTAAAACCCCATGGTGTTCCACCTTCTTCGCATATTGGCAGGGCCACGGCAACGCTTTCGCCCACATCCGTGGCTACACCAGCGCTGGCCGTCCCATTGCGGCCTCTCCTCGGGAGAGGACTACTCCTCCCCATCACCTCTGTCTCTCTGGCATGCCTATAACTTCTCTGAGTCCGATGAGGCTGTAAGAGTCAAAAGGCTAACGGCATTAACATAAAAAAACTTGTAAGAGGTATACGAGCCGTTTCCACGTTGCTTGCACGCTCCCGACTGCCTCTGCAGTTCTTTAACTTTTCACAACGGTCGAAATATAGTATTCTATCTGAATCTTCAGGGGTGATAATACATCTTGCATTTTGATTCTAAATCGAGGGTAGATGTTGATGTCTATGAGTCACGGTATCTATTTATTAGACATGTGCCAATCGTGAATGATTCGTTCATTAGACCCGGGTCGCAAATTTGTAATAATCAAAGTATAAAAAATATTGCAATCATCAAAGTATAGATGATTGCAATTACATTTTTAAACGTCCCGGATCAAATGAATGAAAGGACCTACGATCAAACAGAATGTCCAACGATCAACATTATTGAACGGGTCTCATGGATCACAGAATACTGAAAGTCGAAATGATTCACTTGAATGATCTATCCGAAAGGCCCACATTACGACTTAATACTTGAATGATCTGCTTTTTTTGTTATTTTAGGATAAGGGTGACAAACGAGCACACAGTCCACCTGATGGTAAGTGGTTGCTACGGCCCATAGACATCTACATCTATCCTCGGTTGCGAATCAAAATGCAGATGCGTTGTCACCCGTGAGGACTAAGATGAAATCCCTCATTTCCAATAAAAAGAGCCTCCGGCCACCTGCACTCACCAAGCGAAACGCAGAGGTAAACCTCTACTTCACGCTGGTATTCTGTGAGGTCGTGGTACCACCCCGGTTCGAGCCGGCCCATCCGTGCGACAGCAAAAGCTGCCGCGTGGCTCTACCACTGTTAAAAATTAATTCTCATTAAAAATTAATGAATGACACGTATCTACTACTTACTATCAGGTGGACACAGTCCACATTGCTCATTTGTCACACTTATTCTATGAAAAAAGAAATGCTTTGTAAAAGGTCATTTATATTGAACAAAATATTTTGATTTTGACTTTTATTCTTTGACTTTCAATATGCACTATACTCAATTTCTTAGGCTAAGGCTGTGCAGTGTAATACAGGAGCATTTCTTTGTCATGCACGCAGAACGCTCCGCCCCGCTTCACGCTCGCTACTTGTACACTTAGGCTTAGCCTTGTTACTAATAATTTAAACTAAAAAAAATGTACTATATTAATTATATACTATGACTTCAATATAAATTATTAAGAATAACTCAAAAACTATTGGTCAGACCTTGATCTAATTTTTATGGGATCACATGTGAAGCATCAGCTTTCAAATAAAAAAAGAATTATCGAAATCGGTTTACCCAGAAAAAAATTATGAGGTAACACACATAAAAAAAGAACATACAGTCGAATTGAGTACTTCCTGCTTTTTAAGTCTGTAGAAAATCACACATATTCATATTTTCGTTAGTAAATTTTTAACACTTATAGCATTGTGATTTTTTTATCTATATCGTTATTTATTTATTTATAATTAATTACAACGGCTTGCGCCAATGACAGTATAACTAGAGGAAATAAAATAATATAAAACAGAATAAAGTGATAACAACATACAACTTATTTACCTAACAAACATGGCTTTCACATAACATGAGACAGTTTGACATGATCACCTTGAGTGTGTCATTAAAGATGTCACATTCCGGGACT
Organism: Parnassius glacialis; assembly: GCA_033319125.1. NCBI lineage: Eukaryota > Metazoa > Arthropoda > Insecta > Lepidoptera > Papilionidae > Parnassius > Parnassius glacialis. Next base: position 2,255,491 of record JAVANC010000002.1, on the reverse strand, counting down.
GTCTCCATTAAGGAGTTTAAAGCACCATGCATACGACACAACGGGGATTGCGCGCGCGACACAGTGCGGCAATGGGATGTGGCGAACAGCCGGTGTCGTTGAGTAGGCCTATGACGCAGGTAGTTGTTAGGCACATAAAGTGTACACAAAGTATTATTCAGCTCTGGGGAATCTACCATGCTTCTTAAAAATTTTATGGCTATTAGGATCTGATCTCTGGCTCTACGCACTGAAAGGGAATTATATACTTGACAGCAAAGACAATTTATTTTATCGTTTAACGGTATATTGTATCGAACATACGCCTCCCCATAGACTGCCTCATAGAAGTACTCATTTGCAAGCGGGTTTGTAACCGCAATTTTTTATTTCTAGGGTTCCGTACCTCAAAAGGAAAAACGGAACCCTTATAGGATCACTTTGTTGTCCGTCTGTCTGTCTGTCAAGACCCTTTTTCTCATAAACGCGTGGAGGTATCAAGCTGAAATTCATATCAAATACTCAAGTCTACTGTCCCTTGGAGCTGTGAAAAAATCAAACTTCTAAGCCAACGCAATCAATAGGTACAGCCGTTTATGCCGCAAATTTTCGACACTCGCAAGGTAATCAAAACCTACAGGGTACTTCCCGTGAACTCAGAATTTTGAAATTTGGTACAAAGCAACGTTTTATAGCACAGATAAAGGGAAAATTGCGAAAAGCATAAATTTTTAGTTACATCATATAATAAAAATATTTTTTTTTATAGCATAAGGGTGACAAACGAGCACACAGTCCACCTGATGGTAAGTGGTTGCTGCGGCCCATAGACATCTACATCTATCCTCTATTACAAATCAAAATGTAGATGCGTTGTCACCCGTGAGGACTAAGATGGAATGCCTCATTTCCAGTAAAAAGAGCCTCCGGCCACCTGCACTCACCAAGCGAAACGCAGAGGTAAACCTCTACTTCACGCTGGTTTTCTGTGAGGTCGTGGTACCACCCTGGTTCGAGCCGGCCCATCCGTGCGACAGCAAAAGCTGCCGCGTTGCTCTACCACTGTTAATAATTTTAAACTTATATACCTACAGATTTGTTCGGAACCCTCGGTGCGCGAGTCCGACTCGCACTTGGCCGGTTTTTTTTATCTATTTCTTATTACGAGAACGCTGCTGCTAGTCACGGGTGGTATGGGGTAGTGGATATTCTTACACTGCCATTACACGGTCAGTTATTTTGTCATCCACAATCTGTAATTATACTGTCTCTACAACACCAGAGTAAAGTGTGTGACCGTAATACAAACAATTTCCAACACGGAAGCTCCTACCACTAGTATGTGTATAACAGGAAACTCCTATTAAAGACGCCTGTTAGTTTCCAAGTTTTATATTTGCAATTATTTTCTATGCAGTTATTTTAATAGCAAACTCACTTTATTACAGCTACCGTTAATGGTAAATACGCTGAGTTTATATAACTTTGTTGTATACAGGGTGTTTATTCATTTACTTACATACAAAATGTGACATTCGCAAAGTTTAAAAAAATTATTAAACGAAGTTTGTTTAAAAAGGGTTAATATAATTTTAAGTAATTTATAGATGATAATAACCCTTGAGAACGGATGATTGCTACCAAGCTATTTATAATCTGTTTTGTGTTGTTAATTGTGACAAATATATGATTGTAAATCAATTGCTTACTATTTTTTTCAAAAAGAAATCTCCCGCTTAGTTTCTTGCTGGTTTTCTTTCCAGGACTGAGGTATTTTTCAAATCAGTGGTAAATTAAACATGCAAGTGATATTCAGTAAGTATTATTTATGATCTGTATTGAATAAAAACCTTTCTATTTATTTAGAACAGCGTAATATTAGAATTTATAAAGCTAACTTGTAACAAAATGTAAGAGCCGACTTTGAACAACTAAAAAGTATGAAATAATTTTGCATTCTAAAGTCAGTGCTAAAACATTGTTTATAAGAATTAAAAATGCCACTTTGAAAAAATAATTTCAAAAATGTGGAGGTTCTCAATTCGATTATATGTTTGTTACTCGATATCTTTGTCAATTGTGAACCGATTTTAATGATCTTTTATTCATTTAATAGATTATACCACACATGTGGGGTATCACATAATTTAACAGAAAAAATAAATACACATCTAAGATTGGGAAAATAGGGGTGACTTTTATAATGTAACTATATATACGACAGTCGAGTGATATTATTGAGATCACTCAAAAAGATCAGATAATTAAACATTTAATAAAAAGTAAAAGTCAATTTTTAAAAAATTTAAAATATATAACAATTTCCACCAAATAACTTTGGAAAACGGGAGTTAAATACTTCTATATACTACGTGACCAAAACAATCAGGCGCATGACAGGAAAGACGTCATTAACAGTGGGGGGAACACGAAACGGTAATTGGTCACTAGGGGCAGAGCGGGGATAGAGGCGGGGTCCGGACGGCGAAACCGCATTACTATTATGCGCCTAATTATTTTGGACATGTTGTACTATCGAGTGTTATCAGTGATAATTTCCACATAACTTTTTTATGTTGATTATATAACTTAGTTATGTGGAAATTATATTATTCTTTTAAGTTCTTAAAAGTCTGTTTTAAGAACTTATTGAAATAAAATTTTACTGTGTTCAAATCGACTAAGAAGTAATTTTTTCCTTATTCGAATATATAAAATAAAAACCCACATTGTGTAACACGCTGTATAACTCGCGCACGACACTCGTTTAAAACAACTACTGTTGTTTATTAAATGTAGATTATACATCCGTTACTAAAACCATTATTCTGTGCTAAAACTAAGTTAAGTATTTGTTTGATTTATTGAAAATGCAACAAATATGCTTCTATATAATTCGTAGTACTATAGTAATTGTAGAATTTCATATAGAGTATAATAAAAAAAATCCACACTAAATGTATGTAGTTCGGTGACGTTAAAATCTTTGTTATCATCATCATTACAGCTCTTCACAAGTCCACTGCTGAACATAGGCCTCCCCCAAGGAATACCAGAAAGCACGGTCCTAAGCCACCAGCATCCATCGACCTCCTGCATGTCTTATCAGGTCGTCACTCCATCTAGTGGCGGTCCGCCGGTACGAGGCCGCCACTCGAGAACCTTTTTTCCCCATCGGTTGTCGGTTCTTCGAGCTATATGGCCGGCCCATTGCCACTTCAGCTTACTAATCCGTTGAACTATGTCGGTCACTCTGGTTCTACTGCGGATATCCTCATTTCTAAGTTTATCACGCAGAGACTCAGCAGTGAAAAACCACGTCTCAGTACCATAGGTCATCACTGGCAACACGCACTGGTTGTATAGTCTCGTTTTCAAGTTTTGAGATATACCTGACGAGAAGATGTGTCGTAATTTCCCGAATGCTGCCCAGCCGAGTTGAATCCTTCGATTGATCTCTCGGTCGAAGTTGGACTTACCTAATCGGACTATTGTCCCAAGTAAACGTACTCGTCAACAACTTCGAGCTTAGCGCTCCCAACGACTACCGGCATAGGTGTGACATGGACGTTAAACATGATCTTTGTTTTGTCCATGTTCATCTTAAGACCTATCTGTTGGGAGGCACTATTGAGGTCATTGAGCATAGTGCTTAGGTCCTCCAGCGATTTTTCTTTGACTTTCAAACCTTTGTTATGAAAGCCAGGTTTGCACTGGAACAGGAAATAGATATTTGCACACATACAAATATCAATTCCGGTCTTATATTCAAACTATTGTTGAATAAATACACTTTCTTTAAAAAATCATAATTTATCCAGTTTTTTGTATTTTTTTCTTAATAAAGAAATTTTTATTTTTAATTAAATTTAATTAAAATTTTTGGAATCCACTTAAACTTGAATTCCACTTAATAACAACACGATCATAGTACAAAGTATAAAGACAGGGAAGTACGTTATCTTCAAACAAACGCACTGCGCGCGGCTTGTATGTGTGCGCCATAGTATCTATGGGCGCCGCACGCACACTTAAACACAATCTCGGTATGTTTCTCCCATGAAGTAAATACAAAGAGGAGACGTTGTAATTAAATTTCACTATGTAACAACGCGTGACAATTTGCGGGGTGAGGGGATGCAAAGCCCCGCCCACTTTACATTATCTACATCTACCGATAAATAGTAAAACTACTCGAATCTTTCCATATCGATGTTGCAATGTAGCTTAGCTACCTTGACGGTAGATGGCGGCATTTCCACAAAATGTTATAAAGTATAAAAATAATATTTTGGCGATTAAAATTTCTTTATGTCTGAATTCAAAACAAATTTCAGCACCTTCGTATGATTATTTTATCATTACTGAGCTCTACGTACCTTTATATTTTTAGTTCACAGGACACAAAATGTCGCCACCTAGTGTGGAATATATTTAACTATATTTGAAAGCCGACGCAAAGAGATTTTTCTAAAACTATTTTAATAAATTAGGTGTAAAATTACTTACAAATGAAATGTGATGCCATCCATAGCATCATATTTTATTCCAAATTAGGCATCCGAATGCACTTTTTGAATGTCAATCTAAGAACATTAAATTGTATTTAAGTGATTCTTTGTATATAGAATGTCACTTAAATATAACTTAAACATTTCGTAAAAATCAGCCTAAGTACAATTTCCTGCATTTTAATATTAAAAGTTGTGGATTACTGGGAAAAATAATGGAATTCTAATTAGGGCCCTGTCTTTTTGTTATTTTTATGAGGTTTACTTGACGAGAATACGGCCTGTTCTCAAAATGATTATAAACTATAAAAATAATATTTTGTGATTAAAATTTCTTTATGTCTGAATGCAAAACAAATTTCAGCACCTTCGTTTGATTATTTTACCAATACTGAGCTCTACGGACCTTTATATTTTTAGTTCACACGACACAAAGTGTCGCCATCTAGTGTCGAATATATTTAATTATATTTGAAAGCCGACGCAAAGAGATTTTTCAAGAACTATTTTAATAAATTAGGTGTAAAATTATTTACAAATGAAATGTGATGCCATCCATAACATCAGAGCGTCTATCTGAGTAGTTTTTACACAATAAAACACTACACTTCATCCTTTTCTTCTTAATACTACGAAAATACACCGATTTGCGATTTTTTCAACACATAAGCGCACAGGACGAATGCTGACAGTATACTAACTAAAGCCACGCCCACTATGATGACGTCAGGACCTACTTAGAATCACAGTGCACAGTTGATTATGCCGTCTCCCCTTTGTATTAGCTTCATGGTTTCTCCCTACGCCAGTCTGGGCTAACACCGCACGAGGTTCGCGCGTTACGGCTTTTTTACATACATTTACATATTTTTGTTGTATTAGTTGTCTATCAGACAGAGGAATAATAGTAACTAAGTACCTACTTACGGTTATAAAATCGTAATTAATTATATTTGCAAAAGTTATTTATAAGGATGCGGATATATTACAGATTAAAGTTTAATAACAAGCCGTTTCGTAATAGTCGAAACCGAAGAAAGTATTTTTCTGTAGCTAATTTGTAATTTTGTAATAAATGTGTGATTCAATATATATATGCTTGTATTAATTAAAAATAAAAATTAATATTGGCCTTTATGTGTGCAAATACTATATTATGCCTATTAAAAATAAAAAATAACTAGAATATACTAAGTAAATAATTTAAACACGAGCTCACACACCGCCCCGCCGGTTTATTTTATCCCTTTTTTTATAAATAATACTGCTCTGAATCTTAATACATTTCTGTATTTGTTAGGAAAACCATTGTTGAACTTTATCGACTAATGATCACTGAATTAGTTATACAGAGATGTATTATTTTTGGCAAGGGCCGGGCTTTAAACTAATGATTTGGTGACAATGACAACCCTGAGACAGTAGGCAATTATATCGCGGATTGGGCCGGAGTCAGCCTACTTCCCTGTCTTTATACTATGACACGATCAAACTATTGTTGAATAAATACACTTTCTTTAAAAAATCATAATTTATCTTATACTTACAGGATGTCTATCTTTACACTATAATAAACTGACTATGTTTCCTTGCACTCATACGGCGGTAGGCAGACCCCAAAGATCAATCGGACCACGTTTAAAAAATCTGTAAACAATCACTTTATTGGTGAGTGGGAGTGGTAGGGCTCCTTTTCTGCCTACTCTCTGTACTGTCGAGGTTGCTACTACCCTCTTATTTGCCCTCACCTTCTCCCTTTTTCGCTTTATGACTGTCGTTCCAGACATCTATAGGATACTTCAGAAGGAAAGGGCTTGTTTCATAATAATAATAATAATAAAGTGGCTTAGGAGTATTTCGGCTACCGTACACAGTACAGATATGATATTCAATATCCTCGGTCTAGACTATAGACGATTACGTAACTAGTAACCCTATGCCCGAGTGTGGACGCGTGTCAACGACCACGTTGACAGGTCAATTTGATCTGCGGTTTGGTACGCGGATTGGATTACCCGCTAGATTAGGTCTAGAATGTTCCCAGGATGTTAATTGACTACAAACCGCTTAACCGTGGTAGTTTAGTGGTAAAAACGTCGGGTTTTCTTATAGAAGTTAGGGCAACGAGCATGCGGCTCACGCACCTGATAGTAAATATCTCGACCCCCGCCCGTGAAAAACTGCTACAGGGGAATTGCAGGTGCGTTGCATCATGATATATATACAACGTGTCCCAAAATTCAACGATAAACCAACACCGGAGGATAGACCTGTCCTGGACTAATCGGGGAAAAAAAGAAAAAAAATATATCCCAATTATATTTTAAGTTATATAAAAAAAATGAATTTCTTCAGAAATTGAGACCGTTTATGATATTTTTCACTACCATGACCACAATTTTTTAAATATTTTTTTCTTTTTTTTTATAGGCAACCTAAATAGTACTGCTATCTACCACAATTCTTAAAAACTCCAGAATAACTCTTGTTTTATCACGAAAATTAATGAAACTTATTTTATTCCCTAAATTTTTTGAAGACTTTTACTTTTAACCAAATTTAACTTATCGTGGTGTAAAAAAAAAGTATGAACACTAGTATGGCAAGTTTTTTTAAAAATTGACGCAACTAACCAACATTCCAAAATGGTATAATACTCTAGGAAAACAAGTTATAAAAAAATATGGGCCTATTATTTCTTAACAGGGGCCAAATGACGGTCGGGTGTAATAAAAGTATTAGTTCTTGAAAAAAGTTTAATATTTCAAAACAAATGGTACAAACAGTTTCACGTGTAATTTATTAATTTATTAACATTATAGCAAATGTTCGAACTGTTTGCCACCAGCATTAATACATGCACGACATCGCCTTAAAAATGATCGTTTTATTTGTCTTGCATATCTTCTGCTATTAATGTAATCAGCAGCCTGAGTGATATTTCGACGAAGCTCGTCCAATGTCACAATGGGTTTTGAGTAGACCCTGTTTTTAAGACAACCCCAATAAAAGAAGTCCAGGGGGTTCAAATCGGGTGAACGGGGTGGCCATAAGATAGGACCAAGTCGCCCGATCCAACGCCCTGGATACTCTTGATTTGAATATTCTCGCACAGGACGGGCATAATGTGCTGGGCAACTATCATTTTGGAACCACATGTTTTGAAGATCACTTAAGGGCACTTCGTTTAACAATTCTTGCAAGTCATTTTGTAAAAAGTTTAAATAACTATTGCCATCTAAGTTTCCTTGTAACTCAAAGGGCCCAATTACTTTTCCATTTAATATGCCGGTCCATAGGTTAACCCTGAATTGATATTGGGATTTGATATTGGGTCCCCCGGTAATAACGTCTGCACACGCCTGTAGTGATATGGGTGAAGCTTGTGACGTTTTAATATTCGATGTGCAGAACTTTTCGGGATTCCTGTAGCTTCTTCTATGGCACGTACCGAAGTAGTCGAGTCATTTTCTATCTCATTGAGAACTTCTTCATCACGATCCAATCTAGGTATTCCAGCGCTTCTCCTATTGGATGGCATACGACCCTCCGAAAACGCTTGATGCACATTAATAAACACTCGATAATCAGGATATTTATGAGCATTTGGGTATCTTTCTCGATACAGTCTGCTAGCAGCGTTAGCATTACATCGGCATTCTCCATAGATTAAATGCATATTAGCGTATTCCTGTGGTGAGTACGGTTGCGGCATGTTAAACGCCAAACAGTCCAAAATGCGCCAGAACTCTAAATCACAAAACACACAATCGTAGTCCAAGATAATGCCAGGTCAGTTCAGTTTGCAGATCACTTCCAGTCCAAATAATGCCAGGTCAGTTAAGTTTGCAGGTCGATTCCAGTCCAAAAAGCCAAGCCAAAAGTCGATAGTATGTACGAGAGCCACGTAAGTTGAATTGGGAACGGTGCGCAGTAAACAAAGGATCAGAGCGTACTGAACCGACTTGCTGAGAATAATAACAGCTTCTCTACCTGCCCTGTTGTTGTCTCTTTTTAACGTAAATATCTCTATCTATCTCTCTCTCTCTCTAACATCCAAGATATTAATTCCCCATTCGAATTCCTAGAAATTGTAACAGGAACCCATTTTGGGCATGTAATAAAAGTGATTACTGACAATTACAATTTAAGGAATTTGGCCCTTGTTTAGAAATAATAGGCCCATATTTTTTTATAACTTGTTTTCCTAGAGTATTATACCATTTTGGAATGTTGGTTAGTTGCGTCAATTTTTAAAAAAACTTGCCATACTAGTGTTCATACTTTTTTTTTACACCACGATAAGTTAAATTTGGTTAAAAGTAAAAGTCTTCCAAATATTTAGGGAATAAAATAAGTTTCATTAATTTTCGTGATAAAACAAGAGTTATTCTGGAGTTTTTAAGAATTGTGGTAGATAGCAGTACTATTTAGGTTGCCTATAAAAAAAAAAGAAAAAAATATTTAAAAAATTGTGGTCATGGTAGTGAAAAATATCATAAACGGTCTCAATTTCTGAAGAATTTCATTTTTTTTATATAACTTAAAATATAATTGGGATATATATTTTTTTCTTTTTTTCCCCGATTAGTCCAGGACAGGTCTATCCTCCGGTGTTGGCTTATCGTTGAATTTTGGGACACGTTGTATATATATATATATATATATATATATATATATATATATATATATATATATATATATATATATATATATATATATATATATATAAATTAAGATGTTTAATAGGTTTTTATGTATGTAATATGTATGTTACGCGATATCTTCGTCAATTGGAAACCAATTTTGTTGGTTCTTTTTTTTTTCTTCCTGCATTTTATTACTAACTCCCAACTTAACGACTATAGTAAAAAAAAAGTAGTAACTTAATTATTATACAGGCCTCCCCGCGGTATCGTGCCAAGAACGCTGGCTGCGTTTCCCCGCAGAATGGCTATACTTAGCCTTTGAGCGAGAAAATAACCAGCCCTCTTATCACCAGCAGCAACGACCAGCCGTGGATGGAGTTACTTTAGGAACTTCACCGCACGTGAACCCCACGGACCGATAGTCTCTACAGCAAATGGCACAAATATGTAGTCATCTCTCAGACACTCATATTTGCGCCACTTACTCAGTTCAGCTGCCTCTGATGCCGCCCCGGCTCTAAACGAGTAGCGTCCCACACCAGGGCTTCACCTCTCTCCCAAGGGTGTCCAATGTCATACCGTCGGGTCTCCTGCCATCGTCTTTAAATCTTCCACAAGGCTCTAAAACCAAGGGAACATTTATAGAGACAAGAGCCCTTTTTATTCATTAAATTATATAAATATAATAAATTATATCATTCAGGGCGGGTCCCATAAAATTTGAAATAAAAATGTTTAATGTATCCGTTTAAACGACATTGAAATTGTGATATTTTTTAGTCCACACAATTTTTTTTTTATAGAAAAAGGGTGCCAAACGAGCACAGTCTACCTGATGATAAGTGGTTGCTATGGCCCGTAGACATCTACATCAATCATTGATAATAAATCCAGTAAAATGGGTCTCCGGTTCTCTACACTCATCTTATGAAACACAGCAACGTTAAGCTGCTATTTGATGCTATTTGACGCTGGTATTCTTTGAGAGCGTGGTCCTTCCCCGGTCGAGCCGATCCATTCATGCTACAACTATACTATGGCTGCAGCATGGCTCTACCACGTATAAACCACCACTTTCCTTGTTTGGTGAGAAACTTAATGACGGCGCGATGTTTAATTTTCTCCATAGTGGCTAGTTTCTTCCTGATTGACTTGTTTACTCGTTGATAACTCAAAAGCTAATGACTCGATTAGGCTGAAACTTGGTATATATACTAACAACTAATCACTCAACTAGCGCCCACCTGGATGAGTAAACTCACCTTCGCCAACCCCGCGATTCCGCGAACTTTTTGATCTCCCCTCGTAGATTTAATAATATAAGAGTTTAAAAAAAACAACACGCATTGATCATTAGCTGTGATGATGCTAATAATTATTTTATTTTATCCTGCTGATCCAGATAAGGGTACTAGGATAAAGTTATTAAATTACGGTATTGTCATCATCCTTGATACGAGTGTAAATCAAGTCAAGCGGCCGTATATATATAGTTAATGAAAATTACATTAAAAATATTACGTTACATAGATAGATAGACAGACAAACGCGAAACTAATAAAAGCGTGTTAAAAGGATCTAAGATGGGAGGAAACCTTAATATACGAAGATTTTTAAATGCAGGCTAAACTAAATCTGTTTGCAAATGGAGAAAGTGCATTGTCATTTATGTGGCGACAGTGCGCCAAGTCACGGGCCGGCAGATGTGTCAAGTCCGATCACCAAATCTGTTGCTGTGAGTCGCCGCTTTCCTTTTTCCTACGAGGCTATCGACCTACCAGAATTCATATGTCGCAGTCATCTTGTTTAATTAGTCGTTTGGATAAATGCCCGCGGTTATTCTTACCCGTTTGTGCGACAGGTAAGATCGGGTTATGATTTCTAATTGCCGAGTTTGTATGTTGGATTCTTAATGGTCTCGAAGCAACCAGGATTTTTGTCAATAATGTGTAAATCAATTTGTCTAAATCGTGCAATGGTTGAATGATAGATGGTATATACAAGTATAGCTTAGCCACTCAAACGTCCGGGCGACCATAGTCGCCTAAAACTTTTTCCGGTTTAACGTTAGGGCGACTAGAGCGGCCTCGCTGACTTCTATACTTTAAACGACTTTTTATGTATGGAAAGTTACAAAAATCTTCATGAATGTTACATTAGACGGCTCTATATTAAAAATGCGTTTATGGGTTGGTAAAAATTCTATGCCAAGTAACATATACCATTAAAAAAAGAAAAAAAAAACAAGCGTTGTGCCATATTTTGTCAGTAGTACTGTGAGTTCTGCATTTGAAATGTAAGTAATAATGTGTTTATTATAGTTTTGCACTGGTGTTATATATGAAAATAATCCTCAAGATGATTTCTTTTCGCATATCTACAAGTTTTATGAATCCAAAGTCTGTAATTATGTTTTTATATATGATGAAATCGACATGCGAAAACTTCGGCTTTTTTACTAAATTAACTAACATAATTAAATTCTGCATTTCATTAGCTTTCTGTAAGTGACTTTTATTCTGATATAGGTAAAGAACTTTCTCCGTGGTAACGGTTTTAGTCGAATTGGTCGCGATCGGACCGTATAAAAATCGCGACGAGCGTCGCCGGGACGTTCATAGCTATTCGCCGCGTCGCCCGGTCGTTTGAGTGGTTAGGTTTACAATCGACTTCAAAAAAAGGTGTAGGGTCTCAATTCAACTGTATTTTTTTCTGTGTGTGTTAACTTAGAAAAATAAAATGTAAATGTAAAATGTGCCCAGCAGTGAGGCGTATATAGACTTACTTAACTGTACTTACATACAAACATTACAAAAGTAAAGTAACTCAGTTTAATTTACCTAACTTTTGTAGTGTTTTCAACTTCACATTTAGAGGTTTTTGTAATTATTCCGGTATTTTTAGTGCATACGAATAAAAACATACGAATATTTGGTGGGGAAATAAATCATGATGAGGAAACATGAATATCCTAGAAATTGAACATATAAATGTTTAGATATATTTCTAAAAAAAATAATACTAAAACAAATTCTAATTCATAACGTATTATTATTTTTTATCTAGGTGAACTGATTTTGATTATTCTTTTTTATTTGAAAGCTGGTGCTGGATGCTATGGCCTATAGACATCTACATCTATCCTCGATTGCGAAGCAAAATGCAGATTCGTTGTCAGTTGTCACGCGTGAGGGCTAAGATCGAATGCCCCGTTTCCAGTAAAAAAGGGTCTCCGGTTCTCTACACTCACCATACGAAACACAGCAGCGTTCCCAAACTTCTAACAAAGAAGGCTAATACAGTTGCGTTGTTAATTGAGAGGACTAAGATGGAATACCTCGCGGCCTGTATTTATACTGCTTTCAGATCGGAATAGCGTTGGAACAGTAAGAATGTAGTTGATAAAAAATAATAAATAAATATTCGTTCGTTTGTTGCAGGATAAGAAGATTTATGACATTCCCTGTGAAATATCCCGACCCACCACTCCAGACTTCACAAAACCTACCACTAAAATAGACTTTCATAAACTCCGACAGAATTTCGAAATTGGTTTCCGTGACAGCGAGACCGACGGGAAAACCACCAAAACGGACACTGAATATCACATACCAAGTTATATCAGCGATGCAAAAAAGATATTCGATAGCGACAAACCTGCAGTGGTACCCAAATCGGTGCTGATGAACGCCAAAAAGATTTCGAAGTCCACGGAAAATGTCTCCGAAGAATTTAAAACGGCGAAGAAGACGATTGAAAAGCAGTTCTGCACGGACAGGAGGTACAAGAAATTCGAGAAGAGTGAACGCCGGTCTGGAACCCGGCTCAGCTTGCTGAAGAAAGACAACAGCCAACTAGATGTTGATAGAGAAAATGTGAGTATGCCTTAACAAATTGCTTGTAATATTAATACTGTATGATGGCCATACGACGATTTTACCAATAGACACCTACAAACAATTTTTTTATTTAATAGAATGAGGGTGACAAACGAGCACACAGTCCACCTGATGGTGTGTGGATGCTGTAGCCCATACACACCTACATTTATTCTCGATTAAGAATCAAAATGCAGATGCGTTGTCACCCCTGAGGACTAAGATGGAATGCCTCGGATCCAATAAAAAGGGTTTCCGGTTCTCTACACTGACCATACGAAACACAGCAGTATGAAGCTGCTATATTACGATTGTGTTTACACCTTAATAAATCGATTGTTATATTAATACTGTATGATGGCCATACATAATTTTACCAATAGACACTTACATGATATAGGCACATTTGCATCCTGAATTAAGCATCAAAATGCCGATGCGTTCGATGTTCGATGTCATCCCTGAGAACTAATATGAAATGTTTCACAGCCTGTATTTTTTTTTAAATTAATTAGAATTATAGTATGCAATTACACAATTAACCACATAAAACAAATTAGAAATGGCTTGGTAGCGATCACCTCAACTGTAAGTTTGCTCTAACTCTTAAGTTTGCTTGTCACTTGTTTTATAAAGCAACATAATTTAAACACAAACACAGTCTACCTGATGGTAAGTGGTTGCTGTGGCCCATAGACATCTACATTTCTCTTACTTTTCTACTCTTCGATTACGAATTAAAATACAGATGCGTTGTCTCCCGTGAGGACTAAGATGGAATGCCTCTTTTCCAGTAAGTAAAGAGGGTATCCGGTTCTCTACACTCACCATACGAAACACAGCAGCGTTAAGCTGCTATTTTATGCTGGTATTCTGTGAGAGCGTGTTCCTTCCCCGGTCGAGCCGACCCATTCGTGCTACAACCATAATAATAATTATTTGATACAACATATTTTTTATAATTTTTGTTTTGGGTCGACAGCCCACCAGCAATTTTAGGGTGGCACTGGGACACACACACACACCCTCCAGTGTTCTCTGACATCGTTTCCTCGCAATGTATTTTCTTATTTGGGCAATGAGTAAATCACCACTTAAAAGTACCTACCGATTAAAAAAAATATGATGAGAACTTAACCACTGAGCCATCATGGCACAACTGGAGTAACTGTACACAATTATACATACGACTTCCACGCATTTTAACCCATTTTGTACGGCGCATCACGCCAAACTGCTTTGAATTTTATAATTAAAGCAATAGAACATAAAATTGGATAACACGTGTTATGTGATGATTAATGCCTTGGGAAGCTTCCCACAGATGTACTACACAATGGTTTGATTCATACGAACGCATCAGTACAGTTCTATAAAAAGTAGAGGATGTCTTATAATAGATTAACTGTTTTCTTTAAAAGGCGCTTTCATAATGAAGCCGCAGAAAAAATCCCTATCTAGAGGGAGATTCCCTACACCGAAAAACTTTTGGGATGTTTCGACGGTTTAAAAAAATCTTTAAATAAGTTTATTAATTTGTATAATAATAAGTATATGTCTATCTTCTAAGGACAACTCACAGTAATCATCTTTATATATAAAATTCTTCTGTCCGTGTGTATGTGACTGAACATAACGGCTGGACCGATTTTGATGAAATTTTGTGTGTGATCAAGTTGATTTTCAGAATGGTTTAGAATAACAATTGGACCCGGTGGGTGGCGCTGTTGTCGAGATTCCGAAATCACCCTAGTTTTTAGGTCATCAATTGCGGAGAAACATTTTATTTTAAAAATTCAGAAAAGCGAAACAAAAACTAGTACACTACATAGTTTTGAAATAAATTATACCTATCTAACATATAAATAATTGTTCAACCTGTCCATTAGTATAGAACAGAAGACAGGCATAATGTTACCTTAGTTAGTTGATACTGCTAGCGCCATCTAGTACAGACGAAGACATTTCTGGCATTCTTCTGAACTGGTACGACTCTAACGATACTGGATAGGACGCCGACAGATGGCGCCAACCATCGCAAACATTTGAATCTCTACTTCCCTTCCAATTTATATCAAATTTAGTGGTAGCTCAGAGGATCGGCTCTCGCTTTAAATACTGTAGTATGTGAGTAACTTGAGTTCTACCCCCGCCGGGAGCACTGAAATTGTTAATTGCTACTTCATTAGTGTGGATTTACCTCGTGCTCGGCGGTGCAGGAATGCGGAAAAGGCAATCCAGCATGTATGCCGAATTACAAATACTTCACGAGCGACCTACTGAGAATTTTTTGACAGAAAAACTCAATGCCTGATTTTGTACAGGACTTAATGTTCAGCAACCGCGTCTACCATCAACTATACCAACCAGATAGTCATGTAGCTAAGCAGAGATAAATAATCATGCTGAAGATCCTGTGGCTTTGATGTTGCCCTCGTCAGCGGTCTGCATCTTTATCTTTTTTATACAATATTTACGTAGTAGAGCCATGTTGCAGCTATATTATTGGTAGGACCACGCTCTCACAGAATACCAGCGTAAAATAGCTGCTTTGTTTCGTGTGGTTAGTGTAAAGAACCGGAGACCCTTTTTACTAGAAATGAGGCATTCCATCTTAGTCCTTAGGAGTGCAACGCATTTATATTTTGATTCTTAATCGAGGATATATGTCACAGCATCCACTTACCATCAGGTGGACTGTGTGTTCGTTTGTCACCCCTATTTTTTTTGTAAACGTTATGTGTTATTTTACGCTGGTTATTTTACGCTGGTTATTTTTTGTAAGAGCGTGGTCGTTGCCCGAGCAAACCGACCCATATTACAGCAGCAGGTGCATATGAGTAGATGCTGTGGTGCATTCTTTAGCTGAAATTAAATAAATAATGAATCAAAATGCAGATGAGTTGTTACCAATGAGGACTAAGATGAATGTTCAATGGGCAACAGCATCCACTTACCATCAGGTGGAGTGTGTGCCTGTTTATCATCATAAATTTTTATTAAAAAATATAAATAGTAACAGTTTATTACGACCAGTGGAGCATAAATCTACAGAAAATTGAGTATTAATTATTCCTTTATAGGTACTAGGCAATGATATTACTAGGTTTTTCCCGGAGCTTTTCTTGCGTGAACTCGACTAGTGGTCTCTGTAATTTTTACTTTATTTGAAGTTGTTATCAAATAGATGTTCCTGTCCGCTTTCTGTTTCAGTTTGCCTTTGTAAACCTTACTTTATCAATAAATTGCTGCAACACTTACATACCTACTGATCAAATAACATTTCATAAATTGTTAATTAATAATCATTTCATCATACAATTTACCGTGTAGTGGCGGTGTAAGAATATCCATTACCCCATATCATCTGTCGTAACAGGCGACAGAGGAAAACAAACCAGGAGATGGGCTATATGATGATGAGATGAGATGTCTAATAACAACTAAAAATAAACGTTTACCTCTGTCGTTATCGACGGGATGCTATGGGGTAGTGGATATTGACGCCACTAAACGGTAACAATGGGTGGCGAGAACAATGAGTGACTATTGCAACTAGCTAGATTTGTTGGCATCACATACTCAATATACTGGTCATGGTCAAATTTGAAATGAAAAATTTTTGCATGCGAAATAGTAGTAGTATAATATCGCACGGATGTTCTGTGAGAGCGTGGTCCTGTTACACAACTATTCTATAGCTGCAGCTTTGCTTTACCACGTGTAAATAATATCGCACTTAATTCGTTGATAGCCGTGATAGGTCAGGGGCTAAGCGCCCGCCGAAAATTTAATAGTACGCGGGCAACCAGGGTTCTATTCCCGCCGGCACCAATGAATTTGTTAATTACAATTTTAAGTGCCGTTTTATCATGTTCTCGGCAGTGAAAATAATGAGACTACCCGCAGGTACGATACAAATAAAACAAAACTGTTATAATAATGGAGTAGGTTCTACCAGTCAATAGAGAAATTATTTAGAAAGCATTTAAAAAAGATACAATCAAAGGGTGATGATAAAGAGAAAGTAGCAGAAGCATTTAAGATAAAAAAACCAAAAAACCAAATAGGGAAATGTCTACGCATAACCCGCCTCTAGGGGTAAGGGCGGATTATGTCAGACAAGCACCGACTAAAGCCTTATGGTGTTCCACCTTCGCCACACATTGGCAGGTGTGGCCTTGCCAATATGTAGCGAAGGTGAAGGGAACGCTATCGCACACATCCGCGGCCCCACCAGCGTCTGCCGCCCCATGGTAAGATCATCCTCGGAAGGAGACTCCCCCCCCCCCCCCTTCTCTTTATCAGGTAAGGCATACAAGAATACTAGGCGTTGAACTCTACTTGTTCAACGGACCCCCTTCACTAATATTTAAAAAAAAAAACACCCTACAAGTCGGAGGAATAAAATAATAATTCAGGAACATGTGAAGTCCGCAAAACGCCTGAAGCAATTCGATTGTCTTATTGTTCAAAAAACTCTTCCAGAAAGAAGAGAAGGCCTCTATTCAGCAGTGAGACGTATATATTATGATGTCACTTTACTTTCGGTAGATATTCTTCGATGTTTCAAAAGCAATTGTATCCTTTTTCCATTCAATCTGATGAGAATCCTGAGAAACCTTAATATCGTAATGCGTTCGGGCCACACCTCCACATCAGGTGATACCAGAACCGGATCGACGGCACACACGCATTATGTTATTGGTCATGAATCTTATATCCCCATTCTGCCATCATAGAAAGGCTAGTCTACATTTTTATTAAATATGTAGATAAATTATATAGCGTCAGTCGCCTAATGGCAGGGCGCGGACCGCGAACTCGAAAGGTCGTGGGTTCGAATCCGCCATTCGACTACTGTCGTGACCCATTTCTAACACATGCATTTTAAGCTTACCAGAAGTGGTTAAAGGGAATATTTGTAATGTTTAATAGCATTACTAGTATTTTTTTATAAAACAAAATTTAACAAAAAGTTAAAAATGCAATTATTTTTAAATAGGTTTTACTCAAAAAAATATAGATTATTTACTCTTCTAGTATGTTATTTGTAAAATTGCTAAGTTTCATCAAAATCCGTACATTAGTTTTTTTATTAATTATGTCACAAATATACAAACATCTAAACTAATAAACATTTATAATATTAGTAGGATATTTAATACTAAAATACTTCTAGTTTTACTTATTTTACCTCTATTAATTCTCAAAATATCAGAATATTTTTTTCAATAATTACAAGTATACACAGTTAATTTCAAAAAATTGCAGATATGCCATTTTACTTAGGAGGGCGATATTATGTTTTTCTGGTCTATTTGACCACAGAAGCAACCTCGAGTATTATCTAAACGGTTTGCTTCGTTGTTCGCATGCGAATATTGGAAAGCAGTGGAATAATTAGCCAGCGTCTGTCTTTTCACCCGATTACAATGTGACTGTATTCAAGGCAACAGTGAATAGGCTTTTGTTAAGCTAAGACAGTGTTCTATACCTTATTCGCCTACACAACCATCAGGTGAGCTAGTCACATACTTTTTTATAGAAGAGGGGCAAGAAGGGGCTAATGAGCATGCGGCTCACCTGACGGTGTCGACCGCCGCCCATGAACAACTGCAACACCAGGGGAATTGCAGGTGCGTTGCCAGATTTTTAAAAAGGAGTAAGCTCGTTTCTGAAGGTCTCTAAGGAACTGTACTGAAGGTTAAAGTTACAGCCTATACGTCCCACTGCCGGGCACAGGTCCTTCCTTTCTGAGAGGGTTTTAGGGCAAGGAAATGTCCGCCGCGCTGCCCCAATGGCGAACTTCACATTTTAAGATTGCCAGGAGTGGCTAAAGGGAATATTAGTAATGTTAAAAACATTACTATGGTATTATTTATTTATTATATAAATAAATATATAAATAAATAAAAATCTTAGTCCTCTAGGTTGATGACGAATCAAAATTTTGATTCTTCGTCGAGGATAGTTGTCTTAGGATTTTTTTTGTAGGATTGGGTGATAAACAAGTACACAGTTCACCTGAAGGTAAATGGTTGCTGTGACCCATAGACATCTACATATATCCTCAATAAATAATCAAAATGCAGGTGCGTCGTCACCCGTGAGGATTAAGATGGAATGCCTCTTCTCTAGTAAAAGGGTCTCCGGTTCTCTACACTCACCATACGAAACACAGTACGCTGGTATTCCGTGAGGTCGTAGCATCCATTTACCATCAGGTTGGGCTATGTTTACGTTTCTTGCTCTTTTTTCTATATGGAATAAATCCGCTGCGGTATACAGATATTGTCTTATTTTTGGGAGGCCTATGAAATTAAAAACAGCTTGCACATTGTTTGAGCACGGAATGCTGAACATCACTTGTACTTTTAATGCGGAATAGGGTATTATTTTTCAGTCATGCGGGTTTCCTCACTATGTTTTCTCTTACGGCCGTGCATGCAAAAATACGGGGACAATCATGTAGTTAAAACATTTTTCAACCGACTTGAAAAAAGGAGGAGATACTCAATTAGACTGTATTTTCTTATGTGGGTTACCTCAGAACCTTTCTTGGTGAATCGGCTTTGATGATTATTTTTTATTTGAGAGCTGGTGCTTCTCATGTGGTCCAGTAGTGTTTCAGTTATCCTTAATCATGCCGTATATAATCGACTTCAATTACATTGATGATGTTCTCATTTTATTTATGTCGAAGTCGGGTCTACAACATTTTATACCACTTGTTAACTGTAGTATTTGTAGCAAGAACAGGTTGACATATTTTTGTCTTTGACTGCCTCGTTGGCGTAGTGGTCGTAAACGCAGTTGCTGATCACGAGGCCCTGGATTCGAATCTTGGGTCGGTTTCAAATCAATTATTGAGTTTTTCTATAAAGAAATTCTCTTGGCGGTGTTTCAACCCCGTACCTCGGAAAGCACCTGAAGCCTAAGCCATCAGACTATGAGAGTGAGGGAATAGAGAGTGCAGTTATGTTCGCGCATACCCATTAGCACTATAATCTTGTACTGCGCAGTTGGCTAGTCTCCGTTGAGACTGGTCGCCGTGACCGAAATTCGGCCTGAAGAACATTTTTTAATGTCTACGGAATACACTATCATACTATGTCTATAAAATGTTCTCCAGTATTTGTATATTATTTAGAGCATATTTTTCGATTGTTAGTTAAAAGCTTAAAAGTTATTCGTCGAATAAATTATCACCTCACTGAATATAAAAGTGAAACAACGTACGTTCATTCGTATGTTCTTGAAAAATAAATTAAATTGATCCAGTTTTAGATATCAAGATACCCTCTTAAGTTTATTTTTAAGTATCTATTTAAACATAATAACTTATTACATAAACTTTCATAACTCTTGAGGTTTTAATTGACGCAGCATTCAGCTACTCAGCAAGCGTAACAAAAGATTTGTGTCAATGAGTGTACTCGACGCTAACGAATGAAATAACTGTGTACGCACAACAGTAGTAGCATTGTCTTACTGTATGTTTCACGCAACTTTTTTGCTTACTGCTTTGTCATAAGGTTGAATATGGCGTATATGGCTGTAGTGGATGCCGTGGTGGTGTGGGGATGTACTGTAACGGTCATTATCTTCAGTGAGTCACGCTATATAGTACTGACGGAAAAAGTCACGAAACTTTAGGGTTGGTTTGCATGAGGTTGAAATAATTTAAGGGTAATAGTTAAACGCATATAAAAAATATTTTGACGCTTACATTATAACCGTGGTAAATGTTGTCTGTGTGTGAGGAGAAATATGCTGCAAATCGGCGCTGGTATTCTGGGCGAGTGTGTGCAATAACACAGCTTATTATTATTATTATAATAGCTCGAATAACCGACAACCGATGGGGAAGAAAGGTTCTCAACTGGCAGCCTCGTACTGGTAGACGAAGTATAGGGTATTCCCTGTACTAGATGGAGTGACGACCTGGTAAGACATGCGGGAAGTCGACGGTGCAGGTGGCTCAGGACTGTACTTTGTGGCATTCATTGATACTTTTTTTATAGAATAAGGTTGACAAACGAGCACACAGTCCACCTGATGGTAAGTGGTTGCTGTGGCCCATGAACATCTACATCTATCTTCGTTTGCGAATTAAAATGCAGATGCGTTGTCAGCCGTGAGGACTAAGATAAAATGCCTCTTTTCCAGTAAAAAGGTTCTCCGGTTCTCTACACTCACCATACGAAACACAACAGCATTAAGCTGCTAATTTACGCTGGTATTCTGTGAGTGTGAGAGCGTGGTCTTACCCGGGTCGAGACGACCCATTCGTGCTACAACTATACTATTAACGTAGCTGCAGCATGGCTCTACCAATTAACTTGGGGAGGCCTATGTGCAGCAGTGAACTTGTGAAGGATGTAATGATGATGATGATGATGATGATTTTGCATTTAACTAGGGATCGTATTTTTTTAACTGTAGTGTCCATGGACACTTGCAGGCAACTTTATACAAAGAAAGCTACAGATGCGTTGTCACCTATAAGGACTTAGATGGAATGCGTTACATGTAATCATACTGGTTCTCTTATACCCTGAAGGGTACCGGAACACAGCCGTGCACGTACTGATATTTGGCGGTTGGATTAGGTAAAGAGTGTACCGGTGGGGGATGTTGGCCCAGGACCGTGTATTC
Source organism: Parnassius glacialis (assembly GCA_033319125.1). NCBI lineage: Eukaryota > Metazoa > Arthropoda > Insecta > Lepidoptera > Papilionidae > Parnassius > Parnassius glacialis. The sequence goes on along the minus strand of JAVANC010000002.1, from coordinate 2,233,813 downwards.
ATGTCACACATTTATGTCACCCGTGAGGACTAAGATGGAATGCTTCGTTACCAGTAAATAGGGTGGGTCTCCGGTTCTCTACACTCACCATACGAAACACAGCAGCATTGAGATGCTATTTTACGCTGGTATTCTGTGAGAGCGTGGTCCTACCTCAGTCGAGTCGACTCATTCGTGCAACCATGCTAATAATATAGCTGCAGCATTACCCTACCACGTATTATATCTGCATTTTGATTCTTAATCGAGGATAATAGATGTCTATTTGGGTACATCATCCACTTACCATCAGGTGGACTGTGTGCTCGTTTGTAAGCGTTAGTCTATTTAAAAAAAAAGACTGGCCGTCGTGATTGAAATTTGTTCTGGAGGATTTTATAGTTCAAAGAACACTCATTTATAATACATTTCCTTTAACATCACTTACAAGCCGGAAAATCACTGTTACGTATGTACACATAAACAAACACAGATACTGTTTGCCTCGTAGTAAATAGACTTCCTCCGCACTAGCCTTGGTTGTTATCGGACGCGGGCGCTCCATGTGAACCAGGCTTTATCTGAAACCAAGGTTTCCACGGACGCTTTGCTAGTCGCCATCTAACAGTGGTAGAGGGCTGTGTTTTTGTGCAAAAAATGTGTGTGCTTTGATTTTGCACAAAGGATTGTAAGAATCGTTAGCACTTTTGGGTTAGACAGTTACAGTAAAAAAAGGTGTATGCGAAAAATAGTTTTGTGTTACGATTGTGTTTCGAAATGTTTTAAACAAAAAATTGGCAATTGCAAATATATGGCAAGTAATTAAGTGTATGGTATGACTTTTTTTAAAAAAAAATTGTGTTCGTCTTTTTTGCACATTAGCTTTTTGGTGGCGGTTTTTTTTTTATTACTTGCACAGTGTAGTGTAACATGTATATAGATCTCATGCAGTGTTAGCTTTAACTGGGTCATATTTTTTTCTGGAGTGTTTTTTTTCCTCGATGAATAGATAATAAATGGAGGCACACGATAACGGTGAATATGTTACATATCCTTGATCTCTATTGTTTTGGCGGTTTTCGGCAAGGTTCTAAGCTAAATTCATTCAAGAGATTAAGTATAATAATATTTATACATTGATAATTTTTAAATACGAATATAAACTAGCTCAGAGAAGACTTCGTTTAAGAGACGTATTCTATAAATAGCCACAGTTTCTTCTTATTTACAGTTTTTTTTTATGAACACTGGTAATGCGAAGGAGCTTAGAGGAGGGTCGGTTTCTGACACCAATCCTCGAAATGAATGAATAACCTAAATTGTAAAGAGTCCCTCAGACAAAAATTTAAAGAAATAAACATATTAACTTTGGCATCGCAATATATTTATGAAAATCTAATGTATGTACATAAAAACATAAATAGCTTTAATAAGAATAAGGATGTGCATTCTTTAAACACTAGGAACAAACATAAGCTTGTAATACCAGTTACTAGACTCCACAGAATCAGTAATTCATTTATGGGGCAATGTATACGCTTTTACAACAAAATCCCAGAACATATTCAAAGTTTATCAATAAACAAGTTTAAAAGTTTTATTAAAGAAAAACTGTACAAAAAGGGTTATTATAATATCAAGGAATACATGAATGAAAATAACCCCTGGGAATAAGGTGATCGCCACCATGCTGGTTCTATTAAAAATCATTTAAAAATTGTATAAATGAAATTATTGTTAAGTGAAATATGTTTGAAAAAAAAAGTCCCGCTGGGTTTCTTGCTGGTTCTTCCCAGGACAGAGGTATTTTCCGAACCAGTGGTAAATAAAAAATTACTTTCAATAAGAATTATGTAATAATCAATATTGAATAAAAAATTATTCTATTCTATTCTATTCTATTCTAATGGTTTTATGCCTTGTAAATTGTGGCACACCGCACTTTACAAGGTACAAGTTCGGCCTCACATGGAATACTGTTTTCATCTCTGGGCAGTGGCACCCCAGTGCCAACTTCTTCTACTTGAATCCACATACAACGAAGATCTGCTCGAATCGTCAACGACCGTGTTCTTTCTCATCGGCTCTATGCACTGGAGCTGCGAGGAGGTGGTGCATCCCTTTGAATTTTCATTCACAAACAAGCTCATTGTTCGCCTTTATTCTATACAAATAAATAAAATTGAAGTGTCTATATGAAATGTCAAAATAACAGCTTTTTACTAAATGCGTATGAAAGTATATACGGTAATTTTAACAAAAACACAATTTTTTTAAATGTTTGCCTGTCTGTCTGTCAGTCTGAGTGACTGTTTGTTCCGGCTAATCTCCGAAATGGGTGGACCGATTTTGACGGGACTCTCACTGGCAGATAGGTAATGAAGGAGTAACTTAGGGTACTTTGAGTTTAGAAAAAGAATTAGGAACAAAAAAATTAAAACCATTATTTACACGCGGGCGAAGTCGCGGCGTACAGCTAGTTGTATAATAAGACCGTATTTTGTTTTGCCTCTCTGTCATTCATCCATTTATAACAGCCTATTAAAAGTCCACTGCTGAACATAGGCCTCCCCGATGGATTGCCTCATTGCATTGTGTTGACAACTGTAATTTTAGTTGTTGTGTCTTCTGTTTTAATTTCTCTATCGCCTCTTGCAACTTGTGTTTTAGTTGTCTTTATTTATACGCCATTCCTTTGCTTAATTTATTTTGCTATTTGTTTTTATTTACATCCATACATCTATTACAACCAACAAGTCCACTGCTAAATATATCGTAGGGAGTATTTATATGGGGGTATCAAAGCATACGAAAAGACGGAGGTATGCCTTTCCGATTTTTGCTCTTCTATACGTACCCAATCGAATGCGAAACGGGCCACCGTAGTCTGTACCCACAATAGAAAACCGTTTCGTTAATACGAGAAGCAGGTAGATCAGATCAATCATGAAGGGTTCTAGTGGAATAGGATGAGTACGGAAACAGCGTAAACACGACGAACAGTGTCGAATCGCTCGTTTAGGCGAAATAGTCCAAAATTGCTTTCTTAAAAGATATTGCATACTATTTGTTTTTATTTCCATCCATCCATCTATTACAACCAACAAGTCCACTGCTAAATATATCTTAGGGTATTTTGCTATAGCTGCCACGTTTGGCAGGCAGTTCCCAGGAGTATGCTGTTGCCCATCTCCTGTTTCAGTTTCCCTCTGTCGCCTCTTACGACACCCACGGGAAGACACGGGGTAGTGGATATTCTTACACCGTCACTACACGGTTTAGTGTTTTCATTTATTGCGACCTTGATTGTAGCGACCACCTATAGCGACTTTAAATCTAAGTCCCTTGTATTTAAAGCATATTTTAGTACAAAATTCATGTGGCTATAGCGACTTCGGATGTAACGCCGGGTTCGGATGTAGCGACTGTTTTTAATGAATAATTTGTAAAAAAATCCTAGAAATCCCATGCAGATACTGCGAATGGAGTCGGCGGCCAAAGACACAAAGATTTCTTCCTTTCACAAACATTTCTTATCTTTTGTTTATATCCATGCAGATGGTCAGCAAGTGTGGAGACCTTTATCTTTTGTTTATAGATATCAGCTAAGTAGGTAGGGAAGCGTGTACGTTTCGGAGTTAAATTTATGGTTCAGTTACAAAGTGGTATTCTGAGTAGCAACTGTAATGTATTGAATTTGTTACCTTTGCCTGTAACGACTTCCGGATATATCGACGAAAATAGAGTGGTCCCTTCATCGTCGTTATACCCGAAATCCACTGTATATATTTTTTTCTTTAGTGTGCAACTAAGTAAAAGAATTGTATTCATCATCATTTTCAACCACAAGTTCACCGCTGAACATAGGCCTCCCCCAAGGAATGCCACAAAGCACGCTCCTGAGCCACCTGTATCCATCGACTTGTAGAACGCCTAAAACACTTTGCCTACCGGTACGATGTTGCCACTCGAGAACCTTTCTTCCCCATCGGTTCTCGGTTTTTCGAGCTTTGAGATAATTGTATTGAGAGAAAAAAATCTGTTAAAAAACGTCCTATAAAGTAGATCAATATATTGAGAACAATAATCAATATATTGAGAACAATAATCAATATATTGAGAACAATAATGTTTGGAAGTAACTCTCAATCAGTATTTACAAGTCACATAGCCAGTGAATTGATTTAATATTGAAACACACTTTTAAAAATATACATTTGGCAACTGTGTAATATCGCATATTTTTTTTTGGATCGGGTTCGAATCCCGCACGTAACAAATATTTGTCCTCGTGAAATTTATTCTTATGCTGCCTCCACGATACAGGAGAAACTCCTAGTAAAGTTTTTTTTTTAAATACTCTTGTCAAAATTTTTAAAATATGTGTACAATACAAATTTTTTTTATTTATATTCTGAAATAATGGCATAATAATTGTGGAGATAAAAATGTCGTTGGGTATTCGACAATATTTAAATCCGAAACATCCGAGGAGAATTTCCGAACAAAGCAATAATTCTAACAATGAGTTTATTGTTTGGAAAACGCGACGGAAACTATTGCTAAATGTTGCGAACCGTTGCAAAAAACTTGGTCATTATAGTGATTACTTTATGAACACCAGTTATTAAGCGAGTTTTCAAGCTGTAATAATAATGTCCTCCAGACCGAATTTCTAGCCATCTACGCAGGACAGGGTTATAGTGTAGCCCAAGTGTATGCGCAAGCACAGGTGCACTCTCTAATTCCTCACTTAGTGCAATCGAACGATTTCTCGGCACGACCAGAGTGATCAGGCGCACTACCAACGGAAACGCCGCCAACTTTCTGACTCCGGGCTGCTACTGACAATTTCTTAACATAAAAACCCAAAACTGATTATGGCGCGACACGGGATTCGAACCAGGGCCGTCATGGTTAGTAACCGCGTTTACGACCTCTATACTAACGAGGTAGTCAAGTAAGCGTTGAATGTCGTGTCCGACAACGACAATGAAATCAAAAACGAGTATTTCACGCGCTATCATCGTGTGATCAGCTTTCATTATAAAAATATTAACATTAAAGGTTAACCGCATCGTAGGACTTTCTCTTACACCTTGAAGGAAGTTTATATACATTAATTGTACTGGGACACGTCCAGAACTGGAAGAATTATAGACCCTTTTTACTGGAAAAGAGGCATTCCAACTTAGTCCTCACGGCTGACATCGCATCTGCATTTTGATTCGCAAACGAGGATACATGTAGATGTCTATGGGTCACAGCAACCAATTGCCGTCAGGTGGACTGTGTGCTCGTTTGTCACCCTATTCCTATAAAAAAGAAAAAGAGCTATACAAACACTTGCTCCGTCCGTTTAGTCATTACTAAGGAGCCTTCGAAGTTAATGTTTCTATAAACAACATCAATAATTAAGACATACTTGGTACAGTTTTTCTCCCCAGGAGTCCGTCCGCACTTACTAGATGGCAAGGAAAAAGATTTTGCTGCTGCAGACTTCGTCCGGATAGCCAGGGCATTAGGGTTACTGTTCGGCACGCTGCACTATATCATGTTTGTAACACGAATGGGTAGGCTCGACAGGGGTAGGATCACGCTCTCACAGAATACCAGCGTGAAATAGCAGCTTAATGCTGTTTCATTTATTTGTATAAACTTTTACGAACAAAAAATAAAATCGTACAATTAGGGTGACAAACGAGCACACAGTCCACCTGATGGTAAGTGGTTGCTATGACCCATAGACATCTACATCTATCCTCGTAAGCGAATCAAAATGCAGATGCGTTGTCACCCGTCAGGATTAAGGTAGAATGCCTCTTTTCCAGTAAAAAAGGTCACCGGTTATCTACACTCCCCATACGAAACACTAGCATTAAGCTGTTATTTTACGCTGGTATTCTGTGAGAGCGTGGTCCTTCCCCGGTCGAGCCGACCCATTCGTGCTACAAATACTACCTATATAGCTGCAGCAGGGCTCTACCACGTATAGATAGTTGCAATATAAGTGGTAAAATTAAAAAAAAAATGTACAAGGGTACAATCCCTTCAATATAAATAAAATGAGAACATCGTCAATGTAGTAAAACGACTGGTCAGATCTTGATATTCAAATAAAAAAAGAATCAGCAATATCGATTCACCTAGAAAAAAGTTCTAAGGTATAACACATATAAAAAACCAATTGAATTGAGAATCTCCTCTTTTTTTGAAGTCGGTTAAAAAAAAGTAACGTTAAATGAAATTTAAATATGCGTTCAACGACACGGAGATAACGCATCCCACGTTATCGCGATGCACAGAAGCACTACAGAATTTTCCCGTGGAATGACTCACACTATTTAGTATGGTGTTGTTATAAATAGTTGTGAGTGCGTAGTACTTACAAAAATTTTAACAAAAAAGAGGGAAACGAATCAGAATCGGAGTTCTAATAATGATTTAAAAAAATGCGGTTGCTAACCCGCTTGCCAAGCGTGGCAACTATGGCAAATATTCCCCCTATGAGGCAACCTATGGGGGAGGCACGGTAACAGCACAGTACTTACTATCTTCGGAATCCCATAAGAGCTATAAAACTACGATTTTTGAATACCAATGTTCTTTTATATAGATATACCAGCTGTTCCCCGCGACTTCGCCGCGTGTAATTCAGGGTTTTAATTTTGTTGCGCGGAACCCCAATTATTTTTCCAAAATATAAGTAGCCTAAGTTACTCCTTATAACATGAGCTATCTACCAGGGAAAGTCCCGTCAAGATCGGTCCAGCTGTTTCGGAGATTAGCCGGAACAAACAGACAGACGGACAAAAATTAAAAAAAATGTGTTTTTGTTATAAGTACCGTATAAATTAGTAAAACGCTGTTTGTTTTGGTAATACAAACAGACACTTCAATTTTATTTGTTTGTATAGATGTATAGATAATCATCAATACAACCCTCTAAATGCGTATAATCCCATTGTATGAATATTTCTGCAGAAATGCTCATTCAAAGGGATTATATGAACTTAGAGGGTTGTATTGGCGATTTTAATGATAGTAGTTCTGTAAACACATACTCGTTACGCTCGCGAATCATATTTTGTTAAACATGCAACCTGACACTGACCTGCAAATTGCAAAAAAGTCAGAAAATTTGAATGTCGCGGGCTACCCTGGCGCTTTCACCTTAAAATCTACCACCGGTTCGAAAATTGAGATCTATTACCACAGAATATAATCTAATATATAAAAATTAATTTTTGGTTGTTCGTACTTTATGCGCTGCCATAACTTTCATCAGATTGCGTTAAAACTTTGTCAACTTATTACTTGCACTTGTGGGAAGGTTATAGGCATATTACAACTAACTTACAATAGATGGCGCGCGTATCGTACCGATAAATTTATTTGAAAGTTATTCATCACTCAACTTCAATGAATATATTATCATTACTAATTATTAAAGAATATAACTATTCCAAATTGAAAACGATGTTTCGACAATTATTTTTTCTGTGGCAGCTACGCGCCGGGTACCACCAGCCAGTACTATTTAGATTTCAAGGAGTAATTTTGTTCTGTGTTAATGCCTATATATAGAGGAAAACCGACAACAAACTGTCATTGTTTTTAGGGTTCCGTACCTCAAAAGGAAAAAAAACGGAACCCTTATAGGATCACTTTGTTGTCCGTCTGTCTGTCTGTCTGTCTGTCTGTCAAGACCCTTTTTCTCAGGAACGCGTGGAGGTATCAAGCTGAAATTCATGTCAAATACTCAAGTCTACTGTCCCTTGGAGCTGTGAAAAAATCAAACTTCTAAGCCAACGGAATCAAAAGATACAGCCCTTTATGTCGCAAATTTTCGACATTCGCAAGGGAATCAAAACCTACAGGGTACTTCCCGTGAACTCAGAATCTTAAAATTTGGCACGAAGCAACGTATTATAGCACAGATAAAGGAAAAATTGCGAAAAGCATAAATTTTTAGTTACATCATATAATAAAAAAAATTTTAAACTTATATACCTACGGATTTGTTCTACGGTTTTTTTTTAAATCAAAACTGATAATTCCACTTTATATCTCAATAATTGTATTGAATTATTTTAACTGAGTAATGTTGGTATTACATTTTATTTTTTGTGCCAGTGGTAAGTGCAGACAGAATTTTATTTCCATACATCCTCATTCTCCAAGTAGTGAATTTTATAACAGGGCCTCGCAAAGTATGAACAGATTTTTTTTAATTTATTTAGCATCTCTTTTCTTTTTTTATACGTGGTAGAGCGCCATGCTGCAGCTATATTAGTAGTATAGTTATAGCACGAATGGGTCGGCTAGACTAGGGAAGGACCACGCTTTCACAGAATACCAGCGTAAAATAACAGCTTATCACTGCTATGTTTCGTACGGCGAGTGTAGAGAACCGCAGACCCTTTTTACTGGAAAATAGGCATTCTATCTTAGTCCTCACGAGTGATAGCGCATCTGAATTTTGATTCTTTATTGAGGACTAGCTGTTCACCGCGACTTCGCCCGCGTGCAATGAACCCTAATTATTTTTCTATAATAAAACTAGCCTTAGTTACTCTTTATGACATCAGCTATATGCCTATAGCCAGTGAAAGTCCTGTCAAAGTCGGTCCAGCCGTTTCGGAGATTAGCCGGAACAAACAGACAGACAGACAGATAGACAGACAGACCAAAACTTTAAAAATCGTATTTTTGTTATTAGTACCAAATATGCATTTAGTATAAAGCTGTAATTTTGACATTACAAACAGACACTTCAATTTTATTAATATGTATAGATAGATGAAGATGTCTATGGTCACAGCAACCACCCTATCCTATATATAAAAAATCTAATATTATTAGTTATAATATAGTAGTTAAATTTTTACCATATAGGTATTTTAAAAGATTTACCTACGAAAGAATTTTAATTAAAGGTGTTAAACATTAATAAGCCACTTAATAAAATAAAATAATATTATGTCCTATTGCGTGCACTATCCCCGTCACCACTAATCCTAACACCACTAAACTAGGAAAGATACATCACCGTCGATAACACGACCACTGTTTCGCCGCTAAACGAAGCATCATCAGGTGAAATCGACTCTTCGGTGACTCACCGCTAAGACTTAGTTGTGTTGGGATTAATGGTAACGGGAATAGTGAACGTAATTGAGGGTGGGCGAGGGGTGCCCTTCATACTAGGTAAGACATTAATTAATTGTTAACAATTATACAAATAAATAAAATTGTGACGTGTCAATGTCAAAATAACTGGTTTTTACTAAATGCATATAAAAGTAATACGGTACATAAAAAAAAAAAACAAATTTTTAAAATGTTTGTCTGTTTGTTCCGGCTAATCTCAGAAATGACTGGACCGATTGTAACGGGACCTTCACTGACAGATAGCTTATGTTATAAAGAGTAACTTAGACTATTTTTATTTTAGAAAAAGAATTAGGTTTCCGGGCAAAAAAATAGAACACATCGCAATAAATTCCACGCGGGCAAATTCGCGAACAAAAACTAGTCTTTAGTGTAATGGCAAAGTAACGCCTGATTAAAGAACCAATTTTTAGTTTTGTGTTTATATATATTACAGACGGTCACCAAAGTAATTTGACTCACATTTAGAACTACATATATCTAATTACATGCAATGCAGTCGCACACGGATCGCTATCTGCGGCTTTGTTTATCTTAAAATATATTTATAATAACGTGATGCGTTCTTAGAAAACAGAATGTCTACTTCCTTTATAAAGCATAAACAGAACTTAGCCTTATAATTAAGGGTACGGATAGGTTCGAATCTCCTATTATCTGGATTTTTAAAAAGAACAACTGATCTGCTCCGGCTTGGCACGGTTGATTTCTGGATCTCGACAACAACGCCATCTACCAATTCCAATTGTGAATCCTAAACCATTCTCTAATCAACTTAACCACACACAAAATTTCATCAAAATCGCGCCAGCCGTTTAGGGAGGAGTTCAGTCACATACACACTGACAGAAGAATTATATAATATATAGAATTATATAATAGTATTATATAATATATAGCATGTATTATACATATAAACCTTCTTCTTGAATCGTTCTGACTACTTGTGTTTTGTTTAAAAGATCTAAACGTACAGACGGCGGGAAGCGACTTAGTTTTATACCATTGTACTAGGGCGGCACTGAAAATTTCGGGAATGAAGAAAGTGACAGTTACTTAAGTTACTATTTAAAAATGTATTTATTGCTTTTTGAAGTATTCTCCGCGAAATTTGACACATTTTTCCATACGATGGAACCAATCATTGAAGCAACCATTCCATTCGGAAGTTGGGGTCTCCAAAATGGCCGTTTTGTAGGCGTCCACAGCTTCTTCAGGTGATGAAAATCTATGTCCACGCAATTTATTCTTTATTTTAGGGAAAGTATAGAAATCATTAGGGCTTAGGTCGGGGCTACGGGGGTACGGCGGATGGTCTAATAATTCTATGTTTTCTTGCTCTAAAAACTCTTTTGTTCTGTGTGCGGTGTGAGAACTCGCATTGTCGTGATGGAGAATGATGCGGCGGTTGGAGTTCTCTTTACGGAGTTCAGAAACGACCTGTGGCAAACAAATGCTAGCATACCATTCTGCATTAACCGTTCTTTGTCCCTCAAGAAGAATAGTCGTAACATGGCCGGTTTTGGAGACAAACGTGGCCACCATTTTTTTTGCAACACTCCGTCAACGAACATTTTTTGTTGGCTTTAACTCATTTTCGAACACCCAAACTCGTGACTGGTTTTTTGTTTCGGGTTCGTACGCGTATATCCAGGATTCGTCACCTGATACGATGTTGTATACAGCATTTGAGGATCCTGCGTAGAATCTTTCGAGAGTTCTGACGCACCAAGTAACGCGAGCCGCTTTTTGCTCTTCACAGAGCGAATGCGGTATCCACCGGGAAAACAACTTTTTTACACCTAATTGTTCATGCAAGATTATTTGTATTTGACTCATGCCAATGTCTAAAGTTGCCTGAATTTCGCGGTATGTCACATGTCGATCTTCCTCAATCAGCTTACGCACAGCATCAATGTTTTCTTGGGTGACTACAGTTTTTGGACGACCTTGACGGGGATCATCACTAAGCATGACACGTCCACGTTGAAATTCAGCAAACCAGCGATAAATTGTGTTTTTGGATGGAGCTTCATCACCAAATGCAGAAATCATCCGGTCAATACACTGTTTTTGTCTTAAACCACTTCGAAAGTCATAATAAATCATCGCTCTTGAATTTTCTCGAGTCAATTCCATTTTCTCAACGACTAAACGAGTTTGACAAAACCTTGTGACAAGACCGAGAATCTTGTTTTTAAATAAATGGTATTCGATTTTAAAAACCAAGGAGTTTTCAATTAAAAAGATTTTAATATGACAGGAACAGTGGAAATATTCCATTCCCGATACTTTTAGTGCAGCCTATGTATAGAGATATTAGTAATGTCAAAACTGTGCTATTTTCTACCGACTTCAAAAAGGAGGAGGTAATCAATTCGACTGTATGTTTTTTTATAACTGACGATTCGAGTGATTTGTATGTATTGGTAGCTTAGATACTGTCCGAGTCCATGCTACGGCATACGGGAGCTTTTTCAATAATTCTTCATTAAATAGCTCGAAGAACCGACAGCCGATGGGAAAAAAAAGGTTCTCGAGTGGCAGCCTCGAACCGGTAGGCGAAGTGTAAGGCGACCCCTCACTAGATGGAGTGACGACCTGGTATGAAATGCGGCAAGTCGATGGATGTAAGTGGCTCAGGACCGTGCTTTGTGGCATTCCTTGGCGGAGGCCTATGTTCAGCAGTGGACTTGTGAAGGGCTGTAATGATGATGATGATGAAATACATAATTAAAGCTCCTAGTACTATTAAATCTTCTTCGAAATGGTTAACAAACGTTTGAAACCTAGGTAGCATGTTAGATAGAGCAGAAAGCAATGCCGTTGCGGGCCGTAATTTCGATTCCTGCACGCCTATAAATACTTCTTCTGTGTTTGAATGTTTTCCATTGTGCAATTTTTGTATTTAAAACATGTTCACAGGAGAAAGTTCTTTTTCTACACCTTAGATTAAGTAAATGTGTACTTGAGCACAGTCCTAATCATGGGGAGTAGAGCTGCGGTCCATTACTCCTATCATTGATGAAAAATCATTCCATTTCATTCATCAACCATAAATCTTTATATGCAAGATTCACGGTGTAAGATGTTACAATTTATAGTGTTCTGCTAACAATAGCATAGCATGCAAATTATAATTTTAAACTGTTTAAATGACAATGTTAATTAATTACTATCTAAAAATATTTTAAGTTATAAAACATTCAGTTTAACCAATTATACAAATGTTTCTTGATATAATTTTTCGCTTAATAATTTAAATTCTTTAGGTAGTTTATTATATATTTTCACACACATTTTTTTTTATAGAAGAGGGGGCAAACGAGCGTTCGGCTCACCTGATTGTAAGTATCGACCGCCGCCTATGAACAACTGAAACATCAGGGGAATTGCAAATTCGTTGCCGGCCTTTTAGACAAGTGTAAGATCTTTTCTTGAAGCTCCTTATGTCGTACCGGTCCGGAAAAATCGCCGGTGGTAAACAATTCCACAGAAAAGTTGTACGAGGAAGAAAACTCCTAATAAAACGCACAGTCGTTGACCGCCAAGCATCCAGATGGTGAGGATGGTATCGTGAATTTTGACGCGATGTGCGTTCGTAAAATTTGGCGGCTGGAATTAATCCAAACAATTCCTCAGAGCACTCCCCGTGGTAAATTCGATAGAAAATTCCCTACGCAGTGCCAGTGTATCGAGCCGATCAGAAAGAACTCGGTCGTCGACGATTCGAACCGCTCTGCGCTGGATGCGGTCAAGTGGAATGAGCTGGCACTAGGATGCCCCGGCCCAGAGATGAGAACAGTATTTCATGTGAGGCCAGACTTGCGCTTTGTAAAGTTGCAAGCGATGTGCCAGCATGAAATACTGTCTCGCTCTGCTGAGCACGCCAAGCTTTTTAGAAGCAAATTTAACCTTCCCTTCCAAGTGACCACGAAACTGCACATTATCCGATATGTCGACACCGAGGATTCCGATGCTAGTTGAGGTAGCAAGGGGAGTGCCTTGAAACTGAGGAGATACGACAAAGGCGTTCTTTTTAGCGGGAAACGCGCAAACTTGTGTCTTCTTGTGATTGAACTGGACTAGATTTAGTCGCCCCCGATCCGAAACTTTGTTCAGCAAAGACTCGAATGCAGACACAAGCTTGTTCCGGTACTCGGCGACGTTTTCCCGAGAAATATTGGCACGGTCGGGATATAAGGCATCACCAGTGAAGTCGTCTGTATAGCAATGAAATTTACCGGTTTGCAACATATCATTGATATGGATTAGAAACAGCGTTGGTGATAGCACGCAGCCTTTTGGAACACCAGCGTTGATAGGCTTGAAATCAGAGCATGCACGGTTTACTACGACCTTTATGCTCCGATACATACTTAGCCAATTTTTGTTATATTTTAACGAACCAAGGAATGACATCTAGGACAAGTTTGTCTAGGTCACGTCGGTTTCGGGGATATACTTATATCACTTATTTTTATAAACATTGACTTATTTTTAAAAACAAACATGTCAACATCACAAATGTATACTGACGAGAGGATAATATACCAAGTCTTATAAATACTGGTTTACACGATTCGTTTTTTTGAAATGTATTTCATTTCACTACCGAAAACTAATGTCGCGAGGAAGAATTAACCTACGCGGTAGAGCCATGCTGCATCTATATTATGGTTGTTGCACGAATGGGTCAGCTCGACCGTGGAAGGATCACGCTCAGAATAATAGCGTAAAATAGCAGTTTAATGCTGTTGTTTCATATGGTGAGTGTAGAGAAACGGATATCCTTTTTACTGGAAACGAGGCGTTCTATCTTAGTCCTCAGGAGTGACAACGCATCTGCATTTGGAGTCTGTGGACCACAATCCACTTACCATCAGATGGACTGTGTGCTCGTTTGTCAACCTTATTAAAAAATAATGTTATATTTCAATCAATCATAAATAATAATGAACATATGTATATGCTGCGATGGCCCGTCCATTGCCACTTTAGTAAGCCGAAGTGGCAATGGTCCGGCCATATAGCTCGAAGAACCGACAACCGATGGGGAAAAAAACTTCTCGAGTGGCGGCCTCGTACTGGCGGACGAAGTGTAGGGCGTCCCCCCACTAGATGCAGTGACGACCTGGTAAGACATGCAGGAATTCGATGGATGCAGGTGGCTCAGGACCGTGCTTTGTGGCATTCTTTGGGGGAGGCCTATGTTCAGCAGTGGACTTGCGACGGGCTGTAATGATGATGATGATGATGATGATATGCTGCGGTCGCTGTCATATTATGTCTGACAGATATTTTCATAAAATTTCCATTTGTCGAATTTCTTACACTGCTATGACGAAACAGTGTGAAGGATTAACTCACCCTACTATCCCGGGGTTATATTGAGACAAGTAATGTCATACAATACAGTACTACGAACTGTGTAATCAGTATAAAACACACACACACACACACACACTAATTTAATTTCAACTAATTTCACGACATACATAATAAAGATAACGAAGGTCATGTTAAAACAAATTCGGATCAACTGTTCGGAATTATTCCCTTGAAGATTATCGCGTCGTTTCCTTTGATCCAGTTCAACGTGCTAAAATGATAAAAACGTGCCCAATTTGAGTCCGAGATTCGCTCGGCGTCCGCCTGTCTGATCACCCCCGATGTTTTGAACCTCCCGGCATGCTATCAGCGCGTAATTAGTCGACTAGTGATGTGTGTTTATTGCTTGTTGATAAACTTAAAACTAGTTAATAATTTATAGTTCGGTCTGTAATGTTCCACGCAATTCGAACGTAAATTTTTCACATTATTACAAATGGAGTTAAATTGTACATTGGTTTATTTTTAACAGACTTCAAAAAGGAAGAGGTTCTCAATTCGAGTGTATGATTTGGTTGTATGTCTGTTACGCAATATCGTGGCAGATTGTGAATCAATTTTGATGATTTTTTTTTCATTATACTTCAAGGGTGGTCCCATATAAATTTGGGGAAAAAAATTCACCCCTAAGGGTAGCAAAGAAATGACTTATTTTTTATCAATTTAAGTCGGTTTTTGTTTTTTGTTAAAAGTTATAATTATTTAAATATTCAAAAAATATAGAACTAACATATTATGTAAATACTGAGCTGTTTTGACAATGCTGCCCTTCGCCGGGCTGTGTATTTTAAGAGGAAATGCGGGCCTAATTGAAAATTAGGTATTTGAAGAAACTATAACTGACGCTCTGCGAGCGCTCGGCGTCCGATTGGGACAATTATTGCAGATCCGACTGAATAGCCTAAGTAATAATTTAAAATTTAAAATTTTGTTCAACCGACTTCGATATAAATTATTAAGAATAACTCAAAAACTATTGGTCTGACCTTGATCAAATTCATATGGGACCACACGAGATGTATCAGCTTTCATATAAAAAAAGAATCATCGAAATGGGTTCACCCAGTTAAAAGTTATGAGGTAACAGACATAAAAAAAAAAACAAAAAAAATACAGTCGAATTGAGTACCGTCTCCTTTTTGGAAGTCGGCAGAAAAGGCGTATTTCGAGGTTTGACTCTACTATTTCCTCCCCCAATATTGGACCAATTTAAAAGATATTCATAAACTCAATAAGAAGGATATACACTGTTTCGTTGTGATTTTCTTTTTTCAGTGTTAGTTATCAAATTTGAACACTAGGCCTGTGTTGACAGCGGTCTAAATATAACTTTGAGCATTTTGTAAGGATTCTAGTGATTGATTATAAAGGTAATGTGTCATGAAAAAGGTAAACATAGGGACATAGAAGAGATTGATATTTATTTTACTGTAAAGACAATTCATTGCTATAAGTTCATAAACCGGAAAGAAAACAGGCGAGAGCGTTGGTATGGAGAAAACCCACCCGCATTTCCTGTTAAATCTCATATTGTTGCGTGATGGTAGCGTAGGAGACTTTAATACTCCAATTCGTATCGTGGATCTCGTAAGAGGTGACTGTAGTGCCGAAAAAATCTTATAGCTGCCGATTGATGTATGTATAACCCTCTTGTTTACGCCAGACGTAAAATATTGAGATTTTAATACGACAATTTGAATTTTCAAATATTTCCTTTTGAACTTCAATTTTTGACATAATATGTAGTTCCTTTCAGGGAGTAGGTACGCTGTATAACACATGCCAAGTTTGGGAGTGCCGAGCCAACAAAATCGCTCTAGCTATACTGCTTCCCACCAGTCTGTTTATGTATGGGCTGTGTTAGAGAATATGATAGTGGATTCTCTAACTACTATCCTATATCCTATGCCATCCTATAACTATCCTACTATTACTATACTATTACTATCCTACTATTACTTACTATCCTATATCATCCTGGGAGACGTAAGAGGTGACAGAGGGGAAACTGAAATAGTAGATAGACACCAGCATCTTCTTCATAAAAACTCAAAACATTAAAGCACTTCGTTGTCAATCCGCCTGCCTAGCGTGGCAAATATTCCCCCTCAAGCAATTTATGGGGGAGGCCTACGTTTAGCAGTGGACTTTTGATAGTCTTTAACGAAGGAGTAATTAATCAATAGAATTGAACTTTCCTCTCATTCATTCTAAACTAAAAAAGAAATTTTTAACTTCTGGAACTCGTGGTAAAATTAAAATTTTTGTACAACATCATCTATGTATTCGAAGTCAATTAAATACGCATTATTAAAAATAACTCAAAAACTACCGGTCAGATCTTGACTATATGTATATGGGACCACATAGGAAGTATCAGCTTTCAAATAAAAAAAGAATCATCAAAATCAATTCACCTAGAAAAAGTTCTGAAGCACATTTAAAAATACAGTACAATTGAGAACGTCCTCGTTTAATTGAAGTCGTTTGAAAAGAACGACCTGTCTGAAAGCGCACATCATTATTTATACTCCAACATCTTAGCAATCGATATCTTCTATCTCCTAGATATTATTTATTATCCTGACATGATCAAAATTAAATATGAAATTTATACGTACCTAAGAAAACAACTCTACATTGTTAATTATTTGAATAGTTATTTATTTTAGTACATCACTAGCAATGTTGTGTAGTGACCTAGACTCGATCGTGTGTGCGTTGGTCGTCCACAGCGAGAGGGAGCCAAGAACTACGTTGACATTTACATTTATATGCCAAGGACCGGGTTTTAGACCTTTCCCTTAAGTATGATGGTTGACCGCTGTACGACCTTTAGTTAACTAAGTCTACTTTCTTTTAGGGGTGTATTACTATTTCCGAGGCGAATAGTCTCTACAAGATATATAGATATCAAAGCAATCTATATAAATAAAACGATAGAGGTTTGCAGTTGTGCACGCATAACGGAAAAACTAGTGGATAGATTTCAATTAGGTTTTCTAAGTTTTATTTCTGAGACCTTTGGCCCTTATCTAAAAAAAATATTGCGATATCTTCATTTAATACAAAGTTATTAAAGTTTTAAGAAACAATGATTTTATAAGCGCCACGTGTTCAGTTATGTGTGTAAGCAAGGCGACGAAGTCGCGGGTATCGACTAGTTTACTTAACTCACTCATTAGCTTGTTTACTAGTCCGATAACTACTTGTTGCAGTAATAATAATCACCATAAAATATATATATAATCCTATGTATATACTTGATAACAGCTTCAATACGTCTTTGGCTCCAAGATTGTTTCTTTCTTCTATCCTCTTTTTTTTAATACAAGAATACTAGTAACGCTATGACCAGAATTAACAATTCCATTAACCAAGTAAGTTTAAAATGCTTGTGTTAGGGAGTGTTTCTTCACAGAAGTCGAATGGCGAATTTGAATTATAATATTATGTTTGCAACACGAAGGGGTCGACTCGACCGAGGGTGGACCGCGCTCGCACATAATACCAGCGTGAAATAGCAGCTTAACTCTGCTGTGTTTCGTATGGTGAGTGTCGAGAACCGGAGACCCATTTTAACGAAAAAGAGGCATTCCATCTTAGTCCTCACGAGTGATGACGCATCTGCATTTTGATTCTTTATTGAAGATAAATGTGGATGTCTATGGCCTACAGCACCCACTTACTATCAGGTGTGCTCGTTTGTCCCCCTTATACTTATACATATAATTTTTCTGTTCGTGAGTATGTAATTGAACATTTTGTGTGTGTGTGTGTGTGTGTGTGTGTGTGTGTGTGTGTGTGTGTGTGTGTGTGTGTGTGTGTGTGTGTGTGTGTGATTAAGTTGATACGAGAATGGTTTAGATTCACGGTTAGACCATCGCTAGGTGGTGCTGTTGTCGGGACCCTGACACCACCCGTGCGAAGCCGGGGCGAATCGCTAGTTCTTTAAAAAAAAAACGACAACTTCCAAATCTTGCAGTATGCACTCTTAACCACAAGGCTACTGTCGCTTTAGTTGATTATGTTTTTTGTTTTTATGGACCTATTCGTATTTGTAACATCCATGATAACTGGGACATGCTGTGCTAACCTGTTAATAATGAGGCATTTACATAATATTATTTTTAATGTATTTGATTAATTTACACTGTACACGTCATCGTTGGAGCCACACGCAAGTGTGAGTAACGATCCAAGAGCGAGTCTTATTCGACACTATTCCGAAGATATCCCGGACGTCAGTCTGAGCGAGATTAGAATGGCTCTCCAGCACCTTAAAAACGGCAAGGCCCCAGGCGAGGATGGAATTACAGCGGAGCTTCTGAAAGCGGGTGGAAGACCGGTACTTGAAGTCCTTCAGAAGCTCTTTAATTCCGTCCTCGATGGTGGCATTACATCGGAGGCGTGGAGCAGAAGTGCGGTGGTCTTGTTCTTCAAGAAAGGCGACAACGCTCTCTTGAAGAACTACAGACCGATTTCCCTTCTGAGCCGCGTCTACGTGCTGTTTTCGAGAGTCATTACGAATCGTCTCGCGCGTAGACTTGACGACTTCCAGCCTCCCGAACAAGCCGGTTTCCGAAAGGGCTTTAGCACCATAGACCACATACATACCCTACGGCAAATTGTACAGAAGTCCGAAGAGTACAATTTGCCACTATGTCTGGCGTATGTGGACTATGAGAAAGCCTTTGATTCCGTCGAAATTTGGGCGGTGCTGCAGTCCTTTCAGCGGTGCCAAGTTGACTGTCGGTATATCGAAGTGCTGAAGTGTTTGTACAGTAGAGCTACGATGGCTATCCGAGTACAGAACCAGAGTACGAAACCTATCCAATTGCAGAGAGGTGTAAGACAGGGTGACGTTATATCCCCGAAACTCTTCACCGCTGCATTGGAAGACGTTTTCAAGCTTCTGGACTGGAAAGGATACGGAATTAACATCAATGGCGAGTACATCACTCACCTTCGATTTGCCGACGATATAGTCCTCATGGCAGAATCGCTGGAGGAACTAAGCACTATGCTCAATGACCTCAATAGTGTCTCCCAACGGATAGGTCTTAAGATGAACATGGACAAAACAAAGATTATGTTTAATGTCCATGTCACACCTATGCCGGTAGTTGTTGGGAGCACTAAGCTCGAAGTTTTTGACGAGTATGTTTACCTGGGACAAATAGTCCGACTAGGTAAGTCCAACTTCGACCGAGAGGTCAATCGACGGATTCAACTCGACTGGGCAGCGTTCGGGAAGCTACGACACATCTTCTCGTCAGAAATACCTCAAAACCTTAAAACAAAATTGTACAACCAGTGCGTGTTGCCAGTGATGACTTACGGAACTGAGACGTGGTCCTTCACTGCTGGCCGTATAAGCTCAAGGTCGCTCAGCGAGCTATGGGGAGGGCTATGCTCGGAGTTTCTCTGCGTGATAAACTTAGGAATGAGGATATCCGCAGTAGAACCAGAGTAACCGACATAGCCCAACGGATTAGTAAGCTGAAGTGGCAGTGGGCCGGCCATATAGCTCGAAGAACCGACAACCGATGGGGAAGAAAGGTTCTCGAGTGGCAGCCTCGTACCGGTAGGCGAAGTGTAGGGCGTCCCCCCACAAGATGGAGTGACGACCTGGTAAGACATGCAGGAAGTCGATGGATGCAGGTGGCTCGGGACCGTGCTTTGTGGCATTCCTTGGGGGAGGCCTATGTTCAGCAGTGGACTTGTGAAGGGCTGTAATGATGATGATGATGATTTGATTAATTTTATTGTACTCACTGTTGGTTAGCCAAATAAGTAGACACCCGGGGAGGTACTCGACATGTTGATAATTATCTAAGTTAGATGATTTAAACACAATTAAATCAAATACATTAATTTAAAACGAATTTAATGACTTCCATCTGACCAATAATTATTCAAATAATTTAAAATTAAAAATTTTGTACAACCAACTTCAATGTAAATTATTAATAATAACTCTAAAACTATTGGTCTGACCTTGATCAAGTTAGAAGAAAAAGAAGAAGAAGCACCAGCTTTATCAGGTTGTTAACCAAACTCGTCCCGCCATATCATAGGTGATGTAAAGCACCTGATTTGAAAATAAGTTAAAATAAATTAAACCAGATATAATTTAAAATTGAAAATTTTGTACAGCCGACTTCAGAAGTTATTTACAATAACTCAAAAACTATTGGTCTGACCTTGATCAAATTCATATGGGACCACACGAGAAGTACCAGCTTTCAAATAAAAAAATAATCATCGAAATCGGTTCACCCAGTAAAAAGTTATGAGGTAACACATATAAAAAATACAAAAACATACAGTCGAATTGAGTACCGTCTCCTTTTTGGAAGTCTGCAGAAAATCCGTAAAATTAGTTTTATTTTGACATATTTTTTTTTTGACATTTATTGTGCCAATCGGTTCGAAATTAGTAGTAGCCTAATATGAAATTTAGGACGAAAACCGAGTTACCATGGGCCTTCGTTTTAGGGTAAACAATATTTTACGAACAAGATACTCCCTGGGTCGTACAGCATAACACCGTCTTTCTACCATATTAAATTTGTTATCGAGAAACTTTGTTTCATAATTAAACAAATTAGATCACTGCCTACCGTCGCACGTGTTTGGTGTCGTCTCTGTGCACTTTTTTTTTTAATTTTCAGTGTTAATAAGTTAGGTTGTTCAGTGTAGTTTTATGTGGTCCCAAATATGGAATTAATAGGTGATCCACATTTTATTGTACAGAAATTGGAATTTTAAATGTGTTTTTTTTTTAAGTTTGGCGTATTTAACAGTAATTAGTCTTTAATAGTGAGACAATGGTGGTATACCTTTATTTATTTTAAGTTATTTTCCGTAAGTACGTTTATGAAATTTATGTGTTTTGGTAGTTGAAAGTTA
Organism: Parnassius glacialis; assembly: GCA_033319125.1. Taxonomy (NCBI): domain Eukaryota; kingdom Metazoa; phylum Arthropoda; class Insecta; order Lepidoptera; family Papilionidae; genus Parnassius; species Parnassius glacialis. The sequence goes on along the minus strand of JAVANC010000002.1, from coordinate 2,212,354 downwards.
CATTTTAATTAATAAATATGGACTGCTAATTGGGTAGATGGCCTCATCATTAATAAAATAGCATGTTATAATATAAATTTATTTTAGCTAATTATAGAAGTGTCTTAAAAATCGATTTTGTAGATTTTTTTAATATAATATAATGTTATACAAATAAAAACTATGACTTGATTACATTATATTTTCATACAGTTTTCAATTAATCAAATTAAAAAAATATATTTCCAAGACATGTGAAGTTCACCAACACGCCTTAGTTCGCCAACCCTCTCAGAAATGAGAGGAGGCCTGTGCCCAGCAGTGGGACGTATATAGGATGTAACTTTTATATAGTATTTTAGTCATTCTATACTAACAATAAGTATCCTTAGGCCATTCAATAGGGCCAAAAAGCTAAACTTTTAATAACAAGTGATAAAATAAAAAGAAATTGTACAACCGACTTTAATAGATATAAATAAAATGAGAACATCATCCATGTAGTCGAAGTCAATTAAATAAGCATTATTAAGGATAATTCAAAAACTACTGGTTAGATCTTGGTCAATTTATGCGGGACCACATGAAAAGCAGTAGCTTTCAAATAAAAAAGAATCATCAAATTCGGTTCATCTAGAAAAAAGTTCTGAGGTAACATACAAAAAAATACAGTTGAATTGAGTACCTCCTCCTTTTTTTGAAGTCTTGAAAAGTATAAGCTGACTTTAATGAACTAAAAATAATAAAATAATTTCTAAATTAATAGCTATAATTCTTCTGTAAACTTTTTACCACCCTTAGAATTTGAAGATTATTTCATTATTTTCTACCGACTTCAAAAAGGAGACGGTACTCAAATCGACTGCATGTTCTTTCTTTGTTGTTTTTTTTTTATGTGTGTTACATCATAACGGTTTTTGGGTGAACCGATTTCGATGTTTCTTTTTTTATTTGAAAGCTGGTGCTTCACATGTGGTCCCATATAAACTTGATCAAGGTCTGACCAATAGAATTTATATTGAAGTCGGTTGTACAAAATTTTTAATGTTTAATTATTGTTATTTGCAGTCGTTTTTTTTTTTTAAATTTGAAGTTTTATTTTTATTATAAAATTTCTTATAGAACTTTTACTGTTTCTTTCTTAAAGAACACTCGCCATGCTGGAATATTTACTAGTAATAAACTAAACTGTATATAAAATGCTTGTGCCAGGAGAAATTGACGACAATAGCCGAAAGTCTCAACCATTTGGCTATCGTCGCTTATCATATGAAACTTTCTTACATCTCCACGGCGCTGCGTAGTGGCGGTAGAAGAATATCCACTGCTCCATATCGTCCCTTGGATGTCGTAAGAGGCGACACAAGGAGACAAACCAGGAGATTGGCAGCAGCATCTTTTTATTAGCAACTAAAAATAAAATAAATAAAAGGGATATTTGCTACAGTTGCCGCCTGGCATCTGGCAAATATCCCTCCTACGAGGCGATCTATGGATAAGGCCTATGCTCAACAGTAAACTTTTAATATGCTGTTATGGCAACGGTAAACTAAATTCTTCTCCTACTGTCGCCGAATCATTGCTTAAACATAATGTAAAGGCTTGTTCAAATACTTTTAAATTTCATAGAGTACTGCCAAAGGATATCTAAACATAATTGACAATGACAGCTGAGTAGCTGAGATGCGACTTTTGGACTTTTTGCTTATTATTTTATATCAATCTAAAGGGCTTTGACCAGTGATTTTAAAGATAACATGTCCTGAGTGGGCTTAGGCCACGTAACTGGGCTTTTACTTGTTCTATATAAAAAAGGTGTACTCTGTGTTCGTTTATCAGTAAAAAGGTATAACAACGTGCGGTAACAACTTTTTAGTTTACATAATTATTGCGTACGATTGTCAAGGTTGTGACGCTACTGTTGCGTAGTCGAATGTCGACAACAAGCGATAACGCTATCATTTTAACAATAAGCTACAATTCTTAATTGATTTGATAGTTTTTAAGTTACAGATGTTCGTAAAATAACGTATAAATGTATATTAACTAGCTGACCCGCCCGCGATTTCGTTCGACAAATTCCAATTCTAAAAATTCTTTTACCATTAAAAAGGCACTCTATCCCTGAGCGAGTTTAAAGTTTTAAGCAACGTTTGAGGGAGCTTTACCGTGTAGTGGCTGTGTAAGTATTGTAAAATTAATAGATCTGGATGTCTTTTATAAGTAAATAAGTTTATTCAATTTTAACAAATCAGTCTTGGTCACTTAATACCGTCTAATGCCGCCATATTGGCTCGCTTCTACTCTAGTTACAATAACATTTTTAATAAGTACTTTTTTTATTGAGTGATTAATTATGTGACTAAAATTACCTGTAAAATGTTTTAATATGAAACATTTTAAAAGTAATATATTTATCTTTGTAATTCTTAAACGTTAGAAATTAAAACTGAGTATCAACTAATTTTATACTGGAAATAGCCATAATGTTCATGAGAATTAACATGACAAAGACAATTAATCGTTTAGAAACTTATACAAAAATGAATACATATTGATAATCTAACAATCGGCCATTCTGATTTTTCCTGCCTATCCTCAGGCAGTCTGACATCATGTTATGCGAGTTTTTACACATTTTCTTTTTATAAAATCAATAAATTTAAATACAATATGAATTATCATTTAAGCTACCAGAGAAAATATGTTTAATACCCGTGGTTTCATCAAAATACAATAGGCAATTAATAAGGATTTTCATTTAAGCTAAGAAGGACAATATGTACTAATATATACGTTGTTACCAAAATAAACTTGTCAATTCGGTCATCCTAATTTATTAATTGAATGCCCTCATTCGATTCTATATGTAGTCTAAGATATAATTATAATCAGGAAACATAACAGTAGTATCCACTATAATTGTGACACTTATTATTAAAACAGATACAATATTTAATGTGGCATTATTTATAATTTGACACTATTACAGCACTCGGACGGAATATTCTTCATATAGTACTTATGTTACAATTTGCAATCACAGAATTTCCCAGCATTAGTTCACCAAATGAAGTATTACTACTGAGTTGCACACTCATTCATTATGCTCTGATTTGTGCTTAACTTTGAAATCGGTTGTAGATGCTAACCGCGTGCACACACAGCATGCATCGGTATCAGTTCACACATTTTGTTGTTTAATGGGTTACTGCGTTTACTTACAGGGTACATTGGTCTCTCCTTCTGAAATTAATAAAATACCGCGTACACACACAGGGTGTATTGGCCTCAACCCTGTTTTGAAGGGATACCGCTGTGCATGCACAGGGTGCATCAGTCTCTACCCAGTTGCTAACTTTATGATATTATGTTTGTGTCGATCTATCACAGCCTCGGCGATACTAGATTCCGGTGGGCTCAGTGTCGGTTTACGTACAACATAAAAACACAGTGATTTGTCATTAATAACATTACCTATATTTACATAGCAAAATTAATTAGAATAATTGAACCTTATTACAAACTACTGGTCACTGTTAGAATAAGAGCCTTGATTTTCTGAATCTGAATCTGGGATTGACACAAGTCGTATCCAAGGTTTTATTTTATCGGCTGAATAAACGTTTTATATTTAAGGGATGAAAAGCCCTCAACGCTGCAAACCTCATACCGATCGTTCACTAGTACCGTTGTTATTTTGTAAGGGCCACTAAAAGGTAGAAGGAGTTTGTTGCTATTGCCAACATTACGTACATTCTTGGCAACCATAACCAGATCTCGCAACTTATACGTATTAGCCGTACATCTCTTTTTATGAAATCTGGCCTTCATTGTTTCCTGCTGCTTAGAAATGTTGGTGGATACTTTATTACGAGTCTCATCGATGTTTTCGTCTAGTGTTAAATTTTCACAGATTTCATGTAAAGGAGTTTCGGCACTGTTAACAGTGTCTTTACCAAAACCGACTTGCGCTGGTGTCTTTCCAATGGCTTTGGTTATAATGTTATTTAAGCTCCACTGCACGTTATTTAAATTGCAGTCCTAATCACGGTCATCTTTTTCGATGTTTGGGGCAGTTATTGAGCACAAAATTGTCCGATTATGTCTTTCAATTTGCCCGTTGGCACGTAAAGTGGCGACATCGTTCTTCACGTGTTTCATTTTATAGTTTCCTGTAAATTTCTTGAATTCATCAGATGTGAAGCTAGTTCCGCGATCTGAAATGATTACTTTAGGACAACCAAACAATCCGATAAATTCACGCAGCACTTGTGTCGAATTCTTACTCTTTGTGTTTCTAACAGTACGTAGCACAATGAATTTGGAAAATCCGTCAATGATTACTAGAGCGTAAGTATTTCCAGTCTTACTGCATACAAACAGTCCAACATGATCTATATGTATACACTCAAATGTTGTACTAGGTTTCGAAATTGAATACAGAAGACCCTGTTTCTTTCCAGATGGTTCTTTAGCGTAGACACAAGGTATGCATGCGCGCACATACTTCTTTACAAATCGAGCCATACCGGAGAACCAGTAATCTCTGCGCATCTTTTCCAAAGTTTTCTCATAGGAAAATTGTCCACTGTCATCATGACAAAACACATTTTACCGCGAGCGGCTCGTGGTACTGCCCATCTCAATACATCATTTTCTCTTCATATATTTTACTATCTTTCAATGTGTAGTTATGCCTAATATCTTTAGCTTCAGTGCAATTCTTATCGAGTATTCCTTTTATAAGCTTTAGTTTAGGGTCACTTAACTGTGCGTACGGAATGTTCGTCTTTATACAACATTAAGTACATGTTGCATTTGCGTATCCGTTCGTTATTCGATAGAGAAATCGTAATCTTGGACAAGAAGCCAACACCTCGCAATTCTCGGTACAACATCCCCCTTGGCTGTCCTTAAAGCGTTGCAGTCGGTAACTATCTTGAATTGAACTCCCAACAGACTCGATTTAAGGACATCATCACCTCAAGAGTTTCTAAGTCATATGGGTGAAGATGTTGTTCTTCTACCGAAGTCTGCCGGCTGTAATACGCGACAGTCCAAAGGGGTGATTTCTCATTCTCCTTTTGCAACAACATGCTGTCAATTCCGAGTTGCTAGCTAACCCGATAAACTCTCGAATTTCATGGGGGTTTCGAAGTGTTGGAAACGATAATACAGCTTCCATTTTCCGTGTACCAGGGCGAATTCCATTTTCTGACACTTCAAATCCCAAATAGTCAATTAAATTTAACGTTAAGTTCGCTTCACGCAAAATATTTAAAACTTGATGTAATTTTTACTATCCCTTCACTAACGGTCTTTGCCCCGAGAACAATATCATCCATGTATGCCATAACACCGGGGATTTTTTGTTTATTTAGTAACTTATGGATCAACCTTTGAATAACTGCGGGTGCCTTTCTTACCAAATGGCATTCGGTTGTATTCAAAGTGTCCATCTAAAGTAATAAACACAGTAAGGTCCTTAGAATCATCTGACACAGGGATCTGATGATAACCCTGTGTCAGATCCAACGTAGTAAGATACCTTTGGCCTTGGAGGTTATCTATTTGGTCTTCAATCAATGGCATCGGATAATCGACATAAAGTCGAAGGTCATCATTTTTTTTTTTTGGAAGAAGTATTATGGAACTTGCATATTCAGAATCAGCTTCTTTTATAATTTTATTGGACTAAATTCGTTAATTATGCTGTTAACCTTTTCTATTTCTGAATGAGAGAATCACTAAATCCGATAGGTAACCGGTGCATCATTTAATTTTATTCGCATTTCAGCAATTAAAGTCCTTCCTAATTCATTAGTGGTATAATCGGAACAACCTCTGTACGAGTTTAATAGGTCTAAGATATTTGATATAGTGACTTTACCTATAGAATTAAGCAGATGGCGCTAAAGCAATTTTACTCGAAAAAAAGAAATATTATTCCGATTTCCACACTAAAATTAAGTCCAAATATAAGAAGCACTGCAACATCTATTTGCTATAAAGTGAAATTCCCATCCTATATTTTATAGCGCATTTGTGGTTAAAAAAGATCATACTAAATGAATCATGTGCTGTAATATATTTATATCTATTCCACTCACCGTCCACAAGGCTTTACTTAGTTACACAGTCTGGGAGTAGCCGTAGCATCATAACAAGCTGTTGATCCCAAATTGTCCTCACTAAGCTTTTGGTATTCGATTACTGAAAACATGTTATGAAACATACCGTTACAGAAGACACTGACTCCACTGTATAGTTATTGCTGGTCTAACCAAGGCATCGTACTTTCAGTAACGGACTTGTTTTGACCATGCTATATAAGCCGTTGCATTTAGAATAAGATTGATTATAGAACTCATCGTAGTCATGTAATCACTTAGTTAATTGCACTGAAATAGTTTTAATACATTATTTTAATGTAATAGTAATAAATGTCATCGAGACATATTTACGTAATGTGTTGACATTTGACAACTGTACATAAAATATCGTTGCGCCATGGCGTTAATAAAATAATAAACAATATAAACTGCGCCCGAGTTACTGAATTAACGTTTTAAAAATATGAAAACAAAGAAAAGCAACAATAATATAGTCCACTGATTTTAAAACTACGAAAGAAAGAAATAAACACATGATAATAGTGTAAATAAATAACTAGTTTATCGTTATTATACTATACTTCAAAACCGCTTACAACAAAACTATTTTTTTTTTATTATCACACAACACATTATCCAACGTTACAACCAAATAGAAAATTATGACAATACAAAATAGTATTTCTTTCACTTACCGAGTACTGAAGCCAATGTCCTTTACTTATTTATTCAATATTTAACAAATCAGTCTTGGTCACTTATTACCGTCTAATGCCGCCTTATTGGCTAGCTTCTTCGCTAGTTATAATAATATTTTTAATTAGTACTTTTTTATTGAGTGATTAATTATGAGACTATCATTACTTTTAAAATGTTTTAATATTAAAAAATTTCTTAAACGTTAGAAATTAAAATTGAGTCTTAACTACTTTTATATAGGAAATAGCAATAATGTTCATGAGAAATAACATGACAAAGACAATTAATCGTTTAGAAGCTTGACATAAAAATGAATACATATTAATAATCTAACAGTATATCCACTACCTCGTGTCGTCCCGAGGGTTTTGTAACAGGCGACCGAGGGAAAGTGAAACAGGAGATGGGCAGCAGCATCTTCCTGATAACAACTCTAAATAATAAAAAAACTGCGGTTAACAATGCCAATATGCCATATTTGCCAAGCGTAGCAAATATGGCAAGCAAAAGGAGAACACTTTTATTGTACGTACAGCTCAATGGAAATATTTAAGTCAAGAGTGAATAGGTTACTTCTAGGCCAGCGTGCTCCATCGTCAACCGTCGATTAGGTCAGATAGTGATTAAACATGAGCTTATGTATATTAATTAAAAAAAAAAAAACTTAGAAAATCGTTTTCGCATCGCACGCCAAGTAATGACTTTTATAGGTAATTTTTTGATACCTTAACTTACAATATTGGAATTTCCTTAAGGATTCTTAAAAAAGTAAAATGCAACTTCATGGAACTAAAAATAATAAAATAGTTTGCACATAACAGCGTCTGAAGCACGGCTTTAATTTCTATACACTGTGGTAGCGTTGTCGTCGCGCTACAGGCGACAATACATCGAAGCCTAAATCACGCTAATAATAATAATAATAATGTCCTCCAGACCGAATTTCGGCCACGGCGGCCAGTCTCAACGGAGACTAGCCATCGGCGCAGGACAGGATTATAGTGCCCAAGTGTGTGCGCAAGCACAGGTGCACTCTCTATTCCCTCACTCTCATAGCCCGATGGGACGGTAAACCGACACGATCGGAGAAAGATCAGGCGCAGGACCAACGGCTTTACGTGCTTTCCGAGGCACGGGGGTGAAACACCGCCAACTTCCTGACTCCGGGCAGCTACTGAGAATTTCTTGATGGAAAAACTCAATAACTGATTTTTTTGCTCGACCCGGGATACGAACCCGGGACCTCAAGATCAGCAGTCGCACTACTACAACCACTAGACCAACGAGGCGCGTTGAAAATCACGCTATCAAAGTTCCGAAGTACTTTGTAGTAGTATATATCGAACCAGTACCAGTACATATCAAATAGTTCGGAACTACCATTCGGAGCGTTGGCCGCTCTCCGGGCTGAATACCTTGCTAACTTCAGCAGTAAATGAATAGTGTCTTTTTTTATAGGATAGGGTGACAAACGAGCACACAGTCCACGTGATGGTAAGTGGTTGCTGTGGCCCATAGACATCTACATCTATCCTCGTTTGCGAATCAAAATGCAGATGCGTTGTCACCCGTGAGGACTAAGATGGAATGCCTCTTTTCCAGTAAAAAGGGTCTCCGGTTCTCTACACTCACCATATGAGACACAGTGATGTTAAGCTGTTATTTTACGCTGGTATTCTATGAGAGCGTGGTCCTTCCCCGGTCGGCCTACCCATTCGTGCTACAACTATACTACTAATATAGCTGCAGCATGGCTCTACCACGTATAAAATGTCTAAAGGGCACGGCCCCATATTCAGCCATTTGTAATTTATTGCTTAGCGATAACTTTGTGAGTCACAAACTAAAATTAAGCTCGACGTTGTAATCACGTCGAATTGCACCGCTTGTGTAACAATAACGATAGCAGAGCGAAAGACTGCTTCCCTTTGTAATGCGACAATTTTAAAATTAAATCATTGAAGATATTTTTTTATTCTTATTATTTAATTAATTGTCCCATACGTTTGTGTCAAGAGACACTTTTCGGTTGAATAGTAATAGTGAATTCTAGTTGTAGCCTATTGAAATCCACGGCAGGCCACCTCCATAGATTGCGTCATAGGGAGGATATTTGCCATAGTTGCCACGCTTGGCAAGCGCGTTGGCAACCGCAGTTTTTAGTTGTTATTAGGAAGACGCTGCTGCCCATCTCCTGATTAGTTTCCATCTGTTGCCTCTTACGACCCTCAGGGGACGATATGAAGCAGTGGACATTCTTACACCGCCACTACACAGTTCCAACAACGTATATGTTAACTAATATATTTACTGGTTTTCAAAGTATTCTCCATTACATATTAAACACTTCCATTCGTTCAAATCATTTTTGCAAACATAAGGACTATTGGTCTGAGAGCATATATTTCACGTGCTGGTTGAAAGCCATCACGGCCTCTTCTGGCTTCGTAAATATCAAATTTCTCCTCATTTGGGAATATAATCTTGTACGAGGTCTGGTACCGTAGTAGTTGAGATGGTTAGCGCTCGCTATGAGTCTCACAGTACGCGAGCAACCCGGGTTCGATCCTCGCCGGCACCAATGAAATTGTTAATTGCAATTTTAAGTGCTGATTTACCACGTGCTCGGCGGTGAAGGAAAATATCGTGAGGAAACCGGAATGTCTGAGAAATAAGAAAAAAATATTTCCAAGACATGTGAAGTTCGCCAACACGCATTAGGGCAGCGCGGCGGACATTTCCTTGCCCAAACCCTCTCAGAAGTGAGAGGAGGCGTGTGTTCAGCAGTGGGACGTATATAGGCTGCAACTTTAACTCAACTGTAAAGAGGTCTGGACGGTGTGTGGGATGACTCACTAACTCCACCTTGTCAAAAGCCAATAATGACTGTCTTGTTAGCGGTGTACTCCGAAGCTTTGTCATGGTATAATAGGATAAGACTTCTTTGTCGTTTTCCCTATTTATTTCAAATACACTGGGTAAACAAATGGTGGTGTACCACACAGCATTAACCCTCTTTTGCTCATCAATTAGGATTGTGCAGACAGGACCCGTCTGGGAGAAAACGCTTAATTTTTATGGTTCCGTACTCAAAGGGTAACCAACGGGACCCTTTTCACTACAACTTTTTTGGATTAAAGCCCATGCGGCTCTAGCAGAAAACGAAGGGGCTGATGAAAGCCATAAAGACTTTCGCCATCCCCGTATTAACATACTCATTCGGGGTTACAAAATGGTCCAAAGCTAACACAGAACAATGAAAACGTACTACACGAACAACACTTACGAAACATAACAACCTGCACCCTAAATTCACTATAGAAAGATTAACCATAAAACGGGAACATGGAGGGAGAGGCCTAATAGATATCCAACACCTAAGGCGGAAACAAGTTGATCGACCTAATCATTCTTCTATACAAAGTCAAAGTAATATAAGTATTAAAAGCCATAGTAACAAATGATATTAACTACACTCCACTTAACCTAAGCAATCAAATAGAAACCCAAAACACTATCAGTTATAACCAGCAGACACAAATAATTGAAGATTTGAAGAGGAAAGTACTCCACTGTCGGCACCCTCATGACTTGGAGCAACCTCACATAAATAAGTTAGCTTCAAATAAATGGCTGAAAATAGGCAACTTATTTCCGGAAACCGAAGGATTCATAATAGCTATTCAAGATCAAATCATAAAGACAAAAAACTACAGAAAATACATAATAAAATATCCTACAGTACTTAAAATGACAAATGTCGCAAATGCCACATCCACCCAGAAACCATCCAACACATAACAGGCGTATACACAACTCTGACGCTGACCGACAACACCCACAGGCACAACCAGGTGGCCAATGTCCTTCACCAAAAACTAGCACTCAAACACGCACTCATTAAAAATACCAACACTCCTTACTACAATTATACACCAAAAATTACTATAGAAAATACCACACGTTTTTTACAACCGCGTTATTCTTACTGATAAGACAATCTATTAAAACAGACCAGATATAATCCTACAAGACAAAATAAATAAAATTACTTACCTGATAGACATTGCAGTCCCCAACACACACAACATATTATAGAAGACAATCACAGAAAAAATTTGTAAGTACGCGGAGCTCAAAGATGAAGTGATTAGAATCTGGCGACAAGAAAAAGTATATGTAGTTCCTATAGTCCTCTCCACAACAGGCGTAATCCCAAATCATCTCCATAGCTTAAAATTATTAGACCTAAAAAAACCCTCTAAATTTCACTGCAAAAAGCTGCAATATTAAATATATGCAGAATTCTCAGGAAATTCATGCAGATAGAAGAAAATTAAATAGGACCTCATGAAAATACATAAATATACACACCACACGCTGCATTTGCTTTGGGTTTGGGTACCGTAAATTTAGTGGAATTACAGTCTAAGGACTGAGAAGGGATAATAATCTTTCTTAAAACTTATATAGGTTACAAACAAATTGTTGCACTGATTCCTAAACTAGGATTAATCAATTGGACTAATTATTATTGTAATTATAATTTTAGGACTAAATATTTAATTAAGTAATACAATCGGTGCTTCCTTGTGTTTATAATACGTATATATACAGAGAGAATGCACTGAAACTAAATTCAAAATTTACAGTTTTACTAGTTGACCAGGCAGACGTTATTCTGCCCTTTCCGACGACCCTTCTTATGAAAATACTTAAATTCGCAATAAAAAAATTTTAAGGTATATAGTTTTTATCCCGATAAATGTATCGGGATAAAAACTATCCTATCTCTCAAGTTGGAACAAAATGCACACAGTGTGCAAAATTTTATTGAAATCATTTCAGTAGATTAGAAGTCCATCGCGGACAAACAACGTGACATGTAATTTTTATATATAAAGATATACAAATTCTATGTTTTAAATGTAGAGGTATGTATAAGTAACAAATGTTGTTGCATGCATTAGACTAAGAGTAGTAGGACTCCGGAACGAAAACCCGCAGTCCTCTATACCCTCTATAAAAATCAAGACAAAGTAAATAAAAACACGAATTCAAAGTCCATGTCAATCTGATATGGACTGTCTCTGACCTCCATGTCAGAGGGAAGCAGCAGAACATACATTTAAAAAAAACGGGACCCTATTACTAAGCCTCCGCTGTTCGTCTGTCTTTTTTTTATAGGAGAGGGGACAAACGAGCATACGGCTCACTTGATGGTAATTGACTACCGCCGCCCATGAACAACTGCAACACCAAGGAAATTGCAGATGTGGTGCCGGCCTTTTAAAAAGGAGTAAGCTTTTCTTTTCTTAAAGGTCCCGAAGTCGAGCGGTCCAGAAAAATCGGGGTCTGTCAGCGTGCTGTATCTCATGAAAATTTTCACAGAATGTGTATTTCTGTTGCCGCTATAACAACAAATAAATTCAATGTTAAAGGGGGCTCCCCTATTAGCAGGGGCGTAGCTACCGCCGTATCAGCCGTATCAATGATACGGGGCCCCCGGACTACAGAGGCCCCGAATATATGTAAGCAAAACTTCTAAGGACTTCTATGGGACAGGATGTCGGTTTGAATTGTTTGGCTACCTTAGTTTCTAGAAGTATTAATTGTCAGTAATAACTTATAATCAATATATAATTATTTTAATTCAATGCGAGAGTTTGTGTTCCTTTTGTGAAAAATCTTTACCCTTCATTTGGGCCCCCCGACAAATTTTGATACAGGGAGGGCCCCTCTAAGGCATGCTACTCCACTGCCTGTTAGAAACGTGTTTTACTATGGTTCAGAACCCGTTTTTGTTTTCTTTCGTCTTGATATTTCTTGTTATAGAATTTATTATTTCCTGTTTCTTTCTGAAAGAATACTGCCCATGCTTGAATATTAGTAATGCAATTTACTAATACTCAACGAAACTGTAAATAAAAAGCTTGTGTTACGAGAGGTTCACGACAATAACCGAAACTCTCAACCATTTGGCTATCGTCGCTTGTATGTAACACACTAAATCCATGTTTATTTATATATTAAGTTTTTAAGGTATTCTATACAAATGTACATATAATATAAATATATTAATAAAGACGTACAAAATACATTAATCTACTTAAATACATAAAATGTGTAAATATACACATTATATATATATGCCATGATAAATAAGGAAAATATGTGACAATTAAATCATATTTTAGGAATAATTTAAAATTAAAAATTTTGTACAGCCGACTTCAATTTAAGCGACTTCAATATAGGTTATTTAAGAATAACTCAATAACCATTGGTCTGACCTTGATCAAATTCATATGGGATCACACGAGAACTATCAGCTTTCATATAAAAAAAGAATCATCGAAATCGGTTCACCCAATACAAAGTTATGAGGTAACACTTAAAAAAAAGAACAAAAAAAAAAACAAAAAAAACATACACTCGAATTGAGTACCGTCTCCTTTTTGGAAGTCGGCAGAAAAGCGTTAATTCACACTTGCAATGCTTTTCTAGTGTTCATGAACTTTGCGTTCATGAACAAATTATAAGATAATACCCGAAGCTTATCGATTCCTTTGTCTGTTGCAGCTGAACCGTTTGATGACGGAGATCTACGAGACGGTATCGGCCGCCTGCAACATGGACGACAACCGTCCGGGCAGTTTCCCCACAGAGCTGTCTGATGGCAGTACGAGCGAAGGTACGGAATTAAATTCAACTAATTTTACATTACATAAGACACACTACTAACTGTGTAGTTGCATTGTAAGAATATCTACCGTCCCATATCGCCCCGTGGAGATCTTAAGAGGCGACAGAGGTAAAAGGAAACTGGAGATGGGCAGCAGCATCTTTGTGATAACACCTCAAACGCATTACGTGGTAGAGCCATGCTGCAGCTATATTAGTAGTATAGTTGTAGCACGATTGGGTTGGCTCGACCGGGGAAGGACCACGCTCTCACAGAATACCAGCGTCAAATAGCAGCCTAACGCTGCTGTGTTTCGTATGGTGTGTGCAGAGAACCGGAGACCCTTTTTACTGGAAGAGAGGCATTCTATCTTAGTCCTCACGGGTGACAACGCATCTGCATTTTAATTCGCAAACGAAGATAGATATAGATGTTTATGGGCCACAGCAAACACTTACCATCAGGTGGATTGTGTGCTCGTTTGTCACCCAAATTGTATAAAAAAAATTGTAGTATCATAATATTATGTAACGTAATTAATTTGAACTAAAATTATTATTTATCTATCCTTAATTCCAAAATGAAACATTTGCCAAAATTACATCAGCGCCTTTATCTTAAATAAGTTCAGTATTTATCGTGACCACACTTACTTTTCCTCTTCAGATGGAGGTCATGCAGATATCTTACATGTTTTTTCAATAGAAAATATAAAACGTAACTTTTTAATAACCATTCATAAAGACCTTACTAATACTTCTCATGGGGAAATGCTCACACATATCCGCGGGCGTAAGGTCATGTTATATCGGGCTCACACTGACTAAGACCCAATGGTGTTGCAACTTCGTCGCATTTATTTAGGCAGGGACGAGAACGTGTCCCTGCCTAAATTCGTGGTATACTTACTTATACGTGGTATACACTGTATATGTGATTGTAGCACGAATAAGTCAGTTTGACCGGGGAATGACCACACTCTCACATAATTTAAAATTAAAAATTTTGTACAGCCGACTTCAATATAGGTTATTTGAGAATAACTCAATAACCATTGGTCTGACCTTGATCAAATTCATATGGGACCACACGAGAACTATCAGCTTTCATATAAAAAGAGAATCATCGAAATCGGTTCGCCCAGTACAAAGTTATGAGGTAACACACATAAAAAAAAAACGAAAATAAAATATACACTCGAATTGAGTACCGTCTCCTTTTTGGAAGTCGGCAGAAAATACCAGCTTAAAATAGTAGCTTAATGCTGATGTGTTTCGTATGGTGAGTTTAGAGAACCGGAGACCCTTTTCACTTGAAACGAGGCATTCCATCTTGGCCCTGAAGTGTAACAACGCATCTGCATTTTGATTCTTAATGGAGGATAGATTTAGATATCTGTTCTATGGGCCGCAGCATCCACTTACCATCAAGTGGACAGAGCTCGTTTGTTACCCTTATTCTATAAAAAATCTTAATAACTCATGTTTTGTTTAATTTTTACAGAGTCTGTAAAACTAACAAGAAGCTTAACTGAAAAGAGAAAGAACTACGTGCGAAGAGTATCATCAAGGGTCGCGTATTTGGACCCCAAAAATGTCAAGAACCTTCGCTTCCGCCATCAAACATCTATTTGCTCTTACAAATCTGAAATAATAGACAATCCATACTCTACGTTCCGTTCTTGGAAAAGTTTCCGAGCGTCGCAAAGTAATCTGTCGAAGGACAAAATGGCGGACATCACAGATTCGAAATTCAACCTGACAGACTCGCGCGGGAACGTGCTGTCAATGAAAGACGATTTGGCGGTTAGCGATGACAGCATAGACAATCAGAGCATAGATGAGAAAACTGGTTGCGTTGACATTGGGTTGCCTTTTGAGCCTAGAGAGAGGGGGTTATTTAATGTCTGCTTGTTGGTCGGTATGAACTACATGACCGGTCAGGCGTACGTAAAGAGCGTTTTCCCGAGTCAGGTTAGTGCGTCCTTTATAACTTTAGCAATTTTTAGTTATGGAGGACAATTTTCAGAGCATCAACGCTGGGAGAGTTGGAAACTATCGTGTTATACTCGTACATACATCACTGCACTGTATCATACCTGGTCCTTTCGCTGATTTCTTTATTCTGAAAGTCACCTTTTACTGCGGTGCCCTATGCACGTCAACTCTGTCAATATTTCAGATCACAATAATCATCGTCATCATAACATTACAGCCCTTCACAAGTTCCCTGCTGAACACAGGCCTCCTTCAAAGTATTCCACGATCCCTGCATTCATCGACTTCCCGTATCTCTTACCGGGTTGTTACTCCATCTAGTGGGGATATTAGATAGTGAGTGCCAGCGTAAAACAGTAGCTTAACGCTGCTGTGTTTCGTATGGTGAGTGTAGAGAACCGGAGACCCTTTTTACTGGAAACGAGGCATTCCATCTTAGTCCTCACGGGTGACAATGCATCTGCATTTCGATTCTTTAATGAGGATAGATGTAGATGGATATGGGTCACAGCAACGACTTACCATCAGGAAGACTGTGTGCTCGTTTGTCACCCGATCCTATAAAAAAGATAACCCATCAATGTTTTGTAGATTTTAATAATTTTGACAAATTTATGTAACTTGTATGGGATAGACCATATTTTATCTTCGTTGTCAGAAATGTAATGAATATGAAATCCTTATTTGTGTAGGAATTAATAAATATATAGCATATCCAGTCTCTTAAAAAATATTTATAATTGTGTTTAATACAACGTTGCAGTTATTTGTTTTTAAAATAATTTTATAAAACGAGTTCTTCGAAGAATCTTATTTAATAGTTATAATAATGTTATCCTTCATACCGATTTTGGTCACGGCGGCCAGTCTCAAAGGAGATTATAGTGCACGAGTGTGAGCGCAAGTACTCTATCCCCTCACTCTCGTATCGAGAGAAACCAGGCGCAGGACGTTTTATGTGCTTTCCGAGGCACGGTGATAAAAAACTGATGATTTTGAACCAACTGGGATTCGAACGCCGGATCACACGGACAGAAGACGCGCTTACGAAGGCTAGTTCAACGAGGCAGTAAAACAAGACTGCTATGTTTATTTAGTATAACTAAGTAATGACCACCTTTTACAGTTTGTAACAATATCCACTACCTTTTAGTATATATACATACTTCGTGAGTGTCGTAAGCGCCAACAAAGGGAAAATCAAATCGGTTGGGCAGCAGCGTCTTCCTTATAACAGCTACAGAAAAAAAAACAACTTAGGTTGCCACTACGCCTGCCAAGCGTGGCAACTATGGCAAATTTTCTTTTCTTTAAAAAAACGTTGGGGTTACGTTTTTTTTAAAGAACTAGAAAAGAATACTAGGATAAATTTCACAAGGATTTCATCTAGACCCGGAACCGTTATTTGTAAGCCATACAAGTACTTGGTCTAGCGCTGCAACTCATTGCCAAGTCACTGCGCCACGGAGCCGTTTAATTTATGTATGTGAACTGCCCCCACGATACAGGGGAAAATCCTAATGTGGAGATATAAAAAAAGTCCTGACGATGCGGTTCCCGTTGGCAGGTGCAGGCTCCGCCGCACATCGAGAACCTGGTGTTCCCGGAGACGCTGTGCGGGGCGCAGTGTGCGGGGGACGCACTTTCCTCTCAGCGATATTCACTAGTGCTCACCGATGAGCGCGGGGAACGAAGTTACGGGTGAGTGGGGTGAAGGGGGGGGGGACTCTTAGTAGCGGTGTGAGAATATCCACTGCCCTATACCTCCATATCCCATGTCTTGTGGTTATCTGAAACAGGAGTTCGGCAGCAGCGTCTTCCTAATAACAACGTTCTACGTGGTAGAGCCATGCTGCAGCTGTATTAGTAGTATTGTTGCAGCACGAATGGGTCGGCTCTACCGGGGAAGGACCACGCTCTCACAGAATACCAGCGTAAAATGGCAGCTTGACACTGCTGTGTGTTTCGTATGGTGAGTGTAGAGAACCGGAGAACTTTTTTACTGGAAAAGAGGCATATCTATCTTAGTTCTCACGGGTGACGCATCTGCATTTTGATTCTTTATTGCCATCAGTTGGACTGTATGCTCGTTCGTCACCCTATCCTATAAAAAAAACTAAATTATAAAAAAAAAGTGCGTTTGCTAACCTATCTACCAAGCGTGGCAACTATGGCGAAATCCCCTCTATGAGGGAAGGCCTATATTATACGTCACTTTCTAGTGGCGCCGCTCTGGTGACAGAAAACCTCGTGGATGCCCTCATTGCAAACGATATTTCGACAATTATTTTTTCTGCGGAAGCAACGCGCCGGGTACGGGTACCAGCCAGTACTATATAGATTTTAATGAGTACTTTTGTTCTGTGTTAATGCCTTAGAGAAAAACCGACAACTTAGTTTCTAAAGTATTATGTTAATTCGCAAAACAATGCCTCAGTGGTTTGCTCTTATTTGTCTTGCATATTTTAACACTTTAATTATTTCGCTTTTAGGAATATCTGTAGTTTGTTTTATTTATTTCTAATCAAATTAATATAAAATATAACTAATATTACAAAAAAAAACATTAACCCTTATATTTTTCTACCAGATTAACTTCCCCGATAGTGGCGCCGCCCTGGTGGCAGAAAAAGTCGTGGATTTCCTCACTGAATGCCGGCATTTATTTAAATGATCATTCGATCATTTAACCGACTGGTTTGACCAACGGAATGTGCACCGAGTAGATATACAATAGAAAGATTTATATTAATGGATTAACAAGTGGTTAAATAAAAAAAAATGTACAACCGACTTCAATTTATTTATTAAGGATAACTCAAAAACTACTGGTCAGACTTTGGTCATATAATTTATATGGGACTACATGAGAAGCACTAGCTTGCAAATAAAAAAAAAACCTAGAAAAAAGTTATGAGGTAACACACAAAAAAAACATACAGTCGAATTGAGTACCTCCTCCTTTTTAAGTCGGTTAAAATATAATCACAAAGTAGAAAAAAATACTATTAGCATCAGGCAAAAAATCACTGAGGGGTTAATTTTTTTATCATTTTTAATTAATTATTCGTTTTCTACAGATATTGTCGACGGGTGCTACCAGAGGGAGCCACCACTTGTCTTCCCCTCTGCTATTGTTTGATAGGGAAATATCGAGCGCCCGGTTTCTATTATAAGGTAACTAAAGTTGTTTTTTTTTTCTATAATAAGCCAGTGATTTGACTTCTATCCCACCTGATGGTAAGTGGTGATGTAGCCGAAGATGGCGAAGCACACAGACTTAGCTTTACGAATGTCTATTCACTGTTAGTAGTAATACCCACTAATCCTATACTTGTTATAGTTATTAGAAGAATTTTGGTTGCAAATAGCAAATTTTTGGAACGAAGTTCTTTATCGGACGGTACGGATTTGGCGGTTGAGGGACAGGCGACAAAAAGTATAAGATTCTTCTGTCAGAGTAGACGGCCTTGTCGGCTATAAGGAAGCGAGATGGAAAAATATCCATCTCCTTCGCACTTTTTCTTATCTTGCCGTGAAAGAACGATTATTTTAAATGACGCTTCATTATATTAGAAGCTAGTAATTCATTTATTTGTATTTGTTAATCAATAACATAATACGTTTATCAATAATAATACACTACGAAAGGAACTTCGTTCCAACCGCGTGTTCCACGACACTCACGGTCACGCATGGTTTTTTAAATGAGATAGGTCCTTAGATGTAATTAATAAAGATAAGTATAATCTGTTGCTGGCCTTGATTCTAGAAAATTTAGTTAAAATTTGGGCTACTACAATGATGTCATTTGGGACCTTGTTCCTTGTATATTTCCCCTATGAGGCAATCTATGGAGAAGCCTGTGATCAGGCAGTGAACGTTAATAAGCTGTAACGGTTACGGTAAAGATTTAGATTTTACATACATTACTAATTTTGATTTTTTTTAGATAATTTTGATGTTTATTACGGCAGCCATCATTGTTTTTATATTTATATTAGTAGAAAAATAATAAAACACTATATGCCATCGGATTACGATTGAAGATAAATGTTTAATATGCAAAGCGATAATGAAATTGTCTCTACTTACGGAAGGACTTATTTATTCTACTGTTGGCATGGGCCTCTTCTCATTTTCATGTGTAGTTTAAAAGGAAGTTAGACAAGTTGTACACATTCTGTCAAAAGTCCACCGCTGAACGTGGGCCTCCCCCATATATTGCCGCATAGGGCAATCATTCGTTCCATTTATTTTATTGTCTAATATTCCGTTTCTATATATACGGGGTTATTTTGCAATAACCGGCCAAATTTGCAGAGAAGGTTCAGAGTAAGTAATATAGGCAAATGCTCAATTTAAGAAATCTCAAACATTCTGTCCTTTTTATCTTTTAAATTCAAAATGCGTGGTAATGCATTATTTTAAATGATTTTACTGCGCACGCACACATTTGTAAGAGGCGATCGGTAGGCAAAAACGTCGTTGCCCATAAATTACATTCAATATGGGATAATTTAAAATAGAAGTAGAATATAAAAGAAGGTATATCATTATTTATATATTTGAACTAAAGCTTAAAATTTGGTTACTCTTTAAAAAATAACCCTGTATGGAATAAAACTAATTTTTTTTACGGATTATATCGCGTTTAATTTTTTTTTATTCAATGTGTAGTGTTCGCGTAAACATAAGAAATCATTAAATAACCCTGTATATTTGTTTTGTTCAGGTATTACAAGAAATAGAATCATATCACGGCAACTCGGAGGTAGAAATAAATCTACTTCTGCAGCAACTGTTCGAAAGCGACTTCCCCAACCCCGGGGAAGAGATCACGCTGACGTATCCTCGTATCAGCGAAGAACTGACCAAAAGCACGAGGAACTCCGTCAACCTCGGAGAGATATTGAAGAAAAAGACCCTGCCCGATACGAGGCACGGATCTCTCGATTCAAATGGAACCAGCATCGATTCAAATGCAACGAATCTGGACTCGAACGGGACCAGCTTGCAAGGTGTAAGGGGTCTGATCAAAGTGGAGAGTTTACCGGAGAGCGTCAAGTATCTACCGGAGCTGTACGACTTGCAAAACAACAACAGTCCAAAGAGGGTATTGCTGGATCTGGAAGGAATTAGGTACGCGTTTTTTTAAGATTTTTTTTAAAATATAAATAAAGTTGACAAACAAGCACACAGTTAACCAGATGGTAAGTATATACTATAGCTCATGGACCGTAAAGCGAACCATATACGAGACTACTGAATATGAAGTCCTGGGTTCGAATCCTGGGTCGGGACAATTCAAATATCTGTTGTAGCTTTCTGTTGAGAAATTCTTATTAGTATCGAAATGCTGATAAGTCAGAATATTCTTATTAAGTCAGAAAGTTGACGGTTTGATTTTCAATCCCCTGTGCTGTGCTTCCAAAAGCATGCAAACCCGTTAGTCCTGTACCTGATCTCTCTCCGGTCGTGTCGGCTTACCGTCCCATCGGACTGTGAGAGTGAGGGAATAGAGAGTGCTCCTGTGCTCATCACTCGTGCACTATAATCTTGTCTTGCGCAGATGGCTAGTCTCTGCTAGTAGTTTAGGAGTCCATCGCGGACAAACAACGTGACACGTAATATATTAAACTACTGAACTGATTTCAATGAAATTTTGCTCACTCTGTGCATTTTGGTTCAACTTTAGAGATAGGATAGTTTTTATCCCGCTAAATGACCCTCAAATTTTTTTATTGCGAATTTAAGGCTTTTTTATAGGAAGGTTCGTTGGAAAGGGCAGAACAACGTCTGCCTGGCGAGCTAGTATATATATAAAATATATATCCTCCATATATATTCTATTCTATAATATATTCTATTCTACAGTTAACTTTTCTTTACTTTAGAACAAAGACCATCAAGCGCCCCATAGAGCCGAGAGTGGACGAGGACAACTTATCCATACTGCTGGATTCCTTCGGCGCTGGGCTGGTGATTAAGGTGTTTGGTTCGCTGCTGCTCGAGAGGAAGGTCGTCATCATGGGCAACCAGTTGAGGTGAGGCTGTGAACAATATACTAGAAGTGGGGGTAGATTTTTTATGGAATAAGTTTTTTACAGTCCACCTGATAAAGTCCTACACAGAAATATCACTGAACACCAGCGTAAAATAGCAGATAAATGCTGCTGTGTTTCGTATGGTCAGTGTGGAGAAATGGAGATTCTGTTTACTGGAAATGATACATTCCATCTTGGTCCTCAGGGGTGACACTGCATTTACATTTTGATTATTAATCGAAGAAAGATGTAGGTGTCTATGGACCACAGCATTAATTAATCATCACGTGGAATGAGTGTTAATTTGTCAACCTTATTCTATAAAAAAAAAATTAAGTTTTGGCGAAAACTACACCGCCTGTGAAATGCTGCTCTTGTACTATAATTTAAATAAGGCCTAAAGTGGATTTTGATAAGTAAAAGTGGTGCGATTTTGAGTGGAAACGATCTTACGAGTGCTCTGATAGTGATAAACATCAAGTTTACTATCATATTATAAATGATATGTTTTTTACTTGACACTGGCAAAAGTATAATCGTACGAGTCCATAACAAAGAAAAGAAAAAAGTCTATATTTATTTCTAGCGTGGTATCGTCGTGCATGGAGGCACTTCAAGGTGCCCTCTATCCGTTCGTATGGCAACAGCCTCTCATCTCCACGATCCCGGCCGAAATACAGCGAGACGTGCTAGAAGCGCCGCTCCCTATACTTGCCGGTATGCTAAAGGCGGAAGACGACGGTGACGCTGCCGGGATTCTGTTCGAGGAGGTTTGTGAGATTATTGTATGTTTTGATAATAAAAAAGAGTGAATGTCTTAACCACTACGATATCTATGGCAAAGAAACTGCCACAATGGACCTAAAACACTAACCTATAGTTTTAATATGCAAATTTATACCTTCTATTTTGCCTAGGAAATGGTGAATCTGTGAATGGTGGCATCAGTCAACTGTCTTTTATATCTAATTTTGATTAATTTGTCAAACATAAAAGGGTTTAAATTCTTTCTCCGTAGCAAAAATTGTAGGAGTTGATGAATCAAATATTTACCTAATATTATCATAGTCATCATTACAGTCCTTCCACCCTTACCTTCTACAAGTCCACGATAACCACCTGCGGCCATCGACTTCCTGCACGTCTTACCAGGTCACTCCATTTAGTGGGGGGCGGTCCTAAACTTCGTTTACCGGTGTAAAGCTATCGCTCGAGATCCATTCTTTCCCATCTTTCTTCCCAATCAATAATACATAAATGACAATTTATTTCAAATTTGAATTATCTTATCCGGTTTGATAAGGACCAATTTTAAAGTGAAATAATATATGTGCCTATGATTTTTTTTCCACAATAAAGCTTAAATATTTAATTCTGGACTTGAAATATTATACTTTAGTTTTGTGAAATATTTTATTTTCAATTTCTCAGATAAGGAAAACAATGTCAGGAAACTTGTATTTTCCTGACATTGTTTTCCTTCACCGTCATGCACGTGGTAAATCGACACTTAATACTATTGCAACTAACAATTCCATTGGTGCCAGCAAGGATTGATTGTGGCATGTTGGCATACTGTGAAATTTACAACAAGCACTTAGCTTCAGAGATACCACTATGAGGTATTATCAAGTATTCATTAAAGTTAAGTCCCATGTTTTCAATAACATAATATGTATTATCCATCAATCCAAACAAATCCTAAAGTCAACTGCTGAACATATATTAACAACATAGATTAGATCTCCCATGAATTACCTCATATGGAGATTTTGCCATAGATGCCACGCTTGGCAGGCGGGTTGGCAACAACAGTGTTTTAAATTATTTTGATATGTTATCAGAAAGATACTGCCCAACTCTTGTTTTTTTTTTAAGAATAAGAGTGACAAACGGGCACACAACCCACCTGATGGTAAGCGTGTGCTGTGGGGCATAAACATCTACATATATCCTCGATTAACAACCAAAATACAGATGTGTGTGTACATGCGTGCGTGTGTGCGTGCGTGAGTGTGGGGACTAAGATGGAATACCTTGTTTCTAGTAAAAAGAGACTCCGACTCTCTAAACACGCCATGCAAAACAGCAGCATTAATCTGCTATTTTACGATGGTATTCTGTGAGAGCGTGGTACTTCTCAGGTTGATCCATTCATGCTACAGTCATAATATTGTATAGTATTAATAGAATACAAATTAATATTATAAATATGGTATTATACTATTTATATATTAATGAAAGAACTTATAATTAGTCACCAAATTGATAGTTTATTGTATGTTTAGGCCGAATAGCTCTGATACCCATTTTATATTTTTTTTATAGGGTATGCTAATAGATCTAACGCATCCAAACAAAGTCCTCTATTACCAAGGCGACGAGTCCACCATTCTGCCGACCTCGAGCTACAAAACCCTGAAGACCTCTTTACAAATGGAGTCGATAAAGCAGAAGGACAAACATGATGACACGAAGACGAGGAACGTCATGATATCAGAGGCGTTCTTGAGGTTCTTCGTGGACATCCTCGGCGACTTCTGGAAGTACTTCGCCGTGAGGGAAGTTAAAGAGGGGGAGATGGGAAAAAATGGTGTAGTTTTCGATGTAAGTGTATATATTTGGCTGCAGAGTAGTTATAATGATTTAATGATGTTATTAATACTTTTTGCGATCTAATTCGGTACTAAATAGCGGTCATGTATCAACTTAGCAAGACTTTTGCAAATTGGAAATGATGAAATATAGAGGTATGTTTTGAATCGTTATTTTTGTTTTGTGAAAATAGGCGATAAAATGATCTTAAATAAAATTATTTTCTTTTATTTTTTAAACTTTAAGTTTGGATAAAATAAATCCCAACTCATTGTTATATCTAAAAGGAAATTTTTGTTTTAGATCTGTACGGCCACGAACGCCTCCTTTGCCGTGATTTACTAAATGAAAGATACAACATTATAATAATAAATAGCTTTTTATTTCCGAAAATCGAGTTTATGCAAATGCAACTATCTTTATGCAAATGTCAGTAGTCTCCATCATCAATTATTGTATTTGTTGTTGTTTATGTACTCTTATAAATCGCAAAATAAAAGTCTATAACTAAATCGACCTTCACTATCTATGACATATTTTATGTTCCGCTTATGAGCTCACAAGCGCTTCAGCGGATATTGGTAGTGATGGGATTTGAAGATAGAATGAAATATATTTTTATAAATTTACTCTACAAACAGATAATATTATTGTTGTAAATGACTGTTTAGAAATTAGCTGTGTCTCGCCAGCAACGCGAAGTCAGGAATTTGCGTTTAGAATAACTCAAAATTAGGGCATTGTAGGTGCCAAGTTTAAAAATTAGGTGGTCTATAATTTTCACCGCAACGAACTCTTAAAATTTGCGCAGCTAGCAACGCAATGACGATGATAGATATACGATAAATATTAATATCAAGGAATTAAGTGCTAATTAGGTGCTGCAATTATAGGCAATGACAAGGCGTCCCTAATAAAAATAAAGTCGTTATTAAGAACAAAGCAGATGCAAAACTCAGGTTTTCTGAAAATCAGAATAGAATCAAAATTGCTTTTAGAAAAAGTCTAAATTAGGGGCATTTTAGGTGCTATTTGTTAATGTATATTATAAAGTATATTATTACATCGATAAAGTCACTTACATCACTATAAATGTAGGAAATATCTGTTAAAAATACACGTTGAGGTCGCCAGTGACGCTTTAAGGCGTCAACTAGTTGCGCTAAAATTCTTGATCCCTATCTTACATTCTAAAAGCATTTTGGTGTTAAATCTTTATTGATAGGTGAAATAACATTCATATTAATGTATTATTGCTTATTTTGATCAGAAACTTTTCTGTACTTCTTCGTAATATTGCCAAACTTACAAGTTTAATCAGTTTTATTAAAAAAATTGCATAGCGTGGTACATCACTACCGAAAGGAATAGTAATTTTAAGGAAAAATGCGCGTGGCGTCCGGGAAAAAAATATCGATATTAGGTCTGGCGGTCAAAAGGTTAAGCTCTATCACTGGTTGGGAATCACTGTTATACAGTTTTCTGAATTGCCTCCCACTATGGAAGTATATTTAACCATGTAGTGGCGGTGTAAGAATATCCACTACCACACATCCTCCCAAGGGTTTCGTAAGAGGCGACAGAAAGAAAATGAAACAAGAGATGGGCAGCAACGTTTTCTTAATAACAAAATAATAAAAAAACTCACTTGCCAAGCGTGGCAACTATGGCAAAATCCCCCCATGATTCAATCTATGAAGGTAGGCGGATGTTCAGCAGTGGACTTTAAATGGGCTGTAATTGTTGATGGATTAGAAGATAGTCTACCAGGAGCACATGATGCACTGAGAGGTGAAATTATTAAATCAACAGTAATATTACAACTATGGCAATATCCCTCTATGAGGCAATCTATGGGGGAGGCCTATGTTCAGCAGTGGACTTTTATAGGATGTAATGGATGGATTAGAAGATAATCTACCAGGAGCACATGACGCACTGAGAGGTGAAATTATTAAATCAACAGTAACATTATGCCTCCTCTACACTACTCGCGAAGTAGATCAAAGTTGGACTAGGCGAATAGTGTAGAGAGGTACTTCGATTCACTTCGTCCAACCTCGCTTCGCCTCGGGCGACTTCCGATCGCTGTCGGTTTTTTGCGCCAGAGTCAAAGGACTTCGCGAAGTACCCCGAAGTTACACGAAGCGTCCCTCTACACTACTTGGCTTACGCCAGTTATGATTATTTTTTTATTAATATAAATATTAAATATGTAGCTTTCTACATAATTATTTATTTAGTTAACGCATTGACGTCGTACTCTTTACACAATTAGGTACCTATAGATAGCAGCTGCCTCTTGAACGTCATTCATGTTAAGGGCGCGGGAGACTCAAGACGACTGAACTCTTCACGATGTAGCACGAGTGTGTGGTCACGTTCTTCGGACTGCGATTGACTTCGACGAGCATTTCGTCGAAGTTACTTCGCGAGTAGTGTAGAGGAAGCATTAAAACCATAGATAAATAAATATGTAGCAAGCTAATTACAACTATGGCAAATATCCCTCTATGAGGCAATCTATGGGGGAGGCCTATGTTCAGCAGTGGACTTTTATAGGCTGTAATGGATGGATTAGAAAATAATCTACCAGGAGCACATGACGCACTGAGAGGTGAAATTATTAAATCAACAGTAACGTTACAACTATGGCAAATATCCCTCTATGAGGGAGGCATATGTTCAGCAATAGACTTTTATAGGCTGTAATAGATGGGTGGAAGCAAATTTAAAGACGTGTTTAAGTCAAAATTATGAAATTCTTTTTTCATTTTTATTAACTACAAGTTCCTTTTTACAAAACATGTATGTTTATTTTCCTGCAGAAGGATGCGTTCGTACGTAATGCCGCCTCGAAACAGAAGCAGTACTTCCTGGAGTGGTTCACGGAGAGCGCCATGTTCAACCACTTCGTGCAGAACATGGCGGCGTGCTTCCCGGCGCGCCGGCCCGGCGCCGCCCAGCTCGTGGACGCGCCACTGCCGGACTTCTACGAGCTGTTCCACGAGCGCCTGACCAGTAGAACCAGTTCGGAACACAAGTTCACGGACTCCAAGACCAATTACAAGAGTGCGGTTAATAAGAAAGTTAAAATGTTGAAGACGAAACTTAGAGAGTTGGTGGCTTAGTGTGTGAAACTTGTGCTTGTGTAGTGAACCCACCTTCTAACTTGAAGAAACCTAGAACTGATCAGCACCGGTTGTATGGAAGTCAAGCTTCGATCTATATAAAATAAGAAAAATATGTCCAAACACTCGGACGCTGCTCAATTTTAAGTTGTCGTTAAGATGAGACTTAACTGCTGTCTCTATCACTTTAAGTCAAAGTGACAGTGACACCACGAGACTTGACGACATCTTAAAATTGAATACCGTTTAAGTATTTGACCAATAAGAAATTGTATTTAAGAAAATCTGGTTATTCCATAATGAGCTTTAATTTATATTGAATAGATAGGTTTTTGCATGTCCGCTGTCGATGAAATGTGTTTTTAGTATTACGCACGTTTGTGATAATCTCATTTATCAAATTCATATTCATTCATAGGATGAACGACTAGTTGAATGAATGAACATGTATAATAAAATATTTTAAAGTAATCTTTAAATTTCTTTGTAACGAATTTGTATGAATTTTACATTTTTAGCATTGATGATGAGGACTAATAATCTTACGCTCACCAGATGTCGCTAGTTGGGACTGAGGTGAATATTTTGTCACGATTTAATCATTAGTTTTTCGGTTTCTAGTGTTTGTATTTTGTATGTACACAAAACAATGCCTCAGTTTTGTATTCATTATAATATATTTATTCGTTTTTGAAGTTGTACTTCTTTTGGGGCATTTGCGAAAAATTATGAGAGTGATTTTTTTTACGATGCGCGCGCACACTGACAGCTAAAAACGACAACATCAGTGGGTAATTGTCTCTCAAGTTTTTTTGTTTTGTTATGCTAAAAAAGTATAACTTCCTACGTGCGTACATAAGTACACACACACACACACACACAATTTTTTTTACATTTTTTTTAATTCTTCTACTTTTATGATAATCCATAGTTTGGTTTTTCCATTTCTGATCTAATTAATATAAAATAAAACTCATATTTTAGAAAAAAAAACATTATTTCCACACTTTTCTAACAAATTAACTTCTCTTGCTATGAAATCTGTCAAATATTTCACCTCATTCCTTACTGGCGCCGCCCTGGTGGTAGAAAAAGTTGTTGTTACCTTCATTTAATTTAAATAATTATAAACAATGAAAAATAAAAATCCTACGACAGTGAAAACAAATAATGTCGGATGATACAATTCAGTGTTCCTTTTACTTCAATATTAATTTTTATTATATTAGCTGACCTACTGGTTAACAAAGGCTATCTCTCCCCTACCATCATCGTGTTCTATCTATTGCTTGAGACGGATGAGACAGCGTGTGATAGGGAGAATAGAGGGAGATAGAAAGAAAGAAAGAATGGGGAGCGAGAGAGGGAGAGTGAGTGTGAGAGAGATCGAGGGAGAGAAAGAGAGCTAACGATGATCTCTGGTTGTTAAGTATAATTGATACATACATCTCGAGTTACTCGTCGGAGTTTTAAATAATAATAATAATCTCTTACTCAGACAGAGTCATAATACAACACAAAATATGTCTTTAACAGATGATACATATTTTGTATTTGTTACTTACTATGAATAATGAGTTTAATGAAAACATTTATTATGATCTGATATAAATTACCGAGTTTACCAGATTTAGGGTTAAAACATCACAAAAGTGATTTGCGTGTCTCTGAACTTCAGATCAAGTTTCAAATATCGTCACTCACTGTATAAATATTAGGTAAGATTAATGATATCTTTAAGTTGCCTCTATTTCTTAGAAGCATCGAACTATTGTTATTATTGTTTAATTTAAACAATCACCAATGATTTTTAAAACTGTTGTGACAGTTTTTAATGACAACATTTGAAGTGTCGTCGAAACCATGTTCAATTTATTCGCACACACATTCACGCACACACATATTCACGCACACATATACATCTAACCATTTGGTTGCAAACGATTTTAAGTGCCTTTTTATTATAGGTTTTTTTTAAGCATTTGATTAGCATGTTCCCTGCGTCAGTTAAAATTTACGTGTACTGTCTACCTTTCTTACTCATGGTCATGTCATCCCGTGGATGTAGTGAGAGGCGACAGAGGGAAACAAATCAGGAGACGGGCAGCAGTGTCTTCTTAATAACAAATAAAAAAAAACTGCGGTTACCAACCCGCTTGCCAAACGTGGCAGTTATTACAAATACCCCCCCTATGAAGCAATCTAGTGTGGACTTTAATATGCTGTAACGGTAACATTTTATGAAACATTCCTGATTTTAGCGTTAATATATCGGATTCTCAGACCTACAAAGTAATAAAGACGAAACGTTGAGAACATTTCAAGTGACGCAAAAACCGAGCCAAAACCATGCTCAACTTTTTGTAAGAACACGCACTCACACATATGCATCTAAAATCATTTGCAACCAACAAAATGGTTTTAGGTGCATATGTGTGCGTCCAGTAGTGAATTATTACGGGCTGATAAACAAAGAAAGATAAAAGATGTGTGCGTGTGTGCATGTCAAGACTTGAGCATGGTTTGTTACTTGAAATGTACGCAGCACTTCGTCTAGCTATCTTTATTTGTTGGTCTGATGTCGGATTACATAGATTTCTATTAAATGAAAAATATGAAATATCACTCTTGATAGATAATTTTAATGTTTAATATTCTGTGTATGAATATTATAACACTATGTGTTGCCATGTGTATTGTGTATCTGGTTTTATACAAGATGTCGTTGAGATAGGTTTATGTAGTGCCTTCCAATCACATATCTTTGAGACTGTACATAGTTTGCCATTATATAAATGTATTATTTATTATATGAATCAGTTTATTTATAATTCAGGAATTTGCGTATAAGAATTTATTTTTACACAATAATGATGTTAAATAAAACAATTTACAAAAACAAATATGCTTTACAATAACATAAAACTGCTTAAAAACAACAAAAGCACTCTTAAAAATTAATTTTGTGAGTGCCATTGCCATTTGCCACTTGTCGTCAGAATTCTGGCGCCTAAATATAATCACAGATAAGAAAATATTATTTTATTACCTGTGATTATATTTCACAGATAATAAAATATTATTTTATTACCTGTGATTATATTTCGTTATTTGATTATAAACATAATCAATAAGAAAAAATGTTCTTTAAAAAAAAAACAAGTTAGTCTTGTTCTCTGCTATTTTCATTGCATAATCTCCTTGTAATGAATGTATTTGAATGACTTTATTATTAGAGCGATAGACTATATTATTGTTTTTACTTCAGTTCATTCTTTGATTAAATAAAATTTGTTCATAGTAACTAGCAGTGTACTGTATATCCATAGATAGGCAGAGATCCAATATGTTAAGTATTTTAATTTACTGCCTATCCTGTAAGTCATTGCAGTTTTTAACATAGATGCCTGTAGCGGTTGTTATCTTATTATCTTAAACGAGACATGAATTTGTGTAAAATCTACTGTTTTAAATGCGAAGTGCCTGAATTTTGTATGATATTGTATTATTAGGTATTGTAATAGTTTTTAGACTGTTATAAAGTTGTATCAATACAATAAAATGTTCTTTTTTTTAATACATTTGTTTTCTTTATTCATTTATATTCACTCCGAACTTGAAGTTAAATGGAACGACCACTCAGTTACCTACGTGGTCATTTGAAAGATATATAGATAAGTACAAAGTTGTTGAAATATAAATATAGTCTACAGATTGCGCCTATTCAATAACAATATTTATTAAATTGATATAAAACATTACCGATTTTACAAAATAAAAAAAAATTACAATCTCAAATTAAATTTAAATTAATCTAAAATTATCCATATAAACTATTTCAACTTGTCCAATTATATTCAATAAGATAATAATAATAATACCACCGACGTAACAGTTAAGTGACAAAACTGCTACGTCGATGCAGTCAGTCAGCAGCTTGCTAAGAAGTGTCAGTCAGCGCCGTGCCTTGGGAAACTTGAGGGTGCAAAGGTCTGTTTGTGCTTATGACCGAACCATGTCACGGTTCCGGGTCTGTGTCTCCCATTAATTGAAGCCCATAAAATTGATTTTTTATAGGATAGGGTGACAAACGAGCACACAGTCCATCTGATGGTAAGCGGTTGCTGTGACCCATAGACATCTACATCTATCCTCAATAAAGAATCAAAATGCAAATGCGTCGTCATCCGTGAGGACTAAGATGGAATGCCTCTTTTCCAGTAAAATGGGTCTCCGGTTCTCTACACTCACCATACGAAACACTGCAGTGTTAAGCTGCCATTTTACGCTGATATTTTGTGAGAGCGTGGTCCTTCCCCGGTCGAGCCGACCCATTCGTGCTACAACTATACTACTAATATAGCTGCAGCATATCTCTACCACGTATAAAAAGTTAGGAACGCGCATAGGGCCGCTGCCTGGATGCGTCTGAAGCTGGCGCCGGACGCGACAGCATGCAGGCCGCCAGCCGAGCGCGAGGAGCTGCAAGATCATCTAGCAGTCCCTTGCATCCATCATACCCACCAGAAAGCTTGGGTCTGGCTTCTCTCGGACTCAGCAAGAGGCACCTGTCCCTGGTGGAGTACGGTGCATGCGTTGGACGACAGCTATGAACAAGAATGCATTGCGGGCGTATTTTAGGGCGAAAGGGGGAGAAGTTGGAGATTTCGCGTACTGGGCTAGGATGTATCGATTTTTTTTGAGCTGGTCTGCAAAACCTGGCAGACCGAGTTTGGTACATAATGCGCTCGCAAAACATTTGATGATGGCGAACTCAAATGGCTATAACGTGAGGCTGTACCTTCATCGGTTGAAAATGCTACGACTGGGGATGCGGTGCCACAAGTTGCATAGCAACCCGCCCAAGTAGATGCTGCCGTGAATCTTCCAGTTGTGGTTAATTCAGACGATGATGGAATAGTCACCTAGAGCAAACTAACGCCAACTAAAGCAAAATAGAGCAAATGAGGAGCACATTGGAAGCGGTGATTACGGAAACGCGCAGTAAGCCTCGAAAATCGAGCACGTCTACCCCGCATAGCTCTAAGCAAGCGGAGTCGGGCTATCGTGAGGGCTCTAAACCCAATGCTGGTGACCTCTTTGGAAGCCAGCCGGGACATTTGCGAGACGGACTCATTTATTTTCCGCCGCACTGGCAGTCTGCCGTATCATTGGTTAGACGGGCTACTGGACAAAGTATTAAAGTAAAGGAATTGAAGACCGTATCGCAAAGGCAGGGGCCCTCATCGGCAGGCTTTAGGTCGGGTAATAATATAAATAAAATAAGTAATGTATATATAAATAAAATATAATATTGACGTTTGCTGGGACAAATATCAGTTAGTCCGGATATCGCGCAGAAACTAACGGAGCGCATAGACAACCTGAAGCAAAGAACTGCTGCTTTGGGGAAGCGGATTTGGCGATATTATATTTATACGTGGTAGAGCCATGCTGCAGCTATATTAGTAGTATAGTTGTAGCACGAATGGATCCGCTCGACCGGGGAAGGACCACGCTCTCACAGAATACCAGCGTAAAATGGCAGCTTAACACTGCAGTGTTTCGTATGGTGAGTGTAGAGATCCGGAGACCCTTTTTACTGGAAAAGAGGCATTCCATCTTAGTCCTCACGGGTGACACCGCATTTGCGTTTTGATTCGCAAACGAGGATAGATGTAGATGTCTATGGGACACAGCAACCACTTACCATCAGGTGGACTGTGTGCTCGTTTGTCATCCTATCCTATAAAAAAAAACAGTGTGAAGTCAAGGCAGTTCAACCAAAATCGTCTTTTCCAGAGTGATCAGAAGAGGCTCTATAAATAATTGGAGCGACCAATGATATGTGGAACGCGCCTAGTACTGAAACAGACCGACACTATCGTATTCTGGAGTGGTCTGAGTCCGTAGACCGCAGCGAGGTTCTTGGGATGGAAGTTGTGGTGAGTCAGTGTGTGAGCGTTACGTCCACGGACCTCGTCATCATAACGCCGGAAGACGTAGCTGAGGCAGTCCGTAGGGCCGGAACTGGAAAAGTCCAGGACTCAACGCGCTGTATTACTACTAGCTGAAGGGGTTCGTGTTGTGTCACACTGTGCTCGCCCGACAGTTTTAAGATGTTCTCGACCAGAAGTTGCTCCCGAACCTCTTCACTACTGGGTAACTCACTTGGTTCCTAAAGATCTGGATACCACATACC
The DNA here is from genome assembly GCA_033319125.1 of Parnassius glacialis. Lineage (NCBI taxonomy): Eukaryota > Metazoa > Arthropoda > Insecta > Lepidoptera > Papilionidae > Parnassius > Parnassius glacialis. The sequence continues at coordinate 2,178,903 of JAVANC010000002.1, read as the reverse complement.
CGAGTAAATATCGCCCCACCATATACAAGACACTGACATCCATTTTGAGTGCGAGAATCACTCCTCACTTGGACTTAAATCAGATGTCATGCACTCAAAATGAATGTCGGGGCGGTGGCCGTGGAACCAAGGTACCACTCCTCATTGACACGGTCGTTGGCAAAGTGGTAAAATGCAACCTCTCCGCCGCCTGGATAGACTACAGAAAGGCATTCCACTCGGGTGCCTCATACATGGCTGACCAGGGTCGAATTGAACACTGACTGTACAGTTAGAGACTTCTTCTGGTAGTGTATGGGGCAGTGGAGTACGACCCTTTCTCATCTAGGTGAGCGGATGGCGGCTGTGGAGAAGGCCATATACGCAGGACGGAATTATAGTGCCCGAGTGTGTGCGTAAACACAGGTGTACTCTCTATTCCCTCACTCTCATAGCCTGATGGGATGGTAAACCGACACGACTGTAGAGAGATTCAGGCGCAGGGCCAACAGCTTTACGTGCTTCCCGAGGCACGGAGGTGAGACACTGCCAACTTCCTGACTCCGGGCAGCTACTGAGAATTTCTTGACAGAAAAACTCAATAACTGATTTTGGTCCGACGCGGGCTTCGAACCCCGCACCTCATGTCCGTTTATGACCACTAGACTAACGAGGTAGTCGACTACAACCATAATATAGTTACAGCATGGCTCTACCACTGTGGAGATTACAATCACGATCAAGGTTATCCACTGACGAATGCTAAATATTTTATTGTCTTCTCCGGTGGTTTGTACTTGCTCTTATGGCTTCTTCAAGATGTTACCAAAAACTACAGGATCATGTAGAACAGTTAAAAATTAAACACGATAAATTCCGCACAATTAGTTTTATTCAGCGGTTGCCAACGCGCTTGCCAAGCGTGGCAACTATGGCAAATATCGTCCTTATGAGGCAATATATGGGGAAGGCCTATGTTCACTAGTGAACTATAATAGGCTGCAACGCTCCGATAGTGATAACGGTAACGGAGTGGACTAAGAAAAATCACAAGCTCAATGTCATAATTAGAATCTTTTCTGTCGACTTCCAAAAAGGACGGTACTCAATTCGACTGTTTTTTTATGTGTGTTACCTCATAACTTTTTACTGGTTGAACCGATTTCCATGATACTTTTTTATTTCAAAGCTGGTACTTCTCATGTGGTCTCTTATGAAATTGATCAAGGTCAGACCAATAGTTTTTGAGTTATTCTTAATAACTTATATTGAAGTCGGTTGTACAAAATATTTTTAATTTTAAATTATTATGAAGACTGTTAAAAGATTATAATGATATGCTTGCAATATTACTTGATTTTTTAAAAGTGCTTTGTAAAGGCACCTTCGCATGAAAATATTATGGCTTTGACCATGAATTAAGTCACCGTGTTCATAATATTATTGTATAGGGGCGATTCATTAGTGACGATAATCAAGAAATTAATTGTAATTAATAGATCAAGAAACTAATTATTCATAGCCAATTTTATTAATGAGTAACAACAACCTGTCAAGCGTTGGCGTGAAAATAGACGTAATTGGTCTTTACAATTCATGTCATTTATGTGTCGGGATTTAATAAAATAAAAACTCCACAAATAAGTAAATTGTAATGCATTATAAACTTGATAAAACCTCCTAAGGCGTGATTTATAATCGACTTTCGTCTTTACGCATCCCCATATTTGAATTGCATTACGTCAACAATTTCAAGCGTAGTGTGTCCAACAACTAATAGCATATGTTGGTATGACATGGACTTAACATATAATCAATGTCCACCTGCATCTTGAGACCTATCCGTTGGAACGTATCCGTAACCTATCTGCTTATTTGATTTTCTAGGTTGTAGAGCTCCTGTTCTGCCTTGGAGTCCGTCAGAGTAGATACCATATACGTACATTAAATACAGCGTGGTTCTACCAAATATAAACCAAATATATACGTGGTAGAGCCACACTGCAGCTATATTAGTTGCAGCACGAATATGTCGGCTCAACTGGGGTAGGACCACGCTCTCAAACGAAAATCCAGATGGAAAAAGCTGCATAAATGTTTTTCATATGGTGGGTGTAGAGAACCGGAGAGCCTTTTGACTGGAAACGAGGCATTACATCTTAGTCCTCACGGGTGACAAAGCATCTGCATTTTGATTCTTAATCGAGGATAAATGTAGATATCTATGAACCTCAGCATCCACGTACCATCAGGTGGACTGTGTGCTCGTTCGTCAACCCTAGCGAAAAAAAACACCTTCCTAACTATTTATGCCGTCAAAAAACAGTTTTTGGATTCTGTTCTGTCTGAAGATTACAAAGAGCCAGTTTTATTACAGGCCGTGAGGCATTCTATCTTTCCCCAGTTCCCACTGTTGCCAACCCAGACCGTGGTTGCGGTCATGGCAACGGTGGGGCAGGGGGTGCAAATAATCCCCGTGAGGACAGGTTACCACCAAAAACTGGACTTGGCGATGTATGATAGACGGACTCCGCGGCAAGACGGAAACATTTACGGACTGGAAGCTGAGCTGGCCCTCAGTGGTAACAACGCTTCTGAAACTTTCTTTGTTTGGTATTCATGGACGGCAGTAGCTACTTACCATTGTAAGTCCATTTGTTATTTTAGTTTTATAAATAAAAATATGCCATATACAAGAAGATTTTACCGCCATCTATCGGGGTACATGAGTTCTATCTGAAATTTCTAATACGTACGTCACTCAATAAGTTTTGAGATGCTCGAAATTTAAAAATGGAACGCACCCGTGTTATATGTTTCTAAAAAGCAAATTTATACTCTAGAACTCCATAAACCAATTGCCTAGTATTAAAAAAAAGCAAGTCTAACTGGGGGCACGGCAGTGCCCTCGGCAAGTCGAGCAAAAAAGCGGCACAGCCGTACCATCCTTTTCTCGAAGCAGTTCAGGCCATTTTCGAAACCCTATAACTTCGTTGTGAATAAAGCCAGAAGCCTGAATTTTACTAACCAAGTAGGCATTGTATAAACTCTGTATATTTCAAATTTCATTAAATTTGAACTAGTAGTGTAAGAATTATAACTAGTCAAAGTTTCTTAATTTTCTCACTCACTGACTGACCGATCATCAATACTCTAAGGCACTTCTAGCAGGCATAGAAGCTTCAAAGAATACAATTATTGTTTATTTTATAAATTAAGGAAAAATTAATATATTTTGCAATTTCGGTCCAGTTTTTGAGATACACCAACCGCATAAATGACTTTGTAATCCCATATAAATATATAGGATTACAAAGTTACATTTGCAGTGAATGAATCAGTGTACCTATGTATGTATAATACATAGATATAACTATCTATAAAAAGAAATGAGATGCCATCACAAACATAACTTGTAAAAAAGTCAAGTCTCGCAACTCAGTTCTTCTACCGTAAAAAGTTGTGAGATCCATGTAATACCAAGTCGGTTAAATTATTCAGTCCCTACTTAGGGGTCCTACTGTCTTAAATTATTACGTAATTAGCTAACCTAACAAAATCTTATAGTAACCATATCAGTATCAAAAATCTTTTATGTTTTAAATAAATAGATTGTTATGTTTTTGATGGCATTGATGTTCCTGCAACGCTTCCCGCGCTTTTCATTTAATACGATGGATTTTATCCGTGAACATTAGCGCGTTATGATATATTATGATTTTAAAGGGGTAAAATTAATCTTAAAGATGACCAAAGAACCGGGGCCCCACAAACAGCACTAACGGCAGAAAATGTATGGACTACTGAAAATTTGGTGTGAGAAGACCCATGAATCACATATACGGGCATCGAAAAGATTGTAGGTATTAGTTCGGGGAGCATTCATACCATCCTACATCAACATCTTGAAGTAAGGAAGCTTTGTTGTCGATGGATCCCTCGTTTGCTCTCCAAAAGCGAAAAACAGACTCGTGTGGATCGGTGCCATGAAACGGTCTACGTTTTGAAAACGGGGCATCTAGGCGTGTTTAAGAAATTGTTACTGGTGACGAGACATGGATCTGTTAATATGCTCCGGAAAATAAAAGGCAATCATCAGTGTGGGTCTACTCAGAAGGACAGTTACCGACAAAGCTGCAAAGACCTCGCAACGTCGACAAAAAATGGTGGCTAGTTTTTTTTTCGCGGAGCGGACATTTGTCAACGTCAGTGCTGGAAAATTGTAGGTCAGTCAACTCTGAATGGTATACTACATTTGCATTAGCCAAAGCTTTTCAAGCTATGCGGGAGAGAAAACCAAAGACCGGGTTTCGGGGAATCATGCTGCATCACGATAACGCCTCTTCACATACCTCCCTTAGAACACAGGCATTTATTGAGGAATCTGGTGTTGAAACTCTAAGTCAACCACCCTACAGCCATGACTTAGCTCCTTGTGATTTCTTTTTGTTCCTAAGAGTAAAGAAAAAATAAAAGGCAAGTTTTTTCAAGCGCCGAAGAAGCCGTGGTTTTGACAAAGAAGCGATATCCGACCTGTCAGATCAAGACTGGCAAAAGTGTTTTTTGAGTTGGTTTAGGCGAAATGAACTTTGTATAGAGCATGATGGAGAATATTTTGAAAAGATGTAAAATAAATATTAAGAGTATCTAGAATACTTTTTGTATATCTCAAAACTTATTGAGTGACCTACGTAGAAGCCTTTATTAACTCATATTTGACATGATGGGTAGGTAGATCCTCATATGTCGTTACCACATAGCGCGGAACAAAATTATAAATTATTAACTTTCTATTTGGCGTAACTCGGCGTATATTAATATTATTAAACTATGACCTTTTTTCGACCGTGTCTCGATGACATTAATTGGGACGAATATATTAAAGCATATTAATAATATAAAAGTAATATTTTGTAACACAACTAGATACGTCTTGTTAGTTTTTTTTTGAAGTTCCGCAATTAATGACTAAGGTTAACAGGTCACACTGACATAGAAACACTCTTGTGAACTAGTAATTTATTGATAAATTAGGAAAACGAAATTTCATTTTTAAGATCGATTTTGTTAAATTAGAAAGATATTAATGTTATAGTTCTGTAGAGGTAGATTATGGTTCATTACGTTACTGTTAACATATAATATATTATTTTAGTAAATAAAATCATGAATTCGGTCAAGTGTAAGTTCTGTGACAAACAGACCGACAGATAGACAGCGAAGTGGTAGGTGCCGTGTTGAGGTTGTGTAAGCATATCCACCACCCCATATCGTAAATATACAGTGGTAGAGTCACGCTGCAGCTATATTATGGTTGCAACCGGTTGGATCGGCTCGACCGGGGTAGGACCATTTCACAGAATACCAGCGTAACGTACGTACATTAAAAAAAAACACATAACATAGTCGACTTTAGAACGTCCTCCTTTTTTCAAAGTCTGCTACCAAAAGTCAAAGTCTAATTAACGATCGTCAATATAAGCGCCTGCTAATTTGAGTACGGTCCGTCCGATAATAGCCTCCTTACACATTTTCTTTTTAGACAAATAAAGGTAACAAACGAGCACACTCCCATGTTAATTGGATGCTGCGGCCCATAACGTTATACTACCATGTACAGTTGTGAGTGTAGGCCTCCCCCAGTAGAACCAATTCACATATATAGTTGCAACGTGGCTCGACCACGTAAAAATAGTTCTGGTGTGCCGAGTTTACCCGCTTTCTGATGTAATACTTGAATAGGAGTATTTTACCTATTTTAAGCCAAGGCTCACCAAGGCAACGCAAACAGTATAGTGGCAGTGTTACTGTTAGAACATCTGCTACCACATATCGTCCCGTGGGTGTCCTAAGTAGAGACAGAGAAAACTGGAAGTGGAGATGGGCAAGAGCATAACTGAAAATAATAAAAACTGTAGTTCCCAAGCCGCCTGGCAGTCCTAGTAACTATAGCAAAGTCCTACCTAAGGGGGAGGTTTTTTTTATAGAATAAGCGTGACAAACGAGCACACAGTCCACCTGATGGTAAGTGGTTGCTGTGGCCCATAGACATCTACATCTATCCTCTATTACAAATCAAAATGCAGATGCGCTGTCAGCCGTGAGGACTAAGATAGAATGCCTCTTTTCCAGTAAAAAGGGTCTCCGGTTCTCTACACTGCTGCTATTTTATGCTGGTATTCTGTGAGAGCGTGGTCCTTCCCCGGTCGAGCCGACCCATTCGTGCTACAACTATACTACTAATTTAGCTGCAGCATGGCTCTACCACGTTAAAACGGTCTTTAAGGTCTTTTATAAGCTGTAATGGATGTATGGAAGATGCCACGGCTTGACTGCAATCTGATTTTATGAACACCCTAGAACAAAAGCCTATTCTTTGCCTTGAAGGTGGACCATTTTAACAAACAGTTAAGGCGATATGCCGAGGATAACAAATCTTTATTGCAATGCCAGATGACACGACGCATTTGTCAACTGCGATAATTTTAATATTTACTTGTCCCATATAAATAAGAATTTGTTAATTTTGACGCGCGAGCAACGTACGCCATATCCTTAAATAGAGGAACAATATTTATGCTTGAAACGTTTAAGGTCGCGTTGAAATTTACTTTTATATAACAAAAGGCGTGGGACGCAAGTGTTGCAAAAATACCGATGCATTATTATGGAATTTTGGTCTCCTAAGGAAGAACTTTTAATGTATAATGTCCTCCAGACCGAATTTCGGTCAAGGCGGTCAGAATCAACGGAGACCAACTATCTGCGCAGGACAGGATTATAGTGCAAGTGTGTGCAAGCACAGGTGCACTCTATTCCCTCTCTCACAGTCCGATGGGACGGGTAATGCAACACGACTAGAGAGTGATCAAGCACAGGAACAACGGTATTACTTACTTTTCAAGACACGGGGTATAAAATCACCACCAATTTCTTATGGGCTAACTGAGAATTTCTTGATCAAAACCTCTCGTAACTTATTTTTGATCCGATCGGGATTCAGAACAGGAACCACTCGAACAGCGTTTGTGTGAACATTAGATCAACGATGCAGTTCTGTCCTATACTGCTGTACAAAACAAGTTTACAATCTACTAGGCTTTATGTTCTTGTCACTTTTGTTCGTATAACTTTAAAAAGGAACGGGCACAGCAGCACGTGTTACAGGCATAAAGATGCTCTCGAAAATTGCGTAAAAGTGTGACATTGATCCGAATTGTGTGAATTTTTATGTAAATATTTTTAATTAGTCGGCTCAGTTGGCCAACTGCCATCATAACTTTTATCGGTATGGCGAAGTCCCAGTGGAATATTAAGTTATATTTTTGTTTCGTAAAAATTTCGTTGTAATTATGAAGATTTAGTCGAAGTTAGTCACTGACTGGCTTAAAAATTCAGACCGGTAAACAAATGATTAGTTTATACCTCAAATAATAATCTCAATGAAAAAAAAATACGCTGATCAAACTGGCAATGTGAGGCAAAAAATAAGATCACAGGAAAGATGAAACGTGGTGGAGAAGGTGTGTGGTATAACATGTCAGAGCCACGTTACAGTTGTCGCATGAAAGGGTCGATACGACCGGGGAAGATTCACTCTCTCACAGAATACCATCGTAAAATAGCAGCTTAACACTGCTGTATTTTGTATGGTGAGTGTAGAGAAACGATGGAAACGAGGCATTCTATCTTAGCCTTCATGGTTGACAACGCATTAGCATTTTAATTCTTAATTGAGAATAGAGATCTATAGACCATAGTATGAATTTACCATCAGGTGGACTGTGTGCTCGTTTGTCACCCTTATCCTATAAAAATTAAAAAAGGTATATTTCTCCAATTGTGAACAGATTAAATTGTTTCTTTTTTATAAAATAGATTCGGGGGTGGTCCGATATACATTTGTAAAAATAATAATTATTATATGTTGTAATAACTAACTAATATTATAATAATTACATTAACTATTTTATGTTAAACGCCTCCACAATACAAGAGAAAAAGCCTAGTGGTTGGGGGGTAACGTTTTTTTCAATCGTCGCGTCGTCCATGCTAATCATGGGTATATTAGATAGCGCTCAAAGTCCTTGAAATAGTACATTTCTCAGTCATACAGGCTTCCTCATGATGATTTACTTCACCGCTGAGCACGAAATAAATCAACACATTTTTTAATAGAATAAGGGTGACAAACGAGCATACAGTCCACCTGATGATAAGTGGTTGCTGTAGCCCATAGACATCTACACCTATCTTCGTTTGCGAATTAAAATACAGATGCGTTGTCAGCCGTGAGGACTAAGATAGAATGCCTCTTTTCCAGTAAAAAGGGTCTCCGGTTCTCTACACTCACCATACGAAACACAGCAGCATTAAGCTGCTATTTTACGCTGGTATTCTGTGAGAGCGTGGTCCTTCCCCTGTCGAGCCACCCCATTCGTGCTACAACTAATGCTAGTGTTACTAGTATGTAGAGCCATGCTGCAGCTATTAATATAGCTGCAGCATGGCTCTACCACGTACTTAAATTGCTATTAACAATTCCATTGGTATCGGCGGGAATACAAAGCAGGTTGTTTAAAATTTACGGCTAGTTTTCAGACCTTGACCTCTGAGCTACAATGGCTAAGGGCAAACAATTCATATAATTTCAAAAAACCCATTCCCATTTTGTTCTAGGAAATATAGGTCTCATGTTCATGTGGGAGTTACTTAAACCAAAAAAGAATGTGTCAACTGTGTCGCGATGGACCTATCACTTCTTTCACAAGTTTCCATCTACTCCATATTTTATGGCTAAACTTGTGGAAAAACTCTTTGAACACTGCCTACCCCATCGAGGACTACAGGCGTAACGTATATGTACCTGTGTAATATCAAAAGTTACTACTAATTGTAGATTACTATAAACAAGAGAACCATTATTCGAATATAGTAACAATAAAAATAAAAAAATATTATTATCTGTACCCTGATATTTGCAAACGCAAAAATAAGGTCACCGAACTCGCATTTAAAAAGGTTATGTAACGCCCCTGAATTGTATAATGGAGGTTTTTATGGCCAATAAATAAAATAATGTTTTACGGTCGTTTATAACTGTTATCTAAATGCTATAAACATTTTTGAAATGTTGTACGGTTCCTTTTTAAGTCCCAAATATTTTGTTATGTTGATTTAACTTCCTGTTGGTAGCTACTGTATCCTACTTCATTAATACAACTCCCTTTCTTTATTTCTGGTTGGCTTTTATTCAAAACTTTTTTTTTATAGAAGAGGAGGTCTAACGAGCATGCGGCTTATCCGATTGTAAATGTCGGCCGCCGCCCATGAACAACTGCAACACCAGGTGAATTGCGGGTGCGTTGCAGGCCTTTTAAAAAGGAGTAAGATCGTTCCTTCAAGGTCTCTAAATACTTCTATGGTCTCTAAGTCGTATCGGTCCGGCAAAATCGCCGGTGGTAAGCTATTCCACAGAGATACATGGGATATCATCCACATCATCTGGATGCTTGGCGGTCGGTACCCGATAGGGTAGTATTAAAATATTTTACACGTGGTAGAGTCATGCTGCAGCTATATTAATAGTATAGTTGTAGCACAAATGGGTCGGCTCGACCGGGAAAGGACCACGCTCTCACAGAATATCAGCGTAAAATAGCAGCTTAATGCTGCTGTGTTTCGTATGGTGAGTGTAGAGAACCGGAGACCCTTTTTACTGAAAAAGTGGCATTCTATCTTAGTCCTCACGGCTGACAACGCATCTGCATTTTAATTCGCAAACGAAGATAGATGCAGATGTCTATGGGCTACGGCAACCACTTACCATCAGGTGGACTGTGTGCTCGTTTGTCACCCTAATTCTATAAAAAAAAACAATTATCAGGATAATTACAGTTTATGATCAATGTGTGTTGTTTAAGTTCTTTAAACTCCAATATTATTATTTTTTTGGTAAACGATTCCGCAAAGAAAACGTAGAAGAGTGATTAATCCAACTTTTGATGTTGTACATTCAAAACTAAGCATGAAATCGATCTGGCTCGTCGTCATCTATGTTTACACGGCAGCACAATCATAAAAATAATAATTTGAAAATTAGAGTCCTACAAACATTACACACTTATTTCAAAGCTAATTTCAGCGTAAATAATATAAGAAAGATGGAAACTTCGAAATAATTTACGAATTATTCAATAGTTCTATACGTACTAACTTGAAAAAATAAATAAATTTAGTAGTTCTACATAAATACTAAAAACTCCTGACTCCTAGGCGGGAAAGAAGTATCACCGCACCGCACTGTACAAGTATCCATTCCGAAGTCTATCACGCAGAGACACTCCGAGCATAAATCGCTGTGTGACTTTAGGATGTTACCACACCAATAGATCGGTTGTCGACCGATGGCATCCATCGATGGTGGAATGGATTAGTTAACTTCGATTGATAGTTTCTACAACACCGATCGATGGTAGAATTTATTAGTTGACGTCGATCGAGCTGCTTGATTATTCGAGAACCCGCCCCGCTCCACCGACCGCTATTTGAAATGTCGTCTAGATGAAATAAGCTATCTCTGGCCAAAAAAACGATCACATCCCGTCTGAGTTTGCGTCTCTGTAATAATTGTACGAGCAAAAGCGTACTGACCAACAATAACGCGTCGAATACATTTTCAAAGAAACTCGTGATGAGCCCAGAACCACATCGATCGATGATTGAACAACGTTTTATCAACCAGTATCCGTCGATAAGTTAAAGCTACCAATAGATCAACATCCATAGTCGTCGATCTGGCATCGATCGACGATCGATTGATTGGTGTGGTAACCCTTAAACTTCCTCATGTGACCAGCAGTTTTCTTAAATACTAAAATGCAATGTCTCATAATTACACGCTTTTACAACAAAATCCCAGAAAATATGTAGGACTTACCTATAAAAAAGTGAAAATTTTATTGAGATAAAATTGTTTAGTAAGGGTTATTTTACTATTAAAGAATAGGTACATGATTGATAATAATCTTTGGGACAAAGATGTTTTATAGGTCCAGATACCGTGTACGCGCGCATAAAACGCTTCCATTTCAAAGGCGCCAATATTGGCGTATTCGTTCGATCGTTCCGCCATTACGCCAGCGACGTTTGCTGTGAACATACGTCACGCACCGGTGTTTTTAATTTCGCAAAATGACTGTTTGTGCTGTGAAATCATTTAAAAATTACTCTAGGAAAAAAGATAAGGATAAGAACATCACTTTTCATAAGTAACTATACAATTTTATGTTGTATTTCTTTGTAAAAGAATACGAAAGCTAAATGTCAATACAAGTAATAATACTGCGCAATAATATTCGAGTGTTGCCTAGTCTATGAAATGTTTTTACCATTTTTTAATGTCATGATCAACCGCAAAGGTTATATGTATAGGGGTTTTAAACAGTCTAATTTTACAGATTTTACCCAACCTATAGAGTTAAACCGTTTTAAGGGTTAGGGTTGAACTACATCTGGCAGCATGAAATTGCACTTTCCTGTGCTTCTATCCTTTTTGGTCATTCAGAACCGTTATTTACTAGAGCGAGAAAGAGAGCGCGAGTGAATAGTTCCACCATCCAAAAGCCGATTGTAAACCGGTTTTAAAAGTTTATCTATCATTCTTGACAATCCATACTAATATAATATTATAAATGTGAAAGTGTGATTTTTTTGTTTGTTTGTTTTTGTCCTTCCTTCACGTAGCAACGGAACGGAGCAATTTAAAAAAATCAAACATTTTGCTATCTCTTGGCCGAAGTTTACGCTTAACCAAACTTGCTTTTTTCGTCATTTTACTTAGGATTGAAAAATAATTTAAAATATAATTTAATGTCTTCGTAAAAAGCGGCAATATTTTGTGTTCTAAAGTACAAAAGTGTAGTACTCTGTATATATTTAGTAATAATAGATTATAAATATATGTTACATACATAAATATCTACTGTGTATTTATTTATTTTAACTGTTACATTAATTATAGGTTTTATTACATATCTTCAATATTTTAGTGCGATGTTTGTACCTACATAAAACACACATAAGCAACCATATCCCCATATACACACGCACACAAATGCACACGCCACGCACACACATTTTACACTCTTAGAATCAATAGGTACGTCAATATGAATGAAATATAAAATCTCCCACATTTTTTGGGTAATCGATTCGCACTGTTATTACCGAAGTCACGCACATTAATGCAGCCATGGTGCGTAAGATATGCGCGTCACGTGGTACTCACGCACACATGAATCAAAGACTGTCTTCACTATGAATGTTGCGGTGTGTTAGCAACACGGTATCTGGACCTATAAAACATCTTTGCTTTGGGATTAAAGCGCGTGCCGTTTCTAAATGTTTTCATACCATTTGTATTCTATTGTGATATTGTATTGTATTTTTTTAAAGTTCCGTTGTGTTTCTTGCTGGTCCTTCACAGGACAGAGGTTTTCCACCGACTTCAAAAAGAAGGCGGTGCTCAATTCGACTGTATGTTTTTTTAATTTGTGTTACCTCATAACTTTTACTGGGTGAACTGATTTCGATGATTCTTTTTTATTTGAAAGCTGCTCTTTCTCATGTGGTCCCATATAAACTTGATCAAAGTCTAACCAATAGTTTTTGAGTTATTCTTAAAATTTATATTCAAGTCGGTTGTACAAAATTTTTAATTTTAAATTATTTACGAACCAGTGCTAAAGCTGACTGCCTATGTATTATTGTAATAAAAAACATGATTCTATTCTAATCTGTAATTCATTATACCAGCTCTGGGCTACAATAGCAGTATTGCTACTTCATGTGAGAAATAGGTGAGATGGTGTTAGCTACCAAGATAGACTCCTATGTAAAATACATCATTAGCAAATATATCCCGCAAGCTCTCTAGCAGAATGTGCCATTGCGTTGGTTCTTCCCTAGAGGTCTTAAGTTTCGAATCGGAAGCGCAGTACCGTGTAGTGGCGGTGTAAGAATAGCCACTACCCCGTATCATCCCGTGGGTGTCGCAAGAGACGACAGAGGGAAACAAATCAGATGAGCAGCAGCGTCTTCCTAATAACGACTAAAAATAAAGAAAACAGCGGCTGGCAACCGTAAATCGGTCCGTGGGGTCCACGTGCGATGAGGTTCTTAAAGGAACTGTATCCGCGACTAGTCGTCGCTGATGGTGATAACAGGGCTGGTTCTTTTTCGCTCATAGGCTAAGTAAAGCCATTCAGCGAGGAAACGCTGCTAGCATTCCTGGCACAATACCGTGGCGAGTAGGACTGTGTAATAATTTAGGCTTTTCTTTTTTTTTTAATGTTATTAAGAAAATTATAATGATTAAACAGTCCCATATATGAGAAATAAATACTTTCATGAGTTCAGTTTCGAGGACATTACGTGATAGTCTCATTTGAATGTTTGATGTACCCAAGTATAAGTTTGTTGAGCCAAGAATCAATTGTTTAATTTTAATGAGGCACAATACGGATAGTTTTTTTATAGGATCTGGTGACAAACGAGCACACAGTCCACCTGATGGTAAATGGTTGCTGTGACACATAGACATCCACATCTATCCTCAATAAAGAATCAAAATGCAGATTCGTTGGCACCCGTGAGGACTAAGATGGAATGCCTCTTTTCCAGTAAAAAGGGTCTCCGGTTCTCTACACTGACCATACGAAACACAGCTGTGTTAAGCTGCTATTTTACGCTGGTATTCTGTGAGAGCGTGGTCCTGCCCCGGTCGAGCCGACCCATTCGTGCTACAACTATACTACTATTATATATACTGCAGCATGGCTGATGCGTTGTCACCCGTGAGGACTAAGATGGAATGCCTCATTTCCAGTAAAAAGGGCCTCCGGCCACCTGCACTTACCAAGCGAAACGCAGAGGTGAACCTCTACTTCACGCTGGTATTCTGTGAGGTCGTGGTACCACCCCGGTTCGAGCCGGCCCATCCGTGCGACAGCAAAAGCTGCCGCGTGGCACTACCACTGTTCAAAATATTAATTTAATAATTAATATAATTTAAAACGAGTAAGCAGTGACAGATAACTGTATCAGATTTTATTTGAATTCTATATGTGGTAGAGCCATGTTACAATTTTAATATAGTTGTTGAACGAATAAGTCGGCTCGACCGGGGAAGAACAACGCTCTCACAGAATACCAGCGTAAAATAGCTGTTTAATGCTGCTGTGATTCGTAAGGTGAGTGTAGAGAACGTGAGACCCTTTGCACTGGTGACGAGGTTTCCAATCTTAGTCCTCAGTGGTGACAACGCATCTGTATTTTGATTCTTAGTCCAGGATAGATATAGATGTCTATGTGACGCAGCATTCACTTACCATCAGGTGGACTGTGTACTCGTTTATAACCCTTATTCTATAAAAAAAACTTGTTGGTCCGACAACACGCCCTGGAGCCCGACGGCGGACGAACTGCACCATAATCGAACTGCAGTACAGAGAGTGTGCGTAGGAATAAAAAACCGGCCAAGTGCGAGTCGGACTCGCGCACTGAGGGTTCCGAACAAATCCGTAGGTTAAAATTATTAAAAATGTTTTTATTATATGATGTAACTAAAAATTTATGCTTTTCGCAATTTTTTCTTTATCTGTGCTATAATAAGTTGCTTCGTACCAAATTTTAAGATTCTGAGTTCACGGGAAGTACCCTGTAGGTTTTGATTCCCTTGCGGCATAATATTTCCGGCATAAAGGGCTGTATCTTTTGATTGCGTTGGCTTATACGTTTGATTTTTCCACAGCTTCAAGGGACGGTAGACTTGAGTATTTGATATGAATTTAAGCTTGATACCTCCACGCGTTCCTGAGAAAAAGGGTCTTGACAGACAGACGGACAACAAAGTGATCCTATAAGGGTTCCGTTTTTTCCTTTTGAGGTACGGAACCCTAAAAAGGGAGCACTTTTAGCACCATCGGACAACCAAGAAGTTGGCGGGTCTTCATCCCTTTTTTGTCAATATTCTACGCGTTCAAACTAAGGGTTCTATCAGACAGGAAACGGTCACACGTTCGAGCGTTCTTGCTCACAAATCCCGATGTTAGATGATATATGCGGTGCGGCTACAGTCACCATGTTTTTTGACTATAGTTCTTCATCGGAAGACGAATCATTGATACTGTGGACATTAGCAGCATCAAAATAAAATTAGAAAACAAGATGGGGAACTTTATAGATTGTTTTGTAACTGGCTTACTGATGAAGAAATTTTTTACAATTCATTTTCGGTCCCTATTTCTCTGGCAATTTCCAACCATGCTTCTGCTACTCTTTTTCCTCAGTTTTTGTGATTACCATTCCTCACATTATATAAAAAAAATTGGTTGTCTGTAAAGTCGGTTTACTGACGATAGTTGAACGTGACAACGTCATAAGAAATATTTTTTTATAGGATGAGGGTGGCAAACGAGCACACAGTCCACCTGATGGTAAGTGGTTGCTGCGGCTCATAGACATCTACATCTATCCTCGTTTGCGAATCAAAATGCAGATGCGTTGTCACCCGTGAGGACTAAGATGGAATGCCTCATTTCCAGTAAAAAGGGCCTCCGGCCACCTGCACTCACCAAGCGAAACGCAGAGGTGAACCTCTACTTCACGCTGGTATTCTGTGAGGTCGTGGTACCACCCCGGTTCGAGCCGGCCCATCCGTGCGACAGCAAAACCTGCCGCGTGGCTCTACCACTGTTGATTTAATATCGAAAGAATCATTATCTTCTTTGTCGCTCGTTCCGCGCTCTCGCTTGCACTTTAAATGGAACGCCTAGGTAACGCCGCATGAGTCATGTTTTATCGTGCGTGCAGCCAGCTTCATCGATTTATAAGACGTTGTCACGTCAAAACACCTTTCTCGTACTAACATAATCAACTTCTCGGTCTTCCTCTTCCTTCCGATGTGGACACCGAAACAGCAGTAAACGTACGAACGCGTGCGTTCTGTTTGACCGACGCGGTCAGAACGCCCGCTGTCTGGATATTATGTCTATGCAACGTAACACAACACAATTAACACGGAACGCGAACGTGGAACGCTTGAACGCGTGAACGCCTTCTGTTTGATAGATCACAGATGCCTAAACGGTTTCCATCTTTTGTAATGGGTACAAAGTACAAACTAATAATGATTTCTTATATTTACGCGAACATTACACATTGAATAAAACTATTTTATACGGATTTTACTAACGTCTATTAAAATGAAGCGTCATTTGAAATAAAATAATATTTCTATCATGGCGAGATAAGAAAAAGTGCGAGGGAGATGGATACTATTCCATCTCACTTCCTTATTTCGCCACCTAGGCGGTCTACACTATGACACAAGGGGTAGTGACGAAAAAATCTTACACTTTTTGTCGCCTAGCTCTCATCCCCCAAAACCCGTACCGTCCGATTCACAAAATTTTTGGAATTTTTTTAATTAAAAAAGGAAAACGAACTTTAAAAATTAAACAAAACGTGAATAATATACATTTTTAAATTATCTATCCATTAGTATAATTTTCAAATGATTAGAGCGTTGCCTTTAGCAACAGATGCATGTAATCAATAATTTTAGTCATTTATTAAGAGTACATTTTAAATATATTTATAATACATAAAAAAAAAATTAGAACATTGAATGTGATGATAGGATATCGAACATTAATAATGCGCTTTTAGACGTAGTTTATTTCTCATAACTAATGAGATAATAGTCTCTGAAAAACGAACTATCGCAAGGTTTTGGTCGGGATATCGCCTTAAGATTCCCTACTTTCAGATTAAGGCGCGGGTTGAGCAAAATGTCGCGCTAGTCGTTATTTGTGCGGTTTTTAGGAGCTATCTACTTTTTATTTAAAAGATATATCAACAAATAAAAAACACATTATATTTCTACATAATCTTGATTTCATAAGAGCTGTATCCAATTTTTTTAAAGGAATTAATATTAATATAATCTCCTTACAACGAAACCACATAAATGTGAAATTATTATTGATAACATGCATCTCCTCGTAAAGTAAGTGTTATTTTATTTTGCGATTTACACCAATGGATAGGCAATTTATTAATGAACATTTCTATTGTAAAATTTTTTTCAAAAGACCAAAATTTGATTTTATTAAGAAATTATTTTAAAATCTGGGCGTATTCACTGCCCACGGGCTTGCTGGATCATTGAGCTTCCTATATATTACTATACTCTTTGTCATTGAGCGTTGAGCTCTTGAATGTGGAGCCCGTGTCGTTCGTCAGAGCATCGGCGCTCACGTCTTATCAGTCGATAATATTATTACTTATTAGGTTATTTATAGGTAGTATTATTTGTTTGTTTTGGGTATAATTTTTCGTATTAGTTATACATATATTTGTTGTGTTTTTACTGCGCGATGAAGCTTTTTGCGTGTATTTTCTTTGAAATAAATGCAAATAAAAAAAATGAAGCACCATTAGCATGTAAGGTTCGAATCCATAATTATCATTTCGACAAATATTATAATTTACACTATAAAAGGCTAATTCAATATTATCAGTATAGTATACAGTTAAAAATAATCGTAATTACCAACTACAATATCTTATCAGTTGTAGCACTGCCTCGTTGGTCTAGTGGTTGTAATAGTGCGACTGCTGATCATGAGGTCCCGGGTTCGAATCCTGGGTCGGGCCAAAAAGTCAGTTATGAGTTTTTCATTTATGTTCTAAGTTATAATTAGTATTACTAAGTTATAGTTTTTTGCTAAAATATAGTATATTATTTATTGCTTGTTTTTTCTTCTTTTTCAAAAAATAATTGAGTACATAAGGTGTTCTATACTTATAATTCGGTAAAAAGTATATAAGTAGGTACTAATATACCTACTTTTTACTATAAACTAAAAATTGTTACAATTAAATTTAACTAAAAATACTAAACTGACCATTAATTTTTTAACTCAAAACAGGACATGGGTTTATTTATATTCTAAAAACTATAACTTTATACAATTAGTGTTCACTAAAAAATTATATTCGGTACATTTGTCAGTGGATTAAATTTGCTTTAATAAAGTTGGTGATGATTTTAAATAAGAATAAAATTCTGCTCAAGTTTTTTTATTGTTATCTTTGTCAACAACATCGCCTTTAGAACTGGAACCGTAAGTGTTTCTTTCAGACGTCCACAATTTATTCAAAATAAAAAAATACTCTTTCTACCGGAGCATTTGTACCAGGTAGACATAAAATACATTCGATTAAAAAAATTATGTTGAAGATTGTTGGCTTTGAATACTTCCATCCAACGAGTTACGGGACAATTTTGTGTCCCGGAGATTTATTTGGGGACAATGGGACAGGTGACCGAGAAAAGGGACAGTCCCGTTCAAAACGGGACGTATGGTCACTTTACCTATAACCTGGCGACGGCTCCGTGGCGCAGTGGCTTAGCAATCAGTTGTCGTCGCGCTGGGGGCCGCGGGTTCGAATCCCGCACGGAACAAATATTTGTAAGGCCTACAAATAATCGTTCCGGGTCTGCATGTTTGTCCTTGTGCAATTTATGTTTGTAAACTGCCTCCACGACTCTCATTCTATATTACTCTCACTCTGCGAAACATCCTATTTATTTGTTTATTCTTTATTGCACCAAATATTTGTACAAAAGGCGAGCTATCTATCTATTTGCCTATAGTAAGTAGGTATCTTTTAAACTCACAATTTTCAATGCTTCATTTTTAATATATAATTAATTATAAAATTTCATAATTAGATAATATATGAGAATACATAATTCTAATATAATGCAACTAATATACCGAATAAAAAAATTAAAATACATTTATCGTTGTACGCTGCGTGTATTCCCATAAAATAGTTTATTGATGTTGAAAAAATACTACGTCCGTACAGTGGGTGCGTTTTACATATTATTACTTCTTACGCGATCCTATTATTGTAGAGCGTCGGCGCGGCCAGGCACACAAAATGCTCAAGGTCGTTCGCATGGAGTAGCCCCTTAACAACGCTTAAATTTCCTAATACATACAGCAAAGGAGTGAAATAATTTGCCGGCGTCTGTCTCACCCTCTGATTACAATCTGGGCGTCTTCACGGCAAGGGTGAATTGGCTTTTGTTATGCTAAAATGCGTTTTACTATCTAAGGCTGAAGCCTCAATCATCACTTCTAAACCACCAGCAACACTGTGCGCGATTGTAGACAAGTAGATTTTGGCAATAAGTAAAAAAAAAAAAGCATACACATCCTCTTATAAATGAGAAACCTGTTCTTTTAATCGTAAGCATGAGTATTTTTGTCCCTTTCTTGCTCATCTCAAACACGTCCCACGTCCGGACTATGAATCACATATATTTACGTTAAACCATAACATTTAAATCACTTGAGATAAAAGTCCAAAAATCTATTTCAGTCGCCATTTTAAACAGATGTATCCGAGCAATGAGCGAATAACCACTTTTGTACGAAAAACTGTTGCGGTTTACCTATATGGAAGGACATTCCACACTGCGAATTAACATAATGTCGCTTTTAAATTACAAATTGAAAGAAAATAAAACTAGTTGAGATCCTGGTTTGATGACCTGTGTTGCCTAGAGTTCAGAGTACATCAAGGCGTCTATGCTGTGGACTTAAATGCTAGATTAAATTATATTTGGTAGTGGTGTGAGGTTTGTCACTTAACCGGTTCAGTGCGGATGGCACGCCAGGCGTGTCATCGATTACTTTTGCGTGTGGCGTATGACACACGAGTCGTGTCTTTTTAAAAATCGTTATAACTCGCTCAAATTGCGTTTTTGAAAAATTTATCCAGAACAAAATATTCATTATTATGCAAGTAGTTCATGCATGCGGCTTCGTTTCTGGATATTTTGAAAATTTGAAATTTTTAGGGGTTGACAACCTTTTTTTAACTTGTAAATGGTACTCTTTTTACCTTGTGGGTTTTCAATCATGTTGTGGAAAAATAGTCTAATAAGTAACAAATAATAGCACTCATTGCGATCGCTCACAAACTCTAGTTGTAAATAAATTTCTGGAAAATAAGTGTCCTGTTAAAAAAAACAATGCGTTTGTCTTATTGTTTAATTTTGCTTAAAATGGTTGAACTGCCGTCGTATTACTATCATATGGCCGAATAGACCTACGAAGTACCATGTGCTCTTGTGATATGGTATAAGGTTTATTTTTGCTTGAAACAGTTTGAAACCGTTCATGCATAAAAAAAGTTCGCTAATAAATAGTCTTTTGTCAATCTGCTGCCGTATAACGCCGGCGTTTGTTTCCTTTTGAAAACACTTGTTTTGCTATTCTTACTAATTAGACGTTTTCGAATCGACTTTTTTTACATTTGTATAACATTAAATAATATTTAACATTTGTAAATATTAATGAATCATAAACCTTATTTTTTTTTAAATTAAGGTTTTTGATTGTTTGATAATTACAAATATTATTATTACCGCCGCCGCCGCCGACTGTGTCGAACGACGAAAATCGCCCCTCTTTTATACTACTTCGGCTGGGTCAATACATACGGTGTAAGTATCGTGCAAATGGCGTCGACCAATCAGCGCGAGGCGTGACAAAGCAAGTGACAATGTTAAGTGACTTGCTGAGTTACGTTACATTGTTTACATTAAAGCTATACAAAGTGACCACCTTATTGAGTCATTGTTTACATTAAAACTAATTCTATTATACAAATATAAACATTAAACTATAACGATTGTTTTCTAAACATAACATGAAATGCTTATATCCTATTTTATGTGTAACTATAAACTATAATCTTTATTCAATTAATATAACATAAAACGCGTGTCTTATTTATGTATTAAGCTATCACTATTTGTTTTCACTTGTCCCGCACATCACTCCCGCCGTGCGACCGCGTCGCATCAGCTTCCGGTGCGGGCTCGACGTCCGTAGATAGAGGCAGGATCACAAGTTTCCTCACTGGCCGGCGTAGGACACCTCCCTTGGTCAGCACGTCCACCGTTCGCACGATGTTGTCGGGACCCGGATATGTAGCGATGACTCTTCCTCGTATCCACACGTTGCGGGGCAGGTTGGGATCGACGATCTGTACGAGGTCATCGATGCGTGCTGTTTGGTACTCCTTCACCCAGCGTAGCCAGAAGATGTCGGCCAGCCTCTGCGCAGCTCGCCAACTTGACCGTAAGAGGGTGTCTTGTTCGGTGAAAGTGCCTGGCTGTGGTACTCGCCC
Organism: Parnassius glacialis; assembly: GCA_033319125.1. Lineage (NCBI taxonomy): Eukaryota > Metazoa > Arthropoda > Insecta > Lepidoptera > Papilionidae > Parnassius > Parnassius glacialis. The sequence goes on along the minus strand of JAVANC010000002.1, from coordinate 2,157,645 downwards.
CGGTCCTCCTAACAAGAAGTGGTTAGGAGTGAGAGCTTCGGGATTTTCTGGACTGACTGAGACGTGAGTCAGCGGGTGGTTGTTGACGGTGTATTCTACTTCTACCAGTAGTGTCGTGAGAACTTCTTCTGTCGAATAACGTTCGTGTAACGTCGCAATGAGAGCGGTCTTGACGGAGCGAACCATTCGCTCCCAGGCTACTCCTATAAATGGAGCTCCATGGGATGTAGCGCCAGGAGATAGTCCTCTTCGCTGCTTCTTCTGCGGTCGCTGCAACGACCGCCTGTCGTAGTTCCTTATCGGCTGCCTTCAGGTTGGTGCCGTTGTCTGACCATATTGCAGTCGGGCAGCCTCGTCGCGCGATCATTCGTCTTATGGCCATTACCGCGGAGTCAGCGCTAAGTGAGCCGGCGACTTCCAGGTGTATGACTCGTGTCGTGAGACATGTAATAATGGCCACATATCTCTTTTGTCGAGTTCGTCCGACGGTCACCGAAAGAGGTCCGAAATAGTGGACTATCAACCCCGGTGTAGGTGAAGGGGCGCTTGTGGTGTGCTAAGCGACATGTTGGCAGGTCCCCGGTTCTCGGATGTGGCGGTACTATTTTTTTTATAGGATAAGGGTGACACACGAGCACATAGTCCACCTGATGGTAAGTGGTTGCTGCGGCCCATAGACATCTACATCTATCCTCTATTACAAATCAAAATGCAGATGCGTTGTCACCCGTAAGGACTAAGATGGAATGCCTCATTTCCAGTAAAAAGGGCCTCCGGCCACCTGCACTCACCAAGCGAAACGCAGAGGTAAACCTCTACTTCACGCTGGTATTCTGTGAGGTCGTGGTAACACCCCGGTTCGAGCCGGCCCATCCGTGCGACAGAAAAAGCTGCCGCGTGGCTCTACCACTGTTTAAACTTGCGTCTTCATTCTGCAAAATAGGCATCTTCGTAGTATTGTGCGTATGATTGGGCGCAGTCTCTGTGCCCAATACTGCTGCCGGCACTCGTTGACTGTGGCCTCTACACCGGCGTGATGGAGTTGCCGATGTATAGCCTGTACCCAGAGCTTGACTGTATGATGATCACCGTCAATTATCAGCGGGTTCTTGAATTCTTCCTCGAAGTCGCAGACCTCTGGAATACGGCTTCTAAGTCGTAGTGTGCCATTTATTGATTCGACGCTGAGCTGACGAAGGCGGCTCTCTTTGTTGATCGGCTTCCCGCTGTTTAGGCTGTCTATTTCTTCTGCGAAGGATTCTTCTTGGGAGGACCGTATCAGGAGTTCTTCAGCAGTTTTAAGTAGCTCGGCTGTGACCATTAGCGGCTTTATGTCTTCTGGTGACCGCTTCTTTGTCGTCGTGTGCGCCTGATATTTTACTGTAGCTTTGTTCTTTTTCCAAGTGGGATCAGCCTCTTTATTCTTCTTTGTTCTTTTGTAGTTGACTCTCTGTTTGATGGTTCTGCAGAGTTGAATGAACTGTAGAACACGTGCGGTTGAGTAGCGGAGTCAGTCCCAGTTGGAGAACTTCGCTGGATCAGGAAGACCTTCTGCAAGCTTCAATCTTCCTTTGTTGCTCACGTGATGTGTCTTCTCTTCGTCGGAAGGTTCTTCCGCTGTTACTCTTGTGGTTTCCGTCAGCCAGGAGTCTTCTGTTAGGTATAAGAAGTCAGGTACTTTGAACCATCGATGGTCTTTATTAAATGCTGCTGGTACGTCTCATGTGGCGTCGTCCGCCACGTTCAGCTTTGTCGGAACCCAGCGCCAGTCGTTGACTTTGGAACTCTCTTCTATTGCTGCTAGACGATGAGCTACGTAAGGCTTGTATAAACGTGATCCTGTCCTTATCCAGGTTAGTACTGTCTTGCTGTCCGTCCAGAATACTTTGCGGTCAGGTTTCCTCTCGTGTTCTTCGATCACTGTTTCTGCGAGTCTGGTGCCCATGACTGCTGCCACATTTCCCACTGCTCTGCCAGGTCTTCGTCGATCTTGTCGTCCCATGCTGTTCCTCTACGCCAGACTTCCTGGAGGAGTTGTTTTGCCCGGATGGTGATAGGCGAGGCGAATCCGAGCGGGTCGAAGCGACATCACTTTTCGCAGTGCTTCCCTTTTCGTCGGCTGCTTCCCTTCTAGGGAATGAGAGTATTCTGGCTGAGTTGAGGTTGAAGGTGAGTTCGTCTGAGTTGATCTTCCAGACAACACCCAGAACTCGTTTCGTCTTTTCTTCTGTTTTGTATAGTTCCATGTCTTCTGTCTGGTTGTCCTCTCCAAGTGTCTCTAGGAGTGACGCCGAGTTCGATTTCCACTGTTTCAACTCGAAGCTGGCTTTCATGTGCACGGCTTGTACACTCTTCGTAATGCGTTTGGCATCTTCGAGGGTTCTGAAGCTGTCCAAGTAATCGTCGACGTAATGCTTCTTTACGATGGCAGCTGCGGCTTCTGGGTAAGTTTCCCCGTGCTGTTTGGCGTTCAGGTTCTTGACGTAGATTGCTGTCGAAGGCGAACTCGATGCTCCGAAGATTAACGATGTCATTCTGTATTCTTCCGGAAGTTGGTTGTCTCGTCGATCCCCACGCCACAGGTAACGCAGTGCATCCCTGTCTTGTACTTGTACTTGTCGCAACTTGACTTGCATGAACATCTCCTTGATGTCCGCCGTAACCGCGATCATGTGTTGTCGGCAGCGCATGACGACACCTGGTAGCGATTGTAGCAGGTCAGGCCCTTTGAGTAGCATGTCATTAAGTGCCACCCCTTTGGTCTTGGCTGCGGCATCGTGTACCACCCGCAATTTCTCTGGCTTCATTGGGTTGACTACTGCAAAGTGAGGTAGGTACCAAGTCTTGCCAGCTGTCTTCTGTTTTGGGGCAGGTTCGGCGTACCCCTTTGCGATGAGAGCGTCCATTTGTTCCACGTACTTCCTCTTTAATATAGGGTCACGATCTTCTTTTCTATATTGAATCGCCTTTTCAGCGAGTTTTCGGAGTTGTCTGGTAACTTGACATCGTCTTTGCGCCAGAGAAGACCGGTCTGGAATCTTCCTTTTTCTATCTTTGTTGTGGTTCTTTCCAAGATACGAAGTGCTTGTTTTTCTGGATCAGTCTTCGGCCTCTTGGGTTTTATGCAGAGTGCGTCCATCTCGAAGTATCGCTTCACGAGGTCTTCTAGATTCTCGTCTGGATCCTCTGCGATGTGTGACACGAAATCGATGTTCTGTCCGAAGCTTCGTGTCTGGCTTCCGTGGAGTACCCAACCTAGTGGCGTGAGAGATGCCACTGGGTGGTTCTTGTCTCCTCTTCTTACTTCTGATGTCAGCAGAAGATGCCAGTTATCTTGAACGATCAGCACTCGTGGCTTTGCGTTTGCATATGTGAGATGTCCTTGGATATCAGAGAGGTGTTGACACTCTTCCACTAGTTCCTGTGGAACCCGTTGAGATGAGACTTGCAGGTTCTTCACTGTGCGTGCTTGTATTTGCTCTTCATGATCGTTGAGCCCTTTTAGCTTGATGGTGACTCTCCTTGATGCTGAAGCTGATACTTTCTTGTCGTTGATGGTTTCTATCTTCAGTGGGTCTATGGGGCCTGTTGCTCCGACGCTTGTTACTATGCTATCGTCGATGAGCGTGACTGTTGAGCCGTCGTCCATCAACGCGAAGGTGTTGACAGCTCCTTTTGGTCCTTTGACCTGGATCGGTAGGATTTTTAAATACGATTGCTTCTTGACGGTCCAAGTTAACTCAACTTGGTGACCTCTGTCGGCCCTTGATTTTCTTTTGCTTCTGTATCTTCAGACTTCTTTTCGTAGTGCAGCATCTTGTGGTGGGAGTACTTGCAGCTGTTGACATTACATGACTTGGATCGGCAGTGGTGTGTCTTGTTCCTATAGCGAAGACACCTGAAGCAGAGGCGCTTGGACTTGGCCATGTCCCATCTTGCATTTCCATCTAACTTCTTGAATTGTTCACAATCTATGGCGTTGGTGTGCCCCGTATCTTCACATACGATGCACCTTGGTATGTGTGTCTTCTCAGTCACGTTGTTGATCCTTTGAGTCTTCCTTTGTGGTGCGGCTGTAGTAGGCGGTGTCATATATAAAACGCGTGTCTTATTTATGTATTAACCTATTTGTTTTGACTTGTCCCGCACATACATAAAATAACATGTAGTTACCCACTAAAAACAAGTATCCTTCCATTTGTAACTTATGTTTGATGTCAAATAAACTTAATTAAGTCTAAACAAGTAAAAAAAGCATAAAAAGAAGATTACTTTTACACATGGCTGATGGCACAATAGGCGTGTCATCAATGTCTGTTCGTGTGTCATCGGCGCTTGACACGCCAGGAGTGTCCTGCAATATTTGTTCGCCGCCACAGCTAAAAGTTGTTGAAAATCGGTGCCGCAACGAATCGGTTAAACTCTTTTAAAACTATTTGTATTTTATATTTTAACATATTTTTTACTTTTGAACAAAATTAAAAAAAAACGCTCAAATACTTTTTTCATAAATGTAGGGATTTACCTCAGTAGTATTTGATTTAAATATTTCACGTGCGGTGAAGTTTCTAAAGGAACTTCATCCGCAGCTGGTCGTTGCTGCTGGTGATAAGAGACCTGGCTCTTTTCTCGCTCAAAGGCTAACAGCCTGGCCACGGGATATTCGCCGTAGCGAAAATTCGCGCGGTGCGAACGGCGAGGCGTCTAGCGACTAAAATAAATGTATAGAAATGTACGGATCAAGCCACGCGCAGCGGCGAGTGGCGAAGCGACCGGCGAAATTTACCGAGCGAATCGCACGGGCGACTGGCGGCGCGGCGGGCGACTGAAACAAAGGCATGAATTAGCACGACGCAAGCCACGGAAACGAGCGGCAGACGCGGCGAATAGTATAGGAAACAAAATATTTTAGTTGTTTTCGCGGCGAAAAATGAATAGTGAAACTTTTATTGCCGAGAAGTATCTCGGCAAGTATGCTAGGCCTGCTAGCAGCTTTGGAAATAGTAGTTATTATTAACAAGAATATAATCGAAGGTTTCGACACTCATTTTGGTATATTCGAAAAAAAATTCTGGATACATTCTGTACTTCTCGTACTTCTTGTGGAGTTCTCTATCTATCACCCGATTCCTATTCAAATCATGTACTCCACAATCTCTTCCAAATATTATGTCTTGAACCAAAAAACGATTACTTTCTAAGCAATATCGAGATAACTTTGATAAAGACATTTCGCTCTTCGCCTATCTGGTCGTGGCGGCGAACCTGACTGCCCGTGGCCCTCAAACCACGCCGCGCGAATTGTCGCCCCGCCTGCCGCTTCGCCGTTCGTGCCGCCGATCCCCGTGGCCAGGCCGTAAGTATAGCCATTCAGCGAGGAAACGTAACTGGCGTTCTTGGCACGTTACCGCGGGGAGTAGGGCTGTTTGATTCTTAAATTACTAGTTTTAGTTTTTTTTTTATTAGCGTTTTTAATAATTTAAATAAATATAAAGAACCAAAAAATAATAACAAAAATAATACTGTGGTACTATAATTATATGAATGGTTCGATTTTTATACTGGCGTTTTTAATAAGTAACAATGTCCTCTAGACCGATTTCGGTCACAACCGTCAGACTCAACGGAGAGTAGCCATCACAGGACAGGATTATAGTGCCCAAGTGCACAAGCACAGTTGCATTCTCTATTCCTTCACCGTCATAGACCGATGGGAGGGTAAACCAGCACGACCGGAGAGAGTTCAGGCGCAGGACCAACGGCTTTACGTGCTTTCCGAGGTAGATATGAGCGCCGCGCCGGCGCGCCGCCGTCGCCGTGAGTTCATGTCGACGCGTCGCCGCCGTGTGAAGCACGCGGCGCGCCGTCGCGATGATTCGCTACTTGCTTTCTCGCTCGCACGCGCGGCCCGACCGCGTTTGTTTGGCTATTCGCCTTGCCACGCTCGTCGCTCACTCAGTCGAGTCCAATATTTTACAGAGTGAATACGTATTGTGATGTGGTGTTATCAATGGCGGCAACCTCGACTACTATTGATGTTTATAAAACAAAAATAAATAATATTTATGTGACTCCAATGAAAAGTCTTTCCACAAAACATACACATAGTTTTTGCTGGACAGAATTTGGCCAACTAGCGGTAGAAGTAAATGGGAAACGAAGGACTGTTCTAGGTGAAAATGTGTTTTGTGCAGTGTGTCTAAGAAACGCTAAAAATGAAGACGAGGATGCTTTGTTTTCAAAGTAAGTTACCTAGTTTTGTTTAATATTCTTAGTAGAATGGAATTTCATCACTTAAGAAATAAATATATAAATTCATAAATGAATGCAAGGTTAATAATTTTATCTTTTATTTACTTTTAAGGGCCCAAGTGAAAACTTACGGTAAAAGCATAGCCACAAGTAATCTTCTCAGACATTTAAAAGATGCACATGGTTTAGAAGATACACTAAAATCACAAACTTCAACCATAAAAGAGTTTTTTACTCCAAGAACCAGTGGCAGAATCAAATACGGAAGTAATAAGAAGAGCGATAAATGGTCGCTGTCCCGAGATTTGGCGCTTTGGTTTGCTAGGTCACTGATGCCATTTGATACTGTGGACAATGATGCAATGATTGACTTCCTAAAAAAATATAATGTCATTGTTTTCGATGCAGACTTGCCTTCGAGACACAATACACGAGAAGGATTGGAAGATGTGTACAACAGTATGCTGGCATATATAAATGCTTTTATTTCGAAGCAAAGTCCTCGCCTTGACTGCCGATATGTGGACCGATAAATACAGAAGGCGCAATTATATCACGTGTACGTACCATTTCATTTCTGAAGACATGACCCTCACCAAATTTACACTGGCTACCAAAGAAGTTACCAAGAAACACACTGGCCAAACAATCTGTGACGAAATTATGGAGGTGTTGCGTAGTTTTAAAATAGAACAAAAAGATATTTATTTAGTCACGGATGCAGGAAGCAATATGAAACGAGCTGCAAACTTATTAGGATTTAACAACCACCTCTGCATTGGTCATGGTCTACATAATCTAGTCAATGTAAATGGCATCGAAAGCACCAGAGAAATGTCTAAAATTTTGACAAAATGCAAAAAGCTTGTTAAGCTTGTTCGATACAGGGCACCACGTGTTGAAGCCGCTGCATCTGCAGATCAGCAACAGATGCTTTCTTCTATTGAAGAATTTGAAGAATTCGCCGAACATCTGGAAAATTCCGGCTCAGACGACTCTGAATCCGAAACAACTGAGACACCTGAAAGAGCTTCAAGTTCTAGGCAGCGTTTGCAGCCCCCTCCAACCATTAAAACGAGCACTAGCACAAGATGGCATAGCATTTTGATGATGTTACAAAGCATTTCTAATTACGCAAATCGACAGCCTATAAACACACTTCTCAAAGAAATAGGACGAGATGATCTCGCATTACAAGATACCGAATACGAAACCATTGAGGCTCTAATAAAGTTTCTAGAGAATTTTAAGAAAATCGTTCAAGTTCTAAGTTCAGAAATTCAACCTACTATGAATCTGGTTCTAGTATTTCGGTCAGAAGTGAAAAGATTGCTTGCAGAAGCGAGTGATGATGATCCTCTCCTAATAGTTAGGCTCAAAAATAACATGCTTGAAGGTCTGGAATCCCGATTTCCTTTAACCGATATGGTCGTTGCGGCAACTTTGCTTGATTGTAGATTTCATGCCATTCATGAAATTGATGAATTCATGCAAAAAAACGAAGTCACTAAGGTCTCATTCTTATCAGCAATGGTCAGGAGTCGCTTGACAACAGATGATATTCGTCAAAATCAAGTTATTGATTCCATTAAATCTGGGCTGATTTCTTCTGCTAGTTCTTCAAACTTTCTACTGGATTTGGCGCGAAAACACAGCACCACTCAATGTGATTCCGGAAGTGCTGTAGAAAATGAATGCTGGAAATATTTTAGTACAGCATGTCCTGAAGATTTAGAGCCTTACGGTGGAGACATTCTACAGTACTGGAAAGACAGGAAAATTTCTATGCCATCACTGTATGCTCTTGCACGATTAATTTTGAATATACCAGCCACCAGCACGCCGAGTGAGAGAGCTTTTTCCACAGCTGGACTCGTGATAACTGCGAAACGTTCACGACTAAATCCTTCCAGGCTAAATAGGATAGTATTTATCCATGACAATTATGTATTTTGCAAAGAATTCATAAACGAATAAACGGTGTTTTTGGACATTGTAATGCATATTTCCTTTTTTATTTTTAAGTCCTGTTTTTAATGAAACTTTGATATGTTATTTTTTCTTTATTGAAAGTATCAAGAGCCTGCAATACTCACATAAATGATTATTTTGTCAGAAAATGTATCTGAAATTACAAGTGAAATTATCTAACTATAAATACATGATACTACTTTAAATACTCAATTACTTATAATTAATATATGATTGTTTTATCTTGTTTGTTTTTTTTTACATTATTATAGAATTTACTTAAATACATATTTTGATAATGTTATTTTGATAAATATTTTCTTTGTTTTAGTTTTTATAATATAGAAAATAAGTTCTGTAATTAAAAACATTCAGTTTCTCTTTAACTGAAAATATTGAAATTATAATTTTTCAGTAAACGTGATCTCCAATTATTTAGAAGACTGTAAAACTGTAATTAACAAATATGTTTCTTTATACCATATTGTTGTTACCAAAAAAGCTTTTTTATTTTTAATAAAAAAGCTTTTTTGGTAACAACAATATGGTTTTATTTAAGTTTTTTTAAGAAATATCTCCCTATTAAAAATATATCTAAGGGCCACGGCCGGCCACGCCACGCCGCCGCGACGCCGCCGCCGCCGTGGAAATTTTCAGGCCACGCCGCCGCCGTGGATTTGGCCATCGGCGCTCATATCTATTCCGAGGCACGGGGGTGAGACACCTCCAACTTCCTGACTCCTGATAGCTACTGAGAATTTCTTGGCGGAAAACTCATTCCGGGATTCGAACCAGGGACCTCATAATCAGCAGTCGCGTTAACAACAATTAGACCAACGAGGCAGTCATTTTTAGTAAGTATTATATCTGTAAAGTTCATTAAAAGGCCTAGCTATTTATTAAAATATTTAGACAGGCTAAAATTGCTATCTCGTTTTGTAAAAAAATTGTATTAATAAAACTCACTTTAAAAAAGTAAGTACGAACAAAATATTATCTGTAATCTTTATATTTATTTTCTATAATCTATACAAAATAGTCAAACGGCTGCAATAGAAAAACAATCAATTAAAAAAAAAACAAAAAATCAAAAAACCATCTACTACTTATTAGGAAGGAAGTTCCTTATCGCACGGTACGAACTGGACGGATGGGAGCTATGCGAGAAAAAGTGTAAGATTTTTCCGTCACGACCCCCTTTCTGTAGTGCGAGCGAAATGGAATAATATCCATCTCTCTCGCATTTTTCTTATTTTGCCATGAAACAAATATTATTTTAAATAACGCTTCATTTTAATAGACGCTAAGAATTCATTTATTTATATTTGTCAATAATAATATACTACGAAAGAACTTCGTTCCAACCGAGTGTTCCACGACACTCATGCATGTATTTTTTTTTATGGAAGACGCAAACAAACATGCAGAGCATACAGCTCACCGGCAGATGGTAAACGATAATCGTCGCCCATGAACATCTGCAACACTAGTCTATGCATTCAAAGCATTTCAAAGTGGTGCAACATTAATTAATCCTGCAAATAACATACAATATGTTTAAAAATAGTAAAATAATTTAAATAATCTATTTTTCTGAACTGTTTTCATGACTAAACAAATATACCTATATTTTGATAAACTTGACAGCAGTTCAAAAATATAATTAAATAATTAAAATATTTTATTTTTCTGACTTTTACACGGCCAAGCTACATTTATTTTGAGAGAGTATGCAATATGCATACTCTCTCAAAATAAATGTATACTTATTTAATGTGGACTTACCTAGTCGGACTATTTGTCCCAGGTAAACATACTCGTCAAAAATTTTGAGCTTAGCGCTCTCAACAACTACCGGCATAAGTGTGATATGGACGTTATACATGCAGGGCCGGATTCACCTTTAGGCAGAATAGGCAACTGCCTAGGGGCCCCGCATCGGGTAGGGGCCCCGTGGGCGCACATACTCGTATATAATGGAAAATGTTTTATACAGAGAATTTTTTTGGAAAATTTGTAACCTCAGTGACAATAGGTATTATTATGTTTTAGCGACGCATACTGTCAGTTGATGAAATACTTCATACGAGGGTGGATTGAAAAGTACTCGGCCTAACCAAGAAAATAAACACATACTAAATCAGTTATATTTTTATTTTTCTACATAATCACCATCAAGTTCAATACACTTTTGCCACCTCCCCTTCCAAGCATTTAGACCGTTGAAAAAAAATGATTCTTCCTTAGAGTCAAAATATGCGTTTACAGCTGCTTTGACCTCGTCGTTTGTCGAAAATCTTTGACCTCCCAAGTGCTTTTTTAGGTTAGGGAACAGAAAGAAGTCTGATGGTGCCAGATCAGGTGAATACGGCGGATGCGGTAACAGTTCAAAGCCACAGTTGTGAATTTCAGCCATTGACTGTACTGACGTGTGAACACAGGCGTTATCTTGATGAAACAGGACTTTTCTTCTGAGCATTTCTCGACGTTTTTTTTTTATTTCCTCTCGTAAACGACGTAGTAAGGTGCAGTAGTAATCAGAGTTTATAGTCTGACACCTTTCAAGATAATCAATCATAATCACACCTTTCGAGTCCCAGAATACTGAAGCCATCACCTTATTTGCCGACAAAATCGACTTAGCCTTTTAGGGGGTGGTGAACCAGGTCTTCTCCACTGTTTTGATTGTTGTTTTGTTTCCGGTGTACAGTAATGAACCCATGTTTCGTCTAAAGTAACAAAACGATTCAAAAAATCATCTGCATCGGCTTCAAATAACTCCAAACAGTCGCGTGAAATAGTCAATCGCGTCCTTTTTTGTTCAACTGAAAGCAGTCGCGGAACCCACCTCGCAGACACCTTGTGGAAACCCAACTCGTTGACAATGATGTTTTGAGTTCGTTCATAAGAGATGCCTATAATCTCGGCTATCTCTCTAATTTTTAATCTGCGGTCTCCCATTATTAAATCAAGTACTTTTTTTAATATTTTCGTCAGTAGTTGACGTCGATGGCCTTCCAGAGCGGGGTTCATATTTCACACTCTCTCTACCACGCTTAAATTCTGCTATCCATTTTTTGACGGATGAATATGACAGAGCACAAGCGCCTAATGTACTGACCATGTCATCATGGATGGCTTTTGATGATAGCCCCTTCTTATGGAGGTACTTAATGACGGCACGCTGCTCGATTTGCTCCATTTGCGGAAATTATGTCCGATTACTTTGTTAATAAATTTATAAAATCACAACTAATTATCGCACACGATTCGAACTTCACACAATGAACTAGTCTGAACTTAACTTAATAATGTGGGTAGATTTGATTTTTATAATTGAATGGATCTGTGTTAGGCCGAGTACTTTTCAATCCACCCTCGTACTTACAGAACAAAACCATCTAGTATCGCGTAGTAGAACTAATAATATGGATACGTTACACCCCTTTATGCTCGCTGCAAACGGGCCCCAAGAATTCCATTGCCTAAGGGCCCCGACATGGTTAATCCGGCCCTATATACATGACCACTCAAAACAAAGGTCATGTATAACTTTGACATTCAAACCCAACTGAAATCAAATTGGCAGTTGGTAGTCAATTCTCTAACATACGCAGTGCTGTAATGTAATGTATTTCGACATTTTGATCTAGTTCTCGAATGTGAAAACAATCCTATTTGGTTTTGATTGCATAAAGACATTTTAGCTAGCAATGAGCTTGTGATACCTATAAGTTTAAGCCGAAAATTCTTACGTCACATACTATTTTGATACTTGATAATAATGCAATGGCCTCATTTCTTCTTATTTCATGTTAGGATCTATTAATGTGACGTTATTTAGAGTCAAGATTGTTTTTGTATTTTATCAAAATTTTCTTTTTTTATGATAGTGGGGTAAACGAGCATTCGGCTCACCTGATGGTTAGTATCGACCGCCGCACATGAACAACTACAACACCAGGGGAATTGCAGGTGCGTTGCCGGCGCTTTTAAGAACGACTAAGCATAGTATTTTTTTTTTTTTTATAGGATAAGGGTGACAAACGAGCACACAGTCCACCTGATGGTAAGTGGTTGCTGCGGCCCATAGACATCTACATCTAACCTATATTACAAATCAAAATGTAGATGCGTTGTCACCCATGAGGACTAAGATGGAATGCCTCATTTCCAGTAAAAAGGGCCTCCGGCCACCTGCACTCACCAAGCGAAACGCAGAGGTAAACGTCTACTTCACGCTGGTTTTCTGTGAGGTCGTGGTACCACCCCGGTTCGAGCCGGCCCATCCGTGCGACAGCAAAAGTTGCCGCGTGGCTCTACCACTGTTGTATTTTTCGATTTCTTAAATTCTATAACTTGTTCTGCGGTGTTTAAAATTATATGATCTGACGTGTGCCTAATAATAGAAGAGAGCTCATTGCAGGTATTTACGAAGGTGGTATCGATATCTGGATATATGTGCTTCGGTTTTCCTCATCGAGCTACAAGCCAACATAATGGTGCGAGATATGCCTCCTTCGTGAGATCCGTGACGAGTTATAAGTATAGAGCCTTCACGGGTAAACAAACAAAAATACAAATGTAAGATTTTATTAAGCTGCCTCCACCCTTACGATCGACTATACAGGCCAGCAATAATCTACTCCGGTATTCAAAAATGGGAATTCTAAGTGAGTCCTATCGTAATCTATCGTAAGTAGGCAAGTCACCCATAATAGACTGCACGAAAGTTGCTTTAAATCTACCAAAACGTATACAGCTACTAACAATAGCTAGATTTGTACCGCCTAAAGGTCAGTAGATTTTCATGGTAGATTTACCTGATGTTTGCGACCAACAGTTGAGAACCTGCGTGCATTAGGCATTTGTTTTTCATTTCAAATATGATTTCTCTACTACTTCGATAAAGAAGTTTCATTTCAATAATTTAAAATTAAAAAAATTGTACAACCGACTTCAATGTAAATTATTAAGAATAACTCTAAAACTATTGGTTAGACTTTGATCAAGTTTATATGGGACCACATGAGAAGGAGCAGCTATCAAATAAAAAAGAATCATCGAAATCAGTTCACCCAGAAAAACGTTATGAGGTAACACACATAAAAACGTGTGTGTGTGTGCGTATGTACGCGCGTAAGAAGTTATACTTTTTTAGCGTAACAATACAAAAATTACCAAAATAAAACACATTTTATGGATTCTAGATAAATATTTGTATAATTACCTTGAATATAGTTATCAGTTCTCACGAAAACTTGAAAGTTGACAGACAATTACCAACTGAAGTTGTTGCTTTTAGGTTTCGGTATGCGCGCGCATCGTAACAACTTCATGGTGTCGTTTTTAGGTGCCGGTGTGCGCGCGCATCGTAAAAAAATCACTCTCATTATTTTTCTCTAACGCGCTAAAAGAAGTATAACTTCAAAAAAAACATATACAGTCGAATTGAGTACCTCCTCCTTTATGAAGTCGGTAGAAAAGAAACAATATCGCGGTTTGAGGACTTTACGTCGTTGAAACATTTTTTATTAGATATTCCCACACAATTCGTCGTTGACGCCGAAAAGGGGAGAACCTCAATTTTTTTTAAAAATTACAGGAGAGCAAGAAAACGTTTATTATTCTCCTGTTTATTATATTAAATGAAGCTGCAGTCTTCAACAGATTTGACAGCATACAGGCAACTGAACAGACAGATCTCTAAATGCATGCGGCGGGACTTACGCAACTTCAATACAGCTTGTATTGAAGAAGCTATCGAGCGGAACCAAGGCTCCAAAGTCTTTGCCAGAGATCTGTCTGCCAGAAAGTGCCAACTGTCAAACTTGAAGACCAAGTGTGGCAGCATCGTTACCGGGACACCTGAGATTTTGAGTGAGATTGAGATGTTCTATGGGCAGCTGTACACGTCATCGTTGCAGCCACACGCAAGTGTGAGTAATGATCCAAGAACGAGTCTTATCCGACACTATTCCGAAGATATCCCGGACGTCAGTCTGAGCGAGATTAGAATGGCTCTCCAGCACCTTAAAAACGGCAAGTCCCGGGCGAGGATGAAATTACAACGGAGCTTCTGAAAGCGGGTGGAAAACCGGTACTTGAAGTCCTTCAGAAGCTCTTTAATTCCGTCCTCCATGGTGGCACTACTCCGGAGGCGTGGAGCAGAAGTGCGGTGGTCTTGTTCTTCAAGAAAGGCGACAACGCTCTCTTGAAAAACTAGAGACCAATTTCCCTACTGAGCCGCGTCTTTCGGAAACGTTCTGTGTGCTGTTTTCGAGAGTCATTATGAATCGCCTCGCACGCAGACTCGACGACTTCCAGCCTCCCGAACATGCCGGTTTTCTAAAAGGCTTTAGTACCATAGACCACATACACACCCTTCGGCAAATTGTACAGAAGACAGAATAGTACAATCTGCCACTATGCCTTGCGTATGTCGACTATGAGAAAACCTTTGATTCCGTTGAAATTTGGGCGGTGCTACAGTCGCTTCAGCGGTGCCAAGTTGACTGTCGGTATATCGAAGTGCTGAAGTGTTTGTACAGTAGGGCTACAATGGCTATCCGAGTACCGAACCAGAGTACGAAACCTATCCAACTGCAGAGAAGTGTAAGACAGGGCGACGTTATATCTGCGAAACTCTTGACCGCTGCATTGGAAGACGTTTTCAAGCTACTGGACTGGAAAGGATACGGTATTAACATCAATGGCGAGTACATCACTCACCTTCGATTTGCCGACGATATAGTCCTTACCTGCCTTATCTATCATAATCCATGTCACACCTTTGCCGGTAGTTGTTGGGAGCACTAAGCTCACAGTTGTTGATGAGTATGTTTACCTGGGACAAATAGTCCGACTAGGTAAGTGCAACTTCGACCGAGAGGTCAATCGACGGATTCAAGTCCGTTTGAGCAGCGTTCGGGAAATTACGGCACATCTTCTCGTCAGGTATACCTCAAATTTTGAAAACGAGACTGTACAACCAGTATGTGTTGCCAGTGATGACTTATGGAACTGAGACGTGGTCCTTCCCTGCTAACCGAATGAGGAAGCTCAAGGTCGCTCAGCGAGCTATGGAGAGGGCTTTGGTCGGAGTTTCTCTGCGTGATTTAATTAGAAATAAAGATATCCATAATATAACTAAAATGACCGACATAGCCCAACGGATTAGTAAGCTGAATTGGCAATGGGCCGGCCATATAGCTCGAAGAACCAACAACCGATGGGAAAAAAGTTTCTCGAGTGGCAGCCTCGTACCGGCGGGCGAAGTGTAGGGTGTCCTCCCACTAGATGGAGTGATGACCTGGTAAGATACGCAGGCTCAGGACCGTGTTTTGTGACATTCTTCGGGCCAGGCCTATGTTCAGCAGTAGACTTGTGAAGGGTTGTAATGATGATGATGAATCCCCTATTACTAGATTTTTTTCATCAGAAATTTAAATATATTAGACTTGTTGGAAAACTACAAAAAAGATTCATTTTTTTGATGACAAAAGCTAGTAATTGAGGAATAATAAATGTTTTCTTGCTCTCCTGTAATTTTTTGAAAAATTGAGATTCGCCCCTTTGCGACGTTAGCGACGAATTTTATCTTCACCGTTAATCACGTTGTATGTCTAATGTGTAAACTTTAAAGTCAAAATGAAAGTCAAATATTTTTATTCAAAATTCGCTTTTACAAGGCAATCTTTGAAAATCTAAGTTAAGCCATTCTTTAACAAGTCCCTACAGCGGGGAGACCTTGTGAGAAGAAGCGAAAAGAAACTCACAAGTAGAATATTTTTCTCCTAATAGTTACAATTTAACCTTATAAAATATATACATAACTAATTAATAATATCAGAGTTTACAAAAACTTAAACAACACACATTGATCATAAACTGTAATTACCTTGATAATTATTTTATTTTAATACTACCCAATACCATCCACACTATCTGGATGCTTGGCGGTCCACCACTGTACGTTTAACTAGGAGTTTTCTTCCGCGTACGACCTCTCTGTGGAATAGCTTACCACCGGCGATTTTTCCGGACCAATACGACTTAGGAACCTTCAAGAAAAGAGCTTAATCCTTTCTAAAAGGCCGGCAACGCACCTGCAATTCCCCTGGTGTTGCAGTTGTTCATGGGCGGCGGTAGTCGCTTACCATCAGGTTATCAGGTGAGCCGTATGCTCGTTTGCGTCCTCCCAAAATTAATAATTTTAATCTGGAAGTATCCGCGGTTTAACTATGACATTGGGACGTCGACCTTAGTCCACCCCGTGACCATGTGTGCTGTAAACTGCTCGAAACTTCAGGAATATAAAATAAGTTAATATACGCGATAAAATCCGTAAAGACTAGTTTTATTTTGTTCGCGTTAACATTAGAAATCATTATTTTATTTTATCCTGGTGATCCTGATCAGGATACTAGGATAAAGTTATTAAATTATTATATTGTCATCGGTCCTTGATGCGAAAATTACATTAAAATATTCCGTTACATAGATAGATAGATACACGCGAAGCTAACAAAAGCGTATTAAAAACAAATTATGTCCACGCATCCTTATCTATTAAATAGTCGTCTAATGAGGGCTAATAATTTTCTGCTCACCAGATGTCGCTAGTTGACTCTGAGGTAAAAGTTTTTTTCTTACACAATGTCATTTAATTGAGAAGTTACTTTTTAATAAAAGTTTATCGGTTTCAAAAGTATTATATTAATACAGAAAACAATGCCTCAGAGGCTTGCTCTTTAATTTTTAGCACATTTTTAACTTTTTAAAATTTTACAACTTTTATGAATTGCTATGGTTTCGTTTATTTATTTTTAATCTTATTAATATAAAATATAGCTAATACCACAGAAAGAAACATTAAGCTTTACATTTTCCGAACAAATTAACTTCCCCGCTATGAAATCTGTCAAATATTATACAAACACTTTCTGTGGCGCCGCCCTGGTGGCAGAAAAAGTCGTGGATGCCCTCATTTATAATATCCTTTCTTCATAAGAATGCTTTTTACATGCGCTTTGAATATATGCAAAGGTTAATCAGTAATATCACAAGGAATTTTGTTAATAATAGTTATACGCCTACCTAAAAATGACCCGTTAGTTTTATAATATGTAGGTACTTAGAAACAGCTTTAATTTATATATATATATATACAAATAAATTTGAAGTGTCGTTCTGTAAGGTTGAAATAACGGTCTTCTATAAGACTGAACTTATCAGGGGGTTTGCTTTATATTAAAACATTTTTTTTTATAGGACAAGGGTGACAAACGAGCACACAGTCCACCTGATGGTAAGTGGTTACTGTGGCCCATAGACATCTACATTTATCCTCGTTTGCGAATCAAAATGCAGATGCGTTGTCACCCGTAACGACTAAGATGGAATGCCTCGTTTCCAGTAAAAAGGGTCTCCGGTTCTCTACACTCACCATACGAAACACAGCAGCGTTAAGCTGCTATTTTACGCTGGTATTCTGTGAGAGCGTGGTCCTTCCCCGGTCGAGCCGACACATTCGTGCTACAACTATACTACTAATATAACTGCAGCATAGCTCTACCACGTATATTATACGTACTACGTATGTATAACCATTTTAAAATTGTTTATGATTGTGATGAAACTTTACAAACAGATAGATAGCAATGCCAAAAGTGATCTAAACTATATATTGTTACGAGCTTGGGGTTCGAGACAATTAAAAACTGCCGACTGAATTACCAAAATCGACGCTTTAAATACAGAACACTAATTACAATTTAAAACCACACTAATAATAAAACACAATTGTACTACTGATTAATATAGCTCGCAGTTATTTCGCTTCGAAGTATTCGCTTGTATCGCCAATTCAATATTGACTCGGTCGTGGTCTATACCGGCCTTATATAGGGCCTCAGATAGTTTCCAGAATCTTGTACTGTAGAAACATCTAGAATATTCGAGTACATATCGGTCACGAAATTTCTAGAAGGATCTTGACTCGCCTAGTTCTGGTACTCGATACTAGAGGGCGCTAGTGACAACTAGTGTTGCCATGTACAAGACATTAATAGTGGAGCGCAACAATATATTTACTCCGAAAAATTTGATTTAAAAAAATTAAAAATTGATAATATATGGTTTTAGAATAAATAGACCCCATTTATGCAAAGCCGGGGCGAGTCGCAAGTTATATTTTTAAAATA
Source organism: Parnassius glacialis (assembly GCA_033319125.1). Taxonomy (NCBI): domain Eukaryota; kingdom Metazoa; phylum Arthropoda; class Insecta; order Lepidoptera; family Papilionidae; genus Parnassius; species Parnassius glacialis. Next base: position 2,139,217 of record JAVANC010000002.1, on the reverse strand, counting down.
TTCCTATCACATTTCTTCATAAGGAAAAACCGAGCAATAACACGGTGATTCATTGGAATAACGTAAAACACTCCGTGTAGTAATACAGAAGTTATGGCCTATTACCATACGTTATTGTTTTATAGCGTTTTAACGGGCGATACAGAATTATACAGTTCGTTTATTTTTATTATTTTATTTATTTATACTACAGTAGCAAGACGGATACGTTTGAGGTTTTACCCGAATGCCTTAAAAGGAGGGTAATTTTTTTTTGGACGGCGAAAGGCGTAAAGCCTGGCTGAGCCTGAGTCTCCCACAGTATAACATTGAGGTAAAACTTTAACATTGTGTAACTATCGTGGTGAGAAAAAAAATCAATATTATTATGGAGGTGTATTTATAAAGTACTCATCTGGTTGGACTGAATAAATATATAAAAGGAAATGATAAATAAATATAAATATATATATCAAATATACTAACATAAATAAACAAAAGCCACCAAACCACAAACCAGATGGAAGCCCTCGGCAAGGGAGACCTAATCGCCGAGGCTTAGGGAGAAAGGTAAAGAAACCGGCGGACGATGTGGGCGGTATCGACACAGTCTATATATTTACTGTGGTATCGAGGAGCACCGCCTTCTGAATTTGAGCTTAGAGCGGTCCGTCACGGATTATTATTATTGTTTATTACTACCGGAACAAAGATGCTCACGGGTCTAAGCCAAGTGGATATCTATTAGTCTATAAATATATAAGTACATATATACACATTCATTGCTATAATAGCTGTTCCCCGCGACTTCACCCACGTGTAATTTAGGGTTTTAATTTTGTTGCGCGGAACCCTATATATTTTTCTAAAATATAAGTAGCCTAAGTTACGCCTTATAACATGAGCGATCTACCAATGAAAGTCCCGTCAAAATCGGTCCAGCCGTTTTGGAGATTAGCCGGAACAAACAGACAGACAGACAGACAGATAGGCAGACAGACAAAAATGTTAAAAATTGTGATTTTGTTATAAGTGCCGTATATACTTTGATTTGTATATGCAATTAGTTAAAAGCTGTTATTGCATACCTTAACCGAAAGCGCAAGGTATGTTCTACTATCGCCTAAACTTTTGACATTACAAACAAAAACTTCAATTTTATTTATTTGTATAGATTATCTGTTCACACTGTAAAACTTTCTGACAATTCCGCATGTGTTTAGTATTACAACCTTCTGTAAACTAACAAAAATGTGTTCTGGTAGGTCGAGTGATGTGATTGACTGGTGCAAATATATAGACATTACCCCTGTGGTGGACAGAACTATGGGTACTATCCTTACAGTTTCGAGATTCCACATACGTTTTATTTCATCTTTTAGGTATATATAAGTACATATGTAAGTTTTTCTGATATTATTATTGAAAAATACTTCCGGTCTCCGGTTCTCTACACTCACCATACAAAACACAGCAGCGTTAAGCTGCTATTTTATGCAGGTATTCTGTGAGAGCGTGGTCCTTCGCCGGTCGAGCCGACCCATTCTTGCTACAACTACGAGCAATTACTTATATAGCTGCAGTATGGCTCTACCACGTACACGAAATGAAAATAATATTATTTTATATAATTTATTTTATTATTTAGTTATTAAATAACTACAGTAATAATTTCGGTTGGCAGTACACCACACATATCGGTCACCTCATGAGCTAGGTCCAGCTATTATATTTACTTATCTGATTCGGCTTTCACTAGGTTCCCGTCAGTCGATATATCGACCAAATGCCCGGTCTATCAACACAATATCAGGATTAATCGCAAGAATAGTTCTTTCTGGGATAAGGTATGCAATAACAGCTTTTAACTAATTGCATATACAAAGCAAAGTATATACGGTACTTATAACAAAAACACAATTTTGAGCGTTTTTGATCGGGAGACCGCAAGGAAGGATAAGGATCTCTTCGGAAGGTCCTACAAGCCCCCATATGAGCCTCTTGTAGACACAGTTTCCTCCCGCTACTGGTTACGTTTTGCTGATCCCTTTGGCAAAACTGAGGGATCTGTCAGTGAGATACAGGATCAGATTATCAAGACCAACAATTATCAGATATACATCATAAAGGATGGCAGTACTGACATCTGTCGAGCTTGTCGTTATTCTGACATTAGACATGTTAAATCCGGTTATTCGGTGCTATCTAACTTTGAGTATTTGCACAAAAAAACCTGGCCAAGTTTCTACACCAGGAGCTTGCTCGGAACTCTGACTCATGGATAGGAAACTGCCTTATTATAAGTACTTATAAGAAGCTGTGCTCGAAAATGACCTGCCAAAAGGGAGCTGAAAAAGGGGCATCATCCCAGAAAGAACTATTCTTGCGATTAATCTTGATGTTGTGTTGATAGACCGGGCATTTGGTCGATATATCAACTGACGGGAACCTAGTGAAAGCCGAATCAGATAAGTAAATATAATAGCTGGACCTAGCTCATGAGGTGACCGATATGTGTGGTGTACTGCCAACCGAAATTATTACTGTAGTTATTTAATAACTAAATAATAAAATAAATTATATAAAATAATATTATTTTCATTTCGTGTACGTGGTAGAGCCATACTGCAGCTATATAAGTAATTGCTCGTAGTTGTAGAATGAATGGGTCGGCTCGACCGGCGAAGGTGCTGTGTTTTGTATGGTGAGTGTAGAAAACCGGAAACCCTTTTTACTGGAAAAGAGGCATTCCATCTTAGTCTTCACGGGTGACAACGCGTCTGCATTTTTTCACATACGAGGATAGATGTAGATGTCTATGGGCCACAGCAACCACTTATCATCAGGTGGACTGTGTGCTCGTTTGTCACCCTATTCTATAAAAAAAAAACTTTTTTTTCACTATGATACATAGGCCTCGTAGAGGATATTTGCTAAAGTTGTCACTTTTAGAAAGCTAAATGTCAACCGCAGGTTTTGATTATTCTGAGTTTTTACCAGGACGATGCTGCTGCCCATGTCCTGTTTCAGTTTCCAGCTGTCGCCTGTCACGACTTCCACTGGATGATTATCTTACGTCGCAGCCACACGTAATACTACAAACCATCAGAAAAGCCAAGAGTGATTGACGAAGTTGGAGCGCATTCCTCAAGAAATATTAAAATGCTTCATATTACAAGAATACTCAGAACGAATGAAAGGTCTAATCAGCGGTAGGAGTGACACACGATCAAATTCAATCAAATTTTATTGTATTTAATAAAAATCTTCTCGAAATTTCGTTTGTAAAATTTTGTTGCAGCGTTTAGAAAACTGGTTATTTTGTCTTTAAGTCGTTAACTATCGCAATCAACGGATCGTTTTCTTAGATTGCGAATGTATCAAAACCTTTTAGTTAAGATCAGAAGCATTCTGATCGTATTGGGAAATGAAAAACATTCAAATTATGTAATAAGACCTTGATACAGATTTAGGTGCCCGTTTATTAGCACAAAAATGCTTTGTCTACGCATTTATTTGGCGAATAAATAAATGGAGACGAATAAATGCGTAGACATCTTAGATTTCTTTTTCTAGGAATAAAGTGACAAATGAGCACACAGTCCACCTGATGGTAAGTGGATGCTGTGACTCATAAAAATCTACATCCTATCTATCCTCAATTAAGAATCAAAATGCAGATGTGTTGTCACACCGGAGGACTAAGATAGAATGCCTTGCTTCCAGCAAAAAGTGTCCCCGTTTTTCTACACTCACCATACGAAACGCAGCAGAATTAAGCCGGTGTTCCACGCTGATGTTCTGAAAGTACTTCCCTGGTTGAGCCGATGTTTTTTTTTATAGGATAGCGTGACAAACAAGCATACAGTCCACCTGATGGTAAGTGGTTGCTGTGGCCCATAGACATCTACATTCATCCTCGTTTGCGAATCAAAATGCAGATGCGTTTTCACCCGTGAGAACTAAGATGGAATGCCTCTTTTCCAGTAAAAAGGGTGTCCATTCTCAACACTTACCATACGAAACACAGCAGTGTTAAGCTGCTATTTTACGCTGGTATTCTGTGATAGCATAGTCCTTCCCCGGTCGAGCCGACCCATTCGTGCTACAACCAACACGTTACCACGTAAGATTTGTCTGTGTATTAAACATATATTTTGAGCCATTCTATACGGATGGTTTTTCTGCTCGTGTCTCGAACCGTAGCATCATAGACAAAATCGAACCACCGAAGTGTGATTACTTGTTATATTTTGTGCATTATCAAAACAGATCCTTTCTCTCCTAGTAGTGGCGCGTATGAATGAAATAAGGCCACCTATTTGAGTGGGATTGAGTTTGAACTGGCGCGGACGGTAAAAATTCGCAATCTGTGCATAATGATAGAGCAAAAAACGACGCGAGTCACCTGTTGGTATCCGATTGGATGATGCCCCGTCAGGATATAGTATTTACTGCGGTTTCCTGCAATGATCATATCGCTATTTGCGCTGGACGAGAGTGCAAGCAAAGATGCACTCTCTATTTCCTCATTCTCATAACGCTATGGGACGAAATCCCGGCGGAGACCGGAGATAGATGAGGCACATGACCAACGACTTCACGTGCATTTGGAGGCGCGGGGGTGAATCACGGCCAAATTTCCTGACTCCGAACTGCTACTGAGAATTTTTAACAGAAAAACTCAATCGTTAATTTTGGTCCGACCCGAGATTCTAATCCGCGATCAACAGTCGCGCTTACGATTGTTAGACCAACGATGCAATCATCCGTCTAGGAAAAACCGTCCGCTTACCACTAGCCTAAAACGATTAGGTATATATGCGTATAATACCAATATTTATTTAAGATCTATCCTCTTTAAGTTTAAGATGAATTTATTGAAGGCTTAAGCTGTCAAATAGGGTCTGACATTCTGATGTTAAGCCGGTCTATATAAGGAAACAAGATAATCTTTAGACCTACTTTAGCCAACCAAAATTATGTGTATATTCGCTTGAATATCTTGACAGGCATTGACCTGTTTCGAAAGGATTTAGATAATAACTGAAGATTTTGCAAGATTCGAATATCGGAAAGGTCAAAAATATCACAAGGCCTCCTATAGATTAATGGTATGGCTTTATTATACCTTCTTGTGCTTTGGCTCTCTCATAAGTCCACTGCTGGACGTTGGTCTCTCGCGTTGTAGGAAGGATTTTTTAATCATAATATTTAATATAACTATTAGATAGTTAGAACAGTGGTAGAGCCACGCAGCAGCTTTTGCTGTCGCACGGAAGGGCCGGCTCGAACCGGGGTGGTACCACGACCTCACAGAATACCAGCGTGAAGTAGAGGCTTACCTCTGCGTTTCGCTTGGTGAGTGCAGGTGGCCGGAGGCCCTTTTTACTGGAAATGAGGCAATCCATCTTAGTCCTCACGGGTGACAACGCATCTACATTTTGATTTGGAATAGAGGATAGATGTAGATGTCTATGGGCCGCAGCAACCACTTACCATCAGGTGGACTGTGTGCTCGTTTGTCACCCTTATCCTATAAAAAAAAAGATTTACCGTTAACTTTCACTGAGTAAAATAGGTACTAAATTATGTACAGCGATTGCCCGTGAGTTGACTTATGTAGCTCCGACAGAATATCAGCGCTGCAATAAGCTCCTCTTTGTTGCTGCAATCCCTTTTTTTTAATAAACATAATACAGAAATAAACAATCACGCCTGTCGCCCAGAGGGGTATGTAGTGAATATGGACGTCCATTTGGCACGATCCTGACGCAACTCTCTCGCTTCCTCCACATCCATATACCTACGCATACATGCTCGTCGGTTAAGGGTACTCTTAATGTGCTTCTTATGTCGCCAACTTGGTCGATAAACTTTCGCCTATGGCGTCCCTTCCCGACTATGCTGTTCGCATCTGTAACACAGATTTGCTTTGTCACTCTTTCCTCGTCCTTTTTTTCTCGCGGCGGAACTCCCGATACCATCCACACCATCTGGATGATTGGCGGTCCACCACTGTGCGATTTAGAATATGTTTTCTTCCTCGCACGACTTCCTTGTGGAATTGATTACCATCAGCGATTTTTCCGGACCGATACGTCTTAGGGGCCTTCAAGAAAAGAGCCTATTCCTTTTTAAAATGCTGGCAACGTATCTGCAATTCCCCTGGTTCCCCTGGTGTTGCAGTTGTTCAAGGGCGGTGGTAGTCACTTACCATCAGGTGAGCTGCATGCTCGTTTGCCCTCTCTCCTATAAAGAAAAAACATGACAAATCCAGCGAAGCATTCCTTTCTTAATACTGGTCACAACATCATCTTGTAAACCACACTTTTTTTTCACACTATTTCTCACCCAGAGACCATTTAGATTTTTTTTAAATATGTAGGTAAGTTTTTTGTGTTTGTAAAGATGTTCTACAAGTTAAAGCAGAAATAAATAAATAAATAAATGTCCCTCTTGACAAGCAGTTTGATGATCTGTTCTACCCTATAGTCCCACCAACTTACCTGTGAACTGACAGCTGCGGCAAAATTGTGAACTACAGCCGCCACTTAATCAAATGTCACTCGATACGTCATTGTTTAGAGAGTTTACAGAAAAATAAAAAATTCCGAAAACCATTAAAAGTGATACCCGAAACATTATTTTAAAAGTATTAAACTTTTGTGAGCAAGAAGCTCGAGGGCAAGCACCGATAATGCCTTTCAAATAAAAGAGTATCAGCTGCTACAGGTCAGTATTGCTATGTTTTGTTCCTTCCTTTCGTATTTCCGATAAATGGATTGGTTAATGCAATTCTTTTCTTTTTCAGATGTTAGTCTTCATTCATTCAGGATTCATTTCCAAAATAGTTAAAGAACAAAAAAACCGCATAAACCACAGGAACGCAAATTACAACGCCCGGTAAAAAAGGCATAAAGGCATATTATTTAATTAAAGTTTAAATTGTTCAATTATGATATTTTTGTTTCTTCTTGTTCTTGGACATACATCTGTTAAATCTGTGTTCTAGTCTTTTTATTCCGTGACTAATTTATTACCCTAGTATGTGGACTCTATGTAGGAATATAAGACGCTTAGATGGGAATATTCCCGAACTGGCAACACTTCAGCGCAGAAGCGCCAAGCTGTCAGTTCACAGATAAGTTGGTGGCACTATATTTCAATTAATATCTAGTTTAAAACATTGCTGACCAACCCAGAAACATTGCATAGTAGTAAACACCACTTGAGTGGTCTAGAACACAAAACGCTTTCAATGAAACTAATTTTACGGATTTTATCGCGTTTAATTTTAACTTCTTAATTTGCCGATGTTTCAGGCGATCTATGACATTGATAGATTCTCTTAAGCAAACATCTACGAGGTGCACGAACGTTTTTCTTTTCGTATAACATATGTAAAATTATACTTACCGTGTAGTGGCGGTGTAAGCAAATCCTCTACCCCATATCATGTCGTAAGAGGCGACAGAGGGAAACAAATCAGGAGATGTGCAGCAGCGTCTTCCTAATTAAGACTAATAATAAAAAGCTGCGTTTGCTAACCCGCGTGCCAAGCGTGGCAGCTATAACAAATATCCCCACTATGAGGCAATCTATGGGGGAGGCCTGTGTTCAGCAGTGGACTTTAATGGGCTGAAACGGTAACCGGTAAAAAAGTGTAGGGTGGTTATTAATTACGTTTGTGGTGTTCCTCTCTGGGTTGGACCATGTTTAGCAGTGGACTTGTGGTAGGCCGTAACCAAAATGAATGATGAAATTCTTCTCTTTTAATTGTATTCATATACCATTGATGATGAAACATCGTACATTAAGAACCTTGGTAGGTCAGGAATGTAAGTTATGTGTTTATCATGTACTAGAAACTACATCGTAGAGCACAACCTACCTATAATCTACCAGGAGCACATGATGCACCCAGAGGTGGAATTATTAAATCAACAGTAACATTACAACTATAGCAAATATCCCTCTATGAGGCAATCTATGAGGGAGGCCTATGTTCAGCAGTGGACTGTATAGGCTGTTATGGATGGATGTATAAAATATAATCTACCAGGAGCACATGACACATGATAGGTGGAATCAACAGTAACGTTACAACTATGGCAAATATCCTCCCTAAGAGGCAATCTATGGGCAGGCCTATGTTCAGCAGTGGACTTGGCGTTGGCGAGCAGAGTCAAAGGTGCTCACAAATGTTTTTCTACCTGCCAAGCGTGACGCCTAAGCCATTCTGCAGCTCTATCAGTAGTATAGTCGTAGCACGAATGGGTCGGCTCGACCGGGGAAGGACCACGTTCTCACAGAATACCAGCGTAAAATAGCAGCTTAACGCTGCTGTGTTTCATATGGTGAGTGTAGAGAACCGAAGGCCCTTTTTTACTGAAAACGGGGCATTTCATCTTCATCATGCATCTGCACTTTGATACGTAATCGAAGATAGTTGTAGATGTCTATGGGCCACAGCAACCACTTATCATCAGGTGGACTGTGTGCTCGTTTGTCGCCCTTATCCTATAGAAAAAAGAAACCCATATCTTCCATTTTTGACTCGACCCCGGATTCGAACCCGGGTCCTTATGACCAGCCGTCGCACTACTACAACCACGAGACCGACGAGGTAGTCAACTGCACTATCCATCTCACAAATAATCCCAATACCACTACACTAGAAAAGACACATCATCGTCGATAAACGATAAACGTTCCGCCTCTACACGAGACATCATCAGTGGAAAGAGACTCTGTGGTTGCTGTCAGCTAAGTCACTTAACGGTCCGTATGTATAGGAGGTGCTGGGTTAGAATCTTAAGTCGGGCTAAAAAAACAGTTTTTTTATAGGATAAGGGTGACAAGCGAACACCACCTGATGGTAATTAGTTGCTGTGGTTCATAGACTTCTACATCAATCCTCGTTATTGAGCTTTTCTATCAAGAAATTCCCAGTAACTGCCCGGAGTCAGGAAGTTGGCAGTGTCTAACCCCCGTGCCTTGAAAAGCACGTAAGCCTTTTCTGCGCCTGATCTCTCTCCGGTCGTGTCGGTTTATCGTCCCGTTGGACAATCAGAGTGAGGGAATAGAGAGTGCACCTGTGCTTGCGCATAGACTTGGTCACTATAACCCTGTCTCCGTTGAGACAGTTCGCCGTGTAACCGATATTTAGTCTGGAGGACATTATTTTTATTAGTGCACGCAATAGAGGGATGGCGAGAGGTGCTCTTCAAACTAGGCTTATCTACTCTATGTTTTAACACATCATTCTATTTTATTACACGAATCATAGTTAATTAATTTTTAACATCTCTATTATAATGGAGTTCCGCAAAGTAACGCCTGATTCTATTAATAATGGAATTGATATGATTTTATTTTTTTAATATGGAAAAACAAACAGTTTTAAAACCTTAAATAAATTCATGCTGATTTTTATCATTTCCATTCATTACACAATCCACCAGAACATCTTTGCGGTACATAGACTGCAATAGCCCACACGACATACAATACAGGGTTATTTCAAGGAGTAGTCTTTTAAACTTAAATTCAAATATATAAATAATGATATACGGTTATTGTATTTTTTGAAAACACGAGCAAATTAGGCTTCTACTTTTATTTGAAATCATCCCAAATTGAAAGTGATTTATGGGCAACAACTACGAGCTCCTGTGTGTGCGATTCAATTCACAACCATTTTGGCCACTGAGCTATAGACTTGTATATACTGGCATAGTATATTTTTTTTAAATTCAAGTCTCTAAGTCTAAGTCTATGGACTGATCGACCCTTACGAATGTATGACTGCGTAGTAAAACAGTAAGCGTTACATATGTATGAATGATAATCAGTTAAAATAATACATTACCACACATTTTGAATTTAAAATTTTGTACAGCCGGCTTCAATATAAGTTATTAAAGAATAACTCAAAAACTATTGGTCTGACCTTGATCAAATTCACCACACGAGGACTATCAGCTTTCATATAAAAAAGAATCATCAAAATCGGTTCGCCCAGTACAAAGTTATGAAGTAACACACATTAAAAAAACATACAGTCGAACTGAGTACCGTCTCCTTTTTGGAAGTTGGCAGAAAAGGAATATTTGAGTTTTTTTTAGTTAAATTTTCTTCCTCGTTTTGCCTATATTACTTAATCTGAAAGTTCTCCGCAAATTTGGCCGGTTATTGCAAAATAATCCTGTATAATATTGCTAAATGCAGAGTAAGGGAAGATACCATAGAGGATACAGCTAAATAGTTTGCTTAAATATAATCTAAGGTAGAGAATGATTTAACATATAGCAACAGTGGTTTTAACAGTGGTAGAGCCACGCGGCAGCTTTTGCTGTCGCACGGATGGGCCGGCTCGAACCGGGGTGGTACCGCGACGTCACAGAATACCAGCGTGAAGTAGAGGTTTGCCTCTGCGTAGGATAGATGTAGATGTCTATGGACCGCAGCAAACACTTAGCATCAGGTGGACTGTGTGCTCGTTTGTCACCCTTATGCCTTATATAAAAAAAACATGTCTCCTCATTCAACACCTTTCTACATTACAATGCCTTCCCCATAGATTGCCTAATATTTCCCAAATTTGGGAGATATTTGTCATAGTTGCCACAATTAGTAAGTGGAAAACACAGTTGTTCATTATTTTAAGTTATTTTAGGAACTTGCTGCACTTATTGCATACCTTAAGCGAAAGCGCAAGGTAATGTTCTACTATCGCCTAAAAATTAATATTCCAACATTTTATCGAATGAAATCGTATCTAGCAATCATATTATACATATAAATGATATAAAAAGCACATTGTTAGAAAGATAAATGATTGTTGAACTTATTAATAATTTTTTTAAATCGATTAATTGCTATTTTTAAATAAAAAAAGGGTTTTAGTGGCTAATGGTGTGGATTTATCATGTCCCTGTGGCTTGTAAACACTATAACTTTTGAAAATATCAATTGTTTAACTCAATCTATTTTTTAATCTCTTCATCTATCATGTGGGAAGCCACTGAATGTAAATGGCAGTGTAATTTTGTTTTGTTTAGCTATAATTAATTTTTTTCGGCTCCAAAATGGCGAAATTTTCGTTGATTTGGTTACCTCGTATATAAATTGTTTCTGTAAATGGGGATCTACAGCCACAGAGTAGTTTAGTTCACAGAGTACCTTTGTATTAAGTTTAGTTCGGCTTCAGTCGCCATAGATAATACACTATATACCAGGAATCAGTCGCCGTCGTGAGTGGACCACAGAGTACTTTCCTATATGGAGTGGACATTGTTTCGGTTGTTTTCAGCGGCTCAAAAAGATCGCTGTACAAAATACAAATACACAATATTCGAATAACCAAATTTCTTAAATACTTGATTATAATAATAATAAATTAAAAAGCCGTGTAGTGGCGGTCAAGAATATCCACTACCCCATATCCTCCCGTGGGTGTCGTAAAAGGCGACAAAGGGAAACAGGCAGGAGATGGGCAGCAGCATCTTCCTGATAATAACCAAAATTTCAATAAAAAAAAACTGCGGTTGCCAACCCGCTCGCCAAGCGTGGCAACTATGGCAAATACCCCCCCTATGATGATAGTAACAAAGAAACGGCCCCCAGTCCCCGGTGGCCCCGCTATTCCTGGCTACGGTGGCGACCATGGTAACGGCGGGGCAGGGGGTGCTAAGAATCTCCGGTGGAGGTTCGGTTGCCACCTTAGACGACTCGACCTGGCAACGTACAACGCACGCACCCTGAGGACTGACGAGAAGATCGTGGAGCTGGAAGAAGAGATAGACAAGTTGCGCTGGCATATTATAGGATTATCCGAAGTCCGAAGAGAGGGGGAGGACACGGTAATCCTCGAATCCGGCAACTTGCTCTATCACCGGGAGGGCGACCATCTGTCCCAAGGAGGTGTCGGATTTATCGTCCACAAGTCTCTCGTTAACAACGTTGTAAAGATCGGGAGTGTGTCGACGAGGGTTGCGTACCTTATACTCAGAATCACCAAACGGTATTCGCTGAAGGTCATACAGGTTTACGCACCAACCTCGGCACACCCCGATGAGGAGGTGGAGGAAATGTATGAGGATATCTCTAGAGCCATGCATTCCTCCAAAACCCAATATACGGTGTTAATGGGAGACTTCAATGCAAAACTAGGCACAAGAGAGAACGGTGAGCTGAAAGTAGGGAAATTTGGAATAGGGCAACGGAACCCGAGGGGCCAGCAGCTGGCCGACTTCATGGAGAAAGAGGGACTCTTTACGATGAACTCTTTCTTCCAGAAGCGGCCCCACAGGAAGTGGACCTGGTCGAGCCCCGACGGTTCGACAAAAAATGAGATTGACTTCATTATGACGACCAGACGACAACTGTTCAGTGATGTCTCCGTGATCGCGAGGGTGAAAACTGGTAGCGATCACCGAATGGTTAGAGGCACACTGAACCTAAACGTAAAGTTGGAGAGGTCTCGTCTAATGAGGTCAACGCTCCGTCCCCCTCGTGCTCTGTTCCAAATTCCCGAAACCTTTCAGCTCGAGTTGCAAAACCGTTTTCAGTGCCTAGAAGACTGCAATGACGTGGACGATATGAATGACAAGCTCGTGGAAACTGTCCATGCGGTCGGAGCTAAGTTCTGCAAGACCCGCCGCAGAAGAACACAAAAACTCTCCGATCACACTCTTAATCTCATGGCTGTTAGACGGGAGATGAGGCTACATTCTTCAACAGACTTGACAGCATACAGGCAACTGAACAGACAGATCTCCAAATGCATGCGGCGGGACTTACGCAACTTCAATACAGCTCGTATTGAAGAAGCGATCGAGCGGAACCAAGGCTCCAAAGTCTTTGCCAGAGATCTGTCTGCCAGAAAGAGCCAACTGTCAAAGCTGAAGACAGAGTGTGGCAGCATCGTTTCCGGGACACCTGAGATTTTGAGTGAGATTGAGAGGTTCTATGGGCAGCTGTACACGTCATCGTTGGAGCCACACGCAAGTGTGAGTAACGATCCAAGAGCGAGTCTCATCCGACACTATTCCGAAGATATCCCGGACGTCAGTCTGAGCGAGATTAGAATGGCTCTCCAGCACCTTAAAAACGGTAAGGCCCCAGGCGAGGATGGAATTACAGCGGAGCTTCTGAAAGCGGGTGGAAGACCGGTACTTGAAGTCCTTCAGAAGCTCTTTAATTCCGTCCTCCATGGTGGCATTACACCGGAGGCGTGGAGCAGAAGTGCGGTGGTCTTGTTCTTCAAGAAAGGTGACAACGCTCTCTTGAAGAACTACAGACCGATTTCCCTTCTGAGCCGCGTCTACGTGCTGTTTTCGAGAGTCATTACGAATCGTCTCGCGCGCAGACTTGACGACTTCCAGCCTCCCGAACAAGCCGGTTTCCGAAAGGGCTTTAGCACCATAGACCACATACATACCCTTCGGCAAATTGTACAGAAGTCCGAAGAGTACAATTTGCCACTATGTCTGGCGTATGTGGACTATGAGAAAGCCTTTGATTCCGTCGAAATTTGGGCGGTGCTGCAGTCCCTTCAGCGGTGCCAAGTTGACTGTCGGTATATCGAAGTGCTGAAGTGTTTGTACAGTAGAGCTACGATGGCTATCCGAGTACAGAACCAGAGTACGAAACCTATCCAACTGCAGAGAGGTGTAAGACAGGGTGACGTCATATCCCCGAAACTCTTCACCGCTGCATTGGAAGACGTTTTCAAGCTTCTGGACTGGAAAGGATACGGTATCAACATCAATGGCGAGTACATCACTCACCTTCGATTTGCCGACGATATAGTCCTTATGGCAGAATCGCTGGAGGACCTAAGCACTATGCTCAATGACCTCAATAGTGTTTCCCAACGGATAGGTCTTAAGATGAACATGGACAAAACAAAGATCATGTTTAATGTCCATGTCACACCTATGCCGGTAGTTGTTGGGAACACTAAGCTCGAAGTTGTTGACGAGTATGTTTACCTGGGACAAATAGTCCGATTAGGTAAGTCCAACTTCGACCGAGAGGTCAATCGACGGATTCAACTCGGTTGGGCAGCGTTCGGGAAATTACGGCACATCTTCTCGTCAGGTATACCTCAAAACTTGAAAACGAGACTGTACACCCAGTGCGTGTTGCCAGTGATGACATATGGAACTGAGACGTGGTCCTTCACTGCTGGCCGGATGAGGAAGCTCAAGGTCGCTCAGCGAGCTATGGAGAGGGCTATGCTCGGAGTTTCTCTGCGTGATAAACTCAGAAATGAGGATATCCGCAGTAGAACCAGAGTGACCGACATAGCCCAACGGATTAGTAAGCTGAAGTGGCAATGGGCCGGCCATATAGCTCGAAGAACCGACAACCGATGGGGAAGAAAGGTTCTCGAGTGGCAGCCTCGTACCGGCAGGCGAAGTGTAGGGCGTCCCCCCACTAGATGGAGTGACGACCTGGTAAGATATGCAGGAAGTCGATGGATGCAGGTGGCTCAGGACCGTGCTTTGTGGCATTCTTTGGGGGAGGCCTATGTTCAGCAGTGGACTTGTGAAGGGCTGTAATGATGATGATGATGAATAATAATAAGAGATTTTTTTATTACAATATTTAAAAGCACAGAATAAATAATAGTAGGACGTACTAAAAGTAAGTAGTATAATTTTTTTTGTCATGGGTGACATTTTCATGCTTTTCGAGGGTGTCGAAACCGATAGGGTTGTCGAAATGTAAATCCAAGATGGCGGCCGCAATAGGTATCAATTTTTTCATCATGGGTGTCATTTTCATGGTTTTCGAGGGTGCTGAAGCCGATAGTGCTGTCTAAATGTAAATCCAAGGTGGAGGCTGCAATAGGTATAAAATGTTTCATCATAGGTGTCATTTTCATGGTTTTCGAGGGTGTTGAAGCTGATAGTGCTGTCAAAATGTAAATCCAAGATGGCGGCTGAATTAGGTACCAATTTATTCATCATGGGTGTCATTTTCATGGTTTTCGAGGGTGTTGAAGCCGATAGTGCTGTCAAAATGTAAATCCAAGATGGCGGCTGCAAAATATATCAATTTTTTCATCTTGGGTGTCATTTTCATGGTTTTCGAAGGTGTTGAAACCGATAGTGCTGTCGAAATGTAAATCCAAGATGGCGGCTGATGTAGGTACCAATTTTTTCATCATGGGTGTCATTTTCATGGTTTTCGAGGGTGTTGAAGCCGATAGTGCTATCGAAATGTAAATCCAAGATGGCGGCTGCAATAGATATAAATTTTTTCATCATTGGTGTCATTTTCATGGTTTTCGGGGGTGCTGATGCCGATAGTGCTGTCGAAATGTAAATCCAAGGTGGCGGTTGCAATAGATATCAAGTTTTTCATCTTGGGTGTCATTTTCATGGTTTTCGAGGGTGTTGAATCCGATAGTGCTGTCGAAATGTAAATCCAAGATGGCGGCTGAAGTTGGTACCTATTTTTTCATCTCGGGTGTCATTTTCATGGTTTTCAAGAGTGTTGAAGCCGATAGGACTGTCGAAATGTAAATCCAAGATGGCGGCTGCAATAGGTATCAATTTTTTCATCATGGGTGTCATTTTCATGGTTTTCGAGGGTGTTGAAGCCGATAGTGCTATCGAAATGTAAATCCAAGATGGCGGCTGCAATAGATATAAATTTTTTATATAATCATGTTATACGTAATTTTTTTAATGCGCTTAAGGTATGCCCAATTGGATTTACCAATATATTTTATCTATTATTTTACTCCCATCTGTCGCCTTTTACTGCTCCCACGGCAGGATATCAATCGAGAAGTTGAGTTATAAGTACATAAAAGTTTGTCGGTTTCTATAATATGTAAACACACATAAGCCTATGTGATTTGCTCTTTAATTGTTTGCAAATTTTTAAAGTTTAGTTCAGTTTAGTTATAGGAAGATCCGTAGTTTGGGTTTTAGTTTCTGATCTAATTAATCTAATTACTACAAAAATACAGAACTACACAAGTATATTCTAACGGTAAATAAAAATGAGCTACATCATTCAATTAAGACCTAACCGGAGGTATCGTGATACGTAAAAAAACATACGGTCGAATTGATTGATAACCTTTTTTGAAGTCTCTTAAAATAACCTGTTTCTTTTTCTTTTTAAATTTCATTGAAACTGTCGGTCTAAATCTTTTAGAAAAATAAATTATAAACCTTCCGTAAGCACCAGGAATAAGCTAAATGCCAATACATTTAATATAATAATGTTCTCCAGATGAAATGTTGGTCACGGCAGCCAGTCACAATGGGGACAGGCCAATGTGTAGGACAGGATTATAGTGCACGAGTGTGTGCGCAAACACAGGTGCACTCACTATTCCCTCAACCTCATAGTCTGATGGGACGAAAAATGCGACACGACGGGAGACAGATTTCGGCACAGGACCAGGACATGCTCCGAAGCACGGAGGTGACGCATCGTAAAATTTCCTCTCCGGCCCGCTACTGAGAATTTCTTGACAGAATACCTAATAACTGATTTTGGCTCGACCTAACATTCGAATACGCGATCAGTAGTAGCGCTCACGATCACTAGATTGACGAAGCAGCCACAAACTAATAATATAGTAAGTGAGGGTAGTGTGGTAATCCAGTTAATATAAGTCACTTTCTTATAACTCAAAAACTAAAGCCTTCTTTCCATAGAAAACTCTGTGATAGCTCTTCATCAGTCAATCAAATAATAAAGGGTTAAAAGACAGAACACAATTACTCTCTACCAAGGTTAAAAGGGCGCTGCTTTATTGACGCCATTTTGACAGTTGACATTATTGTAAATATTTTAGTCGATTTTAGTATTGTGTTGTTTAGTTAGTTCTTTTGAATTGATTTTTCGTAGTATACCTAATTATTTTCAAAGCATATTTGCTATTTTTTTCTTAGTATATTAGTTAAGTATTGTACATTATGTTTTTGTCTCTGTTCTCCTCATAGTTTTGGTTTTATAGGGCGGCAAAGTTTATGTGACTATATTACCCTCACGTACCTTGTGAGTTACTACTAGACTCCACAGAATTTTTAATTCATTCGTATGACAAATACGCTACGCTTTTACAACAAAGTCCTAAGCAAATGTTTAATATACCACGTATACTTACGTTGTCATCCGATTTTGAGCAATGTTCAAAATGTCAAGTCTCCAGCTCATCGGAAAGTAAGTCAACTACTATATTCGAACTGAATAGTACACTAAAGCGAGTTAATAAAAACGTAATAAAGTAATAATACAAGATCTATTACCTGTGTCTATTACCACGTTTAAAATATTTGTTAAACAAAGACTGCTATTATATTTAATTGTATATTTTACTTCAAACTTCAATATAAAGTATTATTATGAAACAAAAATCTCCGTTGGGCTTCCTGCGGGGATTTCCAGAATGATTTTTTCAGAGTGTTAAAAAGAAAAATCATTTTCAATATAACTTATGTTATTTATAAAAGTGTTAAAAACTTTTGCTGGGATTCTCGTTGGTTCTTTCCGATGAAGGTTTTTCTCCGATACAGTAAAGCATAAATACTTTATTTATAAACCTGAAATGACAAACGAACTCACAGTCCACCTGATGGTAAGTGGCAACTGCGTACCGTGAACATCTGCAGGTAACTTCAAACAAATAAGTTGTCACCACTGAGGACTAAGATGGAATGTCACAGCCTGTGATTATACTCTTTATGACTCTTTATACAATTCAAACTGGAACGCAGCAATATAAGTTATTTGTCGGCAGAAATATGTAATAGGTGGTTAACTACACAGACTGTAGCATAGTACATTGATTTTATTATTTGTAATCTATCAAACATTGTTATCATCCTTACAGCTCTACACAGGTTTTTTTTAGGATAAGGGTGACAAGCGAGCACACAGTCCACCTGATGGTAGTGGTTGCTGTGGCCCACAGACATCTACATCCACATTTGCGAATCAAAATGCAGATGCGTTGTCAGCCGTGAGGACTAAGATGGAATGCCTCGTTTTCAGTAAAAAGAGTTTCCACTTCTCTAGATTCACCATACGAAACACAGCAGCACTAAGCATTCTATGAGGGCTAACTAAGGTATTCTATGAGAGCGTGGTCCTTCCCCGGTTGGGCCGACCTATTCGTGCTGCAGCTATACAATTAATACAGCTGCAGCATGGCTCTACCACGTTTAAATCCACTGCTAAACATAGGTCTCTCTATGGAATGCCAGAAAGCACGCTTATGAATCACCTAGTTTGTATCAAAATCCAAATTTAGTTAAACAATCTATTCTGTTCTAAGGGTCATATTTCATTTCTTATCTAAATTAAATCAACCAACAATATGACCATTTATCAACAATAAGATCTGATTCATATCGCCAAATCCGCTTGACGTCATGCGTTTCCCAAAAATATATATAATTTCAAGATCCGGCTACTTAGACTTTACGCTTCGTGATTTTGGATTTTCTTATTAGGTCATTTACCCATTTGTCATTGACAAATTTTGAAGACTGTTACTCAGTGGGTGAGCGTTGGGCTGCGGCCTTGTGGGACGCGGTCTTGATTCCTTTCGTATAAGTGATAGTAATTACATCATACTATAAATCATAAACGCCATAGTAATACACGTTTCTATATCTATAGTAGGTAAAAATAAAAATAAATTAAACATTAAATGGGGCGCCTTTAATTTTGCCTGTGTGCCTTTAATGTTGTTATAGGGGCAACTGAAATACACATTCTATGAAAATTTCAACTATGTACCTTTTACGGATATGAGATGAGCCCGCTGACAGACAGACGAACGGACGTAATAGGGTCCCGTTGGTTACAATTCGGGTACAGAACCCTAAAACTTTCAATAAAAACAACTTCCAACCTACTTTGAATTAAAATTATTCTATTCTATTCTAATCGTCATATCAAACGTCTTCTTGAATCCACCACTTGAATGTCTTTTCAAGTATGAATTAGCAGAAAAACATACAGACATTAATTTCAACACTTCATGACACATTACAATTAAAGAAAAGTCACGTAGTAGAACATGTAAGGGAAAAAAAGTACACATACCTATATCCCTTACAGTTTAGATAAGGTCTATTTCTCGGCTGTGGAAAGCATATAAGCATATAGGTCGTATATTAACTTTTTCTGACAATATAAAAGAAAGAAGATTTCACGCGAAAAAAGCACGTATAGTATTCAAAATTAAAAATTTTGTACAAACTACTTCAATATAAATTATTAAGAATAACTAAAAAACTATCGGTCAGACCTTGATCAATTAATTAATTTATACGGGACCACATCTGAAGCACCAGCTTTCAAATAAAAAAAGAATCATCGAAATCAGTTCATCCAAAAAAAAGTTATAAGGTAACAAACAAAAAAAAATCAAAAAAGAACATACAGTCGAATTGAGCACCGTCTCCTTTTTGAAGTCGGTAGAAAATAAACTTTTTTATAAAGCGGAAGTAACAAAAGAACTTTTTTTATATAGAATAAGTGTGACAAACGAGCACACTGACCACCTGAAGGTAAGTGGAAGCTGTAGCCCATAAACGTCAACATTTATCCTCGGTTAAGACGCAGATGCGTTGTCATTCTTGAGAATTAAGATAGAATACGCCGCATCCAGTAAAAAGGGTCTTCGGTTCTCTACGCTCACCATACGAAACACACCAGCATTAAGCTGCTATTTTACGCTGGTATTCTGTGAGAGCGCGGTGCTTCCCAGGTTGAACCGACCCATTCGTGCTACAATCATAATAAAGCTGCAGCATAGCTATATCCTCGATTAAGAATTAAAATGCAGATACGTTGTCACCCCTGAGGACTGAGATGGAATGCTTCGTTTCCAGTAAAAAGTCGTAACCGAGTCTACTGCTGCAGTTAACTTCAAACAAAGAAGACGTTTGTTTACGTGGTAGAGCCAGCACCACGCTCTCACAGAATACCAGCGTAAAATAGCAGGTTAACGCTGCTGTGTTTCGTATGGTGAGTGTAGAGAACCGCAGACTCTTTTTACTGGAAATGAGGCATTCCATTTTAGTCCTCACGGGTGACAACGCATCTGCATTTTGATTTGTAATCGAGGATAGATGTAGATGTCTATGGGCCGCAGCAACCACTTACCATCAGGTGGACTGTGTGCTCGTTTGCCACCCTTATCCTATAAAAAAAGACTGCAGATGCGTCGACATCTTTGAGGACTAAAATAGAATGGCTCACAGTATGTTAGCCTGTTATCATTCTGGCTCCCTTTGAATTTCAGAATGGAACGCACCAGTGCAAGCACTGCTATTTAGCGGTAGAAGTAGGTAAGAGGATGGCACCTATCCAGTCGGATTCCTAGACAGAAAAGGAGTACCATCACTAGATTTTTTTAAATTTACATACGGCTCAATAATGTGACCCCCACTTGAATGTGTAGTTGCATTGAACGCCGATGTGCGTAGGATCGAAGTCATTTAGACAGTTCAAATAGGCAACAATAAACAATTGATGCAGTATTTAATATGGATGGAGTGTACTTCAAGGTTCAGAAAGTTTTGAAACCTTGCCTTATTAAGACTAGCAACCCGCCCCGACTTCGTCTGGGTAGGATCTATTCATGTGGTGTTATTTAGATTTAAGGTAAATCTTTAGATTAGATTAAGTTTAAGAACCAAAGACCATTGAATAAAATATTTTTTTACGGATTTTATAGCGTTTAATTTAAATTACTTACATGCTTGATTGCGAATGTGGTCTCTCTTACATAGGACAAACAAAAAGATTCATTAAAACCCGCGTGAAAGAACATATAGCTGACGTGAAGCACCGACGCTCTGAGAAGTCTGCAGTCTGTGAACATGTTCAAGAAGGTCCCCGCCATTACATCAGATT
Organism: Parnassius glacialis; assembly: GCA_033319125.1. Classification (NCBI taxonomy): domain Eukaryota; kingdom Metazoa; phylum Arthropoda; class Insecta; order Lepidoptera; family Papilionidae; genus Parnassius; species Parnassius glacialis. The sequence goes on along the minus strand of JAVANC010000002.1, from coordinate 2,118,328 downwards.
TGATAGACCACAAATCTCCCCAAAAGAACACCGATTCCTACCAAGGATGATTGATACGCGAAGCTATTGAAATTAAAAAACATCCTAATTTCAATAGAGAAGATGGATGGGTGCTGCCATCTGCTTGGGATCCTATAATTTACAAAATTAAATCCAAACCCAAGCATACCACTGCTAGACTTCAAGATACTCTAAGTTCATTCTGCGTAAATCGAACCAAAAGTTAATATTAAAAAGTCGGCAGAAAACTGAAGGTAGCCGGGCTAACTATGACATCGGGACCTTAAACATCTCAGTCCCCCCCGTGGTCATGGGTTGCTGTAAACCACTCGAAACGTCGGGAATTAAAATAGTAAATTAAACGCGATGAAATGCGTAAAAAATAGTTTTATTCAATGTGTGTCAAAAGAAATAATTCACCAAAGATCATTTATAAAAAATTACTTTTAAAAAATATCTCAAGTTTTTTCATATTTAATATATTCATATGTAAATACTTAGACACGCAACGGAGAGTAATGTCAATGCAAAACTTTTTAATACAACATGTAAATATACCCTACCTATATTTTCCGAAAGGGGTACATACTCGTAGTACGGTACCGAGGTACTGTTTTTTTACTACAATTGTTACTCGTTGGCTGCTAGCAACGCACGCAATCCCATGCAAGTTTGTTGACGTGGTGGAGCCACCTTGCAACTATATTATAGTTGTAGCAAGAATGGGTCGGGTCGGCTAGAACGGGGTTGGACCACGCTCTCATACAACAGCTTTTTACTGGAAATGAGGCATTCCATGTTAGTCATCAGCGCTGACAAAAGCATCTGCATTTTGTTTCTTAATCGAGGATAGAAGTAGATGTCTATGGGCCACAGCTTCCATTTACCATCAGGTGGACTGTTTGCAGGTTTTTCACCCTAATTCAATAAAAACAAAGATGGCTTTATGTCACCATATTTAGCTATCTCGTGATGACCGTTAATAAAATAATTTTTCGACGGTAAAAATCTTCCGGGTTTGTAGATTACAGATTAAAAAAATATTCGGAGTAAGAAAATCAATTATCGATTATATATTTAATTTAACTAAAAAATTGTATTATTTCTACATTCTTGCCTAATCTGGATAATTATCGGCTTTATGTAATTGGCGCGAATCGAATAACGTAATACGTGTTACTGTTACCATTAATAAAAAAATATAGCTTTTGTATATTCCACTTTAGAATTGACATCACCGTTGAAGTATTTCTTAGCAACTTTCTCTTTCGTTGGTAGATTTTTATTACTAAAATCTAGTATTTTAGTGTTTCATTCATCAAACTGATTGCCACCACTTACGATGCGTGTGGGTTTGAAATCCTTTCACTGCACACAAAAATAAAAACAATAGATGATTTATATTTATGTATTATTTATTCTAGTTTTTATCGAAATACTAACCGAATTAATTAATTTTGACAAATCGACCTATAACGAAATGTGATTCTGTATTTAAATGTTTATGGATTACATAAACGCTTATGGTTCTAGATGATTTATATCCTGTGTTTAACATTTGACACGGAAAAATAAGAATAAATGTTTTTATTCTTTTAAAGTATAAGGGTGACAAACGAGCACACAGTACACCTAATGGTAAGTTGATTGCTATGACCTGTAGACATTTAATACGTGGTAGAGTCATGCTGCAGGTATATTAGTAGTAGGACCACGTTCTCACAAAATATCAGTGTAAAACAGCAGCTTAACACTGCTGTGTTTCGTATGGTAAGCGTAGAGAAACGGGCGCCCTTTTTACTGGCAAACAGGCATTCCACTTTAGTCTTCACGGGTGACAACACATTGGCATTTTGAGTCTTTATTGAGGCTAGATGTAGATGTCTATGGGTCACAGCAACCACTTACCATCAGGTGGACTGTATGCTAGTTTTTCTCCCAATCCTATAAAAAAGGACGTTACCATCTATCCCCGACTAAGATTTATAGTGCAGATGCGGTGTCACCTGTGTGGGTTAAGACGGAATGCCTGACAGTCTGTAGTTTATACTGGTTCTCTGTGCTTTTCAAATTGGAACACAATAGTGCAGTAGACGGACCCCTAGGCAAAAGAGGAGTCGTACCACCTAATTAACTTAAGCAGTCCTACTACCTGATGATAAACTGTCAACGTTCACACACACACAACAATCATCCATGAAATAACTCGAGCACGTGCCTTCGAACGAAACTTTGCCTTTGAACACTTTCACGGCATACCAGGGCAAAATTGCAGCATAACGCCCCTATCCTTCATACGTTAATGAGGAGGACAGGATAATTAGTAATAATTAAAAATAATTAATAATTAGTCATTAGTAAGGAGGAATTACATCTTATTCCTCAGGAGTAACAACACATCTGCGTTTTGATTCTTAATAATCATTAATGATAGATGTAGCTACTATGAAAATATTCCTGTGTTACAAATGTCCATGCAGTAGCACTGCAGTTATCATTAAGTGAACTGAAAGTCTAATTTCATATCAAAAGGTAGAGTGCGTCACCCGTTATCTTTATTCTAAAGTAAAAAAGAAACCAGTGTAGAAGTTTTAAATGATGTTAATGTTCCTTTGAGCTGACTTTATGTATATTCAACGTGGGAGAGCCATGGTGCAGCTATATTAGTAAAATAGTTGTAACACGAATGGGTCGGCTCGACCGGGGAGGGAACGCGCTCTCACAGAATACCAGCGTAAAATGGGAGGTTAACGCTGCTGTGTTTCGAATGGTGAGTGTAGAGAACCGGAGATCCTTTTTACTGGAACAGAGGCATTCCATCTTGGTCCTCACGGGTGACAACGCATCTGCATTTTGTAGATGTAGATGTCTATGGGTCGCAGCAGCCACTTACCTTCGGCTGGACTGTGTGCTCGTTTGTCACCCTATCCTATAAAAAAATATTTGTATCGCTTAACATTTATATAGTTTTTATAAATTTGTTTAACTACGTAAATAATGTAAGATAAAGTTCCTAACTAGCTGTCCCCCGCGACTTCGCCCGCGTGTAATTTATTACTATTGGATTTCATGGGTTTTATTGTTTTTGTGCGGAACCCTAATTAAATTAAATTTAAAATTAAAATTAAACCCTAAAGGGCAAACGAGCATGCGGCTCACCTGATGGTATGTGACTACCGCCGCCCATGAACAACTGCAACACCAGGGAGGGAATTGCAGATGCGTTGCCGGCCTTTTTAAAAGGAGTACGCTCTTTTCTTGAAGGTCACTAAGTCGTATGAGTCCGGAAAAATCGCTGATGGTAATCGATTCCACAAGGAAGTCGTGCGAGGAAGAAAACATCTTCTCATCATCAGTGGTGGACCGCCAATCATCCAGATGGTGTGGATGGTATCGGGAGTTCTGCCGCGATGTGCGTTCGTGTAATTTGGCGGTTGGGATTAATCCGAACAATTCCTCAGAGCACTCCTGTAAATAAAAGTAGCTTAGGTTACTCCTTATAAGATCAGCTATCTTACAGTGAAAGTCCCGTCAAAATCGGTATAGCCATTTCGGAAATTAGCTGGAACAAACTGACAGACGTTTTTAGTAGGGGAGCACCATTTAATTTTAATTTTTATTATTTGTTGTTATAGCGGCAACAGAAATATACATTTTGTGAAAATTTCGACTGTCTACCTATTGCGCATCATGAGATACAGCCCGCTGACAGACAGACGGACGGACAACGGAGGCTTAGTAATAGGGTCCCGCTGGTTACCCTTTGGGTACGGAACCCTAAAAAGGGAGGGGAAGGTTTTATTCAGCAAACTTTTTAATATTAATTACTTACATTGTGCTTGATCACTATGAACTATTAAGCTTTTCATCTATACAAATAACTAAAATTGAAGTCATCATCATCACCATCATTACAGCCCTTCACAAGTCCACTGCTGAAGATAGGCCTCCCCCAAGGAATGCCACAAAGCTCGGTCCTGAGCCACCTGCATCCAACGACTTCCTGCATATCTAACCAGGTCATCACTCCATCTAGTGGGGGTATGCCCAACACTTCGCTTGGCGGTACGAGGCTGCCACTCGAGAAACTTTTTACCCCATCGGTTGACGGTTCTTCGAGCTATATGGCCGGCCCATTGCCACTTCAGCTTACTAATCCGTTGGACTATGTCGGTCACTGTCGGTTCTACTGCGGATATCCTCATTTCTGAGTTTATCACGCAGAGAAACTCCGAGCATAGCCCTCTCCATAGCTCGCTGAGGGACCTTGAGCTTCCTCATACGGCCAGCAGTGAAGGACCACGTCTCTGTTCCGTATGTCATCACTGGCAACACGCATTGGTTGTACAGTCTCGTTTTCAAGTTTTGGGGTATACCTGACGAGAAGATGTGCCGTAATTTCTCGAACGCTGCCCAACCGAGTTGAATCCGTCGATTGACCTCTCGGTCGAAGTTGGACTTACCTAATCGGACTATTTGTCCCAGGTAAACATACTCGTCAACAACTTCGAGCTTAGTGCTCCCAACAACTACCGGCATAGGTGTGACATGGACATTAAACATGATTTTTGTTTTGTCCATGTTCATCTTAAGACCTATCCGTTGGGAAGCACTATTGAGGTTATTGAGCATTGTGCTTAGGTCCTCCAGCGATTCTGCCATAAGGACTGTATCGTCGGCAAATTGAAGGTGAGTGATGTACTCGCCATTGATGTTGATACCGTATCTTTTCCAGTCCAGAAGTTTGAAAACGTCTTTCAATGCAGCGGTGAAGAGTTTCGGGGATATGACGTCACCCTGTCTTACACCTCTCTGCGATTGGATAGGTTTCGTACTCTGGTTCTGTACTCGGATAGCCATCGTAGCCCTACTGTATAAGCACTTCAGCACTTCGATATACCGACAGTCAACTTGGCACCGCTAAAGGGACTGCAGCACCGCCCAAATTTCGACGGAATCAAAGGCTTTCTCATAGTCCACATACGCAAGGCATAGTGGCAGATTGTACTCTTCTGTCTTCTGTACAATTTGCCGAAGGGTATGTATATGGTCTATCGTGCTAGAGCCTTTTCGGAAACCGGCTTGTTCGGGAGGCTGGAAGTCGTCAAGTGTGCGCGCGAGACGATTTGTATTGACTCTCTAAAACAGCACGTAGACGCGGCTCAGAAGGGAAATCGGTCTGTAGTTCTTCAAGAGAGCGTTGTCGCCCTTCTTGAAGAACAAGACCACCGCACTTCTGCTCCACGCCTCCGGTATAATGCCACCATGGAGGACGGAATTAAAGAGCTTCTGAAGGACTTCAAGTACCGGTTTTCCACCCGCTTTCAGAAGCTCCGCTGTAATTCCATCCTCGCCGGCCTTGCCGTTTTTAAGGTGCTGGAGAGCCATTCTAATCTAAAAGTCTCAGGTGCCCCGGAAACGATGCTGCCACATTCTGTCTTCAGCTTTGACAGTTGGCTCTTTCTGGCAGACAGATGTCTGGCAAAGACTTTGGAGCCTTGGTTCCGCTCGATCGCTTCTTCAATACGAGCTGTATTGAAGTTGCGTAAGTCCCGCCGCATGCATTTGGAGATCTGTCTGTTCAGTTGCCTGTATGCTGTCAAATCTGTTGAAGAATGTGGCTTCATCTCCCGTCTAACAACCATGAGATTAAGAGTGTGATCGGCGAGTTTTTGTGTTCTTCTGCGGCGGGTCTTGCAGAACTTAGCTCCGACCGCATGGACAGTTTCCATGAGCTTGTCATTCATATCGTCCACTTCATTGCAGTCTTCTAGGCACTGAAAACGATTTTGTAACTCGAGCTGAAAGGTTTCGGGACTTTGGATTAGAGCACGAGGGGGACGGAGCGTTGACTTCATTAGACGAGACCTCTCCAACTTAACTTTTAGGTTCAGTGTGCCTCTAACCATTCGGTGATCGCTGCCGGTTTTCACCCTCGCGATCACTGAGCCATCACTGAAGAGTTGTCGTCTGGTCGTCATAATGAAGTCAATCTCATTTTTTGTCGAACCGTCGGGGCTCGACCAGGTTCACTTCCTGTGGGGCCGCTTCTGGAAGAAAGATTTCATCATAAAGAGTCCCTCTTTCTCCATGAAGTCGGCCAGCTACAGACCCCTTGGGTTCCTTTGCCCTATTCCAAATTTCCCTACTTTCAGCTCACCATTCTCTCTTGTGTCTAGTTTTGCATTGAAGTCTCCCATTAACACCGTATATTGGGTTTTGGAGGAATGCATGACTCTAGAGATATCCTCATACATTTCCTCCACCTCCTCATCGGAGTGTGCCGAGGTTGGTGTGTAAGCCTGTATGACCTTCAGCGAATACCGTTTGGTGATTCTGAGTATAAGGTACGCAACCCTCGTCGACACACTCCCGATCTTTACAACGTTGTTAAAGAGAGACTTGTGTGTGTGGACGATAAATCCGACACCTCCTTGGGACAGATGGTCGCTCTCCCGGTGATAGAGCAAGTTGCCTGATTCGAGGATTACCGTGTCCTCCCCCTCTCTTCGGACTTCGGATAATCGTATAATATGCCAGCGTAACTTGTCTATCTCTTCTTCCAGCTCCACAATCTTCTCGTCAGTCCTCAGGGTGCGTGCGTTGTATGTTGCCAGGTCGAGTCATCGTAGGTGGCAACCGAACCTCCACCGGAGATTCTTAGCACCCCCTGCCCCGCCGTTACCATGGTCGCCACCGTACCCAGGAATAGCGGGGCCGCCGGGAACTGGGGGCCGTCTCTTCGTAACTTTATCCATTTAATACCCCCCGTATTTGCCATAGTTGACACGCTTGGCGAGCGGGGTGGCAACCGCAGTTTTTTTTATTGTATTTTTGCTGTTATCAGGAAGATGCTGCTGCCCATCTCCTGCCTGTTTCCCTTTGTCGCCTTTTACGACACCCACGGGAAGATATGGGATAGTGGATATTCTTAACCGCCACTACACGGCAAATTTGAAGTGTATGTTTGTAAGGTCAAAATAACAACTTATAATAAATGCATATGAAAGTATGTACGGTACTAATAAATTTTTTTAAATTTTTTCCTTTCTGTTTGTCTGTCTGTCCGTCTGTCCGTCTTTCTGTCTGTTTTTTCTCGCTAATCTCCGAAATGGCAGGGCTAATTTTGACGGGACTTTCACTGGCAGATATCTAATGTTATAAGGAGTACATTAGGCTATTTTTGTTTTTAAAGAAGTGTTAGGGTGCCGCGCAAAAAAAATTAAAACACATGAAATCCAACCGTAATAAATTACACGCGGGCGAAGTCGCGGGGAACAGCTAGTATATTACACAATTCTTCTGTCCGTGTGTATGTGATTTTACTCCTCCCTGATTTTGATGAAATTTTGTGTGTGTGATTAAGTTAATTCAGGAATGGCTTAGATTCACAATTAACCCGGTAGGTGGCGCTATTGTCGAGATACAGAAATCACACGTGCGAAGCCGGGGCGGATCGCTAGTAACAAATAATAGACGGCCCATAACCTTTGTTTAATTAAACTATGTTTGATTTTATTACTCCAGTCGTAGTTAAGTCATCATCTGTGGATAATAAAGGTCGGGGTGATGATTAAATTACATTGTAATACTAGAACAGGTCGCGGTATTTTTCGTTTAAACGACAAGGACGAAATTTGAATTTAATAACAATGTTTAAAATGACCCTGTACACTTCGGACTTCGTCAAAACGTAGAGTTGTTGTCTTCCCCAACATGATAATTTTAACGACAATCGAATAATCTGAAGATTTTTTACTATAACTATCATAGTAAAAAAGGAGTGCAATTCACACGCGACGGAAGTGGAACCTCGAGAAAAATAATTTCAAAGTAGGATAATTGTAGGGTTTATTTATTATAATATTGTTACCGACTTTAAAAATTATATTATGTATTATATAATATTATAGATAGGAAATATTGTATACTGTATTCTATCTCATTCTCTCGCAGGTTAAATCCTATAGATGTATATGTTTGTCTCTTTTTAGTGTCGCTTTTTCCTTTTATCGAGTTTCAGTTCGCAACAATTCTAAAAAAGTTTTACTTCAAAATAAAAACGACGTACATAATACGACGCAAATAATATACAAGGTCGTTTGTAAATTATTAGTTAAGACCGGCAACGCATCTGCAATTCCCCTCGTGTTGCGGTTGTTCATGGGCGTCGGTAGTCACTTACCATCAGGTGAGCCGCATGCTCGTTTACCTCCTCTTCTATAAAAAAGAAGTTTAGAGGCTAATTTTGATGATTATTTTGACATGTATTAGTTTTTACTATGGTAGAAGTTGAAAAAATATCTAGCCAATACTACCTATACATCCATCCATTACAGCCTTTAAAATCCTACTACCGAACAAAGGTCTCCACCAACGATTGCCTCCACGAGGGATATTTGCCAAGTGCCACGCTTGGCAGGCGGCTTGGCAACCGCATTTTATTATTATTTTGAGTTATTATTAGGAAGACGCTGCTGCTCATCTCCTGTTTCAGTTTCCATCTGTCGCCTCTCACGACACCCATGGGATGATATGAGATAGTGAATATTCTTACACCGCCACATGGTAAGCATACTCTTATTTGTGCAACACTCTATTGCTTCCGTGGTCGCACAGTCGTGATCTAATCCCATCGAACTAAATCATTTAAGTTGATCCGCTGGTGGTATGACATCAGTTCGAGTATAATTTCATGCAAATCGAGACAGCCATTGTCTTGTGATGTTCACGGCAGATACATATGTCACAACGTTAGACGACCGAATGGCTTATGCCTGGAAACTCTTCTTAGAAATATTTTTTTTTTAATATGTATACTGTATAGTGGCGATGTTACGATATCCTCTATCTCATAAGAAACATCAGCATCATCAGAATCATCAGCGCTGTAGGTTACCTTGCAGTGTTTCGCTGAGTCATAACCTTTTCACTGGCTCGATACACACCCCATCTCTTTTAATTTTAATCTACCATACTTTTAACTGTTTATTTTTGGAACGAAGTTCTTTATCGGACGGTACGGGTTTGGCGGATGGGAGCTAGGCGACAAAAAGTGTAAGATTTTTTCGTCACTACCCCTTGTGTCATAGTGTAGACGTCCTTGGCGGCCAAATAAGGAAGTAAGATGGAATAATATCCATCTCCCTTGCACTTTTCTTATCTTCCCATTAAAGAAATTTTATTTCAAATGACGCTTCATTTTAATAGACGCTAGTAATTCATTTATTTGTAGTAGTTAATCAATAATATAATACCTACGTTTATCAATAATAATATACTACGCAAGGAACTTCGTTCCAACCGAGTGTTCCGCGACACTCACGCATTTTTTTATTTTAGTGATGTGTACAGTTCCATTGAATAAATGTCTTTCTTTCTTTCTTTTCTTTCATAACATCCTGTAGGTGTCGTAAGAGATGACAGAGATAAACAAGCTAGGAGATAAGCTGCAGCATTCTTCTAATATGGGATATGCTCCAATGAAGAGCTCTGAGCGATTATTATGAAAGTCTCGTTACAGAAAAACTACTTTTTATGCATCTCATTAGGACCTGGGACACTATTTCTCCACAGGATATTAACAACCTCATTCTGAGTGTGCCTCTTATTCATCACCGTTTCATTCTGACAATTTAATTGGTGCTTTTACTGATTATTAACTAGTAATTAATAGCCGCCCTTAAAAGATTTTAATTTACTGCAAATATTTATTTTATTTCCAATTACACATGTTTACATACAGGAGCAAATATAATTACAATTAAATAAAGTAACAATAATTCTAACAAAAATAAAATGCTATGATAAAATTAAAACTATGTGTAGCTTAATAATGTAGAATATACAAAAGAAAAATAAAAAGTCAAGTTTATAATATCAACTACCTGCCTGTATTTTTAATTAATAATTTAAAATTAAAAATTTTGTACAGCCGACTTCAATATAAGCGACTTCAATACAGGTTATTTAAGAATAACTCAATAACCATTGGTCTGACCTTGATCAAATTCATATGGAACCACACGAGAACTATCAGCTTTCATATAAAAAAAAATCATCGAAATCGGTTTGCCCAGTACAAAGTTATGAAGTAACACAAAAAAAAAAGCTAAAAAAAAATATACACTCGAATTGAGTACCGTCTCCTTTTTGGAAGTCGGCAGAAAATTAAACTTACTTGATGTACGGTTTTTTCGTTGCGTTTTTTTTCTCTGCATAGAAATGTTAAATGTTATTTAAAGTCAATGTTTATATAAAGATGGTAGATTATTAAATAAAGTTTTCTTGGATATATACATGTCTTAAATATTGACATACTATTTGAAATTCATGTGTTGTTAAAATATCCCGATACCGTATTATGTGTTTATTTACAGAAATCTGCATAGAGTCTGTGTAATGTAGAATAAAAAACAGTTCTTAACAAGTCATTAGTAATATTTTGCAGCTGTCAATGCTGACAATTTAACATCGTGGTAACACACACGCAAGATGGCGTCACTGTGTAAAATATCTATTAAACTATTCCTATGTTTAAATGTTGTGCAGTGTTTGTTACAATTTCACAATAGGTCGACCGGATCATGGCGCTTTGGACGAAGGACACATCGGCCGAATTTGTTGCGATGTCGGCACTAGTCGACTTCTTTCGTCCAAAAACGCTTAGTGACCACATGACCAGAGTAGCTTTGAATTGCCCCTGGTATTTCTATGATACTACAAAAAAAAAGGATTCTCATTCTCTATCTTCTGTAAATATTTTTATGTATGTTGGGGCTTCACTTCTTTGTTTATTATCCGTTACTCATAGGGGGAATATTTGCCCTAGTGTCCACGCTTGGTAATCGGTTTGGCAGCCGCAGTTTTTTTAATTTCTAATCGTTATTAGGAAGACGCTGCTGCCCATCTCCAGATTTGTTTCCCACTGTCGTCGCTTACGACACTTTTACGATTTTATTTAAATCTACCTTTATTATATAGTGTTGGGAATGAGGGTAAAAAAATAAAAGGAAATGCGAACAAATGAAGGTGGAATGGTAATATCCCACTTGTTTTACCAGTATAAAGTATCGCACAGGCGACTAAGAGGCATCAGTCGGTAATTCTACGAGTCTCATTGTCCTTACTATGCCGGTTGGGGTATTCTACTAGAATAGACAAGGAAGATTGTGTTGTTGTGAGGCTGCCCTGTGTTACATTGAGATGGGTAGTGATGCTGTTGGTTTGCATACTTTGGTGTTATCATGTAATTGGGGGTCCTGATATTAAGCAGGGTTTGTTACTGAGTAGTGTTCTTTCATTTAAATACTTTTGAGATTAATTTCTAACATCAGAAGTGGAATAGATTGTTACATCGGAAGTGGGATTAAAGATTTTCTTGTAGCCCTACATTTTAGTTTCTTACAATAGATACTTCAGAACCCATATAAATTTTAAGAAAAAAATTGCCCCTAAAAGTAGAAAAATAGGGGTGAAGTTTTAATGTAACTGTTTAGACGACATTCTAAATATTACAATATATATTGTATGGTACGGAGCCCTTCATGCGCGAGTCCGACTCACACTTGGCCGGTTATTGATTAAATTTTTACGAGGTATGTATGTACTTGACACGCTTTGATGCAGTTTTAATTATCGAACAATAGTGTGATTCAAATTCGGCATCACGCTCCTGACATTAAACCACAATTATACAAATACGATTTTGTAGTGCTGGAAGATCTTTGTTTAAAGGGATGAGAAACAAAAGTGTACACTGAGTGTACACTACTATACAATGAAAGCGCTTTATCAGTGATGACCTACGGACATATGGAGACACGAGATATGGTCCTCCACTGCTGGCTTATGGGAACCGGAGTAGCCGCTATACCTTAACGGATTAGTATAGAATAGGTGTCCAGATAAGTCGAATAATGATGCGAAAACCGATGCGGAAGTTTCTAGTGCAGGGTTACCCATCCTTTAGTGACCAGGGACCACGTTGATTTCTTTGTTGTTAGCAGGGACCACAAGGTGAAAGAACAAAACTATGCTACTCTAACAATAAATTTTAATCACAACTTTTAACATAATTATGCAATAAACTAAAAAGGAAGCATTCATTTACAGTATTATTTATGTACTAACTGTTCCCCGCGACTTCGCCCGCGTATAATTTTTTTTAACTTATAATAAATCAGTGCTTGACCACAATCCCACCAGGTGGTAAGTGGTGATGCAGCCTTAGATGGTAAGTCGCACTGTCTTATCCTAACAAAAGGGTTTTAATTTTTTTTGCGAGGAACCCTAATTATTTTTCTAAAATAAAAGTAGCCTAAGTTACTCCTTATGATATCAGCTATCTGCCAGTTAAAGTCCCGTCAAAATCGGTCCAGCCGTTTCGGAGATTAGCCGGAACAAACAGACAGACAGACAGACAATAATTTAAAAAAGTGTATTTTTGTTATAAGTACCGTTTATACTTTCATATGCATTTAGTAAAACGCTGTAATTTTGACATTACAAACAGACACTTCAATTTTATTTAAGTATTATGTATAGACTTGTTGTAAAAGAAATTATACATGTTTGGTAAAAAAAATTGTGAGTTTGATTGCGACGCGATGCGCGGTGTTGCACTACCCGCGTGACGAGGAAGTAATAAATGTGTTATTCAAAACGATCAGTGAGGCAAAATATTTAAATATTTCGCGGATCATATTTAAGCTGTTTGCGTACCAATGATTGGTAATCACCGCTTTATTGGCTGATAGAGCAGATAGAGATATGTAACGAAAAAAGAAATTGATACAATTGATTCAGGAGCCTGTTTTGTAACGGAATTGAGATGGGCTGTAATGATCATTACGAGTGCAAGAACTTGCCAGTATACCGAATATAGACTCCCTTCGTATCTTTTAATTGAAGGAGCCCGAGCGGTACTCTCGTTTAAAAAAAAATAAAAAGTAAAAGTTGACTTCAAACAACTAAACAGAATAAAATAATAAACATTATGATATTGCGTAAGATAGCAGCTTAATGCTATTGTGTTTCGTATGGTAAAAGAAGAAAACCGAAGAACCTTTTTACTGGAAACGAGGCATTCCATTTTAGTCCTCACTGGTGGCAACGCATCTGTATTTTGATTCATAATCGAGATGTAGATGTCTATGGATCACAGCAGCCACTTACCATCAAGAGGACTGTGTGCTCGTTTGTCACCCTTATCCTATAAAAAAAAATTTGGTATAGAATAGTTATAGCCCCTTAGTAACGTAAAATTAATGTATTCTTTTTAAACGTGGTAGAGCCATCCTGCAGCTAAATTAGTAGTATAGTTGTAGCACGAATGGGTCGGCTCGACCGGGGAAGGACCACGCTCTCACAGAATACCAGCGTAAAATAGCAGCTTAACACTGCTGTGTTACGTATGGTGAGTGTAGAGAACCGGAGACCCTTTTTACTGGAAAAGAGACGTTCCATCTTAGTCCTCACGGGTGACAACGCATCTGCATTTTGATTCGCAAACGAGAATAAATGTAGATATCTATGGGTCATAGCAACCACTTACCATCAGGTGGACTGTGTACTCGTTTGTCAACCTATCATATAAAAAAAGATGTTTGAGTGGACTAAGGACTATAACAATTTCAATGTCATCTTAATAATTCCATTAATCTTTATTCCCTATTTCGCCACTCTTAGGGATGATTTCTTTCTCCAAACCAAATATATGAGAAAACTCCCGAAGTATCTCGTATGTAATATTCAATGAAAAGAATCATCGAAATTGGTTCACAACTGATGAAGAAATCGCGTAACATATGTACAAAAAACATATTTCTTTTTACTTATTATAAGCCAGTGCTTGACCACAATCCCACCTGGTGGTAAGTGGTGATGCAGCGCTAGATGGTAAATCGCACTGTCTTAGCGTAACAAAAGCCTATTCACTCTTGCCTTGAAGACGCCCAGATTGTATTCGGACGGAAAGATAGACGCCGGCAAATGATTCCACTCCTTTGCTGTACGCATTACAAAAGACGAAGCAAACCTTTTAGTTCTAATGCGTGGAATATCGACAACAAAGGTCACCCCTTTGACCTGCCGACCGCCTGGTTGTCCGATGATGACATAAAGTCGAATTTTTAATTGAAATTTATTGAGTTGTTTTTAATACAAGTAAGGGTGACAAACGAGCACACTGTCCACCTGACGTAGTGGATACTATTGTCCATAGACCTACACCTACTTCTGTTTTTGATTAAGTTTTAACAGTGGTAGAGCCACGCGGCACCTCTTGCTGTCGCACGGATGGGCCAGCTCGAACCGGGGTGGGACCACGACCTCACAGAAAACCAGCGTGAAGTAGAGGTTCACCTCTGCGTTTCGCTTGGTGAGTGCAGGAGGCCCTTTTTACTGGAAATGAGGCATTCCATCTTAGTCCTCACGGGTGACAACGCATCTACATTTTGAATTGTATTAGAGGATAGATGTAGATGTCTATGGGCCGCAACAACCACTTACCATCAGGTGGACTGTGTGCTCGTTTGTCACCCTTATCATATAAAAAAAAGGTAGATGCGTTATCAATCCTGTGGACGAAGATGGTACGTTTCGTTAGCAATATAATAATCTACAGTTCTCATCTTTCACCAGACCGTAGCCCGGCAACAGTTTGCTGCCATTTCATGCTGGTATTCTGTATGACAACATAGTGGCGATGTAAATTCAATATCCACTTTCCATGTCATCACGTAGGTGTCGATAGAGGCGACAGAGGGAAACTGTAAAAAGAGATGGGCAGCAGCGTATTGATAATATAAGCTTGTTGATAACAACTAAAAAAAGCAAAATAATAAAAAAAGATGTGCACAGAGTTGAAGACCATGTGTGTGTTATTGCCGTATTGGTAAATAAAATAAAGTACTTTGAAACCATTCATGAAACGATTTTGATCATGTTCATGGCTGTATGAGCTAAGATCCCTTTGCCTTTTCTGCACAAAAAATGTTTCCATACAATGAGGCCTAATAATCTTCCACTCACCAGATGTCGCTACTAGCGACTGAGGTAAAGTTTTTTGTTACACAGTGTCATTTAATTGAGAAATTAGTTTTAAATAATAGTTTATCATTATCTAGAGTATTATATTAATATACAACACAATGCGTCAGTAGTTTGATTTTTAACTTTTTGCACTTTATAACTCTTTTTTAAATTTTTGTACTTTAAGTTATATTATTGTTTGGTTTATTCATTTTTAATGTAATTAATATAAAATATAAGTAACCATACGGAAAGGAACCTTAAATATTACATTTTCCTAAGAAATTATCGTCCCCGCTATGAAATCTGTCAAATATTTTACCTTACTGTAAAGTGGCGCGGCCCTGGTTATAGAAAATGTTGTGGATGTCCTCATAGATCAAATATAATTTCGACCATATTGTGCTTGTATTATAATAACGCAAAACAAGGTTTTAAGCCATCTTTGGACGATACTAGTAATAAACTGAATTATCTTATTGTTAGATGCTGTATTTTTTTTACTGCTTACAGGTTAAATTTCGGGTAATCACTGACATTTGCGTTTTCCCGGTACGGTTGCAGCGAAACTCTCAATTTGGCACTTCCTTGACCTTTGTCTACCGCCTATAAAGTTCATCGAACATGTTTCTATCATTCCTACGAACAATCAACATCCGGATACATTATTTACGCGTAAGTTTCTGCCCATGACGAGTTGTTTTGACATCGTGGAGGTCACTCACAATCGATACTTAATAAATAATAATCATTCTAAAGAAAGTTAATTTGAAGTAACTATTGTAAAATAAATCATATGTGTTTGGTATAACAAATAGGTCGTATCAAATTACCGTTCCATAGGACTATTAGAATGAGAGAAGACTGGCAGCATTGAATAAAATTCAGCCTGGAAAACTTAAAAAATTATTAGGATTAGATAAGTTATATTCAAACATCTATGAATATTTTTTATTTGCCTCATTCTGTGTGATTTGGGAAAGTAAAAACATCGGTAATTTTCTCTAAATCAAAATTGTTAGTATGGAATTGGTAATACTTGTTATATGGATGCCTTATGGATGCCTCCTTACAAAATCACTAACTACGCAGCAGTCGCATAGTTTCACACGATATAGCAACATTGTTTCAAGGAGGCAGTTTTGCCTTGATTGGAAATGCGGCCGCCGTGGATTCACAATGACGCACGCGGTGTCAGCCGGCACAACATTATCGGAAACTCAAAGATGCTCACTTAGTTTCTAAAATCGAACAAGTGTAGATATAATTAGGATTAGTTTTTGAAGTGAAAATTTCTTTGGCCGCGTTGAGCGATTTTTGGTAGGTGATAAATTTATGGGTTGGCGTTACCGATGACCTCGACATGCTAGTGACGTATTGCGCTTGCACTGTTTCCACACGACTAGTCTAGTCCAAGCCAGACTAGCGATGCGAAGTATAGCGGCCTTTGTACATGTGTACGCATAAATCATTGTGTTTTTGCTTCTGTCAGTAGTCCTTATGACTGCCTCTGATTTTCTTAGTTGTAATTATTTTTCCTTTAATTAAATTTAGTAAGTTAATTTTTTTCCTCTTCTCCAGCGGCGATGTTCATAATTTACTCAATAACAATCATACTGTGATTATGTTTTATTGCTACTATTGTAATTTCTTTATAACACTAAACCACTGTGGTGGTAAAAACAGGTAAGAGGGTGATACCTAGCCAGACGGGTTTCTAGACAGAAAAAAGTCCTACCATCTAAGTGGTATTAACATTTTATACGTGGTAGAGCCATGCTGCAGCTATATTGTAGCACGAGTCACCGGGTAAGGACCACACTTCACAGAATACCAGGGTTAATAGCAGGTTAATACTGCTGTGTTTCGTAAGTTTTTGTAGAGAATCGGGAACACTTTTTAGTGGAAACGAATCATTCCATTTTAGTCCGCAGGAGTGAAAACGCTTCTGAATTTTGATTTGTAGTCGAGGATAGGTGTAGATGTCTATGGGTCTTGTGGATACTGTATCCAGTTACTGTTAGGTGGACTGTGTGCTCGTTTGCCACCCTTATTCTATGAAAACTCGTTTTTTTTTCATCAACATTATCATTAAACTTTTTCTAGTTAATATTTATAACTACGAACGTTTTTCCGTAGTTATAAATATTACAGCAGTTTAAAAAGCCATCCGTTAACCACAGACATGTTGAATTTACAAATATAAAAATTAAACAGTTATCAACGAAAGGTTAAACCCATAAACACCAGATGCCACTAAATGTGTTGCCAATGTCAAATTTTATCAAAATTCGAGTCGTTGAGCAACCCTGGCCAATTGCCCAATGGAAATACCTTCGCTGCCGTCCTAAGGTTGAGCACATTCACTTTGACCTTTACCTGTATCTCTAAAAAGATTTCATTCTTAAAATATTTTTTCACAGTAATACCTATTATGTGATGAATCGTAGCCCAATCCCCGCCGGCGCCAATGAAATTGTTAAATGCAATTTTAAATGCTTTACCACATGCTTGGCGATGAAAGAAATCATCGTGAGGAAACCTGCATGTCTGAGAAGTCACAAAAACAAATATTTCGAAGACATGTAAAGTTCGTTAACACGCATTGGTGCAGCGTGGCGGACATTTCCTTGCCCTAAAACCATCTCAGAAATGAGAGGTGGCCTGTGCCCAGCAGTGGGAAGTATATAGGCTGTAACTTTAACTTGTATTTCTATACTGTGCAATATATGTATATAAAATTTTTCAAGTAATCTGTTTCATATTTTTGAAAAGGAAAAATACGCTAAAGTCAATACGGTTAACAATAATTTTTGTTTGATTTTTAGTGTGTATTTTAAAGTTTCGATTGTGTATCTTAAAATGATTTATTGCTATACATAAATACTTGTTTTCGTGAATGATTTAAAATCTAGGTATAGATACGTTGCTAATCGATTCGTTACGGTGATCGATATTTATTTTATTATTAAAGTTACTATACAAAAATATGAAACATAATGAATAGTAAGAATATTGAAGATCATAGAGAATAAAATATAATAATTGATATTTTTATAGAATAAATGTGACAAACGAGCTCATATCCATCTGATAGTAAATGGATGCTATGGTCCGTAGACATATTTATTTATTTACTTACTTTATTGGGGAGAAAACAGAAACACAACACATAATTAAAATCATACAAAGTAAAATACCTACAACCAGTGCGTGTTGCCAGTGATGACCTATGGAACTGAGACGTGGTCCTTCACTGCTGGTCGGATGAGGAAGTTCAAGGTCGCTTAGCGAGCCATGAAGAGGACTATGCTCGGAGTTTCTCTGCGTGATAAAATTAGAAATGAGGATATCCGCAGTAGAACCAGAGTGACCGACATAGCCCAACGGATTAGTAAGCTCAAGTGGCAATAGACCGGCCATATAGCTCGAAAAACTACAACCGATAGGGAAAAATATTCTCGAGTGGCGGCCTAGTACCGGCGGACAAAGTGTAGGGCATCCCCCCACTAGATAGAGTGACGACCTGGTAAGACATGCAGGAAGTCGATGGATGCAGGTGGCTCAGGACCGTGTTTTGTGGCATTCCTTGGGAGAAGCCTATGTTCAGCAGCGGACTTGTGAAGCGCTGTAATGATGCTGATGATGATGAAATGATGATACAAAGTAAAATAAACAAAGGGAGTTAGTAATTACAATTGTTCCCTACAAACTGTCTCACTGAGAACATACATATAGATCCTAAATGGTATCGTCTGCACTACAAGCAAGATAACATAATATATTGTCGATTAAGAATCAAAATACAAATGCGTTGTCATCCCTGAGCATTAAAATGGAATGCCTCTTAAACTAGTAATAAGGGTCTCTGGTTCTCTTCACTCACCATACTAAACACAGTAAGATTATTCTGTTAGATTTCACGCTGGTATTCTGAGAGATCACAATATATTGATTGCTTGGCAGTCTAACCTGGTGATAAGTAGTGATGAATATCTAGACGGCAAATAAATCGCACTGCCTCAGCGTAATTGATGTCTATACACTCTTGCCATATAGACACCAAGATTTTAATCGGACGAAAGGATAGTCGGAGGCAAATTATACTACTCCTTTGAAAGAAAGAAAGAAATAAGTTTATTTGGCACATAAATTATAACAAAGAAAAATAAATCAAATAAAACAGTTTTTTTAACATAACAAAAATATTTAAAAAAAAAGGAATTACGTTTTATACTACATACGTAATAAACCTTTGCTGTACGCATTAACAATAAGTGGCCAAGTGCGAGTCGGACTCGCCCAAGAAGGGTCCCGTAGCAGCAAGTAACATAATTTATGATTTATGACGTTTAAAAAACCTACTTACTAGATCTCGTTCAAACCAATTTTCGGTGGAAGTTTACATGGTAATGTACATCATATATTTTTTTTAGTTTTATCATTCTCTTATTTTAGAAGTTGCAGGGGGGGACACACATTTTACCACATTGGAAGTGTCTCTCGCGCAAACTTTTCAGTTCAGTCATTTTTGAAGACCTATCCATAGATACCCCACATGTATGGGTTTGATGGAAAAAATTTTTTTGAGTTTCAGATTTAAGTATGGGGAACCCCCAAAATTTATTGTTATTTTTTTTATTTTTGTGTGAAAATCTTAATGCGGTTCACAGAATACATCTACTTCATCTACTTACCAAGTTTCAACAGCATAGTTTCGGTAAAAAGTGGCTGTGACATACGGACGGACAGACAGACGTTTTTTGCCATTTAGCTACGGAACCCTAAAAACGAAGGACGAAGCAAACCATTTGGTTAGAATGACAAACGTGTGGAAAATGGAAACCCGCCGGGTGTCGGGTTGCTCCATGGTAGAAAAGATATTGTAAATTATGGCAGGATCGCCAAGTAACGTGGGAAAGATGTTAATAAGGAGACGTTTTACTTATTAGGAATATAATGATTTTAAAGACTGTTCATTTATTCTAACTTAACACTAATATACAGGGTTATTTTTTAAAGAGTAGCCAAATGTTAAACTTAACTTCAAATATATAAATAATGATATACCGTTATTGCACTTTTTGATACGAGTAAATAAGGCTTCTACTTTTATTTGAAATTATGTTATTGAATGTGATTTATGGTCAACAACGTTTTTGCCTACTGATCGACACTTACGAATGTGTGCGTGCGCAGTAAAACCAGTTAAAATAATGCAATACCAACGCATTTTTAATTTAATAGATAAAAAGGACATAATAATATTTGAGATTTTGTTTAAGTTTTCTTCACCATTCGCCTATGTTACTTATTCTGAACCTTCTCTGCAAATTTGCCAGGTTATTGAAAAATAACCCTGTATTATGTCGTTGGGGCTACACTACAATGGAATAAAATTATTTAAATGCCCCACAAAATCTTCGGAATAATATATGTTAAAGCAGTACTCCACGCATGACTGGAATTTTGCTTTACTCGTATATAAGATAAGAATCTGCCTCTCTGGAAAGTGTGAGAGTGATATCGAAAGAAGAGTGAATGCAGGAAACATGGTGAATGGAAACTCCATTCACCATGTTTCCTGCATTCACTCTTTTATGAGCAGTCGGAAGGTGTCTTACGGGCGAGTTTGGCTGTTCATGAGGGGGTGTTGGTCCCGACACTCATGTACGGAAGTGAAAGTTGAGTATGGCAGAAGAAATATGAAAGCAAAATAAATGCAGTTGAGATGAGAGCGTTAAGAGTTATGATAGGAGTTAAATTGAGTGACAGGATAAGAAATAATGAGATAAGGAAACGTTGTGGTCTGAATGAAGATGTAGTGATATCCTGTCCTCCGCATATAAGCACTGCTGCATACTGCAGGTCTCGGGCCTCGGGGCTAACCCCATTACCCAGAATCTCCTCGCGGTGCATTACTATGCACCGGTCGTGGGAGCCGTTATGGCGTTGTTAGGTGCAACAGCGACACGGGATCGATTTCCCGTATGTAGTCAATTTAAAAATAAATCCTGAATTTTTTTTCATGATGGCGGGTAATATGGCCACTGCCTGAAAAAGTGGCATATTATGGCCGTTTTCCCGAAAAAGGCGCCTAATTCAGCTAGTGCCTGAAAAAGGCGCCTAATTCGGTCCAAGGTTGTTTGAGAGTATTATAGCGGCTAATGCAGCCAGGCGGCTATTGCCGCCAGGCCGAGCATGTAAAGGTGCGATGTTATTTAGATGTTCGTGCGGCCCGTTGTCAGCGCGGTCGAACATACCGCGCGCTAATCGGGCCACAAATTCTTTGATGGTCTCCATCCTTAAGTTGGCCGCGATGACGTCATTCCGGACGTAGCAACCTGCACCGACGATGGTCCGTAGAGATAGGTTCTGCTGAACCTGCAGCCGCTGCCTCTGCCGTTCGCTCAGGAGTGCGTACCAGGCCGGCGTGGCGTAGGTGATCTTAGTGTATCTTCGGTCTTATGTACATTTTATAGATTTTTATCTTGGTCTTCAGCGGTAGTTTGGATGCCAGGACTGGACGGAGCATCGCCCGCGCACATCTGGCATTGCGGACGACGATGTCGACGTGCGCGGTCATGCACAATATCCTGTCAATGCGGCACCCAAGGTAAGTCACGGCCTTCTCGTACGCAATCTCCTGGCCTCTCAGCGGCAACGGGGGCGGGAAGTTCCGGTAGCGGCGGGTGAGGAGGGCGGCCGTCTTCCCAACATTTACGGCCATCCTCAACTCATCCAGCCATGGTGGCAGCAGGTCCAGCAGGCGCTGCATCTTGGCTGCGGCGAGATGGGATCTTCTAGACGAGGTGAAGTAGGCGCTATCGTCCGCATATAGCGCCAGCTCTACGTCGTCCTCCCATTCGCGTAGGTGTCCTGCCAGCGTAGGGATATCATTTGTATAAGCCGCGTACAGGATCGGCGAAAGACAGCTGCCCTGTGGTACGCCAGCTCTTATGGGTTTTACTGCGGATTCGGCATCTTCGGCACAGACGTAGAAGCTCCGGTCGGCTAGAAACGACGCCACTAGCCGCAGCATAGCCGGAGGGACACTCGTCTGTTGTTCAATCTTATAGAGTAACCCAGAGTGCCATACCCTGTCGAACGCCTTCTCGATATCGAAGAAGATGCCCAACGATGTGCGGTCCCGGTTATGTTCTGCCGCCAGGTGGTGCAGCACTCTGGTCAGCTGCGATCCTGTGGAGTGCCCACTCCTAAATCCGTGTTGCTCCGCTCGCAGTTGCACTCTTCTTAAGGCGATCCGTTCGAATAATTTGGATATGTGCGGTAGCAGCGTTATAGGTATGTAACTAGCTGCTCTACGCCTGACCTTCCCGGGTTTCGGCAGAACTATGACCTTGCCTTTCTTCTAGTCCTCCGGGAAGTGTGAAGTCCGCACTATGCCATTGTAGAGTCGTCCTAGCTCTACAATGGGGCAACTGTCGAAGTGCAGCGTTCGTGATCCGGTCGTGCCCCGGCGCCTTCCTCGGTTGCAGGTTGGCTATCGTCCTCCGCAATTCAGCGGGGGAGATAAACCACTCTCCTGCAAGCGGTGGCGCGGGCGACGACAGGAACTCCCGTACGCGGCTGTTCTTTTGGGCATGAAGCTCCATGTACTCCGCACTTGCTGGGTTCTGCATAAATTGCTCCTCGAAGTGCTCGACTAGGATATCCGCTCTACCTTTCGCCTCGTAACAACGCCTGCCCGCACTGTTGGTCAGCGGGCAGACGGAGGAACTAGTCTTAGTTAGCTGTCGGTTCAATTTGTAGAGCGACGCTTCCTGATCTTTGGCTTTCCATAAGCGTCGCTCCCATCCTTTCCTCTGTAGGCCTGGGTTGCAACCGACAGCTCATCCGTCAGTGTGTTCAGTCTACTTTTGATGCGTGGGCAGCGAGTGCGTGCCCAGAGCTTCCTCAGCGCTCGTTTTCGGTTTAGCTGCGCACGTAGTTCGCGCGACAGCTCCTCTCTACGTTGTGTTATAGGTACAATCGTAGAGGCCGCGTTGAGGGCTTCTTGGATGTTCTTGGTGATTTTAGTTGCAGCGGCCTCTACGTCGTCCGCTGAGTCAATCGGTGTATATGCTGGAGGTCTCTCCTGCAGGTACTACTGATAGAGCCTTCAGTTAATTTTGGTAGTAACAGCTCTGGGCAGCGTAGTCACCGTCTTGAGGCCAATGGTTATCAGAATCGGGAGTTGCTGTGAGCTCAGGTCGTACAGCACCTCTAGTGGTAGAGGTGCCGGGTGGTTGACGTTACTAGCGAGCACGATGTCCAATACATCCGGACTCCTCCTGTGGTCGGTCGGAACGTGTGTTGGTTCTTCGGGACCTAAAATGTCATAGTTGTTATTTTCTGCGTCATCGTAGAGCTCACGACCCGGCGGGGTGATCATTCTAGATCCCCAAGCCGGGTGTTTTGCGTTTAGGTCCCCCGCGATGATGGTTGGTGCTGAGCCTTCCATGATTGTCCGGATGTCTGAGGAGTGAAATGGAGTCCCTGGGGGGCGATATACTGAGAAGATCCTCAGTTCCTCGCCACCTAGAGTCTAGGTGGACGATGTCCTTTCTCACTAGAACCGCCGTGCATCTATAGGCGGTTCCTTTAGCATTGACTTCGTCCCTCCTGTAAATATGGTAGTTGGACATCTTGATGAGCGTAGATGGCCTCAACTTCGTCTCCCCCAGCAAGATAACGTGTATATCCTGTTGTTGAGCTGTAGTGCGGAGTTCATGAAGCTTCCCCTGGATACCGTCCGGGTTCTAGTAGAGCAGGCGCAGGTTCTTATCACTCGCCTCTGTAGTGCCGAGCCAGTAGTAGCGACAGTGCTCGCATCACTGCAGTAATTGGGTCGATGCCGGCTCTGATGTCTGCCCGGACCTGGCTACCGACCTCAATGGCGATGCCAACCAGCCTCAGGATTGCGTCCGTGGTATCTGCGTTGGCGGTTGGCTGTCTGGTTGTTGTGGATGGTACTAGTCTCGGCTGGGCATAGTTCTCCTTCCTTAAGGTAGAGCGCGCTCTATGTGTAGAGCGGGCTCTATTTTCTGATAGAGCCCTTTCTGGTGCTCTACCTTCTGTGGTTGTCTTCTTGATAGACTGCGCCTGCGAGGCTATCGTTACTGTTGGAGTCGGGGTAGAGGTCGCTGCCTGAGGAGGAGCACTGCACCGTCTTCTTCTTCCTCCCCCGCTTCCTCTTCTTGGAGGTTTTCTCTCGGTGGCAGCATTTACGGGGGGCTGTAGAGTCGCCCCGGTGGCTGCTCTTGCAGCAGGTTCCACCGTTTCCTTAGGTACGAGTGGTGCGGGTGGTGCGGGTGGTGCGGTTGCGGGGGGGGGGGGGGGGGTTTGCCTCCCTCTCCCCCTGATGGTTGCCCACCCGTCTTCTTGGATTTCAACCCTGGGCGACTCTAAGGGATCCTCTGCGGTGCTTCCGGCAGAGTGATCCCCTGCTTCCTAGCAATCCTCCTCAGGACTGGGCAGCGTCGGTCATTCGCGGTGTGGTACACGTAGGTTCCTCTTCTCTACCCCGTGGGCAATTGCTTGCAATGTGTTCCCCAGCGCAGCAAACACATTCAACAGGCCTGTGGCAGTTTGCCGATGCATGGCCAAAAGCCTGGCAGCGGTGGCATTGCGCTGGGCCCACCCTTCCTTGCCAGGCTTCTATAACTACTCCCCTCATATAGAGGAGTTCGTTGATTTTATACAGTTCGTTTAGCCGTTCTAGGCTTAGGTGGTCCAGCTGCGCATAGTAGAGGTACCCAGGTCTACCTCTACGGGGCGGGGTCGCTCTCACGTAGTTGATGGGGAACCCTTTGCCCTGATAGCATCCGTTATTTGGACGGTATCCGTGCCCACTGGCAGTCCCCGGATGCCCACTTTAGTGGGCTTCTCCTCTGCCGGGGTATAGCAATACCAAGACAGCGCTGATACTTTTTCGGTCAGTTCGATAAGGTATTTCTGTATTGCCCGGAATTCTTTCGGGCTCTGTGGGGTGAATCGAACACCCTTCCCGAACGGACGGGCGTTAGGAGGGTGTCCTAATTTTTTGTTGATAATCTCGAAGTGCCTCCTCCAGTCCGGGAGGCACTCGGCTACAATTGGTGGGTATCGTGCCTTCTCTTCCTCTTGTTGGGGTTGAGGGGCTTTTGCTGTCTCTTTCTGTTTTGCATCGCTGCCAGTTGGGCATAGCTAGTTGACGGCCTTTGTCCGTCATCTTGCGGTAGGCCCGAAGGGTTGGTCGGCGCCGAAGTTTGTCCGGTAGTCGCTAGAGTAGCGTAGGATGTTGATTTCTAACCGTAGGACTCCTCGCCTCCCTGCTCTAACTCAGTCGCGTCCATGCTTCTGCGGCCGGGTGAGGTGGGGGGGGGGGGTGTTGGCGGATCGGCGATTTGGGCGGTGATTTGTGCGCCCTGACTGGCTGATGCTTCAGTTTCCGGCGGTGTATGCCTTCTTGCCGATTTTCGGGCCCGCTGCGGTAGGGGCGTCGGTTCCTGCCCACTCGTGCTCTCAGACACGGTGGGCGTGAGCGCGGCGCTCGTCGCGGGTTCTTCCTTGTTCGGCGAAGTTGGCTTCTTCCTGGGAATCTGACTATAGGAGCTGACGATCCTTTACTTTTCCGGGTTCGACAGGTCCTTAATACATAGTGGTCGATCGAAGACCCCGGGACGGTCCAGGGGTTTCCTAGCGCGGGGGGGGGGGGCTCCTCCCCTCTCCCCTTGCCTGATATTCCTACAGTTATTACTAGTGTTCTAAGTGATTGTGTAGTGCCTATCTATATCCGTTCCTAACGTGGCAGAGTGACGCAAGCGACGCGCGACGTTCGAAACGGTACGAGAGCGAGTAAGGGTGGCCGCAACATTTAAGCGCACTGCCTACCCCTTTCGTTACGAAAGGGTTGGGGGAAGTGCTTGAGAGCATTCACGCACGCGACTAGCACAGCAAGGGCACGGAACGCGCTTGAGTGCCAAGAATCTGCCTAAGGGCCGGTGACCTCGACTCCTCGCGGAGTATACGGACTCTACGCTTAGCGGAGTATGTCGTACCGGCGGTTGTTTGGGACCACTGCTAATCCACAAACAACACACACTTAGGAGATCCCTTGAAGATGTAGTGACAAACATTGAGAAAGGTATGCTGAGATGGTTTGACCATGTCGAGAGAATGAATGAAGAACGATTGACGAAAAAAGTGTATAAGGCGAGCGTGAATGAAAGTGTTGGAAGGGGTATACCTAGGCGGACGTTTCAAGACCAAATCAGGGACGTCTTGAAAAAAGGCCAGGTCAAGAGTACCCTAATCCGTAGAGCATGTATGAAGGGAATAATGAAAGTGGACGAAGCGAAACAAGTATGTAAGGATCGTAGCAAGTGGAAAGAAGTGTTCTCTGCCTACCCCTATGGGAAAGAGGCGTGATTATATGTATGTATGTATGTAATATGCCTTGAGGTAGAGTACCACCGCAACTTTGCAAGTACATCTAATTTCCTTGCGGCTGCTTTGACTTGGACAATGAAATGCTCAAAGTTAAGGTTTTAAGAAATCTTAATTACTAATAACTGAAGGCGGTTGGTGTGCTTCAAAAAGAAGGAACCAGGATGCACGAGTTCCTTTTTGCGAAGAAGAGAAACGCTTTTGTTTTGAAGGCGTTGTATCTCACAATATTGGCATCGCCCCACTGACTGCAGTGAGCGTGCAACTATAGCTTCTCTTTCGAACTTGATGTGGTCCCGACAGGCCCAAGTATTCGGCTGGTATCTTTCCATAAACATGCAATTAATAATATTTTTTATTAGTTAATAAACTTTTTCGTATCGCGTTTATCGCGAAGTAATAAAAATATGCCGCAAACCAATTACATTCGATGCATGCTTGCGTAATGAATTCTTGTTAAATCGATCGAGTAGTTTTAAACATAATAAAAAACGAAAGTCGAAGTGGCTATTGTTATTATTTTTTATTTATTGTGGCATTGGCTATAAGACTTTCAGCTTAAAGGAATGCATAAAACGCTGTAATTCTTCACGATATGTTCCACGATGTTTATGGGAGATTTTGACGCCAGCTTAAGGCAGCGACGTAAGCAAACAGACTGGTATGTCAAGTTCACAAGGCACCTAAACGGACAAAACAAGTTGTCGTTTACCTACATAGACATTTAATACACAAAATTGAACCACTTTTGCGGATCAAAATCCACTTTAAACCATTGACGAATAATACAGGAGCAAAAATCCGACGACGGTCAATTTCCTGCCAAAACTCAAAGTTATTATTACTCACCGAATGTGAAGTTCGCAACCACATTGATATTTTATCTATAATCGACGTTTACCGGTTATTTGTGGTCTTCGGTCGTGACCCGCCGTTTGAGAAACTTTGAATGAGGTTAAACGATGTGGATATTTAAAATTTTGCTCGAAGTGAGTGTCTAACGCATCCAATGAATGGAAATGACGCAAAAATATAACATAAAATTGCATATATTTCGCAATTCTGGAGTCATTCTTGGGGTTACTGTGTCATCAGGAATTAGCAAATTAATTAGTTTAACCAATAAATTACTAATGAGGTGGAAAAATCTAGAAGACTATGTTTTGATTTCAGATAATATCGTCATATATTATTGTTGATATTAATTGTGTAACTGTATCGCTCGCAATGTATAATATGAGAACAAACATAAATCTGAGTTTTATAATCGAATCTTGTGATGTCGTGAAATCAGGTCAAAACTGGACGGCTGTGGTTTATGGTTGAATATTTGATATTTATTTTGTATCATTTAATGGAAGTGACGCCTCCACATTTGTCCATCAAAATGGCGCCAAACCATTGTACCTAGTTGCTTTTAAGAAGTTGGTCCATAAGAATTTTTGGTACGAGCGTGCGAAATTATTAATATGACAGATTTCAAAATATTTATAATGTTCTATTTTCAAAATTCGAATTCGTTTTGTTAATTAATCTGGAAAAATAATTTCTTTCTCTTTTATTGTCGTTGTTTTTTTTTTAATTTGACGCCATTTTGTAAACTGTACCTACTTTCCATTGAGTTATATGTACTACGTACTAGAGAAGCCATTCCAAACAAAAATTGTGTCCTACTCTATGTCTTCGCGCATGCGCGGTAGTAATAGTCGCGCATGAGCGAAGACTAATTTCATATAAAATAAGATATTGATATAAAATAAATATAAGAATTTATTATAAAATATCTTCATTTAATCTAAACAAACATATTTCTAAATAAAATGTAATAATAATTATTTTATAGAATAAACAAATCTTCAATTTACACAATATTTAGTTTGTATGGACTGTAGGGACTGCACTACAGTTCAGTTGAACATAGTCAATGTTCGGAATGGCTTCTCTAGTACGTAGTACATATAACTCAATGCTACTTTCATTTACGGATTAAGTTTTGAGAAAAAGCAGAATTAAAATTCGATGCATATATGTCTCTTTTAATTTTAATTTAGAATTAATGTTAACGTATTCTGTGTTACTATCGTGAATTGACTGTTTTGACAAGGTTTAAATTAATTTGTTTTCGTCGTAATCAATTTTTATAGCACTCGCTGACATCCGATTGAGCTTAAATTTAGCACTCAAAAGTAACTTCGATGACAATATATTATTTTATAAAAGTTATATAAGTAACATGCCAAATTAATGAAATGCTATGCTACCATGGAGCCTCTTGTCTTGTTGGTGTAGAGATCGTTAATGAGGCTACTGATCGGGTCAAATAACATAACATAACATAACATAAACACTCACGCCTCTCACCCAGAGGGGTAGGCAGAGACTATGGACTTCCATTTGGCACGATCCTGACACACCTCTCTCGCTTCCTCCACATCCATATACCTACGCATACACGCTCGTCGGTTGAAGGTACTCTTAATTTGGCCCATTTTCAATATATCGCCAATTTGGTCGATAAGCTTTCGGGTCAAATATATTGGGGTTTTCTGATAAATTAAATGGCACTAAAACAAAATGTATGAAATTTATGACTCCAAATGTCAAACAATTAGATACTAATGTAATTTTAAATGTGGTGAAACTGAGTCTTGTAGATACCACCATTTTTCTTGGAATCACATTAGATGCCAAACTTCAGTGAAGCCCCCATATATCAAAATTAGCAAGCAGACTTAGCTCTGCAGTGTTGAAAGAGCTAGACTAGTTTACTTTAGCTATTTCCATGGTATAATGTCGTATGGTATTTTGCTATGGGGACACGCGACTGACACTGAAATTATATTTGTTTTACAGAAGAGGGCCATAAGAGCAATTAACTTTGGCCTTTCAATACCTTTATGAAAATGTAATGTGCGTACACAAAAATAAAAGTAGTTTTACAAAAATAAGTGATATTCATTCTGTAAATACTAGGAACAGACACAAGCTAGTAGTACCAGTTACACGACTCCATCGAGTCAGTAATTTATTCTTGGGGCGATGTTTACAACAAAATTCCAAAAAATATACAAAATTTGACCTGCTCAAAGTTCATAAACTTTATTAAACTAAGTATGTATAAAAAGGGTTATTATAATATTAAAGAATTTATAGATGATAATAACCCCTGGAAGTGAGGTGATCGCTACCAAGCTATTTCTGATTTGTTGTGTTGTTCATTGTGTAACATACATGATTGTAAGCTGTTATTTAACAAAAAAAGTCCCGCTGGGTTTCTTGCTGGTTCTACCCAGGACGCAGGTTTTTTTTCAAACCAGTGGTAATTATACAAAAGAGTGACTTTCAATAAGCATTATTTATAATCTATATTGAATAAAAAAGTTTCTGTTTCTGATAAGAAATTCTCAGTAGAAGATTTGGTGCTGGGGATTTGGTTAGGTCTGTGGGAATATGTTTTTCTTTTAAACCTGAAGTGACAAACAAACCTACAGTCCGCCGTCAACAAAGAAAGCTACAGATGCGTTGTCACCATCCGAGGCTTAAGGTGGACTGCCTCACATCCTATAATTAGATTGGCTCTAAGGATATACCTTCTGACCAAACTATATGCATCTACTATTACTTTTAATAAAACATACAATATTTTTTTACGTGGTAGAGCCATGCTGCATCTATATTACTGAGAAGGACCACGCTCTTACAGAATACCAGCGTAAAATAGCAGCTTAACGTTGCTGTGTTTCATATGGTGAGTGTAGAGAACCGGAGATCCTTTTTACTGGGAACGAGGCATTCCATCTTAGACCTCACAGGTGACAACGCATCTGCATTTTGATTCGTAATCGAGGATAGATGTAGATGTCTATGGGCTACAGCAACTACTTATCATGTGTGTGCTCGTTTGTCACCCATATACTATTAAAAAAAACCAACCTCAAGAGGCGACTACTAGAATGTCCTTTACCTAAATTTGACTAGCATTAAAATCTTCTTCCCGTATTTCCACCATTAAGGATGGATTATTTTAAATGAACATGGGACCTATTAAATAAAAAAAGAATCAATTTTCGGAAACGATTGAACCTAAATCGGTTAATAACATAAATTACTGAACAGACATAAAAAAATCATATGCGTCGATTAAAGAACCTAGTTAATTTTTATAAACTCGGTCAAAAAATTAA
This sequence comes from Parnassius glacialis, assembly GCA_033319125.1. Taxonomy (NCBI): domain Eukaryota; kingdom Metazoa; phylum Arthropoda; class Insecta; order Lepidoptera; family Papilionidae; genus Parnassius; species Parnassius glacialis. The sequence goes on along the minus strand of JAVANC010000002.1, from coordinate 2,087,681 downwards.
CAATATCAAGAAAAAAGTAGGGCAAATTTTGTTCTTTTTTTAGTTCCTTTTTTAAATATAGTTAGTTGTCGTAAATGGCGTACACATTGTAAAGGCTTAAACTAAATCGTAACCTCTATCTAAGGTCATATGTGGGTGCGTTATTTACAATATTAAAACGACTTACTATTCCCACACAACATACAGAAATAACAACTTTATTGCCATCTGAAAAGTTTTAAAATCATTTAAAATTTAACCTAAAACTGATTTTATAGCGTTTAGCTTAAATTTGAACTATAATTGGACAGAATAAAACAGTTTTTAGTACGGTCATGCATTTTTTCAAGAAGGATCGACCTCAGTCAATGAATCATGATGTAAAGAATATATTAACGCATCTGATGTGGCAGTACTTCGTGTGACGAAGGCATGGCGTGAAGGTTCACGCTTTGCGATATGCGGAAATATGTACAAGGAACTAACTATGAATTACTTTTGTGACGCTATACGTTAACCGCCGAAATGAGATGTTCCTAAATGCGTGGAGACTGGCTGGCGGTGTAAAAGTAGCCACTACCCCAAATCGTTCCGTTGCTGTCGTAAGAGATGACAGAAGAAAACAAAAAACAGATATGTCCTCAGTTAGCAATGCGGAGGCTTTGTCAAAAATGGAATGCCCCGTTGCCATTCAAAAGGTTTCCGGTTCTTTCCACTTACCACACGAAACAGAAGTTATGTGTATTGACATTGAAAGGGAGCGCAGGGCACTAGCGATTAGAGGTAATATGTTGGCTCACAGGTTTCCCGTTGCACAGAACAAGTTAAGGTTACGCTTTTTAAAGCACACTGCCAGAGCGTATACATGGGGAGCCGGTGGGTTAAATACACCAAAAGATCGTTTGAAGCCCTGCGCATCCAATATAATAATATATTCAGGATGCTGTTGGGACTGCCTCGTTTTTGTAGTGCATCAGGGATGTTTGCGGAATACCAAACAGATAGGTTTAATACCATTACATGCAAAAAAAACCGCATCGAGTACGAATCAGTCACAACAGCATTCTGAGGACCATAGCGGACAAATATACATGGCCGCTGTGGAAATGTCTTGTGCAGAGACTAATGACTAGGCCCCATCCACCCCCATGATGGTCTGTCTCGGCACAGAGTACTACTTTTTTCTTTCGATTTAAGCAAACCATTGTTTTACTAATCCTTGTTATTATTATTATTATTTTTGTATTACTAACCCACATATGGATTTTTAAATTATCTGAAATAAATAATTATATTTATTATTTATTATTATGCTGCATTTTTACCCTGGTATTCTGTGGAGCATGATCCTTACCCGATCAAGACGACCCATTTTTACTACAACCGTTACTACTGCCTCGTTGGTCGTAAGCGAGTCAGATGGTCGTATTCTAGAGTCAGAATACCGGGTCAGGCAAATTCAGTTATCGACTTCTTCTGTCAAGTAACTCTCAGCCCGGAGTCAGGAAGATAGTTGGCGATGTTTCATTCCCGTGCCGCGGGAAGTACCTATACCTGTTGGTCCTGCGCTCAGTTTATCTCAGATTGTGTGGTATCGCCGTCCCATCGATCTGTAAGAGTGAGGGAATAGAGAGTGCACCTCTGCATGCACATACACTCGACCACTATAATCCTTTTCTGCATATATGGCTTATCTTCGTTATGATTGGTCGCCGAGATTAAAATTGGGTCTGGCGGACATAAATATAAGCACAGCATGGCTCTACCAAATAGTTTTTAGTACGTAAATACTTGTAACTTACATTTCTAACCTACCAAGGTTCTTACTGTACGATGTTTCATCATCAATGGTATATGAATACAATTAAAAGAGAATAATCTCATCATTCCTTATGGTTACAGCCTACCACAAGTCCACTGCTGAACATGGCCCAACCCAGAGGAACACCACAAAGCACAAATCTAATGAAGTGCCACTCTACACTTGTTTACCGGTCACCGTTACACCCCATTAAAGTTCACTGCTGAACTGCTCCCAATAGATTGCCTCATAGGGCAGATATTTTCCATAATTGCCACGCTTGGCAAGCGGGATGCCAAGCACAGGTGTTTATTTTTAGTCTTTATAATGAAGACGCTGCTGCCCATCCCTGATTTGTTTCCCCTGTCGCCTCTACGACACTCCAGGGATCACTAGAGAACATTTTTTCGCCATTGGCACTCGGTTATATATCAGGATACTGATTCTTTTGCTATGTTGGAACGTTTAACTTGCTGTACTTTATAACTAGTGCTAATTAAGTCTTATTCACTAACCAATTCTATTCAATGGAAACATATATTAAGGTACGTGAGGATAATATGGTCACCTTAAGCTTTGCCGCCCTATAAAACCAAATCTAGGACGAGGTTAAATAATTAAGAAAAAAGAAATTATATTAAGAAGAAAAATAACAAACAAGCCTTGGAAATAATTAGGAACACTTCGAAAAATCAACTTAATAATTAAAATTAAAAATGTTGTACTGCCGACTTCAATATGAGTTATTAAGAATAACTCAAAAACTATTGGTTTGACCTTGATCAAATTCATATGGGACCACACAAGAAGTATCAGCTTTCATATAAAAAAAGAATCATCGAAATCGGTTAATCGGAAATTTTCTGCCACCAGGGAGGCGCCACCTTACAGTGAGGTAAAATATTTGACAGATTTCATAGCGGGAACGATAATTTCTTAGGAAAATGTAATCTTTAAGGTTTCTTTCTGTATTATTAGTTATATTTTATATTAATTACATTAGAAATGAATAAACCAAACTATAAATATAACTAAAAGCCAATTTTTAAAAAAAAAGAGTTATAAAGTGCAAAAAATTAAAAATTAAAATTACTGACGCATTGTGTTGTGTATTAATATAATACTCTAGATAATCATAAACCATTATTTAAAACGAATTTCTCAATTAACTGATATTGTGTAACAATAAACTTTACATCAGTCACAACTAGCGACATCTGGTGAGGGGAAGATTACTAGCTCTCATTTTTTTTAGTTTTTTGAAGTTACCTTTTAGTTATTGTTAAACGTAAAAACGACTACTCGATTAAGTATCAAAATGCTGATGCGTTCTCGCCCCTGGGAGCAATCATGGAATGCTTCATCAGAAAGCAGGATTATACTGTTTGTTTAAGCTGGTGAACCGTCTATTTTAAATAGTTAATATTATAGGAAACGAGTTCACACAGAACTACGTGAGGCAAACAATGCAAAGGCGAAATGTCAAATGTGATTCATAGGGCGTTCCGACACACTACTAACCGCGTAATTAGTATATAGCCGCATTTAATTAAAACGACTACCTTTGCAGAACTAACCTTTAACCTTCTTAATCATTACATCCCTTCACAAGTCCACTGCCTCACCCAAGAAATGTCACAAAGCACGGTACTGAGCCTCCTGCATCTATCGACTTCCTGCATGTCTTACCAGGTCGTTAGTCCATCTAGTTGGGGGGCCACTCGCCTTTCTTCCCCATCAGTTGTCGGTTCTTAGAGATATATGGCTGATCCATTGCCACTACAGGTTACTAATCCCTTGGGATTTTTTTGGTTACTCTGGTTATACTGCGGATATCCTCCTTTCTAAGTTTATCACACAGAGAAACCCTGAGCATGGATCTCTCCATAGTTCGATATCCATATATCATCACTGGCAACACGCACTGGTTGTATAATCGTGTTTTCAAGTTTTAGGGTATACCCGATGAGGAGATGTGTCGTATTCTCCCGAACGCTGCTCAGCCGAGTTTAATCCATCGATTGACCTCTCATACATAAGATAGGCGATAGAGCTTATGTATGTATGTATATCATACATACATAAGCTCTATCGCCTGTCACCCAGAGGGGTAGACAGAGACTGACCTTCCATTTCTATTCCAACTTCTTTGAAATGTTATTTTTTAATTTAAAATAGATATTATACAATACATAGGTGTAATTTGTCAAACTGAGAGACTAATAAATTATTATTGTGAGGTATCTATAAAGTTTTCTCATCTGGTTGGGCCGTATAAATATATAATTGTAAATGAAAATGGTAAACATACATAAATATCAATAAAATAATATAAATACATAAAAATACATAAATAAATAAAAACCCAACCAGATGGAAGCCTATATAGTCGATAGTATCGAGGAGCACCACCTTCTGCATTTAAGCTTGGAGCGGTCCGTCACGGAGTCCCAGTCGCCTCAGATGTCCCGAGAGGCTGACTGGAATTAACCCGTTCGCAGAGACGACTACAGGTATAATTTCGGCCTGCAGACCACCCCACATGTCGGTCACCTCGTGAGCTAGGTTCAGATATTTTGTCAGCTTATCTGTTTCGGCTTTCACGAGGTTCTCGTCATAAGGAATGGTAATGTCGATCAAAAATATCCTTGACTGTGCCCGGTCCATCAGCACAATATCAGGCTTATTCGCAAGAATGGTCCTGTCTGTGATGATGGTCCGGTCCCAGTAGAGCCTGACGCGGTCATTTTCGAGCACGGCTTCCAGCAAGTACTTTTCGGCAGTGTCCGATCCACGAGACCGTATTTCAGAGCGAGCTCCTGGTGTAGAATCCTGGCTACTAACACAACAACCGGAGATGACATGCCTATGTGACTCACCGGGATGGCGACAAGCTCGACATATGTCGACAGTGCCATCCTTTAGGATGTATCTCCGATAATTGTTGGTCTTAATAACTTGATCCTGTATCGCACAGACAAAACCCTCGGTTTCCCCAAAGAGGTCACCGAAACGTAGCCAGTGGAGGGAAGCGACTGTGTCTACGAAAGGCTCATGTAGAGCCTTGTAGAACCTCCCGTGGAGCTCCTTCTCCTTCCATACGGTCTCCCGGTCGGAAATGCTCTGTACTGCCGGGTCCTGCCATTGCTCGTTGGCTAAGGATAGATGAGTAAGTCCTTTATCACAAGAAATAACGTCTCTATAGTATGGATCATCCGCTCTCGTCAGAAAGTAATTACGGAGGCTGCATACTTCGCGAGTATGCATGGTAAGCGCGCTTAAAAAGCCGCGCCCACAATGCTTCCGCGGCAAGTACAGCCCCATTACTGACGATATCGGATGATGCATCCTGTGGGATGTCATTATAGTGCGGACTTTTCTGTCCAGAGCGTTCATTTCGGTCTGAGTCCATCTGAGCATGCCAAAGGTATACATGAGAACAGGCATGATCCAACCGTTATATGCCTGCGTCTTATTCACACCGGACAAAAGGCTGTTAAGCACTTTGGTCAAGTGTGCATAAAACACATCGCACACTGAGTGTTTCATACCCGTCTCATCTACACCGATGTTCTGTGACATACCCAGGTATCGGTATGTTTCAGCCTTGGAAAGTGTCTTTATGTTGATGGGCATAGATAAGTCTATGCCCTCAGAGTTAGCAACCAATTTAACAGTGGTAGAGCTAAGCGGTGGCTTTTGCTGTCGCACGGATGGGCCAGCTCGAACCGGGGTGGTACCACGACCTCACAGAATACCAGCGTGAAGTAGAGGTTTACCTCTGCGTTGCGCTTGGTGAGTGCAGGTGGCCGGAGGCCCAATCCCCCCCCCCCCATCAACATGGTAGTGGAATTAAATAAAAGACTACCCCAGGAGGGTACCAGCACCCCTGGAGAATCCCTCGCTGAGCATCCACGACCAAACTACTCCACTCCTGGGCGTGGGTGCTCAGGCTGCCCCGCGTATTCTGGGGGGGGGGGGGGCGAAATTCCGCTCAAGACGAAACCTGCTCGGGGCAAGCGGAGCAAGAAGACAAAGGCAACCCCTGCCACGCTTACCGTGGATTTCTGCAATATCAGGGGACTTCATTCAAACCTTAACGCCGTCCACTACCATCTGGAGATAGCTAAGCCGGCCTTGCTCTTTCTTACCGAGACACAGGTGTCCTCTCCGGCTGATACTTCGTATCTCTCCTACCCGGGGTACAAATTAGAACACTCGTTTTTGCCCCGGGCTGGAGTTTGCGTGTATGTCAGAGAGGATATCTGTTTTCGACGCCTCGGCAGCCTTGAAGGTACGGACCTGTCCATCCTATGGCTGCGCGTAGACAGCGACGACCATCCTCGCGTCTACGGGTGCCTCTATAGGTCCCATAGCGGTAATGCCGACACAGACCGACTCATAGACCACGTCCAAATGGCTGCAGACTCCGTGCTACAACAGGTCCCATCCGCAGAGATCGTGATACTCGGTGATTTCAACGCCCACCACGCTGAATGGCTTGGTTCTCGTTTAACCGATCATGCGGGTAGATCTGTCTATGACTTTGCTTTGGCATATGGTCTAATACAACTGGTTACTTCGCCTACGCGGATCCCAGATGTGGAAGACCATGTACCTTCCCTGTTGGACCTTCTGCTGACCTCTCATCCGGACGGATATCAGGTCTCCGTCGATGCCCCTCTGGGCTCTTCGGACCATTGTCTGATCCGGAGTACGGTGCCACTCACGCTCCTATCGCAGTTGCGATCTACAGCTTGCCGCCGTGTTTGGCACTATAGGTCAGCTGATTGGGACGGGATGCGGTCTTTTTTTGCATCCTACCCTTGGGGGCGGGTTTGCTTCTCGCCGGAAGATCCCAGCGTTGTTGCCGATTCTGTTGCTGATGTGGTACTTCAGGGTATGGAACTTTTTATTCCATCCTCTGTGGTGCCCATCGGAGGCAGATCCCAGCCATGGTTTGGTCGCTCCTGTAAAATAGCATCACGCTATAAGCAGGAGTGCTACCAGGCCTGGGCTGACGCATCAACGTCTCGGGATGTAAACACCAGCGCACTTAAAAAGAAGTATAATTCCGCCTCCAGGTCCTTCAAAAGCGTCATTGCTATGGCAAGGTCTGAGCACATCGGCAGAATTGGCGAGAAGCTAGTTCGCCTTCCTTCGGGAACCCGTGCATTCTGGTCTCTCGCCAAGGCTGTCCAAGGGAACTTCTGTCAGCCATCTCTTCCATCTATGCACAGAGAGGACGACTCACTGGCCCATGCCGCAAAGGAGAAAGCCGATCTGTTGAGCTCTCTTTTTGCGTCCAACTCGACTCTAGGAGACGGGGGGTACACACCGCCGACCATCCCGCGATGTGAGTGCTCCATGCCGGATGTGCGATTTACACAGCGCTCGGTCCGCAAAGCACTCTTCTCCCTGGACGTCAACAAGTCGAGTGGGCCCGATGGAGTCCCTCCCATTGTGCTGAAGACGTGTGCTCCGGAGTTGGCACCGGTTTTAACGCGTCTTTTCCGGTACTCCTACTCCCAAGGCGTAGTCCCGAACTCATGGAAGACAGCTTTGGTGCACCCGATCCCTAAAAAAGGCGACCGCTCAGACCCGTCCAACTACAGGCCTATCGCCATCACCTCCTTGTTCTCCAAAATAATGGAAGCCATTATAAACTGCCAGCTCATGAGGTACCTTGAGGATCACCAGCTGATTAGTGACCGCCAGTTCGGTTTTCGTCGGGGTCGATCAGCTGGTGATCTTCTAGTCTACTTAACTCATAGATGGGCGGAGGCAGTAGAGTCCAAGGGGGAGGCATTAGCCGTTAGTTTGGACGTAGCGAAGGCCTTTGATCGGGTCTGGCATAAAGCGCTTTTTTCGAAGCTTCCTTCCTATGGGCTTCCCGAGAAATTGTGCAAATGGATCACCAGTTTCCTTGCTGATCGGAGCATCAAGGTCGTAGTAGACGGTGAATGCTCTGATTTCAAGCCTATCAACGCTGGTGTTCCACAAGGCTGCGTGCTATCACCAACGCTGTTTCTCCTGCATATCAATGATATGTTGCTAACTGGCAGCATTCATTGCTATGCGGACGACAGCACTGGTGATGCCTTATATACCGGCCGTGCCTATATTTCTCGGGAAAACGTCGCCGAGTACCGGGACAAACTTGTGTCTGAAGTCGAGTCTTTGCTTAACAAAGTCTCGGATTGGGGGCGACTAAATCTAGTCCAGTTCAATCCCCAGAAGACACAAGTTTGCGCGTTTACCGCTAAAAAGAACCCCTTTGTCGTATCTCCTCAGTTTCAAGGCACTGCCCTTACTGCCTCAGCCAGTATCGGAATCCTTGGCGTCGACATATCGAATAGTGTGCAGTTTCGTGGTCACTTGGAAGGGAAGGCCAAATTGGCCTCTAAAAAGCTTGGCGTGCTCAGCAGAGCGAGACAGTATTTCATGCCGGCACATCGCTTGCAACTTTACAAAGCGCAAGTTCGGCCCCACATGGAATACTGTTCTCATCTCTGGGCCGGGGCACCCCAGTGCCAGCTCCTTCCACTTGACCTCATCCAGCGCAGAGCGGTTCGAATCGTCGACGACCGAGTTCTTTCTGATCGGCTCGATACACTGGCACTGCGTAGAGATGTTGCATCTCTTTGCGTATTTTATCGCATTTATCACGGGGAGTGCTCTGAGGAATTGTTCGGACTAATTCCAGCCGCTCAATTTCACCATCGCACATCGCGACAAAACTCGCGTTACCATCCATACCATCTGGATGATTGGCGGCCCACGACTGTGCGATTTAGAAGAAGTTTTCTCCCTCGCACGACTTCCGTGTGGAATCAATTACCACCAGCGAATTTTCCGGACCGATACGACTTAGGAACCTTCAAGAAAAGAGCTTACACCTTTCTAAAAGGTCGGCAACGCATCTGCAATTCCCCTGGTGTTGCGGTTGTTCATGGGCGGCGGTAGTCACTTACCATCAGGTGAGCCGCATGCTCGTTTGCCCCCCATTCTATAAAAAAAAAACCCTTCCCCTTTCAACATGGAGGATCGCACACTTATCCGTCCCCAGCTCCATTCTAATAGAATTGATAAAATCACAAGTGATGTTTAGCAATTCCATAAGATGAGAGCGACTTATTATTACTATTATTAAATCTACGTTCCACGTGCCGAAAGTGTTTTATATTTATACCTACATCCTTATCCTTAATGTGAAGAAACGAGCTAACTTTTTTAAACCCGACGAAAACAGGTGCTTGTAGTGTGTATCTGTGTATCTGTATCTATCTGTGGCATGATATTGATGCTCATAAACGGGTGAAACCATTTTGATTAAGTTTTTTTCTTTTGAAAGGAGTCTTAATCGAGAGTGTTCTTAGCTTTGTTTCAAAAAATCTGTTCAGCCGTTTGAAGATCATCAACTCTTTTTTTTTCAGGGGTTTTTAAATTTTTAAATTTAAGTTATTAAAAGGTCGGTAATACACCTGTAATTATCTTGGAATATTAGTTGTTCATGGGCTGCGGCCAACACTTATTATCAGGTGAGCCGTATGCTCGTTTGCCCCCTCTCTATATAAAAAAAGCATTCGCGTTAGTATAAGAAATTATTAGTAAAGTAAGCTATTAGAGTTTTTCGACAATCACAGAAAGATTTGTGATGATGCATTCTACTGAGTTCGTTTACAGCTCATGCAAGTAGCCAAGTAGCCAGAGTAGTCAGAAACATCAGAGGCGGCAATTTTGTTCAATTAGATGCCAAGTTACGAAATGCAGAGCGACTATTGTCGCGTGCACATAATGACGATAATTACGAAAATAACTTTATAATTACTGATAGTTATTCAAACCACAATCAAATGAACAATGTCTTCAAGTGATTTTTAGGACTGAGGCCATTCGGACAGATCCTCCAGGGTTAGATTCACGCAATTAAGCATTTTTATACATGGTCAAGGTCGCTCAGCGAACTATGAAGAGGGCTATGTTCGGGGTTTCTCTGCGTGATAAACTTAGAAATGAGGATATTCGCAGTAGAACCAGAGTAACCGACATAGTCCAACGGATTAGTAAGCTGAAGTGGCAGGGGGCCGGCCATATAGCTCGAAGAACCGACAATGGATGGGGAAGAAAGGTTCTCGAGTGGCAGCCTCTTACCGGTAGGCGAAGTGTAGGGTGACCCCCCTACTAGATGGAGTGACGACCTGGTAAGACATGCAGGAAGTCGATGGATGGAGATGGCTCAGGACCGTGCTTTGTGGCATTCCTTGGGGGAGGCCTATGTTCAGCAGTGGACTTATGAAAGGCTGTAATGATGATGATGATGATGATGATATATGGTAATTGTAAACATGTGTATACATGGTAGAGCCACACCGCAGCTATATTATGGTTGTAGCACGAAAGGGTCAGCTCGACCGGGGTAGGACCACACTCTCAGAATACCAGCATAAAATAGCAGCTTAATAATGCTGTCTTTCGTATAGTGAGTGTAGAAACGGAGACCTTATGGTAACGAGTATTTCCATCTTGGTGCTCAGAGGTGACAACGCCTCTGCATTGATCTTAATCAAGGATAAATGTAGAGATATGTGTACGGGCCACAGCATCCATATACGATCAGGTAGAAATCGAAAAACTTTCATTTAAAACTTAACAATCTGTATAACATAATGTTTACGCGAACATTTAAAATAAAGTAGTTTTTACAGATTTAAACGCGTATATTAACTTATTTTATACTAGCTTTATACCCGCGGCTTCACTCACGTGATCTTCAATTTAGAAACATCATTAAATGCTATTCCGTGCGAAATGTAGCAAAATTCGATCACTTTTAGAGTCACTTCGGTTTCAGTGTCTCTATCTCAGTTTGTCAAAGTTTTTTTTTGATTCCCGAAAGATAATTGGACGTATAGATGATTGATATTTGGCATATATGTAATATGCTATATAAACACGTGAATAAATAAGGTTTTCAGAATTGCGTTAATTATTATTTGTCTAGAAATATCTATAAATTTTTATATTGGACGTGCCTTCCGATATATTCATAAGGAAGATAAATTGTCTTGGAATCAAAATTTATTATTATTATTTACTCTTTACATTCATTCATAATTAAAGTTAATTTAGTTTTAACCAAATAATGATGATTTCATGGTTTTATATGCGACATTTGATTAATATCATCGGTCCCATTTAATATTGATTGGCACCATAAAATAGATTCTGATATTTTTTCTACGTTGGAGTAGACTTCAAAATTTCATAAATGCAGCTCTATATTGATGATGATGATGATGATGATTTATTAAAATTTGTTTTATTACATGTGTAGTATACACATGTAATAAAACAAATTTTAATAAATCACGTTACAGTTTAACTTTTATTTGAGCGGGTTGTATAAAACACATCTTTGGAAGAAAGTTCCATGAAAATTTGCGTAAAAGAACATATTGCTGATGTGAAGCACCGACGCTCCGGAAAGTCTGAAGTAGTCAAGATGTTCAGTATCGTCCCAACCGTTATATCAGATCTGTTACACATCAGATTCTGGCAATAGAATACCTATTCCCACCAAGGATGATTCGCGAGGCTATTGAAATTAAAAACATCCTAATTTCAATAGAAAAGATGGCTAGGTGTTACCATCTGCTTGGGATCCCATAATTAATAAAATTAAATGCAAACCCAAGCATACTACTGCAAGACTTCAAGATACTGTATAACAGTGGTAGAGCCACGCGGCAGCTTTTGCTGTCGTACGGATAGGCGGGCTCGAACCGGGGTGGTACCACGACCTCACAGAAAACCAGCGTGAAGTAGAGGTTTACCTCTGCGTTTCGCTTGGTGAGTGCAGGTGGCCGGAGGCCCTTTTTACTGGAAATGAGGCATTCCATCTTAGTCCTCACGGGTGACAACGCATCTACATTTTGATTTGTAATAGAGGATAGATGTAGATGTCTATGGGCCGCAGCAACCACTTACCATCAGGTGGACTGTGTGCTCGTTTGTCACTACCCTTATCATATAAAAAAAAACTGTAAGCTCGTCCTACGTAGATCGGACCAAACATTATTAGTTAAAAGTTGATTGCAGTCTTTGTAAACTATGATCATAATGTTAAACAACTCAGCCAGCCACCCCCGGCTCCATGGTTACTATACGGAGTTATTTTGCAATAACCGGCCAAATTTGCAGAGTAGGTTAAGTATAAGTTATATATGCAAATGGTGAAGAAAAATTAATTTCAAAAAAACACATTTTGTCCCTTTTATCTTTTAAATTGAAAATGCGTGGTAATGCATTATTTTAACTGAATTTACTGCGCACGTACACATTCGTAAGGGTCGATCGGTAGGCAAAAACGTTGTTGCCTATAAATCAAATTCAATTTGGAATGCTTTCAAATATAATAATTTAAAATTAAAAATTTTGTCCAGCCAACTTCAATATAAGCGACTTCAATATAAGTTATTTAAGAATAACTCAATAACCATTGGTCTGACCTTGATCAAATTCATATGGGACCACACAAAAACTATCAGCTTTCATATAAAAAAAGAATCATCGAAATCGGTTTCCCCAGTAAAAAGTTATGGGGTAAAACACATAAAAAAAACATACACTCGAATTGAGTACCGTCTCCTTCTTGGAAGTCGGCAGAAAAGTAGAAGCCATATTTACTCGTATTTTTAAAAACTAGTATTTTCAAAATCCGTAATAACGGTCCATCATTATTTATATATTTGAACTTAAATTTAAAATTTGACTACTCTAAAACAAGTCTGTATAATGCGAAGGGCAGTAAAGCATGTAACAAGAACAATGTTGGATATGAAAGTGGAGGTTATATAAGAGTAGGGTTATGTAAGAGAGAAGTGAGTGAAGAGATGACGGATAATTGAGGAGAATGGAAGAGGAAGACATACTGTACCAACCAGAAATGACTTGGGATAAGTTATTTTATAGGATAAAAAAACGATGGAATACCTCGTTTCCAGTAAAAAGGGGTCTCCGGTTCTCTACACTCACCCTACGAAACACAGCAGAGTTAAGCTGCTATTTTACGCTGGTATTCTGTGAGAAGTGCAAGAAGACAATCAAATAGAGATGAATGACCAACCCGTTGCCACTTAATCGTATATTTACAAGTAAGGGTGACAAACGTACAATATTGTATACAATAGTGATAAGCGACAGTAGCCTAATAGCAGGGTGCGAACCGCGACGAACACAAGCATTTCAAGCTACCGGGAGTGGTTAAGGTGGAAGCTCCAGGGTGGCCCGCGAAATTCAAATTTTCTTGAGTTTTTTGGAATTTGCAGGTCAGGGTTAGGTTGTATATTTAACAAAATATGATTCGCGACCGTAGCGATTATGTGTTTATAGAATTATTATCATTAAAATCACTAATACAATCCTGTAAGCTCATATTAGCCCTTTGAATGAGTTTTTCCAGAAAAAAGTAAGTAAGGGCTAATATGAGCTTACGGGGTTGTATTGGTGATTTTAATGATAATAATTCTGTAAACACATAATCGCTACGGTCGCGAATCATATTTTGTTAAATATACAACCTAACCCTGACCTGCAAATTCCAAAAAACGCAAGAAAATTTGAATTTCGCGGGCCACCCTGGAGCTTCCACCTTAAATAGAATATTATTAATTTTCATAGATTCGCTAGCATATTTAAAAAAAAACACTGTCTATCTGATTGGGACCGCAGTCGACGTACAAGATGTACGAGGCACAATTTATTATTTTTAAATACAATATTGCGTAACTTTTACAGTACACAAATTAGACGTAGGTCGTCAGATTATTCACTTTGTATTATGATACACACGGTCACGCTTCTCGGAAACGTTATCGTTATTTGGGAAATTTCACTTTTGGACCTTCGTTTAGAGTGGTTCGACCTTGTGTGTCCGTGTGTCACAGTGACGCATGCAAACAAATGTGAGTCACTGCTCTGCACAAAATCATCGATTGTGGGTGTTGAATAATTAATCTAATCAATTATGAACGGCCCATGGATAGACCTTTTAAGTTTATTATAATAATAATGATTGGAATACATCTACATATCTCGTATAGTTTGTGACGAAGTGTGACGAAATGTGCTGATTAAGAAATTTTCAACATAATTGTAATTTGAAGATTCCATTCCATTTATTTACATATTACACAGCCTATTTACATCCCAGTGCTGGGCACAGGCCTCCTCTCATTTCTTAAAGGAATTTAGGGGCAGTATCCGCCGCGCTGCCCCAATGCGTGTTTGTGAACTTCACATATCTTTGAAATATGGAACGAAATTATTTATCGGACGGTACGGGTTTGGCGGATGGGAGCTAGACGATAAAAAGTGTAAGATTGTTTCGTCACTACCCCTTGTGTCATAGTGTAGACGCCCTTGTCGGCGAAATAAGGAAGTGAGATAGAATAGTACCATCTCCCTCGCACTTTTTCTTATCATGCCATGAAAAAAATATTATTTTATTTCAAATGACGCTTCATTTTAATAGACGCTAGTAATTCATTTATTTGTATTTGTTAATCAATAATATAATACCTACGTTTATCAATAATAATAACGCAAGGAACTTCGTTCAAACCGAGTGTTCCACGACTCTCGCGCATTTTCTGCCGACTTCCAAAAAGGAGATGGTACTCAATTCGGGTGTATGTTTTTTTTATGTGTGTTACCTCATAACTTTGTACTGGGTGAACCGATTTCGATGATTCTTTTTTATATGAAAGCTGATAGTTCTCGTGTGGTCCCATATGCATTTGATTAAGGTCAGACCAATGGTTATTGAGTTATTCTTAAATAACTTATATTGAAGTCGCTTATATTGAAGTCGGCTGTACAAAATTTTTAATTTTAAATTATGTTTAATTTAACCCACTCGTTCGGATAAAACTTCTGTCCTGGGGAGAACTAGCAAGAAACCTGGGTTTTAAAAAACAGCTTAAAATCATATATTTTACACAATTAATAGCAAAAACAAATTAGAAATAGCTTGGTAACGATCACCTAATTCCCACGGGTTATTATCATAGATAGATTCCTTAATTAACGGTGACAAACAAGCACACATTCCTCTCGTTGGTAAGTGAATACTATGGTCCATGGACATTTACATTTATCCTCCATTAAAAATTAAAATACAGATGTGTTGTTCACCCTTGAGCACTAAGATGTAATGCCTCGTATCCAGTAATAAGTGTCTCCAGTTCTCTACACTCACCATACGAAACACAGCAGCATTCAGCTGTTGTTTTACGCTGGTATTCTATTAGAGCGTGGTCCTTCCCCGGTGGAGCCGACCAATTCGTGCTACATTTATAATATAGCTGCAGCTTACCTACAACGTTTTGAAATGTGTTCGCTACGAAGGCGAAAGGAAAGTGAGTTTCGATTTACTAAATATTAACAGACACGATGTTGGAATGTTGCATAATATTTCATCAAATTGTCCGAAAATTTCACACGGCTTTTGAACTGAGTTTTAAAACATATATTGAATAAATAAGTTGTATATGTTCTGTATAATTATTAATGTAAGCTATGATGGGATTGCCATATATTATAGTGTGGCGGGTGGAAGGAAAAGGGGAGATCTCCCGCCGGGCAGGTGTTCTGCCCGGGGAGCAGCCAACGCTCCGAGTGGTAGTTCAGAGCTATTCTATATATATTGCTTTAAATCGGAACTTTATCAGCGCGATTTAGGCGTCGATGTGTTTCGCTTGTGGCGCGACGACAGCGCCGCCACATTAACCCACTGCTCAGACCGGAGGTCAATAGTGCAGTCTAGATATCGACGAATTTGCAAATGCCAGGGAATTGCATTGTAAGTCTGCGGTGAGTCGAGAAGAAGGCAATAATAATCCTCAGAAGACACAAGTTTACGCGTTTACCGCTAAAAAGAACCCCTTTGTCGTATCTCCTCAGTTTCAAGGCACTCCCCTGGTTGCCTCAGCCAGTATCGGAATCCTCGGCGTCAACATATCGAGTGACGTGCAGTTTCGTGGTCACTTGGAAGAGAAGGCCAAATTGGCCTCTAAAAAGCTTGGCGTGCTCAGCAGAGCGGGTCAGTATTTCATGCCGGCACACCGCCTGCAACTTTACAAGGCGCAGGTTCAGCCTCACATGGAATACTGTTCCCATCTCTGGGCAGGGGCTCCCCAGTGCCAGCTCCTTCCACTTGACCGCATCCAGCGCAGAGCGGCTCGAATCGTCGACGACCGAGTCCTTTCCGATCGGTTCGACTCATTGGCGCTGCGAAGAGATGTTGCATCTCTTTGCATTTTCTTTCGTATCTACCATGGGGAGTGCTCTGAGGAATTGTTCGGATTAATCCCAGCAGCCAAATTTCACGAACGTACATCGCGGCAGAACTCCCAATACCATCCACACCATCTGGATGATTGGCGGTCCACCACTGTGCGATTTAGAAGATGTTTTCTTCCTCGCACGACTTCCTTGTGGAATCGATTACCATCAGCGATTTTTCCGGACCGATACGACTTAGGGACCTTCAAGAAAAGAGCGTACTCCTTTTTAAAAGGCCGGCAACGCATCTGCAATTCCCTCCCTGGTGTTGCAGTTATTCATGGGCGGCGGTAGTCACTTACCATCAGGTGAGCCGCATGCTCGATTGCCCCCTCTCCTATAAAAAAAAAGTAATCTGTGAAAGTGCCGTGAAGCAGAGGCGAGCAGTAAGGCTCAGAGCCGTGCCGAACACTGTAGCGCAGAGAGTAGCTTGCAGGAACAGGAAGCATTATTATTCCAGTGCTGCGATTAACCTTTGTAAAGCTAGATGGCTTGCTGAATGTGAAGACTGCAGACAATATCTGCTCGGGAGCGAATGAATGGGGTACTTGAAGATGATGAAGATTTAGAAGGTGTAGTTTCCGAAGGTTTGTTGGTTGCGTGTTCATATCACGTCGGGGTCACCACTGTGGTGGGTGGATGGAAAAGGGGAGATCTACCGCCGGGCAAGGTGTTCTGCCCGGGGAGCGGCCAACGCTCCTATTGGTACTTCGGAGCTATTCTATATATACTGCTTTAATTTCCGAACTTTGTTAGCGCGATTTAGGCATCGATGTATGTGCCATAATTAGAATTGACTTATAAAAAGTAGATGCTGTAGAATTAGCATGTAATTAAAATGGGAATGGGCATAGCTCGTTGTAAGAGCTTAAAGTGAATAGTCCTCTAAAATAACCCTCGCAAAAAATCACGTCACGCAGCAAGCCCAGAGGCAGGTGGTGTGACAACCTGGATGGGACTGGCTCACGATAGAGAAAATTGGCAAAAGATGAAGGAGGTCTCTTCACCCGCAAAATGCGTAATGGAAAAATAAAAATAATCGTACATTGAAGAACTATTAACATTTAAATACTTATCACAATAAATACATAACAATATCGATTTCTTTTGTTTTATTTTGTCATTGAAAAATATACAATATTAAAATACTATAATGAAAAAAACTAAAACTAATAACTAAAATGATCGTACAGTCCTACTCCCCGTGGTATCGTACCAAGAACACTGGCTGCGTTTCCCCGCTGAATGGCTATACTTAGCCTTTGAGCGAGAAAAGAACCAGCCGTCTTAACACCAACAGCAACGAACAGCCGCGGATGGAGTTCCTTTAGGAACTTCACCGCACGTGGACCCAACGGACCGATAGTTTCAGCAAATGGAACAAATATGTAGTCGTCCCTCAGAGACTCCTATTTGCGCCACTTACTCAGTGCAGCTGCCTCGGATGTCACCCCAGCTCTAAACGAGGTACGCCTGAGATGAGAGGCCGCCAGAGTGTCTACGCAAGTAGCATCCCTTTATTAAGTGGCGAAGCTTGCGAAGACACTTATTAAGTGGCGAAGCTTGCGAATTCACTTATTGATTTCACGATGTCTGTCCGTCTGTCCGTATGTCCGTCTGTCCAACGATTATCTCGAGAACGGTTTCGAATTTTCAAATTCTGTTTTCAGCAACCGATTACTGATCACCCAGGCATCTGAACCTCCTATTTTGAAACTGATTGCTCAATGGCAACCGTTAGAAACCGCTACAAAGCTGATTGCTTCGCCACTTTGCTATGCTGTTAGCTTGCTAGGTTTATTGATTTCACGATGTCTGTCCGTCTGTCCGTCTGTTCGTCTGTCCGTCTGTCCCACGATTATCTCGAGAACGGTTTCGAATTTTCAAATTCTGTTTTCAGCAATCGATTACAGATCACCCAGGCATCTGAACCTCCTATTTTGAAACTGATTGCTCAACGGCAACCGTTAGAAACCGCTACAAAACTGATTGCTTCGCCACTTTGCTATGCTGTTAGCTTGCTAGGTTTATTAGAGAATTAATTTGATTTACATATTTATATGATTTATATTTTTTTTTTTCATTTTGATTTATTTTATTTGTGTTATTTTATTTTGAACTTGCGACCCGCACCGGATTCACCTGGATAAGATCTATGTGACGTTATTTAGGTTTATGATTTTCGTTTTTTTTAATATTCAAGTTTTTCAAAGTTATGGCCTCTCCTTATATATATGCTCGTAAAGTTTCATGACAATCGGTTCAGCCATTCTAATGATAAGTCCCGACAGACAGGCAGACAAAAATTTTAAACATGCAAATAACCGCCTCTGCATAATAGAAGCCACTTTTTTCAATATTACAGACATACACTTCAATTTTATTTATATGTTTCATTACAGCCCTTCACAAGTCCACTGCTGAACATAGGCCTTCCCCAAATGCCACAAAGTACGGTCCTGAGCCACCTGCATCCATCGACTTCCTGCATGTCTTACCAAGTCGTCACTCCACCTAGTGGGGGGTCGTCTTACACTTCGCCTACCGGTACGAGGCCGCCACTCGAGAACCTTTTTTCCCTATCGGTTGTCGGTTCTTCGAGCTATATGGTTGACCCATCACCATTTCAGCTTACTAGTCCGTTGGGCCATGTCGCTCACTCAGGTTCTACTGCGGATATCCTCATTTCTAGGTTTATCACGCTGAGAAACTCCTTTATATGCTTAAAGATTTGAAAAGTAAATAATGCACTACAATTACTTTTTGATTTGTTACGAAATTATTTAATTTGGTATATTGTAACCAAATATATACGTGGTTTTATACGTGGTAGAGCCATGCTGCAGCTATATTAGTAGTATAGTTGTAGCACGAATGGGTCGGCTCGACCGGGGAAGGACCACGCTCTCACAGAATACCAGCGTCAAACAGCAGCTTCATGCTGCTGTGTTTCGTATGGTGAGTGTAGAGAACTGGAGACCCTTTTTACTGGAAAAGAGGTATTCTATCTTAGTCCTCACGGGTGACAACGCATCTGAATTTTGATTCGCAAACGAGGATAAATGTAGATGTCTATGGGCTACAGCAACCACTTACTATCAGGTGGACTGTGTCCTTGTTTGTCACCCTATGCTATAAAAATATTATTCAATATAAATAGCCAATGTCATATGTCTAAATGTTTGCTGAATTATTTATATTCTATCTCTAAGGCATGAACAGTTTTATAAATGAACTAGTTGTGATCGCGACTTCGTTCGCATATTATGATCTTTTACTTCGGTTGCATTAAAACCGAGTGAATTGGTAATCTTTTAGGTTTGATGCTTTATTAAATTGGTCCTTTTTTAATTTTATTATATTTTATTTTTGCTTATTTATTTTTAAATGTACCTATTTTATTTTATAAAATACACGTGAAAATCGACGACACAGTCCACATAATGGTAAGTGGATATTGCAACGCATAGATATCTACATCTATCCTCGATTAAGAACCAAAATGCAGATGCGTTGTCACCCCTGAGGATTGAGGTGGAATGCGTCATTATCAATAAAACGGATCTCCGGTTCTCTACACTGACCATACGAAACACAACAATTATTCTGATGTTTTACCGTGGTAGCTATGAGAGCGTGGTTTTCCCCGGTTGAGTCGATCCATTCGTGTTGCAGCCATAGCCGCAACATGGTACTATATCGTAAAAAAGTTTAAATTTAGTATAAAAGTATAACATAATAACTCAAATTTATAAAAACTTAGAGATTCTTGGATTACAAAATTGATCGATAAAGAGGCAATATTTAAATATTTCGTCTTTTAAAATTTCACATTCATTTCACAAAGTAATTCGACCGTAAATGAATTTTGAATTTTTAAATCAAGCCATTTTTATGATGTCTATATTTCATTTAAAAAGTCCAAAATTCTTTTAACTGAAATACCTGTGCCGTACTTGAAAATGACGCCCCGCTCTATTAAGTTAAAGATATTTTTGATCGGCATTACCATTCCGTATGACGAGGACCTCGTGAAAGCTGACGGATCTCCGGTTCTCTACATTCACCATACAAATGACAGCAGCATTAATTTGCTATTTTACGCTGGTATTCTGTGAGAGCGTAGTCCCAACCCGGTCGAGTCGACCCACGAGTGCTACAATCATACAAAAGCTGCAGGGTATCTCTACCACGTATACACGTCTTTCATTTCACCACCTTAATACTAAGAAGCAAGTGCATATTATAAAATATGTTATGTAGATATAACGGGTACTTATAATGGTTTTCAACCGATTTCAAAAAAGGAGGAGGTTCTCTATTCGTCTGTATTTTTTATGTGTGTTACCTCAGAACTTTTTTCTTGGTTAACCGATTTTAATGATTATTTTTTTATTTGTATGCTGGTGCTTTTCTTGTGGTTCGATATAATTAAGATCTGACTAGTAGTTTTTGAGTTATTTTTAGTAATGCGTATTTAATTGACTTGCGTATTTAATCAACTACATCGATGATGTTCTCATTTTTATTTATGTTGAAGTTGGTTGTACATAGTTTTTAATTTTACCACTTATTTACATATCAGATACACAATGGAAATGCATGTGCATTTTGATTCTTAATCGCTCTACTAATAACTTGCTCTTTTTTGCATCGGTTAAGTAAAAAGAGATTGCATTTCATCTTATTTTTTAACCATCGTAATATATTTTGTTTGTATTATATTACGCGCGCTTCCATGTGTTAATTCTAAAAGCAAATATTACATAAAGTACATACACAATAAGAGAACAAAGGAAAATAAGAAGACTGACACTGGTGCGAGAGCAAAATGATTCACCTAAATCATGCCAAGGCCGTGCCAGTGAGGTCGCAGGATGTAAATATATATCAATTGATTTTACTTGTCTGTTCGTAATCATAAATGGTTTCAAACAACCTGGTAGAGCCAAATTTCCCTCTTTAAAAAAAAAAGTTACACCCCATATTAGGATTTTCTCCAGTATCGTGGAGGCAGTTTACAAACATAAATTGCACAAGAACAGACATCCAGACCCGGAACAGTTATTTGTAGGCCATACAAATACTTGTTCCGTGCGGGATTCAAACCCACGGCCGTTGGCCACTGCGCCACGGGGTCGTCAAATTGCTGTGTTGTGGCGGTTTAAGAGAATTAATTACCCGTATCACCTTGCTAGTGTCGTAAAAGGCGACAAAAGGAAACTTAAACAGGAGACGGGGAGCAGCGTCTTCTTGATAACAACCATTTTTACTGGAGGCATTCGATTTTGTCCTCGCGGCTGACAACGCATCTTCATTCTGATTCGCAAAAGGGAATAGATGTAGATGTCTATGGGCCACAGCAACCACTTACCATCAAGTGGACTGTGTGCTCGTTTGTCACCCTTATCCTATTAAAAAAAAATTAAATTATTAAAAGCTGCGGATGCCAACCCGCAGTCCAAGCGTCGCAACTATGGCAGGTATCGCTTCCCATGAGGCAATTTATGGCTGTGGACTAATTCAACTAAGTCGTATAATTCAACATAAGTGAAACCACTACAGTACCACGTCACGCTTGAGCGCACAGTCCACTTGATGGTAAATGGATGCTGTGGCCTTTAGACATCTTCATCAATCCTCGATTAAGAATCAAAATGCAGATGCGCTGTAACCCCTAACCTGTTGTACCCCTAAGGACTACGAAAGAATGCATCATTTGCAGTTAAAAGGGTCTTCGGTTCTCTACATTCACCGTACAAAACACGGCAGAATTAAGCTGATATTTTATACTGGTATTCTGTGAGAGCGTGGTCCTTCCCCGGTCGAGCCAACCCATTTTTACTACGACTATATAAAACAGCTCTACCATAATATGTGTACAGTATACAAAATATTTCATTCATAAAAATTAAGTGACAAACGAACATACTGTCCATCTGATTGTAAGGATTTGAACTCGCGGCCTTGCAGCGGCGCTACCAATATATAGAGCTACCAACTTTCACTTAACAGATATTGTTTCTCCATAAAACGAAAAGAATGTCGATCTAGTATAGCTCTCTCCGAATTTGTAAAAGTAAAATAAAATTATAGTCAATATGCGCTCACAACGTTCGCAAAGCTATGTTAGTAGTATAGTTGTAGCACGGATGGGCCGTTTCAACCGGGGAAGGACCACGCTCTCACAGAATACCAGCGTAAAATAGCAGCTTAACGCTACTGTGTTTCGTTTGGTGAGTGTAGAGAACCCGATACACTTTTTACCGGAAAAGAGGCATTCCGTCTTAGTCCTCACGGGTGATAACGTATCTGCATTTTGATCATTTATTGATGATAGATATGGGTCATAGCAACCACTTACTATCAGGTGGACTGTGTGCTCTTTTGTTACCCTATCCTATAAAAAAAAACACCCCGATTAATTTTATACTAGTAACTGTGCAGAACGGGCACACCGTCTACCTAATATGTAGGTGTGTATTTTACGTAAATACGTATACGTAACGAAACGACTTCAAAATGGTGGCGCTCTACCGTAAGTGATACTTCGCAGTCCTCACTCAATTAAAATAATTCTTTGATCCTTTAGCTCGATAGGTATTCAGAATTTTGGAATTAAATTTTGAATGTAGCTGCAACACCAAATTTCCCTCGATTTTATTATCATCAATTTTCTGAATTACGTCAAACTACGGAAGCAAATTTAAATATGTATTCAAGATAAAAAATGATACGAGCAATGCCAGAAAATAAAGCTTGTCCAACGTAAGCGACGTGATTCGTTACGGTTTTGCAAGGCGCGTCATGACAAATCAATTCAGTTAAAGGGTAAATTCTTTCTAACTAAATGGAGCGCGCGTACACACGCCATTTTAATGATATATTTGTTTTATTAATGACGGCTATTTTTATTCTCACGGAACATTAACAATCGCTTGACGTCTCAAGGAGTTTAAAAAATGAATGAGTTTAAAAAAGGAGTTTAGCGGCATATGATAATATATCATGTCAGTTTATACTGAGCGTGTCGTAAGGGACGGCTATGCGATATATCAGAATTTCTTAATGCTTTCAATAGATGGCGTTATAACTAAAATGTCCTTCACACCGAACTTCGAGCGGGGCGGTCACCTAAATAGCGTTTAACCATCTGCGCAGGACAGGATTATAGTAGCCAAGTGTATGCGCAAGAACAGATGCACTCTTTACTTCATCACACTCATAGTCCAATGGGACGGTAATCCGACACGACCACAAACTGATCAGGTGCAGGACAGCTTTACGCGCTTAGCTTAGGATATTAACCCTCCTTTGTGCCCCGGGCTGGAGTTTGCGTGTACGTCAGAAAGGACTTCTGTTTTCGACGCCTCGGCAGCCTTGAAGGTACGGACCTGTCCATCTTATGGCTGCGCGTAGGCCGCGACGACCATACCCGCGTGTACGGATGCCTCTATAGGTCACATAGCGGCAATGCCGACACAAACCGACTTATTCACCACGTCCAAATGGTTGCAGACTCCGTGCTACAACAGGTCCCATCCGCAGAGATCGTGATGCTTGGTGATTTTAACGCCCACCACGATGAATGGCCTGCTTCTCGTTTAACTGATCATGCAGCTCTGACACAACTGGTTACCTCGCCTACGAGAATCCGAGATGAGGAAGACCATGTAACTTCCCAGTTGGAACTTCTGCTGACCTCTCATCCGGACGGATATTAGGTCTCCGTCGATGCCCCTCTCGGCCCTCGGACCATTGTCTAATACGAAGTACGGTGTCACTAACGCTCCCATCGCGGTTGCGTTCCGCAGGCTGCCGCCGTGTTTGGCATTATAGGTCAGTCGATTGGGATGGGATGCGATCTGTTTTGCATCCTACCCTTGGAGGCGAGTTTGCTTCTCGCCGGATGTTCCCAGCGTTGTCGCTGATTCTGTCGCTGATGTGGTGCTACACGGTATGGAACTATTTATTCCATCATCTGTGGTACTTATCGGAGGCAGAACCCTGCCATGGTTTGGTCATTGAAAATTTCACTACGCCATAGCAAGAGTGCTAACAGGCCTGCGCTCACGCGTCGACGTCTCGGGATGTAAATAACAGCGCTCTTAAAAAGAAGTATAATTCCGCCTTCAGGTCCTTCAAAAGTGTCATTGTCAAGGCAAAGTCAGAGCACATCGACAGAATTGGCGAGAAAGTAGTTCGTCTTCCTTTGGGATCCCGTACATTCGGGTCTCTCACCAAGGCTGTCCAAGGGAACTGCTGACAGCCATCTCTCTTATCTCTGCACAGGGAGGACGACTCACTGGCCCATTCCGCAAAGGACAAAGCCGATCTGCTGGGCTCTCTCTTTGCGTCCAACTCGACTCTTGATGACGGGGGGAACACACCGTTGACCATTCCGCGGTGTGAGTGCTTCATGCAGGCTGTGCTGGTTACTCAACACTCGGTGCGCAGTGCACTCCTCTCCCTGGACGTCATTAAGTCGAGTGGGCCTGATGACGGTCTGAAGGCGTGTGCTCCAGAGTTGGTACCGGTTTTAACGCGTCTTTTCCGGTACTCCCACTCCCTAGGCGTAGTCCCGAAATCATGGAAGTCAGATTTCGTGCACCCTATCCCTAAAAAAGATAACCGCTCTGATCCGTCCACCTATAGACCTATCGCCATCACCTACTTCTTCTCTAAAATAATGGAGTCCATTATTAACAGCTAGCTCATGCGGTACGCATAGCTGGATTGAGGCTTGAGGATCACCAGCTGATTAGTGACCGTCAGTACGGTTTCCGTCACGATCGCTCGGCTGGTGATCTTCTGTGTTACCTAATTCATAAATGGGTGAAGGCAGCAGAGTTCAAGGGGGAGACGTTTGCTGTTAGTTTGGACATTGCGAAGGCCTTCGATCGGGTTTGGCACAAAGCGCTTCTTACGAAACTTCCTTCCTATGGGCTTCCCGAGAAATTGTGCAATTGGATGACCAGTTCTCTTGCAGATCGGAGTATCAAGGTCGTAGTAGACGGTGCATTTTCCGATTACAAGCCCATTAACGCTGGTGTTCCACAAGGCTACGTGCTATCGCCAACGCTGTTTCTTCTGCATATCAATGACATGTTGCAAACCGGTAACATTTATTGCTATGTGGATGATAGCACTGGTGATGCATTATACACCGGGCGTGCCAATATTTCTCGGGAAAACGTCACCGAGTACCGGGACAAACTTGTATCTGATGTCGAGACTTTGTTAAACAAAGTCTCGGACTGGGGGTGAGTAAATCTAGTACAGTTCAATCCCCAGAAGACACAAGTTTTAGCGTTTACTGCTAAAAACAACCCCTTAGTCGTATCTACTCAGTTTCAAGGCACTCCCCTTGTTGCCTCAGCCAGTATCGGAATCATCGGCGTTGACATATCGAGTGACGTGCAGTTTCATGGTCACTTGGAAGAGAAGGTCAAATTGACCTCTAAAAAGCTTGGCGTGCTCAGCAGAGCGGGACAGTTTTTCATGCCGGCACACCGCCTGCAACTTTACAAGGTGCAGGTTCGGCCGCATATGGAATACTGTTCCCATCTTTGGGCTGCGGTTCCCCAAAGCCAGTTTCTTCCATCTGATCGCATCCAGCGCAGAGCTGTTCGAATCGTCGGTGACCAAACTCTTCCCGATCGGCTTGACTCACTGGCACTGCGAAGAGATGTTACAGGAAGTGCTCTTAGGAATTGTTCTGACTAATTCCAGCCGCACAATCGTGACAAAACTCGCGATACCATCCATATCACCTGGATGACTGGCGGTCCACCACTGTGCGATTTAAAAGAAGTTTTCTTCCACCCACAACTTCCTTGTGGAATCGACTATACCACAACCGATACAACTTAGGGACTGCCAAGAAAAGAGCGTACTCCTTTTTAAAAGGCCGGCATCGCATCTGCAATTTCTCTGGTGTTGCAGTTATTCATGGGCGGCGATAATCACTTACCATCAGGTTAGCCGTATGCTCGTTTGCCCCTCTCCTATAAAAAATAACCGTCAACTTCTTGACTCCGATATGCTACTGAGAATTTATAATCAGTAAAACCCAGTAACTGAATTTGGCTCAACCCAGGTTTCCAGTCTAACTATATTAAGTTAGACGTAAAATATTCTATTAGGAACGGGGAGCAGTGTCAAAATTTAAAGTCCCGCTGGGTTTCTTGCTGATTCAGGACATAGGTCTTTTACAAACGAGTGCTAAAAACATACTTATTAAAGCATTACTTTGACTTTCAATTAGTATTACTTGTAATATAAAGTGAATAAAATGTTGTCTATTCTTTGCTATTCTATTCTAATTTGAGTTGTTTGGTATTGCGAGTATTGTGGTTGTTTGTCTTGGTTTTCCCTTATTTGAAATCTACGCAGCGTTCTACTTATAACTGAGTATATAATTTTGTTCTAACTGATTTGACGTGCGACGGAAAGGCAGCAGGAAATATTTTACCACCACAACGTGTACGAAAAATACAAAGATATACTTTTCTCCGATTTAATCATTTTTCTATGTGGTATGTGGATGATGTGGCTATCTGATCTGTGTGATCTATATCTATCCTAGATTAAAAATTAAATACAGATGTTTTTTCAAGATGGAATGCCTCATTTCCAGTAAAAAAGGTCTTTGGTTCTTTATACTCAGCCTACGAACAGCAGCATTTATCTGCTATTTCACGCTGGTATTCTGTGAGAGCGTCATCATTCCCCGTTCGAGCCCAACTATTTGTGCTACAACTACAATATAGCTGCAGCATGGCTCTAATAGGTAAAATGGTATGGTAAGGCCGTAGTCTGCAACTATTCTGAGAGGAGGTTAAACCCATTATGTAATATTTTGTAATGAACTATGTATCAACTATATCGCAAGATAAATACTTTAAAATTAAGATGGCATCTTGTTATGGGTATCAAATACGACGGGTAAAATCTCGACAGATGTCTTTAGACAAATGGGCTTAATTAGAGATCGGCATCTCGATTGTCTTGCGTCTGTACGTCCGGCTGTGAAAATGACGGATAACGATGTCTATTTGTATGTACATTGCTGAGATAAATCGCTTGTAACGCAATGTTGCTTGCAAGAATTCAGATCTCGTAGTGTTGTATAGGATTATTAAAATTTTTCTGCAGCAACTTGTTTTGTTTTTATCATGTTTTTTTAAATTATCATCATAACACGAGTGTTTCAACATTTTTTACAACAATAAAAACTAAACGATGACCGTGTTTTCTCGCTGAATATCTTTATTTAGTTTTTCGGTGAGAAAGAACCAAGATTTCTTATCAACAATGGTAGCTACAGTTCCCTTAGGAACTACACTGCATGTTTTTTTATAGAGGTAAGTATGCCAGTTGAGGCAAACGAGCATGCGGCTCTCTTTATGGTAAGTGTCGACCCCCATGTACTACTGCAACACCAGGGGGATTGCACCAAGGATCTCCTAAGTGTGTGTTGTTTGTGGATTGGTCCCAAACAACAGCCGGTACGACATATTCCACCGATCGTCGAGTCCGCATACTCCGAGAGGTGTCGAGGTCACCGGCCCTTAGGCACATTCTTGGCACTCAAGTGCGTTCCGTGCCTTTTGTGCCTAGTCGCGTGCGCAAGTGCTCATTAGCACTTCCCCCAAACCTTTCGTGAGGAAAGGGGTAGGCAGTGCGCCTAAGTGTTGCGGCCACCCATCATCGCTTCCGTCCGTTTCGAACGTCGCGCGTCGCTTGCGTCACCTGCCACGTTAGGAACGGTCTTATTAGATAGGCACTATTGCAATCACACCAAACCAAAACAGTAGTAACAGCTGTAGTCATGTCAGGCAAGGGGAGAGGGGAGCCCCCCCGCACCCCCGCGCGTTAGGAAACCCCCGGATCGTCCCGGGGTATTCGACCGACCGCTGCTGATTAAGGACCTGTCGAACCCGGAACACTCCAGGATCGTGAGTTCATTCAGCCAGATCCCTAAAAGGAAGCCAGCTTCGCCGTATAAGGAGGAACCCGCGACGAGCGCCGCGCTCACGCCCACCGTGTCTGAGAGCACGAGTGGGCTGGAACCGACGCCCCTACCGCAGCGGGCTAGGAAATCGGCACGCAGGCATACCCCACCGGAGACCGACGCATCGCTTTATGAAAAAAGGCAATGCGTCGAATCACCAACATCATACGGATCATCATCATCATCGTCCTCGGCGGAGTCAGAAGAAGATGAAAGAGTCCCAACCAGGAGGGATGCAGTTAGGGCGCACAAGTCGCCGCCCAAATCGCCATCACCACTGAAACCAAACCCCCCCCCCCCCACCTCACCCGGCCGCAGGAGCATGGACGCGACCGAGTTCGAGCAGGTAGGAGAGGAGTCCCACGGTTGGGACTCTACATCATACGCTACTACAGAGACCGCCGGACAGAAATGGGCTCCTACCAACCCATCGGGCCTACCAGAGGATGATGGTCAAAGGTCCTCAACCAGCTACGCCCAACTGGCCGCGATGCCAGCAGTACCAAAGCAGACAGCAGAAGCCCCTCAACCCCAACAAGAGGAAGAGAAGGCACGATATCCACCTATTGTAGCTGAGTGCCTCCCGGACTGGACGAGGCACTTTGAAATCCTTAACAAGAAATTAGGACACCCTCCTAACGCCCGTCCGTTTGGGAAGGGTGTTCGATTCACCCCACAGAGCCCGGAAGAAGGGCAATACAAAAGTACCTTATAGAGCTCACCGAAAAAGTACCAGCGCTGTCTTGGTACTGCTACACCCCGACGGAGGAGAAGCCCACTAAAGTGTGTATCCGGGGGCTGCCAGTGGGTACGGATACCTTCCAGATAACTGAGGCTATCAGAGCAAAGGGATTCCCCATAACTTATGTGAGAGCAATCCCGCCCCGTAGAAGCAGACCTGGGTGTCTCTACTACGCACAGCTGGAGCACCTAAGCCTAAGCACGTCGACATCGTCGTCCGCAATGCCAGATGTGCGCGGGCGATGCTCCGTCCAGTCCTGGCATCCAAGTTGCCGCTGAAGACCAAAATTAAAATGTACAAGTTATATATATTAGGACGAAGATCACCTACGCCGCACCGGCCTAGTACGCACTCCTGAGCGAACGGCAGAGGCAGCGGCTGCAGGTTCAGCAGAACCTATCCCTACGGACCATCGTCGGTGCAGGTCGCTACGTCCGGAATGACGTCATCGCGGCCAACTTAAGAATGGAGACCATCAAGGAATTTGTGGCCCGATTAGCACGCGGTATGTTTGATCGCGCTGATAACGGGCCACACGAACACCTGCAGAACTTCGCTCCTCTACACGCTCGGCCACCGGACGGGCGACCTTTACCAAGAGAACTCCTCTCTATAGAGATTAGAGAGTCGAGTAACAACCCTCAATGCCGCAGATAGGCCAACTCAGACACCTGGCCGCATTAGCCGCCAGCCACATTGACCTCTGACATCAAACATCCGGATTACCAACCTACAGCGACCGGGGAATCAAACCCGCGTCGCTGCTTCAACCCGACAATGCCATAACGGCTCCCACGACCGGTGCATAGTAATGCACCGCGAGGAGATTCCGGGTAATGGGGTCAGCCCCGAGGCCCGAGACCTGCAATATGCATCATGCATATATGCGGAAGACAGGATAACGTGGGGATTGCAGTTGCTTTGGCGGCTTTAAAAAAAGGAGTAAGCTCGTTTTTGGAAGGTTCCAAGGTCGTATTGGTCCAAATAAATCACCGGTGGTAAACGATATTCCATGTAACGAAACTTATATCCCATACCGTTACCGCACCCGTGGTGTAGCAGTTGTTCATGGGCGGGTGATCAACAGGGGAGCCGCATGCTCTTTTGCGCCCTATTCTATAAAAAAGCCTACTAAAGTTCACTGTATAGGCCTCCCCATAGATTCCCTCATACTTGCTATAGTTGCCACGCCTGGCAAGCGGGTTGGCAACCGCAGTCTTTTATTTTAACTCATTATTAGGAAGGCTCTGCTGCCCATCTCCTGATTTGTTTCTCTCTGTCGCCTCTTACGACACCCACGGGATGATTTTTTTTTAATTGGATATAGTGACAAACGAGCACACAGTCCACCTGATGGTAAGTGGTTGCTGTGACCCATAGACATCTACATCTATCCTCAATAAAGAATCAAAATGCAGATACCATGTCACCCGTGAGGACTAAGATGGAATGCTTCTTTTGCAGTGAATAGGGTCTCACGTTCTCTACACTCACCATACGAAACACAGCAGTGTTAAGCTGCTATTTTACGCTGGTATTCTGTGAGAGCGTGGTCCTTCCCCGGTCGAGCCGACCCATTCGTGCAACAATTATACTACTAATATAGTTGCAGCATGGCTCTACCACATACATAAATGATTTTTAACAACCCATGGGAATAAAGTGATCACGATCGTGTTGTTTATGTTTTTTATATTCCTTTTTTTTTCTTTTTTTTTCTAAAACGTTACCCCCACACTAGGGTTTTCTCCTGTATCGTGGAGGCAGTTTACAAACATTATTTGCACAAGGACAAACATCCAAACCCGGAACAATTATTTGTAGACCATACAAATACTTGTTCCGTGCGGGATTTCGGATTCAATTGTACATATTTTGTAAATTAATATTTAAATAAAAGCCAAAAAAAATTAATATAGCTGCAGCATGGCTATTAATTATAATATAATATGATATAGGGTAGTGGATATCTTTACACCGCCACTATATGATCACACCGCTACTACACAGTAAATAAATACCAAACAATTACAGTCCAACTGAAGGTTAATATTTTGAATACTGTAATTTACGTCACACTATATCATCGTATACAAAAGAGCTAAATGCAACTCAACTGCTGATTGCAATTGATGATTAACCTCCCCGAAAGTCAGCAGTTAGTTTATAAGTGCGTCAGCTTCCATGTGTCACTGACAAAGTGAACAATGCCAAATATTTGAAGTGTTTGTAGCAGTGAATCAATCGCTTCGATTCACGCAAGCAACACGCACAATGCGGGGGTGAAGGTGGCCCGGCACGGATGCTGCGCGACCCTGACCGCGGCGCAATGTCGATGCTTTTCATCTTAGTTGTTTCGAAGCGTATGTGACTGATGTTACTAAGTCTTTGTGTAGGTTTAGGCTTGTTAAGTTTATTTTTCATAGTAAATGATAATATGTGTTCGTGCCTTGAACACATAGTTTCATTACTATGAAAAATAAACTTAATTGTATCATATTATATTATTTATTTATATATTCTTTATTGCATTTCTTAAAACAAAATAATACAAAGGGCGGACTTAATGCCTTAAGGTATTCTCTAACCAATGGACTGGTGAAAATATGACGTAGGTGTAGCAATATATTTAGAACAAAAAAACTAATAAAATCATGATTAACTACGTAATATATAAATTTTACTTATAAATAAACTATACAAATATAATATATATATGTATACACACACACACATATATATATATATATATATATATATATATATATATATATATATATATATATATATATATATTTATATACATGTATAATAATTGGTACATACAAATAACGACGAATAAATACGTCTGTTTAGCAATATATATGACATAGATGATTCATGTTAGAGGATGTTCTGAATTTGATTGTATGTTCATATTTTTATATGTATGTTACTCGATATCTTCATCAATGTGAACCGACTTTTATGATTCTTTTTTTATTAAATAGCTTATAAGTTTTGAAAAGTAGTAAATTAAGTTTTTAATGTAACTATTTAGACGATATTCGAGCTACGAGGGTAACACTGAAAGTTCTTAGAAAATCAAAAACTGAACAAACTACCAAGTTATTAGTTTTATTATATCTTTACCAAATAGTGTCTTTTTCAATACTTTTGTTCAATACATCGCTGCATCCGATGGAACCACTGAGAAAATCACTTTGCCTACTGGTCCTTAGGGGTCTCTTCGACGGCATTTTGAAACGCAGCCACTGCTTCTTCGGCGTCCATAAAACGTTTTCCTCGAAGATTTTCTTTTATTTTCCGAAATAAATAAAAATCGCAAGGTGCGAGGTCGGAGCTATAGGGTGGGTGATCCAGTAATTCCGTATCTGACGTCACCAAGTAGTTGATTCATTGCTTGGCGGTGTGCGTCGAGGCGCTGTCGTGATGAAGGAGGGTTCTACTACGAGGTCGTTTCTTCCGAATTTTTTCCAAGACAAGTGGCAAACAATGGATAGTGTACCAATCTGCAGTAATTGTTTTTCGATACTCTAAAACAATTGTTGCGTAATGAACTGTCTTTCCGAAGAACGAGGCCACCATCATTTTTCCCACGCTTCGACCTCTCTTCACTTTAGTTGGCAACTCCTCGGAAGGAAACATTCAGACAACAGACTGTCTCTTAGTCTCAGGATTATTACAATTAATCCAGCTTTAGTCACCCGTAAGTATGTCGAAAACAGCATTTGAGTCACCTCCGTTAAATCCTTGAACCATTTCACGACACCAATCAACACGACGGAGGTTTTGGGTTTCTATCAAATTATGAGGTATCCACCGAGCACAAAGCTTCCTGACCGTTAAATGTTCATGGAGGACTTTGTGCAATTGACACATACCGATGACTAAGCTTGTCCGAATCTGCTGATAAGTCACTCTTTTGTCAGTCTCTATCATACGCCGCACAACACTGATGTTATCTTCAGTCGTTGCCGTAGAAGGCCATCCCTCACGCAGATCATCGGTGATATTAGTTTGACCACGTTTAAACTCATTAAACCAGTTATAAACAGTGGCACGAGATGGGGCTTCATCGTGAAAGGCCAATCGAAGTTTATCATAACTTTCTTGTTGACTTACATCGAAAGTCGAAAACAAATGACTAATTAATTAAATACATACATAATAATAT
This sequence comes from Parnassius glacialis, assembly GCA_033319125.1. Classification (NCBI taxonomy): domain Eukaryota; kingdom Metazoa; phylum Arthropoda; class Insecta; order Lepidoptera; family Papilionidae; genus Parnassius; species Parnassius glacialis. The sequence goes on along the minus strand of JAVANC010000002.1, from coordinate 2,054,620 downwards.
TGGCAAAGAGTTCCATTTTCAAAATTTGAACTTATTTTTTTATTGTATCGTTTACAAGTGGCCAGTTCTAAAAACTTTCAGTGTCGCCCTCGTAACCCTTAGTCCATTCTGTATACAGGATTATTTTGTAATAACCGGAAAAGTTTGCAGAGAAGGTTAAGATTTCAGAACAAGTAATATAGGCAGATGGTTACGAAAAATTAACTTGAAAATATTTCGAACATTCTGTCCTTTTTATCTTTTAAATTCAAAATCCATGGTTATACAATATTTTAACTAATTTTGATGCGCACACACACATTCGTAAGTTGTTGCCCATAAATCCTAATATCCTAATCCTTGATTACAAATCAAAATGCAGATGCGTGGTCACCCGTGAGGACTAAGGTGAAATGAATGGGTTCCAGTAAAAAGGGTCTCCGGTTTTCTACACTCACCATACGAAACAAAGCAGTGTTAAGCTGCTATTTTACGCTGGTATTCTGTGACAGCGTGGTCCTTCCCCGGTCGAGCCGACCCATTCGTGCTACAACTATACTACTAATATACATAGCTGCAGCATGGCTTTACCACGTCCATAACTTGAAAGCGACCACCTCATTCCCAAGGGTTAATATCAATATTTATTTATATATTTTCTAATAACCCTTTAGAGAGACCGTGATTTTTTTTTGTATATTGTTAATAGGAATGGGATATTCTTACATCGCCACTAGACGGTTCATTTATTGGATACATGCTGTTGGTACCAAAATGATGTTAGCGCTATCAAACTCGGAAACCTTGATGCAAAAGTTCCGCACCTTCTCCACACGTTTTACCAGCGGATGAACGACACAACACACGAACACGTACACACATACACACACACACACACACACACACACACACACACACACACACACACACACACACAAAACAGGCGCTAAAAGTACCATTTTTTGAATTTTTATTTATATTTCTGTACTTGTTTAACTTACTAAATAACTAAATTATTATTATTATATAGAAATTGACCTTTTGACAAGGCTAATTTTAAGGGCAGGAACTGGTTCCTGAAACACAGTTACACTAGCTCAGGGACCAGGGAATCAATGAACTTATGTAAAAAGGTTGTTATTAAGTAAATAAATAAAATAAATGAATAAAAGTTAATGGTTCATATTCCGTGGAAAGTTTGGATGCATTTTATGTAGATCAAATTAACTTGCTCAGTTATAATATTGTGTAAGCGTTGTATTACCGAGGATAAATTACGTGGTAATTACTTAAAACTGATTGAGTAAATATTTTATTTTTAAGATTCTATGATCGAATTTGAGAAATCTTAACTGTGGGTCATTGGGTCGCTTATTCTATTTAGGCATCCGGTCCTTTTCACATGGGGAAATACCTATACATACCAGTTTTGCAGGTCAGGAACTGGTTATGTTGAACTCGTGGAAAAGTGGAACACCATGGTGCTTTAGTCGGTACTAAAGCACCATGGTGTTCCACTTTTGTATTGCCAAGGGAACGCTTTCACGCATAGCCGCGACGCCATCAGCGCCGAGCATCCTATGGTCTTCTCCGGAGAAGACTACTCCGCCTTCTCTTCCTCAGGCAAGGCGCACCAGAATACAAGACATGCCTTTCTTCGTGACCTTCAACTTCACATATGCAACGGACCTCCTCGAGTCCGATGCGCGGCGGTTACGGGGCCAGGAAAAACAAGCACACGAAAGCACTAACCTTCCTGAGTGGATCTGATCAATAGCTCCGCCGCCAACCAAGATTTGACCACGGAGGGTAGGGGAGCGGCACCTCGCAATACCATCACTCCTCGAAAAGTGTGGTTTGCAAATAGATGTTGTTACAGGGTTTCAAAAAAGGAATGTTTGATGATTTGGTCATGTAGATAAAAGAAATGAGAAAAGAGAGTAATTTTTATATTTTTGTGTACATATGTAGATATTACATAATCATAACTGTATTAAGAGGCCACAGTTAATACTAATTTTCAAAACTTTTTCTCTTAGTGAATCTTTAGAACTCTATGTTCTAATGCATATAATAATACATATATGTACTGCATGACCATGTACCTTTACACTTTCTTGTCTGTCTGTTTGTTTATTTGGCTGTTTGTTACAAATTTTGTGGATTATTTTAAGCTATCTGTCAGAATTGAATGACAATTGACATTGTAACATAACCTTTTACTTTTCACTGCTGAGCATAATGTGCCTTTTCCTTAGGTTGTCACAAAATACGCTCCTGAGCCATCTGCATCTGTCAACTGCATGTTTCATCAGGTCATCACTCCACCTAGTGGGGGAGGGGAGAGGAACAACGCTTGCCACTCGAGAACCTGTCTTCACCATATACTGTCGGTTTTTCGAGCTTTATAACCGGCCCCTTGATACTTCAGCTAACTGATCAACTGAGTTACAACAGTTTCTCTTGTTTACATCTGGATAATGTACTTACGAATTTTATCACACTGAGAAATTTCGAGCATAGCCCTTGCCATCGCTCGCTGTTTTATGAGTTTCGTCATACGGACAGCATTGAAGGACGTTACGATCATTTTTTTACCGATAATTTTTTTATAGGATAGGGTGACAAACGAGCACACAGTCCACCTGATGGTAAGTGGATGCTGTGACCCATAGACATCTACATCTATCCTCAATAAAGAATCAAAATGCAGATGCGTTGTCACCCGTGAAGACTAAGATGGAATGTTTCTTTTCCAGTAAAAGGGGTCTCCGGTTCTTTACACTCACCATACGAAACACAGCAGTGTTAAGCTGCTATTTTGCGCTGGTATTCTGTGAGAGCGTGGTCCTCCTCCGGTAGAGCCGACCCATTCGTGCTACAACTATACTACTAATATAGTTGCAGCATGGCTCTACCACATACATAAATGATTTTTAACAACCCATGGGAATGAAGTGATCACGATCGTGTTGCTTATGTTTTTTATATTCCTTTTTTTTCTTTTTTTTTCTAAAACGTTACCCCCACACTAGGGTTTTTTCTTGTATCGTGGAGGCAGTTTACAAACATTATTTGCACAAGGACAAACATCCAAACCCGGAACAATTATTTGTAGACCATACAAATACTTGTTCCGTGCGGGATTTCAGATTCAATTGTACATATATTGGAAATTAATATTTAAATAAAAGCCCCGCCTATTTCTTGTTGGATCTTTCCGGACATGTTTTTTTTCACCCAGTGGTAAAACATAAATTACTTTTAAATTGTTCTTTCTCGCCTGGTTTTAGAAACCGTAATGCAAATATAGTACGTAGAACCGACAATCGTTTGCAGAAAAAGGACATCGAGGTAATTAACAACATTCAACTGCGTAAAAAAACATTCCCCTTCCCTTTTTATACTACAAACAAATATTACAATATGCTATGTCACTCCCCCAATTAAGATGACTCTAACAAAACCTGTGTCTCTAACAAACCAAAAAGTGTATAGAATTGTCAAAACCAGATTTCATAAGCTATTATGTGAAAATAATTTTATTTCATATTTAATTTTATTTAATTTAATGTCGTAATAATTTATGTACCTATAGCGCAGTCACTTTTTAATGTATTACAACGCTGGCAGCCGTGATTTCAAATCCCGCACAGCGCACGTATTTCTATGGCATATTAAGTTTTCCGGATGTTTACCCTTATACAATATATGTTTGTAAACTGCCTCCATGAACAGTTGATAATCCTAGCGTGGGGGAGAAAAAACCTTTCCTAGAAAGAATAACATTAATGAATTGTCATAAGAAAAAGTTCTTTAACGCAAATGCAATAAAAATTAACCTGTCCTTCGCATACTACGTATTTAATCCGCCATGTTGTGTTTGCTATTATATTAATAATTCAGCAGGTTTATTTTTTAAAGCACTGGAATCGAGCAGATGTGAATCCATTGCGGTTTAACATCCCGGATCTTATTGTTTACGACGGACTGCATCCTGGTTATTTGAGTTTTTGTTCGATTTTTAAACATCGAACATGGCAGAAGGTTAAAGAATATAATTTAAAATTGAAAATTTTGTACAACAAACTTCAATATAAATTATTAAGAATAACTCGAAAACTATTTGTCAGACCTTAATCAAATTTATATGGGACCACATGAAAAGGACCAGCTTTCAAATAAAAAAAATAACATCGAAATCGGTACACTCAGTAAAAAAGTTATGAGGTAACACACATAAAAAAAAACACATACACTCGAATTGGGTAATTCCCCCTTTTTGAAATCGGTAGAAAATATAAAAAGTTCCTCAATAAAATACTAAGTTTCGTTCGCCTGTATTTATTATTTATTATTATTAAATAAAAATATTTTATACGTGGTAGAGCCACGCTTCAGCTATGTTATGGTTGTAGCAATAATGGGTCCGTCTGCATAGAATTCGGTAAAGATGGTGTTCATCTCATTCAACCCAAGACTGCAATTTCCAGCAAAATATAGTCACGGCACTGCAGAACGAAGAATGCTGCCAATTATATTATTTTGGGCTTGCCAATACACAAAACGTAGGGTAGTACTGTCGACCATACCGTTGTATACTTAGGCTCAAAGCTCCTCTGCTGGTCAAACATATGTGGCCTTAAGTAGGGTTAAATCATTAGAAGGTCTTCTTGTTGAAGAGCTAGACTGTCCGAAATTAACCGGCAAACGACGTTGCAACAATGGTGCGTTTATGAGATGAACAGACTGAAAAACATGATCAGCTATAACTAAAAAGAAACAAATAAATTAAAAGTAAAAAAAAACTTTTTCAAAACAAGCATCTATTAAAATACGCTAAAAAGAATAATATAAACTTTTCCTTTAAAACTTTTACTATCAACTTATAACGTCATTACACAATCTATATGATATAAAAGCTTGTTGCGACTTTTTCTTATGTATATAAACAAGTAAATTAAAAAACTTGAACTGATTGATTTACTTATAAAATTTTCAAACTAAGTAAATACGAGTAGGTCCTTAAATCTCGAGATAAGTTTTTGTATCATACAAATTATGTAATGACGTTATAAGTTGATAGTAAAAGTTTTAAAGGAAAAGTTTATTTTATTGTATTTAGCGCATTTAAATAGAAGCTTGTTTTTAAAAAAGTTTTCTTACTTTTAATTTATTGATATTTATGTTTTTGGTGGGATAATTTTTACTAGAGAGAAGTTGCTTACTATTTTATATTATTCTTTTTTGTCATTAGAAGTGAAAACACATGTGCATTTTGATTCTTAATTGGGATTAGATGTCGTGATTTTTTACATCTACCCGAATACTACACACAAAATTAAACGCGCTAAAATCCGTCAAATTAGTTTCATTTAATGGGGTTAGATGAAAATTTCTATAGCGCACAGTCTCTATTTACCATTAAGTGAACTCTGAGCTTTGTTTGTTACTATAATAAAAAAAATGAAATAATATGAGTGCGCGTCACTATTACATTGTAAATAAACTACCGTAACAATGTTTACGTAATCGACAACAAATGGACAGTTTTTCCGTAAACGCTAAACGACTAATGCGTCACATTTCCGTCCTATATCAGAGATCGGATTGACATCAGGACACACCGATGGCATGAGAATGACTAATTGAATCAATTATATATTATTATGCATTCCTTTCTTATTTATTCAACATCCTTTATAAGAAGATGTATGTACATAGTCAATTAATCTTGAATTTTTTGAATTTTTATATCACTATAAGACCATCTATTGGTATAGATATTTCAATATATCGAAAGTAAATACTATAATTTATAATTTAAAATTAAAAATTTTGTACAGCCGACTTCAATATAAGCGACTTCAATATAGGTTATTTAAGAATAACTCAATAACCATTGGTCCGACCTTGATCAAATTCATATGGGACCACACGAGAACTATCAGCTTTCATATAAAAAAAGAATCATCGAAATCGGTTTGCCCATTACAAAGTTATGAGGTAACACACATAAAAAAAACAAAAAAAAACATACACTCGAATTGAGTACCGTCTCCTTTTTGGAAGTCGGCAGAAAATGACAAACTAACATAAATTCCACCCGATGGTAAGAGCTACTGCGTTCTATGGACAAAGAAGGATGATGGAACATGCGCTGTCCTCTGAGGTTAAGATGGATTGCGTGACAGCCAATAGTTTTAAGAATGTCTTAGTATTGTAGTGTCATTCAAAAGAGCGACTTTCTATAAGTATTATTTATAATCTATATTGAATAAAAAAGTTTCTGTTTCTGTTTCTTTTTCTTATATTATGTGCATTAAGAAGGGAAATTATGACTCTTAAGAAAAGAAATACACAAACAACTAACGCGTAAAGCCTTTGGTGTGACTTATGAAACTGTTACGTGGTGTTTCACTGCTGACCGTGTGAGGAAGTTTAAAGTGATGTAAACGACAGTGACCCAATGGTCAAGGGAGTAAGAAAGGTAGATGGCGAATTCGAACTTACTAACTGTTGCTGTAGTAGCTCACATGGTTAGTGATCGCTATTAACACCACGTGTGATTGAACCACTGTTGATTTACCACGTGCTCGGCGGCGAAGGAAAATATCGTGAGGAAACCTGCGTGACTGTGAAATAAGACAATAAAATATTCCGAAGATATGTGAAGTTCACGAACACGCTCTGGGGCGGATACTTCCTTTCCCGAAAACCCTCTCAGAAATGAGAAGAGGCCTTTGCACAGCAGTGGGATGTAAACATGCTGTAATTTTAACTTCTAACTTTTGGACTATTGTGAACTACTCCTAAGTCAAGCATTTTGGAATTTAGGCTGTAATTTTAACTTTTCTGCCGGCTTCCAAAAAGGAGACGGTACTCAATTCGACGGTATGTTTTTTTATGTGTGTTACCTCATTACTTTGTACTGGGTGAGCCGATTTCGATGATTCTTTTTTTATATGAAAGCTGACAGTTCTCGTGTGGTCCCATATTAATTTGATCAAGGTCAGACCAATAGTTTTTGAGTCATTTGAGTTATTCTTAATAACTTATATTGAAGTCGGCTGTACAAAATTTTTAATTTTTAATTATGCTATTTAACTGTATAGTATGTGCCAAATCGATTGAGAAAAACGGACAATGACCTTTCGGTCGTTTAACCAGGGGTTACAAACCTTCAATATATAGGCACATTTTATATGTAGTACTTTCTTTATTTTTAATGATTTTTTTATAATGATTGATATAATATATATTTATTAACTATTATTAAAAAGTTATGTGAAAGATCGCTGTAGAAGAAAAATCATCTATTGTTATAAAGTACTTTATTCATTTAACAACAAAAAACATTAATTTATAACACATATAAAGATTCGAGTGATAACGACACCGAATAAGTACGTACTTATGCAAAAGATAAAACTTTATTTTTAATATTATATAAGAACTTTATTTTTATTCGGTGCAATCATCACTCGTATCTTCACTTGATGAACTATCTGTAACATTAATTGTAAAGCGATCTGCAGTTTGGTCAATTCTATCATCCATGCCACGCATTTTTTGTTCAACCTTAAGGACATGCTGAACACAGTTTTTCCATTTATCTGGCGTGATTTGAGTTAAACCATCTTTAAGTAAATTTTTAACATCTTTTAACTTGAAAGTTGTATTTTTTCGTGCAACGTACCCTTTCACATCTGCCCACACAAGTTCAATGGGGTTAAGCTCACAGTGATAAGGAGGTAACCTTACCACTGTGATGCTTTTTTCTTTTGCCATCTCGTCGGTGACGTAACTTCGATAGTTATCTTTAACTGCCTTTATTTTTTCCATTAAGTGGGTCTTTGTGTCCGAGGGCACGTATGCGATCTGTTTAGATTCTAGCCATTCCTGCATATTTTGTTTCCGCCAAGACATTGTTGGGGTTTTTTCTAAACGTCTGGAGTGGTAACTAGCGTTATCCATAACTATGACATCGCCGCTTTGCAGTTTTTCTATTACTTTTCTAAACCAGTCCTCGAAATGGAGAGCGTCCATACTCTCATGGTAGTCACCAGTAGATGATGATTCAAATACCCAATCACATCCCTCCAAAAAGCCATTTTCATTGCCAACGTGTACAACTATTAATCGCTTTCCTTTACCCGAAGGGGCTTTCGCGCCAGTAGAGTAGCCTTCTAACCGTGATTGACGAGAAGATTCAATTGTGGTGTCTTCCCATACCTTTCCCATAGTATGACCTGCGTTAATCCATGTTTCGTCAAGGTAAAAAATGTTACGTCCCTCGTTTCTTAATATTTGTATTTCTCTCAAATATCTGGTACGCCACAGAACTATCTCTGGGCGATCTATTAGACCACTTTTTCTGTTTCTCTTTATATATTTGAATTTTAAATGGCGCAACACACGTCGCAGGGAAGTTTTGCTCAAGTTTGGCAACTGGTCATCTTGATTTATACTGAGCAAAATTTTGTCTAAAGTCGGTAATTCTCCTGCAAGAAAGAACTGATGCACTTTCGCTCTTATAGCCGATTTATCAAAATCGTCCAACTTGTCAATTACAGACTTTTTTCTTTTATTAATTATTCCCTTTTCTGGTATTTTATGGGAATCTCTATACACGCTTAATACGCGATATATAGTGCTCTTGCTGACTCCTGAGATCTCCGAAACCTTTTCTACCATATTAACGTTTGAAGGATACACGTCTTCGGGCCAGGTGTTTTTGACATATTTGTATACATTAATGATAATCTCTTGTTCCCCGACCGACAAAGTGGTAGGTTTTCTCTTTTTTACTGGTGACGTTAAAGGTGCTCCAGAAGATGGGCCTGTAAATAAATGACAAAAATATACTACCATAGTACTACATCACATAAATACATATTGTTTTAGAAAATAAATACCACATGGTCACATAAAAAGAGCGCTTTAAGAAATAGAAAGGCTACGTCGTCGCATTTGTACCTATTTGTACGTACCTGCTACGTTTATTATGGGTCGGCGACGTCTCTTTCCACTTGATGTTGAAGGACCGGGTCCTTCACCAAATTCTCCTGAACTCATGTCGATTTAGTAACGACCGTCACAGTAAAACTAATATAACAGATTCAAAAAACAAAAACTTAACGATATAACAAATTTAACAGTAAAAACTCAACTAAAACAATGCAATGAATGCTATGAATTACCCGAGACGTACACACGCAAGCGCTATCCGAACACGAATGAAAACAAAATGGCGGACCGGCCCAAAAAAGGTGACGCATCTCTGGCTGCCATTGTCACGTTTCTTTTAGAACGAACTGACGTAACGCGCGTTTTGTTTATTTTAAAGGGATGAATTTGCAAAAGCTTAATATGGTGATTATATTGCTTCAAATATTTTTTTAATATGAAACTGTTATTAAATGAATTGCTGCGTTACTTACCATAAATTGAAATATAAAATGTAACACATTTTTCGCGATGTACCGTAAGATTTTACTATGTTTATAGGAACCACAGACAATATTATTTAAGAAACAAAAAAACAAAACATATGTGCTGACCTAGAAGTGGGAATAATATCAATATTTAAATATTGTTATCACATCTAAATTGAGATTTTGTAAGTTACGCCTTTTGACACTCGGCTCATATCTGAGGTCATTGTCCGTTTTTCTCAATCGATATGGCACATACTATAGTGAACTACTCCTAAGTTAAGCATTTTAGCATTGTTGCAATGTTTATAGAACCATTAATAGTTTTAAAAGCACTGCTAGTATTATTTAAGAAAAAAAAGATAGTTATTACATTTTTACACGTGGTAGACACATGCTGCAGCTTTAGTCTTCAACTTAGTCCTCACTGGTGACACATCTGCATTTTGGTTCTTAATCGAGGATAAATATAGATGTATATGGGCTACAGCATCCATTTACCATCAGGTGGACTGTGTGCTCGTTTGTCACCTTTATAATACAAAAATTATGGTTGTAGTACGAATGGGTCGGCTCGACCAGGGAAGGAGCACGCTCTCACAAAATACCAGAATAAAAAAGCAGCTTTATGCTGCTGCGCTTCGTATAGTGAGTGTAAAGAACCGGAGACTCTTTTTACTGGAAACGAGGCATGCCACCTTTTTACAATGTATATGCTAAGCCACTGCGCCATGGAGAAGTCATTTTATTAGTAATGAAACTGTATGAGCAATAGAGTCGGGTTGTCGGGCAATGCGGTCCGCCCACATAGTTAAAGGTCCGGGTTTAAAGACAGTAACGTCGTTAAGACGGGTTAAGGATATATCGGTATTTTGGTTTAAGCAAGTTTGTGTTTATAATATAAAACATTTAATATATATAATATATAAATAAAAAAATTAATTAGCCGATTAATGAGGGCTACTGAATACACAACGTCTCAGTCACTGATAACAACATATTAAAAAAAATGTTCTTCTTTTTTTATGACTTGACGGCTCCGTGGCGCAGTGGCTTGGCAATGAGTTCCAGCGCTTGTGGCTGCGGGTTCGAATCCCGTACGGAACAAGTATTTGTATGGCCTACAAATAATTGTTCCGGGTCTGGATGTTTGTCCTTGTGCAAATAATGTTTGTAAACTGCCTCCACGATACAGGAGAAAATCCTAGTGTGGGGGTAACGTTTTCTAAAAAAAAGAAAAAAAAAAGAAAACTATCCCTACTTTGGTTTATCTCTCTCTTAATCTATACTTTAACATAATACAGCGCTAGTTTTGTTTGTTTGTTTAAACACGCTAATCTCTGGAACTACCAGCCCGTTTTGAAAATTATTATTAATATTATAGCCAGATTCATGAGGAATAGCTATGCTATCAAGCATTAGGCTCCACCTCTCAGCTAGTCTTAAATATTGCTCGAGGATAACTCAAAAACTACTGGTCAGATCTTGATCAAATTTATATTAGACCACATGAGAAGAACAAAGAAAGAATCATCAAAATCGGTCCACCTAGAAAAAGTTCTGATTTAACACACATAAAAATACAATCGAATTGAGAACCTACCTCCACCTTTTTCTGAAGTCAGTTGAAAAGCACTCCATTTATTTTGCCAATTTTCCATACATTGCTATCTGAAATGCTTGAACTAGATGTCATTTCACGCGGCTCAGACACGTGATATACGCAGGTGAAACCGCGGGGCACAACTAGTTTATATATAACTAATCAATCTATATAAAACACAAAATATGTTTCTACCTATGTCTGTTATAGACTTTGAAACCAGCCAACCGATATGCCCCAAACCGTTTCATTAGAAAGACAGTAATGCGAAGGTGGTTTAAGATCACTAAAACAATGCATTGGGCACTATATAAAAAAAATATATATAAACGAAATTTCCTTTTTTCTTCCAAGAAATAAAATGTATTTATTTTTAGCATACTAGCACACGCCTGGTATTCACTAGTATTTCATAAAGAAACATTAATCTATACGTCTCTGACAAATTGTCCCTTGCAATGAAATCTATCAAATATTTCATCTCATTCTTAAATGACGCCACCCTATTGATCGAAAAAGTCGTGGATGTCCTCATTGGATATTTTAAATGCCTACGCCTGATTGATCTAGTTGATGTCATTGATGTAGCAATCACACTTGACTACTATTCATGGGTGTAAATTGCTTACTGGGTTATTCTTTAAAGAAAATTTCATTAGCAGATGGGAGTCAGGAAGTTGTCAATGCTTCACCTTTATGCTTTTTTATAGAATATGGGGTGACAAACGAGCACATAGTCCGCCTGATGGTAAGTGGGTGCTGTGGTACATAGACAACTACTGTTTATGGGCCAGTGTTATCATCCCTGAGGACTAAGATGGAATGCCTCGTTTTCAGTAAAATGGCTCTCCGGTTCTCTACACTCACCAAAACGAAACAGCAGCATTACACGGTTATTTTACGCTGGTATTCTGTGAGAGCTTGGTCCTACTCTGGTAGAGCCGACCATTCGTGCTATAACCATGATATAACTAGCATGGTTCTACCACGTAAAAAAGAGTCAGAATAATCCCCCTTTTGGATAATTTGATTTTAATGAGAGTGTTGATACCATTTTTTTGTATTTACTGCCGACTTCCAAAAAGCAGACGGTACTCAATTCGACTGTTTGTTTTTTTTATGTGTGTTACCTCATTACTTTGTGTACCTACCTACCTACCATTAGTTTTTGAGTTATTCTTAAATAACTTATATTGAAGTCGGCTGTACAAAATTTTTGGTTTTAAATTATTTGTAATTAAGAAAATTCAGAGCGAGCCAGTCTCAACGGAAACTAGCCATCTGCACAGGACAGGAGAGTGCACGAATGTGTGCGCAAGCACAGGTGCACTCTCTATTCCCTTATTCTTATAGTCTCGGGATTTAAGCGCACAGCATGCGACCACTAGATCAAGGAGGTCAACATACATGGTGTAATAAGACACCGAATTCAAAAGTGTAGTTCTATAAATCTACTAAATCTATTTAAGAAGTTACGGACGAATTTCCAAACGGACTTACGGCAATATATTTGTCTTCTCAGTAGTCGTGCAAAATATAAAATATCTAAAACATGACACGTCATATTAAATAAAACTTGTTTTACGGATTTTTAACCGACTTCTAAAAAGGAGGAGGTACTCAATTATACTATGTTTTTTAATGTGTGTTACCTCAGAACTTTTTTCTAGGTGAATTGATTTTGAAATTTGATCAAGATTTGACCAGCAGTTTTTGAGTTATCCTTGATAATGCGTATTTAATTGACTTCGACTGCATTGATGATTTTCTGTTTTTATTTATATTGAAGTCGGTTGTACAAAATGTTTATTTTTACTTACTTTTTATTCCCGACGTTTCAGGTGCTTTGGAACACCCATTGTCACGGTGGGACTACCACGTGATAGTTTTCACAACAAATGTCGTCAGTAACAAGGACTAAAAGCCAAAAAACTTGGTAATAAAAGAAGGCACGTGGGCACACCGTTTACGGAAATTTAAATGGGTTTTTATCGTATCATAAACAAACTCGTAAAAAGAACTGGAAGCATGTCTGAATGTCAACGAAATCGTTGTAAAATATAGAAATGTGTTAAATCGTCTCCGAACATATACGGCGATATTGAAGTCATTTAGATGAGGCTAAACAGAATGAAATACTAATGTCAATCTGTCTCATTTACATAAAGAATAATGTGGACATGGCGCTACCCGTGGCTTATAAACAACATATGCAGCGAATGTGTAACCGTAGTGGTTGAACCTGACGATATGTGGATGCTATAGCCCATAAAAATCTACATCTCTCTTCGATTAAGAATCAAAATGCAGATGTGTTGTCACCATTGAGAACTATGATGTAATGCCTTAACATAACACCATACCATACAATACCATACTATAACTCTACACTCACAGAGACAGAGGGAAATTAAAACGGAAGATGGGCAACAGCATCTCCTTGATAACAAGTCACGATAATAAAAAACTGCAGTTTCCAACCCGCCTGCCAAATGTGGCATCCATGAAAAAATCTCCCTTAAGAGGCAATCTATGGGAGAGTTGATAGATGTTCAGCAATGGACTGACTATATAGGTTTGTAATGGATGGATTAGAAGATAATCTACTAGCAGCACATGACGCACTGAGAGGTGAAATTATTAAATCAACAGAAATATTACAACTATGGCAAATATCCTATGAGGTAATTAATCTATGAGGAAGCCCTATGTTCAGTGGACTAATGGATGGATTAGAAGATAATCTACCAGTAGCAGATGATGCACTGAGAGGTGAAATTATTAAATTAACAGTAACATTGCAACTATGGCAAATATCCCTCTATGACGCAATCTATGAGGGACGCCTATGTTCAGCAGTGGACTATAATGGATGGATTAGAAGATAATCTACCAGGAGCACATGGTGCACTGAGAGGTGAAATTATTAAATGAACAGTAACATCACAACTATGGCAAATATCCCTCTATGAGGTAATCTATGAGGGAGCCCTATGTTCAGTGGACTATAATGGATGGATTAGAAGATAATCTACCAGGAGCACATGATGCACTGAGAGGTGAAATTATTAAATCAATAGTAACATTACAACTATGGCAAATATCAATCAACACAATCTATGAGGGAGGCCTATGTTCAGCAGTGGACTTTTATAGGCTGTAATGGATGGATATATGGCAAAGCCACACTACAGATGTGTTACGGTTGTAGCACGAATAGGTCGCTTACGAACACAGGATACAAACGTGACATATATAGGAGTATGATGCTGCTTCGGATTTTGAGTGACAAGAAACAAAGAATCTTTGTGCCGTTAAATATACGTTCATCATAGTCATCAGGGGTGCTAAAGCATATGTTGATTTTCGAAGGGTCCGTGACGTAGTGGCTTAGCATTGAATTGCAGCGCTGAGAGCCACGTATTCGAATTTCGCACGGAGCAAGTATTGCTACGGCTTATAAGTTATTGTTTAGGTCTTGTATGTTTGTTCTTGTGCAACCGAAGTATGCAAATACCTCCAGAATACAAAAGAGTCTTAGTGTGGGGGTAACGCTTTTTTTTATAAATCTTCGAATATAGAATGTAGGTGTTTACAGACCACAGCATGCACTTATCATGAGGCGAACTGCTACCTGTACCGCTCTATACGGTGTATGGGGTGGTAGAAGAACATCCACTACGCCATATCTGTAGGTATCGTAAGAGGCGCCAGAAACTAGGAGATGGGCAGCAGCGTCTTCCAAATGACATCTAAAAACGAGTTGCTAACCCATCTACAGAGCGTGGCTATTTTGGAAAATAAATCCCGATGAGATAATCCCTATGGGTAAGGGGCCTATGCTTTGCAGTAGGCTTTGTTATGCTGTAACAGTAACGGTATCTAAACTCTTTACGTGGTAGAGCCATGCTGCAGCTATATTTGTGGTATAGTTGTAGCACGAATGGGTCGGCTCGACCGGGGAAAGACCACGCTCTCACAGAATACCAGCGTAAACTAGCAGCTTAACGCTCCTGGGTTTCGTTTGGTGAGTGTAGAAAACTAGAGAACTTTTTACTGGAAACGAGGCATTCTATCGTAGTCCTCATGGATGACATCATATATGTATTTTAGTTCTGATAAATGTAGATGTCTATGGGCCACAGCATCCACTTATCATCAATTGGACTGTGTGCTCATATGTCAACCTTATTATATGTATATAAAAAATATCCCCAAAATTGCTGACGCCTTTTTAAACCGTATATCGCTTCACTTTTATCTTAATTATTCGCATAGACTGCGTATTGTTCATTCAAAAGGTCATAATATCTCGAAAATGTAAGAATCGAGATGTGTTGATTCACAATCAAGTACTGGAGTTTTTTCGTGTTGACAACGAATCGAATCCGGTACCTATCGTCATAAATTTAAACAACCACCAGTTAATGTGACCCGAAATCCTTGAATAGGTTAATAATTAAGGATTTCCTCTGTAACTGTATTTGCATCGATTTATGTATGTTGTAGAGACACCGTAAGCAATTTATCTTCAATTCCATTACAGTCTATAAAAGTCCACTGTAGTGAATATACGTGGTAGAGCCGTGCTACAACTATATTGTGGTTGAAACACGAATAGGTCAGTTCGATCGCGAAAGGACCACGCTCCCACAGAATACCGCCATAAAATAACAGCTTATTGCTGATGTGTTTCGTATGATGAGTGTAAAGAACCGGGAACTGGTAATGAGGCATTCCATCTTAGTCCTTAGGACAACACATCTACATTGTGATTCTTAACCGAGGATGGATGTAGATTTCTATGGACCATAGTATCCAAATACGTTTCCAGTTTGTCACCTTTATTCTATAAAGCAAAACATAGGCTTCCCCATAGATTGTCTCATATGGGGATTTTGCCTTAGTTGCCACGTATGGCAGACGGGTTAGTAACCGCAGTTGACAATTCATCTTAAATATTAGTGCAGTGATGTACTTTTTATATTACGGTAATATTTAAAATAAAAAGAGAAACAACAAATGAATGGATGTATCTGACTCAGGATCGTGTTGTACGGCAGTACTGGGGGAGGCCAATATTTAGCAATTTTCTTGTGAGGGGCCGGTGGATGCGGATGGTGATGATGATGATGATGATGATATGAAAAAGATGTGTGAAAGCATCGTAGAAACTCTATCACTTGGAAGGTGGAGAGGATTTTATAGGCTACAAAAGATGTTTTAATACCAGAATTTATAGAATGTGTGGAACTTCCGTGATTTCCAATTAGCTTGATAGCTAGGCAGATAGGGCCTATCTATTTATGCAGTCTTTTTTTTACGTGGTAGACCCACGCTGCAAATGTAATATGTTTGTAGCAGCACAAATGACTTACAACTCATAGAATACCAGCGTAAAAGTAAAACGGCAGTTTAATGCTGCTGTGTTTTGTATGGTAAATGTACCGGGGAACTGCAGACTCGAGAAACGATGCATTCCATCTTAATCTTCAGTTTCTATATTGACAATAAGTGGAGATGCTTATGGACTACAGCATCCAGTTGCCATCAAGTGGACTGTGTTCTTGCTTGTCGCATGTGTGGACTGTGTATAACTCGTGTACCTTATTCTAAATTATAAAAGAAATGCACCAAGAAATATGCATCCGACTAAGATTATGCGGCAATGCAATGACTACAGCGCTAATATTTTACTGTTGTTGTTGTACTGTTATCAAGAATTCACGAGCAGTCGCCAAACATGCATTGTCTTTTTTTTATAGGATAGGGTGACAAACGAGCACACAGTCTATCTGATGGTAAACGGTTGCTGTGACCCATAGCCATCTATATCTATCCTCGATAAAGAATCAAAATGCAGATGCGTTGTCACCCGTGGGGACTAAGATAGAATGCCTCTTTTCCAGTAAAAAGGGTCTCCGGTTCTTTACACTCACCATACGAAAGACAGCAGTGTTAAGCTGCTATTTTACGCTGATATTATGTCAGAGTGTGGTCCTTCCCCGGTCGAGCCAACCCGTTCGTGCTACAACTATACTACTAATATAGCTGCAGTACGGCTCCACCACGTTTAAACTTTTTTTGTCTTTTATAATATCATCATTCATCATTCTCTAAACCATTTCCCATTAAATGTCTTTTATAATAATGAAAAATAAAAAATATTATTAAGGAATATTTCAAATTATTTAAATTGTTATTTATTCGGTTCCTAAATTAAAAACGTGATCAGAAATTACAGGTTCAACGAGTAGCATAGCTATGACGAAGATATATGACATTAAAGTTTCTAAATGACATAAATTTCTATGATTATTATTGAATACTAAATGTAGAATATATAATAAAAATATTTGTTTATACGTCTATAGCACATAAATTAAATTGAAATGTCAGTCTGTGATATCGAAAAAACTTTGACTTCTATTAAGCTCAGGGGGTTATTTGCATGTTATGAAAACATTGACCATTTCTAAATTTTTGTCTGTCTGTCTGTCTACGCTAATTTTTTATATGGCTAAACCGATTGTGGCCAGGGGTGATCCAGTTTATACTTTATCCGAAAAACATACAAGATTTTTTTGTGAATCGAAAAATTGCTAAAAAATAGTAATTGTTAATTATCTTATAAACTATAAGACATTTTGAAAAAGTTTCAAACAAATCTTTTTTCGTTTGCAATTACCATACAATGTCCTTCCTTACACTATTTCATCAATCTCTTAAAGTTTTTATGCTACTCGTAAATATGTATATTGATTTTTAACATTTTTTAATACCATTTAAACAACAAAACTATGAATGTTATATGATATGCCGATAAGACCTTTTTTCAGTGAAATAAATTGATCTTCAATTTTTGTTTTAAATATTATCCTATAACGCGGTTTAAACACATATTTTATGGATCTAAGACGTGGTCCTTCACTGCTAAACTTATGAGGGCTATGCTCGGCGTTTCTCTGCGTGATAAACTAAGAAATCGGGATAAATAAATAAAATAAAAAAGCCTTTTATTTCTTACAAACAAATAAAACAGTTACTAATAATGAATTGACTTATTACTACTACTACTACTATAACCTAATGTTTATTATATAATCTATGATTATATCCATTTTGTGTGTCTATCTATGATTGTAGTAACTAATTTTTATCTACATATGTTTGGTTTGCAAGAACCCTTCCTCGGGTGAAGGCCTCCTCCAAAGAATCCCAATGGTCTCTGTCTTTGGCTACTTGTAACCAATTTGGGCCCACTATCTTTGTGATGTCGTCTTGCCATCTCACATGGGGTCTTCCTCTGTAGCGTTTTCCTGGTGGGCCATTCCATGAAGTAATTTTTTTGGTCCATCTCTCATCTTGCAATCGCGCCACATGCCCCGCCCATTTCCATTTTAGTCTTTGAGCTCGTATTAGGGCGTCTGTAGCTTTTGAAATATTTCTTATTTTTGTGTGTCTAATTTTTTGTCTTTTTTGAATATTTAGCATACTGCGTTCCATACCGCGTTGGCAGCTGATGATTTTTTTTTACTTTACTAGAGTATCTCCAGGTCTGACAGGCAATAGGTTAAGCATGGTAGGAGACAAGTGTTCATCACTTTAGTTTTTATCTTTACTGACATATCGCTTTTAAATAGTTCCTTTAAGCTCCAGTATTTATTCCACGGTCTATGTATTCTTCGTTCTAATTCTAGCTAATTGTTTTTTCTGTCAAAAGATATTTGTTTCCCCAGGTAGATGTAATATTTTGTGTAGTTAAGTATCTCGTTGTCGACTGATATTCTTAATTTTGTACTGTTCGTCATTAGCATTGTTTTTGACAGGTTCATTTCTAAACCGACTTGTTTGCTGACTTCGTTCAGCGAATGGATCATGAGTTGTAGTTGTGTGCCTGTTTCTGATAGCAGAACCATATCATCGGCGAAGCGGAGGTGACTAAGGTATTTTCCGTCGATATTTAGTCCATACTTTTTCCAGTCCAACTTCCTCATTGTAGATTCTAGGATGGAAATGAATAATTGCGGAGACAGGGGATCGCCCTGTCTTATCCCTCTGTCAATGGGAAAGCTTGGTCCGGTTTTTTCCAGTTTCACTCTACCTTTATTGTTCAAATATATGTTTTTTATTACTTGTATGTATACGTTTTTTACACTTTGCTGTTCCAACGTTTCCCAGATGCTTGAGTGGGACACTGTGTCGAATGCTTTTTTGTAATCTATAAAAGCTATATAGAGAGCTCTCCTTCGTTCTTGATATTTTTCGATTAGTAGTTCCAAGGTGTGAATGTGGTCTATAGTTGAAAAGGCTTTTCTAAATCCCGCTTGCTCAATGGGTTGTTCCGCATCTAATGTAGTACTTATTCTTTGATTTATTAGCGAAGAGAAGAGTTTGTACAAGCATGGTAATAAGCGTATAGGCCTGTAGTTGCCTATATCGCGTGGGTCACCTTTTTTATAAATTAATATTATATTTGACTCTGACCATTTAGTAGGGGTGTCGGTAGTTTCTAGTGCGGCTGAACAGAAGAGTCAGAGGTGGAACTAGTTGAGTGCAGGCTATTTTTATAGCTTCGTTAGTTACGTTATCTGAGCCTGGGCTTTTATCTGATTTCAAACGTTTAATTGCTTCTACTATTTCTTTTACGTCGAACTGTACTCTATCTTCTTTACTATAAGGGTCTGAGATGTTTGTGTTACTTTGTCTAGTGAGTTTTTGTTCATTGGCTTTGTATAACGTTTTATGAAATTCCGTTGCAACATTTATAACGTCGTTTCGACTATTAAGTGTTTTATTTGCCCGATTTAGTCCGTCAATCCATGTTTTGCAAGTTTGTAACTCCTTAAATGCTTTTTTTGAGCTGCCTGCGTGTACCAGGTGTCTTTCGATGATTTTATATCTATATGTTGTATAGTCTTGTTTTATGAGTTTACTTATTAGCTTATATAGTGCTGAAAGTTCAGTTTTTAGTAGACGAGTTTTATTTTTAGTTCTTTGTAGTTCTTGTCTTCTTTTCATGAGTGTTAAGGTCTGATAGTATTCTTTGAGTTTTGTTGTCGTTTTATTTTCTGAATAGGCATTCTGAAGGCTTTGGCAGATAGCTTTTATTATTTTATCATGGTATATTTGTACAGAGGTGGTGGAGCAGTCTTGTAAGCCTGGTAGATAGGATGTAATACTCTCTTTGTATCTCAATATTTCTTCTTCTTTCCTTAATGTAGAGTGTTAGCAGTTGCTGAAATTTGACCTATTTTTTTTTGTGTTTTGTTAATATTATTGTCGCTCTTACTGGTTGGTCTGTAGTCTGAAAAAAAGTTGACATTTAATAATTCAATGTTTTGAAACATTTTAGGTTGATTTGACATGATAAAATCGATTTCATTTTTGTAAGTTCCATTTGGTGAGTGCCATGTCCACCGTTGCTTCGGTTTTTTCTTGAAATTGGATTTGATTGGATTGCAATTTTATTTTCAAGCGCGAAGTTTATTAATCTTTGGCCTCTCTGGTTTCTTTCTCCATATCCATTTGATTTCGTAACTAAGTATTCGTCTTGCCTGGGTTGTCCTAATTTTGCATTTAAGTCGCCCATTAATATAAAATTTCTGTATGCTTGGTTAATAGTTTTGTTTACATTTGTATAAAAAATATCAATTTCTTCTTCTTTCGCTGTTTCCGTAGGTGCATATACTTGTATTAGAAATAATTCGTTTCCTTGTATTTTTAAATTCAATAGTGCTACTCTATCTGTTATACCGATGAAGTGTTCTATGTTATTCTTGTGCTTTTTATGTAGTAAAAATCCGACACCATACTTTCGAGGTGTGAGTCCTATGTGGCATATAAAATAATTGTCATATTCTTCTATCTTATTTCCTTGGCGTCTTACTTCCGATAGTCCGATTATATCGAATTTTATATTTTTTATTGCCTCTTATATTGTAGTTCTTATATTGTAGGTTAATATGTAAAGCTTGGTTGGTGAGATAGATACAGAGTTTGTTAGCGTGGTTGTGTTTTTCTTTGGAGGGTTATGGTCGTGATCTTCCTCGGTGACCAGCCGTTTTGGAAGATGATTTTTGTTTGTCCTTATAATATTTTCATGTATGAGATTTTCGTGGGAGGGGTGGGTTGGTTGTTATGTGTTCTTGTCTTTGTTCCCTTGGTTGTTTGTTATAAAGTTAGTATTTTTGTTGACTAAGAAGTTCAGCATACCTGGTTTCAGGACTTCATCTGATAAGCTATTTGATCTTCGGATCGATGTCTGCTCTCTGCGTGATAAACTAAGAAATCGGGATATCCGCAGTAAAGCCAGAGTAAACGATACAGCCCAACGCATTAATAAGCTGAAGTACAGTGGGCCGGCCATATAGCTCAAAGAATCGACAACCGATGGAGAAGGAAGGTGCTTGAGTGGAAGCTTTATCCCGGTAGGAAAACTATAGGGCCTCCCCACTAGATAGAGTGACGACCTGGTGGTTTGTGGCATTCCTTGAGTGAGGCCTTTGTTTAACAGTCGGCTTGTGAAGGACTGTAATGATGATGCTAATGATGATAATCGCACGTGGATTTCGAGATAATTTACTAAAACTGAGCTTAAAGCGGTTTTTAGATAATTGAGTCTAGTCTACTTAACTCATAGATGGGCGGAGGCAGTAGAGTCCAAGGGGGAGGCATTAGCCGTTAGTTTGGACGTAGCGAAGGCCTTTGATCGGGTCTGGCACAAAGCGCTTCTTTCGAAGCTTCCTTCCTATGGGCTTCCCGAGAAATTGTGCAAATGGATCACCAGTTTCCTTGCTGATCGGAGCATCAAGGTCGTAGTAGACGGTGCATGCTCTGATCTCAAGCCTATCAACGCTGGTGTTCCACAAGGCTGCGTGCTATCACCAACGCTGTTTCTCCTGCATATCAATGATATGTTACTAACTGGTAGCATTCATTGCTATGCGGACGACAGCACTGGTGATGCCTTATATACCGGCCGTGCCAATATTTCTCGGGAAAACGTCGCCGAGTACCGGGACAAACTTGTGTCTGAAGTCGAGTCTTTGCTTAACAAAGTCTCGGATTGGGGCCGACTAAATCTAGTCCAGTTCAATCCCAGAAGACACAAGTTTGCGCGTTTACCGCTAAAAAGAACCCCTTTGTCATATCTCCTCAGTTTCAAGGCACTCCCCTTACTGCCTCAGCCAGTATCGGAATCCTTGGGGTCGACATATCGAATAGTGTGCAGTTTCGTGGTCACTTGGAAGGGAAGGCCAAATTGGCCTCTAAAAAGCTTGGCGTGCTCAGCAGAGCGAGACAGTATTTCATGCCGGCACATCGCTTGCAACTTTACAAAGCGCAAGTGCGGCCCCACATGGAATACTGTTCTCATCTCTGGGCCGGGGTACCCCAGTGCCAGCTCCTTCCACTTGACCGCATCCAGCGCAGAGCGGTTCGAATCGTCGACGACCGAGTTCTTTCTGATCGGCTCGATACACTGGCACTGCGTAGAGATGTTGCATCTCTCTGCGTATTTTATCGCATTTATCACGGGGACTGCTCTGAGGAATTGTTCGGACTAATTCCAGCCGCTCAATTTCACCATCGCACATCGCGACAAAACTCGCGTTACCATCCATACCATCTGGATGATTGGCGGTCCACCACTGTGCGATTTAGAAGAAGTTTTCTCCCTCGCACGACTTCCTTGTGGAATCAATTACCACCAGCGAATTTTCCGGACCGATACGACTTAGGAACCTTCAAGAAAAGAGCTTACACCTTTCTAAAAGGTCGGCAACGCATCTGCAATTCCCCTGGTGTTGCGGTTGTTCATGGGCGGCGGTAGTCACTTACCATCAGGTGAGCCGCATGCTCGTTTGCCCCCTATTCTATAAAAAAAATTGAACCGCTACTTCCTATTTTAGATATACAAATGTTCTACGCCGACGAATTCACGTGTAAAAACTAGTTCATATAAATTACTGACGTTCGACAGACTTTATAATATACTTTTTTCTCTTCGTTATATTTTATGGTAATGATATTTAAGAAGTAAATTAATATAATTAACATTAATTAAAAATGATTGATGTTGCTAAAGTAATGCTATAAATCAGCGTAAATGCGTCTACACTGAGTCGCGGATTCAATCCTCGACTGTAGTCAATGTTTGTGCAAAAAACCACTTCTTTTATCATCCGTATTCGTTTATTTATCTGTTTTATCTCTTATTTTATTGCATTTATCACAGGGAGTGCTCAGAGGAATTATTCAGACTAATTCCAGCCACTCAATTTCAACATCGCATATCGCGACAAAACTTGTGATACCATCCATACCATCTGGATGATTGGCGGTCCACCACTGTGCGATTTATAAGATTTTTCTTCCTCGCACAACTTCCTTGTGGAATCAATTACTACCAGCGATTTTCCCGGACCGATACGACTTAGGGACCCTCAAGAAAAGAGCCTAGTACTTCTTAAAAGGCCGGCAACGCATCTGCAATTCGTCTGGTTCTCCTTGTGTTGCAGTTGTTCATGGGAGGCGGTATTCACTTACCATCAGGTGAGCCGCATGCTCGTTTGCCCCCTCTCCTATACATAATCCGTTACCGCTACAGACTACTAAAGTTCATTGCTGAACGTAGGTCTCCCCCATAGATTACATCATAGGGGGAATATTTGGGATAGTCCCCACGCTTGTCAAGTACATTGGCAACCGTAGCTTTTTATTTTTATTCGTTATTAGATACGTGCTGCTGCCCATCTCCTGATTATATATCACTCTGTCGCCTCTTACGATACCCACGGGATGATATGGGTAGTGTATATTCTCATACCACCACTACATGGTAAGCACTTTTATCATCAGCCTCCTAGATAAGAACTGTCCCATTAAAAGGATGTGTCTATGCCTACACTTGACGCGTGAATTGTCGATCGAGCACCGAGTCGCATTTTAAACGCTGTTCCTATCTTTTCTGCTGAACATCTTCTCATAGATAGCTTCATAGGAGGAATATTTGCTATTATTGAATAAAACTATTTTTTACGTATTTTCGTAACCATGGGTTGCTAAGTAAAGCACCCAAAACGTTGGGAATTAAAATAGTAAATTAAACACGATAAAATACGTAAAAAATAGTTTTATTCAATGTGTAGTGTTCGCGTATATATAAGTAATCATTATTGGCTGTTATTCTTAGTTGTCGGCCTAAACTGGAGCCAAATAGCACAAGACGGGTGCAGCATCTTTGAAGGGCCTTCACACAATATTTTGGGGCCTTGCATAAAAAATATTAAAAAAAAAACCTTACAAAACTAGCAATAAATCTAAGTCAACTAATTAAATAACATACCTACTAGAAATTAAATAATCCTGCTCTAATAATATAATGCAAGATATAAAAGTCTTTTTTTATTTATACTTAGTTACTATGCTTGGAAGGCGGGTCAGTAACCTCAGTTTTTATTATTTTGAGCTATCATGAAGATGCCGCTGTCCATCTCCTGTTTCAGGTTCTGTCTATAACCAAATACTGCCAAGAAAAAAGACAGACGTCGGTCCATATTTTTTGTTGTTATAAACTTAATTAACTTCGTTAAATATGTAAAAATATGATACATTCGCGTATTTTATTATATATTTTATATTCGCAAATTATAACAAGTAATCTAGTCTGGTGATTCATATTTCGATTTGTTACAAATGATACAATCCTTTGTCTTACCAAGTCGACTTCTGAACAAAGACATCTCAAAGAATGCATCAGCTAGCAATCAGTATTATAAAACCATGCCGTGTAGTGGGGGCGTAAGATAATTCACTACCCCATATCATCGCTTGTATGTCACAAGAGGCGACAGAAGAAAACTGAAACAGGAGATAATCAAAGTTTGGCTACAATTTCAAATAACCCGTATGCCACCCCGAGGCCTATGTTTAGCAGTGGACTTTTGATAAGCTGTAATCATGGTGATAGTGATAAAGATTTCCATACTCACCACGCTCGACAGGTGAGCTGGTGGGTGAAAAGCTGGTACCTTCACACTGGTGATGCATATTAGCACCAGTCTGAAAAAAGTTGGTTCACACCTTTGAAAGACCTACCCGTTACAGCCTATTAAAGTCCACTGCTGAACATATACCTCCCCCATAGGTTATATTATAGAGGGGGTAACTTGCCATAATTGCTACGCTTGGCAAGCAAGTTCGCAATATTTTTTGTTATTGATGCGACACTGCTGCCGATCTCCTGATTTATTTCCCTTTGTCGCCTCTTACGACACCCGGACACGGATATTCTTACACCTCCATTACACATTACATGCAAAGACTTAAGAGTCATTCAATTTCGCCCCATGGATATCGTAAGAGGCGATTATGGTATACGCTATAAGAACATATCACTTCTTATAAATGATGCTATAACTAACGGTTAAGGAAAATCCAAGCTTAAAACATGCCAAGTACAAAGAAAAAGAGTTTGGATGTATTCCTGTCAATATTTGATTTGTTAGAGCTAGTACATTAATCAGCAGGCTACATTGCGTATAGATGATCACCCCGATACGAAACCCATGAGTATTTTGTTTACATGGTAGAGCCATGCTGCAGTTATATTACGGTTGCAGCACGAATGGGTCAGATAGACCGTGGTAGGCATTCCATCTTAGTCCTCAAGGGTGACAAATCATTTTGATTCTTAATCAAGGATAATTCTAAATGTCTTTAGGTCAAAGCATCCATTTACCATCAGGTGGACTGAGTGCTCCTTTTACCCTTAAAAAACGTAGTTCAGAATGGTCTTACAAGTTCCTCGAATAAGGTACTTTAATTTCACATTGTAGTAGCTGCATTGACGCATATTTCCTACAAATGTGGACTGCATAGTCCAAGATTACCGACGTCAGTGTAGAAAGGTCAGGCAATGTTTCATCAACAATTGTATAAAAGCGTGTGTGCGAGGCGACCGTCCGCCGTTAACGGATCAAAGTGTTGTCGAGCGCAAGCCGAGGGGAGTTATTGTGTCATCGGATGTTTTAAATATTGACATCTACACTTGGACGATTTCAGTGTGTTGTGCTTTACAGTGTGGAGTGGTTGGGGATACGGAGATTAAATTATTTTATTGTGAGTTTTTTTTATTTTTTTTTTATTTTCGAAGATTGTTTTTATTACGGTGGCATTTTTGTTGTAACGAAAAAAAAGTTTTTAGCAATTATCATGTAATTTGCTCAAAAATCGATATTTAATTTATTTATTTTCTACAATTTTTTCAAAAAATAATGATGTAAACATTTAAATGTAAAAAATATCAATTTATTTAATAAAAAGAAGTATGTACATATTTACTAAATTATAATTATTCGTTTGTGATAATTTACGGATGTTCGTTGAAGTCTTTACTATAAAAATTTTCGGGTTCGATAAGTCTTATGAGTTTTTTGGCATGTTGATATTAATTAATTAAAAAAAAACTAACACATCACACTTTTTAAGATTAACTAAATGATAAGAACTACATAGCTCTTACAATTACTAATATAATATAAAATTTGTTGATAAATAAGTTTATCTTAAAATTTATTAAAAAAATATTTTAAAACTCATAGTAAATAATATTTATATAAAACTCCAAATCATAATTATTTTGATTATATTATTAGATATTACATTCATTACTTTTAATAAAAGTTAAGTTATGTTCAAATTTGAAACTTTGCACATTAAAATATAACACAAAATCATGAATGAGTACTTAAGAGAAGTTATTGACATTATTTACTTTGGTATTTCTTTATTTAATGATGTTAAAAGCATACTTAACATCTGTGTAATAATGTATTGCTGACAGCTTCAACGTCAACATAAGGGTGCTTGATTTTCACATCAATATAAATAATTTTACATTTTTACATGGAACCAAGTTTATTCTTTCAACATTTAGTTAGGACAATGAACTATAGAGCTTATTATATTTTCTGCAGTTTATGCAATTGATTAACAGGGTATTCGTACTTATAAATGATAATAATTCCTAAAATCAATATTAACACTTTTAATGAATCATCAGACTTACAGCTTCATAATAGAAATTATAAGTAAAATATTAAATCTCCATATGAAGCGTAGTTTTCTTGTCCTTCAAAAGGTGCTTTGTAGAGGTCAATTTTGATGGAAAATGTAGAGAGCGCAATATTATATATTTTAACCGACTTCAAAAGAAGAAAGTAATTAAAGCTACAGTGTTTAATGTATGTAACACGATATCTTTGCGGTTTGTGAAATAGTTGACTTTTTATTTAACGACAGATTATATACGTCATTAAGTTATGTCTATTTATTTGAAAGAAACTCATTTTGTCATTTTATTCGTTATCATAAAATTTTTATATATAATTTTTTTTTAAAGAGTGTACCTCCAGTTAACAGATTTATGAAAACTTCAGTCCTTTTTTTTCAATAAGTCCAATTATGTTTTTAGTCTTCCAGTATTTATCGGATAGTAAACACAATTTAATTTGATAAAAAAAACTGAATATACGACCCTACCAGGCAAGGGTGTCAAATATAAGTAAATGTAAGGCAGTCTATGGCCTGATAGGCCTACGTTCAGCTGTGGACTCTTAAAAATGAACGAATGAAAAAAAATTATAAAATTATGTTTATATCACAAACAAAAGATTTTTCTAGCATTTCTCATTATCTGTTTATACGACATCCACGGGACAAAATAGGGCAATAGAGTCACTTATATCATCATTCTGAGTGTCTATTTCTTTTGCCTTGGTGTCCTTTTTTTATAGGATAGGGTGACAAACGAGCACACAGTCCACCTGGTGGTAAGTGGTTGCTGTGGCCCATAGACATCTACATCTATCCTCTATTACAAATCAAAATGTAGATGCGTTGTCACCCGTGAGGACTAAGATGGAATGCCTCTTTTCCAGTAAAAAGGGTCTCCGGATCTCTACACTCACCATACGAAACACAGCAGTGTTAAGCTGCTATTTACGCTGGTATTCTGTGAGAACGTGGTCCTTCCCCGGTCGAGCCGACCCACTCGTGCTACAACTATACTACTAATATAGCTACAGCATGACTCTACCACGTAAAATTCACTTATCATTACGTGGACTGTAACTTCGTTTATCACTTCAGTATTAATTAGAAATAACAGATTGAATATGGCATAAATTTCAACATCGACATTGACCAGAAACGTTAAGCCAGCTAGAAGTACACTTACCGCTGAGTTACCCAGTCATGTATTGTATAACACGATCATAAACACGACGACCCGGGTTGTTATTTAACAAAAATATCCAAGAAGCTGTTTCGACATCAATACGCGGGAGTGACGTCATCCGGACATCTCCGACGCACACGGGGAATATGCAAATTGGTAGATATGTGACAGATGGTTGAAAATTGCCTAGTTTACGGCTTGAGAAGGCTAACAATTATACCAAGTTATTTGTCACGAGCCAAGGCCTCAATCCAACAGCTAAATAAGATAAGAAATCATTTAAAATTAAAAATCTTGTACAACAGACTTCAACATAAATTATTAAGAATAACTCAAAAATTATTGGTCAGACCTTGATCAAATTTAACATGGGACCACATGAGAAGAACCAGCATTCAAATAAAATAAGAGTCATCTAAATCGGTTCACCCAGACAAAAGTTATGAGGTAACATAAAAAAAGTCTCCTTTTTGAAGTCGGTAGAAAACAAAGTCGCTTCCCGCCGTCTGTACGCTTAGATTTTTTAAACTACGACATAATAATTCAAGAAAAAGGTTTATGTGTGTAATAAATGTATATTATACATTAAATAATTATTCTGTTGGTGTGTATGTGACTGAATTCCTAAACGGCTGGACCGATTTTGATGAAATTTTGGGTATGATTAAGGTAATTAGATAATGGTTTAGATTCACAATTGTACCCGGTAGGTGGCGTTGTTGTCGAGATCCAGAAATTAACCGTGCGAAGCCGGGGCGAATCGCTAGTAACAGATAAACTGAAAGGTATATGTACAGCAGTGAATTTGTGATATGTATGTAATGAGAAAAAATAAATAATAATAATATATCTATTGCCTGAAATTAACAAGCGCCCGAAACTAGCTTTGGTTGTTATTATATAGATATAAAGCTACTTTTAGATCGATAAAGAATAACCTGTTTTGTTCCCCCAATTTCCATTGAGTTGCTAAGTGAGTGATATGGCAGTAGTAAGTAGTACTATGGGAACTCTCCGAGATATAATGCTAAGAGCATTAACTGCGCTTACTTAATTAATCGACATTATATTTATATATGTACAAAGTCTCTTACCGACCGTGACAGTGTACTAGCGGTGTAAGAATGTCCACTTCCCCATATATCAACTCTTGGATGTAGTAAGAAGTGACAGAGGGAAAAAAAACAATCCAGGAGATGGGCATCGGCACCTTCGTAATAACGACCAAAAATTTTAAGGTTTCAAAAATAGTTTTATAACAAGTGTAAATACAAATATATGGAAAACAAATCACCCTTGAACGGAAATTAATTAATGCCATCAAAAAGATAACTTGTAAAAGAAACCAAGTCTCGCAACTAAACGTCAAACTCTCAAACATAAGAAGTTGTGAGATCCATGTAATACCAAGTCGATTAATTTATTCGATTATTATATCGATTTATTAATTTCTTAAGGGTCCTTCTATCTTAAGTTATTACGTAATTAGCTAACCTAACAACATCTTATAATGACCATATCAATATTAAAAATCTTTTATGTCTTAAATAATGGCAATCGCAATAAACAATCTAATTTAAAGGAACTTTAAGTAGGGAAATTCAGGCTTTTAGTTTTATCCACAACGAAGTTATAGGGTTTCGAAAACGGCCTGAACTGCTTCGAGAAAAGGATGGTATGGTACGGCCGTGCCGCTTTTTTGCTCTACTTGGCGGGCCCACTGCCGTGCCCCCAGATTAAAAACCAATGATTGTCAGTTTTGTTTGTTTAACCAAAGAGATTACAAGTCGTTTTTATAACGGATAGTAACCCTTTAGCATTACTAATTATAATCCTTCTAATGTCTCACTTGAAAATAGCCGTGGCTCAGCTCGCTCAGCTCGTAACGTAGCGTACCGTAGGTCAGGGTCTAAGAGCTCGTTCTATATTTCACAGTAAGTGCTCTATAACAAATTTGAGTAGACCTGTGTTACTTATACATATCAAAAATGTTTTATCATTACATGTTATCATTGTACAAAATTAGCTTATAATAAAAATTAAAAGCCGATTTCATGCAAATTAAAAGAAGTATTTGTGAATTAGATGTACATATGTATGCATATATATTATTCATGTTTCATTAAAATATATACGTATACATTATAGTATGTCATTAGATTTTTTTTTAATTTAAGCAAGTTTTTATTTGCCAATAGAATGTGGTTTTATTTCCTCTGCATTGGCCGGGGAGTAAAACTATTTCCAAAGACCCTGCTTTACCCAATTTACGTGACAGTTAAAGCACCACCCCTTAAGTCTAATATATTTAATAAAAAAATTACAAATATTATATATTATAAATTAAAATACATACAAAAAACATACGGTCGAATTGTTAACGTCCTCTTTTTTTAAGGTATATATAATATAAAAAATAATAATAAAATACATGCGAGAGTGTCGTGGAACACTCGGTTGGAACGAAGTTCCTTTCATAGTATATTAAATTATTGATGAACGTATTATATTATTGATTATCAAATACAAATAAATGAATTACTAGCGACCATTAAAATGAAGCGTCATTTATAATAAAATAATATTTTTTCATGGCAAGATAAGAAAAAGTGCGAGGGAGATGGATATTACTTCACCTCGCTTCCTTATAGCTGCCGTGACGGAAAAATCTTACACTTTTTCTCGCCTATCCCCCATCTGCCAAATTCGTACCGTCCGATAAGGAATTTCGTTCCAATAATAATAATTTCCATTCCGAATTTCGCTCACGACGGCCTGTCTCAACGCAGTCTAGTCTATGGGATTATAGTGCACGAGTGTATGTGTAAGCAGAGGTGCACTCCCTCTCTATTCCTTCACTCTCATAGTCCGATGGGACAGTGATCCGACACGACTGAAACATCGCCAACTTTCTGACTCCAGGCTGCAACTGAGAATATCTTGTTAGAAAAAAAAACAATAAACTGATTTTGGACCAACCCGAGATTCGAACCCGGAACCTAGGACCTCATTATTAACAACCGCGCTGGACCAACGAGTCAGTCAAGGTGATTAAAAATAATTTAAAACCTACAAGTTCACTGGTACTTGTTATAAGCTGTACGGTGATAATGACTTAAACAGATGCGTTTGTAAAGAACGCAGATATTTAATACAATCAGTTGTTACTTTGCGGAAATCTATTATATTAAAGTTGTTAAAAATATTTAGCTAATACAAAACCGCGTAATAATATAAGGTAGGACACATCATTTTGTTTTATTACGTTTAATCCATTTGTAGAGCCACTTACAACTGTATATATATATATATATATATATATATATATATATATATATATATATATATATATATATATATATATATATATATATTTATATATATATATAGTGTAGTGTGACAAACGTGGCAAAGTCCACCTGGTGGTAAGTGGATGCTTTGGCTCATACACATCTACATCTATCCTCGTTTCGTCGTCGGCGTCGTCGTCAGCCATGAGAACTAAGATGAAATGCCTCTTTTCCAGTAAAAAGGGTCTCCGTTTCTCTACACTCATCATACAAAACACAGCAGGGTCAAGCTGCTATTTTACGCTGGTATTCTGTGAGAGCGTGGTCCTACCCCGGTTGAGCCGACCCATTCGTGCTACAACCGTAATATAGCTGCAGCGTGGCTCTACCACGTAGAACGTATTGTAACTTCAACACGAATGGGTTGGCTCGACCGGGAAAGGACCACGCTCTCAGAATACCAGTATAAAATAGCCTACTGTTTCTGTTTTAATAATTCAGAGATCCGTGGCCCCATTTTACTGGTAACTAGGTAGGCCGTCTTAGTTCTTGTGAAAGAAATAAAAACAGAAAGAAAAAAAAACAAAAACATCTGCCTTTTGGTTCTTAATCGATGGTGGTGTAGGTGTCTATGGGTCACAGCATCCACTTACCATCAAGGGTGCTCATTTTTCATGCATACCATCTTAAAAAACACACGCTTTTTCACGTTAACGCCTACTTGTCCATTTATTACAGATTCATTTATCTGATTAGAATGCAAGATTGAATGTTTGTAACTGGCGATTAATTTAATATAAGCAAAATATTTACGATCCAATAAAATAGTGTACAGTCTGTTTATGTTCTGTTATTAGTTATCTTTGAACATTTTATATCTAATGCGTCCTTGATGACTTAGTTGCCAATGTAGTATTATAGCTATATTTTGTTCTTGTAATTAATACGTTGTGTGTTGACATCATTGTTAAATATTTTAAAAAATATGTTTTTTTTTATTGCTCCTGTATCAAACAAGGCGTTTTCTAGGTCAACTGATTTTGATTATTATTTTTTTTATTTGAAAGCTTTTGCTTCTCATGTAGTCCCATTTTAATTTGACTAAGATCTGGTACCAGTAGTTTTTTTTAATTTTGGGTTTGAGTTTTGACTCCTTAATATTTAATTGACTTCAACTACATTGATGATTCTCTCATTTAATGTATATTGAAGTCGGTTCTACATTTTTTTTAATTTAAGTACTTGTTAATTCTTGACACCATCCATGGTCACAGTGGTACAAATAAGTTAAATTAAACGCGATAAAATTCGTAAAATTAATTTAATTCAAGGGAAAAATACCCAAGTTCGTAGGCTGCTAATCGAAACGGTACCCTGCTATCCACAAGCAAACGTTCAGTCACTGATTAATCGATCCTAAACACCAGTCAAAAGATAAATCTTTTTGTCTTTGTCAGAGTTGAAAATTTATCTCCAGATTTAAATCTATACTAAAGTTTCCCAAACAGTTATAGTTTTAAATAGATACTGTTTGTATACGTTGCACCATTGCACTGGCCGTAGGGATCCATTACTTGTAATTTCTGAAAGATTTCACGTGTATCTAAATATTCTATCTATTAGAAGTTATGGTTTCTTCGCAGTGTTTTTCTTCACCACGGAGTACGTGGTAAATCAGCGCTAAAAACTCCATCCATCCATCCATTATAGGGTAGTGGATATTCTTACGCCGCTGTAATATGATAATGGTTATTAAAAATTAGAATTAAAAATCGAACCCGGATTGCTCGCGTTCTGTGAAATTTACGAAGCGGTTATTCTTTAAGCTACCACGTTTCTAACAGCTAACTATTAAAAAGCACTTAAATTCAAACGGAGAATATTACTAATTTAATTTATTAATTATAAA
This sequence comes from Parnassius glacialis, assembly GCA_033319125.1. Classification (NCBI taxonomy): domain Eukaryota; kingdom Metazoa; phylum Arthropoda; class Insecta; order Lepidoptera; family Papilionidae; genus Parnassius; species Parnassius glacialis. The sequence goes on along the minus strand of JAVANC010000002.1, from coordinate 2,021,160 downwards.
ACTTTATGACCGTATTAGCATACCTCACAAAGTATGTTAATACAGTCATTAAATCATGTACATACACCTATTATATATTTATATATTCTGTTAAGAGATCTAAATTATATATTTAATTACTCATTAAAGCTCATTTAAAGTTGACTGCTAGACATAGTAGTAACATATCATGGTCGGTCGACAGGTTATATATACACTACACTATACATATATACGCTTAAATATATATATATATATATATATATATATATTTTAAAGATAATCGGTCTCATCCTCCTTCCACTTCCTTCTGGAATCGACGACTTAGGGACCTTCAAGAAAAGAGCCTACTCCTTTTTAAAAGGCCGGCAACGCATATGCGATTCCCTCCCTGGTGTTGCAGTTGTTCATGGGCGGCGGTAGTCACTTACCGCCGCCGTTAGGTGAGCCGCATGCTCGTTTGCCCCCTCTCCTATAAAAAAAAAATATAAACGGATTGTTATGTATTTGTGTATGAGCCTTATTTAATATGGGTTTTGTCCATTTCTGTTTATTATAATACAGTTATTCAAGGCAGCTGCTACAATTTTTTCACCATACTTGCAGAAAATTCTAACTAGCATTTAGTCTACAAGTTTGTAACCTTTATGGTTGAAACAATAAAGTATTTAAATAAATAAACTACTCAGCGATACTTACATAAGTCTTAATTTAATAACGTATTTATACAAAATGACTATTTATGATTACAGTTGTTGTCTTTTTACCATAAAACGTGCTCATACAATAGATTCCTCATTATCTTTTACTTTGATTTCACCCCTCTCTTTTCATCACTTCTTGTAGCTTTATGATCACTAGTCTGTCAATTAAGTAAATTACGGCATGTTTGGTAATTTATATTTTAGATTATAATATTATTTAAAGTGCACTCTACCCATTAATTAAATTTCACTTCTTTTTATTTCCTTTTTGGATTGTCTGGAAGAAATTATTGCTGTATTGCAATAAGACCGCCTTTTTCAACCGACTTCAAAACAAGGAGAAGGTCTTAATTCAACTGTATTTTATCTGTGTTACCTCAGAACTTTTTTCTAAGTGAACAAATTTTGATGGTTCTTTTTTTTATTTGCAAGTTGGTACTTTTCATGTATTCCAATATAAATTTGATCAAGATCTGACCGGCAGTTTTTTTTAATAATGCGTATTTAATTGACTTCGACTACATTGATGATGTTCTCATTTTATTTATATGGAAGTCGGTTGTACAAAATTTTTAATTTCTCCACTGGTTTTTCTCTCTGTTTGTTTTTTGTATTATATTGTATTATCTAAGATCAGATTTGGTGTAAATCTAATATTCGCCTAATTAAAATGCCCACCAATAAATAGTTTTACCTAATTCCCTCTGCTGTCAGAGTTTTGAATTTTATTATTTCTTACACTTGTAGCTGACAGTGGCAGGTGCTAAATGCTTATAAAAGTGTGAACTTTCAAAATTCGCTTGCGAAATGCCCGAACCGGATTTCTAGTGATGGACGGTGTGAAGCTTGCTATCGATAAAATAATAAAGGAAAATAATCTCCTTGTGACATAGCTTGCGTTATACGTGGTAGAGCCACGCTGCAGCTATATTATGGTTGTAGCACGAATCGAGGTAGATCACACTCTCACAGAACAACAGCGTAAAATAGCAGCTTAACAGTGGTAGAGCCACGCGGCAGCTTTTGCTGTCGCACGGATGGGCCGGCTCGAACCGAGGTTCGACCTCACAGAATACCAGCGTGAAGTAGAGATTTACCTCTGCGTTTTGCTTGGTGAGTACAGGTGGCCGAAGGCCCTTTTTACTGGAAATGAGACATTCCATCTTAGTCCTCACGGGTGACAACGCATCTGCATTTTGATTCGCAAACGAGGATAGATGTAGATGTCTATGGGCCGTAGCAACCACTTACCATCAGGTGGACTGTGTGCTCGTTTGTCACCCTTATCCTATAAAAAAATGCTTCTGTGTTTCGTATGGTGAGTGTAGAGAACCGAAGATCCTTCTTACTGGGTATGAGGCTTACCAATCTAGTACCCAGGGGTGACGACGCATCTGCATTATGATTCGTAATTGAGAATAGATGTAGATGCCTATGGGCCGCAGCATCCACTTACTATCAGGTTAATTTACATAAAACAACATTAATAATTATTAAAAAATACACCACAGTGCCATTAGCTCCAAATTTTGTGATTGTCTTTTTTGCCGTTAAACTAACACAATATATACTGTAAATTTGAGTCATTTTAGTCTATAAATGTCCCAATTATCGGTCCCTAGCATAACTATGAACCATTGACTCGCCAAAAAAAACATATTGTGTGAATACGATCTCAACCGGTCAAGTCTTACATGAGTTACACAATCGCTAGCAGACGCAACAACGATTATAATATATACTAGCGAGTCGCCCCGGCTTTATCTGCATAGGATCTGTTAATGTGTCGGACTTTAAAAAGAACATTTTATTTTCTAAAACTTGATTTTTTTTTCATAAAAATTTTTTAATATAAAATTTAGCCTAGTCCCCCCTAGCATTACTCTCCATCTGTTCTTAAAGTTTCATCACAATTAGTTCAATAATTCCGAAGATTAGCCTCAACAGACAGGCAGACAAACAGACAGGCAGACAGACAGACAGACAAACATTTAAGAAATGGTTATTTATATCTTAATAGCATGCTAATAACCTATAATAACAACAATAAGCGTCACAGAAGCCAGTTATTAAAGATTTTAGACAGACACTTCAATTTTAATTAATGCATATAGACACAGATAATAAAGTTTCTAAATAAACAAAAAATCGATCACTCGTTTAATGTCAATAGGTAATTTTTTGTTCTGAATTGCATACAGAATGATATTGGTTTTGTAACAAAAAACACTTATGACCTTACTTATAGTCTTTGATTAATGCTTGTTAAACTAAAAATTAATACAATACAATACTCTTTATAAACTAAGGAAATATAAATATGTTTAACAAAAAATAAACAATTATTGAAGGAAAAGTAAAAGACGGTCTTAATGCAAAAAAATTATTTATTAAAAATAAGAGAAACATTACATAACGGGGTTGTACTAAAATAAGAAAGGATACTAACTTAGAGCCGTGGTAGCTCAGATGGTTAGCGGCAGTAAATTTCATAGCACGCGAGCAACCCACGTTCGATCCCTGCCGGCACCAATGAAATTGTTAATTGAAATTTTAAATGCTCATTTACCATGTGCTCGGCATAAAGAAAAACATTGTGAGGAAACCTGCATGTCTGATAAATAAGAAAAACAAAATTCGATGGCATGTGAAGTTCACCAACACGCATTAGGACAGCGCGGCGGACATTGCCTTGCCCTAAAACCCTCTCAGAAATGAGGGTTTTTATTTTAACTAACTTGTGCCCTAAAACGACAACATATTTTAGGTAGATCAGTGACCATAAATAAAAGGAGGAAGAGAGAGAGGTTAAAGAGACAAATAGTGTTCCTTAACCCGTTTCTTGAACAAATGTAAGGATTGAGCAGTTTTAACCGACTCGTGTAAGGAGTTCCGAAGTCTTAATATTGATTTAGTTTTAAGTATTAATTATCTCTATTCCTGTCTTTTTCTATTGTCAATTAGTGAAGAGATAGATAAAGTTTAAGCGTTACTTAATAAGGTCTAATAATCTACCGCTCACCAGATGTCGCTAGTTGACACTGAGGTGAAGGTTGTTTGTTACACAATGTCATTTAATTGAGAAGTTAGTTTTAAATTAAAGTTTATCAGTTTCTAGAGTATTATATTAACACATAACAATGCCTCAGTTGTTTGCTCCTTAATTTTTGGCACAACGTTAACTCTTTTTTAATGTTTCTACTCTCATGAATGTCTGGTTTGGTTTATTTGTTTTTAATCTAATTAATATAATATATAACTAACGTATAGAAAGAAACATTAACCTTAACGTTTAACGTTAACCTAATTTTTTCAAGCAAACTAACCTCACCGCTATGAATTCTGTCAAATATTAGGACACCCAAGGAGGCAATCTCCTTGAGGACACTCATTTTTACGCCCTGGTGGCAGAAAAAGTCGTGCATGTTGATGTCGATGTCGATGATGATCGTTGATGTCGATTTTTATATCGTTAATTTTCAGTCAGTGTTCTTTGTCTTAGTGTACTTATAAATTCATATTTAACGCTCCGAATGAATCCATGAAGTGCGCAAACGTGTTTGGTTGCTATGTGTCTATTTGTATGAAAAAGCAATTTAAAGAATTAAAGAATAAAATAAATTAGAAAAATATGCTAAACACCTGCCAATTTTATTGTTTAATGTAATGCAAAAAATATTACATTAGTCATATATTAAAATTAGTTGCAAAATTATATATTTTTTAAAAGTGATATAATCGGTTTTAATTATTCCATTAAACAGGTTATCAAATGTCCCATGTGACCTCTAGACATCTACATCTATCATTAATTAAGAATTAAAAAGCGTATGCGTTGTCATCCCTGAGGACTAAGATGAAATGCCTTGTTTCCATTAAAAAGGGTCTCCGGTTCTCTACACTCACGATACAAAACACAGTAACGTTAAGTTGCTATTTTACGCTGGTATTCTGTGAGAGAGTGGTCCCCGGTCAAGAAGACTCATTCTTGCTACAATTGCACTGCAACATGGCTCTACCATGTATGCCAGTTGAAGACCACTCGAAATATTATTATAATTTAATGTATTTTACTTTATTTTGGCGGTGATGAAACATACATATAATTTGCCAGCGTAAAAAACATAAAAGAAACATAAACACTCACGCCTGTCACCTAGAGGGATAGGCAGAGACTATGGACTTCCATTTGGTACCATCCTGACACACCTCTCTCGCTTCCTCCACATCCATATACCTACGCATACATGCTCGTTGGTTAAAAGTACTCTTGATTTGGCCCATTTTCAATATATCGCCAATTTGGTCGATAAACTTTCGCCTAGGGCGTTGCTTCCCGACTCTGCCGTTCACCTCTGCAGCATAAATTTGCTTTGTCACTCTTTCCTCATTTATTCTTTCTACATGTCCAAACCACCGAAGCATTCCCTTCTTAATCCTGGTCACAACATCATCTTGCAAGCCACACTCTTCTCTTATCACACAATTTCTCACTCTGTCATTCAGATTCATCCAGCGTAAAATAGAAGCATAATACTGCTGTGTTTCGTATGGTGAGTGTAGAAAACCAGAGACCCCTTTTCCTGGAAATGGGGCATTCCATCTTAGTCCTCAGGGGTGACTGTATTTAGATTCTTAATCGAAGATAGATGTTTTTTTTTTATAGGATAAGGGTGACAAACGAGCACACAGTCCACCTGATGGTAAGTGGTTGCTGCGGCCCATAGACATCTACATCTATCCTCAATTACAAGTCAAAATGTAGATGCGTTGTCACCCGTGAGGACTATGATGGAATGCCTCATTTCCAGTAAAAAGGGCCTCCGGCCACCTGCACTCACCAAGCGAAACGCAGAGGTAAACCTCTACTTCACGCTGGTTTTCTGTGAGGTCGTGGTACCACCCCGGTTCGAGCCGGCCCATCCGTGTGACAGCAAGAGCTGCCGCGTGGCTCTACCACTGTTAAAAGATGAAGATGTAGATGTCTGTGGACTATAGGCCACTTACTATGTTGTGGACTGTGTGTTCGTTTGTCACCCTTATTGTATAAAACCACCAAGGTTCACATTCACTCTGCATATCCGTGTTTATCGTCCACTGTCGCTACAATGTCCATGTTATTTATGTAAATGAGACAGGTTGACGTTCGTATTGAATTTTATTTAGCCTCATCTAAACAGACTTCAATGTCTTTAGGGTTATTATACTATTAAAGTGTACATGATTGATAATGATCCCAATGAGGTGATCAGTACCATGCTGTTACTAAATGTTTTTATACTTAAATTTATAAAATATTATAAATTAATATATAAAAATTTTCTAGCTGGGTTTCTTGTTGGTTCTTCCCAGGACAGAGTTTTTTTTCGTACCAGTAGTAAAGCCTAGGTAAATGTCTTTTAACAAGTGTTCTTATAATCTATGTTGAATAAAAATGATTCTACTCTATTCCGTCGCTGTGTATGTTCGGATACGACTTAACACATTTCTAAATTTTTACACCGTTTGGTTTGTGTCGTTGAGTTCTCATTACGACTTTGTTTGTGATACGATAAAAATGCCATTTAAATTTCCGTAAACGGTTTGCCCACGCATTGAAGTAATTGTATTGCATACTAGAACAAACACCGCCAACAAATTCTGGGCCGCAGTGCGGGAGTCGTGGAAGGAAAAGGTACTATATGCCACCTTTTTATGGTACAGACTACGTAAGTTTTAGCACTTGATCTCTAACGAGGTTGTAAACAAGCAAGTCTCGGCTTCTTTTCTAGTACGTGGTTAATACTACAATGTGTATTTTTAACCGATTCAAAAAGGAGGAGGTGCTCAATTCAATTGTATGTTTTTATGTGTGTTACCTCATAACTTTTTCTAGATGAACCGATTTTGATGATTATTTTTTGATTTGAAATCTGGTGGTTCTTATGTAGTCCCATATAAATTTGATCAAGGTCTGACCAGTAGTTTTTTTTTTTGTTTTTTTTGTTCTTTTTTAAAAACGTTACCCCCACACTAGGATTTTCTCCTGTATCGTGGAGGCAGTTTACAAACACAAATTACACAAGGACAAACATCCAGACCCGGAACAATTATTTGTAGACCATACAAATACTTGTTCCGTGCGGGACTCGAACCCGCGCCCCCCAGCGCAGCAACTCATTGCTAAACCACTGCGCCACGGAGCCGTCAATTCAAAGTTTCAGAGTTATACTTAATATTGCGTATTTAATTGACTTCGACAACATTGATGATGTTCTCATTTTATTTATATTGAAGTCGGTTGTACAAATTTTTAAATTTTACCATTTGTTTATTAACAAGTTTTATGACGTTAAGTTCTTGTTACTAATGATACTTGTTGTGAAAAGTATGACGTGTTATATTATAGATATTATGCATTTTCCCGATTACGGGAATATTGCTGTATGTTTCTATGTCCGTCCGTAACTGCTTACATAGATTTAGAAGACTTGATAACATAAAGGCTTAGCATTCGCCTACGATATCGCTTGGTTATAGGTTCAAATTCGGTGTCTAATTGCAGTTTATTTATGTTGATCTGCCTCGTTGATCTAGTGTTTGCTAAACTTGTGGATTTGAATCCCGAATCTATCCAAAAATTCTGTTTACTGTCAAGAAAGAACTTAAAGCCGTTGGTGTTCACCTGATCTCTCTCCAGTTATGTCGAATTTCAAAGCCATCGTACTATGAGAGTGAGGGAATAGAGAGTGTACTAGTACTACACACACTCGTGCACTGTTCTGTCTTGTGCAGATGGCTAGTCTCCGTTGAGACTGGCTCGCTCTGACCTATCACGATATTACTACATAAATGTCGTAAATAAATGTAACAAAAAAAAACTATAAATGTTATCTCTTATCTCTCTCATTAAAGTGGTTCGTCACAATACTCGAAAGGCGGATTCACGAATCGAAGCTCGGAGCTCACGAATTTTTGTATTCGTTCTCCTAAAATCGATAATAAATATGTTTACTCATTAATATTATGAATACAGATTATTAATTTTCCTCAAAACTAAAAAATCAAGCATATGCAACAATTCCGCAATATTGCTTGGTTCGAAATATTTCAGCTAACCTAGAAATAACAAAATTGGGTTCTCGAACACTTACGACACTATAAGACGTTAGATAAACGATTGGTTCGACCCGGGGGTCGAACTTGTGAATGCGTTCATATTACCATAAATAACCTTACGAAATTGCCCCGTATTAACGAAATTCGAAAGTTGTGGTCCTTCTATAACGTTTCTGAAACATATACGATACGTTAGGTCACGATAGAATCCGTCTTAGGTTTATGGTAGCAATCTTGTTAAAACAAAATATATCGTCGTTTAAATATTGAAATTTTTAATATGAATATTTATCGAACTAAAATTGAAAATTTTATTTGGAAAAATATTTCAATAAAATGTACATTTTTTCCATCTTCCATCAAATAATATAAGAGATAGATCTATGGTGAAATTTTAAATTAGAATTTTTACGTGGTATAGCCAAGCTGCAGCTATATTATGTTTACAGTACGAATGGTTTGGCTCAATCGGAGAAGGACCACGATCTCACTGAATACCAGCGTAAAATAGCAGCTTAATACTACTTAGTATCGTTTTAGTGGGTGTAGAGAACCAGATGTACTTTTTTATTTTTTAATCCACGCGACGTTGTGGATTAAATCTCTAGATATGGTCCTTAATTCGATAAGTCTTATTTATGACGTCATTTGGAGATGAAAGAAGGTTAAATCCCTTATTATTAAGATTTATAAATAGCAAAATAAGATTCAAAAAAGAACAATCGCGAAACGGTTTCAAGGTCAGCAAATATAATATTCTTTTCAACATTTGGAAATTGAATTTAGTTTCGCAATGTGGCCAGTGTTTTTATTTTTCTGGTCGGGTTCTAATAATATATAGTAATCAGACAAAACATAATCGGAAAACGTTGACATTGACAGTGATAGGAGTTTTCGCGGGAACTTGACCGGCGTCGGTTCGTTGCTCCTGTATTATTGTTTAAATAATGGTTTGAAGTGGACTTTGATATGTAAAAGTGGTGCGATTTTGTGTATTAGGTGTCTGTCCATGTTAACTATTAGTGGTAACTGTAAAACAATTGCTCTAATGTGATTCTCAAAATAAGGTGTCTGTCTGCTTAGGCGCCTTGAGATACCATCGCCAACCGTCAGCTGTCTGCTAGTTGAGTTGCCGTCAAAACCTCCCAAGGGCTGCAGAATGTGACGCATCAACATATTGTGAAGCAGTATACTATGAAGGATAATTATAACATATTGTAACTTCAGGCTCAGAAGGGCTAGATCCCAGAGCCGTAAAGCCAGTTATTAAGAAAAGAAAAAGTTCACAGTGATACTCTTTGATACTGATATCGATGATTGTTATCTGTGTTCTACTTCACTCTGGCTCTACGTTTGTAACTTTGCGATACACATGTTATCACGCGATTTAATTTGATATAATGCAAGAGGGATTACACCCACACGAAGCTATATACAGATATCATTGCTTGCTTATTTTGGATTGGTTCAATTTTTTTTTGTTATTTTGCTGCTAATACGACTGCCGTAGAAGGCGGTATAAAATAAATATGGCAGTCACGAACTCACTTGTAACTAAAATTAGTTAATAATTTACTTGTCACTATTTTATAAAAATAACCTGAGGACTTTTTGAGACACACAACCAATTTTTTTAATATATTTTTAATAGACATTGCTATAATTTTAATTTGTTAAAACTCATATGGGCTCTGCCTGAAATAAATAAAATGTTAAGATCCAAGTGTGGGTTGATCCCTTTTACATGACTACATCCAAATGATTACTAACTACAATAAATGGAGATATCAGTCAAACGTCCAGGCCGCCCATTGCCTTTGTGTTTGATGAGTAGGCGTGGAAGATTAAATAGTTGATATTATGGCTAACTGGCAACAAGAGAGTCATTGAACGTATGTGTAAGTCTGTGACCTTAAAGTTTCTAAACTAATTGAGCAATTTTGATAATTAAACTGTTATTTGATACATTTTTTTTCAATTGTAGCCTGTCTGGGTGTTTTAAGCTATTAAGTTTTTCTGTGAAGTAATTCTCAACAGTAGCCTTTAATCAAGAAGTTGGCGGTGTTTCAGTCTTGTGTCTCGGAAAATAGGTAATGCTGTTGGTTCTGCCACTGATCTCTCTTAGGTTGTGTCGGGTTACTGTTCCATCGAATTATAAGAGTGAAGAAATAGAGATTTTTTACGTGGTAGAGCCATGCTTTTTTTAGGTAAGGGGGCAAACGAGCATGCGGCTCACCTGATGGTAAGTGACTACCGCCGCCCATGAACAACAGCAACACCAGAGGAACCAGGGGAATTGCAAGTGCGTTGACGGCCTTTAAAATGATGCAGCTATATTAATTGTATAGTTGCAGTATGAATGGGTCGGCACGGCCGGGGAAGGACCATGCTCTCACAGAACACCAGCGTAAAATAGCAGCTTAATACTGTTGTGTTTCGTATGGTGAGTGTAGAGAACCGGAGACACTTTTTACTGGAAAAGAGGCATTCCATCTTAGTCCTCACGGCTACGGATAGATGTAGATGTCTATGAGCCACAGCAACCATTTACCATCAGCTGGACAGCCTTATCCTATAAAAAAAGAAAAAAAAGATAGTGCACTTGTGCTTGCGCGTACACTCGGGCACTATAATGCTATCGTGCGTGACATGAAAATTTGGTTTGGAGGATATAACTATTATTTTAACCGAGATTATAAACGAGATGGTGTACCATAATTGCGCGGAAATCATAATTTATCCGCCACCGTATGGCATGTAAGTACATTACATAAAAATGTTTACAACAGTGACCTAACGGTTATAGGTTACCGTTGTAATGAATTGGTATGGATTACGAAACTAAAGAATCGCGAGTTCGAATACGCCTTTCTACCATCCCGAATTACACCTAACATAAGTAATGTATGCTTATTGAAGTTATTAACAAGAATATTGATAATAAAGAAACAAAACAAAATTAAATCTATAAGTTCTTAAAAATTGGCAATCATCGGACGACTACGAATAACCGAAAAAAAAAGAAATTAATTTAAAAAGTTCATTAGCAATAAATTTATGAGTCAATTGGAATGTTTGGTAAACGTTAATATCAAACCCGTTGTGATAAATTAAAAAAAAAACCCAGGACCGTTCACAAATCTATCTGATCTGTTGGATATTAATGAAATTTATGAGCCATGTAGCCAAGTTCATAATAAATGAAAAAAAGAACATTGTGTTTTAACATTATATTTATTCCTTTTCTATCAATTTGCATAATTATACAAACGCAGCTTGTCCAAAAGAGCACAGATTAATGTTCCAATAGCGTTTACAGAAGAAGAAAAAACTAAGACCGAAGATTCGCAAGATTTGACTTATTTTTTTATTTCTTTTTATAATGTGTACATAGTAGAGCCATGCTGCAGCTACATATATTACGGTTGTAGCACGAATGGGTCGGCTCGCCCTGAGAAGGACCACATTCTCACATAATACCAGCGTAAAATAGCAGCTTAATGCTGCTGTGTTTCGTATGGTGAGTTTTGAGAAACGAATACCCTTTTTATTGGATACGTGCAACGTGACTACGCATCTGCATATTAATCTAGGATAAATGTATATATGTCTAAGAGCCACAGCTGTGTATTCGTTTGTCATCGTTATTCAATACAAAAAAAATTACTTTACGAACCGTATAATTAGTTAATTAATATAGGTACTTATTCCTTGTTAGTAGTAATAGCCGTGGTAGTTCAGATGGTTAGTGCTCGCTGTAAGCTTTCACAGTACGCGAGCAACCCGGGTTCGATCCCCGCCGGCACCAATGAAATTGTTAATTGCAATTTTACGTGCTGATTTACCACGTGCTCGGCGGTGAAGGAAAACATCGTGAGGAAACCTGCATGTCTGAGAAAGAAGAAAAAAATATATTTCGAAGACATATGAAGTTCGCCAACACGCATTGGGGCAGCGCAGCGGATATTTCCTTGACCTAAAACCGTCTCAGAATTGAGAGGAGGCCTGTGCCCAGCAGTGGGACGTAAATAGGTTGCAACTTTACTTTACTTTTACTTATTCTTTATTCTTATAATATAACAAAAGTACACTGCTAAATATAGACCTTCCCCATAGATTAACTCTAAAAATAATTAAATACAGCAATTAGTTATCACCTTTAGGCGTGGAAAGGTCGTATACGTACTAAAAGTAATAGCCAAACAATTACGTGAATCGATAATTACCAACGGTACAACACTAGCCTTGCATTGCGTAAGGAAGAAGCAAGCAATCTCTACCCATCGATTGTCCAATTTAATATTAAACTTGTTTCTGATTAATGAAATCCCAATATTTTTCACTAGTGTTGTAGTAATTAATTCACAGTCAATATAACCGATCTTTTGTTCAAATATATTTTTTTATATTATTACAAAAAACTAACGTGGCTTTAAAAACTATCAAGATATGCAAATACTTAAGTTACTCAACAAACTTCCTATATCATGATTCTTGTCAAATTAATTTGTAACATAAACTTGTTAAAATGAAATTGCAAGACAACCAATTAAAAATATTATAGTTATTTAGGTCATATTTATTTAAAAAAATATAGAAGATTGTAGTTTGATTGATATTAAATATGAAATATCCAATAAGAACAGCTACCAATAAATAATATAACATGAGATTAATAATTTTTACTCAAAAACAAACATATTTACATACAATGCTTAAATTATTCAAATTTGACGACAAGCAGTCCACAGATCTTTTGTTCAAATAACATAGGGTTCAAAAATGTATTTGATTATGATAATTATCACACACATTTGTAGATTATTTTAACATACTAGGATTAAAGTAAACGCGAATTGAAAGAAAAGTAAATTTAAAAAATGAGTTTGGCATAATTGTTGTTGACACAGCTTGATTGAATTGAGCATGAAAACGTCGAATATGAATAAATAGATAAACGTTTTGAGATGTATGTTGATGTTAATTATAAACTGTAGTGAAAACATTTAGCTAAGATCTTAAACTATATGTTACTAATGTGTGCACTGCATTACTGAATTGATAATTGACTGAAACGTTTATTAGCGGCTATTACGTTGTTCACACAGGAGTCTGCGCTACACTTCCAAGCAAACTAATTAATTAAGTTTCTGATATAGCCCTATTCCTTAGACCCTCCTTCCCTTAAGATGATTATACCAAGAAGTATGGCAAGCAAAAAAAAATTTGACCTTTCCCTAAGTTGCATGTTACAATACTGATAGATTAGTATTTTGTACATATACCACACATATTTTTATTATTGTTGTGAAAAGAAAAACCGCATATTTCTTTGCGTCGCACTTTGCACATCACTACTCATAACATGTAAGTTTAAAATTTTTACAAATACTTTGGCGGCTCTATTGCTTGTAAGTGGAAAATAATTAAGTATTGAGAAGATAAAATAAATGTCAAGGTTTATATTAACACATAAAATTTTTATTATTTCAAAGATCTTATGTTTCGTTATTGAACTAGAAGCTTTCCTTTGTATAAAGGAATATGGTCAACACACTAGCATATATGTGAAATCCCTAATTTAAAATAGTTGTCATGGATAAAAGTCTCTCTAAATTAGAAAGGGCTAGGTGTTATCATAACTCGTAAGATTGAGTGATTTACTATCTAGGCCTTCATCACCACTTACTATTAGGTGAGATTGTAGTCAAGCATATAATAAGTAAGAAATCGTAAGTGTGAACTCTGTTGTATTGCTTATAGCGCTGCCAATACAAGTAGCTAAATACAAGTACTGATGACCGGTAAAAAAATTGATGTGGGTGGAATTCGGTTTGCTCTCATTATCGTTTTCTTTTTTGGTGACTTAATGTACGTTTAATCTTTTTTTTTAAATACATCACTTGCGATTTTAATAAAATCTACTAGCCAAAAACATATGTTACTAAAGGTATTCTGAAACAACATTATTAAATGTATTCTGAAGAAACTAAAACAAACTAGTTAAGAATTAGGACTATTGAATACGTCGTATGAATTTAAACTTTTGTCATCTGGTGTAATGCAACTGGTGCATATTAAAAAGAAAAAAGGAAAATCGCGGGAAACAATCCGAATGTCAGTGTCAAATGAATTGTATTTCTATTGCGATTCTAACTATGAATATATAAGTCAATGTTCTAAATAAGGTATTTTTTAAATTCCTCATTGTAAAATACAATATTTCAGTTTGAAACATACAATTGCTCCTGTGCAAACAGTGCTTGGCGCCCACTCATACCTTCTGGTTTATGTCATCGCTTTCGTTGGGTAACCTTGCGGGGCCCACGCGTTTTAAGCCCACTTTAATCGCTTTGAATCCATTTAAATGCTTTAATATAGGGTAATTGACAGACAATCGCAATAATACTTTAAATGTTCTTAGCAACAACAATATTTAGAGAGGTCAACTTATCTAATGAAGTTTCTTTTCACCCAACTGTCCCAGAAGGAATCTCACAGAATAGTAGCGTAAAATAGCAGCTCAATGCTGCTGTGTTTCGTATAGTGAGTGTAGAGAACCGGAGACCCCTTTTTTACTGGAAACGAGTCATTCCATCTTAATCCTCAGGGGTGGCAACGCATCTGCATTTTGATTCTTAATTTGATAGATGTAGATGTCTATGGGCCAAAGTATCCACTTCTCATCAGGTGAACTATGTGCTCGTTTGTCTGCTGCAGCATGGCTCTACCACGTACATAACACATGTATTAATTATTGAATGTTAGTTTGCCAACTGTCGGAGGCCAAAAGGAATTTCTGACCTTTGTAGTCGTGTATATGCGTGTTTCGTTGTCAGTCAAACTGACACAATCGTGCTCCAGCCATAACACAGCTGCAATGTATCTTTATCTTGTAAAAATGTTTAAGATCTAGATATCAGCGACTAAAATCTTTTCTTGAATGGTATTACCAGTCTACTATCATCGATTCAAAGAACTGGTCTTCTTGATAATTACGTACCTAATTAAAGGTAAAATCGCAGGTAGATACTTTTAATGATTTAGTAGAAAATAAGTATATATTAGTAATATATATAGTGTTATATATAGAAATAAATGCTTATCTTTTAATTCATTCTATCTTAAACATTTAAAAATATAATGTTTATCTCACTCAACTTTTAAAAGACTTGACCGTGGAAGGGTAACGCCCACACAGTCTACCAGCGTGAAAAAGCAGAATAAAAAATGCTGCTGTATTTTATACGGTGAATGACGATTACTAGAGTTCCTATTTGCTGGTAATAAGGCGTTCAATTTTATTGCTTAGAGGTCCGACGTATTTTTATTTTGATTCTTAATGGAGGATAGATGTAGGTGCCTATGGGCTGTATCAAGCTACCATTAGGTAGACTGTGTGCTCGTTCGTCATCAATATTTTTATTTAAAAAACACTTTTTACGACAGTTCCATCTGAAACTAATTAAATATAGCATACAGATTAGGCAATGTAGGCACTCAAGTTGTGCCCAAGCACATAAAATGTTAAATTGTATTACACTAAAATGGTGATTGCCGCCTACAGGTACTTGGGGCCAACTAATGTAGGTACTCGTACTAAATGATTCATACGTAAACTAAATACCTATTAATGATTATTGTATAATATGTAGAAACAACTACCGTATAAATATTGAATAAAGTATTTAAATGATCAAAATACATTGTACATTATTTATTTATAACAGGAAACTAACCGTTATTAATTAACACTGTGTGGTACATAATATGTTGTAAGTAGCTTAATAAGTCTAGTAAAAATTGTCACAATTATTGTTTAAAATCCAGCTTTGTTTCTTGCTGGTTCTTCCCAGGCCACGTTTTTCCGAATCAGCCAGTGGAAATTTACCGAAAACGTGTTTTGAAAACAATGGTCCACCCATAAATGTCATCAAGATAAACATATTTTTTCAGCTATAAAATGTATATATTTTGTTAAAAAACTGTTTTGTAAAGCCTAGTTTGATTATGTACAACCCCTAAAAATATAAATGACTTTCAATAAGCATTACTTGTGATCTACAATATATATTGAACAAACTAATTTATATTCTATTCTATTCTATTGAAAATTGCGATAATAAATGCATTAGTCGCCAGTGTTACTATACAATACTGGCGTCAGATGGATTTGTTTATGTCTAGTAGTAATAGTAATCGGCTATGTGAGGTCGATAAGTCACCTTATCTCGTTCGAATGCCGTCCTTGACGAAGCTGTTGATAACGTTAGATAAGGTTTAGGATTTAGAGATGACAATCACACAGTAAAAGCATTTAACATAACAGTAACATTTTAAGTAGCTTGGAGCTGCTTGAGCTAAATATGGTGCACCGTACCCACCCTCCCCCTGATTTCCGAAAATATATTGAAAATATTTTTTATTGATTTTTTACGTGGTAGAACCATGCTGCAGCTATACTCGTATTAATATTATAGTTGTAGCACGAATGAGTCGGCTCGACCGCGGAAGGAACACGCTCTCACAGAATACCAGCGTCAAATAGCAGCTTAATGCTGTTGTGTTTCGTATGGTGAGTGTAGAGAACTGGAGACCCATTTTACTGGAAAAGAGGCATTCTATCTCAGTCCTCACGGCTGACAACGCATCTGCATTTTAATTCGCAAACGAAGGTAGATGTAGATGTCTATGGGCCACGGCAAACAATTACCATCAGGTGGACTGTGTGCTCGTTTGTCACGCTTATTCTATAAAAAAAAAATTAAATCGGCAAAAGTCTTTTTGTACAGACTATCTGTATAGTTCCAGAACTTCTTGTATTTTATATTTTGACGCTGAGCCTATTCTGTAAAAGCTACTTTTATATTTTTACAATAAACCGACATTACATATAAAACTTTCCGTGGCTTTGAAAAACTATTGAAGTGTAAGTTACTCAACAAAATTCTTACGTCATGATTCCAGCCAAATTCATATGTAACAGAAGCTTGTTAAAAATGTTATTGCGAGACACTTCAATTAAAAATAAAATAGTCATTTACCCCATCTTGATTTAAAAAAAAAACGTAGAAGATTATATAACTATTAACAATAATATAAAAAACATAAAACACATACTCGTATATAGCAGACCGCAGCAACTTTTTTATAGATTAAGGGTGACAAACGATCACACAGTCCACCTGATGGTAAGTGGATGCTGTGGCCCATAGACATCTACATCTATCTTCGATTAAGAATGACAACGTATCTGTAGCTTTCTTTATCAATCAAAATGCAGATGCGTTTCATCCCTGACCACTGAGATGGAATGCCTGACATCTAGTAAAAATAGTCTCCGGTTCTCTACACTCACCATACGAAATACAGCAGAATTAAACTGCTATTTTACGCTGGTATTCTGTGAGAGCCTGGTCTTTCCCGAATTCCCGCTACCTTCCGGCCGAGCCGACCCATTCGTGTTACAACCATAATATAGAGCAGCATGGCTCTACCACGTTAAAAATAAACCTTGACAAATATTTCTCCTGACGTAATACATAGGGGAGGCCTATTTCAGCAATGGACTTGACTGTAACCAATGAATGAACGAATAGTATAGTATTAAATAATTAATACTTAGTTGCATTATAAGGGTTGAAGTTAAATTTCAATTAGGTGATGCTAAAAGAAATTTTCAACAAGCAAAAATGTCACCATGTATTATATCATTATTAGCCATTTATGTTTTTGTACCTACTAAAACGCGTTCCTTTAAATTTAAGCTTTATACTTAAGACACAAAGATCTATTTTCCACAACGATGTGAAGAAATGTAATATGCAAAACATTCTGTTTAATATTAAAGTATGCAGCCTTGAACTATAGATGGTTATATTTGGAAGCGATTAGTTTTTCTTTTCTTTTTATTTTATATTATTCCAGTCAGGTGTTTGTTGCGATATGTGCTAAAATCACCAATAAACATTTTTATATTTAATCTGTGACATCAATTTAATATAATAAAATTGATTTTAAAACTGATTTTTTTACGTGGTAGAGCCACGCTGCAGCTATATTATGGTTGTTACACGAATGGGTCGGCTCCACCGGGGTAGGACCACGCTCTTACAGAATACTTGTGTAAAATAGCAGGTTAAAGCTGCTGTGTTTCGTATGGTGAGTGTAGAGACGCTTTTTACTGGTTACCAGGATTCCATCTTAATCAGAGGTGAAACGCATTTGCATTTTGATTGACAAAGAAAACTACAGATGCGTTGTCATTCTTAAGCGAGGATAAATGTAGGTGTTTATGGGCTACAGCATCCAATTACCATCAGGTGGACTATGTGCTCGGTTATTACTCTTAATCTATAAAAAACGGTCAAGTACGAGTCGGACTCGCGCACCGAGGGTTCCGAACAAATCCGTAGGTTAAAATTATTAAAAATATTTTTATTATATGATGTAACTAAAAATTTATGCGTTTCGCAATTTTCCCTTCATCTGTAATACGTTGCTTCGTACCAAATTTTAAGATTCTGAGTTCACGGGAAGTACCTTGTAGGTTTTGATTCCCTTGCGGCATAATATTTGCGGCATAAACGGCTGTATCTTTTGATTGCGTTGGCTTAGAAGTTTGATTTTTTTACAACTCTAAGGGACAGAAGACTTAAGTATTTGATATGAATTTCAGCTTGATACCTCCACGCGTTCCTGAGAAAAAGGGTCTTGACAGACAGACAGACAGACGGACAACAAAGTGATCCTTTAAGGGTTCCGTTTTTTCCTTTTGAGGTACGGAACCCTAAAAATGATTATAATAATTAAATATTACGCTCAAATTAGCTTAAGTTTTATGTTTATTTCACGTAATGAGCATGAGAGAATTTTCTTTTTGTAAATCCCGATAAGTGACCCTTAATATTTTTTATTACGAATTTAAGAATTTTTATAGTATAGAGATTCGCCGTTAAGGGCAGTACAACGTCTGCCTGGCCAGCTAGTTCATAGTATAAAATGTCTTTCGAAAGGGCTATTGCGTGAGCACGAATGTCACACAATATCATCGAAATGTCTTTCTATTGCATAAACATTAGGGCCGGTTTTAAGTCATCAGATATAATATTTTATTCATGGTAAGAAAATCAAAATTCAAAATGTTTGTTGTATGAAAGTAAAAAATATTTTTCACTTTTATATTTAGTTAAATTAAATTTTTTTGATGAATAAATTTTATCTGACGACTGAAAAATCAGATATTTTCCTTCGCTATCTGTTTTCCTTCGTTATAAGTCAGTACATAAAACTTAAAAAACAAGGAAGTGACAAACACACTTACAGTTCACCTGATGGTGACACAGAAATGTCTATGGTCTGCAGCCTATAGACATCTCTGAGGTCCTAGTCGTCCTTCTTACGCCAGACCTAAATGCCGAGACTGTGAGAAGCGAGAAATCTGGTTTTGCAGTCATCAACCTGCCTCCCAAGCACGCGGCGATTAGAGCAAACCCTTTCCATAATTAAAGAGGTCATTAAAGATATACATAAATAGAAAATTCAAGTCAACTGGAGCCTTCGTAATAAGTATGTTCCCATTTTAAACATTAAAATAACATAGTTTGTTTTGTTTCAGAACAATGAAGCCACTACTACGAACAGTGGCGGCAATATGCCTCATTCTTGCCACACACGCTCTTCCAGAGAACATCGAGGATGTTAAGGAGCTACCGCAGAGCAAAGAGCCGGTGGTAGAGGCCGAAGAATCAGCACCTCAAGCGAGAGCAGAGCGCTGCACCTCTTGTTCCTCTACTATTAACCTGAGTTCTAAATCGCCACAGGATATTATTGCAGCGCTGCAAACGCTTCCTGGTGGCGAAGTACACACGCAGCAATCTTTCGAGGGCTGCTCGAGTAGCAAGGGCTGCGCTGGCATTAAATTCCAAGACGGCAAAGTCACTAATAAGTTCGGAAACTTGAATGCGTTTGGTGGAGAAAATGCTTTCAAAGCCGGTTCGTCTTTCGGTAGCAATTTGCTCAACGGTCAAATTTCCAACAAACCGTTCTGGTGGATGGGCGACAACTCACCCTTCAATAATTTAAACTCCGGTAATTTTGAAACTAAAACCTCGAGCTCAGGATTTACCAGTAACAACGGAGGTAAAGGACAATCGACATACGAAACTTCGTCGTCCTCTTTCCAGTCGAGTCAGGAAGGAGGAATTGACGTTGCTAACAACCCATTCCTCAATGGTAACATTAACTTTGGACAATCTGGTTTCGCGGCTGGTCAAGGCAGTGGATTCGCCTCTGGCTCTCAAGGCGCTGGTAGTTCATTCCAGAGCGGATTCAGTACTGGTCAATCCACATACTCTGGAAGTGCCGGTAACAAGTTCTCCGGAGTAGGCTACACCGGTTCTTCACCCAGGCCATTCGCAACCAGCACTAGCTCCAATGTAAACTTGATACAGAACACACAGAAAGTGAACGAGTACGACTTTGATCAGACACAACAGACTGTGACCGGGGACATATTCAGCGAAACCTCGAACGTCAACATCCAAGGACAGTCCGACGGGGACCTGCAGCAGACTTGCACCGGTCAGGGCTACGTCTGCGTCCTCAAGTCCCAGTGCATCAATGGAATTGTGAACACCAACGGCGCTGGTATTCTCCAGACTAGAGACAAGGTATGAATTCCATAATACATTTGACGTGCATTTTTATATTTCTTAGGATGAATTAATGGGGCTAATATTCTTAGGCTCATCAGATGTCGCTAGTTGGAACTAAGATAAACTTATTTGTTACACAGATGGTCACACAGTATCATTTCCATTAAAAAGTTATATTTTACATAAAAGTTTTTCGGTTTCTAACACAAAACAATGCCTCAGTGCTGTATTTCTTATTTTTTTAGGTACACATATTTAACTTTTTTAATCTTCTACATTTAGCAATATCCTTAGCTTGGTTTTTCCATTTCTTATCTAACTAATATCAAATTTAACTAATATTTCAGAATAGGTGATAAAACATTACTCTCTACATTTTTTTTTCTAATAAATTAACTTCCGCCGCTATGATATCCGTCAAATATTTCACCTCATTCCAGTGGCGCCGCCCTGGTGGCTATGAAATCGTAGAATAAATTTACATTTTAAATAATTATAGCATTTCTTTTTATCTTTTGAAATATTTACTAAATATTGCCAAAATACCGACGAGAGCATCGCACCTGGTCAACTGTCCTTGCATTCCTAACTCTTTATGGTGTAATAAGTATAAAAGAAACGATTAAGTTTCAATACAAAAAGGTCACGCGTGTTTGACTTCATAAATGTCATAATCAGCCGTGAAAAGGTCGCCATATTTAAAATGCGCCATCTTTGATTCGACGACTTAAAAATATTACTTATTGACATATTTCTGTAATGGACTCGCAGCAGTGGCGGAGTACAAAGATAGCAATCTAGAGAAATGACCAATGTATTTTGAAATTATACATCTTGCGAAAATTAATCAACAATAGGCGCTTAAAGGTGACGATCTATGTATTATTAGGCTGTGTTCTCAGACCAACAAAGATATACAAAACACTACAAACATTTAAGGCGGCGTCAAAACAATTCCTAATTTATTGTAAGAACACGCACTTGAGAGAATAGGTACATATATAGGATAGGGCTATGATATACTGTATTTTATCTTAGTATATGTATGTAGGTAAAATATAAGCAAACATTTAAAAGGAATACACGTGATGATTACGGTGATAGAAACTGCAAATTATTTTATTCGTTTTGGTACCTTGAGATACTACGAGTATTAGAAAACCCAGAAGCAACCAGTGATGAATCAACTTACTACGAGGAATTTAATGATGAACTACAATATAAAATGTTTTTTTTTAAATTACTTGACACTGGCCAGAGCCAAAATCTAATCGTACGAATCTATAATAAATAAAAACACAAAATGTTATTAACCGTGAATAATGTTGCAACAGCAGAACTCTATGTTTGGAATAATAATTGTTTATTATTTGCATATTTTACTTTTGGTTTATAGTTCTTAACTGGAATTCACACGTAAACAATTAAGTGCCTGTCTGTTTCAAAATAAATATTATTTTTTGTTTTCCGAAGCTATGCGAGCAATGTAGGAATGCGAAGAATTTGACATTTTGTTTTTGAACAGAGCTCAAGTACAAGGTAGCCTGGGTTTTCTTTCTGTTGAGAGAAACATGATCGTTATTTAGTAACTTATAAGTGATTAAATAAAAGGGATTACAGAGATATGCACACAAAGGATTGGGTAGTGCGCGATTGACTAAGAAAGTGAATGTGTTAGGGTGAGTATGGACGTGTGGACAGGAGTGACGATCTTACTGCCCTGCAAATACTATACTTAAGTCGAAAACACGAGATGCCTAAGACCAGGTCCAGGTGGACTTCTAAACATAAACGAAGTCCTACCACTTAGTAACATACAAGTTCATACTAATGTTGGAGATGTGGTCAATCCATCATAAGATAGTGCTTATACTCCTACAGACCATTCCCTATTGAGATATCGGCATTAGTTGCTTTATATGCATGAAAAAACCTACTTTAATAATTATTAAAGACTTTATCCGAACTAGTGGTCAAGCTTAAATGACTTTCAATAAGTTTTCTTGTAATTTACATTAAATGAAGATAATTCTATTCTATAGAATCAATAAAATGTTACACCTTAACATAAAGTGTTACACCTTAAAGTAAAAGCGAAGGTGAAACGTCTTTAGTATGTACAGTCATTAAATTGGTATTTATAGTTGGTATTTGTATTATATCGATAGAATAGGTGGGCATTTAATTGTTAATAGGGATGGCGAAATACAAAACTGCAGGCTTGTCGATACTCACCTCATGTAGATGGGTCTGGGAGACTTGTAAGATTTTTTTTAATATGTAGTGAAAATGAAAAATGAAAAATATGTTTAATATTTTTATTAAGACTTTTGCCTTGGATGCTTGCCTTTTAAGCCATGTCCTCATTTATCTGTATCAAGTGATAATGGTCCTTTATAGTACACTGCATCACAATGTATTGATGCGTCACATTGCGTAGTTTTTGGGATATTTTGATGGCGACTTGAGCCAACAGATAATTGGCGATAGTATCTCTAGGCGCCTAAGCAAACAGACACCTTATCTTGAGAGTCACATCTCTTCAAATCATTATTTAAACAACAATAAAGGAGCATCAATCCGCCGCCAATCAACTTCCCGCCAAAACTCAATATTTATTTATACAGCAAGGTGGTAAAGAATATAATGTACATTATGAGATAATAAAATGGAAGTAAAATTGTCTTTTTTCTCTAATATATAATTATAATCTATGATCTTATCACACCATATAAACTGGAGTGTATACACTAGGGTGTGTAGTTCTGTGGTCCTCACACTAGGTATGCCTGTGTTGCGAGGGCCTGCTACGACTTTCTTTTCACGCATGGCTTTCATGAATTGACACTGGGTCGACTTGAGATTAATAGGTTACGTAAGTGTTTCTTAAAAATGAAAGTAGGTATTCTAAATAAATTAAATCCATTCGTGCTACAACTATACTACAAATATAGCTGCAGAATGGCTCTAACATATATAAACACAACATGTACAATATCTCACAATATGACGTCTGGCTGTCGCCATATTGAATTTTGGTTGATTTCATGTCTTTAGTGAAACTCACAAGATTGAGACAAACCGATTGATGTAAGAATCATCGAAATCAGCCCAGGCGTTTGGTCTCTAGTACACCACAAAGGGACACATACATACGTAGGCTGATAAACACATTTACCCTCCTTTGCGTCGTGCAAT
The DNA here is from genome assembly GCA_033319125.1 of Parnassius glacialis. Taxonomy (NCBI): domain Eukaryota; kingdom Metazoa; phylum Arthropoda; class Insecta; order Lepidoptera; family Papilionidae; genus Parnassius; species Parnassius glacialis. Next base: position 1,997,525 of record JAVANC010000002.1, on the reverse strand, counting down.
CTAGTAAAAATTATAATGTGTATATGATGTGTCAAAACGAACGAACAGACACACATACATACAGAAACGTACGTACCAGTTACATATGTTAACCTTGTGTTAGGCTTTGCCCATAAAGAGCTGAGGTCTTGATACTAAAAAGGTGATGTCAAAGGTTAGATTGTAATCGGCTTGAATGATTTATATTTCGCCTGTATAGGTCATGATAATGTATTAGTATATAATAGTCGAAGTATTTTATAAAATACTAGTGTTTTCTGGGGCTCGGCCACAGCGCCACCTACCGGAACCAATTGTGAATCTAAAACATACTCGAATCAACTTAATCACACACATAAAATTTCATCAAAATCGGTCGAGCCGTTTAGGAGAAGTTCAGTCACAGACACACGGACAAAATAATTTAATATAAATTGTACATATAAACTTTTCTCTTAAATTGTTCTATCTACTGATGACAACTGATTTAAAATGTGTTATGTAACTTAAAAGATCTAAGCGTACAGACGGTACTTTGTTTTAAACTATGTATAGAAGGTTGACAAACGAGCACACAGTCCACCTGTTGGTAAGTGGATGCTGTGGCCCATAGACACCTACACCTATCCTCGATTAGGAGTCAAAATTTGGTTGCGTAGTCACCCATGAGGACTAAGATAGAATGCCTGAAACACTTTTACGCTCACCATATGAAACACAGCAGCATTAAGATGCTATTTTACTCTAGTATTCTGTCCGAGTCTGGTCCATCCCCGGTTGGGCAGACCCATTCGTAATACCAATATTCATAAATAAAGTAAAGTGAAATAGAATTTCATTTTTTTAAATAAAGTAAAAAGGAAAGTTGCTACTATTAGCACTTTAAATCTAAATCCAAGCGACTATAACCTAATGATTATAGGCACGGACAACGAAACTTAAAGATTGTGGGTTCTAATATCGACTAGGTAAGTCGAATGGCGAATTAGAACCCACAATCTTTAATCCTATGCCAAGTACTTACATATTTTAAGCTAAACTGGAATGGTTTATATTTGTAGTATTAATAGCACTGCTAATATCTATTCTTTTCTGACGACTTCCAAAAAGGAGACGGTACTCAATTCGACTGTATATTTTTTTTATGTGTGTTTCCTCATAACTTTTTACTGGGTGAACCGATTTGGATGATTCTTTTTTTGTTAGAAAGCTGGTGCTTCACTGTGGTCTCATATAAATTTGATCAAGGTCTGAATAGTTTTTGAGTTATTCTTAATAATTTAAATTGAAGTCGGTTGTACAAAATTTTAAATTTTAAATTATTGAAGTCGGTTAATTAGACAACTAGATTTAGCAACTTAACTTTTAAAATGAGGCTCATCAGTCATAATACTTATGTATTAATTTAAACAATTATAATTCTACCTTTTATCATTAACATATTTTAAAAGCATGCAAATGGCCCCCTGAGCTTAACAGAAGACTTCACTTCTAATTATATGTATAGATTAAAAACCTATAAGTTACAAACAAAATAATAAAAACAGACAAGAAAATTGTTCCACCGCAGCCAAAACATCCTGTTCTAACCATTGGTATATATAATATCCTTGACATTATAGTGGAATAGATAGTGCAAGTTCTAAACAACCTATTTACTTGTGTTACACAGGAAATGTTATATTGGGCGTTAATATAAACACAATTCACATACCTCGCAAAGGTTTTTAGGCTCGTCCGACTGGTTTGCCGACGATTTTCCAGCGTTACGAGGTGAATTTTCATTGCATCTTACCGACTATATAGTAGGGAAGGTAACGTCACTAAAGAGTTATGGAATTTTAATTTAACATATTCTTTTTTCTTAAGTGGTAGATGCTGCAGTTAGAACGAATGGTCTCGGTCGGGTAAGGAACACGCTATCACAAAATACCAGTGTAAAATAGCAGCTAAATGCTGTTGTCTTTCGTATGTTGAGTGTAGAGTATCGGAGACCCATTTTCCTGGAAACGTAACATTCCGTCTTAGTCCTCAGGGGTGACAACGCATCTACATTTTAATTCTTAATCGAGGATAGATATAGATGTCTATAGGCCACAGCATCCACTTAACTTACTTGATAATAACCCCTGTGAATGAGGTGGTCGCTTCCAAGCAGTTTCTAAAATAAATTTTGTAAATAATTCGTAATCATTTATATTGTAAAATTTATTTTAAAAAAGTCCCGCTGGGTTTCTTGCTGATTTTTCCCAGGACAGAGGCTTTTTTCGAACCAGTGACAAAGTAAAAAATGAATTTCTATAACAATTACTCATGTAATGTATATTGAATAAAAAATATTCTATTCTATTCTATTCTTTAACAGTGGACCGACTCGAACCGGGGTGGTACCAAGACCTCACAGAAAACCAGCGTGAAGTAGAGGTTTACCTCTGCGTTTCGCTTGGTGAGTGCAGGTGGCCGGAGGCCCTTTTTACTGGAAATGAGGCATTCCATCTTAGTCCTCACGGGTGACAACGCATCTACATTTTGATTTGTAATAGAGGATAGATGTAGATGTCTATGGGCCGCAGCAACCACTTACCATCAGGTGGACTGTGTGCTCGTTTGTCACCCTTATCCTATAAAAAAATAAAAAAAAATCTTTTCTATTCCAATAGGTGGACTGTGTGCTCGTTTGTCACCCTTATCCTATAAAAAAAATAAAAAAATAATATTCTATTCCAATAGGTGGACTGTGTGCTCGTTTGGTCACCCTTATCCTATAAAAAAATAAAAAAAATCTATTCTATTCGAATAGGTGGACTGTATGCTCGTTTGTCTTCCTAATTAAAAAAGTGGAAATTAAAAAAATAATTGCGTGTATATGTATAATTCCAACCTGTACTGTGTATTCCAGTCTGATCTTCCGTATTTTATTATTATTATTGTTATTTATTCTTTTCTCTTTTTTTCGGACTTTAGGCCTAGTAATCACCATTTGCTGGCTTTATCTAATATTTGTTGTGTTATCCAGAACATTTTCCTGGAATTGTAAAATAATCTTACTATTATTATTATTAATACAGTTTTAGATCTCGACTTTTACCGGCTTACTAATAGCATCAGCCTAAGCTAAGTGCATATTAGTGCTAGATTTGATCATATTCTGTGAGCTACCAATAAGATAGACAGGTAAGTGAATACAGTTACCTGCATGTTAGGTTGTGAGGTGTATTGCCTAAGTAAAGGTTTGGTCTGTTTTTCAGTTTGCGTGAACTTTCTAACTATGCTGCGTGCATTTAGAATTGTAGCTTTCTGTAATAGTTTGTGGGTGCTGGATGGTAAATTTAGGGTCTTTATAAGTTGGTGTAATTGCTTCGGTATTACGTCTGTTGTTGATAATACAATAGGTACTATAATTACTTTTTGAAGATGCAAGTTGGGTTATTTCATCTTTAAGTTATTATTATTGTAACAAAGATTCTATTAACATTCTTTTAACTATATATCTGCGTTATGTTTACATTATATTTTTAAATATTTTTATAAGTATTTATGCATCCCAATCAGACGTGCAAATAATAGAAAAAAAAAATAAAACTAAATAGAACATCACTAGCAAAGATCACGTCTTTACGATACGTTGCCGACGTCACATTCTTGCGACGTTTTGTCACCGACTAAAAGCCTTGCCGCTGCATTTGCATACGACTGGGGTATTTCGGTAACATGCAAATCAAAATGATATATTATGCATACGTATGAATTGCAGACAAATTTAGCTTATTGTTCATCGTCGATCTCTCCCTTTTATTCGCGGCAATATTTACATTTATTTGCAGTGGCAAATAAATATAAATATTTTATTAATAATATCCACTACTCAAATTTTTCTTATATTTTAAATCAGACTATCTAGACTTTTTATTAAATAGGTTACAATTTGATTAAAAAATAATTATTTAAATCGGTTCAGTCTTTTCCAAGAAACAAGCTTCAAATATAGAACCTTCTCGACGTATCTGAACGTGGTAGAGTCACGCTGTAACTATATATGGTTGTAGCACGAATGGGTCAGCTCGACTGAAGTAGGACCATATCCTCACAGAATACCAGCGTAAAATAGAAGCTTAATGCTGCTGTGTTTCGTATATTGAGTGTAGAGAACCAGATACCATTTTTATTGGGAAAGAGGCATTCCATCTTAGTCCTCAGGGGTGACCACGCATCTGCATTTTGTTTCTTAATTGTAGATATCTATGGGCCACAGCACCCACTTACCATCAGGTGGACTGTGTGCTCGTTTGTCACCCTATTCTATAAAAAAATGTCACACTTACTTCTATATGAAAAAAATCTTAGTACCTCGATTTAACAACACAGGTGTAGTAGCCTCCCTTAAAATTCACTGTCTACGAATTACACTAGTTAGTTTAGTAGTATAAAAATCTCGGAAAGTTTCAAAGTAAACAGGATCTTTCTAGATCAAAAGCAATTAAGTATATATTTTTTACTTTGAAATTACAATATTCTCAGTATAGATAAAAAACTAATACATAAGACATCCGCGATCGGCAATGTTGACAGACAATGACAGCTTGCGCGGGAAAAATTATTAATACAAATATAATTATTGTATTTTCTGTTTTATTATGGTTAATTAGATACTATATTACACCTGGCTGCAGTTTAATAATCTTTTCAGTTATACGTCAGTATCACAACGTCACAACGATGAAGTTAGTATATTAAAAAAAAATTGAAGTGACATACAAACTTACAGTTCATCTGATGGTAAGTGGGTACTGCAGTCCATGGACACCTACATCAAACTTCAAACAAAGGCTACTGATGCGTTGTCACCATTCAAGACTAAGATGGAATGCCTCGCAGCGTGTATTATACTGGTTCTCTCTACTCCTCAGACCGAAACATTGTAATGCAAGCACTGCTGCATGATATAAGAAATAGGTGAGAGACTATACCAGACCCAGACTTCTAAGGAGTTCTACCACCTAGTATAGTAGTAGATAGAATAGAATAGAAATAGAAGAAGACGGATTACATGTAATTCTTACTGAAAGTCATTTTTAACTTAGATATAAGTTATAAGCAACTGTCTAGTCTTTTTATATTAATTAAGAATTTCATCATATAATTCAAAATTTTCCGCCCACAGTAACGACCAATGTCGTATAGTAAATTAAAAAAAATCAGAAAGAATTGACAAAATATCACTATAAAACGAAAAATATTTTTTGTTTTTTTTTAATTTCCATTAAGGAACCGCTAGACAAATCTTCCTAATAGCGCGATAAAAATGCTAATCTCAGAATTTGATTACCATTCACGTTTTTAACGGATCTAAATTTTTTTTTAATTTCGAATTCAGTTTACAATGTGTTGTCATCGAGTTATATGTACTACGTACTGAAGAAGCTATTCCAAACAAAAATTGTGCGCTACTCTATGTCTACGCGCATGCGCGGGAGATAGTAGAGTCGCGTATGCGCGGAGACTTGAATTTAATATATAAAAGATATGAATATAAACTAAATATAAGAATTTAATACAAAATACTCTTATTTTAATCTAAACAAACATATTTCTAAATAAGATGTAATAATAATTATCTTATGGAATCCACAATTCTTCAATTTACGCAATATTTAGTTCAGTGTACGGATTACAGTACAGTTCAGTTGAACATAGTCAGTGTTCGGAATGCGAAATCCGAACGTAGTACATATATCATAGTACATAATATAGTGCGTAGTACATATATCAATGTGTGTTGCCTATAATTTTCTTAAAAGTAAAATTTTTCATTAAGATGTAATCCTTTTGAAAAGGATAATAAAGGTTAATAAATTACTTAAACTATCCCCCCTATGAGTAATTACATGGGGAAGACGTTTGTTCAGAAGCGGATTTTGATAGGCGGTAACGGAATCACTTAAAATAAAAGATAAAATGAGGAATTGTACGGATTCATTCCAGCCGCCAAATTTCACCAAGGCACATGCATCTGGTTGCTTGTCGGTCCATCACTGTGCAATGTACTAGTAGCTTTCTTCATCGCACGAATTTGTGTAATCATTTTTTTAAACGGTACCCCCCACTAGGATTTTCTCCTGTATCGTGAAGGCAGTGTACAAACATAAATAACACAAGGACAAACATCCAGACCCAGAACAATTATTTGTAGGTCATACAAATACTTCGTCCGTGCGGGGTTCGAACCCGCGGCCCCCAGCGCTTCAACTCATCACTAAGTCACTGCGCCATGGAGCCGTCAACCTACCACCTGCAAATTTTCTTCTTCTTAATCTTCAAGAAGCTTACTCCTTTATAAAGGCCGGCAGCACACTCGTATTTCTCCTTGTGTTGCAGTTGTTCATGGGCGTTAGACGACACTTACCCTGAGGTGAAATTTTCTTGCCTCTCTATTTGTCTGTATGCCTGTCTTGGTTAAACATTGGAATGGCTAAACTGATTGTAATAAAATTTAACGAACAGCTAGAGTGTAACTAGGCAAGTGTGATCTAGGCTGTATTTTATACAAAATACTTGGACATTTGATTTTAGTATATAATATAGTTATATATAAATTAATTTAGGAATATATATTATACATATTATATTCTATTAATTTATTACATTTATCCTATAAAAAAAAACACACTATCGTCACAAAAACTGTAACGATTGTCGTTAATTATACTTGCTATTAATTACAGAGTATAAACTGACTAATTACACAAGATTACAATAGCAATAATTCCCAGGGCGAAGTAGAACAATGCCTTACCCGTAGAACTTCCTAGAAGATGGAAAATCCAATTAATTCAAAGTATATAAATAACAATTATATACACTATAGAATATATAATTTGCAAATTATCAGATATCTAAAACTGGAAATGATGTGGTTTTCCTACCTAAAAGAAATATTATAATAACACTATTTCTATTTTATTAATAAATTTATAACTAGGTATAAATTAACATTTAAACACCTTTAATTCATGTAGATGACGTTTTTTTAATGGTAACACTATACACTGAATAAAATTATTTTTATGGATTTTATATCGCTTAATTTTACTTATTCTTAATTCCCGTCGTTTTTTCCCGAACACTTTGTAGGTTGTTTTGTTCGCGTAAATATAAGAAATCATTAGGTAACACTGTCATATTACTGTTATTTTTAAATCACCTTGTCGCTTCCTATAGTTTTGTAAATACAAACAAGGTTACAAAATTATATCTATCAAAGTTATTCAAAACCAGAACACGTTTGAAAGAATTGTATTTTATCAAATAATGTCGTGATTTGTATGTTTACTATGAAAACACTTAATGTATAAAATCAAATGAATATTCAGGCTTCGAGGTAAGGTTGCATGCTATTGCAAACCTTAAAATAAATTTGGTCATCAATATAATTAATATTCACGTCTTATTATATTCGTTTTTCAAAAAACTTCATTAATTTTTCGCAATTCAATAATCCAAGCGAAAGAACCAAATTCGATAACTAATATTTACATAATTTATCCATTTAGACATCACAAACAACGATGTTGTCTGCACTCGTATATTCAAAATAAATTCCATATATATACTAAAGGACAACGACCTAGAAGTGAAACTGAAGTGTTGTCATTAATATTGAAATAACTAGCTTCTATTAAGTTTAGGGGGTTACTAGCATGCTATTAAAACGGAAACATATTATGTTTGTCCGGGCTAATCTTCGGAATGTTTAATCATATTGTGATGAAACTTTACAAAAAGATAAACAGGGTCTATTTTATCCAAAAAACTTGAAGTTTTATTCTCAAAAAACGAAAAAATGGTAAAATAACGCTATATTACTCCTAGATCCATCCATAAATGTTTCTGTACGTCTCGTATTACGCCATACAGCTTATTACGATGAAACTTTGGTGAATTGGTTTTCTATGCGTATCTATCATCTAATTACAAGGTTTGACCTACCCGGTCACAGATAGTCACAAAATTTAATATGGTAACCATCGAACAAAACGATTAAAATTTTTAACTGTAATATGTATGCGAGGAACCCTGATTATTTTTCTAAAATAACAATAACCTAAGTTAATTCTAATGACATTAGATGTCTGCCAGTGAAAGTCCCGTCAAAATCGGCCCAGCCGTTTCAGAAATTAGCCGTAACAAACAGACAAATTTTTTTAAAGTGTATTTTAGTTATAAGTACCGTATATATTTTCATATGAATTTAGTAAAAAGCATTTTAAAATTACAAACAGATACTTCAATTTTATTTATTTCTATACATATATATTTTAAAGTAATTTCGCAAGACTTAAAATTTGAGACAATCTAAGAAAATGAAGAAAAAAAAACTGGTGTATATTCAAACATTAATAATTTTTAAAAGTTGTACTTGTTTCTCTTCTAATCCTGCTTATTTAATCTGTGGTAACGCAAACCATTTTGGAAGACAGATAAATAATGTCTACAATTATAATTTATGCATGGACAATAATTTATTTCATATTTGCAAACACAATTTAGTCTCTCATTAATATTTTAGATTAATTGTTTAATATAATAAATAAGTAGCTTGACATTTCAAGTTTTATTACGTTGTATTTACTTCAAAGTTTCCTTGACTGGGTTAATAATGACACTTAACCACATCATTCAAATAATGTTAGTCTTTTACTTAGACTTCAAAAAAACTAAAAAGAATAAAGGAATTTCACATACTGAGGTTGGCAAGGCATAGTGTATAAAACAATTTACGCCTTACATGGGCACAAAGTCCACATCGTTACACTTGTTCCTTGCGAGGTTCAAGCCGCGGTCCAGCAGCCAGAACGCTTAGGAACTGCGCTGCGGAGCCGTCATAATATGAACCTGATGTTACGTATGAGATGGTATATCGTCAACTATCCGAGCTATTCAGTGGAAGAGCTACGCTGCAACTACGCAGCTGGGTCGGTTCGACCGGGGTAGGAACACGCACTCACAGAACGTCAGCGTTTCGTATGGTGAGTGTAGAGCACCGGAGACTCTTTTTACTGGTAACAAGGTATTCCATTTTATCTCTCAGAGCTGACACGCTTCTGAATTTTGATTCTTGATCGATGTTAGATGAAAATGTCTATGGATTGCAACCACTTGCTATAATTACAGTGGACTATGTGCTCGTTAGTCACTCTTAATCTACAAAAAATAATTGAATTTTGACCGCAGTTTAAGATTTTATCACATAGTATAGTAATTACTGTTACCGTTACAGGCTTTTAAAAGTCCACTGCTAATCATAGGACTCCCCCAAAACTTGCCTCGTAGGGGGAATATTTTCCATAGTTTCCTTATTGTTGGTCTTTATTTTTTATTTGTTATCAGGAAGGCGTTACTGACCATCTTCTGGTTTGTATCCCACGGTCGCCTCTTACGACACCCACGGGACGTTATGGGTTAGCTAGGGAATATTTTTAGAGCAGTGGGCTCGAATCACGTACGTACACGTATTTGTATGGCCTACAAATAATTGTTCCGGGTCTGGAGGTTTGTCCTTATGAAATGTATGTGTGTAAACTACTAAATACAGGAGAAAATCGTAGTGTGGAGGTAACGTTTTAAAAAATTAAAAACAAAATTAACAAACGTTTATTTATTATTGTTGATTTATCAAAACGCTACAATCATCGATATATATATACTACGCACTAGATTTCGCATTCCGAACATTGACTATGTTCAACTGAACTGTACTGCAATCCGTACACTAAACTAAATATTGCGTAAATTTGAAGTTTTGTGAATTCCATAAGACAATTATTATTACATTTTATTTAGAAATATGTTTGTAAAAATAAAATAAGAGTATTTTATATTAAATTCTTACATTTATTTTATATTATGTTATTATATAATATAATATATATTATATATTAAAGTATTCGCGCATACGCGACTCTACTATCTCCCGCGCATGCGCGAAGAGATAGAGTAGCGCACAATTTTTGTATGGAATAACTTCTCCAGTACATAGTACATATAACCCAATGGCTACAATAAAGGTACCTATGTGTCGAGGAAACGGCCAAATTCGATGGTCAGATATACGAGTAAATGTTTGCAATAAAATCCTAAATTTATTTATTAGAATATGATTTCGCTATTTCATATTATAACTTCTAAACATGCATTTATAATAATTTATATAATATTAAGTGATATTCGATATCCACTCAAAAGCGAATATATATCACAATTTTGACAATAACGCAAGTTAATTGGTATTAAAATATTTAAAGTGTTATCTAAAACATAAACCGGTATGCATATTACAATATTAAGTATCAAAATGCGCAATCAATCTTTAAATTCAATTCAGTCGCACGTTGCATCAGTCGTCAAATGGCCGTCATTTTGTTTAATTTATTCCTATAGGAATTCAATTTAACAATTTTGACAGGGTTGTTAAATCCAAGTTATGCCTGCGATTTAGTCAACGTGTATTTATTTATTTATTTATTTATTTAACCATTTATGTACACACAAAATAATGTTAAAATGAAGAAAAAAAAAGATATTTTGTACAAAGGCACTGCTTATTTCATATTGAAATCTCTTCCAGCAGGCCTGATACTGGACAAATTAAAAGAGAAGCTGAACTAGTGTGCACTCTTATAATAAAATTTTATAATATTAATATACTTAACATAAAGTAAAGCTAATAAAAAAAATATCCATGTAAACATACATATAACTAAATACCACTATAAATACATATACACATACACATATATATACATATATATATTACATATATAAATATAATAATATATTATATATATAATATTTTTATATTTAGAACCTGAGATATAATATACCTACTTTGAATCATAAATAATAAATAAATAATAAAATAAAAATAAAAAAATAAATTGGTATCCAAAGTTATTTTACAAACTACTAGTGTGTAAGTTTCATTTCGATGTGATTAATGTTTTCGTGTTAAAACAAACGTTCATAGAGACACACAGATTTTGCTAACGCAAGCTACGTATTAAAAAACAAACCATTAGGTTTTCTGCACTGCCAGTTTTCTATTTGGACGTCCTGTTCTATTTCACCAAAGCAATTTTATAATTCTGTGTTTGGAAAAAAACAACTGAATCGATAAAATAAATACCTTTATAAATACGATAATGAACCGTAAAAAGAGCATTCAATAAGGAAGTGAATAAAAATTAATATGACATTAAAATGTTGTTTACGGTATATAAGCCCTAAACAGCAAGAACCGGTCACGGATATTACGTTTTGTTAACGGCTGCATATCTTTGTATCTTTGTTTGTTTAACACTTGCGAGAGGACATAATGGCGCACATTTGTCACCGCGTTTTGTTTAACTCAACATGCCAGTTGATGAAATAAGAGTTACTATGTTAGGATTTTAAGTAACAAGCAATTGCAAATTGCATATTTAATATACATGGTGAACCAAAGTAAATAAAGTTATAGCCTTTATACGTCCCACTTCTGGGCACAGGCCACAAACCATACAATCGAATTTAAAATCTCCACCATTTTGAAGTCTAAAAGTTTAGACGTCATATATTTGCATTAACTTCTTAATATAAATAGCTAAATGATACTCGATTAATGCATTACACGTTTTATTCACAACTACATTATGTATACGCCAGTCTATGCTCTTTATGCGTTTGACAGGTAACATCCATCACCCCTAATCACCTTGTAGTGATGAATGAACATTTATAAGGCCTCTTGAATTGCCAGTATTGGGAAATTTTGCTTAAAATTGGGGACAACGTTCAATAACACGTGAATAATTAAATTAATTTTCCCGTGTTTACTTCAAACTCGTAAACATTAAATAAATTCTACTTAAACTATGTAATTTGTTTACAAAGATTTATTAATGTTATAAATGATTAACTAGTGGTAAATAACTGTAGACTGCAGAATATTTGTTGCTTTGTGAGTTTTTTTCTCTAAAATTGAAGTGAAATCGAACTAAAAGTCCATCTGGCTAATGTATTCCACGGACACCTGCAACTAAGTCCAAATAAAGTAGGCTGTATAAATAACGCTGCTATAAACTTTTTTCATTGTTTTTTTTTTAAATTAAAGTGACAAACAAACTTACAGTCCACATGACAGTAAGTTATAAAGATATTAAGTTACTACTGTCGCTTATGGATACCTGCAACAAACTCCAAATAAAGAAGGCTGTAACTTACATTGCCCTTTTATTCAAAGATTTCAAAGTATTAAAAAAAGAAAATTATTAGCTCTCAAATATGGAGTGTAGAGTAGAAGGAGGACCATCTCTATATATGAAAAGTGTCCCTAAAAACGTGTCCAATAAGGGTGGCGCTGCAGTAGCATAGGATAAATTAAAAAAAAAGCACCAAAAGTAATGAGGGCTAATAATCTTCCACTCACCAGATGTCACTAGTTGCGACTGAGGTAAAGTTTTTTGTTACACAATGTCAGTTAATTGAGAAATTAGTTTTATGAAAATAGTTTATCATTATCTAGAATAATATATTAATACACAACACAATGCGTCAGTGGTTTGCTTTTTAATTTTTTGCACTTAATAACTCTTTTTAAAAAAATCGGCTTTTAGTTATATTTTATAGTTTGGTTTATTCATTTCTAATATAATTAATATAAAATATAACTATTAATACAGAAAAACACCTTAAAAATTACATTATCGTAAGAAATTATCATCCCCGCAATGAAATCTGTCAAATATTTTACCTCACTGTAAAGTGGCGCCGCCCTGGTGGTAGAAAAAGTCGTGGATGCCCTCATTAGAATAAGATGGAGAAATAAACGAGGACCGACCAATCCGCTTGGTTTTATACTACGTAAATAGTTGAGATTTTGTATACTGGCATTTTACTAACTACTCTAGTCATGAAATTTTTTAAATATTTGAATTCAGCTGACTTCACTCCGTTCACAACAGCTATCTTCATATCGTAGTTTTTCAGACGCCAGCGCTATTATGGTAGGTTTTGGAACCTCTATTTTTAGTAAATAGTAGGACACTTTTTCAACTTTCGTCCCTTATAAGATGGTTCTCCTTGTACTCTACACTCCATACTCTCAAACAGAAACCGCACACTGTTCAATTGTTGGTGGTCTATCAAATATAAATTACTAATTGTAAATTTATAGATTTATTAATAAATCACTATATAAATAAATTAATAAATTTAAGATAAATCAGTTGATATGAGACATATGCTGTTTCGGTCTGTAGGGTATAGTGAGCCAATAAAATTATTGACCGTTTGGTGACAATGCATTGTGCATTTTAGCTACAGTATCACTAACCATAAGGAGGAATGTGTGCTTGTTTATGTCACCCTTATATATTAATATATCTAATATATAAGATTTAATTTTTCTTTGCTCGTATTTTATGTGCTGCCATACCGTTCATCTGATTGCGGTAAAACTTTGTCAACATATTGCTTGCACTTCCATGAAGGTTATAGGCATAGTACAATTAACTTACACTAGGTGGCGCGCGTATCGTACCGAAAAAAAATTTATAACATTCAATTTCAATTAATGTATTATTATTCCTATTTAACCAATATACGTAACTCTTCGAAATTTAAAACAATATTTCCACAATTATTTCTTCTGCGGCCGCAACGCGCCGGGTACCAGCTAGTAAAGAATAAAAAAATAATAAAAATAAACAATTCTTCCGTAATGCCAATAATAAAAAAAAAACTTTACGACGTATCACTAAAGAGGATAAACAGATAGGCCGTGTCGTAACCCCGAAGAGGCGTTGGAACGTAATTTTAAGCGGCACGTATTTAAAGTTTACTTTGCAGAAAACCAATATGAAGAGGTCGAATGGTGACATACATTTTTGTGTTACATCGAAGCTTGTTGACTTTGAGTACAGGCGCGTGCAAAACTCTTTGGGTAAATGCTTATTAAAAAGTTAACGTGGTAATATTTATGATTGTACTTGGTAGAGCCATGCTGCAGCTATATTATGGGTGTAGCACTAATGGGTCTTCTCGACCGGGAAAGGACCACGCCCTCACAGAATACCAGCGTAAAATATCAGCTTATTGCTGCTGTGTTCCGTATGGTGAGTGTAGAGAAACAAAGACTTTTTTACTGGACACAAAGCATTCCATCTTAAACATCGGTAACAACGCATCTGCAGAATGATTCTTTATTGAGGATCGATAAATAGATATAGTTTATAGATGTTTAGGGGCCACAGCAACTATTAACATCGGGTGGACTGTGTTCTCGTTTATCACCCTTGTTCTATAAAAAAAAGTGAAGCTTGAAATAGTTTAATTTTTTTATGCTTTTACATATCATCGTCATTATTACAGCCCATAAAAATCATTTTTTTCCAAAAATATTATTTATTTAAAAAAACATTAATACATAATTTTACTTATTTTAATTAAATTACTTCTCTACTTAAATGTACTCATACGCAACTGCAGTATGAGTGATGGACATGGTTGACCCGACGCGAGGGGGCCGTGTAGCCAGCGGGGATGCTGGTTCGATCACCGAGCCAATATTCGCTGCAGCTGGGAATGTGGTATTCCAGACTAAGAGTAACGCGACCTTCTCGAATATTTTATTATGATATAGTACTGATCGTACCATTTATTATGATGCCAGCGAAGTCGCCGATTTACTTTTAGCATTATTAAACAAAATAACATAACATAACAAAACAAAATGACATTGTTAATGAGAGGAACTTTAGTACAACATAATGTAAATGTTTTACAGGGTTCCGTATTTAAAGTCCATTATTTTTTCTAAAATATCCAGGCTTTGTAGTTTGTATGTTTTTGTTTTTGTCTATACACTGATAGGATAATGATAGTAGCAACATTTAACGTCAACGTTCGAGAAATTTTCACAACAGCTCTGTTAAGTTAAAACGGATAAAGTAATAACTAAGAATCTTCATCATAAAACGGTCTATCCAACACAAAAAGTTTTCACATTGTACTGCTGGTAAGTTACTGATATTAGCGCGTTCAAGCTCTTCGCAGTTATTATAATTTGAATCAATAACTAACTGCACAGTTTTTATTGATTCAAATTTGTCAATTTTTTAGAAGTTAAACCTACAGATACATTTTTTGTTCAATATGTTCAACTTTCCTACATAATTAAATATTTGAACTGATTGCAATAATTTCGTCTCATAAGCTCAACTAGTTGACCTTACGGTTGAACTAGAAATTCTATCATTTTATAAATTAGAGTAATTGATAACGAAATAAAGTATTTAACATTGTTGGTAACATTGTTAATATAGAAGTCTTTTGGTGTAACAGATTGAAAATAATTTTTAGGATTCCGTACTTAAAAGACCGTATTTTGTCACGTTATTTTATGACCCAAAATATTAAAAGAAATATTATCTTCCCATCTTATCGTTGAAGTGGGCTCATTACTAATTGAGTTTGAATACTACACTACACCACAGTTTATAATATTGAAATAGGGAAGTAAATTAACAGTTCATGTGAACGAAGTCGTCGACACAGCTAGTTTACAATAAATCGATATCTCTGTAGAAAGTGCTTCCATAATTATTTTGTAACAATCTTATTACATTACATAATTAATTCACAATGCTTTGTGTCCCTACATTATTTCATGATAGTGAAAGTTGGTTATGGCAGAAGCATGCGAGTAAAATAAATGCAGTAGAAATGCAGTCTTTAAGAAGTAAGTTAGGGTGACTCTAAATGATAGTGTGAGAATTGTGTGATAAGAGAAAAGAAGCTTTGAAAGACAAGGAGTAGGTTGCAAGTGTCAATAGGCTGTTGTTGCCACTTACCATCAGGTGAACTGCTGGTTTGTTAATCACATTTTTTTTAAATTAGGGTGACAAACGAGCACACAGTCCACCTGATGGTAAGTGGTTGCTGCGGCCCATAGACATCTACATCTATCCTCAATAAAGAATCAAAATGCAGATGCGTCGTCATCCGTGAGAACTAAGATCGAATGCCTCTTTTCTAGCAAAATGGGTTTCCGGTCCTCTACACTCACCATAGGAAGAACAGCAGTGTCAAGCTGCCATTTTACGCTGGTATTCTGTGAGAGCGTTGTCCTTCCCCGGTCGAGTCGACCCATTCGTGCTACAACTATACTACTAATATAACTGCAGCATGGCTCTACCACGTTTTGAATTAAAAAATTAAAAGCATTTCAATTAGTGCTTTTTATTAAAATTTAAGTTTTTCACTTTTAGGTTGATTATGGAATATTACAATCTCAAAATCGTCCAAAAGTTCCCTTAAAAACTTTATCCCCTATTTATCCACCGTTAAGAGTGGATTTTTTTTCATCCAAATTTATATAGGATCACCCCTGAAGTAATAACCTATTTAATGAAAATCAACATTATTTTTTATTTCATTTGTATATATTTTTTACAATTTACACGTAATAGAGCCATGCTGCAGCAATATTAATTGTATATTTGTAGCACGAATGGGTCGTTTCGACCGGCTAAGGACCACACTCTCACAGAATACCAGCGTAAAATAGCAGCTTAACACTGCTGTGTTTCGTATAGTGAGTGTAGATAACCGGAGACCCTTTTTATTGGAAAAAACGCATTCCATCTTAGTCCTCACGGGTAACAACGCATCTGCATTTTCATTCTTTAATGAGGATAGATGTAGGTGTCTATGGGTCACAGCAACCACTTACCATCAGAGGGATTGTGTGCTAGTTTGTTACCCTATCCTATAAAAAATATCTTTGTCAAAATACAAAATATATACTTCCAGACATACAGTGAATTGTTGACCTCCTCCTTTTTAGAAGTTGGATAATAATATTTTAAAACCGACCACTAAAAGAATATCATATTGTTAATGGACGTGCATCGAAATACGTTATGTAATTATCTATGTAGATAGAAACTGAGAGATAATAAATCATGGTTTGCAATGAATAGCCTTTAGAAAAAATGTTTGACAATTAAGCACTGATTAGGTGGTAATAGCTATTCTGATTTTCCGATTGCGAAAAATATCAGAACCTATACTGTTGTAGAACGACCTTGTTTATTGACAATGACTTTATTAATAGACTTCATCAATAGAATAATATTTACGTGGTGGAGCCCACTGATGCAGCACAAATAGGTCGGCTCGACTGTTGTAGGCTCACGGTCTCACAGAATACCAGCGTAAAACAGCAGAATAATGTTGCTGTGCATTGTACTAGTAACGAGGCATTCCATCTTGGTCCTCAAGGGTGACAACGCATCTGCATTTTGATTCTTAATCGAGGATAGATGTAGATGTCTATGGGCCACAGCATTCACTACCATCAGGTGGATTGTATGTTCACTTGTCACCCTTGTTCTATAAAAAAATCAGGCATTACTTTGCTAAAATCGGTTATATGTTGCAGTACTGCGCTTGGGTCGAAAATTTATTTATTTATTATAAGATATTTAGCATATAGTAGCGCCCAGCCATCTTCTGTAGCCTCCTCGATAATCTCACGAATAATCCTTGGTAGTTATCAGTGTTCTTTTGCGAATATTTGTGGTTTATCAAATCAAATGTAATGACAGGGGCCACCCATAACATATTCACAAACCGCAGACTTCCCAGAGCTTCGGTGCTTTACATTAGTTGGATGAACCCTTTATGTGACCTAAGTTAGAGAGCTTGTACATTCCTGCATCTTGCAGAGAGGTCCGCTTGTATAAGTATAAAAGTTAAAGTTACAGACTGTATTCTTTCATTTCTAAGAGGGGTTTAGGGCAATGAAATGTTCGCCGCGCTGCACAAATGCGTGTTGGCTAAATATTTTTTTTTCTTATTTCTCAGTCACGATGTTTTCTTTCCCTACCAAGCACGTGGTAAATCGGCACTAAAAATTGTAATTAACAATTTCATTCAGAATTGATTTCAAACAGATCCCCACCAGCGAGGATCGAACCCCTCTATAAGATGTACTTAAAATGTCGGGGATATAAAAATATAATATAAAATAAGTTAATTAAACGCGATAAAATTCGTTACATTTCATTAAAGTCTAACTTATTAAGCTGAACATAGACTCCCCTCCTTAGCTTGCCTCATATGGGGGATAACTGCCAACCCCAGCTGTTTCGTTGTTTCTATCTGTAGCCTGATTTGTTTCCCTCCGTACCCTCTTACGACACCCACGGTATGATCTGCGATGGTAAATCTTCATACAACGCTACTAGACGGCAATTGGGCCCATATCCTTTATTATTGTCTTTAACTTTCTTCTCTCTTGTTACAGAAGCAGTTCTGCAACACAAGGACTGAAACTTGCTGTAGAATAGGTTCTTTTACTTCACATTTCGGAAATGGCTTCTCAACTGCCGACACCGTAAGCCAAGGTTCAGGACTCGTCTCTAACACCGCTTCTAGTTTTTCTTCGGGATCATATGGATCATCCAGTAATTCCCAAAAGGGATCATCCGGTTCTCAAAGCTCATTTGGATCACAGAACAGCTTCGGCACAAACGGAAACCAGGGATCATATGGAAGTCAGAGTGAGTCGAATGGTGCTTCAAGTGGATTTGGAAGCCAAAGCTCATCTTTCAACAGCCAATCAAGCTATGACTCAAACCGAGGCTCCTTTGGTACTAGCTACGGATCAACGGTTCCTGCGGTAACAGCAGTCCCTGTTGGCTCAACAGGCGCTTTTGGATCAGTTAGCTCAGCTGCAACATCAGGATTTTTAGGATCAACCGGCTCAACAATACGTCCAGATATCTTTAAAGCAACAGGACAAAGTAACTTCGTTGAGACGAACTCTTTCGCATCCCAATCTAATAACCAAAACGTATACAGGCCCGGTACGGTTGGCAGTGGCCTCAAACCTGGTGTACCTTACCTACCACCTGTTGACAGCACTAACAGCGGCACTAACGTTGTTGGATCTACCGTTTACCCTTCCACTTTCACCACACCTCGTCCAGTTTCCCAGTTCACAACCGTCCGTCCACAAACGCCTCCGCGTCCTGTGTCTACTCCTCGTCCGATCACCACTCCAAGACCGACTTACCTGCCTCCCGTATCATCATCTACCACCGCCCCTGGTTACTTGCCACCTGTCGGTGAACAGACCATCAACCAGGAAACCTTCGTGCCCAACCCCAATTACAACGAAGGAGGAATTATTCTTGATGAGACGAGACAGCCGTCGCCACCACGCCAGCCTACTATAAGTAAGTATTACAGTTAGAGTCGAATATTATGAATTTCCGCGGTAATTTTTACGTGGTAAGAGTCTTTACCGTTACAGCGTATTAAAGTCCAATGTTGAACATAGGCCTCCCCCATAGATTGTCTCATAGGGGGGATATTCGCCATAGTTTCTACGCTTAACAAGCATGTTGGCAACCGCAGTTTGTTTAATTTTTAGTCGTTATTAGGAAGACGCTGCTGCCAATCTTCTAATTTGTTTCCCTCTGTCGCCTCTTAGCACCTACGGGATGATATGGGGGTAGTTGATATTCTTACACCGTCACTACACGGTAGAGCCGTGCTGCAGCTATATTATAGTTATATCACGATGGGTCGGCTCGACCGGGGAAGCACCAAGAATGTTCTCACATAATACCAGCGCGAAATAACAGCCTGATACTGCTGCACTTTGTACGATGAGTGTAGAGGAACCAGAGACCTCTATTACTGGAAACCAGAAGTCATCTTAGTTATCAAACTGTAGATAACGATGTAGGTTACTGTTAACTGTATTTTACCACGTTTTTATTAAGTCACTTTCTTATTTGTCTGTCTGTCGATCTGACTGGAATTTAGTAACTGATTTTAAACTAACTTCCCAATGAGCAGAAAATGTGAAATTTTAAATATAGCTCTCAAGTTCGTATGACAATACAAGAATATGATAAAAAACATGGTTTATTAAAAAAAATGTGTGTGTACTTATGTACGCACGTAGGAAGTTGTACTTATTTAGCGTAACAAAACAAAAAAAACATGAGAGACTTACCCACTGAAATTGTCGCTTTTAGGTGTGTAAAAATTAACTTTCATCATTTTCCCAAACGTACCAAAAGAAGTATAGTTTCAAAAATATACAAAAAATCACTTTTTATTTTTATTTTAAAGCTTACATAATTTTAAGATTATGTTTATTATTACAATATTGTGTAACTGTTTGTTGTTCCAAATAAATAAAATAAAATAATTAAAATTGTCGTCACGGGTGACAATGCATCCGCATTTTGATTCTTAATTGAGGATAGATGTTGATGAAGCATACATGCTGTGGCATACAGACATCAACATCTATCCTCCAGATCGAATTGTCACTGTCACAGCGGCCAGTCTCAACTAGCCATCTGCGCAGAACAGGATTGTATACACAAACACAGGGTACTCTTTATTTTCTCACTCTCATAGTTGTAGATAGAAGAGGGATCAGACGCAAGACCGATTATATAGTGTGGAATAGTAATCATCAGGTGGATTTTATGCTCGTTTATCATCATTACTTTATATAAATTTTTGGAACGAATTTCCTTATCGGGCTGTACGCATTTGACGGATCACAACCCCTTCTGACGTAGTGTAGACGTAGCGTAGTGCAGCAGCTTTAAGGAAGCGAGATGGAATAATATCCATGTCTCTCGCACTTTTTCTTGTCTTGCTATGAAAGAAATATTATTTTAAATGACGCTTCATTTTAATAGACGCTAGTAATTCATTTATATGTATTGTTAATCAATAATATCGTTTATCAATAATTATATACTACGAAAGAAACTTTGTTCTAACGGAGTGTTCCACGACACTCACGCATGTTTTTTTTTTAAATATTTATTGCAACGTTTTATCAACGTCATTTTAAGGGTATTTTTTTCAAATTATTATTAACTCAATCATATGAAAAAGACGTAACAGATTGTATATATTTGTAGCTACAAAATTAACAGTTTCTTCAAATCAACCTTCAAAAAATTGCTATTGTAAAGGCCAAAATATAAAATGAATGGTCTGTCATTTTTTCAATCATGCGTCACGTGTGAAAAATAAATATTGCGCATGTTGTATAGCAATTATTGTATTTCATGTTTACTTTGAAGACCCCGTTGGTCTAGTGGTCGTAAACGCGGTTGATGTTGATGAGGTCCCGGGTTCGAATCCCGAGTCGGGGCCAAATCAGTTCTTGAGTTTTTCTATCAAAAAAATCTCAATAACAACCCGGAGTCAGGAAGTTGGCTATGTTTAACCCCCCCGTACCTCGGAAAGTACGTAAAGCTGTAGATTCTGCGCCTGAACTGTCTCCGGTTGTGTTGAATTACCGTCCCATCGGACTATAGGAGTGAGGGAATAGAGAGTGCACCTGTGCTTTGCGCTTACACTCGGGCACTGTAATCCTCTCCCGACGTGGTGGCTAGTATCCGTTGAGATTGGCCGCCGTGACTGAAATTCTGTCTGGAGGGTATTATTAATATTGTTTCTTGTTTCTTATTTTTCGTGTTTTTTTAAACGTTACCCCCACACTAGGATTTTCTCCGGTATTGTGGAGGCAGTTTACAAATATATATTGCACAAGGACAAACATTCAGACCCGGAACAAGTATTTGTAGACTATACAAATATTTGTTCCGTGCGAGATTCGAATTCACGGCCCCAAGCATTGCAACTCAATGCTATGCCACTACGCCACGGAGCCGTCAAATGTGTTATTATTAATGTTTACTTTGATTTTTTCTTTCTTAATTAGACGAGATTCCTTCTGGATGCGCTGCGGCCTTAAAATGCACCCCGATTGAATACTGCACAGCTGATGGAGTCATTTCTAACACCACCGTAATTCTCACCAAGGATCAAGAAGCTTACAGAGTACCTCTTACTGTAAGTACGAGCCATCTCGAGCGATCAGTAGATGATCTTATTTAAATAGATTAATTTGTATGTCATACAGCCACGCTGAAGCTATATTATGGTTGCACGAATGGTTCGGTTCGAACGGAGAAGGACCACGCTCTCAGAATACCAGCGTAAAATAGCAACTCAATACTGCTGTGTTTTGTATGATGAGTGTAGAGAACCAGAGACCCCGTTTACTGGAAACGAGGTATTCCATCTTAGTCCAGGTGACAATGCATTTGCATACTGCATTTTAATCGAGTGAAAGTTGTTCATTATTGCGTACAGCAAAGGAATGGAATTATCTGCCAGCACCTGTCTTTCTATTGAATTGTAATGTGAATGTCATCACATCAATAGTGAATAGGCTTTTGTTACGCTGAGACAGTGCTTTACTGTCTTCAGGTGCATCACTACTTTCCATCAAGTGGAATAGTAGTCAAGCACTGGGTTATAATGAAAAAAAAATAAGATACGCGATTCACCTCTCAGAGAAGCATCATCAGGACAAATAGACCAGAGATAGCTAACCTACATAGTGAAAACTCATCTTAAATTTTAAATATATTTTTGACCGACGTTAATTAAGGGGACGTACTCAATTCGATTGTGTTTTTTATATGGGTTTAAGGAACTTTTTTCAAGGTGAATCAATTTAGATGATTATTTTTTTAATTGAAATCTGGCGCTTCTCATATTAGTTTGATCAAGATCTGAACAGTGGTTTTTGAGTTATCGTTAATAATGAGTATTTAATTAACTTCGAATACATTGATGATGTTCTCATTTTATTTATATTGAAGTCGGTTGTACCTACAAAATTTTTAATTTTACCCCTTGTTTGTTTTCAATCTTCTATTGATTTAAAAAATTAAAACAGGACTGCAAAGACCTTGAAACAAACCGCGTTGGAAAATGCTGCCGTGATCCAAACTACAGCGATCCATGGCCGACTAACCAGCTTGGTAAATGGGTGCCCGGTGTGTTCGGTGGCAACGATGGCAAATACGTTCCCGATAACCGTGGCAGCCCTAACAACCCGAGACCACAGGTCACGCAAAAGCCCTTCGTCACTGGAAGCACTATTCTAAATAACTTTAGGTAAGAAAATTTTAAAGAATTACATATAATCTTTATTTTTATACATAAAAGGTAAAGTCATGCTGCACCTATCTGACCTATGCTGACCGGGAAAGGACCACGCTCTCACAGATTATCAGCGTAACAGCAGCTTAATGCTACTGTGCTTAGTATGTTGAGTGTAGGGAACCAGACCATTTTTACTGGAAACGAGCAAATTGATCTTGGTTCTCAGGAATGATATTGCATCTGTATTTAGATTCTTAATCAAATATAAATGTAAACGTCTATAGGCCGCAGCATCCACATACCATCAGGTGGACTGTGTACTCGTTTGTCACCCTTATTCTATAAAAATAAAACGGCGTCCGTCTTCCCTGTTATACCAAATTGAGCAAAACTAACACCTCATGAAATTACCTGTGTATGTTGTCTGTCTGTCTATCTGTCAGTTACAAGATTTTTCTCTGTGATTGTTTCAATGTAATTGAAATTTCGCATACTTATACATATAATGTAGTTATCAACAAATATATGTGAGGTTTTCGAATTAAGGCATAACTTTTGGGGGAGAAGAGAGTATATGGGGAACTTGAAAAAATCTCGCACGGAGTACTACTAATGTAATGCTTGGTCACAAACTATGATCAAGATTGTGGTATCCATTGAGGCAAGCCTATGTTCAGCATTTGATTTCTACGAACTGATGAAGAAGAAAATAGGTCTAAAACAGGACCTATGCAGGGAGTTTTACACATTCTTTCGACCCAAACTTTGTTAAAGTGCATATTTTTTGCAGGAATCCAAAACCGACATCACCAACATTTGGAGCGAACCAAGTGACACCAGGTTACCCAGATCAAGGTGGGCAAACCTCGACGGGCATTAAACAAGTTACTCAATACGGTCAAGGGCAATACAGTAAGGGTGGTATTGGTCAATTCGGTCAAGGTGGGGTTGGTCAAGTAACTCAAACAGGCGTTGGACAATACGGTCAGAAGGGTGTAGGTCAGGTTGGCCAAACCGGTGTTGGACAGTTTGGACAAGCCGGCTTCGGACAAAAGGGACAGGTTGGCTTTGGGCAATTTGGTCAAGCTGGTGTTGGAAAGTTTGAACAAGGGGGAGTAGGCCAATACGCCCAAAGTGGATTCGGACAATACTCTCAGGGAGGTCGAGGACAAGTCATTAGTCAAGGTAATCTACTAACAATCTTTAGTTACTCATTGCTGTCCAATTAATTACCTTTAGGTACTAGTTTTTGTGTCAGTAACACGTGGAACATGCATGAACCTAATATTTAAAAAAGTGTAGGTGAAACAAATTTTACAGATTTAATATAATAATAATTTTTAATTTTAAAAAATTAAAATTAAACACGATGAAATCCGTAAAATTAGTTTCATTTAATGTGTAGTATTCGCGTAAATATAAGAAATAGTTATAAAAAAATTCTAATTAGAAAACCTAATATATATTAATTATGATTAACTTTATTTCATAATAATTATTTAACTTGACATAAAACTTAACAAACTTATATATTTCTTAAAAAGCATCGCCAGTGTTAAATTGTGTCCCATACTGATGAATCCACTTCAATGCAGGTAAAGGTCAATTCACCGTCCAAGGTGAAGGTCAGATTGGCGTCCAAGGACAAGGCGTTGGAATCAGTCAAGGAGGGGTAAGAAATTAAATATTTTTTCCTAACGTTAAAGTTCATGGCCACTGCGAATTACCCACCTGCTAGTATTTTAAGCTAACGCCTCACGACCTTTATTATTTTGCTAGCCATACTCTTCAAACCGGAAAACAATAGAGAATGCACTCCTTAAAAGTGGCGGAAATAGATAAAAGTAGGTTCTTTTTAAAATTAATTTTATAACTAGGTGATTTTTCAAATTAATTTAGAATTGTTCAACCTGATCAAAACCACTGCATCAACCATCAAAAACCACATTTCTACTGGGTTTCTTGCTTGTTCTTCCCAGGACAGGTTTATTCCCGCAAAAGTGGTAAATGTAAAATTATATGGAATTAAATGAAATATAAGTCATTATATTCTAGTGTGTTACTTACACAGACGAACTCTAAGGTTAATAAACCTAGCAAGCTAACAGCATAGCAAAGTGGCGAAGCAATCAGCTTTGTAGCGGTTTCTAACGGTTGCCGTTGAGCAATCAGTTTCAAAATAGGAGGTTCAGATGCCTGGGTGATCAGTAATCGATTGCTGAAAACAGAATTTGAAAATTCGAAACCGTTCTCGAGATAATCGTTGGACAGACGGACAGACGGACAGACATCGTGAAATCAATAAGTGTCTTCGCAAGCTTCGCCACTTAATAAGAAGCTCTACCCTACCATCTAATGTGATTCACAACGTTCTTATGATATAATATCTATTTGAGTCGAATACAGGAAATGTCATAAATCAGAGTCGGTACATGAACAGACTCAAAATCAATTTTCAATCAGCCCTACAGCGAAGACATAATATTTTGTTTGTGGAGGCGTGAATAGATCCAGCTGCAAGGACCAATGCTAGATGCATTGGTCCGTTGAGCCGGATCCTTCTTCATAGGAGACCTATGTTCAACAGTAGTCTTCAATTGGCTGTAGTGATAGTAATAATGATTTGAAAACTCAATTTTTATCTCTGGAAATTGATAAGGCAATTTTTGGTTTCAAAGTATAAATGTTTTCTTCATACTCTCTGGTGTAGAAATTAATTTATGATATTCGCATCTGTAAGTATTTGAAATACTATTTTAGTAGTTTCGATACTAGTAGACCTCCTTTCTTGTCTAGGAGTCCGTTTGGGTTACTACCATCGTCTTAATTAATTATAATGCCAAACAATGAGTTATATTGGTCGGGACGATTAAAAATGAGGAAATAGGGAGTACATTTGTACTTGTGCATTCACTCCAGCAATAGTGCTTAACGTAGTAGTAGTAACTTAGAGTATAGAATCAGTAACTTAGAGTATAGAATCTACGTTGAGGCTAATCGCCGTGACCGAAACCAGGCCTGGAGGACATTATACTGGTTACCAGTTTTAATGACATGTCAAGTTAGTTTACTTACAGACTGTGAAATATTCAATCTTAGTCCTCAGGGGCAAAAATGCATGTGATATCTTTATTATGTAAAGCTAGTTTCAGGTGTCTATTGGTCGCAGTAGTCACTTACTACCATGTGTACCAACTCTTGGACAGATTTTAACTCTATAATTTTTTCTACTTTTTATATTAGAGCTTTAGAGATATACCAGCCAGATTTTTTGTACTTTTTATTTGGGGCTTTTATCTTTAGACTGACACAAAGTCCCGGGTTATAATCCCAAACAGTTATTGGCTTTTTTCTGCCAAGAAATTCGGATTACACTCACATAGTATATATACATTTAGAAGCAAACAAACAACATACAAGATAAAGGAAACATAAATAAACGTAAAACGCGGATGTCAGAAAGGATTCCGACTAAGCGTATGCTACCACAGGCACTGGCAGCAGCACTGATTTTCAACGCAGCCTCGATAAATATTCTTAATGATTTATATTATGTCTAAATATCTATATTGTCTTACTTGTCACCAGGGCGCGATCGTTTCACAAGGACAAGGCCAATTTGTAAAGCAGGGTGAAGGCCAAGGCACCAAATTTGGGGTGGTCTCCCAAGGGTTCGGGCAACGCGTTGAAACCGGTGGTGGACAGTACACTGAACAGGGTGGAGGCCAGTACACACAGCAGGGTGTGGGACAAGCGATAGTCCAGGGCGGCGGTGTGGGCATTCGTCAGGGTGTGGGCCTTGCGGTCTCCCAGGGTGTGGGCTCCGGCGTGGAGAACGAGTACAGTGCGTCAACTCGCAGGGTCTACCTGCAGCGATACGATGGAACTGGCCAGTGCGGCATTAAACATGTAAGTTAGAAAATGATTTCTGAAACTTAGAAAATATTTTACGTGGTAGAGCCATGCCGCAGTTATATTATGGTTGTAACATAGGTCAGTTCAACCGGGAAAGGACCACGCTCTCATAGAACCAGTGTAAAATAGCAGCTTAATGCTGCTGTGTTTCGTATGGTGAGTGAAGAGAACCGGAGACTCTTTATACTGCAAACGAGGCAGTCCTCGGTGACAGGGTGACAACGCATTTTCATTTTTATTCTTAATCGAGGATAAATGTAGATGGCTATGGGCTCAGCATCCACTTACCATCAGGTAGACTGTATGCTCGTTTGTCACCCTTATTCTATAAAAATTCAATCAATTTACATTTATTTTAAAAACGATTAGCCATGAGTTATATACGCATTAATTTTACTTACTTACCTACCTATTTTCTGCCGACTTCCAAAAAGGAGACGGTACTCAATTCGAGTGTATGTTTTTTTTTATGTGTGTTACCTCATAACTTTGTGCTGGGGGAACCGATTTCGATGATTCTTTTTTATATGAAAGTCAGCTTTCAGTTCTCGTGTGGTCCCATATTAATTTGATTAAGGTCAGACCAATGGTTATTGAGTTATTCTTAAATAACTTATATTGAAGACGCTTACATTGAAGTCGACTGTACAAAATTTTTAATTTTAAATTATCATTAACTTCCAACGGAGTTCATAACTCCTAGTACAAGAATTTATTTCTATACATATAAATAATGATGATTTCAAAGAATATATAATAAACGTTGCAAATCAGATAGTGCTAAACAAATTATACAATATATTGTATAATTTGTTTAGCATAATGTGATTTGCAACAAAAATTATTCGAATGAATATAAATAAAAAAATATTACAACTAAAAAATTGCTAGCGAAATGCCAAATGATTACATCATGATATCACACAGGCTAAGGTTCAAAGTCAATCAGTTTACAAATCAGATAGTAAATTATGTTACATAAATCAGACATTATAGCATACGTTAAATAATATAAATAATAAATAGCCTTAGGAGAAGTAATTAATAAGCTCTTTTTGTACATCATACATAAAGGTCGTAAAAGTATCTTTAGGCTCTGTACTCTCGAAAGTAATAATTATTTTACGTCACAAGACATGCCCTTCATTAGGGTTGCCAGATTAAAATTATATTTAATTTTTTAGGATAGAATTTAACTTTTACTAAAATGTAAAAGCCGACTTCAGAGAAATATAATTTAAAATTAAAAATTTTGTGCAGCCGACTTCAATATAAGTTATTAAGAACAACTCAATAACTATTGGTCTGACCTTGATCAACCCACGTGGACCACACGAGAAGTACCAGCTTTCAAACAAAAAAAGAATCATCGAAATCGGTTCACCCAGTAAAAAGATATGAGGTAACACACATAAAAAAACATACAGTTGAATTGAGTACCGTCTCCTTTTTGCAAGTCTGCAGAAAAACAATAATTTCACATTCTGAAGACGGGGCTAAGACAAAGACTTTGGCTTCTGGTTTCTGGTCATTGGTCGCTCCAGTTGAAGAAAAGATTTGTCTATATTGTCACGCTTATACTTGTTTAATTCCGACGCTGTTTCCCATCGCCGGTATGACTATTTACATCTGCCAACATCCATCCATTACAGCCTAAAAATCAACTGTAGAACACAGATCTCTCCCATTGATTGCTTCATAGGGAGGAAGTTTCCATAGTTGTCATGCTTGACAGGCGGGTTGACAACCACTGTTTTTTTTTATTTTTAGTCGTTGTTAGGAGGACGCTGTTTCCCTCTGTCGCCTCCTACGGTATCCACGGGATGATATGGGGTAGTGGATATTCTTACACCGCCACTACACATTTCACACGTATCCTCATGCCAATATTTATTGAAATCCGTGACATCTTTTTTGTATTTCCCACGATGCGCAAGGAAAGAGTTGCCGTTTCGACTATCTGACGTCACCACTACACGACATGACTTCTCACGGCATCGCTTCCGATTATTAAAGCTGATCAGAAGGCTGCTTAATTAACGATCGCGACTGACCGGATAAAACACTGGAATGCTTTTTTACTTTTTAATGTAGCCGCTTTTTATTTATCACTTTTAAATCGATAAACTATGTCCATAGTCCATACCCCTAAATCCTAATTAAATAAAAATAACGACATCTTTAAATAAAAAAAAATTGTTTGTGGTTTTAAATATTATGCTTTTGTAAGAACCATAGAGCAATCGCCTTCACAGGTTAAGGAAAACTTGTTACAACAGCGTTATTCATTATTCCAAATTATGTTTTTAATCTGCAACCAGAAGTGTGTCCAAACATCGCATAAATATTAATCACAATCAGTAAAATAACAAACTCGGGGTTTCCAATCAACATGTTGTTTTATCATATTAATTAATATTAATAGTATGTATATGAAATATTTATAACTCAAATTAATACAAGGATACGAAGCTTTCTCGTCTTAATACGACAAAAATTATTGCAGTTTTGGTCATAATATAAAAATAAATTTAGTATTTCGAATGCAAATTCTTCTTTATATCTGGCTTTTCGTCTCTGGGATCTAGCCCTTCTGAGTTTGAATGTAAATGTTTATAATTGGCATAGAGTAGGTGGGGTTTCTTCCCTTTAAAATTTGACAAAAAATATACAAATGACATTTGGCGATACTGCCTTACCTTAATGTATGTAGGGTATGACAGAAGAGATTAAAAGAGAGATTAAAATGAAGGCAGACTCTGTATGACAGGGTGAGAAAATGTGTGATAAAAGAAGTGTTATTTATACGTGGTAGGTAGAGTCACGCTGTAGCTATATTGTGGTTGTAGCATGACTGGGTCTGCTCGACCGGGGAAGTACCACGCTCTCATTGAATACCAGTGTAAAATAGCAGTTTAATGCTGCTGTGTTTCGTATGGTGAGTGTAGAGAAACTGAGACCCTTTTTACTGGAAACAAGGCATTCCATCTTAGTACTCAGGGGTGACAATGCATCTGCATTTTGATTCTTAATTTTGGATAAATGTAGATATCCATGGGCCACAGCATTCACTTACCATCAGGTGGACTGTATGCTCGTTTGTCACTCTTACTCTATAAAAAAAAAGTTTGCAAGAAGATATTGTGACTAGGATTGAAAACAATGCTTCGGTGGTTTGGACACGTAGAAGGAATGAATGAGTAAGTGACAAAGCAAATGTATGGTGCAAACGTGAGTTTGCCACTCACGTTTGCACCATACATTTGCTTCGGTCGGCAAGCGATGCCCTAAACGGAAGTTAATCAACCAAAATGGCGATATATGGAAGATGAATCAAATTAAAAGTACCCATAACGACGATCAAGTATGCGTAGCTATATGGATGAGTATGAAGCGAGAGGTGTGTCAGGATCGTACCAAATGAAATTTCATTGTCTCTGCCTACCGCTCTGGATGACAAGCGTAAGAGTTTATGCATCTTATGTATTTTAAAATTAACACACATAAACCAAGAAACGTGCCTATTATGACAATCACTATGCGGTATGCATCAAAGTTATAATATTAATCTTACTTAAAACATAAGGTTATTGAACTTATACGAAGTTTGTTCACACCAACACCAATAAAAATTCACCAATTAATTATAAATGCCCTATTTATACAACAAATGGTCCAATTCCGTAAATTAAATCGTCAAAATTTCCAAATGAGGCTATATTTTATCTGTTGACATCTCCGTGTATAAAATATTACACACGGAGACACGAAAACATCTCTTTAACGGGCTGTCAACAAAAACCGGTTGCGCGTCGACAGCTGGTTGACTAATACACAAAATACGTTCAGAACATTGAAGTAATATTTCCTAAGTACTAGAATAGATACTGCAAACAAAATCTATGTGAGAGTGTGGCACGGGTAAAAGGGAAAAAATAATAATTTTTGTTAATTAAGGTTTTTCGCTTCGATGCTTGTCCTTTAAGTCATATCTTCACTTCATTGAGGTTAAATAGGAGATAGATACAAGAAAGGATGGACAAAAATGATAAATGTTTATTTGACAGAAAACAATTATAACTCATTGAATTATCCGTTGGTATCCACACTAGAAAATCCTGTATCGTGGGTACCCTATTAGCATTAACAATTTGTTTAGTTTTCGCTTGGTTTACTTAAATACAAAGTTTAAATTTAAAGTTTAAAAACTAGTGTACAAATAAGAAAGTAATATGCTTGAATAGTAGTTACTGAAGAGATTGACCAAAATACCTGGCTCTATCTCTATTACTACTCAATCATTAATAAGTTTTTTTTATTAAACAGATATTACCTTACCCTATATACAGTGGCGTAGCGTGCCTACGAGGGGCCCTGTATCAAAATTTGTTGGGGGGCCCCAATGAAGAGTAAAGATTTCATAAAAGGAACAAAAACGCTTGCATTGAATTCAAATTATTATATATTGATTTTAAGTTATTCATCATCATCGTTACAGCCCTTCATAAGTCCAAGGAATGAAAAAACGAATAAAGGAATAAAAAACATATACATAAAAATGGTCTTCAGTTCTCTATGTACACATAAATTATCGTCAATTATCACGACAACGGCAAAAGTACTAATTCCACTAGTTCATCATCATCATCATCATCATAACAGCCCTTCATAAGTCCATTAAAGAGCATAGGCCTCACCCAAGGAATGCCACAAAGCACGGTCCTGAACCACCTGCATCCATCGACTTCCTGCATGTCTTACCAGGTCGTCACTCCATATAGTGGGGGGACGCCCTACACTTCATCCGCCGGTACGAGGCCGCCACTCGAGAACCTTTTTCCCTATCGGTTGCCGGTTCTTCGAGCTATATGTCCGGCCCATGGCCACTTCAGCTTACTAATTCGTTGGGCCATGTCGGTGACTCTGGTTCTACTGCGCATATCCTCATTTCTAAGTTTATCACGCAGAGAAACTCCGAGCATAGCCCTCTCCATAGCTCGCTGAGCAACCTTGAGCTTCCTCATCCGGCCAGCAGTGAAGGACCACGTCTCAGTTCCGTATGTCATCACTGGCAACACGCACTGGTTGCACAATTTCGTTTTCAAGTTTTGAGGTATACCTGACTAGAAGATGTGCCGTTATTTCCCGAACGCTACCCAGTCGAGTCGAATCCCTCGATTGACCTCTCGGTCGAAGTTGGACTTACTTAGTCGGACTATTTGTCCCAGGTAAACATAAACGTCAACAACTTCGAGCTTAGAGCTACCAACAACTACCGACATAGGTGTGACATGGACATTAAACATGATCTTTGTTTTGTCCATGTTCATCTTAAGACCTATCCGTTGGGAAAAACTATTGAGGTCATTAAGCATAGTGCTTAGGTCCTCCAGCGATTCTGCCATAAGGACTATATCGTCGGCAAATCGAAGGTGAGTGATGTACTCGCCATTGATGTTAACACCGTATCCTTACCAGTCCAGAAGCTTGAAAACGTCTTCCAATGCAGCGGTGAAGAGTATCGGGGATATAACGTCACCCTGTCTTGCACCTCTCTGCAATTGGATAGGTTTCGTACTCTGGTTCTGTACTCGGATAGCCATCGTAGCCCTACTGTACAAGCACTTCAGCACTTCGATATACCGACAGTCAACTTGGCATCGCTGAAGGGACTGCAGCACCGCCCGAATTTCGACGTAATTTTGATTGAAAGTCTTTGGGCTTTCTCATAGTCCACATACGCCAGAAATAGTGGTAAATTGTACTCCTCGGACTTCTGTACAATTTGCCGAAGGGTATGTATGTGGTATATGGTGCTAAAGCCTTTTTGGAAACCGGCTTGTTCGGGAGTAATGACTCTCGAAAACAGCATGTAGACGCGGCTCAAAAGGGAACTCGGTCTGTAGTTCTTCAAGAGAGCGTTGTCACCTTTCCGGAGTAGTGCCACCATGGAGGACGGAATTAAAGAGCTTCTGAAGGACATCAAGTATCGGTTTTCCACCCGCTTTCAGAAGCTCCACTGTAATTCCATCCAGCCTGGGATCTTGCCGTTTTTAAGATGCTGGAGAGCCATTCTAATCTCGCTCAGACTGACGTCCGAGATATCATCGGAATAGTGTCGGATAAGACTCGCTCTTGGATCGTTACTCACACTTACGTGTGGCTCCAACGATGATGTGTACAGCTGCCAATAGAACCTCTCAATCTCACTCAAAACCTCAGGTGTCCCGGAAACGACGCTGCCATACTCGGTCTTCAGCTTCGACAGTTGGCTCTTTCTGGCAGACAGATCTCTTGCAAAGACTTGGGAGCCCTGGTTCTGCTCGATCTTTTCTTTAATACGAGCAGAATTAAAGTTGCACAAGTCCCGCCGCATGCATTTGGAGATCTGTATGTTCAGTTGCCTGTACGCTGTCAAATCTACTGAAGACTGCAGCTATATACCCCGTCTAAAAGCCATTGAGATTAGAGTGTGATCGGAGACTTTTTGTTTCTTCTGCGGCGGGTCTTGCAAAACTTAGCTCAGACCGCATGGACAGTTTCCACGAGCTTGTCATTCATATCGTCCATTGTATTGCAATCTTCTAGGCACTGAAAACGGTTTCGTAGCTCGAGCTGAAAGGTTTCTGGACTTTGGATTAGAGCACGAGAAGGACGGAGCGTTGACTTCATTAGACGTGACTTCTCCAACTTAACGTTTAGGTTCAGTGTGCCTCTCACCATTCGGTGATCGCTGCCGGTTTTCACCCTCGCGATCACTGAGACATCACTGAATAGTTGTCGTCTGGTCGTCATAATAAAGTTAATCTCATTTTTTGTCGAACCGTCGTGGCTCGACCAGGTCCACTTCCTGTGGGGCCGCTTCTGGAAGAAAGAGTTCATCATAAAGAGTCCTTCTTTCTCCATGAAGTTCGCCAGCTGCTGGCCCTTTGGGTTCCGTTGCCCTATTCCGAATTTCCCTACTTTCAGCTCACCGTTCTCTCTTGTGCCTAGTTTTGCGTTGAAGTCTCCCATTAACACCGTATAGTGGGTTTTGGAGGAATGCATTGTTCTAGAGATATCCTCATACATTTCTTCCACCTCCTCATCGGCGTGTACCGAGGTTGATGCGTAAACCTGTATAACCTTCAGCGATTACCGTTCGGTGATTCTGAGTATAAGGTCCGCAACCCTCGTCGACACACTCCCAATCTTTACAACGTTGTTAACGAGAGACTTGTGGACGATAAATCCGACACCTCCTTGGGACAGATGGTCGCCCTCCTGGTGATAGAACAAATTGCCGGATTCGAGGATTACCGTGACCTCCCCCTCTCTTCAGACTTCGGATAATCCTATGACATTCCAGTGCAACTTGTCTATCTCTTCTTCTAGCTCCAGGACCTTCTCGTCAGTCCTCAGGGTGCGTGCGTTATAAGTTGCCATGTCGAGTCGTCGTAGGTGGCAACAGAACCTCCACCGGAGACTCTTAGCACCCCCTGCCTCGCTGTTACCATGGTCGCCACCTTAGCCAGGAATAGCGGGGCTGCCGGGGACTGGGGGCCATCTCTTCGTTACTTTCATGGGGGTATATTGCCATAGTTGCCACGCTTGGCGAGCGGGTTGGCAAGCGCAGTTTTTTTATTGTTGTTTTGCTGTTATCAGAAAGATGCTGCTGCCCATCCTCTGCCTCAGTTTCCGTCTGTCGCCTTTTACGACACCCACGGGAAGATATGGGGTTGTGAGTATTCTTACCCGCCACTACACGGGCTTATGAGTTATTACTTACAATAAATACTCCTAGGAACTAAGCTAGCCAAACAATTTAATTTTCGTGCCTTTTGTTCGGCGAACATAGCTGAAGACGATTTCAGTTTTACTAAATTCTTTACTTCTTTAGAGAATAGTGATAGCCTTTCCTGTCCCATTAGAAGTCCTTGGAGTTTTTGCTTACACACGTTGGGGGCCCCTGTAGCCCGGGGGCCCCGTATCATTGATACGGCTGATACGGCGGTAGCTACGCCCCTGCCTATATATTAAGTAAGAAACCTGATATTACCTACAAGTGTTATTTAAGAATTTTTATATAATTATTACGTGGTTCCGCGACCAATAAAACAATAAATAAAAATAAAATATTCGTTTTTTTTCAATTCAAAGTTGCTTCGAAATATGTTGACTGGAATTTACTTACTTACCTTGAATGAAATCGGCATACGAATCCAGTTACAAGTAAATATATTATTACCATATTTATGGCATTAAATTTATTAGTTATAAAAAATGAATAAAAATGAGATAGAGTCGCAATCATTGACAAAATTAATTCGTTTAAAAGACGAGTGATAGTCTGCTGACTAAAATCAATCATATGATCCTACGTAGGTATATGGAAATGGGGTCGCTAAGCCAGAGCGGCAATCTCAAACCACCTCAGTCAAATGATAATAATAATAAAAACAGTTTCTTTCCCTTTCCCCCTAACCCTCGGCCGTTGGTCCATCTTACCAAGGACTCCCGTCTGGTTTGGTTTTATTTATTTATGTATTATTTATTTTACTATATTTAATATATACATATATATATTTATATACATTTATCGTTTATTTTATCTATTTATTCAGCCCAACCAGTTGAGAATACTATATAAATACCCATAGTAATAATAATAATATTTACTTTATTTGCTCTCACAAGTTTACATTGCCTTCTATATAATACTATTTGAGGTATAACTAATTTCATTTGTGAGAGCCTAGTGTTAGTAAACTAGGTACCTAGGAAAGACCGGTATGAATAATCACCAGACTCTCGTCTGTTAATGTAACTTAACAATATAACTTGAACTTTGAACATACTTCGTGCGACAATAACATTTATAATATTGTTTGTTTTTTAATTAAAGTTATAATAATTAAACTAATGTACACATTCTCATCCAGGAAGCCTATCGCCTCTGAACTAACACAATCCTTTGTACCAATTGGTGTTTAAAACCAACCTTAACGACTTTTAAATTTACTTCAGATCTTTGATTATATAACATATATATAATAAGAGATCTTGCAGTAAAAAAGAGCTTGTAAATCGCTCAAAAATGCAGGTTTTCTAAATACCCCGGAATATGTTGCCAATTTTAGTACCCCTCGGAATTAGGTGCCTTTACCTTAATTGTAAACAATAAACATGACATCTTTGTTATTGTATTTAATGTAATTAATATCTTAATATAAATGTAATCATATATTAGACAAGGATACTTTAGCTTACATTATTTATCCTTAATATTCATTTAACAGGGCCAAAGACCGTACGGCAACCGTGAGGACGACGTGGCCTTCGCCGAGATCCCGTGGCAAGCTATGGTACTGTTGCAGACCAACAAAAGCCTGCTCTGTGGTGGTGTGATCACCAGGCCCGATGTTGTCGTGACGTCGGCTGCTTGCGTTGACGGGTAAGACGGTGGATCTTTTTCTTTTATTATTTTTTCAGAAACGTTATCTTCACACTAGGATTTCCTCCAATCGTGGGGGCAGTTTACATATATACATTACACAAGGACAAATATCCAAACACGGAACAATTATTTGTAGGCCAAACAAATACTTATTATTTAGCCCTTAGCACTGCAACTCATTGATAAGCCACTGCATCATGGAGTCGTCATTAAACTATAACATTGCTTAAGCATTTTATTTTTACAGATTGGAAGCCAAGAACGTTCTTATCAAAGGCGGTGAATGGAAGCTCGGAATCGAAGACGAACCTCTACCATACCAGATCGTCCAGGTCAAGACTATCGTGGTCCACCCAGGATACCAGCCAGGCAGCCTCCAATACGATGTCGCTATTCTCTACCTCGCCGAGAATTTGAGATTAGCTGACAACATCCAGCCCATCTGCATGCCAGATGCCAAGGACACCCTGGATGCGTTCTACAGCGGTGCTGGCCAGTGCATAGTGACCGGTTGGGGCAAGCAGGTCTTGCAAGGTAAGTTTTTTTGTAGTGTTTTTTTTTGGAATAAAGATAAGAGACGAGCACACAGTACACCGGATGGCAAGTAGACGCTGTAGCCCATAGATATCTACATTTATCCTCGATTAAGAATCAAAATGCAGAAGCGTTGGCACCCCCGAGGACTAAGACAGAATGCCTCGTTTCCAGTAAAAAGGGTCACCGGTTCTCTACACTCACCGTACGAAACATTCTGTGAGAGAGTAGTCCTTCTTCAGTCAAATCAATCCATTTGTGCTGCACCTATAATATAGCTAATGAATTACATCCAGTAATTAATTCTTATATAGAGGTTTCAAACCTCTAACCAACTATCAATTTTAATCATGTTTAATTGTTAACTGATATTGTAAAGAATTTTAAGAATTTACGTCATTGCTGTATCCACAACGACGACTACAATTTGAGACTTTTCAAGGCAAGAGTGTTTAAGAATTTTCTAGGCTAACATGTTTACCATCTAGAAACTTTTAACTATTTAACAACAAGGGCCTTTCTAACAATCTTGGCCGAACGTTGGCCATCAGTTTATCGAATAATCTGGGAAATATATATAATATATTATGTATTTGATTAAATAAATCAATTTAAAAAAAATTACATAACTCAACCTCTTGACCTACAGAAGCTTGAAAGAAACGTATTCATTACGACCAGTGTTGCTGAGATGCTAAATAGCAAACAAACTAAACCTGCGTCTTTAATTCTAATTTAATAAAACTTGAAAACTTTAAAACTAATAAATTTAATGTTATAGAAATAAAGTTCAAATTCCTTAAAAACACTTAAGCGCGCGAAAACTGTTACATCTAAAGATTTGACAACTTAATTTTGTGAAAAATTTTGCAAAAATTTTATGACCATGTGTCAAAGGCGAGAATATCCCAATTGAAGCGCCAATAGGTAAAGTTTCACCTTTGTTCTTGAAAGTTACGAATATTTTAAAATTTTCTCGAATATATTTTTATCGCATAATTCAAAAGATGTCAAAGTCGATAGTCAAGACCCGCCCACCGAAATTACAATGGCGGAGCCACAGAATATTAAACACCGGTTTAATTAACGGCTTTTTACTATCGTGTAAATATATAAGAGAATTGTCTATAGAAAACTATTATCTATTACTCAAATAAATGTCATGTTTATTTTTATAACTGTACGTTCTTTAAACTTCTTATTCGGAAATTGATGCAAAAGTAAAATAAGATACAGTCTATACATCTTAATCCTGGGCACAAGCCTCGTCTCATTTCTGAAGGTTTGAGGGCAAGGATGTGTCAACCGCGCTGCCCCACGTTCGCGGTCTTCGAAAAAAATATTTTTTTTTCAATTTCTCAGACGCAGCTTTCCTCACGATGTTTTCCTTTACCACTGAGCACGTGGTAAATCAGCACTTAAAATTTTAATTAACGATTTCATTGGTGCCGGCGGGGATCGGACTCGGGTTGCTCGTGTGCTGGAAGTTGTTGTAATGGGTGCGATATTTGAATGTCCGAATTTCAATAATATATCCCTACGTTTTCAGGTGTATAGAGTTCAATTATGCAGCATTTAAAAGAATGTCTGTGAGAGTGTTTAACATTTCGTTCATATTTTTACGTTAGTTAAACTGTTCAATTAATATAATAAGGATTATTTTTTTGTCAGTTAAAAAAAGAAATGGCATATACATCTAATAACTTCACAGATTATGAAAGTGAAACAATTGAACTGAAAATGATTGATGATTAAAAAATCAGCTCCAATTTATTAAAAAATATAGTGAAACTAATACATACGTGTCAATACAATAATCAATAAAGGTGGAATTTAACCAACTGACAAACATTAAATATTACATAACGTTGTTGTTTATAACATTAGTCATGTGTATACAAATAAATTCCTACCTATGTAAAGCTTACCCGTATTATATAATTTACAAAAATTTGAATAGCCGTTAAATAAGCAATCAACATTATAAAATTCTTGATCCCGTGGTCAGTGTGTCAATTTTGTGTTCAATGTGTTCAAACATTTGTTAACGAAACTCGAAATTTCAGGTCATGGTTACAGATGTTAGATATTCATTATAAAGATTTTACGTTAACGAATTAAGTGTAGGTAATATTATATTATGTTTATCGCCATTTTTTATTAAAATTGGGAAACACTCAATTGATCTAACTTAGTTCACTGCCCCGATGTGTTAACTCACTTCTTCAAAATGTGTTGGCGCACAGCGCAGGACCGGGAGATTCGAAAGGTGTTAAGATGTAGTTATCTATCTATATCTATTCTATATATATATATATATATATATATATAATAAATCAGTAGAAAAACTGTGTGTTCACGATTCACTCAAAAACTACTGAACGAATTGCCATGAAATTTTGTATGTAGACAATAAATGACCATAGACAACTTTTTATTCGCTTACGGAAGAGTAAAAAAAGGGTTATATTTCTCCCTTTTCTTTTTAAAGTTTATTGTCATTATGACTGCCGATGGGTCTATTAGCCCCAAAGAGGATATAGTTATACGTATAATAAATCTATAGAAAAGGGAGTGTGTGAGAAGTTGTAAAATAAAAAATGTTGTACAACAAACATCAATATAAATTATAAAGTTTAACTCAAAAACTATTGGTTAAACTTTGATCAAATTTACATGGGAACACTACCATATAAATTTGACCTACCACACGAGAAGCACCAGCTTTCAAATAAAAAAGAATCATCGAAATCGGTTCACCTAGAAAAAAAAATATGAGGTAACACACATAGAAAACTTTTAACAGTGGTAGAGCCAGGCGGCAGCTTTTGCTGTCGCGTGGATGGGCCGGCTCGAACCGGGGTGGTACCACGATCTCACAGAATACCAGCGTGAAGTAGAGGTTTACCTCTGCGTTTTGCTTGGTGAGTGCAGGTGGCCGGAGGCCCTTTTTACTGGAAATGAGGCATTCCATCCTAGTCCTCACGGGTGAAAACGCATCTGCATTTTGATCTGTAACAGAGGATAGATGTAGATGTATATAGGCCGCAGCAACCACTTACCATCAGGTGGACTGTGTGCTCGTTTTTCACCCTTATCCTGTAAAAAATAAAAAAAATACAGGCCGAAATGAGCATATCTTCTTTTTGAAGTTGGTTAAAAATAAAACTGCGCGCGCCATGAACCAGTAAGGGTAGAATAACGTCTACCGGGTCAGCTATGTAGTTTATATTATACGTTACACAATTAAGTATACAATTCGTATCAGAAAATATCTTGGTAGCGACCATCTCATTCATCCATTCATTCATTCTCATTATCGTCATCTTCAAATTCCTTAATATTATAATAACCCTTTTCATACGATTTTTGCTTATAAAGCTTCCTAAGAATTTATAAAAATAATATAGAAAATAATAATATAGATAAATAAATAAGGTCCGGTTTATAAAATAAAATGATGCAATATAATGGATTTCCGCAAAGTAACGCCTGATTCTATTAAAATGTTATTAAACTTTATTGAAAGAGTAAGATTTAACTGAACCTTAAACCGGTTGAATTTATAAAATACTGATTGGATAGTTACGCATCTGCTGGCCGACGGAAACTTGTAAACAGAATTTATGGAAAAATGAAAGTGTATGCGAGTGTCGGCCATTTTGAGGTCACTGTCGGCGCAGTAGCGACAACATATTAATATCTCGAATTTTATCACTACCATTACATTATATAATTATTGATTACGCGGTAGAGCCGCTGCAGTTTCATATATATATAGCTACGGTACGAATGGGAAGACTCGATCGGGGTAGAACCGCGCACTCGCGGAATATCATCATAAAATAGCTACTTAATGTTGCTGTGTTTCATATTATGGTGAGTGTAGAGAACCGGAGACCCTTTTTACTGGAAATGAGACTTTCCATCTTAGTCTTCAGGGGTAACAACATTTTGATTCTAATCGAGGATAAATGTAGACGTCTATGGGCCACAGCATCCACTTACCATCAGGTGGACTGTGTGCTCGTTTGTTATCCTTATTCATACTTTTTGTTGAAAAAACAAAACTGCATTGTCATTTTAATCATTCATTTCATTGTCATTGTATTACCACCAGTTCAGGGAAAACCTTTTTACTGGGAAGAACCAACAAGAAACAATATAATATGTTGTACGAGTAAAAAAAAAACTATTTCCAATTCGAAAGTGATTGGCCCATTGACCATAAAATCTTATGGTGAATATAACTTTTTACTTTAAATATATGTTTTTATTATAATTTGCTTATAATTCAACAAATTTTTGAAAACTGGCAAAACTGTCGTTGACGTCGGTATCTTTGAATGATTTGAATAAGTTTATCTAGGTAGATGTCATCTCACTGGGTCTACTAGTCACTAGTCTGATACTAATGATTAATTCGTGATGTATTTTTTTACAAACACTACCTTATTCCCATTGAATATGAATTTAAAATAAAATAAAAAATATGCATGCAATGAATACACTATTAGTTGGCCTTAGAAAACCAGTTATATTCTTCTTTAATTGATAAACCGTTCGTGTCAGACATTTTCTCGCTAATTAAAAATCTATATAAAAACTTTTTGTTACCAATTGCGT
The DNA here is from genome assembly GCA_033319125.1 of Parnassius glacialis. Taxonomy (NCBI): domain Eukaryota; kingdom Metazoa; phylum Arthropoda; class Insecta; order Lepidoptera; family Papilionidae; genus Parnassius; species Parnassius glacialis. The sequence continues at coordinate 1,955,992 of JAVANC010000002.1, read as the reverse complement.
ACAAGATATAACAAAAAAATTAATAATGCGAAATTGGATACCGTTACGTCTTGAAATTAAGTACCGTTACGTCTGGCTTAAGCTTTCGTAGGTTTGAATTATTGAAGTCAATATTCTGACAATAACAAAATATATATACACTCTCACGCGTGTCAATTAGAGGGTCATTTAGAGGCTAAGGATTATCATATGGCACGATCTTAACGAGAACCTGACACACCTCTCAGCCTTCTTTCATATCCTACTTATATTATCTACGCATACTTGCTCGTCAATTAAGGGTGCACTTACCGCCCATATCGCCAATCTAGTCCATAAACTTCTGTCCAAGGCGTCCATGGCTGATATGCCACTCACTTCTGCAGCATTAGTTTGCTTTGAACTATTTCCGCATTCATTTCTTGTACGTGTCCAAACCACCGAAGCATTTCTTTCTTAATCTTGGTTATAAAAACTTCTTGCAAACCACACTTTTCTTATTATACAGTTTCTCACCCTGTTATAAAAAGTGACCCAAACTCAAACATTTTATTAAGTTCATGTGGTTACATAAAGAGAAAGAGGAAAAAAAAGAGAAAGAGGTATGTAAGGATTGTGACACTTGGCGATCTGTTCTCACTGGCTACCCCGTCAGGGATTGTGCGTGATGATAAGTAAGTAAGTAATGTGGTTACATAAATAGTTCTTATGTTGGATATAATAGAGCCAAACATGAGCCCTGATAGGGCATAGCAACATTATAAAATATCAATTTAATTGATTTAGAAAGATGAATTACATATATTATTTACTTAAGCTAAACATTACTTTTAGATTTAATAAACATTTGCAATATTTGTTAATACAATGATAATGAAAACGTGTAAGTATATATTATATTCAATTAAATAATTATTATTTTTCACCGAAAAACTCTGACAACGAATAGAAACTTTTGTGAAACAAATATTTTTAAGCTCTTTTTGAAATTTATTTAATGATTCATCTTTTTAGTAGACATTTAGGGATTTTATTACAAATTTTTACATACATACCATAGGGTCCTGATGTGACTGTTTGTAATTTTGTGATAGGTGGAGCTAATTTATTATTAGGACATAAAAATGAGGCCGGGGGAATATTGGAAAAATGTGCACATTCTTTTTAACAAATGTGCATACTTCAATACAACATGTAACAAAAACCCTGTGGTTCCCGTTAAGTGCGTTATCAGGATCATCATTCAAAAGTATAGATATAACTTTTTTTTTAAACTTATTTAAAAAATAATTGTATGCAAATTGTATGTGGTTTTATTCCCTCTGCATTGTCTAGGGAGTAAGTGGATTGTCAAAGACCCCTCTTTACTTAGCTTTAGCATCGGCTAGTGTTAGTAAGAGGTAATAAATCCACATAAAATTAAAAAAAAAATATTTTTTAAAAATAAAAAAAAATATGGCCGAGTTTTAAAAAAAAAGTTATTTCTATAGGTTTGAATACTGATCCTGATAACGTACTTAACGGGATGTAAGTGTTAATATTTTTAATGAAATAAAGTAGGGTTTATAGCTCTCAGGGTTATCAATATTTGTAATTATGGTAATAAATTCATTGTTTTTTTGTAGAATAAATAATTTATTTACGTATGTGCTGTTTTCCACAGTATAACGCCATACTTGAGCCATGCATGGGCATAAGCATAGTATGCACACGTGGCCGTTTTTGAATCGGTAACTTTTTTAATTTCGTATAGAGCATACGAGAACATACTTCATGATAACCGCATTTCTACAGCATTAATTTTACATTCGTGCTTCTTTTGTAACACCCAACTTTCACTACCATATATTAAGATGGGGATTAACACAGAATTGTGAGTTGCCATATATATCTTTTTTGACACATTCTGACTTTCCACAATAAAGTGAAGAGCCTCAACCACTCTGAGTCTTACATACACTTTTCGTTCTATATGCATGTCTTGTATACCATTACTGCATTGTGGCAATAACTGGCAGCTTAAACTTAAACGGTATTTTGAGGCATCCTTTCGGAGAAATCTATTAATCAGTAAACTGTTGAATGACGGTAGTGATGATGATGATGATATGTCCAGATATATTTTTATAATGAAGAACGATTGACGAAAAAGGTGTAGATATAATGAGAGTGTGAATGAAAGTGTTGGAAGGGGTAGACCTATGCGGACGTTTCAAGACCAAATCCGGGACATCTTGAAAAAAGGCCAGGTCAAGAGTACCCTAAACCGAAGAGCATGTATGAAGGGAATAACGAAAGTGGACGAAGCAAAACAAGTATGTAAGGATCGTAGCAAGTGGAAAGAAGTGGTCTCTGCCTACCCCTACGGGAAAGAGGCGTGATTATATGTATGTATGTATGTATATTTTTATATTTATATCGATAAACTGGACTGTTAACGGGATAACTAGACATGTATTACTTTCATTTCTAGTGACCCGTTCATTCAAGTGTTAATTCATCTTACGAACCGGGTCATTCGGGTGATCATTAAAATAGATCATTTCTAGTTTCAGTACTCTATGATCTGTGAGAGTCACTCGATAATGTCGGTCGTTTGACATAATCTTTGGTCGTCGGTTCAATATGACTTACTACTAGATTAATAAATCGTTTGATCCGGAACCTTCAAAAATTTCAATTGCAATCGTCAATACTTTGATGCAACCCTGGTTAAATGAATGAATCGTTCACTATTGACACATGTCTAGGGATAACTTAAAAAAACCACATGTTAAACGAATTCTCTCCCTATCTTAATGACTGGATTTATGCGTTCGGCGAAATAAGTTGTTCTACCCTCATGAATTTTTCTCTCGATGTTTTTCTTCTCATACCAGATAACATTCATTCCTAGAAGAGGTCATAACTAATTGAGTAATTGACTCGATAACAAAAGAATTTTCTCGAAATAATCTGTATTCAACAGTAAGTCATCATGATGCATTCGCTACAATTGGTCTGTTTTAACAATGTATTCTCAAGTTAATCACATCCGCGTTAGCGAATTTCAAAGCCTATGATATAAACATGGCTTTGTTCGTTTGTAAAATATATTTGTTCAATCTCTGTTAACAACCAGCATTGAATATTAATTATTTGACCTATTCATGTGCGCAGTCTATTATGAATTAAAATTTTGTTGCTTCAAGGTCGATCCAATCAAAATACATTTTTGTTAAAGAATAGATAAATTACAATAAATGTTGAATTAATATTTAAATTCACTATTAAATTTTAACAAGGTCCCACACACCCAAAATAGGCAATGAATAGACATTTTACCTTCTATTTTTTGTTTTCTTTTTTAGGTGTAATCAGACTTTATTTATTAATGAAGAATACATAACATAGTTCAAATTAATTGTACAGTTCATTGAAATAAAAATTAAATAAAAAAATAACTAGCAATGTGGTGGTGGCATATCATCTCGTAGATTAAGTATAACTCAAAAACTACTGGTTAGCTCTTGATCAAATTTATATGGGACCACATGAGAAGCACCAGCTTTCATATAAAAAAGAATAATTGAAACCGGTTCACCTAGAAAAAGTTCTGAGGCAACACACAAAAAATACAGTCGAATTAAAAACCTCCTCCTTTTTTGAAGTCGGTTGAAAAGCCAACCTATCAACAATGATAAAATATCCTTTCTATGAGGCAATCTTTTTTTTTTATATAGTATAGGGTGACAAACGAGCACACAGTCCACCTGATGGTAAGTGGTTGCTGTGGCCCATAGACATCTACATCTATCCTCGTTTGCGAATCAAAATGCAGATGCGTTGCCACCCGTGAGGACTAAGATGGAATGCCTCGTTTCCAGTAAAAAGGGTCTCCGGTTCTCTATACTCACCATACGAAACACAGCAGTGTTAAGCTGCTATTTTACACTGGTATTCTGTGAGAGCGTGGTCCTCCCTCGGTCGAGCCGACCCATTCGTGCTACAACTATACTACTAATATAGCTGCAGCATGGCTCTACCACGTAAATGAAGGAGACCTATATTCAGGCGTGTATTTCGATAAGCTGTAATAAAAAAACAGCTTGAATCTTTTGCTTATACAACTGCCTTGTGAAGCCTAAGTATATATGTTTCGCTCTGATCATGTTACCAACGTAAGTCTTCGAAATTGGAGTAGATCTATTTATCAGTTGTTAGAACCTTTTTTGCTAGTCAGCAGAGAGAGAAGCTAGGTCGCCATTTTGAATTTGCTTGAATTGGCAGCAAACATTTTTTAAAGATGGCCAGTAATTATTAACCATTATAATAAGCAATGATTTATTTTTAAATTTAGAACAACTAACTAACGCTTACAAATGTTTTTTTTTCTCTAAATTGTGACGATCGGCCTCACAAAATGTTTGAATTAAATTCTTTTTCAAAAGTAAAAACTTTACTTACAAAAACTGCATCATTCTATCGTAATAAGAATGTTAATATTTGATTTATAAAACCGGTTTATGTTACGGTAATTTCCACCCGGATTTAAAAACCCATCATCATTATGTTTGTCACAAATACATTCAATAGCATAAAACAAAAACTCCAGTGATCTTAGGAATCATGCTCAAGATTATGGCGAGTAATGGTGGATATAAAAGAAAAAATTACGTCATTAACAGCGATTTATGTAAAACTAGTCACTGGTCAGTGTCAACAGATTCGTTGCCAAGGTTAGACGAATCTCAAATTATTATTGATTCCCCAAACGCACAATTAAAATGAATTTCAGATAAATTATATATTCCGAATCATTGTTTGGTTTTTGTTATTTCGCACCCGTGTTTCGCGCTGTAATATTTATCGGTCGGTTGTTCTCGCTAAAATATTTTGATAATTTAACTTCTCTTAATGGGCCTAACCTCCTAACTGCGAAAGAACTTGATCATAATATAATAAATCTTAAAAATAATAAAATTTTAAATATACAGTTAATTATTTAATAATCATTTTAAATTGTAATAGAGGATAAATGTAGATTTCTATGGGTCACAGCAACCACTTACCATCAGGTGGACTGTATGCTCGTTTGTAACTCGTACTCTATAAAAAAATTACAAAAGAAAACCGTAATATTTTCTTGTAATAAAAATGTTTTTTAAGAAAATATTTGCTGACGCTTCATCGGTTACAAGTATCACGTAATTGGTGTGGTTGTGCAGTGCATAATACTGTATATTTTATTTTGTGTTGATTTATTTTATAAAATGATAATATTGATATAGAAAAAAAAAGTAAAAGAATGGTAGTTCTCCTTCGCAGGCGAATAAGAAGCTCTAAGGATGCTAGTAAATCTAAAAATAATCCAAGACTCATTTTCCCAACACGTTTTTTTACCAGAATAAATTCGATTTCCATCCCTTACTACCAGATATTAATTGTAGAGCACTGACTTAGTAAAATTAATAAAGAATAGGTAAAGAAATCATGGTCCATCACTAGGTACTCACCTAACGAAGAAGCTCAAAGTTACTCCACGGGCCATGAATATTCTTACACCGCCACTACACCCTAAATAAATATACATAATTAAATCTAATATATAAAAAATAATGTTTGTTTGTTTGTATTTAATGCGTTACCATAACGTTCATCAGATTGCGTTAGAACTTTGTCTACTTATTACGTCCACTTGCGCGAAGGTAGGCATAGTACAGATAACTTACAGTAGGTGGCGCGCGTATTGTACATACTAATTTATTATAAGGCACGTGAGGGTAATATGGTCACCTTAAGCTTTGCCCCCTTTTAAAACCAAAACTAGGAGGAGGACAGAGACAAATACACAATGTCGTATACTATAACTAATATAGAAAAAAATAACAAACAAGCCTCGGCAATAATTAGCAACACTTCGAAAACTCAAATTAAAAAAAAAAAACTAACTTTATTACGTGAGGGTAATATGGTCATCCGGATAATAATATGGTCACTTTCTTATAACTCAAAAACTACAGCTTCGTTTGCATAGAACGCTCTGTGATACGATAGCTCTTGATCAGTCTATCAAATAATAAAGGGTCAAAAAGGCGCTCCTTTATCGACGCCATTTTGACAGTTGATATTATTGTAAATATTTCAGTCGATTTTTGTATTGTGTAGCGTAGTTAGTTTTTCTAAGTAGATTTTTCGAAGTGTTCCTAATTATTTCCAAAGCTTGTTTGCTATTTTTTTCTTAATATATTAGTTATAGTATACGACTTTGTGTTTTTGTCTCTGCTCTCCTCCTAATTTTAGTTTTATAGGGCGATAAAGCTTAAGGTGATCATATTACCCTCAGGTACTTACTATAATATCAACTGTCAAAATGGCGTCGATAAAGTGGCGGCCTTTTGACCCTTTATTATTTGAATGACTGATGAAGATCTATCGTACCACAACGCCATCTATGCAAATTAGGCTGTATTTTTTAAGTTTTTTTTTTATAGGAATAGGGTGACAAACGAGCACACAGTCCACCTGATGGTAAGTGGTTGCTGCGGCCCATAGACATCTACATCTATCCTCTATTACAAATCAAAATGTAGATGCGTTGTCACCCGTGGGGACTAAGATGGAATGCCTCATTTCCAGTATAAAGGGCCTCCAGCCACCTGCACTCACCAAGCGAAACGCAGAGGTAAACCTCTACTTCACGCTGGTTTTCTGTTAGGTCGTGGTACCACCCCGGTTCGAACCGGCCCATTCGTGCGACAGCAAAAGCTGCTGCGTGGCTCTACCACTGTTAAAAAGTTATAAGAAAGTGACCATACTAACCGGATGACCATATTACCCTCACGTACTATATATCATACAACTTCAATGTATGTATTATCATTTCTAATTAAACAATATACTTCTTCCAAGTTTAAAACGACATTTCCTCAATTGCTTCTTCAGTGGCAGCAACGCGCCACGCCGGTTACCAGCCAGTGCTATGTAAAAGTTGACTGCCCTACAACCGCACCTCCGTCCGTACTCGCACGTACTATGTGAATAGGTCACGCGTTCTTATGCAATATTGATCGTTACTTTTGAGTGGGTTACAGATATGAAGCTTCGAAACGGGATTAGTGAACTGACAGTCATAGCTTTACATTACTTTGTATTATATGCATGATTGTTAACTTATCTGTATGTAGTAGAGGCACGCTGCAGCAAATTATGGTTAGCACGTTAGAGGAGTACTCTCATAGCAAAGTAGAAGTATCTCCGTTTTGATGACTCCGTGGCGCAGTTGCTTAGCAATCAGTTGCAGCGCTAAATGCCGCGGATACGAATCCCGCACGGAACAAGTATTTGTATAGCCTACAAATAATTGTTCCGGGTCTGGTTGGTGTTTGTGAAATTTATGTATGTAAACTGCCTTTACGATACAGGAGAAAATGTGTGTCCTAGTGTGAAGGTAACGTTTTTTTTAATAAGAGAATAATTCTTTCTTTCTTTTCTTTAAAAAAAACATTACCTCCACACTAAGGTTTTTTCCTGTATCGTGGGGGCAGTTTATATACATAAATTTCACAAGGACAAACATCCAAACCCGGAACAATTATTTGTAGACCATACAAATACTTGTTCCGTGCGGGATTCAAACCCGCAACCCTTGGCGCTGCAATTTATTGCTAAGCCACTACGCCACGAAGCCGTCTATGCCCTCAAATGTACTCAAACGCTACGCTATGTACCGTGTAGTGGCGGTGTAAGGATATCCACTACCCCATATCACCCGTAGACGTCGTAAGAGGCGATAAAGAGAAACAAATCAGGAGATGAGCAGCAGCGTCTTTGTAATAACGACTAAAAATAAAACTGCGATTGCCAACCCGCTTGCCAAGCCTGGCAACTATGGCAAATACTTCCCCTATGAAGCAATCAATAGCGGAGGCCTATGTTCAGCAGTGGACTTTATAGGACGTAACGGTAACGATCAGTGGCGTAGCGTGCCTTAAATGGGCCTTGTATCAAAATTTGATGAGGGCCCCTAACGAAGAGTAAAGATTTCATAAAAGGAACAAAAATGCTTGTATTGAATTAAAATAATTATATATTGATTATAAGTTGTTACTTACAATTAATACTCTTAGGAACTAAGCTAGCCAAACAATTGAAATCAATAATACACTTTTCGTGCCTTTCGTTCAGTGAACATAGCTGAAGACGATTCGGCGGCATTCATAGCTGAAGACAATATCAGATTTACTAAATTCTTTGCTTCTATAGACAATAGTGATAGCCTTTCCTGTCCCATAGAAGTCCTTGTAATTTTTGCTTACACACATTCGGGGCCCCTGTAGCCCCGGGTCCCCGTATCATTGATACGGCTGATACGGCGTTAGCTACGCCCTGGTAACGATAACTCAAAGTTACTTAATTTTAAGATGCTGTGCAGTCTCGTGCTGTCTCTATCACTTTAAGTCAAAGTGACTGTGACACCGCGATATTTAACAACACCTTAAAATTGGGCTGCGTTTGAGTATTTGGCCAAAGAATAAAAATAAGGGAATGTTCCTGATAACAACGCGAAATAGTAAAAAAACTGCGGTTGCCAAATTAAATCTATCTTAATCTAATCTAATAGATCTTAAGAATGTAAGACCCAGTTGAAACATTGCCAGAGACACACTTTGTATTTATAGATAGGTACTTTGTATTTATAGATAGGCAATATGAAATTGTTGGAATATTTTTTTTATATATGATAGAGTGACAAACGAGCACACAGTCCACCTGTGTGTGATTGCTATGGCCCATAGATACCTACATTTATCCTCGTTTGCGAATCAAAATGCAGATGCGTTGTCACCCGTGAGGACTAAGATGGAATGCCTCTTTTCCACTACAAAGGGTCTCCGGTTCTCTACACTCATCATACGAAACACAGCAGTGTTAAGCTGCTATTTTACACTGTTATTCTGTGAGAGCGTGGTTCGTGCTACAACTATACTACTAATATAGTTGCAGCATGGCTCTACCACGTATAAAGAGCGTATAGAGCGTACTACTCTCTGGCTCTACTCTGGCTCTACGGGTAGAGCCAGAGAGTAGATTTTTTTAATTATTTTCGGCAGTTACGATGTATTATGAAATAGACACAGAGGTACTATTTAAAGTTTGTTACTTCTATTATAGTATTATGTATCTGGGTAACAGTTTGACGGCTCCTTGGCGCAGAGGTTTAATCCACGGGTTCGAATCCCGCACGGAACAAGTGTTTGTATAGTCTACAAAGTTTTTCCGGGTTTGAATGTTTGTCCTTGCGAAAATTATGTACATATTTAATACGTGATAGAGCCATGCTGCTGCTATATTAGTAGTACAGTTGTAGAACGAATGGGTCGGCTCGACCGGGGAAGGACCACGCCCTCACAGAATACCAGCGTAATTTTTTTATTACTGTTTTAACCTTTGAACTTGTAACTGGTAACGAGGCATATATAATTTATACTCAGACATGACAACGCAACTTGATTTTGATTATTAATCGAGGATAGGATAGAGGTGTGCATGGCATGATCGCGGAGCAGGAAGAATTTAAAATTATTACAATTCATACAAATGTAAACTTTAATGACTTGAGAATAAACTCGGCTTTCGAATCACAATTACTGTTCAAAAGGTCCTAAAACTATCTTAGTTGCAATAGAAATAAAACTTTTAATGACGGGAATTAAGTTTAAATATGCAAAGCAATATAGTATAAAAATTCCTGCTCCACGACCGTGCTGTAGCATTCACATACCAAAAATTAGATAAATGTCTGCGGTTTTGGGATGGCCCTAGAGCTACCCCAACCGCACATTAACCTACTGTCGCTGATATTACTTGATACGTATATCCGTGTTTTTACAAATTTAACAGTACACCTAATTTTAACCAAATACTGCTGGCCGCATCTAGGTATAGCTGGCTAGAAATATGTGTACCCGCACTTCGACTTGTAGCCATAACATATATATCTGTTTGTTTTAAAGCGTGAAGAATGAGGCATTCCTCAGTAATATTTACCTCGCATATTCACACCTACGTACAAGATTTTCTTACGAAAGGTCGCTTAGAAAGAAAAAAACCAAGTCGACTAAACTTTGTGAGACGAGTGTGGAATTTATTGGATTATTAGAAACTTGTTTATGTTCTACTTTGGAGTCATATTAGAGATATGAAACGGCTAAAAGGAACGGCTTGCCTAAGTCAAACTGCTGGGAACGTGTCGTTCTCCATATGGATCCGTTTTATTGTATACGAGATGCTTCTGCCGTCATACTGGGTCTGTGTCACTGTTGTATTCCAATCTCAATGGTATAACACGCCAGGTATTATAACAGGCTATGAGGAATAGAATAGAATAGAATAGAATAATTTTTTATTCAATATTGATTATTACATAATTCTTATTGAAAGTCAATTTTTTATTTACCATTGGTTCAGAAAATACCTCTGTCCTGGGAAGAACCAGCAAGAAACCCAGCGGGATTTTTTTTTCAAACATCACTTAACAATAATTTCGTTTATAGAATTTTAAATTATTTTTCATAGAAACAGCATGGTGGCGATCACCTTATTCCCAGGGGTTATTTTCATTCATGTATTCCTTGATATTATAATAACCCTTTTTGTACTGTTTCTCTTTAATAAAACTTTTAAACTTGTTTATTGACAAACTTTGAATATGTTCTGGGATTTTGTTGTAAAAGCGTATAGAATGCCACATAAATGAATTACTGATTCTGTGGAGTCTAGTAACTGGTATTACATGCTTATGTTTGTTCCTAGTGTTTAAAGTATGAACATCCTTATTCTTATTAAAGCTATTTATGTTTTTATGTACATCAGGCATTCCATCATAGTTCTCAGAGGAGACAACGCTATTCTATCCTTCTTTGTTTGAAATTGGCTGCAGGTGTACTGCACAGGGGCGTAGCTACCGCCGTATCAGCCGTATCAATGATACGGGGCCCCCGGGCTACAGGGGCCCCCAACGTGTGTAAGCAAAAACTCCAAGGACTTCTAATGGGACAGGAAAGGCTATCACTATTCTCTAAAGAAGTAAAGAATTTAGTAAAACTGAAATCGTCTTCAGCTATGTTCGCCGAACAAAAGGCACGAAAATTAAATTGTTTGGCTAGCTTAGTTCCTAGGAGTATTTATTGTAAGTAATAACTCATAAGCCCGTGTAGTGGCGGGTAAGAATACTCACAACCCCATATCTTCCCGTGGGTGTCGTAAAAGGCGACAGACGGAAACTGAGGCAGAGGATGGGCAGCAGCATCTTTCTGATAACAGCAAAACAACAATAAAAAAACTGCGCTTGCCAACCCGCTCGCCAAGCGTGGCAACTATGGCAATATACCCCCATGAAAGTAACGAAGAGATGGCCCCCAGTCCCCGGCAGCCCCGCTATTCCTGGCTAAGGTGGCGACCATGGTAACAGCGAGGCAGGGGGTGCTAAGAGTCTCCGGTGGAGGTTCTGTTGCCACCTACGACGACTCGACATGGCAACTTATAACGCACGCACCCTGAGGACTGACGAGAAGGTCCTGGAGCTAGAAGAAGAGATAGACAAGTTGCACTGGAATGTCATAGGATTATCCGAAGTCTGAAGAGAGGGGGAGGTCACGGTAATCCTCGAATCCGGCAATTTGTTCTATCACCAGGAGGGCGACCATCTGTCCCAAGGAGGTGTCGGATTTATCGTCCACAAGTCTCTCGTTAACAACGTTGTAAAGATTGGGAGTGTGTCGACGAGGGTTGCGGACCTTATACTCAGAATCACCGAACGGTAATCGCTGAAGGTTATACAGGTTTACGCATCAACCTCGGTACACGCCGATGAGGAGGTGGAAGAAATGTATGAGGATATCTCTAGAACAATGCATTCCTCCAAAACCCACTATACGGTGTTAATGGGAGACTTCAACGCAAAACTAGGCACAAGAGAGAACGGTGAGCTGAAAGTAGGGAAATTCGGAATAGGGCAACGGAACCCAAAGGGCCAGCAGCTGGCGAACTTCATGGAGAAAGAAGGACTCTTTATGATGAACTCTTTCTTCCAGAAGCGGCCCCACAGGAAGTGGACCTGGTCGAGCCACGACGGTTCGACAAAAAATGAGATTAACTTTATTATGACGACCAGACGACAACTATTCAGTGATGTCTCAGTGATCGCGAGGGTGAAAACCGGCAGCGATCACCGAATGGTGAGAGGCACACTGAACCTAAACGTTAAGTTGGAGAAGTCACGTCTAATGAAGTCAACGCTCCGTCCTTCTCGTGCTCTAATCCAAAGTCCAGAAACCTTTCAGCTCGAGCTACGAAACCGTTTTCAGTGCCTAGAAGATTGCAATACAATGGACGATATGAATGACAAGCTCGTGGAAACTGTCCATGCGGTCTGAGCTAAGTTTTGCAAGACCCGCCGCAGAAGAAACAAAAAGTCTCCGATCACACTCTAATCTCAATGGCTTTTAGACGGGGTATATAGCTGCAGTCTTCAGTAGATTTGACAGCGTACAGGCAACTGAACATACAGATCTCCAAATGCATGCGGCGGGACTTGTGCAACTTTAATTCTGCTCGTATTAAAGAAAAGATCGAGCAGAACCAGGGCTCCCAAGTCTTTGCAAGAGATCTGTCTGCCAGAAAGAGCCAACTGTCGAAGCTGAAGACCGAGTATGGCAGCGTCGTTTCCGGGACACCTGAGGTTTTGAGTGAGATTGAGAGGTTCTATTGGCAGCTGTACACATCATCGTTGGAGCCACACGTAAGTGTGAGTAACGATCCAAGAGCGAGTCTTATCCGACACTATTCCGATGATATCTCGGACGTCAGTCTGAGCGAGATTAGAATGGCTCTCCAGCATCTTAAAAACGGCAAGATCCCAGGCTGGATGGAATTACAGTGGAGCTTCTGAAAGCGGGTGGAAAACCGATACTTGATGTCCTTCAGAAGCTCTTTAATTCCGTCCTCCATGGTGGCACTACTCCGGAAAGGTGACAACGCTCTCTTGAAGAACTACAGACCGAGTTCCCTTTTGAGCCGCGTCTACATGCTGTTTTCGAGAGTCATTACTCCCGAACAAGCCGGTTTCCAAAAAGGCTTTAGCACCATATACCACATACATACCCTTCGGCAAATTGTACAGAAGTCCGAGGAGTACAATTTACCACTATTTCTGGCGTATGTGGACTATGAGAAAGCCCAAAGACTTTCAATCAAAATTACGTCGAAATTCGGGCGGTGCTGCAGTCCCTTCAGCGATGCCAAGTTGACTGTCGGTATATCGAAGTGCTGAAGTGCTTGTACAGTAGGGCTACGATGGCTATCCGAGTACAGAACCAGAGTACGAAACCTATCCAATTGCAGAGAGGTGCAAGACAGGGTGACGTTATATCCCCGATACTCTTCACCGCTGCATTGGAAGACGTTTTCAAGCTTCTGGACTGGTAAGGATACGGTGTTAACATCAATGGCGAGTACATCACTCACCTTCGATTTGCCGACGATATAGTCCTTATGGCAGAATCGCTGGAGGACCTAAGCACTATGCTTAATGACCTCAATAGTTTTTCCCAACGGATAGGTCTTAAGATGAACATGGACAAAACAAAGATCATGTTTAATGTCCATGTCACACCTATGTCGGTAGTTGTTGGTAGCTCTAAGCTCGAAGTTGTTGACGTTTATGTTTACCTGGGACAAATAGTCCGACTAAGTAAGTCCAACTTCGACCGAGAGGTCAATCGAGGGATTCGACTCGACTGGGTAGCGTTCGGGAAATAACGGCACATCTTCTAGTCAGGTATACCTCAAAACTTGAAAACGAAATTGTGCAACCAGTGCGTGTTGCCAGTGATGACATACGGAACTGAGACGTGGTCCTTCACTGCTGGCCGGATGAGGAAGCTCAAGGTTGCTCAGCGAGCTATGGAGAGGGCTATGCTCGGAGTTTCTCTGCGTGATAAACTTAGAAATGAGGATATGCGCAGTAGAACCAGAGTCACCGACATGGCCCAACGAATTAGTAAGCTGAAGTGGCCATGGGCCGGACATATAGCTCGAAGAACCGGCAACCGATAGGGAAAAAGGTTCTCGAGTGGCGGCCTCGTACCGGCGGATGAAGTGTAGGGCGTCCCCCCACTATATGGAGTGACGACCTGGTAAGACATGCAGGAAGTCGATGGATGCAGGTGGTTCAGGACCGTGCTTTGTGGCATTCCTTGGGTGAGGCCTATGCTCTTTAATGGACTTATGAAGGGCTGTTATGATGATGATGATGATGATGAACTAGTGGAATTAGTACTTTTGCCGTTGTCGTGATAATTGACGATAATTTATGTGTACATAGAGAACTGAAGACCATTTTTATGTATATGTTTTTTATTCCTTTATTCGTTTTTTCATTCCTTGGACTTATGAAGGGCTGTAACGATGATGATGAATAACTTAAAATCAATATATAATAATTTGAATTCAATGCAAGCGTTTTTGTTCCTTTTATGAAATCTTTACTCTTCATTGGGGCCCCCCAACAAATTTTGATACAGGGCCCCTCGAAGGCACGCTACGCCACTGGTACTGCAGTAGCCATTTACCACCAGGTAGGCTGTAAGTTCGTTTGCCATTTCAGTTCTATTAAAAAAAAAACGAAAATTTTGGCCACTTATTACTGCCTCGAATTATTAGTTCAACTTTGTGGTAGACGCAGCTTGAACAAACATTAAAATAGCTAGGAGGTTTTCCCGATGTTAACGTCGCGCGAGACGATATATTCATATGCAAATTTGCTAAAAACCAGTTGTGGGTAAATTCGATGAATATGTTTTTATATCTATTTATAAGACTACAGGCGTGATGGAGGTCGTCCATTACAATGGATCGCATGACGAGTTCTAGAATTGTAATTACTAAACTAGTCGCGACCGCGACTTCGTATGCGTAATCCATTCCATCTATCTATTACAGCCTATAAAAGTCCACTGCCGAACATAAGCCTCCCATTAGATTGCCTCATAGGAGGGGTATTTGCCATAGTTGTAATGTTAATGTTGATTTAATAATTTCACCTATCTGCGGATCATGTGCTCCTGGTAGATTATCTTCTATACATCCATCTATTACAGCCTATAAAAGTCCTCTACTGCCTTCGCCATAAATTGCCTCAGTATCTAGGAGGATATATATATATACAGAGGCTAGTGGTTATTCTTACACCGCCACTACACTAAAACAATAAATATGAAGTAAAGTTACAGTGTAAAGACATCCTACTGCTTGGTATAGGTCTACTCACGTTTTTAAGAGCGCTGTGGAGCATTAATTTTAACTGTTGTGTCGCTAGTTGGGACTAACGGGCCAGTTAATTGAGAAGTTGCGTTATAAATAAAAGTTTATCAGTTTCTAAAGAATTATGTAAATACATGAAATAATGCCCCAGTACTGCTCTTTAATGTTTTGTATATTTGTAACTCTTTTTTATGTATTTTTTTTACTTTTAGAAAGATCTGTAATAAACCAATTATCTATCTATACAAATAAATAAAATTGAAGTGTCTGCTTGTAATGTCTAAATACCAGCTTTTTATTAAATGCATATGAAAGTATATACGGTTTTTATAACAAAAACACAATTTTTAAATATTTGTCTGTCTGTCGGTCTGTCTGTCTGTCTGTCTGTTTGTTCCGGCTAATCTCCGAAACGGCTGGACCGATTTCGACGGGCTTTCACTGGCAGATAGCTGATGTTATAAGGAGTAACTTAGGCTACTTATATTTTAGAAAAAAAATAGGGTTCCGCGCAACATACAACAGCAGCTAGTTTCTAATAAAATTAATCTATACAAATAAATAAAATTGAAGTGCCTGTCTGTAATATCAAAACAACAGCTTTTTACCAAATGCATATGAAAGTATATACGTTACTTACCTACATAAAGCAAAAAAAGAATTTTTAAAATTTTGTCTTTGTCTGTCTGTCTGTCTGTTTGTCCCGGCTAATCTCCGAAATAACTGGACCAATTTTAACGGGACTTTCACTGACACTTAGCTGATGTTGTAAAAAGTAACTAAGGCTACTTTTATTTTAGAAAAATAATTAGGGTTCCATGCAAAAAAAACCTTTCATGGGTTTCAGTCAATCGTAATAAATCCACGCGAAAAGCTTGTGTAAAATATAAGTAATAAATCGACGCGGAGGAAGTCGCGGGGAACAGCTAGTGAAAATATAACTATTGTTAGAGAAATAACATTAAGTCACATAATTTATAAATGATAATACAATAATACAACATTAATAAGCATTACAAAACAAACATTTTTCTACATATCCGCCATATCACCTATTGTCACAAAGTACTGAGGAGTACGAAGTCCTGATATCCTAATGTCATCATTATGCATGATAAAATCAGTAGAATTAGTTTTATTCAGACAGTGAATGACCTATAAGGTGATTTAACATTTTAACTTTAAAGTAAATTTAGATTTATAATTCCCATTTGTCAATAACTGTTATGTCGGCCATATTTATTTAAATCTTTTGGCGTTTATTCTCTGGTATGTGATTTCACGCCGCATGCTAAAGCTCAATTCACGTATGCACGTTAAAAAAACAACAAATTTAGCAAGATTTAGTTTAGATTGTAACATCGATACGTAACACTTTTTATGTTTATTCGTAACATGACGTTAGTAATTTTTTTTCTTTAAAAAGTAAAGTTACCCCACACTGTTCTAATGCGTGGTAAGTCAACAACGAAGGGGTGGAGACTGGCCGAACGTCTGGTTGTCCGATGGTGGAAGGGAGAGGGAGGAATTAAATTATGCAATTCCTGCGCACACTCTCCAAAATGCATCCTGTAGACAATCGAAAGACTAGCTATTTTGCGCCTGTGTTCGAAACTGGTAAGATTGGTTTTAACCAAATTCAAGTCACCAATAAGCCTCTTAGCACGTCTTTCGATTGAGTCCAAAGCTGCTAGGTAGCATTTTGCAGCACCAGCCCATATATGCAAGCAATACTCTATGCACGACTGGACTTGCGCTTTATATAAAGTAAGCGGATGTCTCGGCGTGAAGTATCACTGCACCTTTGCAAGGACTCCTAGCTTCCTTGCAGCTGCTTTGGCCTTGGACTCAATGAACCATCCGAAGTTCATATTTAAGGATATATCAACTCCCAACAACTGAAGACGGTCGGTGTATTCCATTGATACATTTCGGAAAGAAGGAGTCAAAGTGAGCTGGCTCCTTTTAGCAGTGAAGTTGAATTTCAACTTGTTGTGATTCGTTTAATTTCGTTACAGCCTATTAAAGTCCACTGCTGAACATTCTTTTCTTTTCTTTAAAAAAACGTTACACTAGGATTTTCTCATGTGTCGTGGAGGCAGTTTACAAACATAAATTGCACAAGGACAAACATCCAGATCCGGAACAATTATTTGTAGGCCATACAAATACTTGTTCCGTGCGGGATTCAAACCCGCGGCCCCCAGCGCAACAACTGATTGCTAAGCCACTGCGCCACGGAGCCGTCAACATGAACATAGATGTGAACATAGATGTCCCTCATAGATTGCCTCTTAGGGGTTGATTCCTATGACGCCCCTTACGATATTAACGGTGGTATGGGGTAGTAGATATTCTTACACCGCCATTACACGGTCACGGTCTTTTGTAATATCGTTGAGAAAACATTGTCCGATTACTTAATTTTTAAGTAATTATTGAAATGAGTCAATACTCAGCATATCGTTCCATCTTGTTTCGTGTTTCGTTCAAGAAATTAATCATAAAGTGAAATCATTAATCAACATCTTTACAACGGAAGAGAAGTACACAAATGTTAAAATTAAACCAACAGCTGTTGTAAGAGCGGCCATTTTGACTTAACAGGTTAAACTTTACATTAAATTGAAATATAAAGAATATTAAAAACTATAATAAATAAAACAAAAACTAAAAACCGCAATTATCATATAGTTATTCTTTTTTTTAAACGTTACCCCCACACTAGGATTTTCTTCCATCCAGATCCGGAACAATTATTTATAGGCCATACAAATATTTGTTCCGTGCGGTATTCGAAGTCGCGGCCCCCAGCGCAACAACTCATTGCTAAGCCACTGCACCACAGAGCCGTCAAGTTCTCCCTGTGGTATCGTACCAAGAACGCTAGCAGGTACCACGGGCCTTTAGTATATACTTAGCCTTTGAGCGAGAGATGCATCTACATTGAATAAACCTATTTTTATGGATTTTATCACGTTTAATTTAACTTAAATAATTATCGTTTCAGGATAAAATTCGTAAAGTAGTTTTAAGTCGCGTATCGATTACGGGCTCCTGGCGCACGCGCTATGTATGACCGCGCCGACCAGTGCGTTCAGCGGAACGCGTTCGAAATGTTCGAAGTGTATCAACTAAACGCGCCTGGCGCGCGCGGCAGCCGTTCTATAGGTGTACGAGCAACTGCAGCTTTCTTAGTTCTATGCATCTTCTCTGAGTGCTTTATTATCATAAAAACGACTTTTGCTACTCCACAGCAGTTATTTTGAACACTTCGAGCAGTTATTTTGAAAACTTATACGCAACGAATCGCTATGAATTAAGCTATTCAATTCTATTACAGTTTAAATGCCCCTGGTCGACTGCTTAAACTTCCAGCAACAAACTAGCAGTTTCAACTCCCAATGAAAGATCCACTTATCAAGGATATTATGAAACAATGTACAAAAATAGTTCAAACAGAATTAAAGACACTACTATGTATAATATGGGCTTAAGTTAATGGTGAAGATTAGCAGTAGTAGAGTTTCTTTAATTATGTTTTTTCTCTTCTTTTTTACAGCTCATCTCTCAGGCAGCCTCATGCACAGCATCAACGTGTCTCTAATCGAGCCCACACAGTGCGAGGCCAAGATCCAGCAGAACTACCCACACCTTCTGGACAACTACGACCAGGAGAGCTGCATCTGTGGAGAGCCTTCTAACCCTCTTAACAACATTTGCAGGGTATGTATACTTACGTGATTTTTCTTCTACTGAAGCCAGTAAATGTCCAAAAGTTTACTACTGAACGTTTACTGGCTGGAGGTATTACCCTCTTGCCCATTTCACCTGCCAAATAGCAGTGCTTCCACTGCTGTGTTCAGGTAAAGGTAATTACAGATTATGAGGCATTTTATCTTAGTCCTCAGAAATGACATTTGTAGCCGCCTATTTTTTAAAGCTGGCTGCAAGTGTTTATGGACTACAGTAGCCACTTACCATTAGGTGGTATTTGTGTTAGGTGGACGTAAGTTCGTTTGTCACTTCAGTGAGTGTTACTTAAAAAATACTTGCGTGCTATTCATTTTATCCATTAAAACCTTTTCAAAGTCCAACTGCTCAACAAAGGCCTTTTTTATAGGATAAGGGTGACAAACGAGCACACAGTCCACCTGATGGTAAGTGGTTGCTGCGGCCCATAGACATCTACATCTATCCTCGTTTGCGAATCAAAATGCAGATGCGTTGTCACCCGTGAGGACTAAGATGGAATGCCTCATTTCCAGTAAAAAGGGCCTCCGGTCACCTGCACTCACCAAGCGAAACGCAGAGGTAATCCTCTACTTCACGCTGGTATTCTGTGAGATCGTGGTACCACCCCGGTTCGAGCCGGCCCATCCGTGCGACAGCAAAAGCTGCCGCGTGGCTCTACCACTTTGAACCCTACCTCAAAGACTGCCTCTTAAAGGTATTTGGTGGATTTTTATAGTACGTGGTAAAGCCACGCTGCAGCTATGTTATGGCTCGGCTCGACCGGGGTAGGACCACGCTCTCAGAATACCGGCATGAAATAGCAGCTTAATACTGCTGTGCTTTGTATGGCGAGTATAGAGAACCGGAGACCGGAGACATTCAATTTTAGTTCTCAGGTGTGCACGCATGTGCATTTGGATTCTTAATCAAGCGTAAATCTAGATGTCTATAGAGGGATATAATGACCAGTTACCATCTGGTATCTGGTTAGTCACATCTATCCTTTATAAAAAGTTATCTTATAATCGACAAGTTTATTTTTACTTTTCTTTTTCTTTTAAATTATGGCTTCTCTTGAAAGAATTCTGCCAGTGTCAAATCAGTAATTTTACTTTTAGAGTAACTTTCTGCGCTTTCTGTCTCGCCATGTTGTTGGATATGCGATTTCCAATTAAATGATCCATCGCCGTACCTTTGTGGTGGTTCTCCTTTGTAACATAAACCGCACACCTATGTGTTTTATATAATCTGTGGTATACTTTCAGGTGGACATTGGAAGTGCTCTCGCTTGCACAACTGGTGATGGTTACTTCGTCTTGCAGGGAGTCTACTCTTGGGATTCAGGTAAGGATATAATATCTTACTTTGAGCAAGAACACAAACAATAATACTTTATTAAAACTTTTGTATTATATTAAAAATTGTTCCATTATAAGACAGAAATGAAAAGAACTATACAACGTTTCTCTTTGAAGTTATCTCTCTCTCTCTCTCTCTGTCTCTCCCTTCAGTTTCGTATGCTCTTAATGGTAGCAGCACACTGAGGTAAGATTTTACTAATTGCAAATAGAATAAAACCAATATAAAAATATTTATTTTAATTGTTTACAGGCTGTCAGACCGGCAATCAGCTAGCCGCTTTCTACAAATTCGACATTGAGTGGTACGAATGGGCCATCGGTCTAACTGAAAGCGTTCGTTTCACTCAGTTTGTTCGTGGTACTAAGGTCACTCAGACTCGCTACACTGGACAAATCACATCCGGTACCAAAGGGACCCAGTACACGAACGGAATCAAGGGAACCATTACTGGAGGATTGAATAAGTTCGGCGGACAAGGCCAGTTCACACAGCTTGGTGCAGGTGGACTAGGGCAGTTCACACAGTTTGGTGCTGGACAAGTGAGTCAAGGGCAAAGTGGATCGAGCCAAGGATCTGGTAACCTATACGGTCAGAGCCAGTACAGTTCAAGCAATTACAGCCAATTCAGTACATCAAGCAACAATCAATATTCGGGATCTCAGAATCAATTCGCCTCTGGAAACTTTGGTGGAAGCTCATCGGACTATAATTCAGGCAGCTCAAACTTCGGCACTAACAACAATGGACCATCATCAAACTCATTTACCTCCACATACACCGAGAAGAAGTTCTACCAAACCGAACCAAAATATTACACCTTCACCACCAAACCCGAAATCGTAACTTACACAACCAAGCCAGAAATCGTTACATTCACAACAAAACCAGAAATATTCACTTTCACTACAAAGCCCAAAATTGTCACGTACACAACCAAGCCAAAAATCATAACCTACACGACTAAACCACAGTTCATAACCTACGAAACGTCTGGAAGTGGCACTAACCCACAATATATCGCACCGGGCGCTTCCTTCAAACCCACATTCTCAGAAATTGTCGGTACAGAATACAAGCACAATGCCCAATGCAAGTGCCTAGAAAATGGCAAGAAGTAAAACGATCGAACAAAAGTATCTTTAAAATACTGGTAACATAATGGACGTGCCATAAACGAAAAAAATCATTTCGCGTCACAATCAAGGAGGTTGTAAAATATATTATAACCTCCTTGGTCACAATTCACACATCGACAATTATATACAGTACAAAATTAACTCCAGTTCCTAAAAATGTTACCACTACCATATTTCCAATTTCTGATCATAACATTTGGAAACTGCGAGTTTTAAAATGTAACTTCATTTTTGTATTTCTATTTATAAAATATTGAATTGTGTAAATAGGTAGGGTTTATTTAATTCGTACAATTTTATTATATCCTTAAAATATATAATTATTAGTGTATTTTTACAGTTAATAGTCGTTTGTAAAATGACTTTAAATTCGTACTGCCAGTTTTTTTATCTGTGTATTACGCTATATACATATATCTATAAGTACTGTTTTATAAAACGTATGGATATTTTTTATTCGTAATATTAAATGTATTAAAAAGAAAAGTATTTTTCGAGATTTGAATAAAATTAGACTTTTGACCATATTGGACATAATTTCACACCAACATGGTCGACTCTCTAATAAAATTGGTTGTAATAGTTTTAAAAATATGAAAATAAGATCTTTTTATACAAAAATACAAATACCATTCATGAGATATAAAATAAGTATTTAGACAATATGATGAATATTGATGTAATTTCTAATTGTTGTAATTAAGATTAAACAATTGAAATAAAATGGAGGTATTTTACAAATATCAATGTCTTTTATTTCATCTTTGAAAAGCAAAAATTATAATATAAACATCTACTTTTACCAGAAAACTTGAAAAATACAAAAAAGAGCTATAGGGATCTTTTTTAATCTTACAAAAGCCTTTAACACGGTCTCTAGCAATATACTGTTAATAAAACCTGAAGATATCGGTATAAGATGTACACAAATAAAATTACTTAAAAAAGGACATTTATTTTAAGGGAAGACTTCAATTAATAGTCAAAGTGGTTATGATTAGCCTCTCACTTATGAAGTACCTCAGGGTAGTATCTTGGATCTGATTTTTTCCTTGTCTATATAATTGGTCTCCAAAATATTAAACATTTCCAGGAAAAAATATTTTTGAGGATTATACAGCCCTTCTTTTCGCTGCAAATACATGGAAGAAGGCCTATGATCTTGCACGAACTTCCTTTAATGCCTTTTAAATTTGGTTGCATAACAATTATCTAATTCTTAATAATGTCTATTTTACCTTTACAATAGAATAGAATAGAATAATTTTTATTCAATATAGATCACCACATAATACTTATTGAAAGTCATTTTTTACTTATAACACTGGTTCGCAAAAATATCTGTGCTGGAAAGAACCAGCAAGAAACCCAGCGGGAGTTATTTTCTAAAAAAGCACAATTTCCAATATAATATTTTATACAACTGTTATGAAAATAAGTTGAAACAGCACGTTGGCGATCACCTCATTCCCTGGGGTTATTATCAGGCATATTACTTCGAAACGAAATACCGGCGAACTTAAGTGATCAGTAGTACAATATTGTTTTATTATTAGTGTGGTTTTAGATTGTAATTAGTGTTGTGTAAGTAAAGTGTCAATTTTGCCGAGTAAAGGCGGTGTAAGAATATCTACTCCCCCCATATTATCATCCCGTGGCTGTCGTAAGAGGCGAACAGAGGGAAACAAATCAGGAGATGGTCAGCAGCGTCTCCCTAAAAATGACTAAAAATAAAAAAACTGTGCGTGCCAAGCGTGGCAACTATGGCAAATATTTTCCCCCTATGAGGCAATCTATGGGGGAGGCCTATGTTCAGCAGTGGACTTTAATAGGCTGCAACGGTTACGGTAACAAGATTAAAGCTATAAAAGTAAGCCCTCAATCTTCTATTAACAGTACATTTATTGCTTACACTGGTTTAAATTTATTGATAGTGAAAAAGAAACTGGCATTCTGCTGTCCTTTTATTTCCAGGTTATAAGCATCAAATGCTTGGGTATCTTAATCGACAGTCACTTGTGTTTGAAAAAATATAATATAGATATATTGACGTTCCGTGGGAAAAAACTCATTAACGTCTTTTAAAACCTGAGGTGTTTTGACCGGTTTTAAAACCTAAGCCGTGTTGTGGCGCTCAAGAATATCCACTACACCATATCTTCCCGTGGGTGTCGTAAAAGGCGACAAAGGGAAACGGGCAGGAGATGGGCAGCAGCATCTTCCTGATAATAGCCAAAATTACAATAAAAAAAAAACTGCGGTTGCCAACCCGCTCGCCAAGCGTGGCAACTATGGCAAATACCCCCCTATGAAGAAAGTAACAAGGAGACGGCCCCCAGTCCCCGGCGGCCCCGCTATTATTGGCTACGGTGGCGACCATGGTAACGGCGGGGCAGGGGGTGCTAAGAATCTCCGGTGGAGGTTCGGTTGCCACCTTAGACGACTCGACCTGGCAACGTACAACGCATGCACCCTGAGGACTGACGAGAAGATCGTGGAGCTGGAAAAAGAGATAGACAAGTTACGCTGACATATTATAGGATTATCCGAAGTCCGAAAAGAGGGGGAGGACACGGTAGTCCTCGAATCCGGCAACTTGCTCTATCACCGGGAGGGCGACCATCTATCCCAAGGAGGTGTCGAATTTATCGTCCACAAGTCTCTCGTTAACAACGTTGTAAAGATTGAGAGTGTGTCGACGAGAGTTGCGTACCTAATACTCAGAATCACCAAACGGTATTCGCTGTAGGTCATACAGGTTTACGCACCAACCTCTGCACATCCCGATGAGGAGGTGGAGGAAATGTATGAGGATATCTCCAGAGCCATGCATTCCTCCAAAACCTAGTTAAACCTGCCTAGTTAATGGGAGACTTTAATGCAAAACTAGGCACAAGAGAGAACGGTGAGCTGAAGGTAGGGAAATTTGGAATAGGGCAACGAAACCCAAGGGGCCAGCTGCTGGCCGACTTCATGAAGAAAGAGGGACTCTTTATGATGAACTCTTTCGTCCAGAAGCGGCCCCAAAGGAAGTGGACCTGGTCAAGCCCCGACGGTTCGACAAAAAATGAGATTGACTTCATTATGACGACCAGACGACAACTGTTCGGTGATGTCTCCGAGATCGCGAGGGTGAAAACCGGCAGCGATCACCGAATGGTTAGAGGCACACTGAACCTAAAAGTTAAGTTGGAGATGTCACGTGTAATGAAGTCAACGCTCCGTCCCCCTTGTGCTGTGTTCCAAAGTTCTGATACCTTTCAGCTCGAGTTACAAAACTGTTTTCGGTGCCTAGAAGACTGCAATGAAGCAAACGATTTGAATGACAAGCTCGTGGAAACTGTCCATGCGGTCGGAGCTAAATTCTGCAAGACCCGCCGCAGAAGAACACAAAAACTCTCCGATCACACTCTTAATCTCATGGCTGTTAGACGGGAGATAAAGCTACATTCTTCAACAGATTTGATAGCATACAGGCAACTGAACAAACAGATCTCCAAATGCATGCTGTGGGACTTACGCAACTTCAATACAGCTTGTATTGAAGAAGCGATCGAGCGGAACCAAGGCTCCAAAGTCTTTGCCAGAGATCTGTCTGCCAGAAAGAGCCAACTGTCAAAGCTGAAGACCGAGTGTGGCAGCATCGTTTCCGGGGCACCTGATATTTTGAGTAAGATTGAGAGGTTCTATGGGCAGCTGTACATATCATCGTTGGAGCCACACGCAAGTGTGAGTAACGATCCAAGAGCAAATCTTATTCGACACTATTCCGATGATATCCCGGACATCAGTCTGAGCGAGATTAGAATGGCTCTCCAGCATGTTAAAAACAGCAAGGCCCCAGGCGGGGATGGAATTACAGCGAAGCTTCTGAAAGCGAGTGGAAAACCGGTACTGGAAGTCCTTCAGAGGCTCTTTAATTCCGTCCTCCATGGTGGCATTACACCGGAGGCGTGGAGCAGAAGTGCGGTAGTCTTGTTCTTCAAGAAAGGTGACAATGCTCTCTTGAAGAACTAAAGACCGATTTCCCTCCTGAGCCGCGTCTACGTGCTGTTTTCGAGAGTCATTACGAATCGCCTCGCACGCAGACTTGACGACTTCCAGCCTCCCGAGCAAGCCGATTTCCGAAAGGGCTTTACCACCATAGACCATATACATACCCTTCGGCAAATTGTACAGAAGTCCGAGGAGTACAATTTGCCACTATACAGAGAGGTGAAGGACAGGGTGACGTTATATCCCCGAAACTCTTCACTGCTGCATTGGAAGACGTTTTCAAGCTTCTGGACTGGAAAGGATACGGTGTTAACATCAATGGCGAGTACATCACTCACCTTCAATTTGCCGACGATATAGTACTTATTGCAGAATCGTTAGAGGACCTAAGCACTATGCTCAATGACCTCAATAGTGTCTCCCACCGGATAGGTCTTAAGATGAACATGGACAAATCAAAGATTATGTTTAATGTCCATGTCACACCTATGCCGGTAATTGTTGGGAGCATTAAGCTCGAAGTTGTTGACGAGTATGTTTACCTGGGACAAATAGTCCGACTAGATAAGTCCAACCTCGACCGAGAGGTCAATCAACGGGTTCAACTCGGCTGGGCAGCGTTCGGAAAGCTACGACACATCTTCTCGTCAGACATACCTCAAAACCTTAAAACGAAATTGTACAACCAGTGCGTTTTGCCAGTGATGACTTACGGATCTGAGAAGTGGTCCTTCACTGCTGGCCGTATGAGGAAGCTCAAGGTCGCTCAGCGAGCTATGGAGAGGTCTGTGCTCGGAGTTTCTCTGCGTGATAAACTTAGGAATGAAGATATCCGCAGTAGAACCAGAGTTACCGACATAACCCATCGGATTAGTAAGCTGAAGTGGCAGTGGGCCGGCCATATAGCTCGAAGAACCGACAACCGATGGGGAAGAAGGGTTCTTGAGTGGCAGCCTCGTACCGGTAGGCGAAGTGTAGGGCGACCCCCCACGAAATGGAGTAACGACCTGGTAAGACATGCAGGAAGTCGATGGATGCAGGTGGCTCATGACCGTGCTTTGTGGCATTCCTTGGGGAGGCCTATGTTCAGCAGTGGACTTATGAAAGTCTGTAATGATGATGAAAACCTGAGGTATGTACCTAGATAATTCACAATTGCATGCTGCAATATATACGGCTTTTCGTCATTCAGTTCTAACATATTCCTGACGAGAGTTCCAAAAACACAATTGTTTCCCTAGAATAAGTACGCGGTAGAGCCATGCTGCAGCTATATTAATAGTATAGTTGTAGCACGAATACGTCGGCTCGACCGGGGGAGGACCACGCTCACACAGAATACCAGCGTAAAATGGCAGCTTAACACTGCTGTGTGTCATATGGTGAGTGTAGAGAACCGGAGACCCTTTTTACTGGAAAAGAGGCATTCCATCTTAGTCCCCACGGGTGACAACGCTTTTGTTTCTTAATTGAGGCTTAATGTATGTTCAATTAAGGAACATGAATAAAATAGGCGACTCACACGATAGGCAAAATTGTATTAAATAATAAAAATACAAAATAATATGGTGGCGATCGGGTCGCGAGCTATCGGCGAGTGGCGGTCTTACGCGCGGTGGTGAGAAAGCCCCCTCTCGCTTTTCGTACTCCCCGCGAACACCATCGGTGCTGTCGTAACGGCGCCGACAATGTACATTTTACACATTACATAGTTTATAGACCACAGCATCCACTTACCATCAGGTGGACTGTGTGCTCGTTTGGCACCCTAATTCTAAAAAAAATATGCCATGGCTGGCAACACGCACTGGTTGTACACTCTTGTTCTCAGATTTTAGGAATACATGACGAGATGTCAATATTCAACTGTATAAAATCTAAATTATCATGCGGCCTTGAATAATTTTTTATTTCAATTCAAATCCGCGGTCCTGCATCGCAGTAACTTAAGGCTCAGCCAGTGTGCTGTGAACTCGTTATTTTCTAAGTGATAGAGTCACGTTGCAGAAACATTATGGTTGAAGCATAAATGGGTCAGTTCGACCAGAGTAGGAAGGACATATCAGCGTAGAATAACAGCGTAATACTGCTGATTTACGTCCTGTCCTGTACCCTGTGCACTGGCGTGTAAGAATACTCACTACCCCATATCTTCCCGTGGGTGTCGTAAAAGGCGACAGAGGGAAACTGAGGCAGAAGATGGGCAGCAGCATCTTCCTGATAACAACAAAACAACAATATAAAAAACTGTGGTTGCCAACCCGCTCGCCAAGCGTGGCAATTATGGCAATATACCCCCCATGAAAGTAATGAAGAGATGGCCCCCAGTCCCCGGCGGCCCCGCTATTCCTGGCTACGGTGGCGACCATGGTAACGGCGGGGCAGGGGGTGCTAAGAATCTCCGGTGGAGGTTCGGTTGCCACCTACGACGACTCGACCTGGCAACTTATAACGCACGCACCCTGAGGACTGACGAGAAGATCCTCTTGGATTCCTTCCGCTCTAGCTGGAAGAAGAGATAGACAAGTTGCGCTGGAATGTCATAGGATTATGCGAAGTCCGAAGAGAGGGGGAAGACACGCATCGCCGTCTTAAGTCATACCGGGGCCCTTGGGCACACAAGAATTTGGGGCCCTGTTGGAAAGTAAAAAAAAATGAATGACATAAACTTTTTTTGTTATATGATCTTATATTTATTATAGTTCATTGGTATTAATTACTTAAGTATGTTGATGTTTTGAATTGGTTACCATTACGACAGTGATTTTTTCCGGGATATTTTTTGAACGATATCACTATATATACACATAATTATTGAGAAATTTTTAGTCGTTCTTGTAACATGGTTGTTCATAATTCATTTTTTATTCTCTTTAGGTGTGAATATGAGCGCTCTCCACAACAATTGGTAACCATTAAAGAAAGGAAGAGTTTCTTCTAATTTATCAACCTTTATTAGTTTATGTAACTCAGCCTTACATATTCAAATCCACAGATCCTTTGCTATGTTCTTTAAATACTGCCCTAAATAAAAACATTCTGATTTGAGGTCATATGCATTAAGGTGGAAGCTCTAGGGTGGCTCGCGAAATTCATTTTTTTCCAATACAGCCCTGTAAGTTCATATAATCTCTTTGAATGAGCTTTTCTGGAAATAGCCATACAATAGGATTATACGAACTTAGAGGGTTGTGTTGATTATTATAATGGTTATAACTCTATAAATACATACTCGTAACGGTCGCGAATCATATTTTGTTAAACATACAACCTGACACTGATCTACAAATTGCAAAAAACGTAAGAAAATTTGAATTTCGCGGGTTATGCGCCTTCACCTTAATGTCTTCATGATATTCATGAATTCTTCAAATTCATTGCATTTTTTCTCAACTCATCAGAATCGATTGTTTTTAACTGACAAAGAAAACTAAAACGATTATAAATTTAACGTATCGATTACAAGGAATAAACGTATCTACACGAAATTTTTCTTTGCCATTTAACTCTACAGTCTCAGACAATCCTTAAAAAAAGTAACGCATGTGCTGTGAATTCTATTTCTTTCAGACTTATCTTTATAGTCAGTACTTGGATTTTTTTTCTTCGACCGATTCGTACTGATTGAAATTATTGCGTGTGTTATTCACATAATCGATCAGAGATGCGTAAAGTTTTGTTGCAACGTCTAAGGTCATAGTGCTATTCTGTAAACTTAAGCTGGTTTCATTCATAATTCCCAAAAAATCATTACATATATCCGTTAAAATTATAGTATTCAATTTCTCCATTTTTAATTGCTAGTCTTTGGGCTTCGTTTCTTGTTTCTCTTGGTTGATTGATGTCACTTGCAATTGAGAACAAAGCTTCAAAAAAATATCATGGCTATCAAAAAAGTTTAAAATGATATGTGCTATACATTCTGCACAATGTTTATCCATAAGCAAAAACTACAAAAATCTCTCAATGGGCTCTCCGTCTTTTACGTATCTAACGATGAAGGTTAGTTAACAATTGTTTTTAAAACTTGCTGTCCCATTAAATTAATAAACTGTAGGTTCTTCCTTTTCCACGATTTCCACAGTTTCGTATATGATCAGCAAGAAAAGGATCGAATTCACTAATCAATTCTAGGCATCCTAAATAATCCCCGTTATTTTGAAACCCCAATATCTCATTTTCACCACGAAAAGCAAGATCTCTAGAAGCTAAAAATTTCACTGCTGCAACAATTCTTCTAAGTACATTCTTCCAATAATTAACTTCTGTATTATATGTAGACAGCAACTAACTGTCAACTACTCCAGTAGTTTTGCTTCTTGCTCTCAATTAATAAGTTACTTATATGCTTCTAATCTTTATATTCATTCGGAGAACTCAAATTATGTCCAGTACCAGTAGTAGCGTTAAATAGACGGCAGCAATAGCAGTATACAGATTTCTTCGACGGTGAATAAAGGAGCCATTTTTTTTCTAAAGGCTCACCATTCATCAATTTACGGGTAAAAATATTTATAGTTAAATATCTAGTTTCTTTTACCGCTTGGAATCTGGAAATTTTTTTCCAACAAAAATTCTGGAAAACAGAAGTTTCGGAGAAGTCACCATTTTTATTTTGGAAAAAATAATGGCCCTTTTCGAAACAAAATATCGCGTTATTCTTCTGTTAAAATTTCATCACAATAAGTACCAGGGTCAGGAGATACATTTTCCAAGCATATACCTAATAATTACTAAAAATAAAAGAGAGTTAATTACTCACAGTAGCGCATATGATGTTTTTCCCAGTAGATATTCAGAAGAATTTCGATCTTGAGGTGATGACGGTGAAGAATTAATCGGCCTATTTGTTTCCTCAACCGTAAAAAATGATGTGAGCTTTGTTAGTTTTTTGGTTATTTCTTTTTGAGTTGCAACCTTTTTTCTTTTTTGGGAACCACGTAAATATGTTCTTTTCGATTTAATAAAATAAATAAATAAACGAACACGTTATGTAACACTTCTTTTCTTTATTTTCTATTATCTTAAATAATTTCTATGAAACAAAACAAAATCACACCACAAACTTCACCGTACAAGTTTGACCTTTCGGGAAATCCCCCAACCAAACAATGTCGACTTCTATGCACTACGCATTGTATAGACTGCAAACTCGAATTTGGAATGTAGGTACTTTTTAGATATGTTTTATAATTATTAAAATGTTCACTGTTTAGTAAAAGATTTAAAAAAAAAACTGTTCTGATGTCCGATTAAAATTCGCTAAGCTATTACCTATATTCATGTTTTTTCCTACTATCAATTTAACCAACATCATTTATTTAGTTGTAATTACATAAATAAAAAAAAAAAAGTCAGGGGGTTTTCATGCTGGTCTACCTTTCCGGTGATCCTGTTATGGAATACGGGTACGCGACCCCGGCTCCCCGAGCTACTGTTATTCTCATACCTTTCCTGCCGAGATAACAGTATCCTTACACCTATGCTCCTACCCCCAAACTTCTTTTTCCTTTTCCCAAAATGGTAGCTTCCTCTACCAACAATAGCATACCCAAAGAGGGTTGGTGTCAGGCAGGCGGCCGACTGTAAAACTTCTGCCAAATCCCATGCAGTAAATGAATAGTACGAGTTGTGGGATATATGACAGGGCTAGGGCGTACCCCGCAGGCGACGCGCAGGGGCAGCACCCGGCTCCTGTGGGAAGTGGGCAAGGGTTGTCGCACCTTACGGAGCGGGTGCGACGTAAGAGGCGAGCCCGGAGAGAGAAGAATGTCAGAGTGAGGTTTGCAAGCTGGAATATAGGTACGATGACTGGAAGAGGAAGAGAGTTAGCAGATGTTTTGAAACGACGAAGAGTGAATGTTGACTGTTTGCAGGAAACAAAATGGAAGGGCAATAAAGCAAGAGAGATTGGGGAGGGATACAAGTTTTATTATTGTGGAAGTGATGGGAAACGAAATGGAGTAGGAGTTGTGTTAGATAGTGGAATGAAAGAACGAGTGACAGATGTGAAAAGAGTAAATGACAGAATGATAGTTGTTAAATTAATGATTGAAAACAAAGTAGTGAATGTTGTAAGTGTGTATGCTCCGCAAACAGGCTGTGAAGAGAGTGTGAAAGAGAAGTTTTGGGAGGAATTTGATTGTATGATGATGGGAATACCTGAGCGTGAGGATGTTTATATGGGAGGAGATTTTAATGGACATGTAGGGAGAGTGAATGACGGGTATGAAAGAGTACACGGTGGATGGGGGTACGGAATGCGGAACCGTGAGGGGGAAGTTCTTCTGCAAGCAGCATGTGCTTTCGACCTGGCTGTAGTAAACACGTGGTTCCAAAAACGAGATCAGCATCTTGTTACTTATAAAAGTGGCCACCACGCGACACAGATCGACTATCTTCTGATAAGACGGAACCAAATCAAGAGTGTAAAAAACTGCAAAGTGCTTCCAGGTGAAGACTTAGTATCCCAGCACCGAATTCTGCTGGCTGACATCTGCTTAACTGTTTGCCTCAACAAACATAAGGATCGTCCCCCACCCAAAATAAAGTGGCATTTGTTGCATAAGGAGGGGTATGCAAGTGAATTTAGAGAGCTAGTTGTAAACAAGATGATAGAGATGGGTGATATGGAAGGAATGAGTGTGAATGAGTGCTGGAAGGAAATGGCTGATTGTATCCGAAGTGTGGCAAGGAAGGTGTTAGGAGAAACAAAAGGGAAGCGTATGATAGATAAGGATGGGTGGTGGTGGAGTGAAAGTATTAGAGAAGTTTTGAGAGAAAAGAAAAATGCCTTTAAAGAATGGCAGAGCGTAGAAGACCAGAATGAATCCATAAAAGAAAGTAAGAGAGGGGCGTATAAAGAATGTAAGAAGAGAGCGAAGAAGGAAGTTGCTATTTGTAGGGCAGAGGCGCAAGATAAATTATATCGGTCCCTTGAAAGCCCCGAAGGTCAAAAACGACTTTTTCAAATTGCAAGAGCGAGAGAAAGGAATGGAAGAGATGTTTCACATGTAAAATGTATAAAAGATGATTCTGGAAGGATTTTGATTGACGATGAAAGTATAAAGAAGCGATGGAAGGAGTATTTTGAGAAATTGATGAATGAGGAGAATGAATGGAATGGTATGCTTGAAAACCCACCAGTGAATATGGGCTTAGTGAGAGAAATTAGTGTGGAAGAAGTAAAAATGGCTGTTAGGAATATGAAGAATGGGAAGGCGGTCGGCCCAGATGGAATACCAGTAGAAGTGTGGAAGTTGCTGAGGGCGGATGGATGGAAGTGGTTGAGTTTATTTTTCGGTAAATTGTTGCAGGAAGAACAAATACCTGAGGAATGGTGCAGTAGTATACTGGTCCCCATTTTTAAAAACAAAGGAGACGTCCAAAACTGCAGCAGTTACCGGGGAATAAAACTCATGTCACATACGATGAAAGTCTGGGATAACACAAAACCAGTTCGGATTCATGCCCGGTCGAGGTACGACAGATGCCATTTTCGCATTACGCCAATTGTGCGAAAAGTACAAGCGCGTGCATAAAGATCTGCACATGGTTTTTGTCGACCTTGAAAAGGCGTACGATCGGGTTCCCCGTGAGGTTTTGTGGTGGGCGTTAAAGATGAAAGGTATGCCTGGGAAGTATGTGAGGTTAGTCCGTGCTATGTACAGAGCATCCCGTACATGTGTACGATCTGCCGCGGGAACTACGGGCAGTATCGATGTGGCGGTAGGGCTGCACCAAGGGTCGGCATTGAGCCCTTACCTCTTCCTACTGATTATGGACGCTTTGACGTCGGACCTGCAGGATGAGGCACCCTGGTGCATGCTCTTTGCCGATGACATCGTGCTTGTCGGGGAAGAAGGCATCGAGGTACAGAGCAGACTGACGGGGTGGCAACGGAGGCTGGAAAGTGTTGGCTTGAAGATCAGCAGATCCAAAACCGAATATATGTGCTGTGATTTCGGCGGTCTTTCCAGTCCTGTACCCATGTCGTTGGATGGCGCTATACTGCCTATCTGCTCAGATGTCAAGTACCTCGGTTCCCTTATTCAAGGCGACGGCGGAATAGATAGAGCTGTGCAGCATAGGATTAACGCAGGGTGGATGAAATGGCGACAGGTCACAGCCACAACGTGCGATCCCCGAATGCCAATAAGACTGAAGGGGAAAATTTACAAATCGATCATCCGACCTGTCGTCATGTATGGAAGTGAATGCTGGGCCGTCAAGAAGAAGGATGAAAATAGACTGCATGCGAATGAAATGAGAATGTTACGATGGATGTGTGGTGTGACAAGGATGGATAAGATAAGGAATGAGTATATAAGAGGAAGCCTGAAAGTAGCGCCAGTGGTAGAAAAGGTGAGAGGAAGCAGATTGGCATGGTTTGGGCATGTGATGCGGAGAAATGAAAGTCATGTCACAAAACGAGTGTTGAATATGAATGTGGAGGGACACACGGGCAGAGGAAGGCCGAATAAAAGATGGATCGATTGTGTGAAGAGTGATATGAGAATGAAAGGAGTAAGTATGGAAATGACGGCTGATAGAGAGGAATGGAACAAAAAGATTTACTGCGCCGACCCCAGATAATGGGAAATGGTTTAGAGAATGATGAATTACATAAATACATTATATATATAAGGCGATTCTACAGCTCGAAACGACAGATAAAACGTTTAGATGGCAGCGAAACGCGGAACTACATATTTTCTACTTAAGAAATCTATCAATGCTACTTTTTCTGTCAAACTCGGTAATGTGTGGCATGTCACTGCTCAGTTTTCAGAAAGTCACTAACAACGCCCTCATTTACTCTATTGTGTCGGGTTATATTTTCCTAAAATAGAAAAAAGATTAAGCGAATATATCGGCCTTTCGGGGGCCCCCGCGACGATAGGGGCCCTGGGCACGGGCCCCGTGTGCCCTTATGGTAAAGACGGTACTGAAGACACGGTAATCCTCGAATCCGGCAATTTGTTTTATCACCGGGAGGGCGACCATCTGTCCCAAGGAGGTGTCGGATTTATCGTCCACAAGTC
This sequence comes from Parnassius glacialis, assembly GCA_033319125.1. NCBI lineage: Eukaryota > Metazoa > Arthropoda > Insecta > Lepidoptera > Papilionidae > Parnassius > Parnassius glacialis. The sequence continues at coordinate 1,921,437 of JAVANC010000002.1, read as the reverse complement.
TCTCGTTAACAACGTTGTAAAGATTGGGAGTGTGTCGACGAGGGTTGCGTACCTTATACTCAGAATCACCAAACGGTATTCGCTGAAGGTCATACAGGTTTACGCACCAACCTCGGTACACCCCGATGAGGAAGTGGAGGAAATGTATGTGGATATCTCTAGAGCCATGCATTCCTCCAAAACCCACTATACGGTGTTAATGGGAGACTTCAACGCGAAACTAGGCACAAGAGAAAACGATGAGCTGAATGTAGGGAATTTCGGAATAGGGCAACGGAACCCAAGGGACCAGCAGCTGGCCGACTTCATATAGAAAGAGGGACTCTTTATGCTAAACTCTTTCTTTCAGAAGCGGCCCCACAGGAAGTGGACCTGGTCGAGCCCCGACGGTTCGACAAAAAATGAAATTGACTTCATTATAACGACCAGACGACAACTGTTCAGTGATGTCTCAGTGATCGCGAGGGTAAAAACCGGCAGCGATCACCGAATGGTGAGAGGCACACTGAACATAAACGTTAAGTTGGAGAGGTCACGTCTAATGAAGTCAACGCTCCGTCACCCTCGTGCTCTAATCCAAAGTCCCGAAACCTTTCAGCTCGAGCTACAAAACCGTTTTCAGTACCTAGAAGATTGCAATGCAGTGGACGATATCAATGACAAGCTCGTGGAAACTGTCCATGCAGTCGGAGCTAACTTTTGCAAGACCCGCCGCAGAAAAACACAAAAACTCTCCGCTCACACTCTTAATCTCATGGCTGTTAGACGGGATATGAAGCTGCAGTCTTCAGTAGATTTGACAGCATACAGGCAACTGAACAGACAGATCTCCAAATGCATGCGGCGGGACTTACGCAACTTTAATACTGCTCGTATTAAAGAAGCGATCGAGCGGAACCAGGGCTCCAAAGTCTGCTAGAGATCTGTCTGCCAAAAAGAGCCAACTGTCAAAGCTAAAGACCGAGTGTGACAGCGTCGTTTCCGAGACACCTGAGATATTGAGTGAGATTGAGAGGTTCTATGGGCAGCTGTACACATCATCGTTGGAGCCACACGTAAGTGTTAGTAACGATCCAAAAGCGAGTCTTATCCGACAATATTCCAATGATATCCCGGACGTCAGTCTGAGCGAGATTAGAATGACTCTCCAGCACTTTAAAAACGGCAAGGCCCCAGGCGAGGATGGAATTACAGCGGACCTTCTGAAAGCGGGTGGAAAACCGGTACTTGAAGTCCTTCAGAAGCTCTTTAATTCCGTCTCCTCCTTGGTGGCACTACAACGGAGGCGTGGAGCAGAAGTGCGGTGGTCTTATTTTTCAAGAAAAGTGACCACGCTCTCTTGAAGAACTACAGACCGATTTTCCTCCTGAGCCGCGTCTACGTGCTGTTTTCGAGAGTCATTACGAATCGCCTCGCACGCAGACTTGACGACTTTCAGCTCCCCGAACAAGCTGGTTACCGAAAAGGCTTTAGTACCATAGACCACATACATATCCTTCGGCAAATTGTACAGAAGTCCGAGGAGTACAATTTGCCACTATGTCTAGCGTATGTGGACTATGAGAAAGCCTTTGATTCCGTCGATATTTGGGCGGTGCTGCAGTCCCTTCAGCGATGCCAAGTTGGCTGCCGGTATATCGAAGTGCTGAAGTGCTTGTACAGTAGGGCTACGATGGCTATCCGAGTACAGAAACAGAGTACGAAACCTATCCAATTACAGAGAGGTGTAAGACAGGGTGACCTGATATCCCCGAAACTCTTCACCGCTGCATTGGAAGACGTTTTCAAGCTTCTGGACTGGAAAGGATAAGTTATTAACATCAATGGCGAGTACATCACTCACCTTCGATTTGCCGACGATATAGTCCTTATGGCAGAATCGCTAGAGGATCTAAACACTATGTATACCTGCATCCATCGACTTCCTGCATATCCAGGTCGTCACTCCATCTAGTGGGGGGACGCCCTACACTTCGTCCGCCGAATGAGGCCGCCACTCGAGAAACTTTTTTCCCCAACGGTTGTCGGTTCTTCGAGCTATATGGTCGGCCTATTGCCACTTCAGCTTACTAATCCATTGGGCTATGTCGGTCACTCTAGTTCTATTGCGGATACCCTCATTTCTAAGTTTATCACGCAGATAAACTCCGAGCATAGCCCTCTCTATAGCTTGCTGAGCGACCTTGAGCTTCCTCATTTGGCCAGCAGTGAAGAACCACGTCTCAGTTCCATAAGTCATCACAAGCAACACGCACTGGTTGTACAGTCCCGTTTTCAAGTTTTGAGGTATACCTGACGAGAAGATGTGCCCTAATTTCCCGAAAACTGCCCAGCCAAGTTGAGTCCGTCGATTGACCTCTCGGTCGAAGTTGGACTTACCTAGTTGGACTATTTGTCCCCGGTAAACATACTCTTCAAAAACTTCGAGCTTAGTGCTCCCAACAAATACCGGCATAGATGTGACATAGACGTTATACATGATCTTGGTTTTCTCCATGTTCATCTTAAGATCCATCCGTTGGGAGGCACTATTCAGGTCATTGAGCATAGTGCTTAGGTCTTTCAGCGATTCTGGTAAATTGTACTCCTCGGACGTCTGTACAATTTGCTGAAGGGTATGTATGTGGTCTATGGTGCTAAAGCCTTTTCGGTAACCGGTTAGTTCGGGAGGCTGGAAGTCGTCGAGCCTGTATGCGAGACGATTCGTAATGATTCTCGGAAACAGCACGTAGATACGGCTCGGAAGGGAAATCGGTCTGTAGTTCTTCAATAGATCGTTGTCACTTTTCTTGAAGAACGAGTCCACCGCACTTCTGCTCCACGCCTCCGGTGTAATGCCACCACGCAGGACGGAGTTAAAGAGCTTCTGAAGGACTTCAAGTACCGGTTTTCCACCTCCTTTTAGAAGCTCCGCTGTAATTCCAGCCTCGCTTGGACCTTGCCGTTTTTAAGGTGTTGGAGAAAAGAGCCATTCTAATCTCGCTCAGACTGACATCCGGAATATCATCGGCGTAGTGTCGGATAAGACTTACTCTTGAATCGTTACTCACACTTGCGTGTGGCTCCAGCGATGATGTGTACAGCTGCCCATAGAATCTCTCAATCTCACTCAAAATCTCAGGTGTCCCGGAAACGACGCTGCCACACTCGGTCTTCAGTTTCGACAGTTAGCGCTTTCTGGCAGACAGATCTCTAGCAAAGTCTTTGGAGTCCTGGTTCCGCTCGATCGCGTCTTCAATACGAGCAATAATAAAGTTGCGTAAGTCCCGTCGCAAGCATTTTGAGATCTGCCTGTTCAGTTGCCTGTATGCTATCAAATCTACTGAAGATTGCAGCTTCATTTCCCATCTAACAGCCATGAGATTAAGAGTACGATCGGAGAGTTTTTGTGTTCTTCTGCGGCGGACCTTGCAAAACTTAGCTCCGTCCGCATGGACAGTTTCCACAAGCTTGTCATTCATATCACTTTATTCCACTGAATTGCAATCTTCTAGTTACCGAAAACGGTTTTGTAGCTCGAGCTGAAAGGTTTCGGGACTTTGGATTAGAGCACGAGGGTGACGGAGCGTTGACTTCATTAGACGAGACCTCTCCAACTTAACGTTTATGTTCAGTGTGCCTCTCACCATTCGGTGATCGCTGCCGGTTTTCACCCTCGCGATCACTGAGACATCACTGAACAGTTGTCGTCTGGCTGTCATAATGAAGTCAATCTCATTTTTTGTCGAACTGTCGGGGCCCGACCAGGTACACCTTCTGTGGGGCCGCTTCTGGAAGAACGGGTTCACTATAAAGAGTCCCTCTTTCTTTATGAAGTTGGCCAGCTACTGACCCCATGGGGTCCGTTGCCCTATTCCAAATTTTCCTACCTTCAGTTCACCGTTCTCTATTGTGTCTAGTTTCGAGTTGACGTCTCCCATTAACACCGTAGTGGGTTTTGGAGGAATGCATGGCTCCTGATATATTCCCATACATTTCCTCCACCTCCTCATCGGGATGTGCCGAATTTGGTGCGTAAACCTGTATGACCTTTAGCGAATACCGTTTGGTGATTCAGAGTATAAGGTACGCAACCCTCGTCGACACACTCTCAATCTGTTAACGAGAGACTTGTGGACGATAAATCCAACACCTCCTTGGGACAGATGGTCGCCCTGCCGGTGATAGAACAAGTTGCCGGATTCCAGGATTACCATGTCCTCCCCCTCTCTTCAGACCTCAGATAATCCTATAATATTACAGCGCAACTTGCCTATCTCTTCTTCCAGCTCCAGGATCTTCTCGTCAGTTCTCAGAGTACGTACGTTAATGTTGCCAGGTCAAGTCGTCTTAGGTGGCAACCGAACCTCCACCGGAGATTCTTAGCACCCCCTGCCCCGCCTTTACCATGGTCGCCACCGTAGCCAGGAATAGCGGGGCCGCCGGGGACTGGGGGCCGTCTCTTCGTAACTTTCATCATGGGGGGTATATTGCCATAGTTGCCACGCTCGGCGAGCGGGTTGGCAACCGCAGTTTTTTTTATTGTATTTTGCCGTTACCATGAAGATGCTGCTGCCCATCTCCTGCTTGTTTCCCTTTGTCGCCTGTTACGACACCCACGGGAAGATATGGGGTAGTGGATATTCTTAACCGCCACTACACGACAAATATAAAATTCCTTCCTAAAATACATTGATAATGAAAATGTGATCAATTATGGCATGAAAGCTATACTAAAGGATTATATAAGTAAACTACACTTTGTTTTTGACACAATTAATTATTGATCACTCAACTTGAAACTGTTTAAACATGAGTAGTTACATATTCTGATACAACAAAAAGTTATAAAAATCACAAATAATAACAACAGAATATTGATATTGTTAATGAACACAAATTGGCAACTCTAATGACGGATGGAATGTATGTAACCATAGACTTCTATAATATAGTAAACATAGTGGAGACAAATCTTGAGCACTTAATAGTTGGGGTTTGTTTGCTGGGAGTATTATACAAAGTAACATAACTGTTGTCTTTATATTTGTAATCAGTAGTCTACTAAATTAATTATGGCACAACACTCCCATTTATCATGAATAATTCATACGTAGTTATGGGCTAAATATGAATATAATATAATAATAGCATGAGTAGTGGATCTCAGCACATGACAATCCTATGTATACCCCCAAAAAACTGTAAATCAGTGCTCAAAAACTGTGAAAATGACTAAATGTATACACTTACTTTACTTTTGTAAGTTTATTAATATTAGATTGGATATTAAAACAAAGATTGTTATGACTGTTACTTATCTCGTATATTTTGTTGGTATGGTAGGTACCATAATGGTATCAGATTTAAATTGTGATCTTAGTATATACTCTAGGATAAGACATTTTTTTTAATTTTCTTAGGCTACCCTTGATACAATTATGATTCGTTTTATTCATTTTCAATATATTATGTATAAAAGTAACTCCTTTTGTTTCATTATTACTCACCGTTTCATGACAGAACAAGGGCGTAACTCGTAGATAAAAGGCGAGCCTGGGCAAAACGAGACGCAACGATAAGGCCTATCTTTTTCCAGAGCTTTTTAATAGTAATTTCAGGACTGTAATACATTAAAGCTGTATTCATCGTCTAGTTCTATTATTATATAATACTGTTCTATTAGTAATTTTCCATTAAATCTAATATTTTTAATTATCTAAAGAAAAAAGCTACTAATCGGGGAGAAAAAACAGGTTTCTTGCTCTCCTGACGTTTTTTGAAAATTGAGGTTCGCCCCTTTGCGGCGGTGGCGACGAAATAACCTCAATTGTAAATGATACGCGAGCAACATCCATTTCAATAACAACGGTTAAAAGACGTCTACTGTCTGCGGGACTAAGAGGATGTGTCGCTGCTTAAAAACCAAAGATAATAAACCTAGCAAGCTAACAGCATAGCAAAGTGGCGAAGCAATCAGCTTTGTAGCAGTTTCTAACGGTTGCCGTTGAGCAATCAGTTTCAAAATAGGAGGTTCAGATGCCTGGGTGATCAGTAATCGATTGCTGAAAACAGAATTTGAAAATTCGAAACCGTTCTCGAGATAATCGTGGGACAGACGGACAGACGGACAGACATCGTGAAATCAATAAACCTAGCAAGCTAACAGCATAGCAAAGTGGCGAAGCAATCAGCTTTGTAGCGGTTTCTAACGGTTGCCGTTGAGCAATCAGTTTCAAAATAGGAGGTTCAGATGCCTGGGTGATCAGTAATCGATTGCTGAAAACAGAATTTGAAAATTCGAAACCGTTCTCGAGATAATCGTGGGACAGACGGACGGACGGACGGACAGACGGACAGACATCGTGAAATCAATAAGTGACTTCGCAAGCTTCGCCACTTAATAAGTGTCTTCGCAGGCTTCGCCACTTAATAATTGGACATAAGAATAATTAAAAAAGTACAACCGACTTCAATATAAATTATTAAGAATAACTCAAAAACAGTCAGTCAGGTCAGACCTTGATCAAATTTATATGGAACCACATGTGAAGCACTAGCTTTCAAAATTTTTTTATAGAATAAGGGTGACAAACGAGCACACAGTCCACCTGATGGTAAGTGGTTGCTGTGGCCCATAGACATCTACATCTATCTTCGTTTGCGAATTAAAATACAGAGGTGTTGTCAGCCGTGAGGACTAAGATGAAATGCCGCGTTTCCAGTAAAATGGGTATCCGGTTCTCTACACTCACCGTACGAAACACAGCAGCATTAAGCTGCTATTTTACGCTGGTATTCTTTGAGAGCGTGGGCCTTCCCCGGTCGAGCCATCCCATTCGTGCAACAACTATACTATTAGAATAGCTGCAGCATGGCTCTACCATGTATGCAAAAAAGAATCATCGAAATCGGTTCACCCAAAAAATTTATGAGGTAACACACATAAAAAATACATACAGTCAGTCAGAATTGAGTATCTCCTCCTGTTTGAAGTCGGTAGAAAATAGACTCGAATGGGCAAAGTAGCATAAAAGCTGCACAATAGCTCAATGGAAAAATATACTTTGGCCGGACGATTCAAAGATTCGGATTTTTGGGTCTGACCGGATGGTTCGGACGTGTGTTTGTACGCCGCTCAAAAGAAGAGATGGCTTCAGAAGCATGTACAGTGCTTACTATTTAACGTGGTGGTGGTAATGTTATGGTTTGGGGGTTTATGGCAACAGTAAACCCGGAAATCTTGTGAGGATTACCGGAAAACTAAACAAGGAAGGCTATCTAAAAATTCTTAAAGATTCCGTGGACTGAATCTCATTGGTCCTGGATTCTCTTTTATACATGATGATAATCCTAAACATTAGTCAAAACTGTGTCAAAAATTTTTAAACAACTAAAAAGCTGACAAGATTTTATAAATCATACAATGGTCATCTCAATCACCTGACCTTTCTCCCATTGAACTTGTATGGGATGAACTCGATAGAATTGGGAAAAATCGATCTACAAGCTCAGAACATTTGTGGCAACTATTGGAAAGCGAATGGAACAAGTTAGATCAAGGATATTTTAAGATATTAATTAACATAATGCCTAAATTATGCGAAAAGATAATAAAAGTAAAAGATGGACATTTCGATGGAGCTAAAATTTAAATTAATTTTCATATTGTATGTTAATTTCTTATTCTTTTTTCTTTCTTATTCTTTAAAAAAATACTAGTAATGCTATTAAACATTACTAATATTCCCTTTAACCACTTCTGGTAAGCTTAAAATGCTTGTGTTGGAAGTGGTTCACGACAGTAGTCGAATGGCGGATTCGAACCCACGACCTTTCGAGTTCGCGGTTCGCGCCCTGCCATTAGGCTACTGACTTCGACTTCTTACTTTTCTTAAATTCATTTTTGTTTAATTTTTTATTTAAAAGCTAGTAAAAATATAATTGATTTTATTTGATTTTACCTGGCTGCTTCCAGTTTATAAACAAACGAAATCATAGACTTAGGATGTAGGACTATGAGCTAAATATCACTTATCCACTCACCACGAGATCTGCTAAACTATACGCCCGATTGACTTCAAATTAGGCATATTATAATATACTTCTTTCCCAACGTAGACACCCACTATGAAAGGATTTTGGAAAATTCAAGAAAATTCCAAGGACATGAAATAGGATGATACAACTTGTTCAAAATATTATAAAAGCGATTAATGTCGTAAAAAAAGTTATCGTACCACGCCATCTATTAAAAACACGATCATTCAGCAAGCGGTACAAGTTTTCTCCTATTACGTGTTGCATCTTGTATACTTGTATTTATTTTAGTAACGAACACACGCAACAGATGTCGCTACCATAGGCGTGAAATAAAATATCTTTCCAAATTCAATAACTTAAATATTCGACTAGTTTCATTGATTCTAACAATTATGGTTAGTGGGTATGGAATTTAATGGGATTATCTAAAATTGTAACATAAATATAAAGGATTAATAATTAATTATACGGACATTCAAAAGCCTAAATAAAAAATATATTGGATAAAAATCTCATTGTTTTGTAGACTACCCATTTAAATGTGAAAGATACAAAACAAAATTTAAACAATATTTCACAGATGTTACAATTAATATAATAATTTACAGTTGGTGTAGATCAATTAAACGCATTTTAGCTGGTAAGCTCACATATGAGGGTCATGATGAAATGAAATTGTATGCTCAGCAATATTATAAATACGCACCTACATAATAAAAGTAATAAATGAAATAATTAACAATCGAATATTTTTATTTCGTAGATGTATTATATAGACTTCTGTTTTGTAAACATTCATTGGATTTTTTTTACAGAATCTTGAATTTAAACCATTTTAAAAAAATTATAAATACCTGATTTCATCTCAACATCTATTTACTTAATTAAAAATAAGAATATTTTGGTATAAATTGCAATATAACAAAATTTAAATATTTAAATTACTGAAATCTATACTCTAATACCTTAAAATATAAATACCGGGTGGCCCAAAATTAACGAAGGGGTTTGTTAGAAGTGGTTCACTTATAATTTTTTTATTATATTTTTTTCTTTTTTTTCAGTATTTTGTAAAGAAGACTTGGGGAATTTAAAATGGAGCAGTACTCAATTGAACAACGTGCCCAAATTGTTGAGCTTTATTTTTCAAATCAACGATCCATTGTTTTGACGCAGCGTGCATATCGTCGTTATTTTAATGTGTGGGTTGGATCCTCAGAGTCAACAATAAACCATCTGGTAGCATATTTTCGACAACAAGGAAGACAACCAGGAAGGTTCCTTACTGCCCAGTAAGGAACCTTCCTGGTGCTGGCAGACGACGAACGGTGCACACGGATGACAATATTGAACTGGTACAGAAGCGTTTTCGGGAAGATGGAGAAACATCAACCAGGAGACGTTCGACACAACTTGGCCTCTCACGAGCGTCGCTGCAGAGAATTTTGCATACAATAGGAATGTTTCCATACAAGATTCAGCTTGTCCAAGAATTGAAACCGACAGATTACCAGCAACGACTTGATTATGTAGTATTTTTTCGGCAAAAAGCAGAAGAAAATCATAATTTTATTCATAATTTACTTATGGACGACGAATCCCATTTCCAATTAGGTGAGTTAATTAATAAGCAAAACTGCAGGATATGAGCTACGGAAAATCCGAGAGTAGTTCAACAGCGAGAATTACACCCAGTGTACGGTTTGGTGCGGTGTTTCATCGGAAACGATAATTGCTCCTTATTTTTTTGAAAATGAACACGGGGTCGCCGTTTCCGTCAATGGTGTCAGATATTGGACAATGTTGGAATTTTATTTAAGGCCAGCCGTGGAAAACATTCCGCAAGTATGGTTCCAACAAGATGGAGCCACAGCGCCCACTGCAAGGGACACAATGGCTCTTTTACGGGACATCTTTGGTGAACGAATTATTTCGCGTACAAGTGATTTTAATTGGCTTCCGCGTTCACCGGATTTAACCGCTCCAGACTGTTTTCTTTGGGGTTATTTGAAAGGAAAAGTCTACATTAATAAGCCTAGAACCATCCAGCAATTAAAAAGCAATATACGCGACGAAATAAACAACATAATACCTGAAGTTTTGCGAAAGATTATGGAAAATGTGTTGGAAAGAGCACGAATATGGCCAGCACTTGCGAGTTATTATTTTTCATAACTAAACTAAAAATATTCCCCATTTATATACTGTATTAAAAAAAATATGTCTTAAATAAAAAGTTACAACGAATTCAAACCCCTTCGTTAATTTTGGGCCAACCAGTATAACTGCCTATAGGGTAGATGCTCTATTAGACTAACGAGGAAGTATTCGCGCAACGGGAGATACTCGTATCTATGTCCACCTGTTGACTTTTATAGGCTGATAAAGTAAAATTTAAATATTATAGTCAAAATATTGAGATTAGTTCAACGGATATGATACCAGACGGCGACACTGTGCCATTATTCGGATTGGGTGACAAAAAATCCTAGAAGATGGCTCTCTATTCCCGTATATATTCCTCTCAAAGAGATTTAAAATATATATATATACTATAGAGCGGGCATTGGGGAAATTTCTATACAAAAACTTTAAGCTCGTGCGTGTGTGACGCCCTCTAGCTAAAAATATCTAAATGATGATTTAAGACAACATTTTAACTAGTGATTATATTCTCTTTGATTTTAGCTATTCCCCAGTAGGTGACGCTTAAAATATAAGATCGTTTTAGGAATGTTACCCTTTCGATACCAAAGTATCGATAATGTTGTTGAAGGTTACTAAGCTTGAAATGCTTTAAAATATAATAATAGGGAGTAAAATGATTGTTTCATTGTATAAATCTATTTATCATGACTTCCATCACACGAAAAAAATCACTTTGACTTTTTATGCCTCTATTTTATAGTGATCCTGCTTTTATATCTTTAAGTAATTATAGTGAAAAATAACCTGTTACAATGTAATAACAGTGAAAAATCACCTGTTACAGTGTAAGTAATAGATAATCTCTATTTTACTTATTCGACAATAACTCAGCTTCTAGATTGACATATCTTTTCAGCTATTAATTGTTTATATATACGCTTTCAAATGGTACTTTCATCTTGTTAACACTTGGGCCCAAGAATGTATGGAGACGTCTTCCTCTCCTTTTATATTATTTTGTCAATTTCATCAGCTGCACTAATTAAAAGACACTACTCACATCAATAAAAAATTGTTATATTAAGTTTTTACCTTATTTCCTAACTCAGGCTTAACCTACAACTTCTTGTATCTAATATCTTTAACAGTACAATTTTTTTAAATGTCACAAGCCTATAGCACTCTCCTATCACTGTAGGCCAGGATCTATAATGATTTTGTCCTTGAATACCACCATACAATGACGCCCGGTATGTAAAAGAGAAGACTTGCTGTATTGCTAAACATCAACACAGCAAGTATCCTCAGCATGTTCATAAGCAACACAGAAAATCTCATCATCATGCCTAAAAAAATTTTCCCACTCTTCCACATAAAGTAGGCCACTTAGCATTGTTGGTATATGCTACTCATTTTTGTTGGTATGGGTACAGTATCTTTGACTGTTTTACCTCCTTAAATATTGTAAATGATTAAATCGGCATCCTGTATATTATTTTTATCGATAACCCCAATCGATAAACGTCGTCAATCACTAACTTTAAATAAATAGTGACGCTACAGGATAACAGAGGGCGCTTAGTACAATAAAAATAAATTTTCTAGAACAATCTACTAGAAATAATAAAATTTAAAGATTATTCGGTAAATATACGTTATACATACGATAAAAAACCAAAATCACGTTAATTTTTTGCTCCATATCGTGACTTACAATATATTAATGCACTACCGGGCATATTTTCTATAAAAATATTTTTTAAAGATATGAAAAGAATGCGTCTTGACTTTATGACGATGTCACTAAGACTAACGGAGATATATCCTATAGGACATAAGTTACAGACGACAATTTTGCTGCTGATGTCCGGTCTATTACTACTACTACTTAAATCCTCTACTCCATGTTGTTTACCGTGTAGAAGAAGGATATCAATTCAAGTGCATTATTGCATGAATAATAATTATTTTTAACATTTCTTTTAATTTTCTGTCTAGCACGACTACTCTGTACTGTACAATCTACCGTCTTCAGTGATTTCTGCAGACCGCTGTGCAGACCATCTGACCAACTTCAATCGTATGCAAAAGGACAATGTCCAGAATCGCCCTGTGTAATAAAAGCATCGGACATACACGATAATTAATTTTCTATTTTATTATATTAGTTGCAAATACTTTTATAACACGGACAGCATGCAAAAATGAACATTAAAAAGTATTCTACTCGACTAATAACATTAGTGATTATATTCTCTTTGAATAACATTAATCGCCGCAATCTTCGCCAAACATCATGTGGTATCTAAAAATGATTAGGGATGCCCAATCGATTGTTATCGATTTTTGATTTTTTAATGAATTATTGTATATTATTTAATCTGAATTACATTTTGAATTTATTTCGAATAAAGTTGCAAAAAGATGCTACAATAAACATATTAAATTACCATTTGTTTATATTCTTTTATATTATTCCCTAAAAGTATAGTTTAAAAAACTTTTAATTTGAATGAGGTCATACTCCATTTTGAATAGGTAGTTAGAATAATGCTGAAGAAAAATATTCGTACAAGCAACAACTTAAGAATTAAAAATATTTTACAACGAACACAACCGATTTATGGAAAGCACGTCATTAGAAAGAAGAAATACTAATGAACAACCTTGATGCTTTTTTTTTGAATTCAACATGTCATTTTCGTCGTTGCTGCTGGTGATAAGAGGGCTGGTTCTTTTCTCGCTCAAAGGCTAAGTATAGCCATTCAGCGAGGAAACGCAAGCAGCGTTCTTGCCACGATACCACGGGGAGTATGACTGATAATTAAGTTATTAGTTTTAGTTTTTCTAGACGAAGTTCTTTATCGCACGGTACAAATTTGCGGATTAGGCGATAAAAAGCGTAAGATTTTTCCGTCACGACCCCTTCTGACGTAGTGTAGATGGCTATACGAAAGCGAGATGAAATAATATCCATCTCCTTCGCACTTTCTCTTATCTTGCCATGAAAGAAATATTATTTTATTTTAAATGACGCTTCGTTTTAATAGACGCTAGTGATTCATTTATTTATGTTTGTTAATCAATAATATAATACGTTTATCAGTAATTATATATTGGAAGCGTCTGGAATGGCAGGGCGCGGACCGCGAACTCGAAAGGTCGTGGGTTCGAATCCGCCATTGGACTACTGTCGTGAACCACTTCTAACACAAGCATTTTAAGCGTACCAGAAGTGGTTTAAGGGAATATTAGTAATGTTTAATAGCATTACTAGTAGTTAAAAAAAATACTACGAAAGGAACTTCGTTACAACCGAGTGTTCCACGACACTCACGCATTTTTCTTTTTTATTATAGTTTTTTTTTAATTGTATATAATAATAAAATAATAACAGCACATATTATTATAAAATATATTCGATAAAAAAATTAAATTGTGGATGTCCTGTAGCCTGTGGTTCATAAATTCTCTGTGTACCTACAAGATATCTCAAAAACTACTTAACAAAACGACCAAATTTTTTTTCACTAATTTCAGAATCATGTAGAGCTAGTTCCTTTCGATAATCACTTCTGTAATCCATTTAAAATATTACATGAGCGTTTGGGGTGTGCACTTGAATTTTCCAATTTTTTTTTTATTTCCTCGTCGGTACATTTGTCGTCAGCGTGACTGCTGGTCGTGATTGGATTATTCTGTAAAAAAATTCTCAGTAGCAACCCTGAGTCAGGAGGTTGTCGATATTTTTCACCCCCGCACCTCCGAAAGCACGTAAACACAGTTGGTTATGCCTGATTCTCCTGATTTCTCCTCGGTCGTGTCGGATTGCCGTGTAAGCGAGGGAATAGACGTTGCACTCTGGCATTATAATCCTGTCCTGCACAGATGGTTAGTCTCCATTGAGACTGGCCACCGTGACCGAAATTCAGTCTGAAGCATATTATATTTTATTTAATTAAAAAAAATTACTAAAATTGGTTCAGTTGTTTCCGAGAAATAGCAGAATCTTCTCGTTTTTTTTTAATCGACTAAATAGTACGTTTTCAATCATGACCAACTACGTCTATGTCTGTTATCTGCTTAATCTGTATTTGTCAAGTTGTACCCTTTCAAAATTTCCTGTCAATATTTTATCAATATACAAAACAAAGAGATTTTAAAATATTTAAATGTAATTTTGTAACCAGCCATAATACATAAATGTATTTTTCACGGTTTATTAGACCTACACAATAAAATATTAAAAAGTCTTTAATAAAATATTAAAAAATGTAATATATCGTCACCCTATCCAAATTGCGCAAACTTATATGTGATATGTAAAATTAATTACTTTCTTTTCGTATGTTGGAATAAATAAAAATAATAAAATGAAACAAACAGACATCAACGAAGCTACGTCTAAAAAGAATATGAGCGATCCATCGAATGACCACAAAGATGGCAGGAAGACACAGAGTAAGATGAGACCAACATCCGTTACATATGCATCGGCTCTATCAAAAACTTCGCTTTCCTCTTCAATTTCAAGGTACTTAAAAGATTATACGTAAATTATGAAATAGAATTTTTTTTATTTAATATAGATAATAAATAATCCTTATTGAAAGTCACTCTTATCCTTAATTTACCACTGGTTCGGAAAATACCGTCGTCCTGGAAAAAACCTGTAGGAAACCCAGCGGAAATTTAAAAGAAAACAGTTTACAATAATTAAAGTTATACAATAATTAACAACACAAAACAATTTAGAAATAGCATGGTAGCGACCACCTCATTCCCAAGGATTATTATCAGCCATAAATTCCTTAAATAACCCTTTTTATACAATCTTTTTTTTTAATAAAGTTTTTATTAAACTTGCATAAAGTCAGATTTAGTATATTTTTTATAGGATAGGGTGACTAACGAGCACACAGTCCACCTGATGGTAAGTGGTTACTGTGGCCCATAGATATCTACATCTATCCTCCTTTGCGAATCAAAATGCATTGCCACCCCTGAGGACTAAGATGGAATGCCTCTTTTCCAGTAAAAATGGTCTCCGGTTCTCTACACTCACCATACGAAACACAGCTGTGTTAAGCTGCTATTTTACGCTGGTATTTATATTTTCTGGTGTAAAAGCGTATATATCGCCCCCAAAAATGAATTACTCACTCTGCGGAGTCGAGAAATTGGTACTACTAGCTTAAAAACTGCGAGAATGCATACTTATGTAGGTACGAGTATACTACTCTAATATCAAACTATATTGTAAAGTTGTATTATAAAGCGTTTTTCAATAAGGGTGGGTAGATATTGAAATGAAATAAAACATGCTGTATGCGAAGTATTAACAAAATTCTTTTTTTATTTGAAAGGCCCACATGTGCAATTAACTATGAAATATGACATCATTCGAATACCCGCCTCGGCTTCTTACAATGGCACAGATCCCAGTGGTTCAATTTTCAATGACTCTTCTGCATAGATCCGGCTGAATTGCCTTTGGCAACGGAACGGAAAACCGATGGCCTGTGTTATGTTTACCTTAAGGGGATCGGTCGACTGTGGTTTGTTTGCATAGAGCTGCGACTTTAAGAAACCCCACAAGAAAAAGTCTAGCGGGGTCAATCCACATGACCTTGGTTGCCAATTAATATTATCCCTGCGAGAGATAAGCTTACCTTCAAATCGCTCATGGAGAATGTCAATAACGACGTCCGCTGTGTGGCACGTAGCACCGTTCTGCTGGAACCACATATTGTCTAGGTCCATATGGTTCAATTTGGGTCATAAGAAATTGGTTATCATCGTTCGCGCTCGTCGTTGACGGTGACCGCCTCACCAGCGTCGTTTTCGAAAAAGGACGGACTAGTGACGCCGCCTGCCCAAAATCCACATCAAACGGTAAGTTTTGGGGGATGCATTATCACCTGGTGAACCTCGCGTGGGTTGGTGTCGTCGCATATACGGCAATTCTGCTTGTTAACACAGCCATTCAGCCATGCACCCCGTCGCTAAAGATGATTTTTTGGCGCAAATTGAGTTCCTATTCCATACAATTTGAAGCCCAGTCAGCGAACAAACGGCGTTGTCTATGGTCATGAACTTTGAACTCCTCTGTCAGTTGGATCTTGTGGCAGAGTTCTTGTGCACGGTGAGGAATCGGCTTCGTCGGGTTCTGCTGTATACTTTCACGAACATAGACTATGTTCTCGGCCAATCTGGCATTGCCGGGTGTTGGCTGACTGTTTACCGAACCTGTCGTTTCAAATTTGCCCACAAAACGGGTCTCGCACTTGGTGGTCTCTCACGCGGGCTTGCTGCGCGCTCGTTGGTCGCTGGCACCACGTGACGTTCGTGGCGTTGTGCGGAGTTTGCAGGGCGTGAGGGGCATGCGGGGGTGATGGGGCGGCAGCTCCCCTCGCTGTCCGTAACATTCTCGCCCCGGCGTAGTCCTCGAGCCTATTCTTCCTTCGGGAGGACGGCGAGCTTCCTCACCGGTTTTCTGAGTAAACCACCTCGCGTCCTGACTTCTACGTTCCGCAAGACGCTGTCAGGTCCGGGAAAGATTCTGGTGACGACTCTTCTTCGCCATACGTTCCTAGAAAGGTTGGCATCCACGATTACGGCGAGGTGTCTTCTTTTACTTCCGCTCACTGGGCGTTCCATGATTCAAATCGCGGGACCAGTGTAGGTAGATACTTCCGCACCCAGCGCTTCCAATACTCGTCTGCCAGTCCTTGCGCTGGCCTCCATGTTCGTCGATTCGCTAATGAGCACGTCGCGGTGATGGGTATGTTCGATGGTCCCAACATAAGAAAGCGGTTGGGAGTTAGGGCTTCCTGATCATCAATGCTTACTGGCACGTGAGTTAGAGAGCATTCGGCTTCTGTCAACTGAGTTACCAGTGTTTCTTCTTTGGGGCTCTTCTTGTGGAGAGTTGCTTCAAGTGCTGTCTTGATGGATCGCGCGAGTCGTTGCCATGCGCCTCCCTGGTTTGGCGACGAAGTCCTTAAGCAGTGGTCTCCATTTTGGTCTGCCTTGATCTGCTCTTGAGCGAGAGACCGATGCCAACTCCTCGTCTGGACTGGCGAACGTCTTGACGTATTTCTCTATCCGCCCGTTAACGTTCGATATATCTATACGTGGTAGAGCCACGCTGCAGCTATATTAGTAGTATAGTTGTAGCACGAATGGGTCGACTCGACCACGCTCTCACAGAATACCAGCGTAAAATAGCAGCATAACACTGCTATTGCGTATGGAGAGTGTAGAGAACCGGAGACCCTTTTTATGGAAAAGAGGCATTCCATCTTAGTCCTGACGGGTGACAGCGCAACTGCATTTTGATTCTTTACTGAGGATAGATGTGGATATCTATGGATCACAGCAACCACTTACCATCAGGTGGACTGTGTGCTCGTTTGTTACCCTATCCTATAAAAAAAATTATTCGTTTCGCTATCTCGCTCGCGGCGCGGTTCCTTGCAAGATCCATCACAATAATATCCTCGCGGCAATGGGTTGCTTACGGCCTCCTATTTATTCGTAAAATACGTGTTATGATTAAGTGCCAGTTGTCCGATCCGATTAGTACTTTAGGCTTCGCATTATTATAAAAAAACTTCACTTGGTAAGCCATGTAAATGTCTTAACCGTAAACATTCCTTACCGACTGACTCTGATCCTACTGTCAAATTACTTATTGTTCGAGCACTTACTACGTGCGTATCACTTTTCATCCTACCAGGTTTTCTTATTTTCACTACGCGTCTGTTAGCCTCACGATACGATTCGCTTCGTCGGTCGTTCTGCACCTAATTCCCGGGCTAATTCGTCATCAATCAGCGAGATCGTGGACCCTTCGTCGAGGAGCGCGTAGGTCTCTATCTCTCTACATTGCGGTCCGCGCAAAACAATAGGACACACTTTTAATAGCACTGTCTCACTGTCAGCCGTATTAGACGCGATGAGCACTGTTTCACCTGGACTCGCAGATGCTTCCGGTGTTTGGGTTTTCCTTGCGTGGAGTAACACGTGGTGAGGTACGTTGCAACCGTCAACGCCACATTTCCTGGCCTTGCATCTCAGACGCCGATGCTTGCTGCTTGAAAAACAAATTTCTTTATAATAATATCCGAATAATAAATGTAAATGAAATACCCAGATCAGCAATAGCGAAATCCATATTGTCGGTACAATTACATATTGAGAAGCGTCAGTAGCCAAATGGCAGGGCGCGGACCCCGAACTCGAAAGGTCGTGGGTACGAATCCGCCATGCGACTACTGTCGTGAACTACTTCTAACACAAGTGTTTTAAGCTTACCAGAAGTGGTTAAAGGGAATGTTAGTAATTAATATTAGTAATTAGTAGTATTTAATAGCATTACTATTATTTTATTTAAAAAAAACTGTCGTTTACATGGTACACGGTATCGAGTAGATGACATCACATAACTGCATGGTTAGCAACCGATTGCTTACGATTCCATTATGAAATAACTCTACAGATAAAACACGTTCAATGTTGCATCGTGTGCTGCATACATTCAACGATTTCATTTTCCAGGATAGGAAAATAAAAAGTGAATAACATTTCTATGTATATTTAATTAAAAGTTAAAGTTATAATTACAGCCTATATACGTCCCACTCCTGGGCACAGGCCTCCTCTCATTTCTGAGAAGGTTTTAGGGCAAGGAAATGTCCGCCGCTGTAGAAATGTAAATCCAAGGTAGCAACTGCAATAGGTATAAATTTTTCATCATGGGTGTCATTTTAATGGGTTTCGAGGGTGTTGAAGCCGATAGTGCTGTCGAAATGTAAATCCAAGATGGCGGCTGCAATAGATATCAATTTTTTCATCATGGGTGTCATTATCATGGTTTTCGAGGGTGTTGAAGCCGATAGTGCTGTCGAAATGTATTTAAACTACTTTAAAAAATTCCGTATAATCATGTTATACGTATTTTTTTATGCGCTTAAAGTATGCTCAATTGGATTTACCAATTATATTTTTTTTTCTTATTCCCCGGACATGAAGGTTTCCTCACGATGTTTTCCTTCACTTAATATGCCATAACATCTGAGACCAGAGGCGCATCGAGCAATATGTAATAAACAGCACTTTTGCTATTAGTTAGTATGACTAAGTACTTTTTGAACATCTATTGTACTAACCATTAACACAATGTGCTAATGACCGGCTTCTTAACGTATTCAGCCGGCTGAGCATGAGTTTTCTAGACAGGGCATTTCACGAGATTGTCATCGCCCTATTCGGAGACTGCCAGTAGTGTGAGATTCACACGCTCTACCATAGCCTCTACCATAGACTGGATTTGATCCCGACTGGTCCGAGGACTTGGTTGGTATCTCTCCACAATTGTGCTATCGTCTGTATACGCATAGATACCGGACTTAAGCAGACCATTAATATGCAGCAGGAAGAGAGTTGCGAAGAGAACGGACCCCTGAGGAATACCGGCGTTAGACGCTAAACGATCGAATGAGCAGCCATCCACGACGACCCGGAGAAACCGTTCACTCAGAAAGTCCTTTACCCATTCAATCAGACCAGGGGATAAGCCGTATGCTGGAAGCTTACCCATAAGGCTAGTGTGCCAAACTCTGTCAAAGGCCTTCGAGACATCAAGTGAAACAGCAAGTGCTTCCCCACTGTTCTCGAGTGCCTCGCCCCATACTTGTGTGGTATACGCTAGAGGGTCCCTAGCTGACCGATTTCGGCAAAACCCATATTGCCGGTCACTACGAAGGTCACTCTGTTCTAAGTATGCCATTAAGCGGGCGTTCAATATACGCTCCATAATCTTGCAGAGTATGGAGGTAATTGAGATTGGCCGATAATTGGCAGGTCTGGCACGGCTGCCTTGTCTGGAATAGGCTGCACGTTGGCCAGCTTCCAGGATTTTGGCACTATTTCAATCCTAAATGAGAAGCGTGTCAGCACAGGAGACAACTCAGGTGCACAAGCCTTTATAACTATAACTGGTCTACCATCTGGTCCACTAGCTTTATTCATGTCTAGTCATCCCAAGGTTTTGAGAACCTCCTTATTTGTTATACGAACCTCCGACATAGAGGTCCCGCAGTGAGGTAATTTAGGTGGAACATTTTTGCCACTGTCCAGAAGTGAATTATAGGCAAAGAGAGACGCGAACAAATCCGCTTTTTCTTTAGCCGTATGCGCCTGTATGCCATCTGGTTTTACCAGCGGAGGCAGTGTAGGCCGACAGAAATTTGTCTCGACCGCTTTGGCCAGAGACCAAAAAGCTCTAGTGCTTACGCCAATATATTTAATGCAATCGAGACTACCTTTCCGTAATACTTTTTTGTAGGGCTTGGCGGCCTGGTTGGAAGTTCTCTTCTTGGAGCTAATATCCGGAGTTTTGCGGTTTCGAGCGTCAACGGATTCGAAACGGAACGGATAGGTACGCTTAATGCTTGCGCTTTTTAGCTTGGTCGCAATCAGCGTTAAACCATGGGAGCTTTGGTGGGAGCGTCAAGGAACGGGATGAAATATTCCATAGCTTGACGCAACACATGCTTAATCACAACCGCGCAGCTCGACGGAGTAGAAGAGAAACAGATCTCCCGCCAAGGATAAGATGCAAAAAAGTGTGGCATCCCACCCCAATCAGCTGACTTATACCGCCATACGAGGGCGGCACTGAAAATTTCGGGAATCAAGGAAGAAACACAACATTACTATTTAAAAATGTATTTATTGCTTTTAGAAATATTCTCCGCAAAATATGACACATTTTTCCATACGATGGAACCAATCATTAAAGCAACCATTCCATTCGGTAGTTGGGGTCTCCTAAATGGCCGTTTTGTAGGCGTCCACAGCTTCTTCAGGTGATGAAAATTTCTGTCCACACAATTTATTCTTTATTTTAGGGAAAGTATAGAAATCATTAGGGCTTAGGTCGGGGCTGTACAGCAGATGGTCTAATAATTCTATGTTTTCTTGCTCTAAAACTCTTTTATTCTGTGTGCGGTGTGAGAACTCGCATTGTCGTGATGGAGGATGATGCGGCGGTTGCAGTTCTCTTTACGGAGTTCAGAAACGACCTGTGGCAAACAAATGCTAGCATACCATTTTGTATTAACCGTTCTTTGTCCCTCAAGAGGAATAGTCGTAACATGGCCGGTTTTGGAGACAAACGTGGCCACCATTTTTTTTGCAACACTCCGTGAACGAACAATTTTTGTTGGCTTTAACTCATTTTCGAACACCCAAACTCGTGACTGGTTTTTTGTTTCGGGTTCGTATGCATATATCCAGGATTCGTCACCTGATACAATGTTGTATACAGCATTTGAGGATCCTGCGTGGAATCTTTCGAGAGTTCTGACGCACCAAGTAACGCGGGCCGCTTTTTGCTCTTCACAGAGCGAATGCGGTATCCATCGGGAAAACAACTTTTTTACACCTAATTATTTTGCAAGATTATTTGTACTTGACTCATGCCAATGTCTAAAGTTGCCTGAATTTCGCGGTATGTCACATGTCGATCTTCCTCAATCAGCTTACGCACAGCATCAACGTTTTCTTGGGTGACTGCAGTTTATGGACGACCTTGACGGGGATCATCACTGAGCTTGACACGTCCACGTTGAAATTCAGCAAACCAGCGATAAATTGTGGTTTTGGATGGGGCTTCATCACCAAATGCAGAAATCATCCGGTCAAGACACTGTTTTTGTGTTAAACCACTTCGAAAGTCATAATAAAACATCGCTCTTGAATTTTCTCGAGTCAATTCCATTTTCTCAACGACTAAACAAGTTTGACAAAACCTTGTGACAAGACCGAGAATCTTTTTTTAAATAAATAAATGGTATTCGATTTTTAAAACCAAGGAGTTTTCAATTAAAAAGAATTTAATATGGCAGGAACAGTGGAAATATTCCATTCCCGATACTTTTAGTGCAGCCTATGTATTCGTCGAACACCTTGGGACTCGTAGTCATGTGGAGAATATGATGTGTAGAAAAGTGTAGAGATTAATGTTTTTTATCTATCCGTTTCAACACCCTCGAAAACCATGAAAATTTCACCCATGACAACAAAATTGATACTACTTACTTTTAGTACGTACTACTATTATTTATTCTGTGCTTTTAAAATATTGTTATTAAAAAATCTCTTATTATTATTATTATAATCAAGTATTTAAGAAATTTGGTTATTCGAATATTGTGTATTTGTACAGCGATCTTTTTGAGCCGCTTCAAACAACCGAAATAATGTCCACTCACGACGGCGACTGACGGCGACTGACGGCGAACTGATATATACAGTAATCTATGGCGATGGCGAACTGAGTTAGTGAGTAAGATAGTCTGTGGCTGTAGCTCCCCATTTACAGAAATAATTTTATACTAGGCTACCAAATCAACGAAAATTTCGCCATTTTCGAGCCGAAAAAAATTAACTATAGCTAAACAAAACAAAATTACACTGCCATTTACATTCAGTGGCTTCCCACATGATAGATGAAGAGATTAAAAAATAGATTGAGTTAAACAATTGATATTTTCAAAAGTTACGAGGGTGGATTGAAAAGTACTCGGCCTAACACAGATCCATTCAATTCTAAAAATCAAATCTACCCACATTATTTAGTTCAGTTCAGACTAGTTCATTGTGTGAAGTTCGAAACGTGTGCGATAATTAGTTGTGATTTTATAAATTTATTAACAAAGTAATCGGACATAATTTCCGCGAATGGAGCAAATCGAGCAGCGTGCCGTCATTAAGTACCTCCATAAGAAGGGGCTATCATCAAAAGCCATCCATGATGACATGGTCAGTATATTAGGCGATTGTGCTCTGTCATATTCATCCGTCAAAAAATGGATAGCAGAATTTAAGCGTGGTAGAGAGAGTGTGAAAGATGAACCCCGCTCTGGAAGGCCTTCGACGTCAACTACTGACGAAAATATTAAAAAAAGTACTTGATTTAATAATGGGAGACCGCAGATTAAAAATTAGAGAGATAGCCGAGATTATAGGCATCTCTTATGAACGAACTCAAAACATCATTGTCAACGAGTTGGGTTTCCACAAGGTGTCTGCGAGGTGGGTTCCGCGACTGCTTTCAGTTGAACAAAAAAGGACGCGATTGACTATTTCACGCGACTGTTTGGAGTTATTTGAAGCCGATGCAGATGATTTTTTGAATCGTTTTGTTACTATAGACGAAACATGGGTTCATTACATACATTTTAAATCGATTATCGATATATATATATACACTAGAAACCGATAAAATATTACTAAATCGCAACTTTTCGATAATGATGACAGAGTGAGAAATTGTGTGATAAGAGAAGAGTGTGGTTTGCAAGATGATGTTATGACCAGGATTAAAAAGGGAATGCTTCGGTGGTTTGATCACGGAGAAAGAATGAACGAGGAAAGAGTGACAAAGCAAATGTATGTTGCAGTGGTGAACGGCAGAATCGGGAAGGGACGCCCTAGGCGAAAGTTTATCGACCAAATTGGCGATATATTTAAAATGGGCCAAACCAAGGGTACCTTTAACCGACGAGCGTGTATGCGTAGGTATATGGATGTGGAGGAAGCGAGAGAGGTGTGTCACCAAATGGAAGTCCATAGTCTCTGCCTACCCCTCTTGGTGACAAGCGTGAGTGTTTATATATATGTGTGACCATCTGTGTAACAAATAAGTTCACCTTTGTCCCAACTAACGACATCTAGTGAGCGTAAGATTAATAGTCTTCGTTGATGCTAGATTGATGATACGAAAAAGTCAGTGTCATAAGCTTGTGATAAAGGCATAGTTCTTGGAATTTTTTTTTAGATTTCGCAAGGACTTTAATGAAATGCAAAATAAAATGCGTATATTTGGAGAGTCCTTACAAATATGCCGATGCATGGTCGACGACTTCGTTAAGAAGCTTTGTATCATGGAGAAGAGACTAAACGACTTGGAGAAACGGCAGTTTGCGTGGGTAATTATAATTTATTAAATATTTCTTGATGTGAAACGTATTTAGTGCGATTAAAAAATCGGTATGCTACATCAATCTTTTATCACAATTTGTTTTTACTAATTACACTTCTCTACTCAAATACCTCTGGAAGAAAGGAATCAAACGTTGTGACGTACTTTTATAATAGGTTGTAAATATTTTTTAAATATTTTCCTTGATCTTAGTGCGGAGACACATTGTTCGTTAATTAAAACTAGTGAAGTACGACAAGCAGCGTGGAATCGTCAATTTCCTTATCAATAGTAAATATTCTTAACTACAACGTAATTTGCACTTGCCTTTATCTTGAATTGTTTTACAGAAACTAACGTCAAATAGAAATGAACGCAAACATTTAGGATATGTTGTTGAATGTCAAGATTAGATAAATAGTTCTAAGATAATTTATAGCATCGGGTGTTACTTTGCGGAAATCCATTTATAAAGTTGGAAAAATATATTCTTTGCCAATATCAGCTCAATAAAATAAAATGATATTATGTCTTACCTACTTTGAAGAGCACCTCCCGCCTTCCCTCAATTGCGTGCACTATCCCCGTCACCACTACTCCCACCACCACTACACCAGTAAAGACACACCACCGACGTAATTTTTCCAACTTTACTCGTAAATCGTTCTAACCCAACTTTATGATGAGCTGTGTCGCGTTTTCTCACGCTTTCTTGTACTGTAAAGGTCTTTTTATTTCAGTAATTGCACAAGCATCAAATATTGGCCCTATCCTTTTTAACTTTTTTTAACGGCCCATACTACACAACTAACTCTTTTGTTTTTATGTATGCCGATGATCTAAAGCTCTTAAGACATATATTCAATAGAATCGCAATGACTTTCTTTTTCTTTCATTTTTTGGAATGTTTGTTAAAATAGCATGCCAATCCCATCATACCTTATACTAATTACTGCTAACACTAGAACAAAATAAAAATGTATAATTGTGAGTACTAGTTAAATCATTAACCTAAAAAGAAACTTATACTGAAGAAGAGAAGATAATTATTCTGTCCTAGAAGCAAGCCGGAATAACCCTCTTGACATCTTTGATTTGGGGTTTGATAAAACCATTTGCACTAGACATCCGAAATACACTTTTTGTTGATTTTAAAAAAAAATTAACTCTTTGTAACAAAAATTTTATCCTGCAACGATAAATATTTAGTACAGAAAGAAGGATAAAATAAAATGGAATAAATACCGTTAGTACGAATAGAAAATAGTAAAGTTATATAATTTACCATACAAATATAAAGTCAATAATTGCAAGATGAGTAAATGGGGATGTTGTGATATCGAAACTGAACAGAATGAAGAGTTTATTAACTCTATGGCTTGTAATAAATTAAATTATTTATAAAGAACTTAAACCTATCAAAAACGAGAGGAAAGAAATTAATGAGTGTGTAGAAAGGTATAATTGAGTATAGTACGGAGACTAACTTTGTAGTTATGAATAATAATTAATTCGTTTACACGAATTAATTATCCAACGAGTCAAGGATAAACTAGTAACGGAATACGACAAGCGCACCATTCCACGTCAGAGCCAAGACTGTCTTAACGGCGGCCGCGCCGTCCGTTTTATACAAGCAAAACGGGCGCCACCACAGGTGCAATGGTGCAGGTTTGCGGAACACGTGTTATTTACAAGAATTCTGTCTAACTGCACCGACGGCTACCGCGCCGCACGTGCAATGGTGCTGGTCCCGTCAAGTGCATGAATTTTGATCAATAACAGGTTTGAGGATATTGAGAAGAACAGAAAGAAGTCAATAAAGCCAATAAAGAATTGCTTGAAGATAACCTTAAAATGTACAGAATTATATCGGAACTTTTTTTATTATTAAAACTAGGCTCACTCTTGACCTCCATCTGGCCCGAGGGCAAAGATGACATCTACGATGGAGAGAGTTTGCCCAGGAGAAGCCTGTTAATACGCAACTTGAAGAGTTTATATGCACTCGGAAAAATAGACGCCGGCAAGACATTCCACTCCTTAGCTGTGCGCATTATGAAAGATCACTGATAGTGCTTAGTGCAAATATTCGGAATATCAACCAAGTGTGCATTGTAATCTGCAGTACGTCTGGTACTCCGATAGGAGAATGGAGATGGCTGTATAAACTTATTAAGCTCATGGGCACACTCTCCGAAGTACAATCTGTAGAAGACCGACAAACAAGCAACTTGACGGCGAGGAACTAAGCTGTGAAGCTTAGTTTCCACCAGCTTTTCGTCGCCAATAAGCCTTTTGGCTCTGCTTCCCACTGAGTTGCGTGCGGCAAGTTGATAATTTACTGAGCCATGCCAAAGGTGACTACAATACTCCACTTGCATGTCCGGACTTCAGTTTTGTATAAAGTTAGAAGCTGTCCAGGCGTGAAGTATCGCTTCACATTGTTTAAAATTCCCAGTTTTTTGATCGTAGTTTGTGCTTTCGTCTCAATGTTGGCGCCAAAGATGAGGTTAGCACACAACTGTATACAGAGAATCTTGAGGTGATGAGTAACCGCCATAGATGTACCGGAGATGCGGAGAACAGACAGGCCTGCGTTTTGGCGGCGTTGAAAGAGACCAGATTGTCATCACCCCATTGGGGGACGAAACTTAACGTTACATTTATCCGTTCCACCGTGGCCTCCAGGCTTTTGCACTGGACATGAATCTCTCTGTAACTGTGCTGTGATCTGCATACCCAACAATAACTGACATGCGACTTATTTCTGTGGAACAATGTATTAATATAACACAGCAACATTTGCGCGCAAATAATCTAGAACTACATTGTGTACCTGAGAATATAAATGAACACTTGATTAGTATTATAGTTGGGAACTGTTGTAAGATATGCTGTCAAAGGAAACGATATTATACACTGCACTCGCCCAGCTTTTTTTGCGTGATCAATTTCTTGCCTCCATTATAAAATTCAATAAATATAATCACCTTGACAAATTAAACCGTTATCACCCAGGGCTTTCAGGTACCAAGGCAGTGATATATGTAGTCGAGTATTTGTCAAACTTTTGATACAAAATTTGACCTGCTCAAAGTTCAAAAACTTTATTAAAGTAAGTTTTTCTATAAAAAGGGTTATTATAATATTAAATATATTGGTAAATCCAATTGGGCATACCTTAAGCGCATTAAAAAAATTACGTATAACATGATTATACGGAGTTATTAAAGTAGTTTAAATACATTTCGACAGCACTATCGGCTTCAACACCCTCGAAAACCATGAAAATGACACCCATGATGAAAAAATTGATACCTATTGCAGCCGCCATCTTGGATTTACATTTCGACAGCACTATCGGCTTCAACACTCTTGAAAACCATGAAAATGACACCCGAGATGAAAAAATTGGTACCAACTTCAGCCGCCATCTTGGTTTTACATTTGGACAGGACTATCGGCTTCAACACCCTCGAAAACCATGAAAATGACACCCATGATGAAAAAATTGATACCTATTGCAGCCGCCATCTTGGATTTACATTTCGACAGCACTGTCGGCTTCAACACTCTTGAAAACCATGAAAATGACACCCGAGATGAAAAAATTGGTACCAACTTCAGCCGCCATCTTGGATTTACATTTCGACAGCACTATCGGATTCAACACCCTCGAAAACCATGCAAATGACACCCAAGATGAAAATACTTGATATCTATTGCAGCCGCCACCTTGGATTTACATTTCGACAGCACTATCGGAATCAGCACCCCCGAAAACCATGAAAATGACACCAATGATGAAAAAATTTATATCTATTGCAGCCGCCTTCTTGGATTTACATTTCGATAGCACTATCGGCTTCAACACCCTCGAAAACCATGAAAATGACACCCATGATGAAAAAATTGGTACCTACTTCAGCCGCCATCTTGGATTTACATTTCGACAGCACTATCGGTTTCAACACCCTCGAAACCTATGAAAATGACACCCATGATGAAAAAATTGATACCCATTGCAGCCGCCACCTTGGATTTACTTTTCGACAACCCTATTGGCTTCAACTCTCTCGAAAACCATGAAAATGACACCCATGATGAAAAAATTGATACCTATTGCAGCCGCCATCTTGGATTTACATTTCGACAGCACTATCGGTTTCAACACCCTCGAAAACCATGAAAATGGCACCCAAGATGAAAAAATGGATATATTTTGCAGCCGCCATCTTGGATTTACATTTTGACAGCACTATCGGCTTCAACACCCTCGAAAACCATGAAAATGACACCCATGATGAATAAATTGGTACCTAATTCAGCCGCCATCTTGGATTTACATTTCGACAGCACTATCAGCGTCAACACCCTCGAAAACCATGAAAATGACACCTATGATGAAAAATTTTATACCTATTGCAGCCTCTACCTTGGATTTACATTTCGACAGCACTATCGGCTTCAGCACCCTCGAAAACCATGAAAATGACACCCATGATGAAAAAATTGATACCTATTGCGGCCGCCATCTTGGATTTACATTTCGACAGCACTATCGGTTTCAACACCCTCGAAAACCATGAAAATGACACCCATGATGAATAAATTGGTACCTAATTCAGCCGCCATCTTGGATTTACATTTCGACAGCACTATCAGCGTCAACACCCTCGAAAACCATGAAAATGATACCCAAGATGAAAAACTTGATATCTATTGCAGCCGCCACCTTGGATTTACATTTCGACAGCACTATCGGCATCAGCACCCCCGAAAACCATGAAAATTACACCAATGATGAAAAAATTTATATCTATTGCAGCCGCCATCTTGGATTTGCATTTCGATAGTACTATCGGCTTCAACACCCTCGAAAACCATGAAAATGACACCAATGATGAAAAAATTGGTACCTACTTCAGCCACCATCTTGGATTTACATTTCAACAGCATTATCGGCTTCAACACCCTCGAAACCCAAGGAAATGACACCGATGATGAAAAAATTGATACCCATTGCAGCCGCCACCTTGGATTTACATTTCGACAACCCTATCGGCTTCAACTCTCTCGAAAACCATGAAAATGACACCCATGATGAAGAAATTGATACCTATTGCAGGCGCCATCTTGGATTTACATTTCGATAGCACTATCGGCTTCAACACCCTCGAAACCCATGAAAATGACACCCATGATGAAAAAATTGATACCCATTGCAGCCGCCATCTTGGATTTACATTTTGACAGCACTATCGGCTTCAACACCCTCGAAAACCATGAAAATGACACCCGTGATGAATAAATTGGTACCTAATTCAGCCGCCATCTTGGATTTACATTTCGACAGCACTATCAGCTTCAACACCCTCGAAAACCATGAAAATGACACCTATGATGAAAAATTTTATACCTATTGCAGCCTCCACCTTGGATTTACATTTCGACAGCAATATCGGCTTCAGCACCCTCGAAAACCATGAAAATTACACCCATGATGAAAAAATTGATACCTATTGCGGCCGCCATCTTGGATTTACATTTTGACAGCACTATCGGCTTCAACACCCTCGAAAACCATGAAAATGACACCCATGATGAATAAATTGGTACCTAATTCAGCCGCCATCTTGGATTTACATTTCGACATGTAATAGTCATACATGTCGGAATGTAAATCCAAGGATTTATATTCCGACATGTACGACAACCCTATCGGTTTCGACACCCTCGAAAAGCATGAAAATGTCACTCATGACAAAAAAAATATATTACTTACTTTTAGTACGTACTACTATTATTTATTCTGTGCTTAAAATATTGTAATAAAAATATCTCTTATTATTATTATAATCAAGTATTTAAGAAATTTGGTTATTCGAATATTGTGTATTTGTACAGCGATCTTTTTGAGCCGCTGAAAACAACCGAAACAATGTTCACTCACGACGGGGACTGAAGCCGAACTAAACTTAATACAAAGGTACTCTGTGAACTAAACTACTCTGTGGCTGTAGATCCCCATTTACAGAAACAATTTATATACGAGGCAACCAAATTAACGAAAATTTCGCCACTTTGGAGCCGAAAAAAATTAATTATAGCTAAACAAAACAAAATTACACTGCCATTTACATTCAGTGGCTTCCCACATGATAGATGAAGAGATTAAAAAATAGATTGAGTTAAACAATTGATATTTTCAAAAGTTATAGTGTTTACAAGCCACAGGGACATGATAAATCCACACCATAAGCCACTAAAACCCTTTTTTTTATTTAAAAATAACAATTAATCGATTTAAAAAAAATATTAATAAGTTCAACAATCATTTATCTTTCTAACAATGTGATTTTTATATCATTTATATGTATAATATGATTGCTAGATACGATTTTATTCGATAAAATGTTGGAATTTTAATTTTTAGGCGATAGTAGAACATTACCTTGCGCTTTCGCTTAAGGTATGCAATAATTTATGGATGATAATTACCCCTGGAAATGAGGTGATCGCTACCAAGCTATTTCTAATTTGTTGTGTTGTTAATTTGTGTAACATACATGATTGTGAGCTGTTATTAAGTGGCGAAGCTTGCGAAGTCACTTATTGATTTCACGATGTCTGTCCGTCTGTCCGTCTGTCCGTCTGTCCGTCTGTCCGTCTGTCCGTCTGTCCGTCTGTCCGTCCGTCCGTCCATCTGTCCGTCTGTCCGTCTGTCCGTCTGTCCGTCTGTCCCACGATTATCTCGAGAACGGTTTCGAATTTTCAAATTCTGTTTTCAGCAATCGATTACTGATCCACCCAGGCATCTGAACCTCCTATTTTGAATTTCTTTTTCCGTTAGAAACCGCTACAAAGCTGATTGCTTCGCCACTTTCATATGCTGTTAGCTTGCTAGGTTTATTTTTAAAAAAAATAGTCCCGCTGGGTTTCTTGCTGGTTCTTTTCAGGATTATAGATTACTGTATGTATATGCTCAGGACAGAGGTTTTTTTTTTTTTACGAACCAGTGGTAATTAAGCAAAAGAGTGACTTTCAATAAGTATTATTTATAATCTATATTGAATAAAAAAAATTCTGTTATGTTTCTGTTTCTGTCGCCTTCCAAAAAGCACTTCATGGTGCTAACAAAACCAAGGCTAAGGAAAAAGGGTTCAAATATGTTTAAATTAGGGGAGGTAAAATATATTGTTCGAAAAATTATGAATCGCAATGTTAAGGATTTAGGCACCCTTAACAAATTGATGTAGTATTTAATATATTTTAGAATAATTTATGCACTTATTCGGAAAACCTTTCTGTAAAATTCAATAGCTTAAAACATATTTAAAAAATTGTAAGGGTTGATATAGACTTTGATGCCGCTTAGAGTTTCCGTAAAAAAATTGTAGATAGTATTGCATTTCCGAGCACCCAGCTTGTATATTCTATTGCCATACGGACAAACTACTTAATTTTCTTTTAAAATTGTTAACTTTATTAAACTAAATTAAAACCTACTTAAGTCACTGTTATAGTGCATGCGGTGTTTACTAGTAAGTAATCACTTCACTTAGTTTAAGAAACTTTTCCGTTATTTAAAATGTCATTGTGTAATGCCGCCTCTACACGTTGGCCAACACGCTGGCGAATGTGTTGGCAGAGATATTGGCCAAGAAATTGTGATCGCGTCCACACGTTGGAAGGTCGTTCAGTTTGCTTCGGTTCAGGCCAATGTGCGGACGAATTTATTAAAATGATTATTGAAGCGCTAACGGCTGCTGCGGTTTATTTTTTCACAGCATACCACTATTTTTTTATTTAATTTTCACTATTTTTAATATTTAATATTTTTAATATAAATTTTTAATATTTCTTTATTATACACTAACGTTATACAGATAAGTAAACTATATAAACATTAACACACCTAGGCATAGGTATAATTAACACTTTTACAACTAAGGCCTGGAAAATATTCGAAGCCTGTCTATAAAACTGTTGTAAAATTTTATTAAACAAATCTTTTCTAAAAAAGGTTATTCTTATTATATAATTATAGAATAAAACTAAATAATAATAATAATAATAATAAATAATTTATTTTGTCAAACATTAAAGTTACATTAAACGATCAGTGATCGAGGTCACCTAGTAAGCAAAATAATGCCTGTAACAGGTGGCTTCGCTCTTCCATAGCTAAAAATTAAAGTATTATTAATGAAATAAAGAAACTAATAGGGAATAATAAAGACAGTAAAAACATGATTTTAGTATCCTACTTTTTAATTTGATTTTAGTATGCTACCTATAATATAGCATTAATACATCAATAAATAAATGAATACATCAATCACTACAATGTGAATGTGTATAAGATAAGGGTGATCAAAAAGAAATGGAAAAAAGAAATTTTATTTCTTGACGACTCCGTGGCGTAGTGGCTTAGCAATGAGTTGCTGCCCTGGGGGCCGCGGGTTCAAATCCCGCAGGGAACAAGTATTTGTATAGCCTGCACATAATTTCTCCGGGTCTGGTCTGTTTCTAAACTGCCTCCACGATACAGGAGAAAATCCTGTGTATAATAACATTTTTTTTAAAAAAAGACTTGTGTTTTACAAACAATTTTCAGCTTGGTAGGGCTCTATAAAGCGAAAAGTTTATTCATTGCTCATTGTTACTGCCGTTATGTAGACACTAGTTACGATGCGTGCATATAAAATTTAAGCGTGCGTGCGTGCGATCACTCTGAGAGCTCGTAGCAAACTAAACGTGCGCCCAACGTGTGGACGCGGCGGCCAATACTCTGCCACAACCCTTTGATCTTTTGTAAAAAACCGACACCAGACGGATCTCGCGCCAACTTGTGGGCCATCGTCCCAATACGTACCAACGTAGCTTAAACACCCGCTCCACACGATGGCCATCGTTGTTGGCCAACACATTCGCCAGCGTGTTGGCCAACGTGTAGAGGCGGCATAAGGCGACTGTTAGTAAGCCATATGAATAAAATTAAATTAAAATACTTCGAGTTCGTTAAACGAATTGACACCAGATACCACGTCAAAATTGAAAAACTAGCGTTCAAAATCTTCTCTGCGCTTCTCGATCGCATTAGTTTTGTAGGCGTTGGTTCATTTTAAAACATCAAAACCATCGACTGGCGTTTCGTTTCTGGATCGTTTTGATAAATAATCTGTAATAATAGCGCCATTGAGATATATGTACTATGTACTAGAGAAGCCATTCCGAACATTGACTATGTTCAACTGAACTGTACTGCAATCCGTACAAACTAAATATTGCATAAATTGAAGATTTGTGAATTCCATAAAATAATTATTATTACATTTTATTTAGAAATATAACATGTTTGTTTAGATGAAATTAAGATTTTTTATATTAAATTCTTATACTTATTTTATATTAATGTCTTATTTTATATCAAATTAAAGTCTTCGCGCATGCGCGACTACTACTCCCGCCCATACGCGAAAACATAGAGTAGGACACAGTTTGAAATGGCTTCTCTAGTACGTAGTACATATAACTCAATGAATAGCGCGAACACGCACGCACGAGAAGAGACTCAAAGTTAATCGACTGTGCTGAAATTTCGCACGGGACAAGGTTGTCTTAGAATAGGCTTTATTCATAATGCCATTTTGAAGTTTGTCAAACGACTTGTTCGGTTTTGCAATCGTAAAAAATTTTTGCAAATTGTTTCCGAAGCAGTTCCTTTTTTCATTGCAACAATATAATTTAATTTAGCTCTTAAAAAATGTTGAATAAAATTTGAAATTGGAACATTCGTATTTTTACTGTTAAATAATCTTTTTTTTTTAAATAAATAAATATAACTGGCCTGACATACTGGCCGTATTTCACACACAAACATTTTTTACTAAATTTTTGTGCTATGGCCCATAGACGCATCTATCATCAATAAAGAATCTTAAATCTTATGCATTTTCACCCCAGAGGTGTAAGTTGGACTGCCTTGTTACCAGTAAACAAAGTCTCCACGTACACACACCATACGAAACACAGTATTATCTTCTACTTTAAGTTGATATTCTGTAAGAGGGAGGTTCTCCCCTGGTGGTGCACCATGGCTGTATCTTGTCAGAGAGCTGTTCCATGGACGTGTTATATTATACCCATGAATATTGCGTAGTTGTTCTTAAATACATATTAGAGTATCAAACTAGCGAACAGTAAAACTGATGCTGCCACCCATGGACACCTGTAACCTGTAACTATGTTAAAATGATTTTCTTTTTAGCGCCTCAGCTACATGCTTAGCAACTTCATCACCGAGCTATCCAAAATAATAGTTTTTTGCTTTGAAATGAAACGTTACATGTATATGTCGGAGAATTACAACAGAGGATCACAATTTTGATCTCGGAAATACATCAGGATAGCGTTAATTGTTAAAAATAATAAAAGTGTGAGAGCGGATATTCAACTTGCTCTCTTGCTTACGCAGTTTAATCATTATCAGTAATAAGACAAAGTAACGCACTATACATTCAGTATAGTAAAATTACAGTTCGACCACATCGTAACACGTCTCCGCCACAATCACACACCAGTGTAACGTGAGGTACGTAATTACATGATAACACCAACATAATATGCAAACCAACAGCAACACTACTTATCTCAGAGTAACAGACCTAACACAGGGCAGCCTCTCAGCAACACCAATCCTCCTTGCCTGCACTAGAAGAATTACAACAACGAACAGAACCACGACACTATCTTCGCACTAGTAGAATGACCACACTCGTTGAATGACTTAAGCGGAATCTCTCCTGCACGGCACCTACAGTGAACTTTATACTGCACAAACAAGTGGGAGTTTCTCGATATACCCTCATGTCCACCTCGATCCAAGTGATATTTTATAGACGCTCCGACATATATATATATTTACCGAAGATTTTTTTACGTCGCTAAATAAATATTGATTAACCGTGATTCCTCTGACCGCAGCAGAAACCTTATGCTTTTTAAGAACTCCTTTTTTTGGTTTTAGAGTGTGAACAACTATCCAGCGATCATTGAGAAAAATAAGTGGTTATCCAATATGATGAGACAGGAAGCCAAGGTGAGTGAAACCTAAATTTAAATAAATGTACTCTCTGCACCGATGAAGGGACTGCCAGATATGTCAAAACTGCCAAAATGGTCGACGACGTATTAGCAGTTCTTACAGTATTAAGTACTGATTTACCACGTGCTCGACCATAGAATACTATAATACACAATAGAATGGCTTCCAACCTTCTTTTGTACGAGAACCAGTCCGGATCACACATACAAGCGGTTACATCGTATTATCACTACTAGAAATCCAATTCGCTTATTGGTCACACAAACTTTTAATAAATAAATGTTATAAACGAATTTTTATATTAGATAAAATCAAACTTTATTCCAAGGCAATAACAATGGTTTCACAACAAACCTTTTGTACACGCCCCTAGTTGCCCCGATAAAGGTCGACCATACCGGGGCCCATGAGCGGTAGTCGCGACGGCCAACCAAGGGTGGGGCCCAATGGCCTATGGATTCTTATTATATAAGTATAAGGGCTGATAAGCAACACAAACTTACCGAATTCCGGAGGTAGGGTCGACCACAAGGCGGAGTCAGGTGGTAAGTGAGGTGCATGTAAGTAGTGTGCGAGAGTGTGTATAAATGTAACCTGACGTCCCGATGCAATCGGACAGCAGATCCACAGGCGCTGCTTTTCTCCAAAATGTGCGATCCCTCCAGTGGGCGTTCACCAATTGAAATCTTCTGCTTTTATTTCACTATATTAGTTTATCAACTTTATGGTACATTCAATTAACTTCAAATTTAACTAAATCCACGTTAATCGAAATTAAACAAATGACACCCTGCACAACTTAAGAACTGTCGGTCAAAGTTCAATGTCCCATGTTCACTTAGCACAAAATTAGTTCTCGAAAACGAACGCGACCTTCTCTCGGGTCACAAAATTAGCGTTCCACACGACAAAGCAAAAGTTCTTTCGTACGATATTAAATTAACACAAGCATCTTGTCGGCGCAAATTAATGGCGATCGAAGTTGAATTAATCACTCAAAACTCATGAAAAAAGTCTCGTCGTTACGTAAACGTACTAACAAACTACACGAATTAGAGGCTTCCTTTTGCAAGCGACCTCGCAGTTCAACATTAACTTCCAAAAACAATTCACCGACCCGGCGTCCGCGCAGACAATCTATTTTTCCATACGTATATCAGATAATCACTCAAAATTTTAAAATCAGCCTCGTTGCCACGAACCGTACAAATTAAGACAACGCCATAGGAGGCACGCGACCCAATGATTTCATATTAACTTCCGAAAACAATTAACCTCCCGGCCGTCGCGCGACAATTATCGTTCTAGACTAATCTCGACTGCCGACGCCCTCGAATGGAATGCGAGCGAGCGGGGGCCGGCGGTGACCTTGGTAACATCGGATGCACGCATCGAGCGCGCATCGTGAATTCAATTTTCAAAAGGTTAGCCTAAACATCTTTACAAACCGTCTCTTTCTGAAAAGAACTGTGTTGACAGACTGAGCAAATTTGCACATTTTAATCTTTTGATCGATGTTCACGATCATCAAAAAAAAGAATTCAGTGGCAACTATGGCAATTACGCCCCCCCCCACCCCCATGAAATGAAAGTTATGAAGAGATGGCCCCCAATCCCCGGCGGCCCCACTATTCCTAGCTAAGTGGCGACCATGTGGCAGGGGGTGCTAAGAATCTTCGGTTCAGGTTCAGTTGCCACCTAAGACGACTCGACCTGACAACATAAAACGTAAGCACCCTGAGGACTGACGAGAAGAGCCTGGAGCTGGAACAAGAAATAGACAAGTTACGCTGGCATATGATAGGATTATCCGAGGTTTTTTTATAGGATAGAGTGACAAACGAGCACACAGTCCACCTAATGGTAAGTGGTTACTGTGGCCCGTAGACATCTACATCTATCCTTGTTTGCGAATCAAAATGCAAATGCGTTGTTACCCGTGAGGACTAAGATGGAATGCCTCGTTTCCAGTAAAAAGGGTCTCTGGTTCTCCACACTCACCACACGAAAGACGGCAGTGTTAAGCTGCTATTTTACGCTGGTATTCTGTGAGAGCGTGGTCCTTCCCCGGTCGAGCCGACCCATTCCTGCTACAACTATACTACTAATATAGCTGCAACATGGCTCTACCACGTTTAAAAAGAGAGAGGGAGGACATGATAATCCTCGAATCCAGTAACTTGTTCTATCACCGGGAGGGTGACCATCTGTCCCAAGGAAGTGTCGGATTTATCGTCTGCAAGTCTCTTGTTTACAACGTTGTAAAGATTGGGAGTGTGTAGACGAGGGTTGCGTACCTTATACTCAGAATTACTAAACGGTATTCGTTGAAGGTTATGCAGGTTTACGCACCAACCTCGGCACATCCCAATGAGGAGGTGGAGGAAATGTATGAGGATATCATGGTAACATGGTAGTGGAATTAAATAAAAGACTACCCCAGGAGGGTACCAGCACCCCTGGAGAATCCCTCGCTGAGCATCCACGACCAAACTACTTCACTCCTTAGCGTGGATGCTCAGGCAGCCCCGCGTATTCTGTGGGGTCAAAATTTCGGTCGCGACTAATGCTGCTCGAGGCAAGCGGAGCAATACAACCAAGGCGACCTCTGTCACGCTATCCGTGAATTTTTGCAACATCAGGGGACTTCATTGCAACCGTAACGCTGTCCATTACCATCTAAAGACGGCGAAGCCGGCCTTGCTCTTTTTAACCGAGACTCAGATGTCCTCTCCGGCTGATACTTCATATCTCTCCTATCCGGGGTACAAATTGGAACACTCCTTTGTGCCCCGGGTTGGAGTTTGCGTATACGTCAGAGAAGACATCTGTTTTCGACGCCTCTGCAGTCTTGAAGGTACGGACCTGTCCATCCTATGGCTGCGCGTAGACAGCGACGATCATCCCCGCGTCTACGGGTGCCTCTATAGGTCCCATAGCGGTTATACCGACACAGACCGACTCATCGACCAAGTCCAAATGGCTGCAGACTCGGTGCTACAACAGGTCCCATCCGCAGAGATCGCGATACTCGGTGATTTTAACGCCCACCACGCTGAGTGGCTTGGTTCTCGTTTAACCGATCATGCGGGTAGATCTGTCTATGACTTAGCTTGGCATATGGTCTAACACAACTGGTTACTTCGCCTACGCGGATCCCAGATGTGGAAGACCATGTACCTTCCCTGTTGGGCTGCAACATGGCTCTACCACGTTTAAAAAGAGAGAGGGAGGACATGATAATCCTCGAATCCAGTAACTTGTTCTATCACCGGGAGGGTGACCATCTGTCCCAAGGAAGTGTCGGATTTATCGTCTGCAAGTCTCTTGTTTACAACGTTGTAAAGATTGGGAGTGTGTCGACGAGGGTTGCGTACCTTATACTCAGAATTACTAAACGGTATTCGTTGAAGGTTATGCAGGTTTACGCACCAACCTCGGCACATCCCAATGAGGAGGTGGAGGAAATGTATGAGGATATCTCTAAAGCCATGCATTCCTCCAAAACTCACTACACGGTGTCAATGGGAGACTTCAATGCAAAACTAAGCACAAGAGAGAACGGTGAGCTGAAAGTAAGGAAATTTAAAAACGGAATCTAAGGGGCCAACAGCTGGCCAACTTCATGGAGAAAGAGGGACTCTTTATGATGAATTCTTTCTTCCAGAAGTGACCTCATAGGAAGTGGACCTGGTCGAGCCCCGACGGTTGAACAAAAAATGAGATTGACTTCATTATGACGACCAGACGACAACTGTTCAGTGGTGTTCCGGTGATCGCAAGGGTGAAAACTGGTAGCAATCACCGAATGGTTAGAGGCACACTAAACCTCAACGTTAAGTTGGACAGGTCTCGTCTAATGAAGTCAACGCTCCGTCCCCCTCGTGCTCTAATCCAAAGTCCCGAAACCTTTCGGCTCAAGTTACAAAACCGTTATCAGTTCCTAGAAGACTGCAATGCAGTGGACGTTATGAATGACAAGCTCGTGGATACCGTCCATGCGGTCGGAGCTAAATTCTACCAGACCCGACGCAGAAGAACACAAAACTCTCCGATCACACTCTTAATCTCATGGCTGTTATACAGGAAATGAAAGTGCAGTCTTCAACAGACTTGACATCATACGGGCAACTGAACAGACAGATCTCCAAATGCATGCGGCAGGACTTACACAACTTAAATACAGTTTGTATTGAAGAAGCGATCGAGCGGAATCAAGGCTCCAGAGTATTTCCCAGAGATCTGTCTGCTAGAAAGAGTCAACTGGTAAAATTGAAGACCGAGTGTGGGAGCATCGTTTCCGGGACACCTGAGATTTTGAGTGAGATTGAGAGGTTCTATGGGCAGCTGTACACATCATCGTTGGAGCCACATGCAAGTGTGAGTAACGATCCAAGAGCAAGTCTTATTCTACACTATTCCGATGATACCTCGGACTTCAGTCTGAGCAAGATTAGAATGGCTTTCCATCACTTTAAAAACGGCAAGGCCCCTGGCGAGAATGGAATTACAGCGGAGCTTCTGAAAGCGGTTGAAAAACCGGTGCTTGAAGTCCTTCAGAAACTCTTTAGTTCTGTCCTCCATGGTGACACTACTCCGGAAGCGTGGAGCAGATGTGCAGTGGTCTTGTTATTCAAGAAAGGCGACAACGCTCACCTGAAGAACTACAGACCGATTTCCCTTCTGAGCCGCATCTACATTCCGTTTTCGAGATTCATTACGAATCGTCTCGCACGCAGTTTTTTCGACTTCCAGCCTCTCGAACAATCCGGTTTCCGAAAGGGCTTTAGTACTAGTTCTAGTTCTAGTTGGTAGAGCCAAGCGGTGGCATTTGCTGTCGTACGGATGGGACAGCTCGAACCGGGGTGGTACCACGACCTCACAGAATACCAGCGTGAAGTAGAGGTTTACCTCTACGTTGCGCTTGGTGAGTGCAGGTGGCCGGAGGCCCAATTCCCCGCCCCC
The DNA here is from genome assembly GCA_033319125.1 of Parnassius glacialis. Classification (NCBI taxonomy): domain Eukaryota; kingdom Metazoa; phylum Arthropoda; class Insecta; order Lepidoptera; family Papilionidae; genus Parnassius; species Parnassius glacialis. The sequence continues at coordinate 1,881,196 of JAVANC010000002.1, read as the reverse complement.
CATCAACATGGTAGTGGAATTAAATAAAAGACTACCCCAGGAGGGTACCAGCACCCCTGGAGAATCCCTCGCTGAGCATCCACGACCAAACTACTTCACTCCTTAGCGTGGATGCTCAGGCAGCCCCGCGTATTCTGTGGGGTCAAAATTTCGGTCGCGACTAATGCTGCTCGAGGCAAGCGGAGCAATACAACCAAGGCGACCTCTGTCACGCTATCCGTGAATTTTTGCAACATCAGGGGACTTCATTGCAACCGTAACGCTCTCCATTACCATCTAAAGACGGCGAAGCCGGCCTTGCTCTTTTTAACCGAGACTCAGATGTCCTCTCCGGCTGATACTTCATATCTCTCCTATCCGGGGTACAAATTGGAACACTCCTTTGTGCCCCGGGTTGGAGTTTGCGTATACGTCAGAGAAGACATCTGTTTTCGACGCCTCTGCAGTCTTGAAGGTACGGACCTGTCCATCCTATGGCTGCGCGTAGACAGCGACGATCATCCCCGCGTCTACGGGTGCCTCTATAGGTCCCATAGCGGTTATACCGACACAGACCGACTCATCGACCAAGTCCAAATGGCTGCAGACTCGGTGCTACAACAGGTCCCATCCGCAGAGATCGCGATACTCGGTGATTTTAACGCCCACCACGCTGAGTGGCTTGGTTCTCGTTTAACCGATCATGCGGGTAGATCTGTCTATGACTTAGCTTGGCATATGGTCTAACACAACTGGTTACTTCGCCTACGCGGATCCCAGATGTGGAAGACCATGTACCTTCCCTGTTGGACCTTCTGCTGACCTCTCATCCGGACGGACATCAGGTCTCCGTCGATGCCCCTCTGGGCTCTTCGGACCATTGTCTGATCCGGAGTACGGTGCCACTCACGCTCCAATCGCAGTTGCGATCTACAGCTTGCCGCCGTGTTTGGCACTATAGGTCAGCCGATTGGGACGGGATGCGGTCTTTTTTAGCATCCTACCCTTGGGGGTTTTCTACTCGCCGAAAGATCCCAGCGTTGTTGCCGATGCTGTTGCTGATGTGGTACTTCAGGGTATGGAACTTTTTATTCCATCCTCTGTGGTGCCCATCGGAGGAGATTCCAGCCATGCTTTGGTCGCTCCTGTAAAATAGCATCACGCTATAAGCAGGAGTGCTAACGGGCCTGGGCTGACGCATCAACGTCTCGGGGTGTAAACACCAGTGCACTTAAAAAGAAGTATAACTCCGCCTCCAGGTCCTTCAAAAGCGTTTTTGCCAAGGCAACGTCTGAGCACATCGGCAGAATTGGCGAGAAGCTAGTTCGCCTTCCTTTGGGAACCTGTGCACTCTGGTCTCTCGCCAAGGCTGTCCAAGGGAACTTCTGTCAGCCATCTCTTCCATCTCTGCACAGAGAGGACGACTCACTTGCCCATGCCGCAAAGGAGAAAGCCAATCTGTTGAGCTCTCTCTTTGCGTCCAACTCGACTCTAGATGACGGAGAGAACACACCGCCGACCATCCCGCGATGGGAGTGCTCCATGCTGGATGTGCGGTTTACACAGCGCTCGGTTCGCAAAGCACTCTTCTCCCTGGACGTCAGCAAGTCGAGTGGGCCCGATGGATTCCCTCCCATTGTGCTGAAGACGTGTGCTCCGGAGTTTGCACCGGTTTTAACGCGTCTTTTCTGGTACTCCTACTCCCAAGGCGTAGTCCCGAATTCATGGAAGACAGCTTTGGTCCACCCGATCCCTAAAAAAGGTTACCGCTCAGACCCGTCCAACTACAGGCCTATCGCCATCACCTCCTTGTTTTCCAAAATAATGGAATTCATTATAAACTGCCAGCCCATGAGGTACCTTGAGGATCACCAGCTGATTAGTAACCGCTAGTGCAATTTTCGTCGGGGTCGATCAGCTGGTGATATTCTAGTCTATCTGACTCATAGATGGGCGGAGGCAGTAGAGTCCAAGGGGCAGGCATTGGCCGTTAATTTGGACATAGCGAAGGCCTTCGATCGGGTCTGGCACAAAGCGCTTCTTTCGAAGCTTCCTTCCTATGGGCTTCCCAAGAAATTGTGCAAATGGATCACCAGTTTCCTTGCTGATCAGAGCATCAAGGTTGTAGTAGACGGTGCATGCTCTGATTTCAAGCCTATCAACGCTGGTGTTCCACAAGGCTGCGTGCTATCACCAACGCTGTTTCTCCTGCATATCAATGATATTTTGCTAACTGGTAGCATTCATTGCTATGCGGACGACAGCACTGGTGATGTCTTATATACCGGCCGTGCCAATATTTCTCGGGAAAACGTCGCCGAGTACCGGGACAAACTTGTGTCTGAAGTCGAGTCCTTGCTTAACAAAGTCTCGGATTGGAGGCGACTAAATCTAGTCAATCCCCAGAAGACACAAGTTTGCGCGTTTACGGCTAAAAAGAACCCCTTTGTCGTATCTCCTTAGTTTCAAGGCACTCCCCTTGCTGCCTCAGCTAGTATCGGAATCCTTGACGTCGACATATTTAATAGTGTGCAGTTTCGTGGTCACTTGGAAGGGAAGGCCAAATTGGCCTCTAAGAAGCTTGGCGTGCTCAGCAGAGCGAGACATTATTTAATGCCGGCATATCGCTTGCAACTTCACAAAGCACAAGTTCGGCCCCACATGGAATACTGTTTCCATCTCTGGGCCGGGGCACCCCAGTGCCAGCTCCTTCCACTTGACCGCATCCAGCACAGAGCGGTTCGAATCGTCGATGACCGAGTTATTTCTGACCGGCTCGATGCACTGGCACTGCGTAGAGATGTTGCATCTATTTGCGTATTTTATCGCGTCTATCATGGGGAGTGCTCTGAGGAATTGTTTGGACTAATTCCAGTCGCTCATCGCACATCGCGACAAAACTCGCGTTACCATCCATACCATTTGGATGATTGGCGGTCCACCACTGTGCGATTTAGAAGAAGTTTTCCCCCTCGCACAACTTCCTTGTGAAATCAATTACCACCAGCGAATTTTCCGGACCGATACGACTTAGGAACCTTCAAGAAAAGAGCTTACACCTTTCTAAAAGGCCGGCAACGGATCTGCAATTCCCCTGGTGTTGCGTTTGTTCATGGGCGGCGATAGTCACTTACCATCAGGTGAGCCGCAGGCTCGTTTACCCGCTCTTATATAAAAAAGTACCATAGACCATATACGCACGCTTCGGCAAATTGTTCAGAAGACTGAAGAGTACAATCTGACACTTTGCTTTGCGTATGTGGACTATGAGAAAGCCTTTGATTCCGTATAAATGTGGGCGGTGCTACAGTCCCTTCAGCGGTGCCAAGCTGACTGTCGGTATATCGAAGAGCTGAAGAGTCTGTACAGTAGGGCTACGATGACTATCCGAGTACAGAACCAGAGTACGAAACCTATCCAACAGCTGATAGGTGTAAGACAAGACGTTTTCAAGCTACTGGACTGGAAAGGATACGGTATCAACATCAGTGGCGAGTACATCACTCACCTTCGATGTGCCGACGATATAGGCAGAATCGCTGAAGGAGCTAAGCACTATGCTCAATGACCTCAATTGTGTCCCAACGGATAGTTCTTAAGATGAACATGGACAAAACAAAGATCATTTTTAATGTTCATGTCACACCTATGCCGGTAGTTGTTGGTACCACTTGGCTTGAAGTTGTTGACGTTGTATGTTTATCTGGGACAAATAGTCTGACTAGATAAGTTCAACTTCGAGCGAGAGGTCAATCGACAGATTCAACTCGACTGGACAGCGTTCGTAAAATCACGACATATCTTCTTCGTCAGGTACACCTCAAAACCTGAAAACAAGATTATACAACCAGTGCCTGTTGCCAGTGATGGTTTACGGATCTGACACGTGGTCCTTCACTGCTGGCCATATGAGGATGCTCAATGTCGCTCAGCGAGCTATGGAGAGGGGTATGTTCGGGGTTTCCCTGCTTGATAGGCTTAGAAATGAGGATATCCGCAGTAGAACTAGTGTGACAGACATAGCTTAACGGATTGGTAAGCTGAAGTGGCAATGGGCTGCTTATATCTCGAAGAAACGACAACCGGTGGGGACAAAGGTTCTCGAGTGGCAGCCTCGTACCGGTAGGCGACGTGTATGGCGACCCCCCCCCCCCCCCCCCACTAGATGAGTGACGACCTGTTAAGACATGCAGGAAGTCGATGGATGCAGGTGGCTCAGGACAGTGCTTTGTGGCATTCCTTGGGGGAGGCCTATGTTCAGCAGTCGACTTATGAAAGGCTGTAATGATGATGATACAAACTTTGTTTAATAAAGTTTTTAAACTTTGAGCAGGTTAAATTTTGTATATTTTTTGGGATTTTGTTGTAAAAATGTATATTTGCATAATTTCAGTAATTTATGTAAAATTGGAGCCGCGGTAGCTCAGATGGTTAGCGCTCGCTGTAAGCTTCACAGTAAGCGAGCAATCCGAGTTCGATCCCCGTCGGCACTAATGAAATTGTTAATTGCAATTTGAAGTGCTGATTTACCACGAGCTCGGCGGTGAGGGAAAATATTGTGAGGAAACATGTCTGAGAAATAAGAAAAAAAATATTTCAAAGACATGTGAAGTTCGCCAACACGCATTGGGACAGCACGGCGGACATTTCCTTTCCCTAAAATCCCTCTCAGAAATGAGAGGAGGCCTGTGCCCAGCAGAGGGACATAAATAGGCTGCAATTTTACTTTACTTTATGTAAAGTTGAGAAATTTAAAAGTGTTTTAAAAGATGAAAATATGTGTGAAAATGTGAATTAAACTATTGTATTAGTTAAGTGGTTTGTATTTTCAAAAAGAGAACGTTGTTTCAACATTATATGTTAGATATTTAAGAATTCTAACTTAGTAACAATAATAATAATAATAATAATGTCCTCCAGACCGAATTACGGCCACGGCGGCCAGTGTCACCGGAGACTAGCCATCGGCGCAAGACAGGATTATAGTGCCCAAGTGTATGCGCAAGCACAGGTGCACTCTCTATTCCCTCACTCTCATAGCCCGATGGGACGGTAAACCGACACGACCGGATAGAGATCAGACGCAGGGCCAACGGCTTTACGTGCTTTCCGAGGCACGTGGGTGAAACACCGCCAACTTTCTGACTCCGGGAATTTCTTGATGGAAAAACTCAATAACTGATTTTTTGGCCCGACCCGGGATTCGAACCCGGGACCTCGTGATCAGCAGTCGCACTACAACAACCACTAGACCAACGAGGCAGTGGATGTGTTCTCTTAGTAACAATATACATCGCCCCAAGAATGAACTAATTCAGTACCGACTCGGTGTAGTTGAGTAACTGGTACCACTAGCTTGTGTCTATTTCTAGTATTTACAGAATGAATATCACTTATTTTTGTATAACTACCTTTATTTTTATGTACGTACATTACATTTTCATAAATGTATTGACAGGCCAAAGTTAATATATTAATTTCCTTAAATTTTTGTCGGAGCGACTCTTAAGGTTTTAAATCATAAATTGTTCTTATGTCCCTCTTCTGTAAAACAAATATAATTTCAGTATAATACATAGCAAAATACCATACGACATTATGCTATGGAAATAGCTAAAGTAAACAAGTCTAGCTGTTTCCACACTAGTAAGATTTCTAATCTTTTTTACAGCTTTTTACGTGGTAGAGCCATGCTGCAGATATATTAGTAGTATAGTTGTAGGACGAATGGGTCGGCTCGACCGGGGAAAGACCACGCTCTCACAGAATACCAGCGTCAAATAGCAGCTTAACACTGCTGTGTATAGTGTGATGAGTGTAGAGAACCGGAGACCCATTTTACTGGAAAAGAGGCATTCCATCTTAGTCCTCACGGGTGACAACGCATCTGCATTTTGATTCGCAAACAAGGATAAATGTAGACGTCTATGGGCCACAGCAACCGCTTACCATCAGGTGGACTGTGTGCTTGTTTGTCACCCTATCCTATAAAAAAAAGAAAATATATTGGTAAATCCAATTGGGCATACCTTAAGCGCATTAAAAAAATTACGTATAACATGATTATATGGAATTTTTAAAGTAGTTTAAATACATTTCGACAGCACTATCGGCTTCAACGTCCTCGAAAACCATGAAAATGACACCCGTGATGAAAAAATTGATACCTATTGCAGCCGCCATCTTGGATTTACATTTCGACAGCACTATCGGCTTCAACACTCTCGAAAACCATGAAAATGACACCCAAGATGAAAAAATTGGTACCTACTTCAGCTGCCATCTTGGATTTACATTTCGACAGCACTATCGGCTTCAACACCCTCGAAACTCATGAAAATGACACCCATGATGAAAAAATTAATACCCATTGCAGCCGCCACCTTGGATATACATTTCGACAACCCTATCGGCTTCAATTCTCTCGAAAACCATGAAAATGACACCCAAGATGAAAAAAATTATATCTATTGCAGCCGCCATCTTGGATTTACATTTCGACAGCACTATCGGCTTCAACACCCTCGAAAACCATCAAAATGACACCCATGATGAAAAAATTGATACCTGTTGCAGCCGCCATCTTGGATTTACATTTCGACAGCACTATCGGCTTCAACACCCTTGAAAACCATGAAAATGACACCCAAGATGAAAAAATTGATATATTTTGCAGCCGCCATCTTGGATTTACATTTCGACAACACTATCGGCTTCAACACCCTCGAAAACCATGAAAATGACACCCATGATGAAAAAATTGGTACCTAATTCAGCCGCCATCTTGTATTTACATTTCGACAGCACTATCAGCTTCAACACCCTCGAAAACCATGAAAATGACACTCATGATGAAAAAATTTATACCTATTGCAGCCACCACCTTGGATTTACATTTCGACAGCACTATCGGCTTCAGCACCCTCGAAAACCATAAAAATGACACCCATGATGAAAAAATTGATACCTATTGCGGCCGCCATCTTGGATTTACATTTCGACAACCCTATCGGTTTCAACACCCTCGAAAACCATGAAAATGTCACCCATGACAAAAAAAAATTATACTACTTGCTTTTAGTACGTACTACTATTATTTATTCTGTGCTTTTAAATATTGTAATAAAAAAATGTCTTATTATTATTATAATTAAGTATTTAAGAAATTTGGTTATTCGAATATTGTGTATTTGTACAGCGATCTTTTTGAGCCGCTGCAAACAACCGATACAATGTCCACTCACGAAGGTGACTGCAGCAAGACTTCCCTATATATAATAATGTACTCTGTGAGCAAGACTGAAGCCAAACCAGTGGCATAACAGTCCATACTATAATTTTTCTTAGAGGTATTATTATGTCATGACAGTTTGTCAATGTTGCAGTAGATGTCGCTTTTTTAAATTTAGCCATGCTAGGCCAATTTAGAATCAAACAAATTAATGAATAGTTTAAAATACAATCGAACCTTGCTAACTTACTATTTTGTTACAAAACAAATTTGTAATTAAATTTTCAGTATAATTTATTTATTTTACATTATTCCCTATATATAATGTACTCTGTGAGCCAAACTAAACTACTCATTACTACTCTGTGGCTGTAGCTTCCCATTTACAGAATTAATTTTTGTATACGAGGCTAACAAATCAACGAAAATTTCGCCATTTTGGAGCCGAAAAAAATTAATTATAGCTAAACAAAACAAAACTACACTGCCATTTACATTCAGTGGCTTCCCACATGATCGATGAAGAGATTAAAATAATATTGGTAAATCCAATTGGGCATACCTTAAGCGCATTAAAAAAATTACGTATAACATGATTATACGGAATTATTAAAGTAGTTTAAATACATTTCGACAGCACTATCGGCTTCAACACTCTTGAAAAACATGAAAATGACACCCGAGATGAAAAAATTGGTACCAACTTCAGCCGCCATCTTGGATTTACATTTCGACAGCACTATCGAATTCAACACCCTCGAAAACCATGAAAATGATACCCAAGATGAAAAACTTGATATCTATTGCAGCCGCCACCTTGGATTTACATTTCGACAGCACTATCGGCATCAGCACCCCCGAAAACCATGAAATATACACCAATGATGAAAAAATTTATATCTATTGCAGCCGCCATCTTGGATTTGCATTTCGATAGTACTATCGGCTTCAACACCCTCGAAAACCATGAAAATGACACCAATGATGAAAAAATTGGTACCTACTTCAGCCACCATCTTGGATTTACATTTCAACAGCATTATCGGCTTCAACACCCTCGAAACCCAAGGAAATGACACCGATGATGAAAAAATTGATACCCATTGCAGCCGCCACCTTGGATTTACATTTCGACAACCCTATCGGCTTCAACTCTCTCGAAAACCATGAAAATGACACCCATGATGAAGAAATTGATACCTATTGCAGGCGCCATCTTGGATTTACATTTCGATAGCACTATCGGCTTCAACACCCTCGAAACCCATGAAAATGACACCCATGATGAAAAAATTGATACCCATTGCAGCCGCCATCTTGGATTTACATTTTGACAGCACTATCGGCTTCAACACCCTCGAAAACCATGAAAATGACACCCGTGATGAATAAATTGGTACCTAATTCAGCCGCCATCTTGGATTTACATTTCGACAGCACTATCAGCTTCAACACCCTCGAAAACCATGAAAATGACACCTATGATGAAAAATTTTATACCTATTGCAGCCTCCACCTTGGATTTACATTTCGACAGCAATATCGGCTTCAGCACCCTCGAAAACCATGAAAATTACACCCATGATGAAAAAATTGATACCTATTGCGGCCGCCATCTTGGATTTACATTTTGACAGCACTATCGGCTTCAACACCCTCGAAAACCATGAAAATGACACCCATGATGAATAAATTGGTACCTAATTCAGCCGCCATCTTGGATTTACATTTCGACATGTAATAGTCATACATGTCGGAATGTAAATCCAAGGATTTATATTCCGACATGTACGACAACCCTATCGGTTTCGACACCCTCGAAAAGCATGAAAATGTCACTCATGACAAAAAAAATATATTACTTACTTTTAGTACGTACTACTATTATTTATTCTGTGCTTTTAAATATTGTAATAAAAAAATCTCTTATTATTATTATAATCAAGTATTTAAGAAATTTGGTTATTCGAATATTGTGTATTTGTACAGCGATCTTTTTGAGCCGCTGAAAACAACCGAAACAATGTTCACTCACGACGGGGACTGAAGCCGAACTAAACTTAATACAAAGGTACTCTGTGAACTAAACTACTCTGTGGCTGTAGATCCCCATTTACAGAAACAATTTATATACGAGGCAACCAAATTAACGAAAATTTCGCCACTTTGGAGCCGAAAAAAATTAATTATAGCTAAACAAAACAAAATTACACTGCCATTTACATTCAGTGGCTTCCCACATGATAGATGAAGAGATTAAAAAATAGATTGAGTTAAACAATTGATATTTTCAAAAGTTATAGTGTTTACAAGCCACAGGGACATGATAAATCCACACCATAAGCCACTAAAACCCTTTTTTTATTTAAAAATAGCAATTAATCGATTTAAAAAAATTATTAATAAGTTCAACAATCATTTATCTTTCTAACATTGTGCTTTTTATATCATTTATATGTATAACATGATTGCTAGATACGATTTTATTCGATAAAATGTTGGAATTTAAATTTTTAGGCGATAGTAGAACATTACCTTGCGCTTTCGCTTAAGGTATGCAATAGATTGAGTTAAACAATTAATATTTTCAAAAGTTATTGTGTTTACAAGCCACAGGGACATGATAAATCCACACCATAAGCCACTAAAACCCTTTTTTTTATTTAAAAATAGCAATTAATCGATTTTAAAAAATTATTAATAAGTTCAACAATCATTTATCTTTCTAACAATGTGCTTTTTATATCATTTATATATATAATATGATTGCTAGATACGATTTTATTCGATAAAATGTTGGAATCTTAATTTTTAGGCGATAGTAGAACACACCTTGCGCTTTCGCTTAAGGTATGCAATAAAATCGAACCTTGCTAACTTACTATTTTGTTACAAAACAAATTTGTAATTAAATTTTCAGTATAATTTATTTATTTTACATTATTCCCTATATATAATGTACTCTGTGAGCCAAACTAAACTACTCATTACTACTCTGTGGCTGTAGCTTCCCATTTACAGAATTAATTTCTATACGAGGCTAACAAATCACCATTTTGGAACCGAAAAAAATTAATTATAGCTAAACAAAACAAAACTACACTGCCATTTACATTCAGTGGCTTCCCACATGATCGATGAAGAGATTAAAAAATAGATTGAGTTAAACAATTAATATTTTCAAAAGTTATTGTGTTTACAAGCCACAGGGACATATAAATCCACACCATAAGCCACTAAAACCCTTTTTTTTATTTAAAAATAGCAATTAATCGATTTTAAAAAATTATTAATAAGTTCAACAATCATTTATCTTTCTAACAATGTGCTTTTTATATCATTTATATGTATAATATGATTGCTAGATACGATTTTATTCGATAAAATGTTGGAATCTTAATTTTTAGGCGATAGTAGAACACACCTTGCGCTTTCGCTTAAGGTATGCAATATGGGGCAGAACTAAGTCTGCTTGCTAATTTTGAGATATGGGGGCTCCATTGAAGCTAGTGTAGTCTAGTGTTATTCCAAGAAAAATGGTGGTATCGACAAGAATCAGTTCCTCCCCATTTAAAATTACATTAGTATTTAATTGTTTGACATTTGGAGTCATGATTTTCATACATTTCGTTTTAGTACCGTTTATATGCAAGTTATTAACATTTAACCAATTTAATAATTTAGATATAGATAGCATTATTTACTTCGCCATATTTTAATAATTGTCGTTTTAATTTGAAAATTAATAAAGTGTCATCAGCAAATGATGCTACTCGTATATTATCTTTATGCCCTACTATGTAAGGTAAGTCATTAATATATACAAGAAACAGAAAGGGGCCGAGAATTAAGCCTTGATGCGCGCCCATTTATACTATCGACCCGAAAAAGCTCATACTATCAATGACAACTCTTTGCGTTCTGTTACTTAAATATGAATCAATTAATTTAAGAGGATTACTTCTTACACCGTAGTGTTGAAGTTTCCTGATTAATGTTTCATGGTGAACACAATCGAAGGATTTCGGTAGGTCACAAAACATACCCAAAGCATCCTGTGAATTTTCCCATGTATTAAAAATATATTTAATCAGTTCAACACCAGCATCAGTTGTCGAGCGACCCCTTGTGAAACCGAATTGACTATTACGTGACCAATTGAAATAATTTTAGATCCGATCTCTAAGATTTATTTGAGCCGTCAACATTTTTCCGATGACCTTGGAATTTTAAACTATCTGTAGTTAGTGTCAAAGTATTGAACAATTATTAAAAATTACTGACCATTTATAACCATTTTGTGACCGATTCGGAACACTTTTTAAAAGACCAAATTTCATGATTTGGGCCGATTATTACATGGTGCTTGCAACTATACTTTCTTATTTTCTTATCTACGTGTAATAACTTTTTTATGGTTATTTTATGTTATTAAGCAAAATGTTTTTTTTTTTTATAGAATTGGGGGCAAACGAGCATGCGGCTCACCTGATGGTAAGTGACTACCGCCGCCCATGAACAACCGCAACACCAGGGGAATTGCAGATGCGTTGCCGACCTTTTAGAAAGGTGTAAGCTCTTTTCTTGAAGGTTCCTAAGTCGTATCGGTCCGGAAAATTTGCTAGTCTACAATATTGCTTAAAAACATAAAATAAAATAAAATAGTTTGAAAAATCCAAAACTGCACGCCTCTACAGAACGAAATGTAATGATGGAGTCTATAACGGCAATTTAATATTACAATTATTAGCATTGCCATTAACAACAGATAACAACAAAAAATATAAGGAATGCTCAAGGTCGCTCGTCGAGTTATGGGAAGTGTATGCTCGGAGTTTCTCTGCAAGATAGAATTCTTTTTTTAACAGTTTAAAAGTAACAAACGAGCACACAGCTGTGGCCCATACACATTTATTATCAATTAAGAATCAAAATACCAATGCGTTGTTACCCCTGATAACTAAGACGGAATGCTTTATTTCCAGTAAAAGGGGTCTAAACTGAGGATATCCACATTAGAACCGAAGTAATTGACATATCGCAACGGATCAGTAAGTATAGTAATGAGTCGCCTTAAAGCTCTAAGAACCGACAAACGACCCATCCATCCCCTCTAGGGCAGCTTCGTTAGAGGGATTATAAAACATACAAAATATCGATGGATGCAGATGGTTCAGGACCAAGCTTTGTAACATTCCTTAGGGGTCGCCTATTTTCAGCAGTGGACTTGCTAGGGGCTGAAATGCTGACGATGATGATGGTGATGATATAGACAACCATACTCAACGTAATTGATTTTATTGAACTTCTGCAAAATAAAATCGCCCAATGGGAAAGGAATAAACGAAACTGGCAAACAAGTAGAATTTCAGTAAATGACCGTTAGGTATATTGTATTAACAATGACCCGACCCGGAAGTTTTCCTGACAAAAAAATTTCAGTAGCGCTTGATCTCTCTCCGATCGTGTCTACTGTCCCTTCGGACAATGAGAGTGAGGGAATAGAGAGTGCACCTGTGCTTGCGCATACACTCGGGCAACATATTTCTGTCCCGCGTAGATGGCTAGTCTCCGTTGAGGCTGGCCGTCGTGACCGAAATTGGGTCTAAAAGACATTACTATTGTTATACAGGTTGTCCCAGTAATGGTGAATAATCTGATACATATGTGTTCGGGCGGAAGGGAGGTGGCCGCGGATCCCAAAAAAAACTATCCCGAACGGTTCGTGGTCTACGCCATGTTTTATAAAATTCCGAAAATTCGTACTTCTGCTCACATTTGTGGTCATCACGTCCGCAGTTTAATGCCTAGATCGGATTTTTTTCTTTTAATGTGTTCCCTAATAATGATGTTTCTAAATTACCCTTAAAAGTTTTTAACTACTATGGGTAGTATTTTACAAGACGGCACTGAACATAGGTTTAATATTTTTACTTTATTTAACTGCTAAGCTTGAGCACCTGTGGTGAAAAAAAAACGTATAGGATCTGTGTGGCCAACCATTTAAAAAGTTTGCCTATATCATAAGGATTCTAAAAAACTAGCATACCATATACTTAATGTTATTATTTACTGAGCTATAGCCGTTAATGTGTAAAAGTAGGCATTTCATTATAAAATTACAAAATTATTGGCAGATAGTTTTTTTTTAACATTGCATGTCTTTATTAGGTAAGTACATTTGTCGCCCTTGAAAATTTTACTTTACTACCTGCTCGCCTTGTTTGGCAGTTAAATAAAGTAAAAAAATTAAACTTATGTTTAGTGCCGTCTTGTAAAATACTACCCATAGTAGTTAAAAACTTTTAAGGGTAATTTAGAAACATTGTTATTAGGGAATACATTAACCGAAAACAAATCGAAGGTACTTCTGCAGCGGAATTTTGTGAGAATTGAATAAACAAATTACGCGAACAAGTTTTGAATACGAATTGGAGGGTAGTAACAAATGCTTGTAATATTGACGAGCATGTAGCACTATTTAATCTCTTCCTTAAACGATTTACATGCCCCTGTTCGTCGAGTATGAATACGCCATCTTTCGGTCCCATGGTTAACCAAAGACCTAAAAAGAATGCAAGCAAATAAGAATGTTGCAAATATTAGATCTCAACAATGACATTTCCGGAGGAAGTACAGGATCCTAAGGAATCAATGCAACAAGTTGTGTAGTGACTTACGACAATGCCACATCCATATATCTGTACAAAAAAAGATCCTAGCCTTTCTTTTTTTGAAGTTTTAAAACATTTTGTTCAACAACAATTAAACTCTTTTTTGCAAGTTACATCCTTATTTTACTCCAATTCCAATTCAGACCAGGTCACAGTATGACGACAGCATTATTAAAAATCACATACGACTTTCGGCTCGGAATGGATTGTCGACAAGTCACATTGATGCTGGATTGCAGCAATGTCATCAATACTGTAAATCATGATATCCTAATTGGTCTACTGCGATATCTTAAAATATCTCCATCTACAATTACCTGGTTTTGTAGTTACTTGTATGGACGTCAACAGCGCATGCTGATTGCTGATATAGGACGGAGTGCCTTCATAGCTTAATGCCAAAGCTGGCGTCGTAGAAGGTAGTCCGTTAACTCCTCTCTTTATTTATTAGTTTGTACATATTCCGTTATTTCCCAAATATCTTTTCTTTACCACTTGTTCATCTGCATGATGATCTCCATGTTAATTATAAATCACAGAAAAGGATATTCTAAAAGTAATTTACGATATTAAAAAGGAAAAAGCATGTATTGTTGTCTGAAGTTAATCGTAAGGGAATCGTTAAAAATCCTACGTGATAATTATTGGTAGAATAATCTCAAAATAAACAAAACTCTGGTATTCAAATCCCTTATAAGTTTATCTACGGAGTATCGTGAAATCTTTGCAACGTTCACTTCGGAGAGTGAACTACATTTCACCCATCACTAAAATTACACTCGCCTGACCTTTACTGCTCCCTATCCTCGATTATAGTACCAAAGAGCAATTTAATAAACTTAAGTGACTCCAAAATTTATGTTTATGGTTCATGTTTGGACTTCGTAAATATCACCATGGTCTAGAATACCGAGTTAAACTCAAGTAGCTCCTAATCCAACTTCGTTGGAATATGTATATATTATTTCTGCTCGCTACTGCGTCTTATTTAATAAATCAAGTTTTCACTACCCTATGAATATTTTTAACTTCTCAGCTCTTCTAATAACCTTTCATTTCGGTCCAAAGAAAACCTTTCCCTTCTTTTCCCCTTGCACTGTTCACGTTTTACAAAAAATGTTTTTCAATTCTTGGAGTCTTACTTTGGAACTCCTTACCGTTTCCTAATTAATGATAATTTAAAAAAAAACTTAAAACACACACACACACACACACACACACACACACACACACACGCACACACACACACACACACACACACACACACTTTTGTAGATAAACGAACTAAAAAGTAGAAAATAATATTCAATAAGCTTAAAATAAGAAAATAGTGATAAATAAATTGGTAAATACAATTGAGCATGCCTTCGCATTAAAAATAACGTATCAGCCGCCATCTTGGACTTACATTTCGACAGCACTATCGGCTTCAACATCCTTGACATCCATGAAAATGACACCCATGATGAAAAAATTGGTACCTACTTCAGCCGCCATCTTGGATTTACATTTCGACAGCACTATCGGCTTCAACACCCTCGAAACCCATGAAAATGACACCCATGATGAAAAAATTTATACCCATTGCAGCCGCCACCTTGGATATACATTTCGACAACACTATCGGCTTCAGCACCCTCGAAAACCATGAAAATGACACCCATGATGAAAAAATTGATATCTATTGTAGCCGCCATCTTGGATTTAGATTTCGACAGCACTATCAGCTTCAACATCCTCGAAACGCATGAAAATGACACCCATGATGAAAAAATTTATACCTATTGCAGCCGCCACCTTGGATTTACATTTCGACAGCACTATCGGCTTCAGCACCCTAGAAAACCATGAAAATGACACCCATGATGAAAAAATTAATATCTATTGCAGCCGCCATGTTGGATTTACATTACGACAGCACTATCGGCTGCAACACCCTCGAAAACCATGAAAATGATATCCATTATGAAAAAATTTGGTACCTACTTCAGCCGCTATCTTGGATTTATATTTCCACAGCACTATCGGCCTCAACACCCTCGAAGCCCATGAAAATGACACCCATGATGAAAAAATTGGTACCTACTTCAGCCGCCATCTTGGATTTATATTTCGACAGCACTATCGGCTTCAACACCCTCGAAACCTATGAAAATGACACCCATGATGAAAAAATTGATAACCTTTGCAGCCGCCACCTTAGATTTACATTTCGACTCACTATCGGCTTCAACACCCTCGAAAACCATGAAAATTTTATCCATGACTAAATAATTGATACTACTTACTTTTAGTACGTACTACTATTATTTATTCTGTGCTTTTAAAATATTGTTATAAAAAAATCTCTTATTATTATTATAATCAAGTATTTAAGAAATTTGGTTATTCGAATACTGTGTATTTGTACAGCGATCTTTTTGAGCCGCTGCAAACAACCGAAATAACATCCACTCACGACGGTGACTGACGGCGAACTGATATATACAGTAATCTATGGCGATGGCGAACTAAGTTAGTGAGTAAGATACTCTGTGGGTGTAGCTCCCCATTTACAGAAATAATTTTATACGAGGCTACCAAAACAACGAAAATTTCGCCATTTTCGAGCCGAAAAAAATTAATTATAGCTAAACAAAACAAATTTACATGATACATGATAGATGAAGAGATTAAAAAATAGATTGATTTAAACAATTGATATTTTCAAAAGTTATAGTGTTTACAAGCCTTGGGGACATGATAAATCCACACCATAAGCCTCTAAAATCCCTTTTTTTATTTAAAAATAGCAATTAATCGATTAAAAAAAAATATTAATAACTTCAACAATCATTTATCTTTCTAACAATATGCTTTTTATATCATTTATATGTATAATATGATTGCTGGATACGATTTCATGCGACAAAACGTTGGAATTTTGATTTTTAGGCGTTAGTAGAACATACCCACGCGCTTTGCGCTCGGCATGCAACATAAAAATCATTTTATTGTTAAAAAGCGTGGGGTGCTTTTTTAAATATTTTACGATGACGCTAATTTTATAAATATCCACAAAAATATTTACAACAAATGACATCAAGGACTCCACGCTTTTTTACAATAAAATTATTTTTTTATGCTAATCACTATTTTCTTACTTTAAACTTAATGAAAATTATTTGTTTTTTACATAGAATTGGGGGCAAACGAGCATGCGGCTCACCTGATGGTAAGTGACTACCGCCGCCCATGAACAACCGCAACACCAGGGGAATTGCAGATGCGTTGCCGGCCTTTTAGAAAGGTGTAAGCTCTTTTGTTGAAGGTTCCTAAGTCGTATCGGTCCGGAAAATTCGCTGGTGGTAATTGATTCCATAAGGAAGTTGTGCGAGGGAGAAAACTTCTTCTAAATCGGACAGTGGTGGACCGCCAATCATCCAGATGGTATGGATAGTAACGCGAGTTCTGTCGCGATATGCGATGGTGAAATTGAGCGGGTGGAATCAGTCCGAACAATTCCTCAGAGCACTCCCCGTGATAAATGCGGTCAAGTGGAAGGAGCTGGCACTGGGGTGCCCCGGCCCAGAGATGAGAACAGTATTCCATGTGGGGCTGAACTTGCGCTTTGTAAAGTTGCAAGCGATGTGCCGGCATAAAATACTGTCACGCTCTGCTGAGCACGCCAAGCTTTTTAGAGGCCAATTTGGCCTTCCCTTCCAAGTGACCACGAAACTGCACACTATTCGATATGTCGACGCCAAGGATTCCGATACTGGCTGAGGCAGCAAGAGGAGTGCCTTGAAACTAAGGAGATACGACAAAGGGGTTCTTTTTAGCGGTAAACGCGCAAACTTGTGTCTTCTGGGGATTGAACTGGACTAGATTTAGTCGGCCCCAATCCGAGACTTTGTTAAGCAAAGACTCGACTTCAGACACAAGTTTGTCCCGATACTCGGCAACGTTTTCCCGAGAAATATTGGCACGGCCGGTATATAAGGCATCACCAGTGCTGTCGTCTGCATATCAATTAATGCTACCAGTTAGCAACATGTCATTGATATGCAGGAGAAACAGCGTTGGTGATAGCACGCAGCCTTGTGGAACACCAGCGTTGATAGTCTACATTTTAGTTCGGTTATCTACAAAAGCGTGTTTTTTTTTTTAGTTTTTTAAACGATTATTTTTATTTTCTATTTTTTATTGCGGCTAACTACAAAAGCGTGTTATTTTTTGGAACGATGTTGTTTTACATGGCTTAAGTTGAAGATTGAACTAGCAGAAATCGTAGTTGTTTTATGAATTATTCGCAAATCCTGAGGATCTTGGCAAGAATAATGGAACAAACTATTTAAATTATTGCATTGTGATCGGTCCTTGATAAGTGTGCGAAGTTTCAAATCAATTCGACGTTTTGAAGGGGATGAAAATCACATTCAAAAATTCCGTTACATAGATACATACCAAGCTAATTAGTATGAGAGCTGGCGACGAATTTTGGGAAGGTCCTTTGGGCAAGTTGAAATTGTGATAAAATATAATTTCGTCAATTGGCGAATCCAGTCCCGCGAGTCTGGCTGACCGTTTGCGGTTATTTTGTTACTGCGCAGTATACAACATTTGCAAATAAAATTTCCAAAAAAATGTTTTTTTGGCAACTTGATTTCTTTTTTATCATTTAATTTAGTTTTTATATAATTCAAAAACAATAATCCCAGACGTTTTTGTCGGTTATAAAGTATTACCAGACCTCTCCAAAGATATTTTTTTTTAATTCCCAAAAAATATACTTTTGGCAATCTCAAATTTTAATCACGTATTTATTGAGTAATTTTTAATAACACCTGCATATCGCCAGACGAATTTAGCGGTTGTAAACAATTCCCAGACGTGAATAAAGTTTACCAACTAATACGAGAAAAAAGTCTTATGCGTAGCCATAAGTGCGAGAAAGATAGCTAATCGAAGCACCCGTACCGTTACCGCCCCGTGTTCTAATAAAAGGACAATGTGTATAAAGTGCTTACCGCCCAGAGATGAAGGTGGAAAAAATAACAAGTTGCAAATTCTCTACAGCCGTAATTCAAAAAAATCATAAATTACGACCGTTGAAATATGAATATAAAAGACATACAACATATTTTTTGCCAAGCGCAAGCCTTACGAGGTTAAAATTAATAGCTATTATACAAATTATTACAGCACTGATCTAAAAAAAACTTTTCTTTTTTTTTATAGGAGAGGGGGCAAACGAGCATGCGGCTCACCTGATGGTAAGTGACTACCGCCGCCCATGAACAACTGCAACACCAGGGAGGGAATTGCAGATGCGTTGCCGGCCTTTAAATTAAAAGTTTAAACTAAACTATAAGTAAATCCAGTTGTGCATGCCATAAGCGCATTAAAAAAAAATTACGTATCACATAATTATACTTAATTTTTAAGTAGTTTAAATACACACAAGTTTTCAGTAATAACCTTATAACTATACTTCCAATTTTCTGATATCTTTATGTCAAACTTCAATTAAAAAAACCACCGAAAATTTCGCCATTTTAGAGCCGAAAAAAATTTATTATAACTAAACAAAACAAAATTAAACTGCCATTTACATTCCATGGCTTCCCACATGATAGATGAAGAGTTTTAAAAATAGATTGAGTTGAACAATTGATATTTTCAAAAGTTACCATGTTCACGCCGCCATGCGGACTTGATAAATCCTCACCATAAGCCACTAAAACCCCCTTTTTTATGTAAAAATAGTAATTAATCAATTTAACAAAAATATTAATACCTATATACATAGATATTTACATGTCCATATATGCGCATACAGACACGCTAAATCCCAAAACAAGAATTTAGTCTTAAAATCTTCAAAAAATAATTTCTTAATAACCAATCATAGCGCGAGGAGCTTAGGCATGCTTCGATTAGCTATCTTTCTCGCACTTATGGCTACGCATAAGACTTTTTTCTCGTATTAGTTGGTAAACTTTATTCACGTCTGGGAATTGTTTACAACCGCTAAATTCTTCTGGCGATATGCAGGTGTTATTAAAAATTACTCAATAAATACGTGATTAAAAGTTGAGATTACCAAAAGTATATTTTTTGGGAATTAAAAAAAAATATCTTTGGAGAGGTCTGGTAATACTTTATAACCGACAAAAACGTCTGGGATTATTGTTTTTGAACTATATAAAAACTAAATTAAATGATAAAAAAGAAATGAAGTTGCCAAAAAAACATTTTTTTGGAAATTTTTTTTGCAAATGTTGTATACTGCGCAGTAACAAAATAACCGCAAACGGTCAGCCAGACTCGCGGGACTGGATTCGCCAATTGACGAAATTATATTTTATCACAATTTCAACTTGCCCAAAGGACCTTCCCAAAATTCGTCGCCAGCACTCATACTATAATAAGAGCGTGTTAAGAACAAGTAAAGGAACATTAACTTTCCCTCTTGTTTCTCTGTCCTCCTTTTATTTATTTTTTGTCCTTTTATAATCATTAATCCGTTATTTTAAGTACCTACATTGTGTTTTTGTTTATATTTTATATCATTATATAATTTAATGTGCACCCTATCCATAAATTCTTCTCCTGTTTCCCTTTTCTTCTTGTAGCTGGATATCAGGAAGAAATTGATGTTTCGTAACAGCCGCCTTATGTTTTCTTGTTGTGCAAAAAAGAGTTATTGTGTTGTATTTTATCGCATTGCACGTATTAGTTCCCTTTCCGTAAACTTCGTAAGCAAATTTCGTAAGAACCTAGTGCTTGCGAAATTTTATTGCATTTCACAAATACTATTTTGCAAGTGCAAAAACATAATAGAAAAAAGGAAAAAAATAAACTTTTATTTAAAAATGGAACTCGTCTTCAAAAATCTTAAAGGAATAAAATGATTTCCACATAACACTCGTAGCTTCAGAAGTCAGAACTAAGACATAGTAAGTACACAGAAGAATTAAACCCCGAATTCAGAAGATATTAGGTAAAATGGTTCTATTATTTTTAGTTTTTATTAAAATGTTTAATTTTTCGACCCTCTACTCAAGTAGATTGTCCAAATACTCAAATGCTACTCAATTTGTCTCGTGCTGTCTCTATCTTTTTTTTTTATAGAAGAGGGAGCAAACCAGCATGCGGCTCACCTGATGTTAAGTGTCGACCGCCGTCCTTGGACAGCTGCGACAGCAGGAGAATCGCAGGTGCGTTGCCGGCCTTTTAAAAAGGAGTAAGCTAGTTTCTTGAAGGTCTCTAAGTCGTATCGGTCCGGAAAAATCGCTGGTGGTTTAAGCTAAAGTGACTGTGACACCACAAGATTTAACGACATCTTAACATTGAGTAGCGTTTGTGTATGTGTCTATAAGGATCATAAGCCCAAGTTAATAACTAAGAAGGTCGTCGTAATACACAATTACATTAAAAACTTCATCCCAAATTTGCCACCCTTAAGAGGTGGTGATTTTCTCTCTAGACCCTTTTTACTGGAAACGAGGCATTCCATCTTAGTCTTCACGGGTGACAACGCATCTGCATTTTGATTCGTAATCGAAGATAGATGTAGATGTCTATGGGCCACAGCAACCATTTACCATCAGGTGGACTGTGTGCTCGTTTGTCACCCTATCCTGTAAAAAAAAATAGTCGAGTTGAGGATTTCCTCCTTTTATGAAGCCGGCTAAAAATGTAGTCACAACAAAGATTTTAAAAGTTAATAAGCTAAAAACCGCATTAAAATTAGAAATGTGCCTTACCTAGTTTTAAGGCCACATCCCGCCCTCCCTGAAATGCGTGCACTATCACCATCACCACTTATTTCAACACAACTATTTCCAACACCATTACACTAGGGAAGATACACTTCCATTGATAATATGACACGTGTTTCGCCTCTGAACGAGGCATCTTCAGGAGTAATAGACTGCGATAACTGACCGCTAAGTGAGCGGCTAGCCAAAACATCGCAGTCTATCGGAACATATGGCTAATGTGAAGCACCTACGCTTCGGAAAGTCCGCTTTAAATCAACATCTTTAGAATCGTCCCAACTATTACATAGATTTAATGCAATATATTTAATACCAGTGTAAAATAGCAGCATAATGCAGCATGTTATGTTTCGTATGAATAATATATCGGATACCGGAGACACTTTTTACTGGTAATGGACATTCCATCTTCATCCTTCGGGGTGATAGCGCATCTGCATTTTAATTTTTAATCATAATCTTAATAATAATTTTAAATGGGAAGAAACTGAGTCTTGTAGATACCACCATTTTCCTTGGAATCACACAAGACGCAAAGCATCAATGGAGCCCCAATATATCAAAACTAGCAAGCAGACTTAGTTTTGCAGCATATGCTGCAAAAAAGATTAGAAGTCTTACCAGTGGTGAAACAGCTAGACTAGTTTAATTTAGCTATTTTCATAGCATAATGTCGTATGGTATTTTACTATCGGGAAACGCACCTGACACTGAAATTACGTTTGTTTTACAGAAGAGGGCCATAAGAGCAATTTATGATTTAAAGCCTAAAGAGTCACTGCGACAAAAATTTAAGGAAATTAATATATTAACCTTGGCCTCTCAATACATTTATGAAAATGTAATGTACGTACACAAAAATAAAAGTAGTTTTACAAAAATAAGTCATATTTACTCTGTAAATACTAGGAACAGACACAAGCTAGTAGTACCAGTTACTCGACTCCATCGAGTCAGTAATTCATTCTTGGGGCGATGTATACGCTTTTACAACAAAATTCCAGAAAATATACAAAATTTGACCTGCTCAAAGTTCAAAAACTTTATTAAACTAAGTTTGTATAAGAAGGGTTATTATAATATTAAAGAATTTATAGATGATAATAACCCCTGGAAATAAGGTGATCGCTACCAAGCTATTTCTAATTTGTTGTGTTGTTAATTCGTGTAACATACATGATTGTAAGCTGTTATTTTTTTAAAAAAGCCCCGCTGGGTTTCTTGCTGGTTCTTCCCAGGACAGAGGTTTTTTTTCGAACCAGTGGTAATTAAACAAAAGTGTGACTTTCAATAAGTATTATTTATAATATATATTGAAAAAAAAGTTTCTGTTTCTGTTTCAATCAAGGATAGATGTAGATGTCATTGGCCCACAGTTTACACTTTAATCATCATCATTATAACAGCCCTTCACAAGTCCACTACTGAACATAGGCCTCCCCCAAGGAATGTCACAAAGCACGGTCCTGAGGCACCTGCATCCATCGACTTCTTGCAAGTCTTACCAAATCGTCACTCCATCTAGTGATATCCTCATTTTTAAGTTATCACGAAGAGAAATCCAGAGCATAGCTCTCTCCATAGCTGACTGAGTGACCTGAGCTTCTACTATTATGTGGACTACGTTTTTTTAGGGCTTTTTAATCTTTAAGATTTTCGGATTAAATATAGCCTAGATGCCTCTAGAATTGCTTTGTATCTTATCTTAAAGTTTAATCGCAATCCGTTCAGTTATCCCGAAGATTAGCCCAGACTGACAGTCAGACAGACATAATTTTTTTTAAATGGTTGTTAATTTCTTTATAGCATACAACTCCCTTAGTTTAATAAAAGCCTGAAACCAATGGCTTGTAATATTGACAATAAATATTGAATGGGTTACAGACAACACTTCAATTTTATTTATATACATTTATGTATTGAAATTTTCCTTAGTACAAAACGGTGTTCTTTTCCATGCATTTGTGTTCGATTAGTCTGGTTTTAGGCAACATTGAAATCGTAAAAAATCATCACGCGATAATTTTCAAAGTTCCAGATCCATTTTTCTATGAAACACGATACTTGAATTTAGCTCATAAAAAATGTAGAAAGAAATTTGAAATTGGAACATTCCTGTTTTTATTGGTTATAACAACATTTGTATTACTGTACATATACTTTTTAAATATATTATGTTAACAATAGTATATTCAAAATAAATTATAACCGGGCTATATATATGTGACCTGCCGTATTTTGTATTATTATTATTACCTATCATGAATAGTGATTAGTAATACTAACAAAACTTCTACAGCGCCCTTCAACTATTGCG
This sequence comes from Parnassius glacialis, assembly GCA_033319125.1. NCBI lineage: Eukaryota > Metazoa > Arthropoda > Insecta > Lepidoptera > Papilionidae > Parnassius > Parnassius glacialis. The sequence goes on along the minus strand of JAVANC010000002.1, from coordinate 1,857,229 downwards.
TTTATCTTTATCTTCTTAGACTTTCATTGTAATTTTCGTGCGTGGTAGAGCCACGCTGCAGCTATATTATGGTTGGTAGCACGAATGAATCGGTTCGATCGGGCTTATTGTTGTATTTGCCAGTGATTAGAGAACCGGATACCCTTTTTACTGTAAACGAGGCATTCCATCTTAGTCCTCAGGGATGAAAACGCATCTGCATTTTGATTCTTAATGTAGAAAAAATGTAGATAGTTTTTTAAGTGGTAGAGCCAAACTGCAGCTATATTTATAGTATAATTGTAGCACGAATAGGTCGGCTCGACCGGGGAAGGACCACGCTCTCACAATACCAGCGTAAAATAGCAGCTTAATGCTGCTGTGTTTCGTATGGTGAGAGTAGAGAACCGGAGACCCTTTTTACTAGAAAAGAGGCATTCCATCTTAGTCCTCACGGGTGACAACGCATCTGCATTTTGATTCGCAAGCGAAGAGAGATGTAGATGTCTTTAGCCTTAGCAACCACTTACCATCAGGACGACCTGGTAAGACATGCAGGAAGTCGATGGATGCAGGTGGCTCAGGACCGTGCTTTGTGGCATTCCTTGGGGGAGACCTATGTTCAGCAGTGGACTTATGAAAGGCTGTAATGATGAATGATGATGAAGATATATTGAGAAAAAATATATAAAAAAATACTGCTATTTCAACATTGGTGTGATGTGCGAGCATGGTTTTGCCCCGGTCTAGCCAAACAATTCATTAGCATATTTGCATTTCGAACACATTGATTTATGGGGCTCTATGAAATAGCAAAGCTGAACTAACATAATTAGAGTCCAATCGAATTTCCGTTTTCGTTTTCGATATTTGGTCATATTTATACTTTTTCAGCGTGCTCCAAAAAATGAAAATGAATTTGTTTATTGTTATAATTATTAATTTCAGCGTGTGCCGACAATGCGTAAAATGCAGAAAAGTTTCTATTCCTTGCAGTTATTATCAGACTTCAAATTCTTAATTTTTTTTAATGAATACTAATTATAATAACACGCGTGTCAAATAAAAGATATATTATAGGTAATTTATTTACATATTATAGTTTATGTAGGTACTTAGATCTTTTATTGCCACGTTAGATATGATCTTAGATAAATAATCTAAGGATATGATATGATCTTCTATTTCATTGTTTTACTAAATTATTTGTTATTGTAAGTGTACCAATGTAGTTGCTCTAAAGTTATGTTATTACCAACTTGTTTGTTTCAACAAACAAGTTGTGTGTAGGTTCATTAATTAAACCACAGAAATCTAAATAATAAGACACTGTATTATTATTTAGATTTCTGTGAATTAAACAGTGAAAGTAAATACGAATAAACTACTTATTTTACCTTTTTTACATACATAACTAGGTACCGAATTTCATTTCCCTTTTCAACCGAAAGAATTAACACATTCTTGTTCGGATCGGGAATTGATAATGTAATTTAGCTCTTAACAGTTTCATTTTACTAATTATTATTTGAACACCGTCATTATACTATATGCGAAATATGATGTTGAAACTAATATCGTATGATGATGAATAGCTGATAAACAAAGGAAATATTTGTAACATGTAGGTAGTGGTGACTAATCTCATGAAATATTAAATATTACTTACGTACCATTACTAAAAACTAATTTGCAATTGATGTTTGAAAACATGTTTTTGATGTCGTTAAATATCGTTTTAAAATTATAATTCTAATTCTAAATGTAATGATGTAATGATTCACAAATGTGTTTACTGTTTGTTTTCTTTCATAGATTATTTCCTTTCCACGATGACTTATTAGTAAACCGATTTGAAATGTTGTATTAGTAAATGTATTGAATTCAATGTGTAGTGTCTTTTTACAATGGCCGCATAAAAATATATGACGTGTAAAATTTTAGGGTTGCTTTTCGTTAATTTCCGCATGAATTCGAGCGAAATTATTATTTCTTGCTCTTTCACACCTGTGACGATACCAATCATATTGCCTTATCGAATTTCTATGCAACAGACGTCTCACTCAGCAGCGGCAGTTCGCCAGTTCGTATTTTTAGCTTTCGCAGTGTGGACGTATCTTACACGGTGAAACGTCGGTGTAGTTTTGTAATTGAATTCATAAATAAAAAGTCTTATTACATTAACTAAAACGAAGCAAATTATAGTGAAATGGCAAAGGTAATTTGGTTTTAGTTTTAGTTTAGTTTTTTTTTTATTTTAAACGTAATCATATTATTTCTTGCTGTAACATCGTACCACTGTGACGTATATAATGGTTCGAAGATAACTGCAGAGTAAAATATAGTAGTACAAGATAACTGGCTGTATTTCATTGTGAATTTTTGAATGACAAAATATGCTCACGGTAGTCTTTTTTTATTACGAATAATAGTACTTCAGTTTATTGGTTTCTCTTTTTGTATTATAACCCATAATGTTATATTGCTGGTAATGAATATTTTAAATCAATTGCATAACATAATACGTAGTTAAATTTATTTCTTTATAATTATGTTTTTTTATAATATAATTTTATTTTAAAAAAATATACTTTGTTACACGTTGGCAATATCCTACTATTGAATGTTAGTATGTGGCATTATTATAATATATATACTGCTTATTAAGAAAATAACTAACTAGATAACGAAAACAACCAAGAAATGCATTCTATTTATTACGTTACTTACATTCACTGGCAACACTGTTATACTTGTCAAAGTCAGTCATATGGTGTGGTAATCAATAAATTCAGAAACGTTGAGTTTGTCAATCGTGCGCAAAGAAAGGTTTTAGAGTTGCTTTTAGTAACTTTATAATAAATTTTAATGTCTACAACAATTAAAAAGTTATTAGTGCAAGCAGGGATTTATTACAGAAGACTTATAAAGACGAATAAAAGCAGTTATTGGGTACATTTCCGTCCATAATATATTTTAATCAATGTAAATATTGCTTTACGATTAGGTTCTTGTTTACGTTTTTTATGATATGATTCAGGGTACTGTATATAATCATTAGCGCTTTGGCTAACCTTGTAATTGTAATCGCCTCGACGATGATGTTTTACCTGAACGCTATGCCGAACTGCGCTTAAACGTAAAATCAGTTTATAGATTGTTTGTCTCGGGAATCTAAATTTTTTAGTGCCAATGTTTTTGTGGTTTCTAAATTGGTTTTATAGGCTGTAGCGCTGTGGCTTTTTGTGTTATTTTTGTATACTTTACTTTATGTGAGTATAGATATACAATTGTGTAAAAATATTACCTTAAAGTGCCACATTAATAATAGTATTTTTTTGTTATTCCATTTATATTGTGAAGCTTTTGGTTGTCTACAGTTTCTTCCTTAATTCCATTGTTCTGGTTTAGGTAAGTTATAATATCCTGACTGGTTTTAATCTATTTTATAGTTAATGGTTTTAACTAAAGGTCTGTCTTAACTAGTGTCTGTTCTTGTCTGAAACATACTTCTGAATTATGATAAGTGATATAGATTCTAGGTCAAAGTGTATGTTCTGATTTTTTAAATATTTTTGATCATGGTTAATGCCAACTGTTCTCATTTTATTTGCCAACTTCCAAAAAGGAGACTGTACTCAATTTGAATGTATGTTACCTCATAACTTTTTACTGGGTGAACAGATTTTGATGATTTTTTTTTGTTTGAAAGCTGGTACTTCTCGTGTGATCCCATATGAGTTTGATCAAGGTCAGACCAATGGTTATTGAGTTATTCTCTTAAATATGGTGCTGATCCTTAAATATATGCATGTTTTATTAGGAACTCTATCCAGTAGGTTGTCCCTGAACACTGCGCTTGGAGTGAGAATCTGCCTCTCAGGAAACTTTCTTCCCTATTGTTTGTCGGTTCTTGGAGCTATATGGTTGGCCCATCGCATTTTTAGCTTACTGATTGGCTGGTCTACCCCAATTACTCTTGTTCTTCTGTGGGCATCCTTGTAATGGAGTGACAAATGTTGTAATTTTGTGCAAAACCATTTCTGTTGCATGCTGATGGACTTTGAGCTTCCTTATATGACATAGGAGGTGCACAAGTAAACAGAAATTCCTACACATTGAAGGGTGAAACTGCTGGGAGATTGAACAATACAGATGAATTTATACAGCTCATGCTCTTTCTTTTATAGGATAGGGGTGACAAACGAGCACACAGTCCGCCTGATGGTGAGTGGTTGCTGTGGTCCATAGACATCTACATCTATCTTCAATTATGAATCAAAATGCAGAAGCATTGTCACCCATGAGGACTAAAATAGAATGCCTTGTTTCAAGTAAAAAGGGTCTCCGGTTCTCTACACTCACCATACAAAACACAGCAGCGTTTAGCTGCTATTTTATGCTGGTATTCTGTGAGATTGCAGTCCTTCCTCGGTCGAGCGGACGAGTGAACACACTCAATAGAATACTTGTCCAATATCTCTATTTTATTGTTATTGTAGATTGATTGTATTGTAAATTTACAAATATTTAACAGTGTTACTTTTACAATTTTTTTTACAAGTTTTTAATGGTATTTACTGTACAATTACATTATAAAAAACATTAGCATCCCAAATAGATTGCTCACATGCTTAATTGTGCCATAGGCACAATGCTTGGCAGGCAGGTCTGATTGTATGTTAGTAGCTACTACTGATTATTTTTTTAGGTACACAAATTTTATGGCGCTTGTAAGTTTTAATAACTTATGGAATATTTTGGTAAGACTTATGTTAACTGATAACAGTACAATTATTACAGGATTGGCAAAGTATTAGAGTATCAACACTTTTAAATGATAAGAAACGGTTTTTGTTATGTTAGTTTCAATTACTTAACATATACTAGTTACTCGACTCCAAGGAGAATTCAAAGAGAAGAGACTATTATAGCTATATTATGAATAGGTCAGCTCAACCAGGGAAGGACTATGCTATCATAGAATAACAGTGTGAAATTGCAGCTTTATGCTGCTGTGTTACATATGCCAAGTGTAAAGAACTGGAGACCCTTATTACTGAAAACAACACATTCGATCTTTAGTATTCAGGTGTAACAACTCATCTACATTTTGAGTTTTAACTGAGATAGTTAAAGATGTCTATGGGTCACAGCATCTACTTCCAATCAGGGTGGCTGTGTGCTCATTTATCATAAGTAAGTAATATTAATCTATAAAAAAACATATTTGTGTGCTACTAGAAATGTTACTCATGACTTGAATTTACTCAGAGATCAATAATACTCACTGAGGTCAGAATTTAAACTCCAATTACACAGATCAGTATAAACTTGAACCAATGTCTGTGAATACTTAGTGTAATATAAAATATATTGATTTAAATAATATAAGTACTTATGTTAACATTATCTCAAATATTTAAATTTATCTTTAATAGGTTGATAAAATTGTATGCTCTACAATGTTTTCTTGGTCACAACAAAGATAATGTCAATGAAATAAAAGTTACAATGAATACATACATAAACAATATTGTAATTTTCTAACATATGTTAAATTTACAATGATTTTCAAATGTTACTTGTAATCTATATTAAATGATATCTTATATTTACACAAACACTACACGTTAAATGAAACAAATTTTATCGCGTTTAATTTTTAACTTTTTAAATTACTGACGTTACGTGTGCTTTGAAGAATCCATGGCATAAGTCGTCGTCGGCTACATCAAACGCCCCGTTACGTCACACGCGACTCTGCGCCTTACGATATTTACTTAGAACTTAGTCTGGATTTAGTGGCGAGTATTCTTAGTTATACAACTCTAATAAAACCATGTGCATTTATCATGGCTCGATGCTTCACACCCCGCCAAAAGCTCCCTGCTGATACCTTAATCTTAGACCAAGTATAGAAGCTAAGTGAGGAGTGTGCAACACTCTCTACTAAGGCTACCCTTAACCTTAGGCTTTTCCTAAAAAACTTCAATGAATCCACGACTTTTTCTACCACCAGGGCGGCGCCACTAGAAAGTGAGATAATATTTGACAGATTTCATAGCGGGAAAGTTAATTTGTTCGGAAAATGTAAAGGTTAATGTTTCTTTCTGCACTATGAGCTATATTTTATATTAATAACATTAAAAATAAATAAACCAAACCTACAACAGATATTCATAAAAGTAGAAAAATTTAAAAATATGCAAAAAAAATTAAAGAGCAAACCACTGACGCATTGTTTTGTGTATTAATTTAATACTCTAGAAACTGATAAACTTTTATTAACGACCAACTTCTCAATTGAATTACACTGTGTAACAAAAAACTTTACCTCAGTATCAACTAGCGACATCTGGTGAGCTGAAAATTATTAGCCGTCATTGAGCTCCAGAGACTTTACCTATACCAGCGTTAATAGTGACTGTAAAGAACCGGAGACCTTGTTTACCTTATTCTTAATCGAGGAAAAATGTAGATAGATGGCTATGGGCCACAGCATCCATTTACTGTCAGACTGACCGTTTGGTCGTTTGTCACCGTAATTCTTTAAAAACGAACTAAAGAAAAATTAAAAATTTCAATTCTAAGCCATTTACACATAAGCCATTACATTACAATAAATTTTACCAAAAATAATAAACCGTTTATTTTTAAAATCGTCTTGAGAAATAAAAAAAAATCATATAATAAGACACAGATTAATTTAATTAAATGGAAATGTTTTGTTTAGAAATGAACCGTTAAGCGACAAACAAACAGATAGGTGTCTGATAAAAGGTGGCACTATTGGCCGGTAAGATGAACTCTGATAGATGTTGATCTAACTCAATATGTTTCATTACAGTTAGATTTAAATGTAACTCACAACAAATGTAACCACAACAGTGGAGTCGAGTAACTGGTACCTTGTGTTATTTCTAGTATTTACAGAATGAATATCACTTATTTTTGTAAAACTACCTTTATTTTTGTGTACGTTCATTACATTTTCATAAATGTATTGAAAGGCCAAAGTTCCTTAAATTTTTTTCGGACCGACAAAAATAATTTTAATAGTACACGGTGACTTAAAAACACGTTAGTCACGCTTATGCGGGACATAATTAGCTGATTATTGTACGGTATGTCACGCGTAAAGCTTATAATATTTAAAAAATTTAAACGTTTATTGAAACGTAAAAATAATTACGGAACAATAGAACTTTAATTAGTAACATCAATTAGAATACTTTAACAAGAAATATAAAAAAAATACTTGGCATAAAGTCATTTAAATTTCTTGAACGTTATTAGCTTGAACTGTATTTTTTTAGAACAATTATTAAAAAAAAATAACAGTGGTAGAGCCACGCGGCAGCTTTTGCTGTCGCACGGATGGGCCGGCTCGAACCGGGGTGGTACCACGACCTCACAGAATACCAGCGTGAAGTAGAGGTTTACCTCTGCGTTTCGCTTGGTGAGTGCAGGTGGCCGGAGGCCCTTTTTACTGGAAATGAGGCATTCCATCTTAGTCCTCACGGGTGACAACGCATCTGCATTTTGATTCGCAAACGAGGATATATGTCGATGTCTATGGGCCGCAGCAACCACTTATCATCAGGTGGACTGTGTGCTCGTTTGTCACCCTTATCCTATAAAAAAAAATGTAAGTCAACACATCTGGATTATACAAAACTTCTGTAAATCGAGTCTCGTTGCACCTTAGTACCGTTTAATTAAATCTTTAGATTGATGTTGTGGTTCTTGTACTGAAATTTTTTGATTCTCTGTATTTACTATTTACTAACAAAACTTCTTCATTTGGACATGATGTTTATACTTTAGATCGTCCTGACACGTTTTTAAAATAATTGTATGTTACACGGAACTTAAGTAACCGATTATTAAAACGTGTAAAGTTAGTGTTGTTAATAGTTAGTAATGTACTATTAAATTTTGTTCCGGCTAATCTTCGAAACTGTTGGACCGATTTCGACGGGACTTCCACTGGCAGATAGCTGGTGTTATAAGGAGTAATTTAGGTCACTTTTATTTTAAAAAAATAATTAGGGAAACCCTGATACCCAAATAAAAAAAATAAACCCATAAAATTGTGAACAAAATCCGATTCAAATAGGAAAGTATAACAATAAATTACTAAAAATTATTCTATGCGGACAAAGTCGCGGGCACAGCTAGTTATAAAGATAGGTAAACACATGCACTCATTTTTATTTACGACTGTCATAATTTAAAAATGGCGTCACTACAATTATTATTAACGCTAATTAAATGCAGTGGCATTCATAAAAAGTTCAATCAGGAGCTGCTGTTAATTAAGAGTTGTGCACACTGTAATTTTAAATTATGGAATCATATGACTACTATATAAATCAATTTATCTAGACAACACTTGAGGTACTGTCTAAGTAATGACGGAGTCCGCTTTAATAATTAAAAAGATTGACAATTATTGTCAGTTTTTACCATTAGATTTAAAACCATATATTTTATTATTCTTTTTCTTAAAAACAACGTGTGTTTGTGTGTGTACTTATGTACGCACATAGGAAGTTACGAGTATACTTCTTCCTATCAGTTCCCACGAAAACTTTACCCACTAAAGTTATCCGTGTGCGCGCGCATCGTAACAACTTCATGGTGTCCTTTTTAAGTGTCGGTATGCGCGCGCATCGTGCAACATTTTTAAAAATTGTTGTTTATATCTTAACTAATGAACCGCCCCCGGCTTCGCACGGTTGATTTCTGGATCTCGACAACAACGCCACCTATCTGGTCCAATTGTTAATCTAAACCATCATCTATTAAACTTAATCACACACAAAACTTCATCAAAATCGGTCCTTTCGTTTTGGAGGAGCTCAGTCACATACACACGGGCAGAAATAATTATAGTAATATATAATATGCATGTTTTATACATATAAACCTTTCTTGAATCGTTCTGTCTATTGTATAAACCGCATCAAAATCCGTTGCGTAGTTAAAAGATGGCGGGAAGCGACTTTGTTTTATACTATGTAGAGATAGAATGCAAATAAACCCTGAGCTTAATAAAAGCCAGTTATTTTAATAATACAGAGAAACATTTCAATTTATATCTATTATAGATTATAAATTATAGAATTATAGATAAACCAAACTATTTCGTCAATGCTCTAAGGTTTCGGCCTTATTATAAATTACATAACCCTCTGGACTCTAAACAAGTCGTTGATCCGGACCTAAATCTTTTGACAACGCTTGACTATCTATGTCAGTCTATCTTTATACCCGGGAATTACGCAGATATGTCATTGTATTAGATATTATTTGATATATGCTTTGTTTTTTAATTAAAATTCAAGGTTGTATTACGATTATGCGTGTAACTTATGTTATTCTTCGAACGAATTTCTTCGTTCCAATTATTGATTTTGTCTATATGTGGACTGCTTCGTCAATTTAGTGGTCGTAAGCGTGACGGCTGATCATGATGTCCCGACTTCGAATCCGGTTTCAAGTCATAATTATTGGATTTTTCCGTCAGTGAATTCTCAGTCAGTAGCAGCCCGGAGTCTGAGAGCTTGCTGTGTTTCAAGCCCCGTGCCTCGACAGGATACAAAACTTATAGGGCTTGGGTCATATCTCCCTTTGTTCGTATCGGATTGCTGTTTCATCGGACTATGAGAGAATTATTGAATAGAGAGTGCACATGTAGCTGCGCACACATAATCCAGTCCTGCGCAAATGGAAAGTCTTCGTTTTACACTGGTCGCCATTTTTTTTATAGGATAAGGGTGACAAACGACAACTATGGTTGCTGCGGCCCATAGTCACCTACATCAAACAAAATGCAGATGCGTCGTCACCCGTGAGGACTAAGATGGAATGCCTCTTTTCCAGTAAAATGGGTCTCCGGTTCTACACACTCACCATACGAAACACAGCAGCGTTAAGCTGTTATTTTACGCTGGTGTTCTGTGAGAGCGTGGTCCTTCCCCGGTAGAGCCGATCCATTCGTGCTACAACTATACTACTAATAGAGTTGCAGCATGGCTCTACCACGTAAGAAAAGCAATTCACCGTTACAGAATTTTGGTCCGAAGGATATATATATCCTCCCTGCAACAAAAGAGGCTCATATCCACCAGTGAACATCTACAGTCAGATGAAGAAGAGTGTATGCTCTACGATCACCAATTCATTCTTGGAAAGGATATGAATGTCAGTTGTAGTTAGCATACAAATTCTGTCTCGCAGAAGAAATATTTTTTACAATAGGAACCTCCACTACGAGCCGCGTGGTGGTGGTGTAAGAATACCCACTACCCCATAATCATCCCGTGGGTGTCGTAAGAAGAGAACAGTAGAGGGAAACAAATCAGGGAATACGCAGCAGCGTCTTCCCAATAACGACTACGATCGACGACTGTGCGTTTTACTAGGAGTTTTCTTCCTCGTACAACTTCTCTTTGGAATTGTTTACCACCAGCGATTTTTCCAGACCGATACGACTTAGGAACCTTCAAGAAAAGAGCTTACCCCTTTCTAAAAGGTCGGCAACGCATCTGTAATTCCCCTGGTGTTGCGGTTGTTCATGGGCGGCGGCAGTCACTAACCATCAGGTGAGCCGCATGCTCGTTTGCCACCTCTCTTCTATAAAAAAAAAATTAAAAAAAATGCGGTTGCCAACCCGCATGCCAAGAGCGCCAATTATGACAAATATCTCTCCTATGAGGAAAGCTTATGAGCTGCAGTGGACTTTTATAGGCTGTAGAAAGAAGGCGCAGGTGCTTCAACAACGGGAAACAATTGTCTCTAATCAGAAGTATTAGCCATTCCAATTATGTTGTTAAAATTATTGTACGAGTGGTTTAAAGCAGTATTCGAATGGCAGATTCAAACCCAAAACTTATTTTTAAATCGCAGTCGTTCTAGAGTGAACAAGAGTGCAGAAACTTCATAAAACGTCTCGTCACGCACGCACACAATGATAGGGTACTCACTACACATACAGTAGCAAAGAAAAAAATAGTAAGTAGTAGTAGTAGTACTGACGCCGCGGGCATCAATTTCTTTTCTGTCTGCTACTGTAGGTGAAGCCCGCGCTTGTGTGAGTGCATTGCGAAACGCTCGTACAAGTCCACAGAATAGAATAGACCAATTTTTTGTTGTTATTGAATTTATATTTAATTCTTGAAAGTCATTTTTTACTTTTACTAGTGGTTCGGAACAAAACTTCGGAAAATTACCAATAAGCAACGGTTCGGAACAAAACCTCTGTCCTGAATAACCAACGGGCAACCCAGCGGATTTTTTTTTCAAAGTACATAAATAATACAATAAGAAAGATTGTACTAACTATTTATAAAACTTATCTACCGAATTCCAAAAAGGAGGAGGCACTCAATTCGACTGTATGTTTTTTTTATGTGTGTTACCTCATAACTTTTTTCTGGGTGAACCGATTTCGATGATTCTTTATTTGAAAGCTGGTGCTTTACATGTGGCGACTAAATCTAGTCCAATTCAATCCCCAGAAGACACAAGTTTGCGCGTTTACCGCTAAAAAGATTCCCTTTGTCGTATCTCCTCAGTTTCAAAGCACTCCCCTTGTTGCCTCAGCCAGTATCGGAATCCTCGGTGTCGACATATCGAGTGACGTGCAGTTTCGTGGTCACTTGGAAGAGAAGGCCAAATTGGCCTCTAAAAAGCTTGGCGTGCTCAGCAGAGCGGGACAGTATTTCATGCGGGCACACCGCTTGCAACTTTACAAGGCGCAGGTTCGGCCTCACATGGAATACTGTTCCCATCTCTGGGCAGGGGCCCCCCAGTGCCAGCTCCTTCCACTTGACCGCATCCAGCGCAGAGCGGTTCGAATCGTCGACGACCGAGTTCTTTCCGATCGGCTTGACTCACTGGCACTGCGTAGAGAGGTTGCATCTCTTTGCGTATTTTATCGCATCTACCACGGGGAGTGCTCTGAGGAGTTGTTTGGACTAATTCCAGCCGCTCAATTTCACCATCGCACATCGCGACAGAACTTGCGATACCATCCATATCATCTAGATGATTGGCGGTCCACCACTGTGCGATTCAGAAGAAGTTTTCTCCCTCGCACAACTTCCTTGTGGAATCGATTACCACCAGCGATTTTTCCGGACCGATACGACTTAGGGACCTTCAAGAAAAGAGCCTACTCCTTTTTAAAAGGCCGGCAACGCATCTGCGATTCCCCTGGTGTTGCAGTTGTTCATGGGCGGCGGTAGTCACTTACCATCAGGTGAGCCGCATGCTCGTTTGCCCCCTCTCCTATAAAAAAAAATAAATTTGATCAAGGTCTGATCTGACTGGACTGTTTTTAGCTATTCTTTATAATTTATATTGAAGTCGGTTGTAATTTTTTTTTAATTATTCTTATGTCCAATTGTTAGCTATGGTTTTTTACCAGCAACACATCCCCTTAGTCCCGCAGACAGTAGACGTCTTTCAACCGTTGTTATTGAAATGGGTGTTGCTCGCGTATCATTCACAACTGCGGTTATTTGTGGTGCAGTTACAGTTAAGCGTCGAATCCGTTTAGGGAGAACTCTGATAAAGTTATCCTCATGATTTGTTTTGGAAGTGGTCCCATATAAATTTGATCAAGGTCTGATCAATAGTTTTTGAGTTATTCTTAATAATTTATCTTGAAGTCGGTTGTACAAAATTTTAAATTATTTTAGAAACAGCTTGGAATAGATTTATTCAATAACCCCGTGGAGTCGAGAAACTAGTAACACTAATGTTTAAACACAAAAAACAACTAGTACTAACTACTATCCGTGTTTTCATTTCCTTCGGTCGTATCCGCAATCATAAGGATACAGTCGATTCAACCTTACAGTTGTGCTTATCTAAATAGTGAAGTGCAAGACAAATATTTACCGGCGCGTCACAACAACACGTTTTTGATGACTTATCTTTACGTGTATGAGTAGAGTGTAAATCTTATTAACAATAGCCGATAAGTCATATCCCACGGAAAACATAGAAGTCTTTTATCAAATAAACGTATGTATGTTGCTCTTGACTTCTTGGAAATAATTTTAACACATCACACGTACTACAGATATATTTTATTTACTATCAAATAATGATTTTTAATTTGTAACATTCTTGATTTGTAACATTCTTTATTCTATAATATAAAAATGAATCGCTGAATAAGCTAAGCGCAAATCTCGAGAGCAGCTGAACCTATTTCGCTAATTCTTTTTTTTATAATATTCCTTGAAGTACGACGGTGGTTCTTACGGAGAGGAAAAATTAAAAAATTACATGAAAAAGTCTAAAAACAACACTTTTCTATATTCCCATACAAAAGATTCGTAATAATAGTTAAAAGTCAATTTGAACTTTAATACCATACCATAAAGATTAAGTGTTAGTGGAGGGGTTCCGGGAAGGCAAAACAATTGAGTGACGTTAGTATCGTATAAATATTAATGTCAATATTTGTCAATATTTATACACACTGGCAGATAGCTGATGTTATAAGGAGTAACTTGGGCTGTTTTTATTTTAGGGTTCCGCGAAAAATATCTCCACGCGGGCGAAGTCGCGGGGAACATCTAGTATTATAATAATATTATTTTAGACTGCCTCGTGGGTCTAGTGATTGCAAACGCGATTGCTGATCCGGGGATACCGGGTTACCGGTTACCGGTAATAGGAGGTTCAGATGCCTGGGTGATCAGTAATCGATTGCTGAAAACAGAATTTGAAAATTGGAAACCGTTCTCGAGATAATCGTGGGACAGACGGACAGACGGACAGACATGGTGAAATCAATAAGTGTCTTCGCAATCTTCGCCACTTAATAATAGCGTGGTAATAATAGCACCTCCGTTTTTTTGACCCCCTCCAAACATTAAATCTAGGCACTCCAACTCAGTTAGTCATTGTTCGATAAAACTTCTTCGTACATATCTTTCCCACCGTTGTGGGCTAACATAGTCCTGATGAGTAGGATGAGTAAGCTCTAGTAATAAGCAGTGGTAATCGACCAACAACATACCCGCAATTTCTTGGAACCTGATTTCTTTTAAAACCGAAAGTAATATGTACGTATGGCAACTTTAAACCTACAATTGCAATATGAAAATTACTCCCATAAGAGGAGTGAACACCTTGTGGAAGTCGATTGACGCAGGTGATGGCCCACCAACACTGACTATACGGAGTCAGTAATTTATTTTTGGGACAATGTGTACGTTTTACAAACTACCAGATGAAATGTACAACTGGTGACTATTGTGTGCTAAACATGCTGGTTGAATTTACTCCTTTATAAAATTGTAACATGCCTAATTTATGTATAAAATAAACCTAGCAAGCTAACAGCATAGCAAAGTGAATCAATCAAAACAAATTAATCGATTGCTGAAAACAGAATTTGAAAATTCGAAACCGTTCTCGAGATAATCGTGGGACAGACGGACAGACATCGTGAAATCAATAAACCTAGCAAGCTAACAGCATATCAAAGTGGCGAAGCAATCAGCTTTGTAGCGGTTTCTAACGGTTGCCGTTGAGCAATCAGTTTCAAAATAGGAGGTTCAGATGCCTGGGTGATCAGTAATCGATTGCTGAAAACAGAATTTGAAAATTCGAAACCGTTCTCGAGATAATCGTGGGACAGACGGACATACGGACAGACATAAATCAATAAGTGTCTTCGCAAGCTTCGCCACTTAATAATAGTCCAAACCTGCAATTATGAAACAAGAATATGCATATGCATTCGCTTACAAACAGATGGTCTGTGTGCCTCGCTTGTCACACTTATTTTATTTTAACGAAGAAAGAAACATTACTATTTATGGGTTGATTTTCATTTAACGTTTTACGCTAACTTGTTTTTTTTTTGCCACTACTGAAAATCAGCGTTGTGGTTTCGTCAAAACTCATGCTGAGTAGTGATCTTTTTTGTATATCTTAAACTTACAAAACCAGTTTGATTTTTCTTTGTTATAAATTAGTAAATTGTTGTACCTCTATTAATGGTACCTGGTATTCGCTGAAGGTCATACAGATTTACGCACCAACCTCGGCACACCCCGATGAGGAGGTGGAGGAAATGTATGAGGATATCTCTAGAGCCATGCATCCCTCCAAAACCCGATATACGGTGTTAATGGGAGACTTCAATGCAAAACTAGGCACAAGAGAGAACGGTGAGCTGAAAGTGGGGAAATTTGGAATATGGCAACGGAACCCAAAGGGCCAGCAGCTGGCCGACTTCATGGAGAAAGAGGTACTCTTTATGATGAACTCTTTCTGCCAGAAGCGGCCCCACAGGAAGTGGACCTGGTCGAGCCCCGACGGTTCGACAGAAAATGAGATTGACTTCATTATGACGACCAGACGACAACTGTTCAGTGATATCTCAGTGATCGCGAGGGTGAAAACCGGCAGCGATCACCGAATGGTTAGAGGCACGCTGAACCTAAACGTTAAGTTGGAGAGGTCTCGTCTAATGAAGTCAACGCTCCGTCCCCCTCGTGCTCTAATCCAAAGTCCCGAAACCTTTCAGCTCGAGTTACAAAACCGCTTTCAGTGCCTAGAAGACTGCAATGAAGTGGATGATTTGAATGACAAGCTCGTGGAAACTGTCCATGCGGTCGGAGCTAAGTTCTGCAAGAACCGCCGCAGAAGAACACAAAAACTCTCCGATCACACTCTTAATCTCATGGCTGTTAGACGGGAGATGGAGCTACATTCTTCAATAGATTTGACAGCATACAGGCAACTGAACAGACAGATCTCCAAATGCATGCGGCGGAACTTACGCAACTTCAATACAGCTCGTATTGAAGAAGCGATCGAGCGGAACCAAGGCTCCAAAGTCTTTGCCAGAGATCTGTCTGCCAGAAAGTGCCAACTGTCAAAGCTGAAGACCGAGTGTGGCAGCATCGTTTCCGGGGCACCTGAGATTTTGAGTGAGATTGAGAGGTTCTATGGGCAGCTGTACATATCATCGTTGGAGCCACACGCAAGTGTGAGTAACGATCCAAGAGCAAATCTTATTCGACACTATTCCGATGATATCTCGGACTTCAGTCTGAGCGAGATTAGAAGGACTCCCCAGCACTTTAAAAACGGCTAGGCCCCAGGCGAGGATGGAATTACAGCGGAGCTTCTGAAAGCGGGTGGAAAACCGGTACTTGAAGTCCTTCAGAAGCTCCTTAATTCCGTCCTCCATGGTGGCATTACACCGGAGGCGTGGAGCAGAAGTGCGGTGGTCTTCTTCTTCAAGAAAGGCGACAACGCTCTCTTGAAGAACTACAGACCGATTTCCCTTCTGAGCCGCGTCTACGTGCTGTTTTCGAGAGTCCTTACGAAACGTCTCGCGCGCAGACTTGACGACTTCCAGCCTCCCGAACAAGCCGGTTTCCGAAAAGGCTTTAGCACCATAGACCACATACATACCCTTCGGCAAATTGTACAGAAGTTCGAGGAGTAAAATTGGCCACTATGTCTGGCGTATGTAGACTATGAGAAAGCCTTTGATTCCGTCGACATTTGGGCGGTGCTGCAGTCCCTTCAGCGGTGCCAAGTTGACTATCGGTATATCAAAGTATTGAAGTGCTTGTACAGTAGGGCTACGATGGCTATCCGAGTACAGAAGCAGAGTACGAAACCTATCCAATTGCAGAGAGGTGTAAGACAGGGTGACGTCATATCCCCGAAACTGTGAAGAGTTTCGGGGATATGACGTCACCCTGTCTTACGCTGCATTGGAAGACGTTTTCAAGCTTCTGGACTGGAAAGGATACGGTATCAACATCAATGGCGAGTACATCACTCACCTTCGATTTGCCGACGATATAGTCCTTATGGCAGAATCGCTGGAGGACCTAAGCACTATGCTCAATGACCTCAATAGTGTTTCCCAACGGATAGGTCTTAAGATGAACATGGACAAAACAAAGATCATGTTTAATGTCCATGTCACACCTATGCCGGTAGTTGTTGGGAACACTAAGCTCGAAGTTGTTGGCGAGTATGTTTACCTGGGACAAATAGTCCGACTAGGTAAGTCCAACTTCGACCGAGAGGTCAATCGACGGATTCAACTCGGTTGGGCAGCGTTCGGGAAATTACGGCATATCTTCTCGTCAGGTATACCTCAAAACTTGAAAACGAGACTGTATACCCAGTGGGTGTTGCCAGTGATGACATACGGAACTGAGACGTGGTCCTTCACTGCTGGCCGGATGAGGAAGCTCAAGGTCGCTCAGCGAGCTATGGAGAGGGCTATGCTCGGAGTTTCTCTGCGTGATAAACTCAGAAATGAGGATATCCGCAGTAGAACCAGAGTGACCGACATAGCCCAACGGATTAGTAAGCTGAAGTGGCAATGGGCCGGCTATATACCTCGAAGAACCGACAACCGATTGGGAAGGAAGGTTCTCGAGTGGCAGCCTCGTACCGGCAGGCGAAGTGTAGGGCGTCCCCCCACTAGATGGAGTGACGACCTGGTAAGATATGTAGGAAGTCGATGGATGCAGGTGGCTCAGGACCGTGCTTTGTGGCATTCTTTGGGGGAGGCCTATGTTCAGCCGTGGACTTGTGAAGGGCTGTAATGATAATGAACCACTTACCATCAGGTGGACTGTGTGCTAGTTGGTTACCCTTATCCTAAAAAAAAGGTAGTCTTGATTTGGCCCATGTTCAATATATCGCCAATTGGGTCGATAAACTTTCGCCTAGGGCGTCTCTTCCCGACTTTGCCGTTCACCTCTGCAACATAAATTTGCTTTGTCACTCTTTCCTCATTCATTCTTTCTACATGCCCAAACCATACCAACCATAGATCTTAACATAATATGGGGTGTGGTGTCGTGAGAATCGTCGTAATTGTAGAAGTGACATAGGGTATAAGACTTCCCTTTTCAGTAAACTTTTTTACTCAGTTGGGTTTTTTTATTGCATCGGCGGCTTATACTCTTAGTGCGTTAGTATGTAATTGTTGTGTAAATATAAGAAATCATTATCGGAATGTTTGATTTGTTATGCAGTATAATTACAGAATGTGAGGCATTCCATTTTATTACTCAAGAGTTGACGACGTATCTGTAGCCATCTTTGTTTGGAGTTGGTTGCAGGTATCAATGGAGTAGCCCATTGTGGGTTGTAAGTTTGAGCATTACCAAGATGGGTTGAAAGTTTGTTTGTCACTTCAGTTTTATAAAAACAATTAGAATTTTTAAAGCTAATTAAATCTTTATATATAAAAAGTACGTGTCACGTTGTTTGTCCGCGATGGACTCCTAAACTACTGAACTGATTTCAATGAAATTTTTGGTCAATGTGCAGTTTGGTCCAACTTAAAAGATAGGATAGCTTACATCTCAATTTATAGTCGCAATACAATATTATTTTATTGATAATTATTTGTCTATTATTTGACAGTAACAATTATCTGTTAGCTCCAAACGATTCTGTCAGATGACGATATCTGTTGACTGAATTGAGTAAATATTTAATAGATGGCGCTATGTTAAAAATACAAACGTTTAATATAAGCAACAATTTAGTAGTATAACCACCATGTGTTGCTGTAAGTATTTAACAGATAGAACCGATTTAAAAAAAAATTGCAAACTGTGTGCAGTTTGGTCCAACTTGAGAGATAGGATAGTTTTTATCCCGATAAGTGACCGTCAATTTTTTTATTGCTAATTTCAGGAGTTTTTTTGGGAAAGCAAAAGGTCGTTCGGAAAGGGCAGAACAACGTCTGCCTGGTCATTTTTTTATTGCTAATTTCAGGAGTTTTTTTGGGAAAGCAAAAGGTCGTTCGGAAAGGGCAGAACAACGTCTGCCTGGTCAGCTAGTATATAATAAATTACGTGTCACGTTGTTTGTCCGCAATGGACTCCTAAACTACTGAACTGATTTCAATGAAATTTTGCACACTGTGTGCATTTTGGTGCAACTTGAGAGATAGGATAGTTTTTATCCTGATAAATGTTCCTCAAAATTTTTTATTGCGAATTTAAGGAATTTTAATAGGACAGAGGTAAGTTTTAGGGACGTCGGTATGGGCAGAACAACGTCTGCCTGGCGAACTAGTATATATATAAAAAAATTACTTCTTAAATTAGGAGTTACAACTTTTTTTTTTCTTCATATTCTTACATAGTCATCTGATTCTGAGCTATGATCGAAATTTCAAGTCTCTTTTATCGGGAAGTTTTACTAAATTCGACCCGAACAGACATACTTAAAGCGAGTTGATAATAATTTAAAATTAAAACTTTTGTACAACCGACTTCAATATAAATTATTAAGAATAACATGTGTAGCACCAACTTTCAAATAAAAAAAAGAATCATCGAAATAGGTTCACCCAGTAAACAGTTATGAGGTAACACACATAAAAAAACATACAGTCGAATTGAGTAGTCTCCTTTTTAAAGTCGGTAGAAAACGCGGCAAAAATACATTATTTTTTCCACGTTTAAAGTATAAGAGCATAAAGCCTACAGCTTTTTGTATTAAATTTTATCAGCTATTCACTTCAATGGCAATGAAATAATTATGTTATCTGGCAACAACCTGGCCTTGTCAGATTGTGGGATATGATAAATTGGAGTGTTATATGTAGGCACAGCAACTCGGCAACAAAAATATTTTGCTATCGTAATATGTGAGATTTTGTTTCGTTATGGTAGTGTGGAGCATTAAGATAACGCTCGAGGTTTATGTAGTATAAAATCTATACATATAAATAAAATTTAAGTGTATGTCTGTAATATTGATATAACTGGCTCAGGGGGTTATTTGCGTGCTATTAAGACATAAACAAACATGTACAAGAAATCGTCTGTCTGTCGAGGTCCTATTCTTCAAAATGGCTGATAAATGCCAGGAGAGACGTAGACTATAAAAGTTAAAGTTACAATGTACGTAAAATAATCTTGTTTACATTGCCTTACATTCAGAGTTGTCCACAGGAAAATAAAATAAGATATGATTTATATTTATTAATGAATAACTTTTCATGTATTATTAATTTAATAGACATAAATAATTTAATAAAGAATTTTTTGACTAGAGATAGGTATTACCTATTCAAATATAATTTAAGACAGATAGCAAATGTGCTATCTTATTGTTTATAATATATTAACTCAGCCAAGGTCTTGGCTACACAGACATCTGCTTCTGTTGAGCAGTACAATGACTTAATATGTAATTTGGAATCAGTTACAAGTAAAAAAGTTGGTAGAGCAAGTAGATGAGTTTGTGTATTTGGGATGTGTGTTTAGCAGGGATGGTAGATATGATAAGGATATAGAACGACGAGTGAATGCAGGAAATAGAGTGAATGGGGCTCTACATTCTATTGTGAAAAGTCAGAATGTGTCCAAAAAAGCACGTATGGCAATTCACAATGCTGTGTTAGTGCCTACTTTAATGTATGGTAGTGAAAGTTGGGTGTGGCAGAAGAAGCACGAGAGTAGAATAAATGCTGTAGAAATGCGGTCATTAAGGAGTATGTTAGGGATGAATCTGAATGACAAAGTGAGAAATTGTTTAATAAGAGAAGAGTGTGGTTTGCAAGATGATGTTGTGACCAGGATTAAGAAAGGAATGCTTCGGTGGTTTGGTCATGTAGAAAGAATGAATGAGGAAAGAGTGACAAAGAAAATTTATGTTGCAGATGTGAACGGCAGAGTCGGGAAGGGTCGCCCTAGGCGAAAGTTTATCGACCAAATTGGCGATATATTGAAAATGGGCCAAATCAAGAGTACCTTTAACCGACGAGCGTGTATGAGTAGGTATATGGATGTGGAGGAAGCGAGAGAGGTCTGTCAGGATCGTGCTAAATGGAAGTCCATAGTCTCTGCCTACCCCTCTGGGTGACAGGCGTGAGTGTTTATATATATATATATATATATATATATATATATATATATATATATATATATATATATATTACAAGTAATTTAAATTAGAAAATTAGACAATAAAGGTAATCTCTAGCAGTTATAATAATTTAAATAATTTATAATGTGGCTTACATTGTATGACTCCACAGAGTGATAATAAAAATTGTTTACACCTGGTGCATCAAAATATATAAGGCATGATAGGCAAAGAGTTAAAAATTTAATTGTTCTTAAATAAGCAAAAATATTCATATATAGTTGGTCAGTTCTTTCAATAGATAAACGGTTTTAAGAGGTGACTCCTTAATATAAGCTAGTAAATTATTATCATGTAAAGATATTGTGAGTCTCTCTGTTGAGCGAACTGTAGAAACGGTAAATGGGGAGGAACTGAGTCTTGTCGGTACCACTATTTTTTTGGAATCACACTAGACGCCAAGCTTCAATGGAACCCCCATATATCAAAACTAGCAAGCAGACTTAATTCTGCAGCATAATCTGTAATAAAGATTAGAAATCTTGCCAGTGTTGAAACAGCTAGACTTGCTTACTTTAGCTATTTCCATAGCTAATGTCGTATGGTATTTTGCTATGGGAACATGCGGTTGGCACTGTAATTATATTTGTTTTACAGAAGAGGGCCATAAGAGCAATTTATGATTTAAAGCCTAAAGAGTCTCTCCGACAAAAATTTAAGAAAATTAATATATTAGCTTTGGCCTCACAACACATCTATGAAAATGTAATGTACATACACAAAAATAAAAGTAGTTATACAAAAATAAGTGATATTCATTGTGTAAATACTAGGAACAGACACAAGCTAGTAGTACATGGTACATCAGGAAGCTACAGTTCTATGGTGTCAAGAACACAGCGCTTAAACTTATTATTTCATATTTAAGCAATAGAATGCAGAAAGTTGTAAAAGTTCTTCCGGGTCATCTGTACTAACGGGTGTCCCTCAGGGCTCCATTCTCGGCCCATTCGTATTTGTAGTGTATATTAATGACTTACCTTCTCTTGTAGGGGATAATCATGATATAGTATTATTTTCTGATGATACTTCCTTGATTTTTAAACTTAAACGTCAATCATTTAAATGTGATGAAGTGAATAATGCTACATCAAAGTTACTGCATTGGTTTAACGTTAATAATCTACATTTAAACGGAAATAAAACTAAATGTATAAATTTACAACAACGAATGTTAAAAATCTGAGTACCAATGTGTTTTAACCGCTTCGTTGCGGCACCAATTTTCGACAACTTTTAGCTGTGGCGGCGAACAAATATTTCATGACACGCTCGGCGTGTCAAGCGCCACAGACATGTGCCATCAGCCATGTGCAAAAGTAATGTTCTTTTTTATGCTTTTTTTACTTGTTTAGAACTAATTAAGTTTAATTGACATCAAACATAAGTTACAAATGGAAGGATACTTGTTTTTAGTGGGTAACCACGTGTTTTTTACGTGTTTTCTTTGAAATTGAGAGTAAGTGACTTTTTTTATGAAGAGATTACAAACCTTTTGTACTATTTATTGCTCTATAAAAAAAATATTTATATAAGTAGGTACAGCTAAATCACCCTGGAAAACCTTGGTTTTTATTAAATTAAATTTTCACCTAATAATAATATTTGTAAATATCAAACAATCAAGAACCTTAATTTGGAAAAAAATAAGGTTTATAATTCATTAATATTTACTAATGTTAAATATTATTTAATGTTATACAAATGTAAAAATAAAGTCGATTTGAAAACGTTTAATTAGTAAGAATAACAAAACAAGTGTTTTCAAAAGGAAACAAACGCCGGCGCTATACGGCGGCGGATTGACGAAAGACTATTTATTAGCGAACTTTTTTTTATGCATGAACGGTTTCAAACTGTTTCAAGCAAAAATAAACCTTATACCATATCACAAGAGCACATGGTACTTCGTAGGTCTATTCGGCCATATGATAGTAATAAGACAGCAGTTCAACCATTTTAAGCAAAATTAAACAATAAGACAAACGCATTGCTTTTTTTTAACAGGAGACTTGTTTTCCAGAAATTTATTTACAACTTGAGTTTGTGAGCGATCGCAATGAGTGCTATTATTTGTTACTTATTAGACTATTTTTCCACAACATGATTGAAAACCCACAAAGTAAAAAGAGTACCATGTACAAGTTAAAAAAAGGTTGTCAACCCCTAAAAATTTCAAATTTTCAATATATCCAGAAACGAAGCTGTAGGCATGAACTACTTGCAAAATAATGAATATTTTGTTCTGGATAAATTTTCCAAAAACGCAATTTGAGCGAGTTATAACGATTTTTAAAAAGACACGACTCGTGTATCATTCGCCACACGCAAAAGTAATCGCTGGCACACCTGGCGTGCCATCCGCACTAAACCGGTTATGGGAAAGTACTGAGCCCTGTTGAATCCACTGTTTTCTTGGCATCGCTCTCGACTCAAAGCTTCAGAGGGGCCCCCATATGTCCAAACTAGCAAGCAAACTTAAGTTCTGCAGCCTATGCTGTAAAAAAGATTAGAGGTCTCACCAGTGTCAAGACAGCTAGATTAGTTTATTTCAGTTATTTCCATAGCATAATGTCTTATGGGATTTTGCTATGGGGAAATGCGACTGATTCAGAAACTATTTTTTTTTTACAGAAGAGAGCCATTAGAGCTATTTACAATCTAAAACCGAGAGTCTCTTAGAGATAAATTTAAAGAAATAAATATATTAACTTTGGCCTCTCAGTATATTTACGAAAATTATAATTAATTTATTACACATACAAATTATTGAAGTATGTTCACAAAAACAAAGGTAGTTTTATTCAAGAAAGTGATGTACGTTCTATAAACATTAGGAGCAAACATATCTAAGCTAGTGATACCAGTTTCTCGACTCCACAGAGTCAGTAATTTACTCTTGGTGCAATGTATACGCTATTACAACAGGGTCCCGGAAAGTGTACAGGCTCTCTCTATTACTAAGTTTAAATGTTTTGTTAAGTTGAAACTGTATAAAAAGGGTTATTATAGTATAAATGAATACATGATTGATAATAAATAACCCCTGGGAATGAGGTGGTCGCTTCCAAGCTGTTTCTGAAATAAATTTTGTATCTACCAACCATTAATGTAAAATATGCTTTAAAAAAAACTCCCGCTGGGTTTCTTGCTGGTTCTTCCCAGGACAAAGGTTTTTTTTTGGAACCAGTGGTAATGTAAAAAATTACTTTCAATAAGAATTACACATGTGATCTATATTGAATAAAAAATTATTCTATTCTATTCTAGTACCAGTTACTCGACTCCACCGAGTCAGTAATTCATTCCTGGGGCGATGTATACGCTTTTACAACAAAATCCCAAAAAATATAAAAAAATTCACCTGCTCAAGTTCAAAAACTTTATTAAACAAACTAGTTTAGTTAACAAATTTAGTCTTGCGAAACAAAACGTTTGAAATGATTTTTGTTCATCTTTAAGAAAAGGGAAAAGGTTCAATATCATAATTCCACTTCCATTCCATTCCACCCTATAAACGTTCACAGCTGAACATATACCTCTACATTAGATTGACTGATATGTGGGGGATATTGTCATAGTCGCCACGCTTGGCGGGCGGGTTGACGTCCGCAGTCTTTTTTAATTTTTAGACGTTAGAAAGACGCTGCTGCCCATCTCCTGGTTTGTTTCCCTCTGTTGCCTCTTACGACACCCACGGGACGATATAAGGTAGTGGATTTACACCACCACTACACGGAAAAAATTCGTTTCCACTTGTGGTCACACAATACCACGTGAGAAATATTTCTTTAGGACATAACTTTTTCACCTTGATAATTATTGTGCTCCAAGCTACTTTGAGAGTTGACTGTAAAATCAATAATTTCGAGGTCTTGGAAACGCCGTCATCGGTTTATTTATGAATCCCTGTATAGCAACGGCGTGTAATGGCGGTGTATAAATATCCACTACCCCATATCAAACCGTGGGTGTCGTAAGAGGCGGCAGAGGAAAATAAAGGATATGGCCAGTAGCGTCTTCCTAATAACGATTAAAAATAAAATACTGCGGATGCCAACCCGCTTGCCAAACGTGGCAACTATGGCAAATATTCATATATGAGGCAATGAAGGGGGAGGTCTATGTTGAGCACTGGACTTTAATAGGATGTAACGGTGTTTAGGAACGTCATCTGTTACGTAATACACCTAAATATAGATACGCCTTTAACTATCGAAAATCGCGTGACGCAAGCGGGGTAATGTATTTCCGACTTCCCTTTTTATCCGACTGCCTCAGAAGGAGGGGAAAGTTTTTTGAATGTATGTATGTCTCTATATATGTCTATTTCTTTGGCACACTCTGTAGTCTAAATGGTTTGATTCATTTTATCATATAGCTCGTTAGATTAGTCTCAATTGGGGGAGTGACATAGGGTATAAACATTTTCTCTTTTTAGTAAACTTTTTAACGCAGTTGGATTTTTTAAATTACTGTTTTAAGCAATAAACTAGTTAACTATTATTATTGTTTAGGACGTCAAGTGGTTTGAATTGTAAACCTAAATACGTCCGCCTTCGTACGGGTGGGTGTCATTATGAGTGTTATTTTTTAACCACTGAACTAGATTTGAACAGTGGTAGAGCCACGCGGCAACTTTTGCTGTCGTACGGATGGGCCGGCTCGAACCGGGGTGGTACCACGACCTCACAAAAAACCAGCGTGAAGTAGAGGTTTACCTCCGCGTTTCGCTCGGTGAGTGCAGGTGGCCGGAGGCCCTTTTTACTGGAAATGAGGCATTCTATCTTAGTCCTCACGGGTGACAACGCATCTACATTTTGATTTGTAATAGAGGATAGATGTAGATGTCTATGGGCCGCAGCAACCACTTACCATCAGGTGGACTGTGTGCTCGTTTGTCACCTTTATACTATAAAAAAAAAAAGATCACAAAATGTAAAAAAATCTCTAATATCGTTACTTAAGTATGTCAGTATTATATACGAGAACCTTCCTCGAGAAGTTCTTTAAATGATGAGGACCGCATGGAAATCCTTTTAGCAGTTTTAAAGTTTTACGCGAACACAGTCGGACACAGTTTTGATATGTTATAACTATTTAGTTATGATGAAAATATAGCGTATGCATTTGCACAAATTATTTGGATGTTTCTAAAATAAATTTTCTAAATAGTTTGTACAACTTCAATATGAATATAATTTATTGTTGATTTTTTAAAAACCCCTCGACCGATTTTAATAAAATTTAAATGGGACCACCAGGGAGTATACCCTGGAAATAAAAAACAATATTCCAAATAAGTTCAGGCGTTTTTGAGTCTTTGAGCATACATAAAAAAAAACAAAGATTCAGACAGACGAATTGACAACCTCCTCCTCTTTGTCGTTTGAAAAGGCCCTCTGAGTTTCTTGCTCGTTCTTCCAAGGACAGAGGTATTTTTCTGAACCAGTGTTGCTAAAAGTAAAGAATATAATAGAATTAGAATATTCTCCAACAACTTTCAAACATTTAACATCTTCCCCTGTGTAGGAAATTTACAGTTCCATAAGTTGAAACTACGCAGAAGTACTCATCCTTTTATTTGTGGCCAAGTCATTCTTAGTTACCACCTATCTGTTACCGCGGTAACGCTTTGCAATATGGTCCAATGTTATCAAGATTCAGTTTCAGGATAAAGCGTCACGAGTACAATCACCTGGCAGGCATTACATAATTGCGTAAATACTTCTAACACTAAAATTTATCTTGCGTAATTAAGTGGTAACGACTTACGTTGCTTGGATTTTAGTCATTTGATTACTTTTTAAGGTAGTAGTAGTAAGTAAGTAGCATGATAATTTATTCCTTAACTGGGCACTTTTATAGTTAACTTATGTTGGTTATTTTATTATTAACTAGCCGGTACCCGGCGCATTGTTGCCGCAGAAGAAATATCGTTTTAAATATGGAATAGTTACATTGTTTAATTAGGAATAGATAATACATTCATTGAAAATAAATTTGTCGGTGCGATACGCGCGCCATCTACTGTAAGCTAATTGTACTATGCCTGTAACCTTCGCGCAAGAGCAGATAAACGGCATGGCAGCGCATAAAATACGAACAAACAAAAAATAATCTCTCTTACAAAGCAATAAGGACCGTGGCCGAGCTCACTTGACTACTCTAGCGCCATCTATTATCTATCTACGGAAGCGGTTGCGATGTATATCGATATGAAAATTTGACGCGCTAAATACATCGTTCTTTATTTAATACATTTCCATAGATGTCGCTACATGGTACCGCTAAGTAAGATAGACGAAGTCATTGGGCTCTAGTTTTTATTATATATTAGATAGTGTATATCGGGCCAAAATCTGAAAATGACAAAAGTTTTCTGTGCAATTTTAGACTTGGAAAAGGCTTATTACAGTGGCAAGAGATTTTAATGACTATAATATCAGTCATTAAAATCTCTTTATACGATTTACGCATTTCTCGAAAACACATGCAGTTATCGACTTCAAAATTAATTTATTTGATTTGATGGCTAAGATATCTATTGTAGTTTTTATCTAATCCGATTCCTAGTGTTTTCTAAACAAAACACAATCAAAAGAACAGTTAGTCATTTTTTTTATAGAATAAAGGTGACAAGCGAGCACACAGTCCACCTGATGGTAAGTGGTTGCTGTGGCCCATAGACATCCACATCTATCCTCTATTGCGAATCAAAATGCAGATGCGTTGTCACCCGTGAGAACTAAGATGGAATGCCTCATTTCCAGTAAAAAGGGCCTCCGGTTCTCTACACTCACCATACGAAACACAGCAGCATTAAGCTGGTATTTTACGCTGGTATTCTGTGAGAGCGTGGTCCCTCCCCGGTCGAGCCGACCCATTCGTGCTACTATTATACAACTAAGATATCTGCAGCATGGATCTACCACGTGTTAAAAGTCATTAATAGATTCAGGCGTTACTTTGTTGGATTGCCATTATATTGATGTTGTAAGAATTTAATTGACTTATTTCCGCGTAATGAAATAAACTTATGTGTCCTGCCCAGTTTGAAGAGCATCTCCCGCCGTCCCTCAATTGCGTGTACTATACCCGTCACATCAATCCCAGCACCACCACTCCCAACACCACCCCACTAGGGACGATAAACCACCCTTGGAAATACGACACGTGTTTCGCTCGTTTTAAAGTAGACTGCGAAGACTGACCCCTAAGATTCTTAGCGGTCAGCCTCCGCGGAGTCTACCTAAGCATGCCTCGTGTAGAGCCGAAACACTTGTCGTATTATCGAGGTTGATGTGTCTTTCCTAGTGTAGTGGTGTTGGGATTGGTGGTGACGGGGATAGTGCACGCAATTGAGGGAGGGTAGAAGGTGCTCTAAAAACTAGGCAAGATACATCAAGTTGTAACAACTTCAACAATTAGTCATCCAAAAGGAACTCGACAATTAGGGTAGACCGTATAACACCCACACACCGAAAATCTATATCTTTAGTATAATTTATTTATCTATATCTTTATACTTTTATCGTTGGTGAATCTGTCAGCGATCGTGTAATTTCTGAAACACTTGACCGATTGCGGTCATATCACACAAGATATTTGTTTTATGGAGACGATACAATGACCTGCCTGGCCTCAATTAACTTTTGTGATTCGGTTTTCACTATATCTTATATCATAATACTAGCTGTTCCCCGTGACTTCAGCCGCGTGGAATTTATTACAATTGGATTTTTCATTGGTTTTAACTTTTTTGCGCGGTACCCTAATTCTTTCTCTAAAATAAAACTAGCCTAAGTTACTCTATCTAGCTATCTGACAGTGAAAGTCCCGTCTAAATTAAAATAAATCCGTCTAAAATAAAGCCACTTCGAGGCTTGATCGATTAGCCAGAAAAAACAGACAGACGGACAAAAATTTGTTATAAGTACCGTTCATACTTCCATTTATGAAAAAACTATTGTTTTGACACTACAAACAGACAATTCAATTTTATTTATTTGTATAGATATCGTTAGATATCTACTGTCGGTGAGTCTGTCATATTCACACTACATTTCTGCATAGATACTAGAGATAGGTAAAAGAAATGTAGGGCGTTCCCACACTAAATGGAGTGACGACCTGGTAAGAAAGTTGGATGCAGGTGGCTCAGGACCGTGCTTTGTGGCATTCCTTGGTGGAGGCCTATGTTCAGCAGTGGATTTGTTAAGGGTTGTAATGAATAAATTAATGAATGTTTACATTGTAAAAAATAATATAAAATTAAAAATTTTGTACAGCAGACTTCAATATAAGTTATTAAGAATAACTCAAAAACTATTGGCCTGACCTTGATCAATGGGACCACACGAGAATTACCAGCTTTCAAATAAAAAAGAATCATCAAAATCGGTTCACCCAGTAAAAAGTTATGAGGTAACACACATAAAATACATACAGTCGAATTGAGTACCGTCTCCTTCTTGGAAGTCGTCAGAAAAACATATTATAATCCAGAAAGGGCAGAAGAACGAGTGCAGGGTCAACTTGTAGCAGTAGTACCAGCGACCCTAACCCTCTTCACCTACATAAAATCTATTAATCTGACGTTATCCAGATTAAAGAAGTAATGCGTTTTTTTTTACTTACTTATCTTCACGCACAATCCCTGACGGGGTAGCCAGAGAGAACAGATCGCCAAGTGTCATGATGCTTACATACCTCTTTCACTTCTTTCAGATTCATTATCTTCTTCATACATACACGTCTAGGTATCCGAGTACTCTTGACCCTCCCCTCTTCGAGCAGTTTGCTCACATGGTCTTCGAAAGTTAGTCTCGGTCTACCTCGACACCTTTTAATATTAACTTTCGCGCTATATATTTTCTTCACCATTCGGTCTTCACTCATTCGCTCAACGTGCCCAAACCATCGAAGCACGCCCTTATCAATTTTTGTGATAAGGTCATCTTTCAAACCTGCCATATTGCGAATCTCTTCGTTTCGCTTCCGGTCGGCCATGGTAACGCCGCACATTTTACGAAGAGATCGCATCTCCACTGCATTCAACTTGCTTTTATGCTTCTTCTGGCATACTCAGTTTTTTTTTTAAATCTAATTATTTGTCGGATAAAATATAGACTAGATCTCTATCTTAAGAATTTATGAATGTCTTAACACAATCGGTTCAGCCATTCCGGAGATTAGTCCCGACAGACAACAGGCAGACATACAAAAATTTTAAAAATAATTGTTTATGTCTTAATAGCATACAACCGCCTAAGCGTAATAGAAGCCAATAATCTCAACATACAAACAGACACTTCAATTATATTTATATGTATAGATAATAGAAATCTCATTGTTCCGCAGAAACTGCAAATGAACGGCACTGAAGAAGAGATGCGCGAGGTGGCTGGCAGAATCTGCAGGAACTACCTGCACGGCGCGTGGAAAACCGTGAAGCCCACCGAGCTTGAGTTCAGGCGAATCAGGTTAGTATTCTAGAAAATTCTGGGTAATATTACATATATAATTATCGCGTGAGGATGTAAGACATCGTTTTATCTCTCTCTCTCTCTCTATGAAAACTCTACATAGTATAAAACAAAGTCGCTTCCCGCCGTCTGTACACTTAGATCTTTTAAATTACGCAACGGATTTTGATGCGGACGGATGCGGTTTCATCAATGGACAGAATGATTCACGAGGAAGGTTTATGTACAATAACTGCATATTATAGTAGAGAAAAGGCGAGAACAAAATCAATTATTGTCTGTTAGTCTCGCTAAAATTCGAAACTCGCTTGACCGATTCTGATAAAAAAAAATTGTGTACGTGTGTGTGTTTAGGTGGGTCCTGGGGTGGTATAATTCACAATTTGATCCGATAGGTGGAGCTGTTGGCGAGATCCAGAAATCATCCGTGCGAATCTGGGGCGAATCGCTAGTAAACTTAATAAAAAGCAAATGGCCACTTAAAATAACTAAACAGCATACAATAGTTTCACATGCTGAAGTCGGTGCGATGACTTAGTTTAAACAAATATTAAGGCCCAAGTTTCAGTATGTGAAATTATTTTATTGATTTTAGTTCTTTGAGTTCAGCTTTTGGTTTTTTGTTAAAAGTTTAAATTTTTTAACCTATTTGAACGGTGAAACTAATATCATATCACGCATCTTCTGTTAGGTGTCGCTTAAGGCCCGCCACATACATACGGAATTCCGTTTCGGGATTCCGTTTCGGAATTCCGAACGGGTCGGCCACACACATACGGAATCCCGTTTTGCCCGCAAAATTTCGAACGGAAAACTAACGTACGTGTCACACACGTACGTTAGTTTTCAGTTAGTTAGGGTCATAGATTTTATATGAACTTGCTGCGTTCGGAATCTCGAATCGGAATATCGAAACGGAATCCCGAAACGGAATTCCGTACGTATGTGGCTAGCCGTAAAAAGTAAGTACTTTATAAGGCTGAATTCCATTTATCCCTCATGTGACAGCGTCTCTGTACCAAGTTTTTATTATGTATCTCGCTTTCGTGTGTCTTTTCTGGTGGAATTTAGTAATAGGTAATAGAGAAGTTGCATTTTATTTAATTTTTGTTTTTGAAAATTTACTAAAAATTATTAAGAAAAATAAAAAAATACATATTTTTAATAACTGATTTTTCATGTAATTTTACAATTAAAAATATTAAAAACTATAATTTAAAAAAGCTAAAACTATAAAAGCTAAAACTATAATAGTAACTTAATTATCATACTGTCCTACACCACGCGGTATCGTGCCAAGAACACCGGCTGCGTTTCCCCGCTGAATGGCCATACTTAGCCTTTGAGCGAGAAAAGAACCAGCCCTCTCATCACCAGCAGCAACGACCAGCCGCGGATGGAGTTCCTTTAGGGATTTCACCGCACGTGGACTTCACGGACCGATAGTGTCTACAGCGAATGGCACAAATATGTAGTCATCTCTCATAGACTCATATTTGCGCCACTTACTCAGTTCAGCTGCCTTTAATGCCGCCTCGGCTCTAAATGAGGTCCCCCTGAGATGAGAGGCCGCCAAAGTGTCTACGCAAGTAGAACATCCCACACTAGGGGTTTACCTCTTTGCCAAGGGACCAATGTCATACCGTCGGATCTCTTGCCATCGTCTCTAAGTATTCCACAAGGCTCTAAAACCGAGGGAACTTTTATAGAGACAAGAGCCTTTCGGATGACATCACTCAAAGAACCGTGTCATGCACTTTTCTTACATGAAAGTCCATGGAGCACAAACTTATCGACGATGCTACCACCTGCTGGGCACTGATGGGGTTGACAAATCGCCGCTCCTAGTCGGATTTCTACGGCAATGCGCAAGCTTTCCCCATCAAGTAATGTGCCGAGATTACTTAATGGTAAAGCGTGTAACCAGTGACTAGATTCCTTAATCGAAACAGCTAGAAGGCGTGCCTTATCTTGGTCATTATGGAAATTATGAAACAAATCTTTCTGCACGTTCTGTACCAACGGAATATCCTACTGTTTTTGTTGAGAACATTTTCGCCGGGACAGAGCGTTTGCCATATCTGCCCTGCCTCTAACTTCTCTATTGATTTTGAACTAACTTCTCGATGAGAGTTACAGATTAAAATTGTTTACATAACCGAGAATCGGATGACAATGTAATGTCTGTATACACGAGGTGTATTAATGACGATAGTCAAAGGCGCCCATAGGCTCATGGCTCCAGTACACGTTGGCCGAGCGCGCTCGGCAGATTTTCCTGGTGCCGTTCACACGTTGGCGTGTTTCAGTCTGCGTTGGTAGCTAGATGATAATGGACGTTAGGGCGATCGCGGCCGCGGCAATATTTGTACAGCGCTTTCAAATTTTATTTAGATGTGCACCAGAGAAGAGTGATTAAAAAAGTTGGCGCAAAAGAAGATGGTGGATGCTGAGTATTCTATATGTATATACACTACACATACAACAATAATCCCAGTTTGTCATTTTTAGGGTTCCGACCTCAAAAGGAAAAAAGAAACCCTTATAGGATCTATTGGCTGACCCGTGCTCGCTTGGCTGGGCGTTTTTTCAAAATAAAAGATAGCCCAAAAGAAGCCCCTAAGCTACATTATCCCTGAGCAACATAAACTCAGATAATTTATAATAATATTCATCATCAGGTAGGTACTCTGAAATCGCAACTAAACATGTGTATTATTTAATACAGTTAGGCAAGTTTGGGGTTCCTTAGTCCATGTCGCCATGTTCGTGAAACAATTTTATTAAGCCGACACTACAGTCTACTCCGACGCGTAATTATGAACTGAACAGCTGAACACTCGGCCAACGTGTGATCGCTGTTTGCGGCTTGCGCCAAATTTCTTTGATTTGTGCACGGAAAACCGACACTATACGGCTTGTCGGCGAGTGTTGCGGCCCAGTACACGTTGGCCGAGCACGCTCGCCAAGCACGCTCGGCCAACGTGTACTGGAGCCATCACATACAATGAGTAGGTTAATTGTGTTAACACATTTGTCTTTTTATTATTTCTTCGAAATAATTTCATTCTTAAGACGTGTGCAAGTTTCTTTGCGTTTTCTTTCACCACTGAGCATGTTGTATCTATCTTTATATATCGGCGGTGTATATGACAATGAAATTAAAAAATATCTGGTAAATATTTTGTAAAAACCCAGCTCTTTTGTGGAGAACAAGCAGTACCCTTGAGAGACGTAATCAACAAAGTGCATTTTCCGTACTCCAAATTAGAACAGTGCTGTGACGTACAACAAAGGTTTCACAGAAAATCTAGACCGTGTTTCTTTTTAACGAAAATTACCTTTTTTAACACGTATTTATGAGCTGAATCTGGTATGTATGTGTGTATGACTATCCGTATAACAGTGGTAGAGCCAGGCAGCAGCTTTTGCTGTCGCACGGATGGGCCGGCTCGAACCGGGGTGGTACCACGACCTCACAGAAAACCAGCGTGAAGTAGAGGTTTACCTCTGCGTTTCGCTTGGTGAGTGCAGGTGGCCGGAGGCCCTTTTTACTGGAAATGAGGCATTCCATCTTAGTCCTCACGGGTGACAACGCATCTACATTTTGATTTCTAATAGAGGATAGATGTAGATGTCTATGGGCCGCAGCAAGCACTTACCATCAGGTGGACTGTGTGCTCGTTTGTCACCCTTATCCTATAAAAAAAAAATCTCGTTTCTTTAGTGATCGTAAGCGTGACTGCTTATCATGAGGTCCGGAATTTTAATTCCGGGTCGAGCCAAAAATCAGTTATCAGGTTTTTCTGGTAAGAAATTCTCAGTGGTATCACGGAGATAGGAAGTTGGCGGTATTTTACTTCCCGGACTATGGAAAACACGTAAAGCCGTCGGTCCTGCGCCCGATCACTCTCTGGTAGTGCCGGAATAGAATAGAATAGAATATATTTTTATTCAATATAGATCACATGTGTAATTCTTATTGAAAGTCGTTTTTTACTTTACCACTGGTTTGAAAAAAAACCTCTGGCCTTGGAGGAACCAGCAAGAAACCCAGCGGAACTTTTGTTTTTAAAAGCAAATTTTACATTAATGGTTGGTACAAAATTTATTTTAGAAACAGCTTGGAAGCGACTACCTCATTCCCAGGGGATATTATCAACCATATATTGTCGGAATGCCGCCCCATCGGTTTTTGGCGGGAACTTGACCGGCGACGGATTGCTACTCCTGTATTATTGCTTAAATAATGGTTTGAAGTGGACTTTGATATGTAAATGTGGTGCGATTTTGTGTGCTCTGATGGTGATGTGATTCTCAAAATAAGGTGTCTGTCTGCTTAGGAGCCCTGAGATACCATTGCCAACTGTCAGCTGTCTGCTGGCTCAAGTTGCCGTCAAAATCTCCCAAGGGCTGCACAATGTGACGCATCAGCATATTGTGAAGCAGTGTACTATGAAGGATAATTATTAATTATACATTGTAACTTCAGGCTCAGAAGGGATCTAACCCAGAGCCGTAAAGCCAGTTATTAAGAAGAAGAAGCCGTCCCATCAGACTATGAGAGTTAGGGCATAAAGTGCACCTGTGTTTCCGCATACAATTTTGCACTTTAATCCTGTCCGATGAAAATCGTCAAAGAAGTCTCTACTAGCTAGCTCCAATCTGAGACTGGTACCCGTGACCAACATTCGGTCTGGAGGACATTAATATTATGTATGTTTTCACCCACTTCCAAACATCTGGATAATCTGAAAACAATAAAACAATAGTTTCATGGCTATGACCTAATGTTCTCATTAGGATCATCATAGCTCAAGATCAATGCAACATCACGCATTGAAGATTGCTTTTCTGTCGACTTCCAAAAAGGAGACGGTACTCAATTCGGGTGTATATTTTTCTAATGTGTGTTACCTCATAACTTTGTACTGGGCGAACCGATTTCGATGATTCTTTTTTTATATGAAAGCTGATAGTTCTCGTGTGGGCCCATATGAATTTAATCAAGGTCAGACCAATGGTTATTGAGTTATTCTTAAATAACCTATATTGAAGTCGGCTGTACAAAATTTTTAATTTTTAATTATTTTTATAGAATTGGGGTGAGAAGCGAGCACACAGTCTACCTGATGGTAAGTGGTTGCTGTGGCCCATAGACATCTACATCTATCCTCGTTTGCGAATAAAAATGCAGATGCGTTGTCAGCCATGAAGACTAACATAGAATGCCTCTTTTCCAGTAAAATAGGTCTCCGGTTCTCTATACTCACCATACGAAACACAGCAGTATTAAGCTGCTATTTTACGCTGGTATTCTGTGCGAGCGTGGTCCTTCCCCGGTTGAGCCGACCCATTCGTGCTACAACTATACTATTAATATAGCTGCAGCATGGCTCTACCACGTAAAAAAATCGCTATATTATTATTAAAACCGTATTGCATAATTTTATTGTGAACACTGTAAACGAATAATTCAAATTAAATATAAAAAAAAACTCATCATATATAAGATTGTTGGAACGTTTTTGTACGTGATAGAGCAATGCTGTAGCTTGTGGTTGCCGCACGAATGGGTCGCCTCGACCGGGGAAGGACCACGCTCTCACAGAATACCAGAGTACTGTCATTGTTTGATATCGTCATGCAAAATTACAACATTTTTAAACGCTTTTTACGGAATTGAGTTCAATTATCGCTGCGAATTTTATTTTATGTCTTCTACCGAATGAAAACGGGTGCCATGAAGTGGTAATTTGAGTTTAGGAAGAAGAAAGAAGTCGGCTGGAGCCATATCTGGTGGACAAGGTGGTTGCTCGATGGTATTTGTTGAGTTTTTGGTCAAAAATTCGTTCACACTGATGGCTTTGTGCGAAGGTGCATTATCGTGATGCAAAATCCAAGAATTATGTTTCCACAAATCTGGCCTTTTTCATCTAATTTACTCTCTTAAACGCCGCATAACCCTCAAATAATATTCTTTATTTACCGTTTGACCTCCCGGCAACAATTCGGAGTGTTCAAAACCACGATAGTGAAAGAAAACAGTCAACATGGCTTTGACTTTTGATCGACTTTGGCGTGGTTTTTTCGGTTTCGGTTTAGTTGGAAGGCGCCACTCCGAAGCTTGTTGACTAGTGTGCATGTCAAACTTGTAAACCCACGTCTCGTCATCAGTAACAATGCGTTTTATGAATGTTGGATCGGAATTGACTCGTCTAGCATGTCCTCAGCGACTCTTATGCGATTTCAGGTCTTTTGGAACTAGTCGAGCGACAACATGTTTCATTCCCAAGTGATTATTTAAAATGGTACGGATTGATTTGTGAGATACAGAAAGTTCAGCGGCTATCCCTCTCAAACTTGAATGATGATTTTCAGTCACTATTTCCTTTACTTTTGCGATGTTAACTTCAGTTGCAGACGTTGATGGCCTACCAGAGCGAGGCAAATTTTCCATCACATTTCGACAGCTTTTGAACGCTTTGCACCACTCATAAGCACATCTTATTGATAAAGTCGATTCACCGTAAGCCATCTGTAACATTGTCAGTGACTCCGAACACGAAATTTCATTGACGATGAAAAGTTTAAGACAAACACTTAGTTCGATGTTTTTGTCCATTGTGAAATTCGCAATACACACTAGATAATAGATATGATATGACTAAAACAGCAATTTAATTAATCTAAATAACAGATTTAACTCAAGCTCCGCGTCAAAATGGAAAACAGCTATGCCAATGTAACAACAACAAAAAAAGAACAAAATAAATTGAATTTGGTTAATCGAGGTTTAACGTCTATGGGCCACAGTATTCACTCGCCATCAAGAGAACTGTGTGCTCGTTTGTTACCCCTATTGTATAAAAAGAAGCGTCAAGGGTTTGAGGTTGAGGTTTTTTCTTTACAGACGCCCATCTTCAGCAGTGGTGAATTTATCAACTACATACTTTAAATATTTTTACACGGTGAACCAAATGAGGGTTAATAATTTTCTGCTCACCAGATGTCGCTAGTTGACACCGAATTAAAAAAATTTTTGTTACACAATGTAATTTAATGGAGAAGTTGTTTTTTAATAAAAGTTTATTAGTTTCTAGAGTATTATATTAATACACAAAACAGTCAGTAGTTTGCTCTTTTTTCAAGTTTTTTTAAAAAAAATCCTACTATTATGAATATATAATATAATATACATAAAGAAACAATGACCTTTACATTTTCCGAACACATTAACATCCCCGCTATGAAATCTGTCAAATATTATACCTCACTTTCTAGTGGCGCCGCCATGGTGGCAGAATAAGTTGTGGATGCCCTCATTCATAATGATTAAGTTCATCATGTTGTATCAAAATAGTAGCAAACAATAAATAATATTATGCTAATAAGTTGATTTTCCACATTCGTCCGACCGGTTACAACAACCGCAAACAACCGGTTTATGACATTTGTTTTTATAACGAGATATAGATATCCACTTTAGCTTAGAATGTGGAACTAGTGAGAGTAATTTGAGTCTAATATTACAAATGCCAATGTAATGTGTTTGTTTGTTGGTTTGTCGTTCCAGGGCAACGGATCGGACATGTTTTGCAAAGGAATACTTTATGGTCCGTGAGTGACATCCATCCATCCATTACAGCCTATAAATGTCCACGGCTGGACTATAAGTTTGAGTTGCTTTTAAGTAGATGCTGCTGGCCATCTCCTGTTTCAGTTTCCCTGTGTCGTCTCTTACGACACCCACGGGATAATATGGGGTAGTGGATATTCTTACACGCCACTACATGGAGAGTAACGAAGGTTTCTATTGTCACAGAAAAGTGCACGGTTCCCGTAGAATAGAGCTAGAGCATAATTATATAATTACATGTTTGTTCTGTCTTAGGTCTGAATAACTGTGATTTTTCCAAATGATGTCGTGTTCGGACCTCCACCCGGACAAAAGCTGATATTGTATAATATGTACAAGCGACCCGCGCCAACTTCGCACGGGTGATTTCTGTATCTCGACAAGAGCGCCATCTACCGGTTCAACCAATTTAATCACACACACGAAATTTCATCGAAATCGGTTCAGCCGTTTAGGAAGAGTTCAGGCACAGGGAGAGATAAATTATATAAATATATAAAGAGAAACAGTAGAAAAACGATAAATACAATGAACGGCTTGGTTTCAAATAACTTTTATGATTCGATTTTCACTATAGATATCTTTTATCTTAATGTATCCTTATCTACCGATACAATCGTGGGTGCGTCTGTCATGTTCACACTACATTTGTTCTGTCGAGACAGTGCTATATGTAACATAGTTATGTTAATGGTATGTGGAACATAGTGTTGTGCGGCCACCGTTAATGACTGGTACCGCCATGGCACTAGTTACTAGCGCCTTCTAGTATCGAGTAGCAGAACTAGGAGAGTCAAGATCTTTCTAGAACTATCGACACCTAGTCAATCGGGACCGGTATGTTCAGAGGAACATTCTAGATGTTTCTACAGTAGAACATTCTGGAACTAAACTTATGTGTTTAGAAGTTTAACACTATCTTAGGTACCTTATAGTTTAATAGGATATCTGAACATGCCTGAAAGCCACGTATTTCTGGCTCGGTGGATACAGCTCCGAGTAATGAATGCTTAATTTTCTTTCCTCTATAATTAAATACAAATACAAATTCTTTATTTCCAAGAAACACAGTTGACAGGGTCTTAAGTTAAATCTAGTGTACCTGTGTTTAGTCTGCTCGCAGACGTGCAAATATTTAGGTACATAATACAAAAAAAAACTATCTGTAAATGGATCACAACATTGAACT
Organism: Parnassius glacialis; assembly: GCA_033319125.1. NCBI lineage: Eukaryota > Metazoa > Arthropoda > Insecta > Lepidoptera > Papilionidae > Parnassius > Parnassius glacialis. The sequence continues at coordinate 1,817,967 of JAVANC010000002.1, read as the reverse complement.
AATTTCACATAAAACATTGAATTAAGATTTTACTACCTTATGCACTCTCTGTATTCTCCATTTTTTTACCGAAAATCAGCGATGTGGTTTCGCCTCTCATGTTGAGCGATGATGACCTTTTTTGGTATGTCTTCGACATACAAAGTAAATTTTTGAAAGCTTCGTATTTTTGTTGTAAATAAGTACACCGTTGTGTACGTCAAAGGCCTGTGCCAAAATAAAGTATTTCTTTCTTTCCTTCTAATAGGTATGAAACATTAACCTACAAAGAAACCTTAAGTTACAGCCTATATACGTCCCAATGCTGGGCACAGACCTTCTCCAATTTCTTAGAGGGTAAATGTCCACCGTGCTGCCCCAATGGCCGCCCGCTTCTTCTATGTCGAAAACTTCATGTGTTTTCGAAATAGAAGAAGAAAACTTAAACAGTCTTAAATTTCAAATATCCGAATCTCAAAAATATCTCAAAAATTCGAACTGTCCAATTATCTTACGATATACGACACCTCACAATAAAATAACGTTAGGTATAAACACAAATAAGAGATATTTTTATCTCAGTATGAGTCAGGTCACTCACAACTGGTCAGAGCACACTTGAACGCCTCATCGCTCAGGGTTAGTGGCCCTCACTTACGCCCCTGTATGTTTCCTGTGTTTGCGAGTTTTAGTCGCCTACAGATCATAATTTAGTCCAAGCTTTAAAGATTCAACATATCAAAAGATAAATTATATAAAGTTACAAAAGTAGATTTTTTTAAAAGTCAACAGCTGTTTGTCGAATCAAATAAACACAACAAGTAAATTTTAAAGACTTGCTGTAATTATGTCACTATGTGACCTAAGTAGTAACTGACAATCAAGGTAAACACTCAGAAATATTTATATATAATATATATAGAAGAGATTTCCACTTATGTACTAACTCATTACGATTTACGATATCTCTGCAACCATAAGGCTTAAAATTTGGTAGGAATATTCATTTCGCCGAGTAGAGTAAGCTAAGAACGGAACGGATTTTACGAAGTTCTACCCGCAAGGAGGGTTGCGGGGGTGTTAATTAAAAAAAACCGGCAAAGTGCGAATCGGACTCACGCCGAGGGTTCCGAACAAGTATGTAGGTATATAAGTTTAAAATTATTAAAAATGTTTTTATTATATGATGTAACTAAAAATGTATGCCTTTCGCATTTTTTCCTTTATCTGTGCTATAAAACGTTGCTTCGTACCACATTTCAAGATTCTGAGTTCACGGGAAGTACCCTGTAGGTTTTGATTTCCTTGCGAATGTCGACAATTTGCGGCATAAACGGCTGTATCTTTTGATTGCGTTGGCTTAGAAGTTTGATTTTTTCACAGCTCCAAGGAACAGTAGACTTGAGTATTTAATATGAATTTCAGCTTGATACCTCAACGCGTTCCTGAGAAAAAGGGTCTTGACAGACAGACAGACAGACAGAAGGACAACAAAGTGATCCTATAAGGGTTCCGTTTTTTCCTTTTGAGGTACGGAACCCTTAAAATAATATTTTCAAACTATTGGTTTATACCTATAGTTTGAAAATGTTATTTTAAGCCTACTTGGCCTTTACCTACTTGGCCAGAATATTCTTCTTGGCATGTTAAAAATTACCACGCACTCATTCTTTGTTCTATCAGCCAGTAATAGTTCACTGTTGGACACACATCTTATGCACCTGAAACCATGGTGTTGGTTGCAAAGATTTAAACTTGAGTGCGTGTACTAACAATAAGTTGAGCACGATTTTGGTTTGGTTCTTGGTACACACAACGTTTCGTATTTATTTCTTTGTTGTTTTGAGCATTTAATTTTGCACCATTATGATTGATTGAAACCGAAATTAACTCCATATTTGTAACTAATTGATAAATAATTCGAAAAGTAATCAAAAATTAAATAACCTTAAGCCTGTTTCACTGCCGGCTAAAAATAAATTTTTTAAATAAGTTGGTTAGGTACATTGAAAGTGACGCAGCTATTTATTTATTAAGTGTGAAGCTTGCGAAGTCACTTATTGATTTCACGATGTCTGTCCGTCTGTCCCACGATTATCTCGAGAACGGTTTCGAATTTTCAAATTCTGTTTTCAGCAATCGATTACTGATCACCCAGGCATCTGAACCTCCTATTTTGAAACTGATTGCTCAACGGCAACCGTTAGAAACCGCTACAAAGCTGATTGCTTCGCCACTTTGCTATGCTGTTAGCTTGCTAGGTTTATTTATTAACTGGCGAAGCTTGCGAAGTCACTTATTGATTTTACGATGTCTGTCCGTCTGTCCGTCTGTCCGTCTGTCCTTCCGTCTGTCCCACGATTATCTCGAGAACGGTTTCGAATTTTCAAATTCTGTTTTCAGCAATCGATTACTGATCACCCAGACATCTGAACCTCCTATTTTGAAACTGATTGCTCAACGGCAACCGTTAGATACCGCTACAAAGCTGATTGCTTCGCCACTGTGCTATGCTGTTAGCTTGCTAGGTTTATTTTCTTTGGATCCAAAAAGGAGACGTTACCCAATTGGACTGTATGTTTTTTTATGTGTGTAACCTCATAACTTTGTACTGGGCGAACCGATTTGGATGATTCTTTTTTTATATGAAAGCTGATAGTTCTCGTGTGGTCCCATATGTATTTGATCAAGGTCAGACCAATAGTTTTTGAGTTATTCTTAATAACTTATATTGAAGTCGGCTGTACAAAATTTTCTGCCGACTTCCAAAAAGGAGACGGTACTCGATTCGAGTGTATGTTTTTTTTTATGTGTGTTACCTCATAACTTTGTACTGGGCGAACCGATTTGGATGATTCTTTTTTTATATGAAAGCTGATAGTTCTCGTGTGGTCCCATATGAATTTGATCAAGGTCAGACCAATGGTTATCGAGTTATTCTTAAATAACCTATATTGAAGTCGCTTATATTGAAGTCGGCTGTACAAAATTTTTAATTTTAAATTATAATTATTAATTTTAAATTATCTTTGGGGATCTCATACGCAGTTGTACGAAATTAACTCCACATTGAAACTTATTGACTACAGTTATACAGAATATGTTATGCCGTGGGTATCTTAAGAGGCGACAGAGGAAATTGAACTATGAGATGAGAAACAGCATCTCCTTGATAACAACCGAATTGACGGCTCCGTGGCGCAGTGGCTTAGCAATGAGTTGCTGCGCTGAGGGCCGCGGGTTCGAATCCCGCACGGAACAAGTATTTATGTATGGCCTACAAATAATTGTCCCGGGTCTGGATGTTTGTTCTTGTGCTGTTTGTGTTTGTAAACTGCCTCCACGATACAGGAAAAAATACTAGTGTGGTGTAACGTTTTTTTAAAAAGAAATAAGAATAAAAAAACTGCGATTCCCAACTCGCTTGCCAAGCGTGACAACTATAGCAAATGTCCCTTCACTGAGGTAACAATGGCGGAGGCCCATGTTCTGCTGTGAACTTTTGATAGGAATGTATCGATTATTATAGTAATGGTAAACTTGTAAAAAAGGTGGTAGAGCCATGCTGCAGCTATATTAGTAGTATAGTAGTAGCACGAATGGGTCGGTTCGACCGGGGAATGACCACGCTCTCATAGAAAACCAGCGTAAAATAGCAACTTAACGCTACTGTGTTTCGTGTGGTGTAGAGAACCGGAGACCCTTTTTCTGCCGACTTCCAAAAAGGAGACGGTACTCAATTCGAGTGTATGTTTTTTTTTGTTATGTGTGTTACCTCATAACTTTGTACTGGGCGAACCGATTTCGATGATTCTTTTTTTATATGAAAGCTGATAGTTCTCGTGTGGTCCCATATGAATTTGATCAAGGTCAGACCAATGGTTATTGAGTTATTCTTAAATAACCTATATTGAAGTCGCTTATATTGAAGTCGACTGTACAAAATTTTTAATTTTAAATTATACTGGAAAAGAGACATTCTGTCTTTGTCCTCACGGGTGACAACGCATCTACATTTTGGTTCTTTATTGAGGATAGATGTAGATGTCTTTGGGTCAAGGCAACCACTTACTATCAGGTGGCCTGAGCGCTCATTTGTTATCCTATTCTATAAAAAAAAATTAAATAACCTAAATCAATATGTGTACACATACACATATAAATTGAAGTTTCTGTCTATAATACCGAGGTAACTAGCTTTTATTAAGCTCAGAAAGTTATGTGCATGCTCTAAAACGTCAATAACAATTTTTAAAATTTTTGTCTGTCTGTCTGTGCGGGCTAATCTACGGAATGACTGAACCGATTGTGATGAAATTTCGTGAATAGCTAGAGAACAGTATTAGGAGTTGTCTAAGCTCTATATTATCTGAAAAACTTAAAGATTTTTTTGATAAATTAAAAATTGATAAAATAAATGTTCTTTTATGATTACCTTTAATCTACAACGCCACATTGATAGATCCTACCTAGGCGGAAATAATTCTCGTTTACTCGTTTCTTGTTTTTTTTTTAAGGAAATTACAAGAAAAACAAGTACTAAATAATTGCGTTTGCCTTTTTTGCGTGCTATAGCGATGTGCGATGTGAATATAACGAGTTATTTTTATCCGAAAAACATGCAGGATTTCTTATACCGGTTTTTTTTAAAGTTTTCCATGGACGAAATCGCAGGTTAGAAGCAAGTACAAAATAACTTTATTGCGTTATTTCACTCCCGCTCGAACCTGTGTTGTGTTTCACCACAGGCTAAAAATAAATAACAGGTTGGTTACATTGAAGGTGACGCAGTTGCTTGCTTACTTTTCCGCTCCATAGCAGTAAAGACTAAAGATGCTTGTTTTTATGAGCAAAATGTACAATGGTCACATATAAAGTAAACCTTCCTAACTAAAAATACGTTATTACTGTGTTTTGTACAAGTATATATTTTGGTTTAAAAAAATATAACATTGAAACGACATACGAATGTACAGTCCACCTCTGTGGCCCATAGACATTTACATTTATCCTCGATTGAGAATAAAAATACCAGATGCGTTGTAACACCTGAGCACTAAGATGTAATGCCTTGTTTCCAGTAAAAAGGTTATCTGGTTCTCACTAACTTACACTCGCCATACGAAACACTGCAGCAATTTAACGCTATTCTGTAAGAGCGTGGTCCTTGCCCGATCGAGCCAAGTCATATTTGCTACAACCATATAGCGGCAAGGCCCCAGGTGAGGATGGAATTACAGCGGAGCTTCTGAAAGCGGGTGGAAGACCGGTACTTGAAGTCCGTCAGAAGCTCTTTAATTCCGTCCTCCATGGTGGCATTACACCGGAGGCGTGGAGCAGAAGTGCGGTGGTCTTGTTCTTCAAGAAAGGCGACAACGCTCTCTTGAAGAACTACAGACCGATTTCCCTTCTGAGCCGCGTCTACGTGCTGTTTTCGAGAGTCATTACGAATCGTCTCACGCGCAGACTTGACGACTTCCAGCCTCCCGAACAAGCCGGTTTCCGAAAGGGCTTTAGCACCATAGACCACATACATACCCTTCGGCAAATTGTACAGAAGTCCGAAGAGTACAATTTACCACTGTGTCTGGCGTATGTGGACTATGAGAAAGCCTTTGATTCCGTCGAAATTTGGGCGGTGCTGCAGTCCCTTCAGCGATGCCAAGTTGACTGTCGGTATATCGAAGTGCTGAAGTGTTTGTACAGTAGAGCTACGATGGCTATCCGAGTACAGAACCAGAGTACGAAACCTATCCAATTGCAGAGAGGTGTAAGACAGGGTGATGTTATATCCCCGAAACTCTTCACCGCTGCATTGGAAGACGTTTTCAAGCTTCTGGACTGGAAAGGATACGGAATTAACATCAATGGCGAATACATCACTCACCTTCGATTTGCCGACGATATAGTCCTTATGGCAGAATCGCTGGAGGACCTAAGCACTATGCTCAATGACCTCAATAGTGTCTCCCAACGGATAGGTCTTAAGATGAACATGGACAAAACAAAGATTATGTTTAATGTCCATGTCACACCTATGCCGGTAGTTGTTGGGAGCACTAAGCTCGAAGTTGTTGACGAGTATGTTTACCTGGGACAAATAGTCCGACTAGGTAAGTCCAACTTCGACCGAGAGGTCAATCGACGGATTCAACTCGGCTGGGCAGCGTTCGGGAAGCTACGACACATCTTCTCGTCAGACATACCTCAAAACCTTAAAACGAAATTGTACAACCAGTGCGTGTTGCCAGTGATGACTTACGGATCTGAGACTTGGTCCTTCACTGCTGGCCGTATGAGGAAGCTCAAGGTCGCTCAGCGAGCTATGGAGAGGGCTATGCTCGGAGTTTCTCTGCGTGATAAACTTAGGAATGAGGTTATCCGCAGTAGAACCAGAGTAACCGACATAGCCCAACGGATTAGTAAGCTGAAGTGGCAGTGGGCCGGCCATATAGCTCGAAGAACCGACAACCGATGGGGAAGAAAGGTTCTCGAGTGGCAGCCTCGTACCGGTAGGCGAAGTGTAGGGCGTCCCCCCACGAGATGGAGTGACGACCTGGTAAGACATGCAGGAAGTCGATGGATGCAGGTGGCTCAGGACCGTGCTTTGTGGCATTCTTTGGGGGAGGCCTATGTTCAGCAGTGGACTTGTGAAGGGCTGTAATGATGATGATGATATAGCCTAAACGTTAAGTTAATTACAGCCTATATACGTCCTACTGCTGGGCACAGGCCTCCCCTCATTTCTGAGAGGGTTTTAGGGCAAGGAAATGTCCGTCGCGCTGCCCCAATGCGTGTTGGCAAACTTCACATGTCTTCGAATTTTTTTTCTTATTTCGCAAACATGCAGGTGTCCTCACGATTTTTTCCTTCACCGCCGAGCAGTTGGTAAATCAGCACTTAAAATAGCAATTAACTATTTCATTGGTGTCGGCGGGGATCGAACCCGGATTGCTTGCGTACTGTGAAATTTACAGCGAGCGCTAACCATCTGAGCTACCACGGCTAAACGTATAAATATAAATAAAAAAAAATCTATTTTAATACGGAGAGTGTGTGCAGGAATTGCATGCCTTAATTCCTACCTACTTTTGTTTATTTTCATGCATTCCAACCAAACGATTCGTCATTCATAACGCGTAGTATATAGCAAAGGAGTGGAATAATTTGCCGGCGTCTCTTTTCAGTTCGATTACAATCCGAGCGCCTTCAAGGCAAGAGTGAATAGGTTTTAAACGCTAAGACAGTGTGATTTATCCTCTAAGTCTTCATTACCACTTATCACCAGGTGGGATTGTGGTCAAACACTATCTTATAATAAGTCAATAATATGTCTTTTATAGTTAACTAACTGTTCCCAGCGATTTCGCGCGGGTGTAATTTTGGCTTTTAATTTTTTTGCGCGGAACCCTAATTCTTTTCTGCCGACTTCCAAAAAGGAGACGGTACTCAATTCGAGTGTATGTTTTTTTTTTATGTGTGTTACCTCATAACTTTGTACTGGGCGAACCGATTTCGATGATTCTTTTTTATATGAAAGCTGATAGTTCTCGTGTGGTCCCATATAAATTTGATCAAGGTCAGACTAGTGGTTATTGAGTTATTCTTAAATAACCTATATTGAAGTCGCTTATATTGAAGTCGGCTGTACAAAATTTTTAATTATTCTAAAATAAAAGTAACCTAAGTTACTTCTTATAACATCAGCTATCTACCATTGAAAGGCATGTCAAAATTGGTCCAACCAGTTCGGAGATTAGCCGGAACAAAAATTGTATTTTTGTTATAAGTACCTTACTTCCATATGCATTTAGTAAAAAACTGTTATTTTGGCATTACAAACACTATATTTTTTATTTATTTGTATGGATGTGCGTCACGCTTCAAGCCGTAGAGCAAAAACCAATGCAATAAAGCGACTGAATTCAGTGGACTTACGAACTCGGGCGGCTTTTTGTTGCGCAATTCGAAAAAAAATCGCCTGTTACGCCGCCTCCCTTACCTGGAAGTTATGTTTTTGTAGACGCTTTTGTGTTCTATATTGCCTAAATGTAAGAAATCTTTTAAAATGAGTTTATAGAAAATCAATAGAGCAATTTTCAATTACTTTTTTACGTTGTATTACTGGAAATTTTACAGCTTTAGATCGTAAAGTGTTCAGGAAGTTAACAAAGGTACAAAATTCAATAAGGCATATATAGCGCTAATGGGTCGGCTCGACCGGGGACCTCGCTCTCACAAAATGTCAGCGTAAAATAGCAGCTCAATGTTGCTGTGTTTCGTATGGTGAGTGTAGAGAACCGAAAACAAGGCATTCCATCTTAGACTTCATGGGTAACGACGTATCTGTATTTCAATTCTGAATTGAGGATAAAGTAACGTTTATTAAAAAAAAAATCATTCACCTTCGAGCATGTGCTAATTCGGTAGTTAAAATGCAATTCGAAACTCGACAAGTAACTTATAACAATCATATTGGTGCCGAAGGTGATCGAACATTAGAGTATGCATTATCAAGTATATATAAGTATATTCTCTTGTTTTGTTCGAGTACTATACGATTAAAGTATACTTATTTATTTATTTCTCTTTTATTGCAACACGCATTCAATTGGGGGTTACAAAGTTAGGACTTAATGTCCTATGGCATTATCTACCAGTCAACCTATTTAGTGTAACATTGACGTGACGTAGACACTTTGCTATTTAGTGCGACATTGTTTTCTTATTATTTTGGTTTTTTTTACTTTTTTAACTAGAATCTCGTGAATCTCGTTTTATTGTTTAATTGAGAAGGAAATCATTTATTGTAACTTCATCTATCTACTTTGTCCACTGATATCTACAGGTGGGGTGGTGACGTAAGATACAGATTTTACCTAGTTTAGGCCCGTTTTTCACGTAACAATAGTATTATTTCAAATGTAAGCACTTGTTCTTTGTTACTCACTTGTATGGAATAAATAAAGATGTTGGTCCAAATTAAGGACAAAAACTTTAAAAATAAAAATATAATGAACGATGAATAATAATGTTTGTAAATATAAATATACTTGGACAATTTTATCCACATCTGGTTATGTTTTGTAGTATGTTTATATTTACAAATATAACCAGATAAATCCAGCTATTACTGGATATGTCATATGCAACAATGCTGCCTACGCAGTGGCATCGAATGTGGGACATCGGAAAACTACCACCGATAAGGAAAGCCGTGTATAATGATTTTATACGTTGATAATGTGATTAACTTTGTTTTGATTGTCAATGATTCAATACACGTGCTTCTTTATATGGAGTCGTGGCTATATCGGGCGCTGTTTTGTAATTTTTACGTGGTAGAGCCACGCTGCAGCTATATTATGGTTGTAGCACGAATGTATAGCCACGCTCTTACAGAATACCAGCGTATAAAAGCAGCTTAATGTTGCTATGTTTCGTATGGGGAGTGAAGAGAACCGGATACCCTTTTAACTGTAAACGAGACATTCCTCCTCAGGTGTGACGATGCATCTGCATTTTGATCTTGAATGGAGGATAGATGTAGATGTCTATGAGTCATAGTATCTACTTCCAATCAGGTGGACTGTGTGCTCGTTTGTCGCACTTATCCTATAAAAAGGTCACATCCCTATATCCCTACACATTAAATGAAACTAATTAACTTCAAAGCCGCCGCCATGTTTTTCACTGAGGACTGCCGTGTTATTTTGTTATAATGAAATGAAGCTAAGTAAATAATTTATCAAGTTGCAATAAAACATTTGTTTTTAACCTTCCATTGTTACATTTCTGTAGCAATAATAATTTTTTTTTTATAAGACTGAAGTGACGAACAAACTCACAGTCCACCTGGGAATATCTTTAATTAAGATATACAATCCAACATCACCACGGTATCTACGTGATTGATTCCGCTTTGCTCATTCCCCCGATGCAGTTTGTAGATCACATTTAAAAACCCTAAATTTCCTTTCCTCCAGAATTAAGTTATATTCTCACTCTTTTACAGTGCATGCAGTTAGATTATGGAATTCTCTTCCTGCTGCAATTCGTGAGGCTTAAACAGTTTCAGTGTTTAAAAGGCGAGTTAAAGAGCCTATCTGTCTTTGTCGTCCCAATGATCTAATGTATGACTTGTATATATATATATATATATATATATATATATATATATATATATATATATACATATATATATATATATACAGTGAATTTCGTTTATTACGGCCTTGGTTGTAGCGACCATTTGCCTATAGCGACGTTAAATCTAAGTCCCTTGAATTTAAAGCATATTGTAGTACGAAATGCATGTGGCTATAGCGACTTCGGATGTAACGCCGAGTTCGGGTGTAGCGACTGTTTTTAATGAATTATTTGTAACAAATGCCTAGAAATCCGATGCAGATAATATTGCGACCGGAGTCGGCCGTCAAAGACACAAAGAATTCTTTCTTTCACAAACACTTCTTATATATATATATATATATATATATATATATATATATATATATATATATATATATATATATATATATATATATACTTAGGTTATAAGTTCTGTCACATGTTTAATATAAAATAATTGAAACAAGTTTATTCATTATGTAACCATTTATATACCAAAATGAACTTAACAAAACATAGATTCTTATGACACTAAAGTTTATTCAAAATGACTTCCGTGATTTTGAATACAGGCCTTCAATCTGCGCGGCCAGTCGTCTATCGCAGCACGAACGAGGTCCATGTCAATATCGGGGGCTGCCTTAATCAAGGATGTCTTGAGTGACTCCAAATTGGGATGAGGCTTTGAGCACGCCTTTTCCTCCAAGTGTTGCCATATCTTGTAATCTAACGGATTCAAATCTGGACTGGAGGAGGGCCAGTCTTCGTGCCGAATGAAGTCGATTTCACGCGCCGCCAGCCAGTCTTGTGTGCTCTTCGCTCTATGAGCTGGCGCCGAATCTTGTTGGAATACCCAGTGCCTGTTATTGAACATGGTATGAGAAACAGGTTCCACAAGGTTCGTCAGGACTGTATTTTGATACACAACTGCATTCGTTTTTACACTTTTCTCACAAAAATGTACCTCTGTTAACCCCCAATAAGAAACTCCCAACCATATCATGAGCGAGGATGGAAAATGACCTCGTTGGATACGCGGAATACGGTTGCTCGCTTCTTCACTACTGTGTGCGTACACCTTATCATTTTGTTTGTTGTAGCTCTCTTCTACGGTAAAAATTTTTTCATCCGAAAAAAGAATTTCCCGATATTTTATTTCCCGCGTACCGCTTCAACAAAGCGCGGCATCTCTTCAGTCTCAGGTCCATTAGACGAGCATTCAAACGATGTCCTGTTTTTCTTCGATATGCCCGAAGCCCTAAGTCTTCATTTAACACCCTTTTCACCGTGGTTCTGCTTAACCCCATCTGAAGAGCCAACAGTTTCTGCTTACGTTTGGGATTTCTTTGAATTCGCGCCTTCACAGCTTTTATCACTGCTGGAGTCCTAACAGACCCAGGGCGACCACTTCTTGACCTGTCATCTACACTAGAGTCTTCATTGTATCGTTTGATGGTACGATAAACGAATCTTTTAGTTATATTCAAATTTTTCAGTATGTCAAAAATTTGAATTGGCGCGTAACCGCAACGATGCAACGCAATAACTGCAACACGGTCTTCTTTAAGCGTCCACTCCATATTTAAAAATGAGTAAAATTCTAAAAAGTATATAGTTTTATTTTCATGAACAATTCGAAATTCGAATTCAATAAACTTTTTTGTGGCCAGCATTCTAAAAGAAAAGTTTTTACTGTGTGACAATACTTATGACCTGACTGTGTATATGTATATGTATATATATATTCTCTAAAACTTATTATCTTCAAAGCTGCCGCCATTTTTTCGCAGATGAGTTATCACCTTTGAGCCTTATTACGATATGTTATGGACAATATACAAGTATAACAATGTAAGCTTAATCGATAGACACGAGGTAATTATCATTGTCAGTTCACATTCAGTCACTCAGGTTATCACATCTTTTAAAATGTATTGTATATGTGATTAACATATGAACGGGCTTGTGGTTTAGTTTATACTTTGACTTAATTAATACTTTGACTTAATTAATACTTTGACTTAGTTAAGTACTTTGTACTGGACTTGCAAACTAAAAAGAAAACAAAGACACACGTCCAACTTCTGTGCACAGGGCTCCTATTGTTTATGAGAGGGTTTTGAACCACAGATTAATTTAGTGCACTGTCCTGTGTCCACTGTGAGCGTGCAGGCTTCCCCATTATAGTTTACTTTATTGCCAAACAAATAAAATTGTATACCATCGATATATATGTACTGCGCACTAGATTTCGCATTCCGAACATTGACTATGTTCACCTGAACTGCAATCCGTACACTAAACTAAATATTGCGTAAATTGAAGATTTGTGAATTCCATAAGATAATTATTATTACATTTAATTTAGAAATATGTTTCTTTAGATTAAAATTAGAGTATTTTAGATTAAATTATTTTATATTAATATCTTATCTTTATCTTTATATATAAAAAGTACATGTCACGTTGTTTGTCCGCGATGGACTCCTAAACTACTGAACTGATTTCAATTAAATTTTTGGTCAATGTGCAGTTTGGTCCAACTTAAAAGATAGGATAGCTTACATCTCAATTTATAGTCGCAATACAATATTATTTTATTGAAAATTATTTGTCTATTATTTGACAGTCATAATTATTTGTTAGCTCCAAACGAATCTGTCAGATGACGATATCTGTTGACTGGATTGAGTAAATATTTAATAGATGGCGCTATATTAAAAATACAAACGTTTAATATAAGCTACAATTTAATAGTATAACCACCACGTGTTGCTGTAAGTATTCAACAGATAGAACCGATTTCAAAAAAAATTTGCAGACTGTGTGCAGTTTGGTCCAACTTGAGAGATATATATAATAAGATAAGTGACCCTCAATTTTTTTATTGCTAATTTCAGGAGCTTTTTTGGGAAAGCAAATGGTCGCTCGGAAAGGGCAGAACAACGTCTGCCTGGTCAGCTAGTTTTATATTAAACTAGCTGACCAGGCAGACGTTGTTCTGCCCTCTCCGACGACCCTTCCTATTAATAATTTAAAATTAAAAATTTTGTACAGCCGACTTCAATATAAGTGACTTCAATATAAGTTATTTAAGAATAACTCAATAACCATAGGTCTGACCTTGATCAAATTCATATGGGACCACACGAGAACTATCAGCTTTCATATAAAAAAAGAATCATCGAAATCGGTTCGCCCAGTACAAAGTTATGAGGTAACACACATAAAAAAAAACATACACTCGAATTGAGTACCGTCTCCTTTTTGGAAGTCGGCAGAAAAATGCTTAAATTCGTAATAAAAAAATATTGAAGGTCGTTTATCGGGTTAAAAAGTATCCTATCTCTCAAGTTGGACCAAACGGAACACGGTGTGCAAAATTTCATTGAAATCAGTTCAATAGTTTAGGAGTTCATCGCGGACAAACAATGTGACACGTAATTTTTATATATAAAGATTAAAGTCTTCGCGCATGCGCGACTCTACTATCTCCCGCGCATGCGCGAAGACATAGAGTAGCACACAATTTTTGTTTGGAATTACTTCTCTAGTACGTAGGACATATAACTCAATGCTGTATACGTTTTGTGTTGTGGCCATCGGGGATCGATCTGTGATATCTATGGGCCTCTGTATTCACCTAAGCTCGTTTGTATAGTGATCTCAAGAGTAGAATAAAGTTGTTAAAACAGATAATAACCGTCATGCGGCTCCAATTTCCGGATTCTGGATATTGTAATTCCGAAACTGAGCGATTTTTTAATATTTAAAATCCGAAGTTATATAATGTAAAAATAAAACTTATTTAATAATTTATTGGATGAAAGTTTTGGTCTAAAAGCCATGACAGCTAATAATTCGGCTCCGTGGCGCAGTGGCTTAGCATTAAGTTGCGGCGCTGAGGACTGCGGATTCAAATCCCGGAATGGAACAAGTATTTGTATGGCCTACAAATAATTGTTCTATGTCTGGATCTTGTGCAATTTGTGTCTGTAAACTACCTTTACGATACAGAAGAAAATTTTAGTGTGGCGGTAACATTTTCTTTAAAAAAAATGAAATAAATCTTCCGCCCACCAGATGACGCTAGTTGGGACATACATACAAATATTTTTCACCCTTATTAAGTGGCGAAGCTTGCGAAGACACTTATTGATTTCACGATGTCTGTCCGACGATTATCTCGAGAACAGTTTCGAATTTTCAAATTCTGTTTTCAGCAATCGATTACCCAGGCATCTGAACCTTCTATTTTGAAACTGATTGCTCAAAAAAAAGCTGATTGCTTCGCCATTTTGCTATGCTGTTAGCTTGCTAGGTTTATCTTATAACAAAAGGATAAAATTAACATTTTGTTTCACAATTGTTTTATCAGTTTCTAGAGTATTATATGAATAATATACAGAACTATACCTGAAACGTTTGCTCTTTAATTTTTTGCACATTTAACTGGGTTTTTTTTATTTTTTCTACTTAAGGAATATCCGTAGTTTGGTCTTTCTTTTTCTTTTTTTTTTAAACATTTCTATTGTCTGTTCACATCTAATCTAATTATTATAAAATATATCTAATAAAGAGAAAGAAACATCAAACCTTATATTTTACCTAACAAATTTACTTCATGAAGCACGGACGCGGAGCAGGATTTTTTTATTGCTTTGCATTTTTAAACTTATTCCCATCGTACGAAGTTGTATTTCTATTGAAACAAAGATAGTTTTAGGACCTTTTGAACAATATTTATGATTGGAAAACCGAGTTTATTTTCAAGGTATTATATAGTTCACATTTGTATAAATTGCAATAATTTTAATTTGTCAAATATTTCACCTAATTTCAAAGTGGCGCCACCCTAGTGGCAAAAGTTGTGGATGCTCCCATTAAAATGCGTGCTCCTCGGCAATTTTCAAAGACTGAAGTAATATTTTTATGAATGTTTACATACTTACGTATCAAAGTCAAACATCGCTTATTGTTATGAGACTACAACGTCGTCGACGACGTCAGCTGTTCATTATCTATTTAAATACCTATTTTAAATAAAAAAGTCCGCATAAGTGTGATGTAAAAGAGTAAATCCCGTGTAGTGGCGGTGTAAGAATATCCACTACCCTATATTATATATAAGAGGTGACAGAGGGAAACAAACTATGTGACGACCAGCAGCGTCTTCCTATTAACGACTAAAATTAAGAAAAACTTTTAACAGTATACTTAGTTGTAGCACGAATGGGTCGGGTCGACCGGGGAAGGACCACGCTCTCACAGAATGCTAGCGTAAAATAGCAGCTTAACACTGCTGTGTTTCGTATGGTGAGAGTAGAGACTTTTTACTGGAAAAGAGGCATTATATCTTAGTCCTCACGGCTAACAACGCATCTGCATTTTGATTCGCAAACGAAGACAGATGTAGATGTCTATGGGCCACAGCAACCATTTATCACCACCTACCATCAGATGGATTGTGTGCTCGTTTGTCAGCCTTATTCTATAAAAAAGAAGTGAACTTTAATAGGCTGTAACGGTGTAACAATAAAGAGTAAATCTGAAAAACATTTTTAACTTTCCATTTAAAATTTTTTAGTTCATTTAAAGTTCTCTAGGTACCAGATGCTCTGATTTGTCACTCCTGATAACTAAGATGGAACGTCCCTCTTTCAGTATAAAGGGTCTCTTCTTTGGTCTAGCCAATCCATTCGCGTCCTTCAACCCGAATTTTAGTCCCGGCGACCAGTCTTAACAGAGACTAGCCATCTGCGCAGGACAGGATTATAGTGCCCGAGTGTATGCGCAAGTACAGGTGCACTCTTTATTTCTCTCACTCTCATAAACGGCCACGACCGGAGAGAGATCAGGCGCAGGACCAACGGCGTCACATGTTTTCCGAGGGACGGGGGTGAACACCAACTGCTTGATTCCGGGCTGCTATTGGCAATTATAATATAAGAACCCAAGAACTGATTTGACCCGACCCGGGATTCGAACCTGGGACGTCATGACCAGTAGTCACGGTTACGACCACTAAACGGTAAAGGCGGTAAAGTATAACCATAATATAAATTCCCCACCCACGTTCACCAGTGGAATATTTACTGGCTTAAGAATATACCTGTCTAATCTTCTCGTTTCTTTCTTTTAGCGGAGGCCTGTCCAACTTCCTGTACTACGTGGCGCTTCCAGACGATTCCAGCAAGTTCGGCGGCTACACACAGCGCGAGAGTTCGCCCGAGGCAGAACTCGAAACACCTGTGACCAGGTTTGCAGGAAGAGCCATCGTCAGGTCGAATTCGTTCTCAATCGAGGAGCCAAGGAAGGTCAGTATTGTGATGAGAATTATCTTGTTCAAGAAACAGATAGACCTAATGTGATGAACTATATGTATGTACTAGGTGGTATGACTCCTTTTTTCTGCCCACTTCCAAAAAGGAGACGGTACTCAATTCGGGTGTATGTTTTTTTTTTATGTGTGTTACCTCATAACTTTGTACTGGGCGAACCGATTTCGATGATTCTTTTTTTATATGAAAGCTGTTAGTTCTCGTGTGGTCCCATATGAATTTGATCAAGGCCAGACCAATGGTTATTGAGTTATTCTTAAATAACCTATATTGAAGTCGCTTATATTGAAGTCGGCTGTACAAAATTTTTAATTTTAAATTATTAGAAATACTTTTTTGGATTCGTGGTTACCTTGTTGGTCTATGGTCTAGGTGTTTGCCTCTGGTCATGTGTCGTATAATTATAATCTACCGAGTCTCGGTGGCCAGTCCCAACGGTGACCATCTGCGTAGGACTGGATTGTAGTGCCCGAGTGCATGCGCAAGCAAAGGTGCACTCTCTATACCCTCACTCATAGTCCGATGGGACGGTAATCCGATGCGACCGGAGAGAGATCAGGCGCAGCCCCAACGGCTCTATGTGCTTTCCGAGGCACGGGGGTGGAACTCCGCTAACTTCCTGCCTGAAGGGTGTCACTGAGAATTTCTTGACAGAAAAAACTAATCACTGGTTTTGGCTCGACCCGGCATTCGAACCCGGGATCTGGTGATCGGACACGGCTACGACCACTAGACCAATAAGGCAGAGTTGCTTATCATTGATACATTCGTCTGAGTGTGCTTCATGCAAGTGGTACGTTTCTAATATTACCGATAACCACTCCACCAGGTCTAGCATGGGCAGGAGACAATTTTATCCCCGGGAAAAGGAGAAAATGTTTTCCCCTCGCTTAGTTTTATCCACCCTTCGAGCATGGGCACACCGGTGGATATAATATCCACCGAAGATAAAATGGGAGATAGATTTAGACTTAGATTGATTTTGTGTATGAATATAAACTTAAACGCACGTCCAATGAACTAGGATAAAATTGTCCCTTTGAAATGTCAAAAAAGCATATTTTTTATTTTTTATTTGGCTGCATGCTACTGACGGAGGATATATGTCTACTCGTTATGTCAAACGGAGATATACTTCTCCCCGTTGCCATGCTTTGGCATAAGGACAAGATAATTTTATCTCTTGTCAGTGGATATAATTGGGGGATACATTTTTTGTCCCCAGCCCATGCTGGCCGTGTTGGTTAGCTTAAAGTGCTTGTGTTAAGAGTAGTTCACGAATGCAGTTCAGCAACGAAGCACTACTCGAATGGCAAATTCGAACCCGCGACCTTTGTGTTCGCGGCCCACATTCACATCATACCATTAGGCTACCTAAATGCTTCTAAAATAATTGTCTCACATTATCTCAACATGAAAATAACGCTTGACAAGCTGACCCGTTTAGCCCTAACACGCTGTCGCAGTATTGATAAAAACTGTGATGCTGTGACTACCACGTATACACTGTCGCTGAACATGTACACTGTCGCTTACAGGTTCTGCTACGGATATACGGCCAAGTCCACGGAGAGCGCGCAATGGATGCCATAGTGACGGAATCGGTCATATTTACTTTACTGTCAGAGAGACGGCTGGGCCCCAAGCTACACGGCGTGTTCTCTGGTGGCAGGATTGAAGAGTACATACCGGTAAGTAGAAAGCTTTTTTTTAAATTAACCTTCTATCGGAAGAATCACGCTCTCACAGTCTATTCACTATCAGCGTAAAGTAGCAGCTTAATGCTGCTGTGTTTCGTATGATGAGTGTAGAGAATAGGAAACTCTTTACCGGAAATGCTGCATTCCATCTTAGTCCTCAGGGATGACAACGCATCTGTATTTTTATTCTTAATTGAGGATAAATGTAGATGTCTATGGGCCACAGCATCCACTTACCATCAGGTGGACTGTGTGCTCGTTTATCACCCTTATTCTATGAAAAATGATCTGGGCGGTATCTGGCAATCCACTGAATGGGCTCGACGAAGCGGGCCCGCAGTTGTACATGTAGCTTCGTGGCCCGATAGAAGATATTTTTTTCTTTGGTCATTGCCCGGTCGGGCCGACCCATTCGTGCAACTAGTATAATATAGCTGCAGTGTGGCTTTATCGCGTATAAAATGCACGTTAGCACGCTACTTACGCGGCACCTTGTCGCCAAGGTTATTTTGTTTCTTTTTCACGTCGCAATAATTATTCGATACAAAAAGACAACCTTAAGATGCCTCGTCAAAAGAGATATGAATTACGCGATAGAAAGTGAGACACATTGTAAATTTTGTGAACATCGTTGTGCAAGCTGAACTGAATTTAGTTATGTCGTAGAAAGAGTTGCTACTTATTTAAATGTTATTACGGAACGATACTTCTGTACCTTGTAATGTGAAGTATTCTCCACTTTCATCAAAATCAAAGCATATAAAAATATAATATATTTGGTAGTCAGCGTTGTGCAAGCTGAATTGCACTTTATTGCGTTGTGACAAGAGTCGCTATTTAATTAAATGTCTTTACAAAGTTTTCTTACTCTACCCTGTATTATTTAGTATTCTCTACTTCCATTAAAATGAAACATACAAGTTTTTGATGTGGTAGATTCACACTGAAGCTGTATTAAAGCTAGCATGCATATGTCCGCTCGACCGCGGAAGGACCACCCTTCCATCCACTACAGCCTATAAAAGTCCACTGTTCAAAGTATTGCCTTGTGGCGGCGCTGTCGTCGCGCCACAAGCGAAACACATCGAAGCCTAAATCGCGCTTACAAAGTTCCGAAGTTAAAGCAGCATATATAGAATAGCTCCGAACTACCAATTGGAGCGTTGGCCGCTCCCCGGGCAGAATACCTTGCCCGGCGGGAGATCTCCCCTTATCCTTCCACCCGCCACAGTGGTGACCCCGACGTGATATGAACACGCAACCAACTACCTTCAGAAAATACTATTTCAAACCTTCGTCATCATACTCAAGTACCCCATTCATTCGCTCCCGAACAGATATTGTCTGCAGTCTTCACATTCTGCAAGCCACCTAGCTTTACAAAGGTTCATCGCAGCACTGGAATAATAATGCTTCCTGTTCCTTCAAGCTATTCTCTGCGCTACAGTGTTCGGCACGGCTCTGAGCCTTACTGCTCGCCTCTGCTTCACGGCACTCTCGCAGATTACTTGCCTTCTTCTCGACTCACCGCAGACTACAAGGCAATTCCCTGGCACTTGCAAATTCGTCGACGTCTAGACTGCACTATCGACCTCCGGTCTGAGCAGGGGGGTGATGTGGCGGCGCTGTCGTCGCGCCACAAGCGAAACACATCGAAGCCTAAATCGCGCTTACAAAGTTCCGAAGTTAAAGCAGCATATATAGAATAGCTCCGAACTACCAATTGGAGCGTTGGCCGCTCCCCGGGCAGAATACCTTGCCCGGCGGGAGATCTCCCCTTATCCTTCCACCCGCCACAGCCTCATAGGGAGGGATTTAACATAGTAGCAACGCTTGGCAAGCGGGTTGGCAACCGCAGTTTATTATTATCTAGAGTTACATACATATACATAAACACTCACGCCTGTCACCCAGAGGGGTAGGCAGAGACTATGGACTTCCATTTGGCACGATCCTGACAGACCTCTCTCGCTTCCTCCACATCCATATACCAACGCATACACGCTCGTCGGTTAAAGGTACTCTTGATTTGGCCCATTTTCAACATATCGCCAATTTGGTCGATAAACTTTCGCCTATGGCGACCCTTCCCGACTCTGCCGTTCACCTCTGCAACATAAATTTGCTTTGTCACTCTTTCCTCATTCATTCTTTCCACATGACCGAACCACCGAAGCATTCCTTTCTTAATCCTGGTCACAACATCATCTTGCAAACCACACTCTTCTCTTATTAAACAATTTCTCACTCTGTCATTCAGATTCATCCCTAACATACTCCTTAATGATCGCATTTCTACAGCATTTATTCTACTCTCGTGCTTCTTCTGCCACACCCAACTTTCACTACCATACATTAAAGTAGGCACGAACACAGCATTGTGAATTGCCATACGTGCCTTTTTGGACACATTCTGACTTTTCACTATAGAGTGTAGAGCCCCATTCACTCTATTTCCTGCATTCACTCGTCGTTCTATATCCTTATCATATCTACCATCCCTGCTAAACACACATCCCAAATACACAAACTCATCTACTTGCTCTACCAACTCCCCTTCTATTCTTATTTCACATATCGTTTTACTTTCTTCTCTCAAAAACCATAACTTTCGTCTTACTTGCGTTCACTTTCATTCCCTTTTCTTTTAATGTCCTGTTCATTAATGTAACCATCATTTGCAACTCGGCTGCCGAAGACGCAAGTATGACTTGACCATCGGCGTACAAAAGGCATTTGACGGTTAACTCATCCATTCTTAACCCGCATTCTTCTACTTTCAAATTTTCCAAACAACTGTCCATAAATAGGTTGAACAGCCACGGGGAAGCCACACAGCTCTGTCTGACACCTTTATGGATGCCAAACCAGTCCGAGTAGGCCCCGTTGATCCTGACACAAGCACTAGAGTCCCTATATAGAGACTTCAATGCCTGTATCAGACCAGCGCTCAACCCAAATGAGGTCAGTGTTTGCCATAACGCGTTCCTGTCCACTCTGTCATAAGCCTTTTCCAAGTCCATGAACGCACAAAAAACTTTCTGGTTTTTGGCCAAAAATTTCTCAGCAATCATGCGCATGGAAAAGACTTGATCCGTACACCCCATCCCCTTTCTAAATCCAGCTTGCACATCCCAAATTTTTCCATTAGTTTCTTCCATAACTCTTTCAATTAACACCTTAGCATACAGTTTACCCACAATGCTAAGCAAGCTGATACCACGGTAGTTTTTACAGTCCTGCTGCGACCCCTTTCCCTTATCTAGAGTTGTTATCAAGAAGATGCTGCTGCCCATCTCCTGTTTTAGTTTCCCTATTTCGTGTCTTACTACACCCACGGGACGATATAGGGTAGTGGATATTCTTACACCGTCACGCCTTCACAAAACTCTTTAACAATTCTTCCGCCAGTATAATTTAGGTTGTGACGCATTCCATCTTAGTCCTCAGCAGTGACAACATATCTATAGTATTCTTTGTTTCAAGTTGACTGAATGTTCTTGCATTACAGTAGCCACTTAGCATTAAAACTGTTAGTTTGCTTGTCATTTCAATCTAAAAAAATATTTCGACTTTTAGGGTTCCGTACCTCAAAAGGAAAAAACGGAACCCTTATAAGATCACTTTGTTGTCCGTCTGTCTGTCCGTCAAGACCCTTTTTCTCAGGAACGCGTGGAGGTATCAACCTGAAATTCATATCACATACTCAAGTCTGTCCCATACTGTCAGTTGGAGCTGTGAAAAATTCATACTTCTAAGCCAACGCAATCAAAAGATACAGCCGTTTATGCCGCAAATTTTCGACATTCGCAAGGGAATCAAAACCTACAGGGTAAATCCCGTGAACTCAGAATCTTAAAATTTGGTACGGAGCAACGTATTATAGCACAGATAAAGGAAAAATTGCGAAAAGCATAAATTTTTAGTTACATCATATAATAAAAATATTTTTAATAATTTTAAACTTATATACCTACGGATTTGTTCGGAACCCTTGGTGCGCGAGTCCGACTCGCACTTGGCCGGTTTTTTATTTATTTTGTTTCCGTTTTGTCTCCAATGAAGTAAATACTTACCTGATGGTAGGAGACTACCGCCGCCCATAACAAAACTGCAGCACCGTGGGAGTTGCAGTCAGCCTTTTAAAAGTAGTAAGCTCGTTTCTTGATGGTCCCTAAGTCGTATCGGTCTGGAAAAAATCAGCGGTGGTAAACGATTCCACAAATAAGTCATGCGAGAGCGATACCATATGTAAGATGGTATGGTTTCGTGAATTTTGTCAGGATGTGAATTGGTGAAATATGAAAACATCTTTAATGTAATGGATTTTCGGAAAGTAATGCCTGATTCTGTTACTTTTTAACTTTTTTTCAGGCACGGGCTTTGCTCACAAAGGAGCTGTCAGAGCCTGCTTTGTCCATGAAGATTGCGGAGAAGATGGCCGCCATACATTCAATGGACGTGCCGCTGTCGAAAGAGCCCAACTGGCTGTGGAAGACCATGGGCAAGTGGTTGAAGACTGTAAGGGACGAGAGGTTGTCGCAGAGTGCAGTGGGAAAGGTAATGTTTAAACACCTTAAAGATCTATAGAGACTTTAAAACTAGTTTCTTTGTCTCAGTCCATTTTCGACGGCTCCATGGCGCAGTGGCTTAGAATTGAGCTGCGGCGTTAAGGGCCGCGAGTTCTGCCTTTAGGCTAACGTTGCATCTTTGAAGAGAGCCGGCAGTAAACTCTTTGATCAAATAAAGTATTTTTTAAAGGTACAACTTTAAGAATATGTCGATTGTCGATTAAGAGTATTTTTACATTGATTTTGTTGACAACAAGAAACACACTAAATATTTATATTAAATATTAAACAGGCTGATATAGATATAGTATAACCATCATATATCTTTCTCTTACAGAACGAAGAAGAGCAGGATATAATAAAGCGATTAAAGAATGTGGACTTTGAGAAGGAGATTGAGTGGCTGAAGAAGTTCATTGCCACCGTCGACTCTCCAGTTGTCTTCTGTCACAATGACATGCAGGAAGGTGAGTAACTGTTCATTTCTGTTCTTTTTCTATTTATTATTAATAAAGTAGTTTAAATCCATACATCTATACATATAAATAAAATTGAAGTGTTCGTCAGTAATATTGAAATAACTTGTTGCTGTTAAGCTTAGGGTGCTTTTTTATATGAGAGGGGGGCAAACTAGTATGCGGATCGACTGATGGTACGTGATTACCGGCGCCCGTGGACAACTGCAACACCAGGAGAATTGCAGATGCGTTGCCGGTGTTTTCAAAAAGAGTAGGCTCTTTTCTTGAAGCTCCCTAAGTCGTATCGATCAAGAAAAATCGCAGGTGGTAGTCGATTCCACAAGGAAGTTGTGCGAAAAAGAAAACTTCCTGTGAATCGCACAGTGATGGAACGCCAATCATCCAGTTGGTTCGAATGGTATCTCGAGATTTTTGCGATGTGCGATGGTTAAATTGAGCGACTGGAATTAGTCCTAATAATTCCTCTGAACACTTCCGTGGTAGATGTCATAGAATACGCAAAGAGATGTAACATCTCTTCGCAGCGCCAGTGAGTCTAGTCGATCAGAAAGACCTCGGTCGCCGACGATTCGAAACCTCTCTGCACTGGATGCGGTCAAGTACAAGGAGCTGGTAAGAGCAGTATTCAATGTGAGGCCGAACCTGCGCCCTGTAAAGTTGCAAGCGGTATGCCCGCATGAAATACTGTCCCGCTCTACAAAGCACGCCAACCTTTTTAGAGGCCTATTTGGGCTTCCCTTCCAAGTGACTGCGGAACGGAATGTCATTCGATATGTCGACCCCGACGATTCCGAAGCTAGCTGAGGCAATGAGGGGAGTACCTTGAAACTGAGGAGACACGACAAAGGGGTTCGTTTTAGTGGTAAACGCACAAATTTATACCCTGGGGGTTTGACTGGACTAGAATTAATCCGAGACTTTGTTCAGCAAAGACTCGACTTTAGACACAAGTTTATTCCGGCACTCGATGACGTGTTCCCGAGAAATATTAGCACTACCGGCGTATAAGGCATGGCCACTGCTGTCATCTGCATAACAATGAATGTTACTGGTTTGTAACATATCGTTGATATGCAGATGGAACAGGGTAGGCGATAGCACGCAGCCTTGTGGAACACCAGCATTCACAGGCTTGAAGTCGGAGCATGCACCGTAGACTACGACCTTAGTGCTTCGAACTGGAAAGAAAACTGGTGATCTTATTTAATATGATAATTTTCAACCAAAATTGCGGCATGAAATATTAGATAAAAGTTTAATTTTATAGAAAATAAATGTTACAATCATTATTTTTAGACATGTAGAGCCTAAGCTTAAATGTAATAAATCAAAAGAATGTTTTCTAGGAGAAAAATTGCTTTGCAATAGCGCTATCTACTTTATTTTATAGGTGAAATCATTTTATCGAACAAAAATTGATTGTCTTTCAAGGTGATACGTAAAATAGACGCTAGGTGGTCTAAACAAGACTAATTTAATATTCTATCATTCTCTCGCTAGCTAAATCCTATAGATGTATATATCTGTCTCTTTTTTCTTCTCTTGTCTGTTTCATCAGTTGCAAGTCACAACGATTTTAAAGAATTTATCACGTCAAAAACTAGATAAAATATATGTTCAAGGTGATAAAATGGTTGCGCGCGTTCATAATTTTGTTTTTTTAAATGTTCGGATATTTTATTTTATCAGTCACACAGAGCAGACGTGCATTTGGTTCACCAATAAAATTGTAATAGCATACTTTTCTAAACTGAACATAACTGAATAGTGACAAAGATAAATTTGCAACTGGGATTCTACTGTTTGTTGCGACGTTTCGTTAACTACTTGACAAGTTACATCAGTTAGCTGTCCTCCTCAACAGTTCGGGTAAGGAGCACAGATATTTATTTTCTATCCTTCTCACTTGCCTTCGCATCAGTGCGAACGCATCCGAAGTGTGCCCACGTTCGTGACATCGAAGAACGGTGTGTGGTCTAAGTCATGAGCGTATAGCGGTCACCACCCAGACTGAGCGGCTCGCTTACAGATCTAACAAGAAATGAGCCTGCAGTGGAGAACCAAATCACCTACCGAAAACGCAAACAGCCTGAACCAAACTGCAGCTGTACCCAAGAGATACAAGAGTTTCGAAAGGAAATTACGTCATTACTGACGAAATTCACAAAGGCACAAGAAGAAACATTAGATTTCAGGCGCAATAATTTAGCGGAAGTTAATTCTAAACTAAATGAAATAAAATTATCTACGGATAAACTTAGAAATGAACAGAATGTACTAAAATCCCAAGTCTCAAATTTGATTAAAAAAGCTGATAATTTTGATACCAGCATTCTTAAACTGGAAACGGAAATGGCCAAAATCAAAGAATTTAATACAGATACGAACAGTGAAGAAAAAATAATGCCAGAAATGAGAGAACGTATAGTTAGAGAAAAAAGTATTGCTGTTGTTGGTGTAAGAGAGTAAAAAGACGCAAACAGAAATGAAGCCCATTCCCATGATATGACAGAAGTAGTTGCTATAATCAGGAGTTTCATCGAAGGTTGCCCTAAACCTGTTAAAATATTCCGCATAGGCAAGTTTAACGCACTCAAGATTCGCAACATCAAAGTCTGGGGACAACAGGGGAAAACTGCAAGGCAATATCTGATCTTCTCTGATCAAACTCCAGCTCAACAGGAATATTTACAAAATTTGAAAATAAGAACTAGCACGAAGAGTATCTAACCATGAGAATGATATCACAATTAAGTACATTAGAGGAATACCCAAAATCGTTAAATTGGAATCAAAAAACGACAAGAGCTCCTCTACCACCATCCATTAAATAATCAAGATATAGAAGATATTACATACCAAGTAGTTGATTGTTATCAAAACGTCACCTCTAATAAATCTAACCTTCATTTCTTTTATGCTAATGCCAGAAGTATTTGTAAACCAGGTAAATTTTATGAACTCATGTGCATTATCGAAGCTTTTAATACAACCATACATATAATATTACTGACTGAGACCTAGATAAGATCAGATGCCCAAGTGGCACGTTTTCAAATAACGAACTATTCACACTACTACAACATTCGATCGGATGTCATTGGAGGCGGAGAATCCATCTTTGTGCATAATAATCTAAAGCATGACCTAAGCATGGAATCTTACACTGGCGGAAACAACTACTTGTGGATACATCTTGAAAAATATGCACTTAATGTAGGAATTGTGTACAAACCAGGTCACACGAATCTTAACAATTTTCTCAACACATATCAACTGCAACTGCAGCAAAAAAAAGAGCAATTGTCTTTGGCGATACAAATATAGATCTTTTGATATCCGACTACTATAAGACTACGTTGTATAATGATTTACTGAAGAAAACTGGTTTCAAATTAATTAACAAAATTGAAGTACTACACAGCACTTGTGTGTCACCAACATCGAGAACTATTATAGATCCAGTTGCTACAAATCTCAACAACCAAAAACTTCATATGGCTATCACTCAATCTTCATTTTCAGACCATAAAAATATCTATGTTGAAATGAAAAAAGTGAAACCACCACAAATGCAAAAGGTACGATATGAAGCTGTTAACTATGAAATTTTATATAAGCGACCTAGAGATCATAAGCTCCAAAATCATGACTGTAACTTTGGCACTCTAGAAGAATTTATAAAGAAAAAAATATCAGAAAGTAAAGAAATAAAATGTAAAATTGTCAATCTACCTCAGAAAGAATAGATTAGTAAAAAATCACAATGGGATTAAAAAAAGGAATCAATTGTCGTGTAAACTAAAGCAAGATCCAGAGAATAACGAACTAAAATCAGAATATATTGATGAAAAGACAAAAGTGGCGAGACTTATCAAGACTTCAAAGAGCAGATATTATTACAGAGAGTTTGAAAAATGTATAAGTAAACCTAAAAAGATGTGGAAACTGATAAATACTTTCTAAGAATAAACCTTAAAACGGATAACGGCCTAGTCATTAAAGATCCTGTAGCTTGTCGTGAAGCGACAATTAATAAGAAAAAGAGAACCTAACCTACGAACAGCAAAACAACAAAATAGACCAAGAAAATAATATATTATAATTTTTTAAATGGTATTTACAATCTTATAAAAAAAATGAAATATGAAGGTGATGGATGAAATGAGATTACAATTAGGTTTAAAAAAAATAAAGGTTGGAGAATAGGACAATATAGTTTTATAGTGGAGCCTGGAGCCTCGCTGCTTTTGTAGAAGTAGGCACACGCAGAGCTTGAGGTTTCTCATCAGCGGCGACGGCACGCAGCGCCTGGACTGGGCACACGCAGCGTCCGGAGCCGGCGCACGTAGCGCCTGGGGTAGGTGCGCTCAGTTCTTGGAGAAGTAGTCGCCGCGCCCAGAGGTAGCGCGGGCAGTAGGGACGCAGCGCCTGGAGCCAGCAGTCGAAGCGCGCCTGAAGGTAGCGCGGGCAGTAGGCTGCACTCAGCGCCTGGATCAAGCAGTCGTAGCGCGCGGAGTAGTGTGGCCCCGCACTTGAATTAGAATTCACCGACGACTTCACGTGTAGATGGAGGCTTGCAGGATCCCGGGGCAAAGCGGCCCCGGGATAAGGCCTTTAGTAGATGTTTCTCGTTTGAGAACCGAAGCGAGACTGTCCTGTATTCTCCAATTGTTTGGCTTTTATACCTTTTTAGAGAGAACGAGAAATTATTTAAATTAAAACGAAATTTATTGTAAATGACCTACAGCCAAAAAGTATTTATGTAGAAAGAACATCATACCAGAGACGAATTTAAATAAAAGTTACCATAACAACCACAAAAACAATGGTTGTCAAATTGAGGAATTTTTAGTTTTAGGACTGTTATTAAGAAACTATTACATTTAAGTAAGAAACGAGATAAAAATCACATAGGAAAAACTAATGCACGACAACGTACACTAAGCCTGAAATTGTAGAGTTACAGAGAGTTCAATAAAAGACCAAAAAAAGGTAAGACTTCGTTGACAGCTAGTTTAAAAGTACTAAATAGTGTGAAAATACGCAGTAAAATGATATGTTATTGTGTAAAAACGTTACAGGATCCTATATAAATAAAGGTGATGCAAAATATAAATGCAGAGAATCAAAAACAGAATGAAAAAAATAGTATAAAGTGATGCAAAACATGAATGCAGAATATCAAAGCAGAATGGAGAATTAGTGTACAAAGAAATGTAAGTTGCATAACACTACAAGCTGTTTGTGAGTTATTCAATAAGTTTTTCTCAAATATTGGTACGCAACTTGCAAACAAAATACCGTCCCATTATCATCACAACGATACACACACACACACACACACACACACACTGCCAAAACTAAAATCTGATACAATCCAAATCAAATTGTCAGTCTTCAAACAATGTGCTAAAAATGAGATAGCTAATATTTTCGATGGTCTGGAAACTAACACTAGCACAGGGATTGACTCCATTAGCACAAAATCAATAAAGTGTGTAAAAAATTTAACTATTCCCCAATCTCACTGGCTGTCTTAATAAATTACTGGTACAAGGTATATTCCCAGATAGTCTTAAAGTAGCTAAGGTCAATCCGATCTATAAAGCTGGTATAAAGATTGATCCAGGAACCTATCGGCCTGTGTCAGTTTTGCCAGTGCTTTCAAAAATTCTGGAGAAAGTAATTTACAAACGACTGAATGACCTGTGGACTGAAATAAATTTTATTTGTGATCAACAATATGGCTTCCGTTCAAAATCGAGTACTCTTAGTGCAGCTATTGACTTAACTACTAAAATTAAAACTAAAATAGACCAAAAACAACTAGCACTGGGTGTGTACAAAAGACCTTTGACACAGTGAGTCACTCGTTGCTACTAAAAAAGTTAGAAAGTATTGATGTAACAGACACGGCTCTCCGGATGTTAAAATCTTACCTTGAAAATAGCTACCAGGTTGTAAGGATTGGAAATTATCAAAGCAGTCCCCTTCCTATAAACTGTGGAGTACCACAAGGTTCAATTCTTGGTCCGCTATTGTTTTTAGTGTATGTTAATAATATTTGTGAAGCAGGATTACACGGCCATCTCACTTTGTATGCAGACGGCACATGTTTGTTCTACTTTGGACAAAATATAGATGGCCTTACTTTGCTTGCTCAACAAGATCTTGACACACTACACAGATGGTTTCAGTACAAACTATTAAAAATAAATACCGCCAAAACATCTTACGTAATATTTAGTGCAAAAAACAAAAAATCCAACACCACACAAAATTACACATTAATGGAGAAATGCTACGCCAATCTAATCAAGAAAAATACCTTGGACTATTTCTTGATAAACATCTGTCATGGAATAGTCATTTATCAGTTATAAAAAATAAGCTTTCATCTCTAATAGGTTCTACATACGGTATGGCTCGATGTATACCAGCTCGCCCTTTGATCTATAACGCGTTGGTTAAACCACACTTACTTTACTTAACAGAGATATGGGGTACAGCAGGCAAAACTTATCTCTAAAAGATACAAATACTGCAAAATAAATTAATTAAAATTTTATATCATTACGACTTTTTAACATCGACTAAAAAATATACCATGAAAGAAAATTCTTAAACATTAAACAATTATACATCTTTAACACTTGTATATTAATATATAAAATCACGCGTAATATGATCCATTCAAATATAACGTTCACCACAAAAGGAAAAACACTAAAATACTCATCACGCCGCGCAAATCATCTTGTATTACCAAATATTGGCACGAACTTTGGAAGAAATGCCGTAACATTTGCAGGAGCACAGATATATAATAAACTCCCGTCAAATATAAAAGATGCAAGTTCGCTCAACATATTAAAAAAAAAACTATTAGACCACATTAAAAAAACAAGACATTTTATAACTTGGACCACCGCCTTATATAGTCAGTACTTGAAACATTGCTTCTACGCAGCTAACTTGCTACTATGGAGTGTAGAGTAGAAGGAGGACCATCTCTATATATGAAAAGTGTCCCTAAAAACGCGTCCAATAAGGGTGGCGCTGCAGTAGTATAGGATGAATTAAAAAAAAAGCGCCAAAAGTAATTAGAATAAGATGGAGAAATAAACAAGGACCGACCAATCCGCTTGGTTTTGTACTACGTAAATAGTTGAGATTTTGTATATTGGCATTTTACTAACTACTATAATCATGAAATTTGTTAAATATTTGAATTCAGCTGACTTCACTCCGTTCACAACAGCTATCTTCATATCGTAGTTTTTGAGACGCCAGCGCTATTGTGGTAAGTTTTGGAACCTCTATTTTCAGTAAATAGTAGGACACTTTTTCAACTTTCGCCCCTTATAAGATGGTTCTCCTTGTACTCCACACTCCATACTTGCTACTTATATTTAATTTTAATCTACCCTAATTTTATGTTCACTTATCTTTTTGTTATTATTTTGTTCTGTGTGACTTATTTAAAATTGTATAATGTACTCATGTAAGTGACATGTATTTGTCTTAATGAGTAAATAAAGATCTTTAAACCGATATTTCTCCTCGTCAGGATTTTCTCCTGTATCATGGGGGCAGTTTACATACATTAATTTCACTAGGACAAACATCCGGACTTGAAACAATTGTTTGTACAAATACTTGTTCCGTGCAGGATTAGCACTGCGCCACAGAGCCTTCAAATTTAGTTTGTTGTTTTTAATTCCAGGCAACATTCTCCTCCTAGAAGACGTGGTCCAAAACACAACAGAGGACGACGTATCCCCAATTTACGTGCAATCCTATGACGGAACACCCCGCTCAAACAAGGAGAACAACCATACGAAGAGCTCCACGCCACTGGTGGAGCCACTGTCGCAATTCGACGACGCTAACACTTCGGACAGCATCATCAGCCATATCTCCGACAGCGGGGAACCCAAGCTGGTCCTCATCGACTTCGAGTACTGCGCATACAATTACAGGGGCTTCGATATCGCCAACCACTTCCAGGAGTGGGGCTACGACTACACCAACCCGGAGCACCCGTTCTATTACGAGAATCAGGAGAATTGCCCCACTTTGGAGCAGAAGGTGAGTTTAGTTGTGTAACGGTGACTGTTCGTGGTAAGTATGGTAGAGTACTCGCTTTCTACGACATAATGGCTTTTTAAACATTTTAATAAGGATTGAATAATATCATTTGGTTATTGGCGAGTTATTTTGTAAATTAATTTAATTAATTATCGGCAAAATTTTCCTAAAATATCGGGTTATTTAGCCGACTTAGAAAAAAGACGAGGATCTTAAAACGCGTGTGTTATTTTCGTACAGGGTTATTTTTCAAAAGTAGCCAAGTTTTAAACTTAAGTTCAAATATATAAATAATAATACAGGTACCGTTATTGCAGTTTTGGAAAATACGAGTAAATAAGGCTTCTAATTTTATTTGAAATTATCCCAAATTGAATGTGTCCTCCTTATTTAACCGACAACCGATGGGGAAGAAAGGTTCTCGAGTGGCAGCCTCGTACCGGTAGGCGAAGTGTAGGGCGTCCCCCCACGAGATGGAGTGACGACCTGGTAAGACATGCAAGAAGTCGATGGATGCAGGTGGCTCAGGACCGTGCTTTGTGGCATTCTTTGGGGGAGGCCTATGTTCAGCAGTGGACTTGTGAAGGGATGTAATGATGATGATGATGAATGTGTCCTCTGTGTGCGATTCAATACACAACACTTTTGCCGACTGATCGACCCTTACGAATGTGTGCGTGCGTAGTAAAATAGTAGGCGTTAGAGATTTTTGAATTTAAAAGATAAAAAGGATAAATTTGTTTTCTTCACCATTTGCCTTTATTACTTATTCTGAACCTTCTCTGCAAATTTGGCCGTTTATTGCAAAATAACTCTGTATATGTATGTCACTCGATGTCTTCGTCAATAGTGAACTAATTTTAAATATTTTTGTTATATAAATATACTTCAGTGGTGGTCAGAAAATTAAAGGTGGAAAATAGGGAATGAAGTTTTTAATGTAACTATTTAGACGAAGTGACTTTTAATAAAAAGTCAAAGCAGACTTCGAAATGCCAAAAATAATAAAATAATTTCAGCTTAATAGCTTCTGAAGTCACGACTATAATACTTCACAATGTCTTGGCACTGACTTCTGAAGCTTTTATGCGGAAACTATTTCATTGGTTTTAGCTCTTTGAAGTGGGCTTTTATTTTTTATTAAAAGTTTTTTTTTGTTTTGTTACTGTGTACAATATTTTTTATTCCGTACAAAATAACTCGTGCCTCATTGCTTTGATCGTTTTTAAACTTCCAGACAAAAGAAAAATGAAATGTACGCATAAACGTTTGAGGTTTGTTCACAAATTTCAATGGTGTGCAATTAAATACTTTTAAAATTTAAAAATATATATATATATATATATATATATATATATATATATATATATATTAGGGGTTAAAGTATGAAATAATCGTTCTCTAATGAAAAATTCAATTTAATTCAACCGTGTAGTGGCGGTGTAAGGGTATCCACTACCCGGTATCGTCCCGTGGTTATCGTAAGAGGCGACAGGGGGAAACAAACCAGGAGAAGGGCAGCATCGACTTCCTAATAACAACAACTAGTAAATGAAAATTGCGGTTGCCAATCTACCTTCCAAGCGTGGCAACTGTGGTAAATATCCCCCTTATGGAGGTATCTATGGCGAGGTCTTCCTTCATCAATGGACTTTTATGTCCATCTATGTAATTAACGAAATTAATAGATTTCAAAATTTATTTATTTTTTTGTTAAAAAAGATATTTATTTAATCGATGTTTTTATCCTCATTTTTATATAATATATAAGTAGTAATTCTTCTGTAAGCATTTGTCACTGAACACCTCGGCACGGCTGGACCGATTGTGATGAAATTTTTTTGTGTTTGATTGAGTCTCTGTCTCTACAATTGAACCCGGTAGGTGGCGCCGTTGTCGAGATTCAGAAATCACCCGAGCGAAGCCGGGCGGATCGCTAGTTATTTATACATTTCTACCATATCGACGGAAGATAATTTATGCTTTTGTGATATTACACTGGGAAGTAAACTCTACAAAGGCAAAAATTATCCAAATTGCGGAAAAATGGTAATCGATTGGTGCTTGAATGGTTTCTAATGGGTCTTGTAATGTTAAAACGGTTTGTCGAGAGATCTACGCACATCAATTATTTCATTAGGCAATAACTTTTCTAGTTTACTTACTAACTAAAAACTATGATGCTAATTTGTTTGTTGTTTGATAAGGGTCGGCTTCAACCATTATTTTTCCACTGTAATTTTTGAGGTTATTAACTCCATTATTAACTCAAATGCCTACTGAATGAATTTTCCGAACCAGTGGTAACTGAAAAAATTACTTTCAATAAGTATTATGTAATAATCTATATTGAAGAAAAATCAAAACAATTGAAAGTCAAAGTCCAACAAAGGAACGTTTTAAAATGTTTGAATTCTGAATATACCTAGATTTAGTGCAAAAAAGTTTTAAGTCACAATTCTTAGACTTTGCAGGTTTAATTTTAATTTAAAGCGTAGACGTATAATGTACGTACATATGTACGAATATATTAAAAGTGGCCACTTCATTAACTTCCTACTTTAACCCCTATTAGTATAATAAACTTTGTATTGGGGATGCATCCTGGTTTTCTAACAAGATTAAAAAAATACTTGCATGATTTTTATTTGGTATTTTGGTACAAAAAATACAAATTAATAGTTTCTTTTAAAGAAATAAATATATTTCGATGATATGAAAAATAAAACAATAGGAGAAATTATATGTGAACAGCTTGTTAGTAATATTTATTTTTACATTATCTACCTATACAAAGAAAGTCATCAAGAATGAAGCTTGTTTTTTGGGGTACCATAAACGTCTCTGCCATTACGCAGCTTGTGTTTGTTTATGCTTAATTTTTAGCCGACGCAGCGGTTGTGTCGCCAACGGGCCGTACACTTGGCAGAATGGACGCGCGCCTTTGCCTATGCCATTCCGACGGCGGTAAAATAGGAATGACCAAATGGCCGCTTCCCGCTCTCGAAGAGTAAAAGTACTTTTAAAAAGAGAGTCAATTTTTTTTTCTAAATTTATAGAACAGTGCCGTTGATTTTTCAGCCTGTTATATTTTGGTATTTAAAAACTAAAACAAGTAATCATTTTGTCGAAAAATATACACTTTTTTTTATTGGCTTATAAAATAAACTGGAAATGTTAAAAATATTAATTGCACATAAAACTACTTCTGTATACAGGCTGATCAATCATAGGCATGTTTAAATATTGTATTTTTTCGTCAAGCATTGAATTCTTTTGATTTCCAAATTATACTGTATAATAATAGTCAATTTTAATTCAATCTTTTTTTTAAAATATAATAAAGTTTATGATAAAACGATACTGAATATTTTACAAGCGTTCTTTTGATTTTGTATATTTATTATTATGTCGTATAGTGGAATGAGGCCATGACTAGCTGAAAAGATATATGCCTATATTCATTTTGTAAAAACTGACATAAAAAAAACAAATGTCAGCCTTTATTAGGAACCGGTAGTTTATGTAAAACGTTCAATATTTTTGGGCACTTCATATTTTTATTGTCGTAATTATTTTGTTTAATGAATGAAAAATGTTAAATAAGTACTCATATATATTTTTAAAAGGAAACAATGTTTGACGAAGTATTGTGTTTTAACTAAAAACTGTGAATTTATATTTCTTTCACATCTTAGAAGAATAACATTTCCTAACGTAAAATTGTAGAGAATAGAGATAAAAACACTATTTAAAATTAATTGAGTTTACAAACAATTACATTTACGTTTGTAAGCGTAAAATTAAAAAAGAAATATTAGAAGAGTTATATTTATAATAAATAAAAATTAAACACTTTCTGACTGATGTACAAGTGAAGTTCAATATTTTAAACTGACCGATAATTTAACTAATTAAATTCTTCCATCTTCCAGGAGATATTCATCAAGGAATACCTGAAGCACTATTTCATGAACCTGTCTGATAGCAAGGAGCCGCAGGAACCTACGATTGACGATGTGAACCAGCTGCTCAATGAAGTCGATGCTTTTGCACTGGCAAGCCACCTGTTCTGGAGTCTCTGGTCCATCGTCAACGCTTCAAAGAGCCAAATACCTTTTGGATACTGGGTAGGTTGTTATAACTATAATAAATCGTCATAGTTAGTCTAAATATACCAAAGATTTGATTATACGAGAGTGACATCTGAATATAAAAAAGAAAGTAATTTAATTATTAGGCGCGTGTTTTAACTTTGATTGTATTGGACAGTCCGAAATAATTGAAGACGCAGGAAAACTGTTTTATGGAAAAGAATATTTTTATTCTATGAAAAGCATTTTTCATAATTAGAAAGTGTATTTGCAGACAGATTGCCGATCTCGATGATATTGATTTATGATCTTCACCAAAATCCGAAATGATATATTGAAACAAACTATATACAGGCTTATTTTTCAAAGACAACCAAAGTTAATAATTAAGTTCAAAATATAAATACTGATATACACTTTATGCAGTTTTTAAAAATACGCGTAAATAAGGTTTTATTTGAAAATATCTAAAACTGAATGTGATTTATCGGCAACAACAACGCGCGCTCTTGTGTGTACGAGTCAACTGCTCGGAGCTTTTGCCTACTATTTCCTTCCTTAATGATACGCTCGCTACTAAGTTGATGACTACGCGACGCGAATTATGATTCAAATTTTCCCTTCATACTTTAAACGAGCTTAGGACAGTCATAATAGATAAGATTAAAAAAATATTTTACATTTCAACGACGTAACCGATGACTGATGTCTTTATTATGGCGTATTTTAAAAAATTGGAATCAAGTACAGTAAAACTCGCTTAATACGATCACGTTTAATACGATTTCTCGTTTAATACGCCATTTTATGTCAGTCCCTGCAACTTGAGGCATGTTTTCATACATTTTTAATACGCTTAATACGATTCGTCATCCCGTCTAATACGCCATCTGGGTCGAAAAATTACGTTTGCTAGTGATTGGTAAGGTGAAAAATCTACGTTGCTTCAAAAACGTGAAATCGCTCCCTGTAACATATGATGCACAATCTCGAGCTTGGATGACTGGCCTTCGTTTTATTAACTGGTTAAAGGCTTTAGATGATCACTTCCAGATTAAATGTAGACGCATAATTCTCTTCATTGATAACTCTAAACTCTGATCCTAAATATTTTGAAGTAAAGAACATCAAGCTTGTTTTCTTACCTCCGAATGCGATAAGCAAGTTGCAACCGATAGATTAGTGCATTATAAAAGTTCTTAAACATGAACACGATTGATACATACAGAACACGATTGATACATCGCTATCTTAAGGAAATGAAAGACCCTAACAGCAAACGACCCTTGACTGTGCATGACGCGATCCTAAACATTGCAGCGGCATGGCAAGCAATTAAGGCTGAAACCATACAAAATTGTTTCAAGAAAGCAGGTCTCTGAAATAACGACGCTGATGTCGTGTTGGAAGAAGAACCCGCGATACTGCAGGGTTTATCTGGATAGTCTTCCATTGATGACAATGTTGTACCCTACGAAACCTGTTCGATCGAAGATCTTATTCAAGATGTGAATAACACCCAAAATAGACTCTAAGTGATGACTATGAAGATGAAGGAGCGTCAATTCCGATTTTGTCAAACAGAGGCATTATCAGCAGTTAACGATTTAAGGCGCTATATATCTTCTTTCGGGAAAAGTGAAGACTCACTGCAAAAGTTAAATTATATTATCATTAATAATATTGTCATTAATAATGTGCATCAAAATCTTTTTGTCAAACCAAAATAAGTGAATATTTTAAGTAATGTCATTATAAAAAATAATCAACTATGATGTGTGTAACGTCTTTAAATACAGATACATATGCACAACATTATACCTTTCTAACAAGTTTATAAACACGTATACCTATAATTCAATACCTACACAATGTTTGTAAATGATGTTTTATTTTTCCTATCACGCTTAATACGCTTTCCCGCTTAAGTCACGATTTTGGCTGGGTCCCTTCAAAATCGTCTTAAGTGGGTTTTACTGTATTTACAACTATTAACAATTTAAACATAAAATCACTTAAAATAACGCTAACCATTCACAAAGATGTTTTTGAGGTGGACCATCGTTATTATTCAGGGCTTGCACACGTTGGTAATGAAATGGGTGATATCCAGTAGAGTTCAGTAGTTTCCACACGTAGTACTGGCTAACTCTGAATACTCGAGCTGCCTCATTGGTTAGAAACTCCCGCACTAGCGGGAGTTTCGCTCAAAAAACTCGATCAATCATTTCGACAGTTCTGTTTATTACTGGATAATCACATCGAGCACTGCCATGTGATGGAGTGGTGAACTCTTTAAATTTTAGCAGCCTTTGGTTAGCTGCAAAAAATGTTCTCCAATTGGGTGGTACACGTGCGTTAATTCCTTGTCTGTGTAAACGCGGTAAAGATTCACTTTCCTATAATCTTTGCTCACCACGTAAACTTTCATTGCTTAAAATGTAACACCGTACCATTTCAAAGTATTCGCGGTTCGAATATTTACTTTGCGTCTTTGCTAACGTAGTGACAAGTAATACTACCTACGAAAGTTTCGTATGTAATGATGTCAAACGAACATTGTCGGCCGGCCGCGGATAGGCGAACGTACCTAGCGGTCTAGCGGATGTAAAAAGGAAACGCGCTTGCCTTTAACCGAATCAAAAGAAACTATTAGATACCTAAATTTGTAACCGAATGCAAGCGCCAAACTGGCAGAACGTCACCGGCTGGTTCCGAATTCAATACTTCCTTACGAATATGTGCGTGCGTAATAAAATAGTAGGCGCTACATATCTATGAATGGCAATCAGTTTTCCACATAATTTTAATATAAAAAGGACAAAATGTTTGCGTTTTTTTTCTTATTTCTTTTTATCACCATTCGCTTATGTTACCTATTCTGAATCTCCTCTGCAAATTTAGCCGTATATTGCAAAATAACCCTGTATAAGATGATCACGATTAGGAAACTATAATTTAGTATTCTTAGGGAAAATATAGCTGGGATTGAAACCCAGGGCCCGCGATTCTGCAGACAAATATGATTAAACAATAATACACCAACAATAAAATTATAGTATATATTTGTTATGATGCCGCGACACAATGCTGAGTCGAATGCCCATTTGTTGCTGTATTAATGTTCATGTAATAAAATACACATACATGTGATGCAATTATTTTTATGTAGCTTCAAATAAAGATATAAAATATCATGAATTTAATAAAAATGTATTTGCAGGAATACGCCTTGTCAAGGATAGAAACCTACCTTCGACTTAAACAAGAGGTCATAAAAAAGGACAAATATGGCTTTCCACAAAAAAGGAAAATATGTGAAGTCGATATATGAGAGGGCTGTTCTGCCCTCACAGTGTAAGTTAGTGCGCCTGTCCCGCTCTAACAGACCGTTCGAAGAGACCAAGAATGTAAAGTGGCGTTGAGGGTTCTTTTCGTGTCTCAATAATTTACCTAAAGACGCATTTGTATTATAATTCAAGTTAATAAGTGCAAGCGAATTTGATTTTAGTGCATCCGAAAAGTATTGTCGTAAAAGATTTTTTTATTGTTACTTCTATATAAAGTTATCTGTGATATATGAATAATAAATAGAACACTCTGTATAGAATAGCAGAGTTAAATAATTTGACTTATTACTGATTGTGACTAAATTAACTTACAAAATATTTTTAAATACTACTCATCGATACAGAATGTTCTGAATTATCAAATTCCTTTCTCTTTATATAGAAGTATGTTGCGTTATTTATGTAATCCGTAAATATCCATATTTGATATTTTTACGTTGAATATTATAATTCCAGTATAAAGTAATTACTATTCAATTTAAGTTGAAATTATGTACATACATAAGTACATAAAAAATTTGTAACATTTTTTATTCATAGACATAGAACATTTATAAAATTATTTAGAATACAAGTTATTTTTAATACCTGAATAGGTATTAATCAATAGGTTTAAACGACAACATATTCTGTAAAATAAATGTACAAACGATCAATTTAAATAAAAATATATTTTGAAGAATTCAAGTAAATCTTGTATGTATTTTTATTACCAAATGTTAACAACCAAAGCGTATATGTTTTATACCATTAGCGTTTGTTGGAATCTCGTATGTGTTTGTATATCATTGCGCTAATTCTTTTTTACTAACTTACATAGCTTAGGTTTAATGCATTTTAGATTTTTTGAATTGATTTTAACGTACAAGTAGCATTGAAAAGTTACTTGGAACCGTATTTTTTATGTTATCATTAATAGATTGTATATCCACATTATAGCACGAGCTTCCTCTTAAAATTAGTTGTAGTATAAACCGCCACATTGCTCCAGGAAGGATTTTATTTGTGTGCATCATAATAAAAGTGATTGTTATTGTAATTACTTTGATATGCTTCCAAACTAAAAACATCAGCGTTTTAATGAAACTATCCGACGACATTGTAAAAATAATGCAAGCATTGTTATTTATATTGAATATAACGCTGAGTGTTATACAGTTTTTAAACATTTAATTTTGTTTAATGAATAACATTCCTAAATTTTGTATTTTTGTGTACAATCTGTTTGGTTGCAAATCTTTCTCTATGGCCATTAGAATGTAAAATAAAAATGATAAAAAATTAAAGTATCGAGCTATGTGACTTAGCACGCATATCTTTCATTAGATTCGGCACAAAAAAAATCCAAAAATTTAATCTAAAAATACATGGTGAGGTGAATCGTGCCTTGGTATTGTCGTAAATTGGACGGAAAATGCTTTTGGTAAACAAAAACTAAATGTGATTTTTACGAGAAAAAAATCGGTGGCTCAATTTTGATCGGCCTGTATAATGAAGTTAGCAGTTAAAAAGCTAAGTTTGCAATATGTGACAATGTGACGTAGGTGCGTATTAAAACATTCCTTACGCAAAATGAAAAAAAAATGTAATTAGGTGTACTCAGTTTTGTGATTTCGATTTTAATTAATTAAAAAATATGAATTTATAAGTTTTTTTATTTTTTATAGTATTACGGAAAATTTACATGCGGTCTTGTTTTGTTTATAAGAGGCGTTAAAATAAATAAAAAAATGTCTTTATCAGATGTTTGCTGTATTAACCAAAGCGTTTAATATGAAATTGACTCGATTGAATTGGGTGCAAATGATATTAATATGTAAAAATTAAAATTCATGATGAAATGACAGCGCTATACAATATGTATATACTTGGTCATTAAACTGTAACAAGTATTCCTTATATTTGTCTTGAATAGATAATAAAAAACAGTATCATTAGAACTAACAACTATTGTTATTAAAACAAAGAATTGCAATAGTTTATTATTAACGAATAAATTAATATAAGTATCATTTCCAAAAGGATGTAGCGACTTTACACTTGTTTATAAATACACAAATATACATTTTATTTGCATTTCATACATATGGGGCAGTCGGGAAAATTGGTAAAAAGATTTAAATATGGCAATATTATTTATTTATTATTTCAAGTTCATATAGAGTAGCTGATGCATCATGATGCATATTGATTAAAAGAATACGAGCTTACTACAATAAAGTTAAAGATAAAACTGACATTTTCGAACGAATATTATTAATAAAGAATATAGTGTTCAATAGTCAAAACCAATATCAGTTTAATTAATTAGAAACAAACTAAAATAAACATTATGTTCAATATTAGGAAGATAAGAGTAGTTTTGCTCTCTTTATAACTTCATGTTTATAAAATAATTTCGGCTACATACTTAAGTACTCCTGAATGTTTTGTGAGACCAGTACCACTGCATTTTGCCCAAGCATATAAATTATACGTTCTAAAATATATAAGTACTTATTTCCTATAATTGTGTTGTGATAAAGTTTCTTGTTATAAATATTACTGAATATAATGCGTAAGATTCGTTTGTGTACGTAGATAGTGGTTCGAATAATTAAATTTAATAAACATTGTTTTAAAATATATTATTGTTTCATTTTACTTTCTTCGTAAATGTAATTCATTAGAGAGGAAAACAAGGGTCAATTAAATGTAAGTATCACCTTCGGCTAACTTATCATCAAGGGAAAGTAGTCCAGCACATAATAAAGCAATTCTTGATGTCACTTAGTGTAGTTTTTGGAACCGATGGTAGATTTTAACCACTAATAAGCCTCAACCACTATTACCCATTCCAAGTATCCCCTACTGAACACAGGCCACCCCCAACTGCGGTTGCCAACCCACCTGCCAAACGTAGCAACTATGGCAAACATCTCCCCTATGAGGCAATCTATGAGAAAAGCTAGCAGGGGACTTACGATAGGCGGTAATGTTAAATATTCGAATAACTTCATTTCATTAGTTTTTTTTTTAAATTATCTCTGTCTATGTTTACATTAAACTGTCTATTGTAAGACTGTGATGAACGGGAATGAGTTTTGGCGGGAACTTTGCGGATTGTTACTTCTATTTATCATGTATTATATCATGGACCAAGTGATTAATTGGGCATTACTCATAATGCCCGGGCAATAATGCAGCAGACAATGTGAAAAAACCTACTGTAAAAATTAGGCAGAGTAATAAAAAGACTGGTGTCTAATCACACGAATTTTTTTTTATTTATATGATACTATTATCGTATGATTTTTTATATTCGAAGATATATTTTTAATTTAAAAAATAATTATGATAATATAAAAACATTTCTATAAAATAATGTATATTTTATATATAACTTAAGTTCTTGAGTATCCGAAATGGACAGTTGTGTAAATTGCAGCTGCAGTTACTTTCCTAGTTGCATATTGTTTAAAAAACGAAAACAGGCTTTTGGATCACACAGCATCTTGTAAGTACCATACAGTTGAATTAAACGAATCGACTCATCCTGAATCCTTGGAACATTTGGAGCGCGTTCGACGAGCGCACTGGTCAGAGCGGTCGCATGGCGCGCGCGGCAGGAGCGCTTATTGATGCGCGGCTTAATAAAACATTACACCAATCTTGCAGTATCAGTGACAGTAGGTCAAGGTGCGGCTGGGTTGGTCCTTGGTCCACCCGAAAACCTCGTACATTATAATGACATGATTGTTAACCATAAATTAAAGAATTATAATGAAAGAA
Source organism: Parnassius glacialis (assembly GCA_033319125.1). Lineage (NCBI taxonomy): Eukaryota > Metazoa > Arthropoda > Insecta > Lepidoptera > Papilionidae > Parnassius > Parnassius glacialis. The sequence continues at coordinate 1,775,457 of JAVANC010000002.1, read as the reverse complement.
TTGGACTTTTTCATTTAAAAAAATTTGAACGAATAAGTATTTATTTATACGATTATCGTATGATTAACAAAGAAAATTTTTTAACAACTTAACATTGAATAAAACTAGTTTTACGGATTTTATCGCGTTTAATTGTACTTATTTTTAACCCCGATTCAATGTGTAGTGCTCGCGTAAATATAAGAAAACTTTAACATTATTAAGTTATTGTCTTAAAAGTGACTAACATGGTTTTAAGTTAGGTTATATCAAATTGCCCATCAGTAACATAGCAACGTTCATATAATGACCAGACAATGCCATAAATAATGAAGCTTAAGTCAGTATTGGCCGGGCATTATAAATAGTGCCCTATAAATCACTTGATCCTTAACATATATAATGGTTTGAAGTGGGGTTTGTTAGGTAACTTTTAAGTCTGCGCATGAGAACTATTAGTGGAAACCACAAAACAAGCGCTCCAATGTTGAAAAAACCTGAAGTTTTCTTGTCCTCTAAGGCGCCTCAAGGACTTGAGATACTGTCGTCATCGACTGTCCGCAGAGTTTAGCTGTCGTCAAAATCTCCCAAGAAATTTTTGATGTGACGGATCGGCATATAAATTTTTATTTTGAAATTAAATATTTGGGATAATTTCTTAAAACTTGACTAGGCCAATACTAAATAAAAATTTGGCAAAAATTGGTGCTACAATTTTAATTTGTAATACTGGCACTTGGGCTAAACTGTGTCGAAATCATGGGTATAATAAAATAAAAACCACATGAAAACTAAACATTTTTATTACAATACAACAATTCTATAACAAATTCTGCGAATACAGTCGGTATTTAACACTAATAATTTACAAGTCGCGGACACAATGAACAGTAATAAATAAATAAACGCTCCCGAAATGCCGTGTCACTTCTCATGATGCTTTGATATGTAATCTGCAATTAAATAAGGATCATATATAAAACATAGTTAACTTTTTTAAAACGTAACTTGCAAAGGAGAATGGGATTTTTGGGCCTGAAGTTAACTAATTGATTTATACTTTAAAAATTTCCATATTTTTTTTTAGTAAAATACAAAAAAGTTACACTTTCTACAATCTAGGTTTCGAAAAAACAATAAAATAGGAAATAAGTTAGAAAATCGATTGTAGTGTATTCTTTATGGCAATAAATCTATTACCATAAAGAATACACTAGTGAAATTCTCATTTCTAAACGTTATCTTCCAATAAAGGACTTCTCATTTTAAAACTTGACAGTTCAAACTTCAAACTATTTACTTAAAAGAAAAAGACAGATTTTCGATTCAATTTGAACCGAGCTCAATATAATCGATTCTCGATTAAATTGAGCATTTTAATATCTATTTTAGATTATTTATCTATGTTAACTAGGGAGATAAAATATTGCGTACATATCTACAAAGTAATAATAAAAAATACAAAATGTCATAATTCCAACAAGTAACAGTTACAACAACAATTCAAGTAATCGATCTCAGATCGATATCCCTAGTATTCACGTCACTTAGGTGTTGTTGTTTTAACTTTCGTTAATCATTTCACCATTTCGTTTCATTATTGACCACAGCTTTTTTGGTGAGTTTTATACTGATCCTGCTTACATATCTTTATGTAATTATAGTGAAAAATAGCATGTTACAGTGTAATAACAGTGAAAAATCACCTGTTACAATGTAGGTAATAGATAATCCCACTTTTACTTATTCTACAATAACTCAGCTCCTAGATTGCCAAATCTTGCCAGATTTTCAGCTATGAATTGTTTATATATACGCTTTCAAATGGTTTTACTTTCATCTTGTTAACACTTGGGCCCAAGAATGTATGGAGACGTCTCCTTCTCCTTTGGACTTTCAGGCAGAGAGGGCAATATACATACATAAATTTCACACGGACAAACATCCAGACCCGAAACAATTATTTGTAGGCGATACAAATACTGTTGAAACTCTTGCTAAGCCACTAGGCTTCGGAGCCGTCAAAATTGCCGTGTAGAAGCGGCGTAAAGGAACACACTTTCACTCCGTGGGACTGGTGGAAAAACTATTAATATTTACTTTACTTTTTTACGAAGAAAATGAAGTTCAGTCATTAATATTATATAAGTATATATATCGGGTGGCCCAGAAAGAATAGATAATCCTGGAGCGCCTAATTGTACAGGTATCAGGCGCTCAAATAAAAATACAAAAAAAATATATTCCAAGTGGTGCCAAAATATGAAGGTTTTAAATAAATGTTTTTGTTGACCTTACTGTACTTTCATGTACACCACTACCGCAAATTAATGAAATTCGTTGCGTTTTTGGTGTTCTCTTATTCCTCACAGACTATTCTATTAGAAATGCAGTAAAGAGTATGACTATCTATTGTACTTTTTTGCAAAAAAAAAGGTTCAATTTTTAGCATGAACTTGTTATAAAAAAAATAATTTTGACAAGAGTTTGGCTGTCAAATTTTTGTCAAAATTATTTTTTCGTGAAAAAAAAGTATGAATACATAAGTGGCCAACAATTTCAAAAATATGTGCAGTTAATACAGTTTACAAAATGGTATAATACATAATTTTATCCAAAGATAGAAAATTAAAAGAAATCTTATCTTTTCTTTAACTTTCGTTCTTGAGTGAGAGTCCTTTTTATTGTAGTAAAGATCGTATAATATCGGTATTTACTACCTGAGCCTGAGTATGGCTCACTACCCATCAGGGATGGGTAGAGTGTGAGTGAGCGAAAGAAGAGTATAATGTTAATACATTGTACCTTTTCTCGCGCGACTGGGCGCATAACAAAGGCAAGTATTTAGTGCGTCTCTGACCACAGTCGAGTGGGCCTGACGGAATCCCCCCAATTGTGCTGAGGACGTGTGCTCCGGAGTTGGCATCGGTTTTAACACGTCTTTTTCGGTACTCCGACTCCCAAGGCGTAGTCCCGAATTCATGGAAGACAGCTTTTGTCCACCCGATCCCTAAACAAGGCGACCGCTCAGACCCGTCCAACTATAGGCCTATCGCCATCACCTCCTTGTTCTCCAAAATAATGGAATCCATTATTAACTGCCAGCTCGTACGGTACCTTGAGGACCACAGTCCGAGTCTTTGCTGGACAAAGTCTCGGACTGGGGGCGACTAAATCTAGTCCAGTTTAATCCTCAGAAGACACAAGTTTGCGCGTTTACCGCTAAAAAGAACCCCTTTGTCGTATCTCCTCAGTTTCAAGGCACTCCCCTAGTTGCCTCAGCCAGTATCGGAATCCTCGGCGTCGACATATCGAGTGACGTGCAGTTTCGTGGTCACTTGGAAGAGAAGGCCAAATTGGCCTTTAAAAAGCTTGGCGTGCTCAGCAGAGCGGGACAGTATTTCATGCCGGCACACCGCCTGCAACTTTACAAGGCGCAGGTTCGGCCTCACATGGAATACTGTTCCCATCTCTGGGCAGGGGCTCACCAGTGCCAGCTCCTTCCACTTGAGCGCATCCAGCGCAGAGCGGCTCGAATCGTCGACGACCGAGCCCTTTCCGATCGGCTCGATTCATTGGCACTGCGAAGAGATGTTGCATCCCTTTGCATTTTCTTTCGCATCTACCACGGGGAGTGCTCTGAGGAATTATTCGGATTAATCCCAGCCGCCAAATTTCACGAACGCACATAGCGGGAGAACTCCCGATACCATCCACACCATCTGGATGATTGGCGGTCCACCACTGTGCGATTTAGAAGATGTTTTCTTCCTCGCACGACTTCCTTGTGGAATCGATTACCATCAGCGATTTTTCCGGACCGATACGACTTAGGGACCTTCAAGAAAAGAGCCTACTCCTTTTTAAAAGGCCGGCAATGCATCTGCAATTCCCTCCCTGGTGTTGCAGTTGTTCATGGGCGGCGGTAGTCACTTACCATCAGGTGAGCCGCATGCTCGTTTGCCCCCTCTCCTATATAAAAAAAAAACTTGTTGGGTATCGAATGTGTGCATTCCTTTTGAAGTTCTCTGTGATTTTAAAATCAGTGTTATAACGACGACTCCTGGCTATTTCATTGAACTCTTAGTTTTTCTTTGTGATTTGGACTTTGTTTGGTAATTTTACGACGACTTGGCTTGTATCTGGACTGATATTGTATATCAAGATGCCACGTATTCAATATACAGCACAAGAATATGCAAACATGCACTTCATTTATGGTGAATGCAGAATCAACGCAAGTGCTGCTGCAGCCCTTTATAGGGAAAGATACCCTACCGCGCACTACTCAGATTACCGCGTATTCATCAGAGTTCACAGGTGTTATTCTGAAGGTAGAATACCTGGCAGCGGCATTGGTGGTATGAGAACTGGAAGACTAGGTAATATCAATACACAAGACATTGTGCTTAACGAAATTGAGCAAGACTAGTCCACCTCTACTAGAGTAATAGCAAGACGTACTGGAATCTCGAAGACGACCGTGTACTGAAAAAAATAAATTTCATCCCTACTACATTAGATGTGTTCAACCGAGAGGTTACAACGCATGATTGTTTTTTTGTCAACAAATGCTTGCAAAAATAGAACAAGATCCACAATTCTTCGACAAAATTCTATGGAGCGATGAATCCACTCTTAAAAAAGAGGGATACTTTAACATCCATAATCTGCACAGCTGGCAACTCTCAAATCCGCATCTAATGCGAGAAGAAAGATCACAATACCAGTTCAAAATAAATTTTTGGACTGTTATATTAAACGGAAAAATTATTGGTCCATTTGAACTACCCGGAAACTTAACTGAACAAAGTTATTTGAATTTTCTACAAAATGATCTGCCAAATTTAGTGGAAGGGGTGCCTGAGGAGGTGAGACAATCCCACTGGCTACATAATGATGGATGTCTTGCACATTATGCTGCAAACTTCCGTGTGTATTTAAATACCACGTATCCAAATAAATGGATTAGTCGTTTAGATCCCATTTTGTAGTCTCCGTGATCCCCGGACTTAATACACTAGATTTTTTTACTGGGTCTGTCCAAAAGAACAGGTGTACTTCAATGCCTGTTTCAAGTTTGGAGGAATTGCGCAGTCGTGTGCAGGAGGTCGCATCAAAAATAACTAACCGGAACAAACTTGTGTCTGAAGTCGAGTCTTTGCTGAATAAAGTCTCGGATTGGGGGCGACTAAATCTAGTCCAGTTTAATCCTCAGAAAACACAAGTTAGCGCGTTTACCGCTAAAAAGAACTCCTTTGTCGTATCTCCTCAGTTTCAAGGCACTCCCCTTCTTGCCTCAGCCAGTATCGAAATCCTCGGAGTCGACATATCGAATGACGTGCAGTTTCGTGGTCACTTGAAAGAGAAAGCCAAATTGGCCTCTAAAAAGCTTGGCGTGCTCAGCAGAGCGGGACAGTATTTCATGCCGGCACACCACCTGCAACTTTATAATGTGCAGGTTCGGGCTCACATGGAATACTGTTCTCATCTTTGGGCAGGGGCTCCCCAGTGCCAGTTCCTTCCACTTGACCGCATTCAGCGCAGAGCGGCTCGAATCGTCAACGACCGAATCCTTTCCGATCGGCTCGATTCATTGGCACTGCGAAGAGATGTTTCATCCCTTTGCATTTTCTTTCGCATCTACCACGGGGAGTGCTCTGAGGAATTGTTCGGATTAATCCCAGCCGCCAAATTTCACGAACGCACATCGCGGCAGAACTCCCAATACCATCCACCCCATCTGGATGATTGGCGGTCCACCACTGTGCGATTTAGAAGATGTTTTCTTCCTCGCACGACTTCCTTGTGGAATCTATTACCATCAGCGATTTTTCCGGACCGATACGACTTAGGGACCTTGCCCCCTCCTATATAAAAAAAAAACTGAACGGCGCTACGCACGCCTTCTTAGGAGAGCATTTGTTAGAAGAGGTCGAGCTTGTATCAGAGTCGGTGGCAGACAATTCGAACACCTGTTATGAAATAATGATTGATTTATGTACAACTTAACGCTTTTATTATGACAATTTAAGACAAGATTTTTTTTATAGGATAAGGCTGGCAAACGAGCACACAGTCCACCTGATGATAAGTGCTTGCTGTGGCCCATAGACATCTACATCTATCCTCGTTTAAGAATCAAAATGCAGATGCGTTGTCATCCGTAAGGACTAAGATGGAATGCCTCTTTTCTAGTAAAATGGGTCACCGGTTCTCTACACTCACCATACAAAACACAGCAGTGTTAAGCTGCTATTTTACGCTGGTATTCTGTGAGAGCGTGGTACTTCCCCGGTCGAGCCGACCCATTCGTGCTACAACTGTACCAGTAATATAGCTGCAGCATGGCTCTACCACGTATAAACGTTCTTTAGTCGTATTTATTCTTTTTGCATCTTAACGTTAAATAAAATTATGTATTATACCATTTTGTAAACTGTATTAACCGCGTATATTTTTGAAATAGTTGACCAATTAGCGGTAGCGATGCCTCCATAGAAGCCGAGAAGGCGAGCTTGCCCTATCAAACTGCTTAATCAATAATATCAACTAATAAAATAACTCGTAGATTGTTTCAAACTATTTCAAATTTTCCGCGCGCTCCTCCACGCAATGGACTGTCAAAATTAATTGTCGCGGCAAAACTGCGCGATACTGCTGTCATAAAAAAGGAGTTGAGTTGAGCGATTAGTCGTCTCTCTCGCACGCATGGGCTTTTTACCGGGCTTTCGAGAAGACGATCTTTTTTTTTATTTTTATAGGATAAGGGTGACAAACGAGCACACAGTCCACCTGATGGTAAGTGGCTGCTGCCCATAGACATCTACATCTATCCTCGTTTACGAATCAAAACGTAGATGCGTTGTCACCCATGAGGACTAAGATAGAATGCCTCATTTCCAGTAAAAAGGGCCTCCGGCCACCTGCACTCACCAAGCGAAACGCAGAGGTGAACCTCTACTTCACGCTGGTTTTCTGTGAGGTCGTGGTACCACCCCGGTTCGAGCCGGCCCATCCGTACGACAGCAAAAACTGCCGCGTGGCTCTACCACTGTTAAAATCGCTTCCTTTCTAACCTGTGGCACAGAATAAATAATAGTACTAACGTACAGAAGTTGCACTCTTTTGATGTTGACTGCTTGCCGACGTTTTAATAGCCTACATAGTTATTAATAATCAGATAAATCGCGCACGCAAGCTAAATAAAACTTTATCACTGTGCGCGATTGTCCGTATTACTTTGCACTTTTCTCCTTACTACGTCACAACGGACTTTCCTTGGTTGCTAAGGGCTGTTAATAAAGAGTATAAAAATACATTTTGAAATAATAAGTTACTTAGGTAAAGTACCTAAGCTGACTATAGTCGACCATATTATCTACTATGTGAGTTTTGTGATGCCCAACGCATGCAACTTGCAAGACCATTCGTCGGGAATCGCGATGTTTGGTTCGTATAGGTAGATAGCGTAAACAACAAATAAACCCGAAATACGATTCCAAACAGAAATATGATCATAATCTACTTAGTTCAAAATCTTGTATATTTTTGCATTTGATACTATTAACATTTTTTTTATGGAAGTGCCAGGAGATAATGAAATAGATAATAGTACTTTTATTTACTTCAGTAGCAACCGCTTAAGTAACATTGAATTTTTTATTACAACCACAGCGGAATCTGAGGTTTATAAAATAATTACATTATAGCATTGCATGCAACTTGCAAGGCCATTCGTCGGGAATCGCGATGTTTGGTTCGTATAGGTAGATAGCGTAAACAACAAATAAACCCGAAATACGATTCCAAACAGAAATATGATCATAATCTACTTAGTTGAAAATCTTGTAAACTAAGTTTTAATTTCAGTACGAGTATTATAACTTAAAATATTTTAATTACAAAGACGAGTATAGGCATGTAAGTAGGTATTTGGGTAGTGAAGTAAATCTTAACTAAGTTTTGTAAATAAAGTATTTAGGTATTACTTCTGTAGTTAAATTATTACTTATTTTTTCGCTTTTAGTACATATCTAACTAAAAAATAAAATAAATTTACCTTTCATTATCTTTCGGTAACTCAAAAAATATATCTGTATCCTTTTAATTGCTCATTAAGCATCCATCCCCGCAACAATTATAATAGGGACGACGTTTTGTCATTATAATTTATGAAATAGATAGGTAATATACAAATATATATTAGGTATTCTAAAATTACATTATAACTTTTTTTGGTGTATTTTTATAAAACTACTAAAAACAAAAAAAATTATATCGTGGGCTTGCCCTAGTTTGGAGCCCTAGCTTCGCCACTGCCAATTAGGTCTTCATACTTTTTTTACGAATGGCTCTCAAACTTTTGTCAAAATTATTTTTTTATAAAATTTCATGCTAAAAATTGAAGTTTTTTTTTTGCAAAGAAGTACAATAGGTAGTCATACTCTTTACTGCATTTCTAATAGAATAGTCTGTGAGGAATAAGAGAACACCAAAAACGCAACGAATTACATTAATTTGCGGCAGTGGTGTACATGAAAGTACAGTAAGGTCAATAAAAACATTTTTTTAAACCTTCATACTTTTGGCGCCACTTGGAATATATATTTCTTTGTATTTTTATTTGAGCACCTGATACCTGTACTATTAGGCACTCCAGGATTATCCATTCTTTTTAGGACACGCTGTATATAAAAACTTATGACAGCCGAGTCGGGCGAACAAAAATCAGTTATTGGGTTTTTCTGTAAAGAAATTCTCAGTAGTTGCTTGGAGTCAGGAACTTGGCGGTGTTTCACTCCCGTGCTTCAAAAATCACGTTGGTTTTGCGCTTGTTCTCTTTTCGGTTATGTCGGTTTGTCGTTCCATCGGTCTATGAGAGTGAGGGATATATGTTGTTTATACTGACCGACATTCGGTCTGGAGGACATTGTAAATTACAAGTTTTTTTTAACTTATTATAAGCCAGTACTTGACCATACACTTGAAGGTAAGTGATGATAAATTCGTAGATGGTAAATCGCATTGTGGCAGTGTAACAAAAGCCTATTCACTCTTGCCCTGAAGACTGAAGCCCTGATTGTGTTCGTACAGAAAGTCAGACGCCGGTAAATTAAACCACTCCTTGTCGCAAACCAATTTGGAACATAATTCAAAGGAGCTGCGAATTGAAAATGACGTACGTGTCTAGAGGAAGTGGGCAGCAACTCCTAGCTGCAATCCCGGTGCAGTGACGTCCCGGGGCGCGGCGCGCAGGGGCAGGCAGTAGTTGAGCTCGACGCGCGCCACGCGGCCCAGCCGCAGCGCCACGCCGCACCCCGCCGCCACGCGCGCCTCCGACAGAGCTGACACTATCGACTCACCCTCTTCTGAAATTTATACACTTACATTTATTTTTTAATCATACCAGTATTCGATAATTCGCTCATCACTACTTCCTCTAAGTACTTTGAAACAAAATATACATTGCATTAATTTTAAACCATAGACAGATACAAATAAATAACGCAAGTAACCCTAATTCGCTTCCCCAAAATTCCAACATAAGTCAAAAACATTTAAATAGGCCGCTGCTACGGTTCAACCCGCACCGGATCATTATCATTGTAACACATTCACTACCGCCACAGATTATGAACGTAACACACGGTTGCCGATGACATTTTTTATAGACTCGCTAGGCGGGTAGACTACACTATACTTACGAGATAAGGTCAACTCGCCTGACGGAAACGGTGGCATTGGGTACTGTCGAACACATAACATATTAGTGATTTAAGCCTTTACTCGCTCTAGTTTACAAATGTATTTGAAAATAGTTTTACGTGTTTTTGAGTATAATCATAGATAAAAATAAAATAAAAGGTAAGGTAATAATGTATTTTAATCAGAAATCGCCAACCTTTTGTGATTATTAGTAATATAAGTGTTACGAACGGCTCGGGAGCCGCTGTCCCGTCGCCCCCGCTTACCCCGCACCCCGTCCGGACGTCACGCAATGCCCGCGTCCAACAAGCGCACAGCGACACCGCGTCGGAACACACCGGCGGAGAAACCCCCGCCGCGTGAATAAAAGAAGGAATCGGGGTGCCGGGAGTCATTCGACTCCCAAGCGACAGAGCAGACATCGAGACTCAAGAAATCACGAAGAAATAATCCCTCGTATTGTAAATAGTCACGTTATACTGCCGCTTTGTAAAATAGTTAATAATTAAAAAACACCTTTTCTTTTAAACCGTCTTAAATTATACAGTCCACTCAGTACTAAATTAGTCCCAATCAGTAATATATGTCGTGGTTCTGTTCGTTGTTGTAATTCTTCTAGTGCAGGCAAGGAGGATTGGTGTTACTTAAAGGCTGCCCTGTGTTACATTGAGATAAGTAGTGTTGCTGTTGGTTTGCATATGTTGGTGTTATCATGTAATTACGTACCTCACGTTACACTGGTGTGTGATTGTGGCGGAAACGTGTTTCGGTGGTCAAACTGTAATTGCTCTATACTTAATGTATAGTGCGTTTACGCTGTCTTACTACTGATAATGATTAACTGCATAAGCAAGAGAGCAAGTTGAACATCCGCTCTCACACTTTTATTACTTTTAACACGTTCACTGTCCGGTTTGCAGACACAATAGTAAGACAATAGCAATGACCTATATGTAGTGCACGGGACAGCGAAAGGGTTAACAATTAATGCTATCCTGATGTTCACCTGAGACCAAAATTGCGATCCTCTGTTGTAATTTCGGACATATGTAATAATAGGAGCTATCGAAGTCAAGTTAAAATCAGTCACTCTCTACAAGAAGATACAAATAATCGGTACACTTGCTTTCCTGTCGAACTGTCCTTTTCAAAGATCTGTCTTTCAAAATTCAAGAAGTGAATATTTTATTTATTTTATTTGTCTAAGAATAGCAAACGGTGGACTTGATGCTACAAAGCATTTTCTACCAATCAAACGTGTTACGTGTGAGAGAATATGAGATCGAATTATATTGATATTAATTATTTTTATTACTTTGCTTTTCTTTCGTTATTATTATTATCATGTAAGTAAAAAGTAAGGTTTATATTACTAACTCACTTTATAACAAAATCAGTAGCAACTAATAAACTTAAACGAAGTTAAGAAGGTATCAGAGAACAAAGAAACATTTATATACATACATACAATACACACATACGTATACATACATACCGGTCAAAATCATAACTCTCCATTGCCTGTATTAACATGGGTGCGCTATCGAGGAAAATTACGGTTCGCGAAAAACAATTTCCACAGCGCCATTTTTCATAAATACCTAATTCGTCATACCTAGCACGAATTTTTCAAAAACGGAAATGTTTCAAAAAACTTCTGAGCAAACTGTTGATGACCCCTGGGTACATTTAATCAATGCACCCGCCTAGCGATTTCTTGGCATTGTATAAGAACGTTTTTTTTTAACAAATATTGTTAGTTTATCGTGCTTAAATACCTCTGCCGAAGTTTTACAACAAAGTATCACTTACGAGGGCGGGACGATAAGTAACTAGCCACTGCTATTTAAAAAGTTAAAATTAAAAAATATATATGTCATTTTTAAATTCGTATCTCTGGCCACCTATGTTCTAAGTTTGAATATGGTGGCGTGAAAATTTTATTGATTTTTTGTCATTTGAAAATATATTTCGTCAGCTGTTTTCAAAATGGATAAAATTGAATAAAGAGCGGTGATAAAGTTTCTTCATATGAAGGGCATGAAGGGGAAAGATATAAATGACGAGTTAAAGAATGTTTTGGGTGAATGTGCTCCTTCTTATGCCACGGTAAAAAACTGGGTGCCTGAGTTTAAACGCGGTCGTACATGTGTTCAAGATGAAGCCCGTCCCGGACATGCAAAAAGCGTCACGACTCCGAAAATGGTAGTGAAAGTACATGATATGGTTTTAGCAGATCGACGATTGAAGTTATCTGAAATAGCTGACACTACAGTTATTTCAAAAGAACGAGTACATCATATCGTAAGTAAGGAATTAAATATGAAAAAGTTATCGGCCCGTTGGGTACCGCGATTGCTTACGCACGATTAAAAAGGATTCGAGTGCAAAACTCAAAAGAATGTCTGGATCGATTTTTGAATAATAAGGCTGATTTTTTTACGTCGATTACACTCCAGAATCAAAAATTCAATCAAAAAAAGTGGACTCAATCGGGATGCCCGGTTCCAAAAAAGCCATGGCTGTAAGGTCGGCTGGAAAAGTAATGGCTTCCGTCTTTTGGGATGCAGATGGGATCTTGATGACAGATTACCCTCCTAAAGGTCAAACAATTAATGGAGAATACTACACTAATGTTCTAGATAAGCTTCATCAATGTCTTCAGCAAAAACGACCAGGTTTAGCGAACAAAAAATCATCTTTCACCAAGACAACGCTAGGGTTCACACAAGTGTTAAAGCTATGGCAAAAATCAACTAATTCAAGTATGATTTGCTGCCCCTCCTACCTTATTCGCCTGATCTAACGCCATCAGACTTCCCCTTATTCCCTAAGCTCAAAACTTTTTTGGGCGGACAGAAATTTATCACAAATGATGAAGTCATAGCCGCTGTAGAGGAGTATTTTGCAGGCCTCGAAAGAAATATTTTTATGTAAGGCATTACTGCTTTAGAACGAAGATGGAATAAGTGCGTAGAGGTTCACGGTGACAAATCAAAAAATAAAATTAATTTTATCACGGAAAGTTAAGTGTTTTCTTATTAGGCTAGTTACTTATCATCCCACCCTCGTATCTTAGAATATAATTCAAAAAAATTAGGACTCGCCAGCGGGTCACAGACATCTAACGAACATTTTTAGGGAACTCGTGAGGCGGGTCACTTGGGCAGTGAATGAGTTAACATGTAGTTTTACACAATTTCTATACATGGTAGAATCACGCTGCAGCTTTATTATGGTTAAAACACGAATTGGTCGGCCTCCACTCCTCAAATTGATCTCTATCTGTTTGTAAAGTTTCATTACAATCGATTCAGCCATTGCGAAATTTAGCCCCTACAGACAGACAGACACACAAAAAAGATATTTCGAAGACATGAAGATAGACTTGTGCCCCACGATAGGTTTATATAGGCCGTAATTATATTCTAACTGTACTGTACGGCCCCATCACTAGGTGGAGTAACGACCTGGTAAGATATGCAGGTAGTCGATGGATGCAGGTAGCCACAGTCGATGGAAGCAGGACCGGGCTTTGTGGCATTCTTTGTAAGGGCTATGTTCAGCAGTGGACTTGTAAAGAGCTGTAATAATGATGAACGATAACCTAGTGTACTGTACTTTACTGTAGTAAACAAAATGCCAGGATATAAGCCGTGGGCAGAAGCTTTGCCAGTGATCATCTATTTCTCTTCTACTAATGAAAGCAAATAAAGATTATTAGCCGTTCACCAGATGTCGCTACCTGGGACTGAGGTGAAGTATTTTGTTACATACATGTATACATATCGTACTATTGAGAAGTTGCATTTAAAATGAATGTTGATCAGTTTCTAGAGCATTTTATAAATATACAAAACAATGTCTCAGTGGTTTTCTAATTGTTTGTACCTTTTTTTTAACTTATTTTTTATTTTCTACTTTTAGGTATTTAGGCAGTTATTCATTTCTAATCTAATTAATATAAAATATAACTAATATTTTGAGGAAAAACATTAATCTCTACACTTTTCTAATAAATTAACTTCCCCGCTATGAAATCTGTTAAATATTTCACCTCGTTCCTAAGTAGCGCCGCTCTGGTGACAGAAAAAGTCTTGGATGCCCTCACTGCTTCCCATTCAAGTGACGCAAATTTTCATAAGTCACCCCTACACGGTAATAAATGATCATAAGAAAACAAACCCGGATGAGCCAGACAGCCAGCGTTCAGGAACACGTGAGAGCGGAACAGCTCGGCCAATCCCCCGCGACCCGCCACGAACGGCAGCGGCGCGTACAAGTGCACGCCAGTCGCCCAGTACATCTGCCAGTAACAAATTCGGATTAGGCCATATAGAGCAATGCGAGAGTCGGAACGCTTAGACTCTTTCCTTTTTTTTTTTAATCATTCTATAGTCTGAAATAGGAAAGAGGCCGAGAGGTTTTTTTATGTATATGTTGTGCGATATGTAATGATGTTAGTGTGTCATCTTTATATATAAAAATTACGTGTCACATTGTTTGGCCGCGATGAACTCCTAAACTACTAAACAGATTGCAATGAAATTTTGAACACTGTATGCAGTTTGGTCCAACTTGAGAGATAGGATAGTTTTTATCCCTCCTTAGACCCTATATATTTTCATTACGAATTTAAGAATTTTTATAGGACACAGGGTCGTCGGAGAGGGCAGAACAACGTGTGCCTGGTCAGCTAGTAGTAAATAAATATCTTCATCAATTGTGCACCGATTTTAATGATTTTTTATAACATGAATCGCAGTAGTATTTAAGAAAAGATTCCACCCCGAAGGGTGAGTAAATAGAGGTAAGTATATCTTTTGAAGGAGAAGTTTTCTTTTCCAACTTAGTCCGCGTAGGTTGAACTTAATTTTAACGTAACTAACAAACAAACGATCAGTACATTACCATTAAGCGAAAGACCCACTCTTAACTTTAATTAACAATTTAACCTTAATACCAAGGCCTTTCTCTTGAACTCAAAACTTTACTGTAAATATACCTAGAATCAACTACTCGAGTGTAGTTCATTCTTCAGCGAATTAATGTAAATTACTTTAAATGAATTTAGAAATAAAATTTTGATTACGTCTGATTGCACCTGTATTCAGGTTTAAAGCGAATGGTAACAAATGTGACACAGTACAACAAATAAATGCAATGAATTGTGGTTAAAAACCAAACAAATTACAATAAATACAAATTGTATAAATAGAATTTTATAGAAATTTAGTAGTTCCTCCAGACAATAGATGGCAATGCAACAAGTGTATGCAATCATAACTAATATTCTTAACGGTCCTTCGAGCCGGTGTATCAACTAAAACGAACAAGAACTGTTATTTCTGTGGAGATGTGAAATATTTTTTTTAATACAGTTGCCCAAAAAGTGGCATACTGCAGGGACGTATAGCGTTCGGGGTGTGGGCTATTACATACTCGAGCTTTTTCTTTACCTTTTCCGAACTCGTGCGTTCTCTTTCCCAACTGTCACAATAATGCCTATTAAAAAGAAAAAACCAACCACAAAGTTTTTACTCGAACTTCTCGACATCGCATGTGCTCTATTATTTCTGACTTTTGGCTACAAAATTCTATTTAGCATTCTACTGGACTCTTGAATTGTGCATTTTGATTGGATTTTGACTGATGCGAAATAGAGTAGGCGAAGGAGACAGCCAAAAGTCAGAAATAATAGAGCACATGCGATGTCGAGAAGTTCGAGATACGCACTAACCATATTATACAATAACCAAACACGAATTCCAAGCACGAATTCATACAATGGAGTATTTGTCGATCATTTTTACTCACATTAATCCTAAGCACCGTTTGTCTCACTCACACAGCTTAGAATTGGTTCAAACAAGGCGAGCAGATAGTAAAGTAAAATTTTCAAGGGCGACAAATGTACTTACCTAATAAAGACATGCAATGTTAAAAAAAACTATCTGCCAATAATTTTGTAATTTTGTAATGAAATGCCTACTTTTACACATTAACGGCTATAGTTTACTGAGCTATGACATTAAGTAATGACATTAAGTACATATTATGCTAATATTTTAGAATCCTTATGATATAGGCAAACTTTTTAAATGGTTAGCCACACAGATCCTGTACGTTTTTTTTTCACCACAGGTACTCAAACTTAGCAGCTAAATAAAGTAAAAAATTTAAACTTATGTTTAGTGCAGTCCTGTAAAATACTACCCATAGTAGTTGAAAACTTTTAAGGGTAATTTAGAAACACCATTATTAGGAAACACATTAAAAGAAAAAAATCCGATCTAGGCATTAAACTGCGGACGTGATGACCACAAATGTGAGCAGAAGTACGAATTTTCAGAATTTTATAAAACATGGCGTAGACCCCGGACCGTTCGGGATAGAATTTTTTTTTAGGGAACCGACGCCACCTAACCCCTGCCCGAACACGTACGTACCAGATTATCCACCATTACTGGGACAACCTGTATATATGTATATATATAATATAATAGTTCGACTAGGTAAGTTCAACTTCGACCGAGAGGTTAATCGACGAATTCAACTCGGCTGGGCAGCGTCCGGGAAACTACGACACATCTTCTCGTCAGATATACCTCAAAACTTCAAAACGAGACTGTACAACCAGTGCGTGTTGTCAGTGATGACTTATGGATCTGAGACGTGGTCCTTCACTGCTGGCCGTATGAGAACGCTCAAGATCGCTCAGCGAGCTATGGAAAGGGGGTATGCTCGGGGTTTCTCTGCGTGATAAATTTATAAATGAGGATATCCGCAGTAGAACCAGAGTAACCGACATAGCCCTACGGATTAGTAACTTGAAGTGGCAATGAACCGGCCATATAGCTCGAAAAACCGACAACTGATGGGGAAAAAAGGTTCTGGACCTCCCACTAGATGGAGTGACGACTTGGTAAGACATGCCGGAAGTCGATGGATGCAGGTGGCTTGGGATCGTGCTTTGTGGCATTACTTCGGGGAGGCCTATGTTCAGCAGTATGGACTTGTGAAGGGATATAATGATGATGATGATTATTTATATAGTTGAACTTATGTTTTAAAGTTTTAAATTTGGCTACTCTTGAAAAATAGTACTTAGAGATTTACAGGTTATCTCAAAAATAAGTATTAAATAAAAGAGAGGCAATAATTTTATACGGAATAACAAACAAATAAAAATTATTATAGAAATGATACTGTACTAAACTGAGTGCATGTGCGTTCGTGTAGGTGCTTGTGCGTGTGTGTGTGTGTGTGTGTGTGTGTGTGTATGTGTGTGTGTGTGTGTGTGTGTGTGTGTGTGTGTGCGCGCGCGCGTGTGTGCGTGTGTGTGTGTGCGCATGTGTGTGTGCGCGCGTGTATGCGTGTGTGCGTGCGTGTGTGCGTGTGTGTGTGTGTGTGTGCGTGTGTGTGTGTGTGTGTGTGTGCGTGTGCGTGTGTGTGTGTGTGTGTAGTAGTAGCAGCATAATACCTATGGGTGGTGGTAATGGTGGTTGTAGTGGTAATGGTGGTTGTAGTGGTGTTGGTATAAAGTAATGGTGGTGGTTATGTGATGGTAGAGGTGGTGGTGTAATGGTAATTGTGGTGGTGATGTATTGATAGTTGTGGTGATGGCGTAATTGTTATAGTAGAAATGGTTGTGACAGTGATGGTAATGGTAGTGGTGGTGGTGATGGTGGTGTGGTACTCACGGTGCCGCCGAGCGCAAGCCCGTCCGCGCGCGGTCCAACTCCCCGCTGGCCGAAGCCGCGCAGCGTGGCGGGCCCGCCCAGGAAGAAGCGGTCGGCCAGCTCCGAGCCGAACACGTCGTGCAGCACGCCCGCCGCGCACGTGCCCTGCACCACCTGCCACACACGCCACCACCACACCGCTTAGCCATACGTGCTGCAGCCATGCTACAGATATATCATAGTTATAGCACGAATGGGTCGGCTCGACCGGGGAAGGACCACGCTCTCACAGAATACAGGCATTCCATTTTCACATACAGAAAACCTTTAGACATACCTAAATTAAACTAAAAGATTTTTTTAATTTTTGGGAGGCAAATGTCCAGCAGTCCAACCAGTCCTTGAAATCATCCGTAAGTATTCGTTTTGGCATCAACACATGATTACACAATCTATTCCATTGGTACATTCGACAGTAACATTTAGCGGTTCTTGTTTCTTTTTTATTTTAACATCCAGACCCAGAACATATACATATGCTGTAGAGCCACGCTGCAACTATATTATAGTTGTAGTACGAATGGGTCGGCTCAACCGAGGTAGGACCACGCTCTCATAGAATACCAGCGTGAAAAAGCAGCTTAATGTTGTTAGGTATCGTACGGTGAGTGTAGAAAACTGGAGACCCATTTTACTAGAACGAGCCATTCCATTATAGTTCTCAGGGTTGACAAAGCACCTGCATTTTGATTCTTAATCGAACATAGATGTAAATGTCTATGGTCCACAGCATCCACTCCCATCAGGTGGACTGTGTGCTTGCTTGTCATCCTTATTCTATAAAAAGTGGCACATCTGACAGTGACATCTAGCGGTACGCAAGCAATACTCACAACATTCGAGGCCTGGGGTAAAGTTGCGTTGGCTTGAGCTTGTAGTTCGGTGCGTACGTGTGCGACACCTCCGCCCAGCCCAGCCACCGCACTGCTGAATTGCAGCCAGGAACCTCGGCTGGGGAACACGGGCTCATCACGGTGGTCGATAGTCACTATGTGCCGCAGCACAGACTTCATCTGCGGACCTGCACACGATCGCACACGTCAAACTTACGAAGAACTACTTTTGACCGAAAACGCGAACTTTCTAGATGTGCTAGAGCCATGCTGTAGCTATATCATGGTTGGAGCATGAATAGGTCAGCTCGGGAAGGACAAATAAGATAATTTATTTGTTAGAATATGGTAAATTAAATTTGTTACAAAATATTCGGATTCTAAATATTCTGCCGTTCCCAACGTACAAATAATTTCAGACAGATTATGTTAGAATATAATAGAAAATGAAGACATTAATTATTATAGAAAATATATACTTGCAGCTATACTTAAGGAAACTAAATAGCATCTATATAAAAACAAAAATGTCAATCAATAAATTCATAATATTTTTTAGTTAAAACATGTCAATAAATTAAGTCGAGATTAATTTCAATAATTACAATTCAAGTCAAATTCATCATTTAAGAAGTCATTTATAGAGTAATAACATTTATTTAAAAGAAATTGAAATAATTTACTTTTAACGATTCCTATATTCATATTTTTGAAACAAAGAGGCAATTTGATGTAAACATGTATTGCCATACATTTTTTGAGTATAGTTGTATTCTTTGCTTTGGTGCACACAATTTATGTATGTTTTCTACTAGTCCTAAATACGTCGTTCTGTTTTTCAAATAAATTACTATTTTTGTGAACAAAGACACAGATTTCGTAAATGTATAATGCTGGAGCAGCAATATTTTATGTTTGCGAAAAAGGGGATAAAAAAGGGGATCTGCATAAAAACCTTACACATTTTCTCTGCCTGGATCACGCCCTCACAGAATACCAGAAATAACAGCTTAATGCTGTTATGTTTAGAACCGGATGCATCTTAGTTGTCAGGAGTGACAACGCATCTGCATTTTGATTCTTAATCGCGGATAGATTCTAGACAGAAACGGACCATCAGGTGGACTGTGGGAGTCCACTGCTGAGAATGGGCCTCCCCATAAATTGCTTCATAGGGGTTTATTTGATTATTAATACCATAACGTCACTACTACATATTTACATACAATTTATTTAGAAATTGATAATTTTGACAACTCATAAAATTTTGTAGTATTGTGGATAGATGTAGATGTCTATGGGCCGCATCAACCACTTACCATCAGGTGGACTGTGTGCTCGTTTGTTACCCTTATCCTATAAAAAAGACAATAAAAAACAATTAAAAATGAAAAACCGCGAACGTTGTTTTCGACAATCTAACACTGATTTTGCTTAAGGCTTTAACTACTCTGAATGACCTTGACGAAACGGCTATCGCAGAGATTTTAGCCAACGTCAACACAGTCTAGCAACTACGTTCTGTATTACTTATAAAAGTGCAAAGATTAATAGACTGCAGAGATGACAATTATAAAAGTGACATACTGCCCGTTATGCTTGAGCATCACTGAGAATTATGTTGTAGTTACGCATCTTCAATTACATTGTGCTGTAGCTTTGTCCGGTAGGCGTCACGAGCTATCAAGTGTTCAAGTTTCAAGTACGTAAGAGTTTTTTATTATATACTCGTATGTTAAATCGTATTTATTTGTATCGTATTAGTATATCTGGGTCAAAGGGTTTGCTGTTAATTTTTCCCGGGTTTGATCCTCGACAGCACGAATGCAATTTGTAATTGCAATTTTCGTCAACACGCATTGGGGCAGTTCGGCGGGCATTTCCTTGCCCTAAAACCCTCTCAGAAATAAAAAAAAAAGAGTTCTGTGCCCAGTAGAGGGACTTGTATAGCCTTTTACATTACTTTGTAGCAATATTTATATTATATTAGTTACAGAAGGGTACCTTATGCTGACAAAAATATCACGTGGAGGCGACGAAAACGTAAAACATCTTTGTACCTAGATAAAACGTTCGAAAGATTGTCAATCATGTCATACGCCACATTTTCTATAGAGCGTAGAACATTGCAGATAGGGCAAAATAAAAAAATAATCCAAAATATTATGGGAACTATTTATTAATAATATATACATTTATAGGTATTTATAATAAAAATAATGAACAAGCTGCAAGGTACAACTAATAATGTTTCTTGTAAACACAATTGTAAAATTCCTGTTTTAATTAATGTTTACCAATGGTTAATTGATGAATCGTAGTCTAGATCACTTCATATAAAATATATTTAATTGAAATTGATACATGACCTATTTGGCTTTCTACTTACAACTCGGCGGAAATTTAAAAAGAAGATTTTGTCTTTTCACACAAGTGTTGTTTACAACTGGCGTGGTTTCGAAAAGCGTGATTAAGTGTCAGCGGTATATAATCAATTAAATACTGAACCTTTTTGAAATTTTTTTTGTTTATTTTTGTTATATCTTCTTAAAAACTGATGCCATCTGACTATTTTACTATTTGTTTTTTTTTTGTAACGCATAAGGATAAGTTATACTAAGTTAGATTAACTTGGATAAGTTTGTAATTTTTTAAATTTTATCACAAAATTTCCGCAATAAATTATTACCTTTTCTACCGTGATTCTCTCCTCTTAGTTTCGGCGTGACTGTAGGATGTTATACTGAGTCACCGTCAGTTACTAAGCGGCCATAAATCATTATATGTATGTATAGACATACATATATTAATTTTTTGATATTAATATTTATGTTTTTTTGAATTTTGATTGATTTTTTTAAACCTGGTAAAATTATTTTTTTCCATACCAATTGATGGGCCTGAGTATAATGCCAGTTATGCTCTTTGGCTGAAGTTATTTTTTATTTTATGCTCAATTGCAGACAAAACAATATTGATTGCGCATTTCTAAAACAAATTTTTTACCTCTTCTCCTTCTAATAATAGCTCCTGCACCTAACACGGCGGAACAGTTATTATTATCTATAAGACCTTTTGCAGAAACAGTTTTTGTTAACAGTTATGAGTGTAACATTTTATCAGCTGCTTTGTTTATAGTACCTTGAGCAACACTTTGCCGGTTTCTGTACAGAAAATGATACTGGCTTTGCAAATATGGATGGCCGCTACCATTGAATATAATACCTGCTATGTTACACTTATTTACATAGAAACTTTAATTATCATTTGCATAAAATTCTAAATAGCAATTTTTACACAAGAAAGTAAACTTTTAGATCAGTCCATCTTGTTTTTCACTAATTAAGTGAAAAGTAAAACATACCAATAGGTCCGTGATTTAAAATTTCTTGCAAGTTTTTATAGAAAAGCATGACCTTATCATAATATAATAGTTAATCATTTAGCCATGTGATAAAATTTTTAAGTGTGTCAGTCAAAAATTAATGATGATATTCGGGTCATAATACTGGAAATAGTCTTTTAAATAGTATACAATTGATAATCTTCATTATGATTGACCGTGTATATGACTTTTATAAGTCTATGTTATTTTTGATGAAAATTATTATTGCAGATAAAAGCCCTTTCACATTTATTGTAGTCTCGAATTAAATTAATCAAAATGGAAATAAGAATTTTGGCTCTTCATAACTGATCTTTAAATGTAAAACACTGGCTTGAAATTATATAATTATCGGCATTTTTTTAATTCAATGAACTTTTTTAAGATTGTGTTGAAACTCTACTGGTAAAAAAAACCAAATATATATATATATATATATATATATATATATATATATATTTGGTTTTTTACCAGTACCATATATATATAAAAGTTCTTGATGAAAATAAAGTAAGTATGCGCGTTACATCGCATCCCATCTAAGACGTGATAATAACTGTAAATAATAGAATAACAAAGCAATGAAAATATTTGTAAATACTTGCTTTATAACCTAATAAATATTATTTGACCGTAATAAAATAAAACAAGGTAGTCTTCAGCATGAAAGTAAAAATAAATATTTGCCATTATTTTTGCAATAACTAACAACTGGAACAGCGCGCGATTCTGATCCATCTAAAGATGCTAAATTTCAGCAAGCACTGTCAAATTCAATAGGAGTGACTGAAAAACGGTTCTTGATATAGAAGGGTAAATAAATTATTTAACCTATAAAGTAAAATGACTTTATTAAAAATCAAAATAGCCCAATAGCTTTATTAACATGAGATATATAATTGTACGAGTGCTTACAATACTTAACATTATTTTACTGAAATCTCAGAAAGTTTTTTTTTAATAGAATAAGGGTGACAAACGAGCACACAGTTCGCCTGATGGTAAGTGGTTGCTACGTTCCATAGACATACATTTATTCTCGATTACGTATCAAAATGTAGATGCGTTGTCACCCGTGAAGACTAAGATGTAATGCCTCATTTCCAGTAAAAAGGTTCTCCGGTTCTCTACACATACCATACGAAACACAGCAGGGTTCAACTGCTATTTTACATGGTATTCCGTGAGAGCGTGGCCCTTCCCCTGTCGAGCCGACTCATTCGTGCTACAACTATACCTACTACTAATATAGCTGCAGCATGGCTCTACCACGTAAGAAAAAATTGACGTTGAAAATTTAAGTATTTTCAGAAGTAACTTTGCAATTATTTTCTATTGAGTGAATTTTTGTGAAATCGTGTTTTGCAAACCGCCACCTGAAATTCGTACAATGTTTTTTCGATAATAATGTGAAATTACAAAACGATCCCCATGCATATCAATGTGGCTCTATTCAGCCTCTTAATATGAACATACTTCGGGATTCAGAGATTTTAAAAGTTTTCATACGTAGATAATGGAAGATATAATATTATATTATTACTGTCCCGTGTGAGGGAACCTTTATACTTATATACATATTCTCATCATATTTTGATGGTTGGTTAGAAAAATTATATCTAAATGCAAACTTTCACAAGGTAATTTTTTTTTACTATTTTTACCCAGTAAGTAGTAAAGCAACTACAATCCCATCGGCAAGTGGTTATGTAGCCTAAGATGGTGAATTGCACTGACTTAACAAAAACCTATTCACTCTTGCCTAATAGTAATAGGTAAGTATTATTTGCGACCTATGTGTGTATGTGTGTGTGTGAAGAAAAGCGTATGAGAATACGTGAAGAGGAATAAAGGTTGAGTACTACTTCGCTTACCTGTACGAGGTTGCCACTCGAGAACCTTTCTTCCTATTTTTTATCTGTTTTCCAAGTTATATAGCCAGCCCATTGACATTTCACTGTAATATTCCGTTGGGCTATGTCAGTTACTCTGGTTCTATTGCGAATATCTTCATTTATAACTTTATCACGTAGAGAAACCCCTCTCCAATTTAAATTTTTTACATTTTCTAGATGATAGTTTTTCTAACATAAAAAAATAAACAAAACCCAAGAATGTCTTTATATAGTTATTTATACTTAGGGAAGCACCATTTTTTTATTTATTTAAATTGTTTGATTTAATTTGATAACAGTGTACCTAAATGTAAGTATCTGTAGTATAAATATATTAAGTATAAAGTCATACTCATAAAAATTTATTGATAATTGATTGATTGATTTATTGACGGCTCCGTGGCGTAGTGGCTTAGCAATGAGTTGCTGCGCTGGGGGGCGCGGGTTCGAATCCCGCACGGAACAAGTATTTGTATGGTCTACAAATAATTGTTCCGGGTCTGGATGTTTGTCTTTGTGCAATTTGTGTTTGTAAACTGCCTCCACGATACAGGAGAAAATCCTAGTGTGGGGGTAACGTTTTAAAAAAAAAAAAAAAGATAAAAGATACTCATAAAAACAGCGTTTTATTGTAATACATATTATAAAATTCAGTATCAACTAATTAATAAAAATATGTAATAATAAAATTACATAGGTATTAAAAACTATCGAAATCTAAGTAACGAGAGCATGTTAATCATTCCACATCTAAATTATATAAAAATGCATTTTTCAATTTCACTAATCTACGTCGCCACGAAAATTTCTTCTTCTTTGGGCACTTTAAAAATTAATTTATTTAGAAAATAATATTTACAATTACCAGTGTACATATATTAACTAAATTAAGTATTTCTAGTCATAAAAATATTTATAATTGAGTATAAACTTTTAAAAAACTAATATATATTTGAACGAAGTCGGTCCAACACCGATGCGCGGTCCACCCTCAACGATGTCCGAAAACGGACTGTGACAGGCTGACAAGGCGACAGAGCATGCGCGCTCGCGTAAATATATTCAATTTCAGCGACAAATGATATATTCTCTTATAAAACGGGGAATAAAAATAAAACTCTCAATTAAAAATATTAATATTTTTAAGACCTTTTTTTTAGTGTAAGAACTATTTAAAAAGCTTGTGCCGTTTTGGAGAAATTTTGCAAAATATGACAAAGATAGGTACTCTTTGGGGATTTTTTTTCTAATAAGGGGTTGACAAAAATACAATTTTGTTCAATTAAAAACATTTACCAAATCCTCTTCTGTTACCCTGTATTTTTTCTTTATGAATTAAATGAACAGTTATTGAGATATTTTTACTTAAATATCCAAGATTTAGGCATTTCAACCACTGTTAAGGCCTTAATGTGACTAAGAAAACGGTATCATTATTTATGGCGCACTTTTTTAGCGTAATTCGATATTTATTTTACAACTGCGTGGCATGTTTACCGTGCCAGCTGCCCGCCGACAAAAATCTAAACTAAGAAGTTGCGTTCCGCCTGTATTGTTAAGCTTACCGCTACTCTCCCGCACTCGGAAGCTGGTTGTTTTGCTGAGAACGGACGTCTCCCTCACCAAGCCTTCCCATTGCAGGTTGTGTTTCGTCTGCAAGGTTAATTTTATTTTAAGAACTAACTTAAAATGCTCTCTGGTTCTTTCTGAAAGTTTAAGTATATATTTTAAAAGGTAAAATTGCAACTATTAGGAGAGAAATAGTCTACTTGTGAGTTTCTTGCCGCTTCTTCTCACTAGATCTCCCCGCAGTAGGGACTTGTTGAACCAATGGCGTAGCAATTGACTTTCAAAGTGCTTTGTGACTGCCAATCCTACTAATATTATAAACGTGAAAGTTTGTGAGGATGTATGGATGTAGGAATGTTTGTTACTCTTCCACGCAAAAACTACTAAATGTATTTTAATGAAACTTTATAATAATATAACATCAATATTGTTAATTGGTCAAAATATAACGATAAGTGTTAAGTAAGTCAGAAAAAATCTGTAATCTGCGAGCTTTTTTGGCGTGCGGTGCAAAAACTGTAAGAGTTACAGAAATATATATGTATGGTGGAATTGTTTTTCCTAAATAGTTGTACAAAAGAAGTCGCCACAGTATTCATTAAGTATTTATTTATTATTTATAGTATCTTTTATGTGCAAGCCACATTGTTAGCAAAGTAGTGAACCATAAATAAAATAAAATTTGATACTTTATTTTCAATGCACATTTTGCAGTAACAAATGGATTTTATCAAAATATAAATACTTAATCGCTTCTGATGTTCAAAGTAGATACGAGGGTGGATTGAAAAGTACTCGGCCTAACCAAGAAAATAAACACATACTAAATCAGTTATATTTTTATTTTTCTACATAATCACCATCAAGTTCAATACACTTTTGCCACCTCCCCTTCCAAGCATTTAGACCGTTGAAAAAAAATGATTCTTCCTTAGAGTCAAAATATGCGTCTACAGCTGCTTTGACCTCGTCGTTTGTCGAAAATCTTTGACCTCCCAAGTGCTTTTTAGGTTAGTGCCAGATCAGGTGAATACGGCGGATGCGGTAACAGTTCAAAGCCACAGTTGTGAATTTCAGCCATTGACTGTACTGACGTGTGAACACGGGCGTTATCTTGATGAAACAGGACTTTTCTTCTGAGCATTCCTCGACGTTTTTCTTTTATTTCCTCTCGTAAACGACGTAGTAAGGTGCAGTAGTAATCAGAGTTTATAGTCTGACCCCTTTCAAGATAATCAATCATAATCACACCTTTCGAGTCCCAGAATACTGAAGCCATCACCTTATTTGCCGACAAAATCGACTTAGCCTTTTTAGGGGTTGGTGAACCAGGTCTTCTCCACTGTTTTGATTGTTGTTTTGTTTCCGGTGTACAGTAATGAACCCATGTTTCGTCTATAGTAACAAAACGATTCAAAAAATCATCTGCATCGGCTTCAAATAACTCCAAACAGTCGCGTGAAATAGTCAATCACGTCCTTTTTTGTTCAACTCTGAAAGCAGTCGCGGAACCCACCTCGCAGACACCTTGTGGAAACCCAACTCGTTGACAATGATGTTTTGAGTTCGTTCATAAAAGATGCCTATAATCTCGGCTATCTCTCTAATTTTTAATCTGCGGTCTCCCATTATTAAATCAAGTACTTTTTTAATATTTTCGTCAGTAATTGACGTCGAAGGCCTTCCAGAGCGGGGTTCATCTTTCACACTCTCTCTACCACGCTTAAATTCTGCTATCCATTTTTTGACGGATGAATATGACAGAGCACAATCGCCTAATGTACTGACCATGTCATCATGGATGGCTTTTGATGATAGCCCCTTCTTATGGAGGTACTTAATGACGGCACGCTGCTCGATTTGCTCCATTCGCGGAAATTATGTCCGATTACTTTGTTAATAAATTTATAAAATCACAACTAATTATCGCACACGTTTCGAACTTCACACAATGAACTAGTCTGAACTGAACTAAATAATGTGGGTAGATTTGATTTTTAGAATTGAATGGATCTGTTTTAGGCCGAGTACTTTTCAATCTCATAAATTTAGTCTTTTACACTACGTAAAATGGACAAATATTTTAAAAGTAATGACGATATAAAATTGTGCGGTCCGGAGCGCACAGGGCAGTCCGGTGTACTAGGGGCGAGGTGGGGGAAAACATCACTCATCGCCTCGTGAGCAAACGTACCTCTACACGCTTAAACCGCTGAACCGATTTAGATTAAATTTGGTATCGAGATAGTTTAAGTCCCGGGGTAAAGAAATAGGATAGCTTTGATCACGCAAATCATCCCTAAAGAGGGTGATGGAATTTACTATGAAAGTGTGATTATTGATGGATCACCTATGGTTTAAATTATAAGATACAGCGGACGAAGCCGCGGGCAAAAGCTAGTTTTAAATAAAAATATTTGACTTTAATTTTGACATTATAAACAAATACTAATATAATACCCATTATGTATTGTTGGTCTAATGGTCGTAAGCGCGACTGTTGTTGTCGTGGATTCGAATCAAAATTTCGAACCTAAACCAGTCATTGGGTTTATCGATCAAGAAATTCTTAGTAGCACAGCCTAGAGTCAAGAAGTTGGTGGTGTTTCATCCATGCGCCTCGGAAAGCTCGTCGTGTCCGATTACCGTCCCATCGGACGATGAGAGTGCACCTGCGCTTGCGCATACACTCGTGCACTACAATCCTGTCCTGCGCAGATGGCTGGTCTCCAATAAGACTAGCTGCCATGATTTCGTCAAAATTTTCGAAAATTCCGTCGAAATTCCGTCTGGGGGACATTATAATTCTCTCCAAAATCCAAATCAAATGCCAAACAACTTTATTTGTTAATAAATAAGAGATACCGTGTAGTGACGGTGTAAGAATATCCACTACCTCATATCGTCCCGTGGGTGTTATAAGAGGCGAAAGAGGGAAACTAAAACAGGATATGGGCAGCATCATCTTTCTAATAACTTTTAAAAATAAAAAACTGCGGTTGACATCCCGCTTTCCAAACGTGGCAACTATGGTAAATATCTCTTCTATGAGGCAATCTATGGGACAGGCATATGTTCAGCAGTGGACTTTATTAGGCTATAAAGGTAAAGAAGAGATAAGTAGATTTTTTATATCTGGCTTTACGGCTCTGGGTTCTAGCCCTTCTGAGCCTGAAGTTACAATGTATAATTATCCTTCATAGTACACTGCTTCATAATATGTTGATGCGTCACATTGTGCAGCACTTGGGAGATTGTGACGGCAACTTGGACCAGCAGACAGCTGACAGTTGGCGATGGTATCTCAAGGCGCCTAAGCAGACAGACACCTTATCTTGAGAATCACATCA
Organism: Parnassius glacialis; assembly: GCA_033319125.1. NCBI lineage: Eukaryota > Metazoa > Arthropoda > Insecta > Lepidoptera > Papilionidae > Parnassius > Parnassius glacialis. The sequence goes on along the minus strand of JAVANC010000002.1, from coordinate 1,746,996 downwards.
TCAGAGCACTTTCACCGTTTCCACTAATAGTTCACATGCGCAAACATTTAATACACAAAATCGCACCACAGTTATATATCAAAATCCACTTCAAACCATTATTTAAGCAATAATACAGGAGCAGCAATCCGCTGCTGGTCAAGTTCCCGCCAAAACCCCAGATAAGTAGTAATAATAATATTTAACAATTTTTTATGACTACCAGGGTGTCATAATCACATAAGCGACAAAAGGCTATGTTATTTATTAAAAAAAAATCTAAATAAACACTGGTTACCGCAGGGGATGTGTTGAAAGCCAAGTCGAGTAGCACACCACGGTCCAGAAGCCGGTACCCAGACCATGGGTACTCGTGATTCTGCTGGTACACCGATGCAGACAGCCTGCAGGGAAATTTGAATATTATCATGTTAATTGTCCTCTCCATACACACATCAGATTAAAGGCGTTTTAAGACCACTCCTGGGCAATCAGACTTAGAGTACCTCTGATGGTAAGTGGATTATTTTGATATGGTAAGTGGGTGCTGTAGCCCATAGACATTTACATCTATCCTTGACTAAGAGTCAAAATGACAATACATTGTCATCCCTGAGGACCAAGTTGGAATGCCTCATTTCCAGTAAAAAGGGTTACTGGTTTTCTCACTCACCATACAAAGCATAGCAGCATTAAGCTGCTATTTCTCGCTGGTTACATTATGTTACATTATGTGCTACGAAGGCTCTACCACGATTGAAATGTGGGTATTATATATAGTAATATAATATATAAGCACTCACGCCTTTCACCCAGAGGCGTAGGCAGAGACTATGGACTTCCATTTGGCATGATCCTGACACACCTCTCTCGCTTCCTCCACATCCATATACCTACGCATACACGCTCGTCGGTTAAAGGTACTCTTGATTTGGCCCATTTTCAATATATCGCCAATTTGGTCGATAAACTTTCGCCTAGGGCGTCCCTTCCCGACTCTGTCGTTCACCTCTGCAACTTAAATTAGCTTTGTTACTCTTTCCTCGTTCATTCTTTCAACATGACCAAACCACCGAAGCATTCCTTTCTTAATCCTGGTCACAACATCATCTTGCAAATCACACTCTTCTCTTATCACACAATTTCTCACTTTGTCATTTAGGTTCATGAAGGTATTAATTAACATCATAACAGCAATATTATTTAAAATATAATATTGCTGTTATGATTGTTAAATATATCTGTAATCATTACACTTAATAACCATGTAGTGGCGGTGTAAGAATATCCACTACCCCATATCATCCTGTGGGTCTCGTAAGTGGCGATAGAGGGAAACAAATCAGATGAGCAGCAGCATGTTACTAATAACGACTAAAAATAGAAAACTGTGGTTGCCAACCCGCTTGCCAAGCGTGGCAACTATGACAAACAACTGCAATGTTCAGCAGTGGCTTTATATTTACTTGTAGTCAATTAACCAAATGGTTCGACAATAATCTTTCGCCATACATAATAAAACGAGTCTTGCTTGCCGCATCATAGGCATGCGCTTTAGGTGAGAGTGCGTTTATATGTGCGCGCCATGTACTCAATGTCTAACAATTGTGGTATGAACTTCATGTGGAAATGCGATGTGTAACTCACACAGGTGTTAGCGCGCTACGTAGGAAGGGTTTTGCAGCGGTGACGCTGAAGTTGGACGTGCTGCGATTGCCCACGCTGTATTCCGCCTGCAGGCGTTCACCACGCCCGGCCACGTTTGGCATCTTAACGCCTGTCCGTGGAAGTTAAACAACAGAATAAAAACCAATATAATTAACAAAACCAATTAATTGAAACTGATTTTTAAGGATTTTATCGCGTTTAATTTAACTTTTTAATTCCCGACGTTTACGGGGGGGGGGGGGGGTATTTGACGTTTCGATGTCTTAGTTACCTTCAGTTGTTTTTGAATATTAATTTTTGGTCCGATCTACGCAGAATGAGCTTACAGTACAGTAAATCTTGCAGTGGTATGCATGGGTTTGGATTTGATTTTATTAATTATGGAGTGCCCAAGCAGATGGCAGCACCCATCCATCTTCTCTATTGAAATTAGGATGTTTTTTTATTTCAATAGCCTCGCGTATCATCCTTGGTAGGAATCGGTGTTCTTTAGCGAGGATTTGTGGTCTATCAAATCTAATGTAATGGCGGGGGCCATCTTGAACATGTTCACACACTGCAGACTTCCCGGAACGCGCGTGAAAGAACATATAGCTGACTTGAAGCATCGACGTTCATTATAACAAAACCAATTTTACGGATTTTATCAGAATAAAAATTAATATTCAAAAGCTGAAAGTAGCCCGATCAAACTATGACATCTTGACGTGAAATACCTCAGTAACCCCCTCCCCAACCCGCCCCCTCCCGCGACTATGGGTCTTAGTTTTATTCAAGGTTAAGTGTAAGAAATCATTACAATAACAATTAGTCGTTTCTATCGTTATGTTAATGGTGACAAACAAGCACACATTCCACATTTAGACTGAAAATATAGATATGACTAAATTAAAATGCGCCGTTACCAATGAAATTGGTCTCTGGTTCTTTACACTCACCATACGAAACACAGTAACATTAAGTTGCTATTTTACGCTGGTATTGTGAGAGCGTGGTTCTACCCCGGTAGAGCCAACTCATTCGTGCTACAATCATAATATAGCTGCAGTATGACTCTACCACGTAATTTATTATTTCAGAAAAACACGCACGTACTCACGCACAAATACGTGGCCCCGGACGGCAGCAACCTATATGATACTCCTCACTAGTGTTGTTCCCGGATTTAGTACAATAGAAAGAAAGAAATACTTTTTTGACACAAGCCATTGACATACACAAAAATATACTAATTTATAACAAAAATACGATAGCTTAATAACCACTACGCTGACTTTCAGATATGACCAATCTACTCACCGATCACCAAGTTGCCCTCATTTTCGCTAACGGTGGTGTTTATGCCACCAACGATTCGAGACAACTCTTTCACTTGGAATGTCACCTGGAAGTTGGAAAATGAATATTTTATAAAAAATATATCAGGTTATAAATGTCCCGCTGGGTTTCTTGCCAGTAGTAAATTAAACATAAGAACTATTTTCTATAAGTATTATTTATAATCCATATTAAATAAAAACTAATTCTATTTCTATGTCTAATTATTATTCTTTATGCCATGTATGGATTTTTTTTTATAGGATAAGGGTGACAAACGAGCACACAGTCCACCTGATGGTAAGTGGTTGCTGCGGCCCATAGACATCTACATCTATCCTCTATTACAAATCAAAATGTAGATGCGTTGTCACCCGTGAGGACTACGTTGGAATGCCTCATTTCCAGTAAAAAGGGCCTCCGGCCACCTGCACTCACCAAGCGAAACGCAGAGGTAAATTTCTACTTCACGCTGGTTTTCTGTGAGGTCGTGGTACCACCCCGGTTCGAGCCGGCCTATCCGTGCGACAGCAAAAGCTGCCGCGTGGCTCTGCCACTGTAAAATGTTATTGATGTTATTGATACCCACCTCGAGACCTTCTGGCGTGGCCCCTGGTCCCGATGATACGTCGATGTAAACACCTATATCCCGGAAGCATCCTGTCGCATCTAACGCGCGTCGCACCTGCATAAAATATATGTAATGAATTTAATTTCCATTAAAATTGTTAGTACGTTAAGTTAGTTAATAGAAACAGGCGTTACTTTGCGGAAGTCCATTATATTAAAGTTGGTAAAAAATTACTTCGCGTACATCCACTCGATAATATTACTTATCGAGATATAGATATATATTTATCGGGCGGATGTACGCGAAGTATTTTTTTACCAACTTTAATAGCATGTTAAGTTAAACTCTTAAAATTTCAAAAAGTATGTTCAATTATAAAATATCGAATTCTCATACAGGATAACCTTGAAAATATTTATAAAATATATTTTTTATATCAATTAATATGTTGCATAGTCTCATTGCAGCTGCGTTATGACCGGCACAACATAAATGGGTTGTCTGGACTGGAGAAAGAGCAAGTGCAGTGTTCTTCTGCCTAGCAGCAGAGTGGCAGAGAGCTTGCACTGCTTTTTTCAGCAGAAATAGGTAAGAAGTTGGTATCCTACCCAAACTGACTCGTAGGCAGAAAAAAAGCCATGCAGGCTTTTGTACCTTTAGTTTAGTTTACGACGGGCTGTTTTTCGCAACTCCACGTCTAAGCACGTATTTTGCGTATGGGCAGGAATAATTTAATTATTCGAGCCATTAAATATCCCCAAAGAAATTCAACAGTCCTTTAATGTTGCAAGCAACTTTGGGGAGTGATCCCAGCGTGCCGAGATGCTTAGCCCTGTATGCAGCTACCTCCGCACATGTTAACAACACGTGGGCCGCCGTTTCTTCCTCCCCATACATGTCCTGCACAGGGGACTATCTGTACCACCTATGGTAAATAAATGGTTGTTAAAGGAGCCATGTCCTGTGATAACACTTGTTACTATTCTGTCTGTGGCTTGTTTAATCTCAATAGAACCTTGTTAAGCAACTGTTTATTTCAGGCAGAGCCTCTCTAGCTTGTCTACAGTCTACTAGGCTTTTCCAAAGCTGAGCCTGTTGATATGTCAAGTTTCTACGTACCAGTAAAAAAACTTTACCAAAGGCGATTGGTATGATTTGTTCCGGCTCTATAGTGGTCAGAGCCAATTCTCTTCTGGCCAGTTCGTCAACTGCACAGTTGCCTATGGATCCACTGTGCCCCTTTATCCATTGCAGAATCACATTTTTGGGCTTACATATATTAGTCCTGAGTTCACCACATTGCAACTCAGAGTTTGTAGTACCACCATACTATCGGTCAGTATTCGGATGGAGAAATCTTTTACCTTCCTAGCATCTATTGCTATGGCAGCTTGGATAATACCCATACATTCCGCCTGAAAAACTGTGTCGTGGGTACCCAGCGGTGTACATATGTGGATATTGAAGTCTTCAGAGAATGTTCCAGATCCTACACCTTCATTTGTTTTAGAACCATCCGTGAAAACTCTAAGCTCTTTTGAGCTTAATCCCTCTGGCTGGCTGGTTTGTACCTTATACTTTTTATCGAACACAAATTGTTTGGGGATCTTATCATACTGGGCTTGTAAGATAGGAATTTTTGAGTAAATTCTATCAATTATATCTGTATGAGGTACTCTACTCTTACTCTAAACGTTTAGGTTCTTGAGTCTAATTGCAGCTAAAGACGCTTCTTGTTGTATGTGTAGATGAAGCGGGGTAGCTCCAGCATATCCTCTAAGGCTGCTGTTGGTGTAGCCTTATGCAGCCTGTAGCAGCCATACATGCCAGTCTCTGGTAACGCTGAAGCTTCTTTATAGTGGTGGCTTCATTTGTTTGGTCCACCATACAAGAGTGTCATATGTGATCATGGGCCGAATCACAGTTTTGTACAGCCAGAGTATAATTTTTGACCCTATCGTTTGCCAATCATGTTTCTGCATTGCCAGAATGTAATACTAGCTTCGCTGATTTTGTTTTCTATGTGTTTATTCCAGTTCAGTTTACTGTCCAATATAAGACCTAAGTATTTTACCTTAGAGGATAGCTGGAGTTTTGTGCTGTAGAGACAAAAAGTAATAAGAGTATTAATGCGTGATTTTGAACCTTGTAAATTTCATTCCTAAATACAATTTATTTTAAGTGAAAACCAAGCTGCTAAAAATTTAATCTATGTCTCTAATATTTACATACTTTTATTTCAGATACCAATCATATATGTCATAAATTTTTCTCTCTCCGCCCAACATCAAAACTAAAATTTGAAAAGTAACAAACGGTGGAAACAACTCACCCTTTGATTAATTACGATAAGAAGTCGACAATGCATTTGTATATTTAATCATTTTATAAGTTCAATCTGTCAATTTTGACATAAGGGACACCCACCTTATGTGCACGGAGTATAACATCTTCAAAGTCGGTCGCGTGAAACAGATCATCAACAGCGCTACGTATGATGTCATCTTTGGTCCGATTCAGCCCATCCACATGAACTCGATCTACACGAGCCTGTGTATCAGAAAAACTAACAAAAATTAATAGAACCGTTACCGTTTTCATTAAAAATATTAATAAACGATATGCTAGAATAGAGTTGTCAGATGAAATGTACTATATAATCCATCCATACTATACAGCTTTTAAAGACCACAGGTGGGATTTTGCTAAAATTGCCAGATTTGGCAGGCAGACTGGCAGTTTTTTTATTGATTTGAGTTAAGATGCTGTTGCTCTTCTCTTGTTGAAATAAGAAATACACAGACGATTTTCCTGTATCACATCTTACGACACAAATAAAAAAAAATGTGGAACCTTTTCATTGACTCCAAACTCGCATAAAAAATATCATTTTATACATATAAGAATAAATAATAAATAACATATATTTGTTGTTGTTGATCTCATTCAAAAATATAATTAATAAATTAGTTGTTATTTAAATATCTTGAGACTAATAAGATCTCAGAAGATCCCAGATCTACAACAGTTCTGAAGTCAAAATAAATAATATTGTAACAGATCAGACATTCATTTACTTACTTATAAATTATACATAAAATATGCCTGTAATGTATATTCAAGTGTTCAATTAATTAAAAATATAGAAATTACCAAATTAATACATTTACAATTAGAATACAATCAGAAACTTACACGAACACCATTTAGTTTGATACTGGGCTTGGATATAGGTTCCTCATCAAATTCAAGGGGCTCATCCAACCCCAACAGCCCACCTCCCACCTGCCCAAACCCTTCATTATGCTGAGCCTGAAATTATTTAATTTATTAGTTCTATTATATTAGTAGTAAAAACAAAATGTTTAATCAGAAACCTTATAAGAAACACGTCTAAATGTCTTATGAGAATACAAGACATTAATTTACATAAAGCAACATTTCTTCACCTAAATCTACATTCCGAATTTCCAAATTTACATATTTAGGTTACAGTATCAGTTGGTTATAATATAATGTTACACACAAACTTAATTTTTGAGATGAGTTTAATATTACACAGTCTTTACTAAAAAAATATTATGCATATGAGGTAAGACATACAGGAAGTCAATGGATTTAGATGGCCAGGACATTGCTCTGGGCATTCCTTGGGGGAGGCCTATTGTTCAGAAGTGGGCTTCTGAATGGTTGTAAAAATTCATTTGTATAACAAACAGATGGAGCCTATCCTAGATTAATATATGGTATACTTATACTATGTGAAAATGAACATGAAGAAGGTTCTGTTTCTACAGGGGTGGAGCAACGTTAAATTATTATATTACAATTTCTTTGTAATTGCACCTGACGTTGAAATGATTATATGAATACTAACTAGACTGACTTTATCAAAACCATAAAATATTGTGAGTATATATCAACTAGATTTAAAATAGATTTTTAAGCTTTTGTTGATAGACAGCAGTCTAGCTGTAATCTTTTTTACTTTTCACTATAAGTAATCGTTAATAATTCATAAAAGATTATAAAAATTCAGGCGATAAGTGGCTAACCTCTAGGTTTAAATACTATAGATAAACATTTAAAGTAATAATCCTACATATTAAATACCTTAGCGTGAACCGTTCCCATTTTTAAGCAAATTTATTAAACAACCCGAGAAATCGGTGTTTTAATTTAGAATTGTGTTATTTTGATTTTGAATTACATAAAAAGTAAAAACACTACATTGACAGATGTCAATGTACAATGATCTGTTTATTTATCTATGGATCTGTCAGATGACAACAAAGAGTATATAGTATATATTCTTATCTATGATACTAAACAAAGAGTATGGTAATATACCTTCGAGCGCAAGCCCACCCACGGTAGTTGGATTTTCAATTTACGTAGCGTCACAGTCCCACATTCCGTGGGATGAAGTTGAAGTGTTTCATATTTCGACTTTTATCTAATATTAACTCTACGGCACAGAATAAATAATAGTAATACGTACAGAAGTTGCACTCCTTTGACGTTAACTGCTTGCCAATGTTTTAATAGCCTACATAATTATTATTAATCAGATAAATCGCACACGCAAGCTAATTAATACTTCATCGCTGCGCGCGAGTGTCCGTATTACTTTGCATTTTTCTCCTTCCTACGTCACAGCGGACTTTCCCTCGTTATTAAGGGTTGTTAATAAAGAGCAAAAAAATACATTTTGAAATGGTAAGTAAGTTACTTCGGTAAAGTGTCTATTCTGACTATGATCGACCATATTTCCGCTACTATGTGAGTTCTGTGATGCCCAACGCATGCAACTTACAAGGCCATTCGTCGGGAATGGCGTTGTTTGGTTCGGAAGAAATAGGTAGAATAGATAGTGTAAACAACAAATAAACCCGAAATACAATTCTTAACAGAAATGTGATCGGATTCTACTTAGTTAAAGATTTTCTAAACGAAGTTTTAGTTTCAGTATTTTGTGTTATTAAAACTTAAAATATTTTAATTACAAAATACAAGTATAGGTATGTAAGTAGGTACTTGGATAGTGAAGTAAATTTAAACTAAGTTTTGTAATAAAGTACTTAGGTATTACTTCTGTAGTTAATTTATTATTTAATTCTTTTCTCGCTATAAGTACCTATGTAACGAAAGAAATGAAATATATTCACCTTTCATTATCCTTTGGTAACTAAAAAAATGATATATGTGAATCATTGTGCTTGCTCATTAAGCATCCATCCACGCAACAATTATAGAAGGAACGACGTTTTGCCATTATAATTTATCAAATAGATAGGTAATATACATATATTATTCTAAATTACATTAAAACTTGTTCAACTATTTTATCCTTCAATGAAATATATTAAACACTAAACAAAAATTATTTCGACGAGTATTTTAACAAGTATTTACATAAAACTATTTACGTAAACAGCTTTAAAAACCTTAACATTCAATCGCCTAGAATGCGCTAGCCCCGACTGCGTTGTATCCCTGGGGCGCTCCCGATTGTAGGTAATTATATCACGCAGGTAGCAAGAGTGACAGAGGCCTGTCTATGACCACTAGAATAAGAGTTTCCCAAAACTTTAAGAAAAGGAAAAGCTACCTAATGGCATCTTTCTTTTTCCTTTTTACTCGCGACAGAACGGAGAAGCTGTATGCGTTTAGGGTAAGAGGTTGTTTGTTTGTTTGTGTGTGCAAATGAATGTTCCCATTTATCTCTAAAATGGTTTAACCGACTTAAATACAGTTTTCGTAAAGGGTTTGTGATTTATCGGCAATGGTTCTTAGATAGTTATTATGGTCTTAGTTCACCAAGGGGCGCTACAATAAGCATAGTTGTGCAATGGAATGTTCCCATGTATCTCCAAAAAGGGATTAACTAATTTATATACAGTTTTCCTAAGGAGTTTATGATTTATCAGCGATGAATCTTAGATAGGTATTAGCTCACCAGGGGGCGCTGAAATAATTATAATTGTGCAAACAAATGTTCCCATTTATCTCCAAAACAGTTCGACCGATTTAGATAGGTACGGTTTTCTGTAAGGTGTTTGTGATTCATAGACGAAGGTTCACAGAAAGCTGATATGATGGCAACTTACCCCCCTGTTGCAATAAAAATATCTGTTCAAACCAATGTTCTTATTTATATCCCAAACGATTTGACCGATTTAGACATGGGTTTTTGTAAAGGGTTTGTAATTCACCGGCGATTGGTAATAGATAGGTATTATAGTGTTAACTTGCCAGGGGGTGCTGCAATTAACATTTTTCTAGCTGACCAGGCAGACGTTGTTCTGCCCTTTCCGACGACCCTTCCTATAAAAAATCCTTAAATTAGCAATAAAAATATAGAAGGTCACTTATCGGGATAAAAACTATCCTATCTCTCAAGTTGGACCAAACTGCACACAGTGTGCAAAATTTCATTGAAATCAGTTCAGTAGTTTAGGAGTTCATCAAGAACAAACAATGTGACACGTAATTTTTAAATATAAAGATACTAGCTGAACAGACAGACGTTGTTCTGCACTTTCTGACGACCATTTGCTTTCCTAAAAAAACTCCTGAGATTAGCAATAAAAAAAATTGAGGGTCACTTATCGGGATAAAAACTATCCTATCTCTCAAGTTGGACCAAACTGCACAGAGTGTGCAAAATGTCATTGAAATCAGTTCAGTAGTTTAGGAGTTCATCGCGGACAAAGAACGTGACACGTAATTTTTATATATGAAGATTATAAGTGGTTTATATATTATACGTGAAAGAGCCTTGCTGCAGCTATATTAATAGTGTAGTTGTAGCACGAATGGGTTGACTCGAGGCATTCTATCTTAGTCCTCACGTCAGACCACGCATCTGCAATTTTAATTCGCAAACGAAGATAGATATAGATGTCTATGGGCCACAGCAACCAGCTACCATCAGGTGGACTGTGTGCTCGTTTGTCATCCTAATTCTATTAAAAGAAAGATCAAATAAAATGTCTATAAAACGCCTGACGGAAAGGAAAGTCACGAAAGATAAAAATAAAAGCGTTTTAAAAAGGGTTGATTTCTCACTGTCATAATAATATAACTAAATATGACTTTCCTTAGTCCTTCCTTCCTCTGTGTACCTATTTGTTTGTCGTAGCCATAAATACAGCAATAACATCAAATATAGGTAGGAACTACACGTATACACGTACCTATTTAGTAATATAAAAACTCTGTAGGAAATAGGTAACCAAAAGGCAGTACTTGCACTGCTATATTTCGGTGTAAATGGTTACCGAGCCCAGGCTGTACCATCTTAATTCTCAGCGATGACAACGCACCTGTAGCCTTTTCTCTTAGAGTATTAAACTAACAGGAGACGACATTGGAGAGCGTTCCCCGCTGTCAAAAGTACGAGAGCGCGGATCATTCCCGTTATATAAAACTAGTTGCGCCGCGTACGGCGTCACTTACCAAGTAGTCGTAAGCGTGAGTTGACCTCCAGAAAAATGCCGAGTTGCAGTGTGTTTTCTTGTAAAAAAAGATCACAGACCTCAAATTTACAAAAAGACGGCGTCACCTTTAATTTTTAAGTATTTATTTTGATTTCAATAATTAATATAAGCATTAAATCACGAAAATTCTGATTAATATAGCTGAGCAGGTAGTGTTGCCAACTTAAAGTATTAATACTATAGTAAGGACTTTTTAACTACTAGGACATAATTAAATTTTCCTTAATTGTAGACAAATGTCGTTTCTCTTTGTTCTAATTACACAAGACAAAATCGTGTTATCGAATAGTCTTCAATTCAGCAATATTATTGTGATCTATTTGCAAAACTATATTATTTCAAACAACATTAATAATCTTTAATTGTTTTTAATGAAATCAAAACATAAATTTAAATTGTTTTATTGTATACATTATACATTTAAAACATTTTAAATAGACATTTTCATTTCATTATGTTACGTTATGAAACGAAAAGAAGGGGAATTTCAAGTATAGAAAATGGTATCATCAAGACTATAATAATGATGTTCACTGTAATATTTAGTGTCGATGTTTTTATTTGACTATAAGTAATACTTAAAATACCAAGGTGTTATTTAAAATTCTTTTTTGTACAATGTTTAAAAAAGATCTTTGGTTTTACAGTTTTCCAAAAGATCCTTACAGGCGCCAAGTTTGGATAAAAGCATGTGGCAATCATATAACCTGGGTACCTAAATGACCAAGCACTATTTGTTCCGAGCATTTTGACCAATCGGTTTTCGTAATCCAATCAAATAATAAAAGGAAACTAAATGAAACTGCTGTACCAACTTTGAAATTATTAGAAGTAAGTTCATTATTTTGCTGCAGGTTTATTTTACATTATGAAGGATAAAATTTAAAACATGTAACAAATCGAAATGGAAGGTTTAGTGAACGATATTTATTCATTTTAAAATACTTATTTTTATCTACAATACTAAAAACTATAATAATAATTAAAAAATAAAATAAAAGTGGAAACTTAAATACTCGTATCATATAGTCATACTCCCCGCGGTATCGTGCCAAGAACGCTGGCTGCGTTTCCCCGCTGAATGGCTATACTTAGCCTTTGAGCGAGGAAAGAACCAGCCCTCTTATCACCAGCAGCAACGACCAGCCGCGGATGGAGTTCTTTTAGGAACTTCACCGCACGTGGATCCCACGGACCGATAGTCTCTACAGCAAATGGCAAAAATATGTAGTCATCTCTCAGAGACTCATATTTGCGCCACTTACTCAGCTCAGCTGCCTCCGATGCCGCCCCGGCTCTAAACGAGGTACCCCTGAGATGAGAGACCGCCAGAGTGTCTACGCAAGTAGCATCCCACACTAGGGCTTTACCTCTCTCCCAAGGGACCAATGTCATACCGTCGGGTCTCTTGCCATCGTCTCTAAATATTCCATAAAGCTCTAAAACCGAGGGAACATTTATAGAGACAAGAGCCCTTCGGATGACATCGTTCAAAGAACTGTGTCGTGAAAATCTACCAGCGCTTTTCTTACATGAAAGTCCGTGGAGCCCAAACTTGTCGACGCTGCTACCACAGGGACACTGATAGGGTTGACAAATCGCCGCTCCTAGTCGGATTCCTACGGCAATGCGTAAGCTTTCCGCATCAAGTAATGTGCCGAGATTACTTGATGGTAAAGCGTGTAACCAGTGACTAGATTCCTTAGCCGAAACAGCTAGAAGGCGTGCCTTATCTTGGTCACTATGGAAATTATGAAACAAATCCTTCTGCACGCCCTATACCAACGGAATATCCCACTGTTTTTGTTGGTTAACTTCCAGTGGAACATTTTCACCAGGACAGAGCGTTTGCCATGTCTGCCCTGCCTCCGTAGCAAAGCATAGGTCTACTTTATTATTTAAAATTATATTACATAAATCACTGACACTATGTACGGAAGCAAGGAAAGCAGGCAATGCAACGCTAAAAAGATTTCTCACACCAATGCCACCAAATTTTATAGGTAAAGTAGCTTGAGTCCAGGCTGTTGTATTTAAAGTTAAATTTAGAATTTTTTCTATAGCTATTTTAAGATTATTATCAAGATATTGTAAAATATCCGAACATTTCCAGACTGGACTCGAGCGGAGTAAGTATGTAAATCTAGGTACAAGAAGACAATATTTTAAAATAGTAAGAGCTATGTGGGGGTTTAATTTATACAATTTATCAACGTGGTTTAAAAACTGATCAAATTTTGTTATTAAAACAGGTTTAATACTATCGAAAAACAACGAGGCACCTAGCAGGTATAGTGATTCCGTACTGACAGTTTTTATTCCTGGACAAATATGATTAAAATTTTGAATTAAAGTGTCTCTATGAGAAGTAGATAAATTATTTGAAAAAAATATTTCACATTTATTGCTATTTGGTTCAAGACCAATATTTTTAAAATTTTGAAAAATATGAGTAAGATCACTGAGGACGTCATCTGCTCTACCTCCCAGTGTACCGTCGTCTATGTACCAGACATTCAGCTTGGATTTCAAATTTGAAATAATTGGTTGAATTCCCAAACTGAAAAGTGCTGGACCCAGTGGGTCACCCTGCTGAACACCGACAGCAGAATCGATAACATGGTTTTCGTAAAACAAGTTAGTATTTTGACTATAACATTGCCAAACGTAATGATAAATTTCGGGGGTATTATTAGCCACTTCTTTCAGCAAGGTTACCCTATCGATAGAGTTAAAAGCATTCCTTAGGTCAACCTTCACAAGAACATCTGCATCAGAGTTTGTTAAAAATGTACGCACTGAATGTACCGCCGCCTCACAGCCACCTCTAGTGCCAAAACCTAGTTGAGTAGGCTGAAATTTGGTCTTAAGGTTAGAGATTATGTGCCTGCAAGCTAATTTTGAAGTTAAGCGTCGAAATGTAGAACCAACGGCAATAGGAGGGATACCATTATCCTTTTTTTTTGAAGGCACATAACCTTGCCCCATATAAGAATGGAATGAAATTTGGATTAACATTACCAGAAAGCATAAAGTTACATAATTTTGTAATGTCTTTAAGAAGTACTCCGCCGGCGTCACCGGCAGAAGCGCTTACAAGATCTTTAAGATGTTGAGGCGTAACTCCGTCAATGCCGCCAGCAGAGCCATTCGAAAATGACATAATTGCTTCTAAAGTGTATTTTTCCGAAATTTGTAAAGGTTGCATAGAAGTCTTGACAGGCAGCGGTAAACCCTGAGAAGGTTTGACCAAAGGATGCTTCTGACGAAGCCTTTCAAGAGTTTCGACATTACGAGGAGCCAGGATGTCGTCTGAGAATAAAATACGGGATGCATTTTTTAAGTCGCCATCCATTACTTTCGACTCAACTACTTTTTTTAAATCAAATTTAGGACGTGGTCGAGATAAATAAGTATTAATTGGGTAATCTAAATTTTGAAAAGATGTCTCTTTTAGTTGAGACGTAATTGATTTATTTATTGTTTTATCAAAATGAAAATGGGAATACGCGAAAGTAAATAATTTTTGCCAACTATTTTCACTATTAGTGAAACAATTTTGAATAGTGCATGACAATGATTTAGCAAGCTGCATCCTCGCACCTCTAGGAATTCTTTTAACCACTGGTACATTACGATAATAATTGTAAATTTGCTCCGAAAAAAGGGAAAAATTTGTGTCATTAGAGGAATTGCTAATAGAGTTATGAATTTCTACGGCAGGCTGAAATGTAATTTACAAGTTTATCGTCTTAGATGTAGTCAACCAAATTGTTGTTTTCAGATGAGACACGAATTATTAGCGCTTAAATAAATAAATAAGGACAAACAAATAATTTCAGTGTCATATTTATAATCTATTATTATGAAATATATACAGAGTACTACACTTTTGTACTGTAGAACACAAAATATTACCGCTTTTTACGAAGACATTAATTATTTTTCAATCCTAAGTAAAATGGCGAAAAAAAGTATGTTTGGTTAAGCGTAAACTTCGACCAAGAGATAGCAAATGTTTTTTTTTTTAATTGCTCCATTCCGTTGCTGCGTAAAGGAAGGACAAAAACAAATAAACAAAAAATCACACTTTCACATTTATAATATTATATTAGTATGGATTGTCAAGAATGATATATAAACTTTTGAAACCGGTTTACAATCGGCTTTTTGAGGGCAGAACTATACACTCCCGCTCTCTTCCTTGCTCTAGTAAATAACGTTTCTGAGTGAACAAAAAGGATAGAAGCACAAGAAAGTGCGATTCTGTGCTGCCAGATGTAGTTCAAGCCTAAGCCTTAAAACGGTTTAACTAAAAACAAAAAACCCCTATACAGATAACTTTTCCGGTTGGTCATGACATTAAAAATGGTAAAAACATTTCATAGACTAGGCATATTATATATTTTTAAGCATACAGGAACATTATTAAGTGACGAAGCTTGCGAAGACACTTATTGATTTCACGATGTCTGTCCGTCTGTCCCACGGTTATCTCGAGAACGGTTTCGAATTTTCAAATTCTGTTTTCAGCAATCGATTACAGATCACCCAGGCATCTGAACCTCCTATTTTGAAACTAGTTGCTCAACGACAAAAAAAAAGCTGATTGCTTCGCCACTTTGCTAATCTGTTAGCTTGCTAGGTTTATTTCGATAATGATTACGTTCCACATAACATTGAACTGGCAAACTTGGTGAAAGAAAAATATGCAAGCACCAGAATTAGCTACCTCGCAAAAAAAAGAGTGATCCCAAAAAGTGTATTCGTCACATATACCAAACTTATTCACTTTAAAAACCAGTTAAAATATAATATAATACTTTTTCAATTTGTTTTAATTTTGGTAATTTTGTATTATTATATTGTACCTCATGTATTTTTTTTATTTACTTTGAATGTAATATTACTCATTAAACATTTTTTCATTTTTATTTTATTTAATGTGCTAATGTAACTTGCATAAAATTTCATCGACATATCCATATCGACAAGGCCCTCGCACTAGTTGTTTATAGCTTATGCACTGTAACGATGAGACATTTATAGGAGATTTTCAAGATTTTGTGCGTTTTGTTAATCGTGTGCTCATATTATGCTGTGTGCGTGCGTAACGACGTGGCCCAATGTTTACGATTTGCTTACTGTGCGTTACCTCGCCTCCCGCTAGAAGTGACAGACTTTTTTGTTTGGTACTTTATGCGCATGGCGTCTCCTGTTAGTTGAATACTCTAAGCCTTTTCTTTGTTACGTTGGCTGCAGATGTTCATAGACTCCAGTAGCGTTACCTAGTAGAGCCATGCTGCAGCTACATTACTCGTATAGTTGTAGCACGAATCGGTCGGATCGACCGAGTAAAGAATTCGCTTCCATCTGAGACGGGTGACAAGGCATCTGCATTTTGCTTCGTAACCGAGGATAGATGTAGATGTCTATGGGACACAAGAAACACTTACCATCAGGTGAACTGTGTGCTCATTTGTCACCTTTATCGTATAAAAAAGTTATTTATCGTCAGGTGGACTAAAGTTCGTTTATCAGTTTGTCCCTTCAGTTGCATTAAAAAAGTGGTCGCGCGTGGTAGAATTAAACGTTCTATCACTGTGTACGTGTGGGATGTTAGAATTTAGAAGCTTCTCGAACCAACTCGTATTATGCGATAGAAAATGCAAATTATGCAGCGTTTTTGAAGAGGGGGGTCACCTGCTACAGGCATTATTTGCTTAAACGGAGACTCTGGCCACTAATGATTGTAAAAGTTAAAAGTAAAGTTGCAGCCTATTTACGTCCCACGGCTGGGCACAGGCCTCCTCTCATTTCTGAGAGGGTTTTAGGGCAATGAAATGTCCACCGCGCTGCCCCAATGCGTTTTTTTTATATGATAAGGGCGACAAACGAGCACACAGTCCACCTGATGGTAAGTGGTTGCTGCGGCCCATAGACATCTACATCTATCCTCTATTACAAATCAAAATATAGATGCGTTGTCACCCGTAACGACTAAGACGGAATGCCTCATTTCCAGTAAAAACGCTGGTTTTCTGTGAGGTCGTGGTACCACCCCGGTTCAAGCCCGCCATCTGTGCTACAGCAAAAGCTGCCGCGTGGCTCTACCACTGTTATAATTGGTGGTGGGGAATGCGTGTTGGGGAACTTCACATGTCTTTTAGTTTTGAAGTGAAAACTTATTTCTCGGCGTTGTGTACTTTTTTTGTAATGGGTAAAAAAATTTAAACTCGCGTCAGGTCACGTGTCCTGATCGAAAATTCGTAAGACGGACGGAGAGTAGACAGCCGGCGCTGCGTAGGAGAGGAAGTAAGTTAGGTTTAATTAATTTTCATTTATTAATTAATATAATTTTATTATTAAGATTAGGTTACGATCGAGTCTACTGTACTGCTTGACGAAATTATTAATATAGACACATATGTACTTACATAATATTATAAATATAATATTTGTAATATGTTTATACTTTATAGCATTAACCTATTTTTTCATAACATCACAATAAGCATGACGGGACCAGCACCATTGCACGTGCGGCGCGGTAGTCAAGTTAACGGGAGCGGTGGAGGCGTTTTTAAAAACTAAAATAAAACTAAGAGATGTCCGTACAGAAGCTCATGTACTTCAACAATGGCAAACTTATTCTAATACATCTTTCATGCAGACTTTATTACATTTGCTTACTCAAGTGACACGATATAGGCCACACACAGGGTGCAAAGTCAGCAATAGTATTTATGCACGTACTTGTATCACTCTGTGTGGGGTCGAATCCATGACTCTTCCCTCCTCAAGAGCGAAATTATCGGCATTTTCAGGAATCCGATGATTTAGCTTAATTACACACAGTTTATATCTAATTATAATAACAATACAGAAAATAATTGGTAGAATTACATATAAAATTATCGTTCCTAAACTCACACTTTTTACGTTAATAGCACTTGCATTTTCACTGAGATTTATTTTGTTAAGTTTTACTAGTTGAACCAATTGTTTAGTTTCGTCTAGATTTATGCCTTTTAAACTCACTTCACTGACAATGGGAGGCTTCGAAATCTTCAGATCTGGCAAGTTAGTCATTGGGTAAATTCGGTAATTTAGGTCATCTGAAGAAGATTGGTGGTATTTAAAATGAATATTTCCAATTTCACCTTCACAGAAATCGTCTACGGTGATTATGTAAGTACCACATAAAAGTTCATGAGTAACGTCATTGTCGCACTTTCTGGTAAGTATCCTATGGTTTCTCACGTACAGTATCCAGCTTTCGTGGCTTATTCGTTGGATTTTGGGATCTTCAATGTCCAAGGTATGCTGTTCGCAGGCATCGAGGTTTGATTGAAACTCCATGAGCTGTTCCACGCAGCTTTGTTCTGTATGCAGCAGCACAACGTCGTTATTGCACAGGAATTGATTATCCAAAGCGATTTGTTTACAGGCTCTCGGGACTGGCAATTATTCCTTTTCTTTCACCAATAGGTATGGGTATTTGGGAATAACTATAATAGTTTTGTTTGCAATAGCAATTGGCAATGAATACATTTTGAAATAACTATATGTTTTATTCCCTACTAAAGGGACCTCTAAGATAAACGTGATCTGGTTTCCTTTTATAAAAGCCTTAACCTTAATACAATTTTCTAGTTTAACTAAGTTATTTTCATTTACAGGATATAATAGATTTTCATTTGTCGCGATTGATTGTAATAAATTTAACAATTCCGTAGAGTTAAAAATTGCTTGATGCAGAACATATACCTTACTGAATGCTAGTGCAGTTTCGATTTCTCCTAGTATTACGTTAATAGTTCTAAAATAACTCAAAAACATGTCAAACATACCTAGGACATAGGTAGAATAAATGGAGTTTTCTTCTTTTGTAATTAGGAATTTAACAATTCTTTCAATTCTCTTCAAGCGTTCATCTAATATTAAAGTATTGTTATGTAAGGTCTCTGTACTGTTGATGAAACTATCCAAAATTTTGGAGACTAATGTAATTCTCTTATCCGACATTATCTGATTATCGTTTAGTTTAGAAATCAATGAGTCATATCGGACGGCATCATCATGATCCAAATTTCCAGTTACTATTTTTATCATAGACCCAAGCGGGTCAATAATGCCTCTTTTAAATCTTTTCGATGGCACAAGTTGCCGAAATTTTTCTATAGTTGCATCTCTTAAATACCCTACATGTGTTCGAATAGCTAAAAATTCATGAATATATGGTTTATTAACATCTATCAACGCAACGAATTCGTCATACTTTAATATACTAAAATCTAAATCACAACCTATACCTTCTAAGTTTAAAGTTTTAATAATAAGCCAATTGTCTATTTGCAATGAGGCGCGACCCAGTTTGACAGGCAGGATTCCTGGGTTTTTTCAAGTTTTCGAAGTTGAAGGGCCCATCCTTTCTGAACCATCGTCAGAATTATTATACACCACCTGTGGAGGACGTTTAATATTTTTAATTGGCACTGAAGTATTTCTATTACCAATCCTAACAGGAACTATATTTCTTTCTATATTACCACTAACGACAGCTTTCCTATATCGCGGTTTATCTTTACTTCTTCTTATGTTAGATTCCTTGGCGTATATAACATCTCCTATTCTAAAATTTCTATCTGTTTCACCGCCCTTTTGTTCCCTTACCTTTTTCTTTTTCTCTAACATTTTATCTGATATATAATTATATAGATATCTAATACGTTTAGCATGATCTTTTAATAGTTGTTGGGTGTAACATTTCTCGAAATTCGCGGCGAACGTTGAACGGACGTAGAGTCGGTATGACCGAAAACGATTTCGAAAGGAGTAAGGCCGGTTGTACTATGTATGGTGTGGTTATAAGCCATAATTGAGTAACTCATTACAGTAGCTGCGTCTGTACACTTTCGTTCGTATTTCGCCAATCTGTATATCTCTATAATTGTGGAGTGGAATCTCTCTATTATGCCTGTTGAATTCGGGTTATTAGGAGTAGTAATGTGTAGTAATATGTTATACATAGTCATAAGTTCCTTAATGAGGTCATTATTAAACTCACTACCGGGATCAGAAGTAATTTTTTTAGGTGTTCCGTATATTGAAAAATATTTAATAAGTGCTCTTACGATTTCGGGTGCGGATCTATTTGGGATTTCGATAGCTTGTCCTAGCTTACTAAATGCGTCAACCAAAGTTAGGTAATAAACGGATTCAATTGAAAAGAGGTCCATGAAAACTTCTTGGAATGGGGCGTTTTGGGTTAGAGTTAATTGAAGTAATGGTTTAATGGGTTTTCTTTTATATTTCATTTTTCTACAGGCATCACAAACATTAAGTACTGCAGCAATCGTCTCTTGCATGTTCTGCCAATAATAATTTCTTTTAATTCTACTCATTGTTTCCTTTATTCCTCTGTGACACGTCTTTCCCTCATGATGTTGCAGTATGATTTCTTTTTGTTCTCTCTCGTCTTCTACATATATAACACGCTCTGTACATTCAATAAATTCTACCATTCCCTTTTTAAATAGCTGTATAATAATTTTAGAGAATTCTTTTCTATGTTGAATGTTTTCGAAATAAATAAAATATTTAGTCTTGGGCTTAATATACTCTTTTAAGAAATTTTTAATAAGATCTTCATTCTCAAGTGGGGCAAAAACTTCGAGGACCTTTTGTTTATCCCTGGATAAATTTCTCACTTGTACTTCATTTTTATGCCAGGTATAAACTAAAATTTGGTTAGGTTTTGAGTCAATGGCCTCCTTTAATATAGGAATACCATTCGATTCTAGATCTTGTCCAGAGTGTACGGTTACTATAGTACTATCAGTAGATATAGGTGGTAACGGGTATTTCGTGTTAGTCTCTAATTGGTCGACGGATATAGTGGCGGATGTGTCAGTTACAGTTATTGTCCTAGAGTCGTCCCTATTTCCAGTCGTTAAGTCCATAATTTGGTCCGTTAATTCAGTCAGATATTTTTGCAGTTTTTGTTCTTTAGGGTCCAGGTTTACTTCCAATGATTGTGAGTCATCAGAGTCTATGGCATTTAGTTTTATCCGAGAGAGGGCATCAGCATTACTATTTTGTTTTCCGTTTTTGTATACAATATCAAAGTCGTACTCTTGAAGACGTAAACGCCAACGGGTCAATTTACTGTTCGGTTCTTTGAGTGAATAAAGCCAAACTAGTGGTCTAACTAACTAATGGTAAACTTATGCCCGTAAAGGTATGGTCTAAAATGTTTTACGGCCCATATTATGGCGAGTAGTTCGCGCTCTATTGTACTATATCTGGTCTCAGTGTCGCTGAGAGTTCTACTAGCGTAGGCAATGGGCTTATCGGATCCTATTGTCCCCTGCGATAAGACCGCACCTAAAGCAACAGTAGAAGCATCTGTAGTTAAAACATAAGGTTTTTCTGGGTCGGGGTATTGGAGTAAAGGTGCATTAGTCAGAAGCTCCTTACACTTCTGAAACGCATCAATATATTTTTGATCTATTACAATTTTATTTCTTTTCTTTAGGCATGCTGTAAGGGGTTGAGTAATTTTGGCGAAGTCTTTTACAAAGCGTCTGTAATAACCAATCAATCCTAGGAAACTCTTGATCTCGGTAGTCGTCCTTGGTAACGGGTAACTTAATACAGCCTGAATCTTATCATCGTTTGGTTTAAGTCCGTCTTTAGTAATAACGTGCCCTAGGTATAACACTTCTTTTCTCAAGAATTCTGATTTGTCGAGTTGTATTTTTAAATTGGTCGATCTCAATCTGTCAAAAACTGTCCTTAATTTTTGTAAATGCTCCTGGAGGCTACTGGAGAAAATAATTATGTCATCAAGATAGACAAGGCAATGAATTCCTTGTAAGCCTCTTAGGATGTTATCCATGGCTCTTTGGAAGGTGGCTGGAGCTGTCTTCAGGCCAAAGGGCATTCGAAGGAATTCATAGTGTCCGTTCTCTGTGCTGAATGCCGTTTTTTGTCTATCTGATTCGTTGATCTCAATTTGGTGGTATCCACTAGCTAAGTCCAAGGTTGAAAAGTAAGTACTCTTACCTAGTTTGTCAAAAATGTCAGTGATATTGGGTAAAGGTCCACAGTTATGTCATTTAAACGTCTGTAATCGATAACCATCCTATACTTCATTTCACCAGATGCGTCTCTCTTTTTGGGAACTAAATGGACTGGGGCTGACCAAGGCGAAAAGGATTCCTGAATCACATTATCATTTAATAGTTTCTGTACCTGGTTTTTAATTTCATGTGTTTGAGCGGGAGGTTGCCTATAGGGTTTGATATAGATAGGGTCTTCGTTTTTTGTTCTAATATAGTGTTTCACTTCATTAGCAAAAGATAAAGGTATTTAATCGCTATAAAAAATATCTTTATACTCTCTACATAAGTGGTATATCGATTTTTGTTCTTCTTCCGACATGTGGTCTAAGCGTAATTTCTCTAAATTTTGCTCTAATATTTTATCTACTTCAATATCTGATATATCTGTAATATGGTTAACTACACATTTAGTCGCTTTACTCTCTTCATATGCTTCTACATTCAATTGTTTTTTAATAGTTAATTTTATCGGTATATCTAAGGTATTCTGGATTACTGTAGTCGTATAACCATCCTTACATCTCACTAACGCACTAGGCATTCGCACACCCTTACAGAATTCTTTATAATCGATTACAGCATTACCTGAATATAAATTAGTTGGGAGTTTGACTCTTTGCTCGGAACGGGGAGATAACTCCAAAACGTAAGAAGATTTACTATGTGTTATAGGTATTACGGTAGTTTTAGTTTTAAGAATTTCGTTTTTTAAATCTATTACTGCTTCAAGGTTGCAAAGTATATCATTCCCAATTAAGCCATCGTACCTAGAGTCGACATTGTAAATGTATAGTTTATGAATATCGTTACAGTTGAAAATTGCTAAAGACGGGATTTGAATAACTTGATCATGTCTGCTCGATGCATGTGTGCTAATGACTTCGAATGGTTTGTGACTTATGTACTCTGGAAAGTACTTATAAGCTTTGGATGGACTAATGAATGATCGCGTACTACCTGTATCCATCATAAATTTGGAGTCGATTTCCGGTATATAAATAAACGGCAATCTCAAATTAGTACTACAATTTAACTCTATTTTTTCGTAGGTTCCGAGGCTTCGACCTGAAAATCCTTGTCGTCCATATTGGTTGGGACGCTATGTGTTACTTCAGGAATTATTGTCGGATATTCATTTTCATAATAATCGAGCTCGGGAACATTAAGGCCACTGCTTGAGTACTCCTCATAGCAGCAGTTATCATAAGAAATTGGGTACACATCGCCGCACGCATCATCGTAATACGTATTATCAAGGTCGAGTTCATTTAACTGAAAGCCTTGTTGATTTGTTTTAAGTGGTGGTGCCGTTCGCATTGTGACGTCACTGAGCCCAGTGTATTGATTTTTATTTAACTGAGGCTTGTAACCAAATTGTTGGGGCTTATAAAAGTTTTGTTGTTGGTTTCCAAATTGTTGTGGGCGCATACCGAATTGTTGTGGGCGCATACCGAATTGTTGAGGTTTATTAAATGTTTGTGGTTGCATTCCGAACTGTTGGGGACGCATATTAAATTGTTGTGGGCGCATATTAAACTGTTGCGGGCTTATACCAAATTGTTGCGGACGAAAGCCGAATTGTTGGGGGCGGTATCCAAAATTTTGATGATTATTATTAAATTGAGTTAGTTTTGCTTGTGACCCCTGCGGAAGTCCAAAGTTAAATTTGTTAGGGGTTAATTCGGGTTTATAGCCCATCGGTGCCATTGAATTAAAATTATTTGTACCGAATTTAAACGTAGGATTATTATTTGGTAAACTGGGTGGCGTTGGTTTATTACTAGGATTACTATACATTTTATTACGCAAGGTATACTGCTCATGGAAGTTGACTTCTTCCATGACCACGCTTAAAGCCTCTTCTAGTGTACTGGGCGCTTTTAAGCGAACAATTCGCACCATATTTTCTGGCAAATTATACAAAAAGACATTTAAAGATGTGTTATTATATATAATAATTTTGCTACTCTTTACATTCGCATCGGTTAATCTATTTACTTTCGATATTAAAACACTACGAACGGATTGGATCCTATTACAGAAATCTAAATATGACTCGTTATTTCGGATACGCAAACCTTCAAGTTCTATAGCAATACATTCTTCACTCCTAGGGTCTCCAAAATGTTGAATTAGCAGTTCTCTAAAATCTTCCCACGAATTAATGTCCTCGCGCTCGCTAAAGAGCGCTGCAGCGTCGCCTACGAGTCTACTTGTTATCGCGTACATTACGTATAAATTTTGTTCATCGGATCCCTATATTTATTTAATATATACTCACATTTGCGAATAAAAAGATTTAATTGGTGCTTATCACCGTTGAATATCGGTACAATTTTGAGCATTTCACTAGGAAACATCTTAATTTGCACTTGATCTTCCATTTTGTAGAACTTTATTTTATAAAATACGACGATAAAATAATATAATAAATACAAAAATTCAAATTCACAATCAAAAACACAGTCAAAATAAAAGTAAAATAATTAATAAGTAAAATACAAAATATGAAATAAATAAGTCCTCAATAAAAATTTAATCAACGAACATACACTTCAATTATAATTTGTAATAGTTATAATCGCTTTGTTCCCACAGTGCAAGCTCTTATCGCGTCGTTATTGCATGGACGCGCTTACTTATCTAGTTATTCCTAGTATTTCTTTATGCAGTTAGTTATTAAGTTTAAGTATTTTAAATATAAGTTTCACAGATTTTTATGTAAAACCAGATAACGTTATATCGCAAGGGGTCTAATTGCAAAATAACAAAACTATATAATATGGCAAGGAAAGGAAGGTGAAAATTTGGACTCACCAGCAGGCCTTCGTCATCTTCAGCTGCTCTCCACTTGACAAATTTATATTGGTTCGCAGGATCGCCTCGCGGCACGAACACGGTAAACGATTTTATACGAATTTATTTCGCGGACGGCGCAAGCAAATGGCGATCCTACCGGCTGCGCCAGTCAAGTTAACGGGAGCGGTGGAGGCGTTTTTAAAAACTAAAATAAAACTAAGAGATGTCCGTACAGAAGCTCATGTACTTCAACAATGGCAAACTTATTCTAATACATCTTTCATGCAGACTTTATTACATTTGCTTACTCAAGTGACACGATATAGGCCACACACAGGGTGCAAAGTCAGCAATAGTATTTATGCACGTACTTGTATCACTCTGTGTGGGGTCGAATCCATGACTCGGTAGCCGTCGGTGCAGTTAAACAGAATTCTTGTAAATAACACGTGTTCCGCACACCTGCACCATTGCACCTGCAGTGGCGCTCGTTTTGCTTGTATAAAACGGACGGCGCGGCCGCCGTTAGGACAGTCTTGGCTCTGACGTGGAACGGTACGCTTGTCGTATTCCGTTACTAGTTTATCCTCGAATCGTTGGATAATTAATTCGTGTAAACGAATTAATTATTATTCCTAACTATAAAATTAGTCTCTGTACTATACTCAATTACCCTTTCTACAAGCACATGTGCGGTGTAGGTTTACCAAACAAATAATTTCGAATGAAAATAAATGAAATAAGATAATAATAAATAATCTCCGACATTCCGAAATATCAAAAATGCACAACGTTAATATTCAAGTTTTCACTTCTGCCGGCACTCCCGGAGTGCAACCCGTCGTTTTTTTTTCTTATTTCTCAGACATGCAGATTTCCTCACGACGTTTTCCTTCACCGCCGAGCACGTGGTAAATCAGCACTTAAAATTGCAATTAACAATTCCATTGGTGCCGGCGGGGATCGAACCCGGGTTGCTCGAGTACTGTGAAACTTACAGCGAGCGTTAACCATCTGAGCTACCACGGCTCAACTTGTTACAACAATGATTGTAAACCAAATCTTTTTACTTAAATAAATTTTATTATTATTATTATGGGTTATCTATAAAGTTTACTCATCTGGTTGGGCTGTTTAAATATATAATTGTAAACGAAAGATATAAATATACATAAATATCAATAAAATAAAATAAATACATAAAAATACATAAATAAATAAAAACCCAACCAGATGGGAACCCTCGGCAGGGAAGACCAAACGGCCGAGGGTTAGGGGGAAAGGGAAAGAAACCGGCGGGCGGTATCGAGGAGCACCGCCTTCTGCGTTTGAGCTTGGAGCGGTCCCTCACGGAGTCCCAGTCGCCTCAGATAACCCGAGAGGCTGACTGGGATTAACCCGTTCGCAGAGACGACTACAGTTATAATTTCGTTCGGCAGTCCACCCTCCATTCTTTTAGGTGTCGACCGCACGGAGTGCCTTTTAGGTACATGACAAATTAGAATTTAATTAAGTCTAATTTTATTTTGATTTCATTTGATTTCATTTGAATTAATATGATTTAGTTTGATGTAATTCAAGTCTAATATAATAATTTTTTTTTTATATATATTTTTTTTTATAAAACGTTACCCCCACACTAGGATTTTCTCCTGTATCGTGGAGGCAGTTTACAAACACAAATTTCACAAGGACAAACATCCAGACCCGGAACAATTATTTGTAGGCCATACAAATACTTGTTCCGTGCGGGATTCGAACCCGCGCCCCCCAGCGCAGCAACTCATTGCTAAGCCACTGCGCCACGGAGCCGTCATATAATTATATATATATATAATTTAATTTAATTTTTTCAAGATACTAACACTTATTTTTTAAGCGATAATGTAATACTAACCCATGGATCTTTGTTGTCTGAAAATAAATGAATTTGAATTTGATAAATATATCTCCTTTGAATTAAAATGAACCTATACGTATTGAGCGCATTCGAAAAGGTTTATTTAAAAAAGTTAAGTAAAATAAAGGTTTATTATTATATTACAGTGTGTGCATTTGTGTGTTGTAAATTTACAAATACATACAGAGACAATCTGTGTGTGTGTGGGCTTTGTTCAGCAGTGTACTTTAATAGGCTGAAACGGT
This sequence comes from Parnassius glacialis, assembly GCA_033319125.1. Lineage (NCBI taxonomy): Eukaryota > Metazoa > Arthropoda > Insecta > Lepidoptera > Papilionidae > Parnassius > Parnassius glacialis. The sequence continues at coordinate 1,719,886 of JAVANC010000002.1, read as the reverse complement.
AACGGAACAACCAACATTTGTTCCATTAATAATATTGGTTTATTATTAAAACTTACATAAAGTGATATTATTTGTACGTCATATGTAATAATAAAGGTAAACTACTAAATAATAAAATATTAATCTGACAAAATAAAGAAATCCTACCAAAAAGTAAAGTAGTCCATTCAATTATTATAGTATTCAATTCAATTGATCTACTGCAAATATTTATACTGTGGCGCGTATTTACCGCAAAGATTTCGCATAAAGTATAGCATAATATGGTTCGCGCCGCATCGTGGATAAATACATCGTGCGACGCGCTAAATGGCGTGAGTTGGGAAGCGTTATAATTACCTACAGGTCTGGGATAACGTCCTCTTAAACCAAACAAAACCATAAATTGTTATTGCAAGCCACTCGGTTCGACTAGACTAGATTTTTCAGAATCTAATCATAAAAATACCCTATTTGTCGTATTTTTTGTTGTGTAAAACGAGGTATGTTTTAAAATATTTATAGTATGAAAAAAAATGTATTGAGAGGTGTGATATTTTAATATCTTTTGATAGAATATTGTATTGTTAAGGAAATAGAACAAATACCTTTTAATGTAATAGTTTAAGTTCATAATCCTTATCTTATTCTTTATATATATAAAAGTAGAATAGCACTGATACGTTTACAGTTATATAGCTTAATTTATAACGATTCGATACGTAAGTATTATATATAGCTGGCATACAAAACGCTTGCCAGTGTCGGCGACCTCCCGTAGTCACTTGGCGCATAAAAAAAGTAAAATGGCCGGGCACATGCCTTCAGATGATAAAGACATATTACATATCATATTACTTAATACATAGTTCATCATGTTAAACTGGTGTACAGACATATTATAGTCGCAATATTTCTTTTGTCCCCCGTGTAGTCCCATCTAGTAGCGAGCCGTATATTAGAAGAAATTATCAAATGTCTATATTCTATTTGGCAATAGCAATACTAACTGATTAACCCACCTAAGAGCTATGTCATTCTTATTATTTTATTAAATTAGTTGTTTCTAGAGCTGTAGTATAAAGAAAAACAAAGAATATGACGGTTTGGTACATACATGGTCCATCCAAATTGTTCTAAGCTATAAAAAAGCAAAAAAAAAGTATCTTACTCTGATAATTTTAACTGATGCTGCTACAATATAATATATGATGTAATATTAATATAACGTTATTCATAACCAATAATCATACCACCCAACTTAGAAATTAAATCTATAATGTTATTCTATATAAATAAATATATAAAAGTTCGTTTACTCTTAAATTTCAAAAATCTTAAATCTCGCAAGACTCCGAGACTAGACTGTATGATATAGACTATTGCCTGCCGTAATTGGCGATTGATATTTGCACAAGGAACAAAACAAATTGACTGGAGTTTTGGCGGGAACTTGACCAGCGTCGGTTTGCTGCTCCTGTATTATAGTTTTTGAAGTGGACTTTGATATGTAAAAGTGGTGCGATTTTGTGTATTAAGTGTCTGCGCATGTGAACTATTATTGAAAACTGTGAAACAAGTGCTCTGATGGTGATGTAATTCTCAAAATAAGGTGTCTGTCTGCTTAGGCGCCTTGAGATACCATCGCCAACCGTCAGCTGTCTGCTAGCTCAAGTTGCCGTCAAAATCTCCGAAGGGCTGCACAATGTGATGCATCAACAAATTGTGAAGCCATATACTATGAAGGATAATTATTATAATATATTGTAACTTCAGGCTCAGAAGGGCTAGATCCCAGAGCCGTAAAGCCAGTTATTAAGAAGAAGAACAAATTGACATTGACATGACATCTTTCAAATTTTGCGGCTACCGGTTAAACACGTGTTATTGTTAGTAAATAATAATGGAAATTAACCAAAATAATATTTTCAAATTATGTAAAGAATTAGGATGCTGTGACGCATGCTGCCTGAGGTATTTAGGCCTCAAGAATCCTAGTGCTTACGAAAACACAAAAGACGTCACTAAGGTATAGAATTATTTTTTAAACTTTCAGTTTTCCTTTAATAAAAAGCAATTTGTTTTAAATAAGTATACAAAATCACATAAAACTAGTAAAAAATATACATAATAACATCGTAAACTAATGTAATGTGGAACTCGATTCTCTTACATGTAAGCTTTAGAGAAAAGAAGCTGTTTCTATGAAAATCTGATTTTATTATTGCATTGATAGCATTTCTATGGCAGAGTAAGAGAATTCTCCCCCGTTTTATCTCATGGCTGTGCTGTCGCTTGTCTACTAGCACTAGCATTTACTGTGGCAGACATAGAATTAAGAACGCCTTTTTTTACACAATATTTTATATGACCACTAACAACCACACAGCCTTATTATAGATTCTCTAGCAATTAAGTTGCAAGATTTATTTTTTCCCATTTTTATCCAATATAAATTGCAGAAAATTTATCTTAACAATAATAGCACCAAAATGTAATAATAATAATAATGAAGAACATTGCATTCCATTTAAAAAATGATGAAAAACAATAAAATATTTTCATTCTTATGCCCTTAACCCTAAGGGACATTTTGTCCCTCAACATGACCCGCAACATTTTGCGTGATGTGTTGTTTGCTCCCGCTCCGAGAGCGAGCACACGTATCCCACGTCAGTGCTGCGCCAGTTTGTTACTGGGTATAGCAGTGTGCTCAACGTGCCTTGCAACATGTCAGTAGTGTGGGGTAACGAAACCATGCTTTTACTTCTTGAGCTTTACTAGTCATTTTTTATTGTGGGATACTTCAAACCGTGATTATTGAAATAAAATAAAGAAAAATGACTCATGGGAGGATATTACCAAGGCGATTAAATTACTGAGAAGAGAAATTGAAACCAAAGTGCATACCTCCATCCTACTGATCAGTTGTTACAACACTCGAAAAGTGTACGACACAGAAGCATAAGAATCTCTAGTTGACAAATATCTTAATGCAATGGCAAGTCTGATATGAGGCTCAACAGCGTTTCATAGTATTGTATCCAATTTGGCTATGGAAGGTCCGATCATTTGTAATAAAGTTTCAAAATCAGATGTTGACATTTGAGTAAAATTTGCAAAAGATCTATCATCAGGCATTGAGAGATCACTTGAAATATTAATTCTTTTTTCTTCTTGTTGTAGTAAGCTATATGTAAATTGGTTTAATGTTAATAACTTGCATTTAAACTGCACTAAAACAAACTGTATGAAATTCATGACTAGAAATGTCAAACAAATACTAATGTAATTTTAAATGGGGAGGAACTGATTCTTGTCAATACCACCATTTTTCTTGGAATAACACTAGATGCGATGCTTCAATGGATCCCCCCATATATCAAAACTAGCTGTGCCCCACGGTTTCACCCGCGTATTATTACACTGTCCAAGCGAAGTCGTGATAAATGGTAAAGGTTCCTCCGGATCGGTAGTATCAATGGGCGTTCCTCAGGGCTCGATTCTTGGCCCATTCCTGTTTTTAATCTATATTAATGACTTACCTTATCTTGTAGGGGACAATCACGATATAGTATTATTTGCTGACGATACCTCTTTAATTTTCAAACTCAAACGGCAGTTAATTAATTATGACGATGTAAATAATGCTCTATCGAAATTAGTACATTGGTTTAACGCCAACAATATGCTCTTGAACGGCAATAAGACAAAGTGTATTAAATTTACAATACCTAATGTAAAACATTCGAATACCAATGTGCTATTAAATGGGGAGGAGTTGAGTCTTGTGGATACCACTGTTTTTCTCGGTATTACTATTGACGCGAAACTTCAATGGGGCCCCCATATATCTAAATTAGCAAGCAGACTTAGGTCTGCAGCATATGCTGTAAGAAAGATTAGAAGTCTCACAGATGTTGAGACAGCTAGATTAGTGTATTTTAGTTACTTTCATAGCGTAATGTCTTATGGAATTTTGCTATGGGGTAATGCGACTGATATTGAAGCTATATTTGTTTTGCAAAAGAGAGCCGTTCGGGCGGTTTATAACCTAAATTGTAAAGAGTCCCTCAGACAAAAATTTAAAGAAATAAACATATTAACTTTGGCATCGCAATATATTTATGAAAATCTAATGTATGTACATAAAAGCATAAATAGCTTTAATAAGAATAAGGATGTGCATTCTTTAAACACTAGGAACAAACATAAGCTTGTAATACCAGTTACTAGACTCCACAGAATCAGTAATTCATTTATGGGGCAATGTATACGCTTTCACAACAAAATCCCAGAACATATTCAAAGTTTATCAATAAACAAGTTTAAAAGTTTTATTAAAGAAAAACTGTACAAAAAGGGTTATTATAATATCAAGGAATACATGAATGAAAATAACCCCTGGGAATAAGGTGATCGCCACCATGCTGGTTCTATTAAAAATCATTTAAAAATTGTATAAATGAAATTATTGTTAAGTGAAATATGTTTGAAAAAAAAGTCCCGCTGGGTTTCTTGCTGGTTCTTCCCAGGACAGAGGTATTTTCTGAACCAGTGGTAAATAAAAAATGACTTTCAATAAGAATTATGTAATAATCAATATTGAATAAAAAATTATTCTATTCTATTCTATTCTATAGGCATTCACTGCTGGTATCTTACGGATCTCATCGGGCGGCTAGGGTTTATGCGATCGTTCGCGCTCCGAGCAGTGTTTATTATATTAATTTTTCATTATCTCTTAAATTATGCATCCAAATAACATGCTATAAGGAGCAAAGTTTATCTTCATAAAATTGTCTTGATGATGAAGTAACTTTCGTTCGTAAGGATTAATATGCCATGCCTTATGATAATGCTCATAAATCACTTTTTAATTTTCAATAATTTTTTGTCACAAAATACCTTATTGTGGCTTATATATAATAAATAGGCATATGGTAGCACGGACTTTTTTTTAGGTGGAGCAAAGACCAATATTTTTGTAGAACATTGTATTTATGTAATACTAAACATTACACCAGCACATGCAGATAAAGCAGTTAGACAGCGCCCATTCTTCCGACTTGCTTAACAAAAACTAATATTTAAGGCTAGCTGATAGTTATAGGCTAATGCTAGATAGCCTATACTATTTCTCATGAATCTAGCTCTTATATACAAAAAGAGTTTTTCAAATCGGACTGGTAGTTACAGAGATTAGCGTGTTCAAACAAACAAAAATACTCTTCCGCTTTATTATATTAGTATAGATTAGCAAGCAGACTTAGTACTGCAGCATATGCTGTTAAAAAGGTTTGAAATATTACCAGTGTGGAAACAGCTAGACTTAGTTTACTTTAACTATTTCCATAGCATAATATCGTATGATATTTACATTATGACACTGAGTTTATATTTGTTTTACAGAAGAGGGCCATAAGAGCAATCTATTATTTAAAACCTAAAGTCAATCTGACAAACATTTAAGGAAATTAATATATTAACTTTGGCCTCTCAATACATTTATGAAAACGTAATGTACGTACACAAAAATAAAGGTAGTTATACAAAAATAAGTCATATTCATTCTGCAAATACTAGGAACAAACACAAACTAGTAGTACCAGTTACTCGACTCCACCAAGTTTGTAATTCATTCTTGGAGTGATGTATATGCTTTTACAACAAAATCCCAGAAAATATACAAAATTTAACCTGCTCAAAGTTCAAAAACTTTATTAAACAAAGTTTGTATAAATAGGGTTATTATAATATTAAGGAATTTATGGATGATAATAACTCCTGTGATCACTACCAAGCAATTTCTAATTTGTTTTGTGTGGTTAATTGTGATTACATGATTGTAAGGTGTTATTTAAAAAAAAAGAAGTCCCACTGGGTTTCTTGCTGGTTCTTCCCAGGACAGTGGTTATTTTCAAACCAGTGTTCGGTAATTAAGCAAAAGAGAGACTTTCAATAAGTATTATTTATAATCTATATTGAATAAAAACCTTTTTGTTTCTGTTAAGAAATTCCGCATCCACCACTTTTTTTTCGCCTACTTAATAAGTACTATGTAGGCAGCACTAATCGCCACAACCTCCTCGGGGATCATTTCTATAAGCACTGATTAGTGTGGCCTGCAAAATGTTCCTCGACATATGGGACATTCCAAGTAGTGGTTGAGTGACATGTTGCGAAACATGCTTCTCCTTTTTCCCCAAGAATATCCAAGGCTTTAATTTTTTGTCCAGCCAGTATTCTTTTTTTTTTATAGGATAAGGGTGACAAACGAGCACACAGTCCACCTGATGGTAAGTGGTTACTGTCGCCCATAGACATCTATATCTATCAAATCCAAATGCAGATGCGTTGTCACCCGTGAGGACTAAGATGGAATGCCTCATTTCCAGTAAAAAAGACCTCCGGCCACCTGCACTCACCAAGCGAAACGCAGAGGTAAACCTCTACTTCACGCTGGTATTCTGTGAGGCCGTGGTACCACCCCGGTTCGAGCCGGCCCATCCGTGCGACAGCAAAAGCTGCCGCGTGGCTCTACCACTGTTAAAAATACCATACCATACCATAATTTAATAAATACAGATCAGTCTTAAAAATATTCTCAACACTATCAGAGTATGTTTAGAAACAAATTTGCACTGAAATTATGGTGACTATGACTATGATCACCATTGTAAACAAGATTTATAACTGCATATCAGAGGTTAGATTGCTTGTTACAATAGCCAAATGACTTATAATGGTACCTACTCAATTCTCTTGACAGTCATGAAAAAACTTTCACTGAACTAACACATTTATTTTACAATTGCAGTATGAAGTTCAAGAAACAGCAATCAAATCCAGCAATTTAGAAGACAGCGAAGACAAGACTTTAGAAGACAGCAAGAAAAATATATTAGAAGATATTAATATAGAAAGTGATGTAAATGGTGACATTTGTAAGTCACCTCCATCTAAAAAACGAAAAATAGAACCATGTGTGACATGTTTGGGTATACTACAGGAGGAAACGTGGGCAGATAGTTTTGAAATGGTTAAAGAAGTTCTAGAGAAGAAAAGGTAATTTCCATCTTTTGCTGTAATTTATTCAAATTTCAAGTAAATAAAAATCCTACTGTGCTAGTGACTGTATTGTGTATATAACAATCCCTGGCTGCTATAAGATATATACAGAAGGAAACTGGAAAAGGATATACACCATAGCATCTTCCTGATAACAATGAACAACAGTGAAGATCCATAAGTCATCATTGGCTACACATACTGGTTGTACAATCTCAATTTTAAGGTTTGAGGTATACTTGACAAGAATATACCCGAATGCTGCCCTAATATCAAATCAATAATAATTGCCAACTCATCTGCCCAATGCCAATGCAAGAATGACCAATATATCTATGGGAGAAACCTATGTTCAGCAGTGAAGTTGTGACAGGCTATAATAAATGAATGAATGAATTAGTTTGCTCTTTGTAATATTTAACAGATTTTTGATGATGGTGGAGAAACAAATGTAATCCATCCACCCACTACAGCCAATAAAAGTCCACAGCTGTACATAGGCCTCCCCCATAGATTGTCTCATAGGAGGGAGTTGCCATAGCAAGACACTGTCGCCCATCTCCTGGTTTGTTTTCCTCTGTTACGATATGGCGTAATGGATATTCTCACACCGCCACTACACAGGATGACAAAATGTAATACCAACTCAGAATTTGAAATCCAAGAAGCATTTAGTTTTCAGGATATCACAAAAGAAAAGTTAAACATGGCATGGAACAGGTTTACAAATAACCAAAGAAAGATAGAGATAGATTTTATATCACTTTTGTCAATTATTTTGTATGAATAACTTAATAAAATAACCCTTGCAGGGTTGAAAAAGTGTTCTTGAAAATTTGTTCATTCTGCGAGTGGCATATGCATGTGGCACGGAGGATAAACAGTCGCACATTGTTGGCCTCATCAAACTAGCAACACGCTTTCAGTTCGTTTTCTTTAAAAAAAAAAGAATACTAGTACCCCTATTAGTTTTACTTATACTCCTGTTAACCACTCCAAGTATGCTTAAATTATTGTGTTTGGACTGGTTCACATCAGTAGTCCAATAACAAATTCGAACCCACAACTTTCCAAGTTTGCAGTCTGCATCCTTAAGCATTAGGCTACTGTTGCTTGTAATGTTCAACCCTAAACACAATGTACAATTTCCAAGCAATGTATGTATATAGGTATACAACTGTTTTTTTTATAGGATAAGGGTGGCAAATGAGCGCACAGTCCATCTGACGGTAAGTGGTTATGGTGGCCCATGGACATCTACATCTATCCTTGATTACGAATTAAAATGCAGATGAGTTGTCATGCGTGAGGACTAAGTTGGAATGCCTCGTTTCCAGTAAAAAAGTCATTATTAGGTTGCCAGTTGCAGATAGAACAAAATTGTAATAAAGTTTCCTATGTATGTTTCAGTGGTAAATAAAAAATGACTTTCAATAAGAATTATGTAATAATCGATATTGAATAAAAAATTATTCTATTCTATTCTATGTACTTGGGCTTTAACCGCTTTGAAATTTTTTCTAGATTTCAAGCTTCGCAAACAATGCTTTGTGGCATTCTTTGGGGGAGGCCTATGTTCAGCAGTGGACTTGTGAAGGGCTGTAATGATGATGATGATGATGATGAAACAATCATATACATATCTACTACTTCAAACGTAAAAAAAGCCTCTTTAAGGCACCAAGGGTTTCTTAACCAAATTAAGACATCCTAAATACAGCAAGTTGCGGGAGGCAGAGCCTGTTCGTAAAAAAAAAATATCTCACCCCTATTTTTCTTAAATTGAAACAATTTGCAGTACTATTGACTGTTAGTAATATTTTTGATCAATATTATTTTAAATCAGACTTAAAACTTGCAGTATATTTATTTTATAGGATATGGTGACAAACAAGCACACAGTCCGCTTGATGGTAAGTGGTTGCTGTGGCCCATAGACATCTACATCGATCCTCGTTTGTAAATCAAAATGCAAATGCATTATCACCCGTGACGACTAAGATGGAATGCCTCTTTTCCAGTAAAAAGGGTCTCTGGTTCTCTACATTCATCATACGAAACAGCAGTGTTAAGCTGCTATTTTACGCTGGTATACTGAGAGAGCGTAGCCTTTCCCCGGTCGAGCCGACCCATTCGTGCTACAACTATACTACTAATATAGCTGCAGCATGGCTCTACCACATATAAAAATTCTCATTAAGGCTCCTTGGTGCCTTGGTGCTTAAAGCTTATATATTAATTTTAAAACTTTAATTTTGCAGATATGCTTGTAATACATTCGCATGCGCTCTATCCGCGCCAATGGCGACCATACTCCGCGAAAGGGTGGTGGCACTGCACCTAAAAAAATCAATTTCGCACTATGATGCCAGTAAGTGCAATTTTAGATTGGAAATGGTTTTTGGCAGGGACAAGGTTAAGTTATGACAGACTAATGAAAGCCCATGGTGTTCTACCATTGTGGTATATCGGCAGAACCATGGGAATGCTTTTGCACACACCTGTAACTCAGTATTATGTTTATAAAAAAGTCCTTGAACACCTGCAGTCAACTCCAAATGAAGAAGGCTTCAGGCTCTAAAGACTGATATGGAATGCCTCACAGTCTCTAATTATACTGGCTCTATATCCCTCAGACTAGAACGCAGCTGTGCAAGCTACTATTTGATGACAGGAATAAGCAAGAGGGTAGTTAGCTAACTACCCAGACAAATTACTTAGCAGAAAATAAGTCCTACAACATTTTAGTGATGCGCAGCCTTGTAAGCTGACACCGGCCATCCCTTGGTGGAAAATCTTTCTTTCCTACAACATACCTATGCCTCCTAACCTTGCCTTACTTACTTACTTTGTTCTTTGGGCCGAGGAGGGTAGGGCAAGTGGTTCTTCGCCGTACTACCACACTTCTTTCCCTGCAATTTTTACCTCTGCTGTGGTGGAAGGGTTGTCTTTTCCCTCCATCTACTACGCATCCAGGGTGTGCTTACTATACTAACCTCTTCCAAGACAAGAAGAAAGAAAAGCACATTCACTATCTCTATCAACAATACTATCACCTTCATCATAACTATCACAGTCTCAACATCTGATTTTCTATGATTATTATTATTATCACTTACATCAACTACTATTAATTCAAGTACCTGTTATTATTGACTATTTTTAGATTAAGGCTTTGTTTGAATTAATTGAACAGTTTATTGAAATAAAATTTTTTTACGTCATAATAATCCAAATGGTTTGCAATTTTTCAAATAATGTTTACATATATATTTCCAGATACTTTAACACCTTTAAAGGAAGCATGGAAATGGTCATTTGGCACGAAGCTGGCAACACATATAGGCAAAATATTGGACTCAGGTGCAGTGTCGCCGTTATTGATCACTTTGAACATTGACTATCTGGACGACTTGCAAGTGAGTAGGAAATTGTCATTCCACTTCGTTTTTTAACACACTATAAGAGTCATAAATTTGATGGTACCTAAGTGGCTTTTGTGGCTACAGTCCACCTGTTGCTAAGTGACTTTGAACAATGACTATCTGGACGACTTGCAAGTGAGTAGGAAATTGTCATTCCACTTCGTTTTTAACACACTATAAGAGTCATAAATTAGATGGCACCTAAGTGGCTTTTGTGGCCACAGTCCACCTGTTGCTAAGTGACTATAGTCGCAGTAGTAGTAGTAGTAATAGTAACCGTCTTCTGTGCATGTAAATTCAGAAGATTCTTTGGGTATATTTTATGATCTTTCGAAGGCTTTCGACTGTTCACCATGAGACATTAATCCGGCAGCTACATCATTATGCTGTAAAAAACATAGTGCTTAAACTTATTATATCATAATATCTAAATAATAGAACGTCAACAGTTGTTATTAATGGAAGCAGTTTCTCTGGGTCGGTAGTATCTATGGGTGTTCCTCAGGGCTTATTTCTTGGTCCCTTTCTATTCTTAGTTTATATTAATAACTTACCATACTTGATAGGGAATAACCATGATAGTATTATTTGCTGATGATACTTTGTTGATTTTCCGACTAAAAAGGCAATTATTGAAATATGACAAAGTGAATGATGCTATATCAAAAGTAATACACTGGCTTAACGTCAATGATTTGCTTTTGAACGGTAATAAAACGAAATGAATTAAAGTCACCACACCTAATGTTAAACAGGTGAATACCAGTGTGCTTTTAAATGGGGAGGAGCTGGGCCTTGTTGAATCCACTGTTTTTCTCGGAATTATAGTTGACGCGAAGCTTGAATGGGGCCCTCATATATCTAACTAGCAACTTAGTTCTGCAGCATATGCTGTAAAAATGATTAGATGCTTTACATGTGTTGAAACACCTAGAGTAGTTTATTTTAGTTATATCCATACGGAATATAAGTCTTACGGAATCTTGCTATGGGGTAATGCGACTGACATTGTAACTATCTTTGTTATGCAAAAGAGAGCCAAAAGAGTAATTTATAACCTAGGTCCGAAGGAATCCCTTAGAGAAAAATTTAAATAAATAAATAAACTTTGGTCTCTCAATACATTCACGAGAATTTAATGTATGTACACAAAAACAAAAATAGATTTATTAAAAATAGTGATATACATTCTGTAAATACTAGGAACAAGTACTAGTTAGTAACTAGTAATTCCTTCATGGGGCAATGTATACGCGTTTACAACAAGTCCCAGAAAATATGTAGACCTTATCAAAAGGTTTAAATTATTTATTAAGCAAAAATTGTCTAGTAAGGGTTATATTATTATACTACTAAAGAGTACATGACTAATAATAATCCCTGGGAATGAGGTGATTGTTACCACTGTTTCTAAATGTTTTCATAACAATTGTATAAAATATTATATTGTAAATTGTGCTTTTTTTTTAAAAAAAAAATCCCACTGGGTTTCTTGCTGGTGCTTAACTTTGACAGGACAGAGGTTTTTTTTGCGAATCAGTGGTAAAAGTAAAAAAAAAATACTCTTAATAAGCATTATGTACTGTAATCTATATTTAATAAAAGTGATTCTATTGTATTCTATTCTATTCTGTAGTTAAAATTTCCTATCTAAGTTTTAGTGTATACATGAACCAATTTCATGGAAAAGACTTCATACAAACTCTAGCAATCATTCAAACATTATTATTATCATTAACTTTAATATTGTACGTGATAAAGTTATACGGTTGATTATTTTTTTTAATTCATCATTACTACAAGTCAAAATGGGTCTTCCAAAGACTTGTTATAAAATAGTCCTGAACTACCTGCATCACTTCCTACATTTTTGTGATTAGTGCCAAATCCTTTTAAATTGTAAATATTTATTTTCTTTATAACGCATTATTATTTTTTAGGAATTAGAGGCATTAAAAACAATCGCGGCGACGCTATTTGAATCCCGTAGTCAGCAGAGAAAGCGCTTTGCAACTGAATTCACTAGACGTGTGGTTGAGCAAGCATTAGAGGATGTAACACTAGAAATGATTCAAGCGGCTAATGAAAGCTGCTGCTTGCCACAAATTACAGCACCAGCGAAGTGTGTTAGCGTAGTGTGTACACATACACCGATGTATTTGGGAGGAAGGTGAGAATGCATCTTTTATATAAATGAGGAATAGTTATGGTCCGAAAATAATCCTTGTGGAAATTTGTAAATTTATGAATTAAGGATTGTTAATTACAGTATACCTAAGATATGTTTATAATTTTTTTGTAAAACCACATCTACATTGCGCTATTTATTATCTGGATGTATGAATGCAATAATAACGCAAACAAACATATTTACACATTTCGCTATGAAAGACTGACCTAATAAAGACAGTAAGAAAATAATTAATAGAATCTAGCGTTACTTTGCGGAAATCCATCATATTAAAGATGTTAAAAATCAATTAGTTAACATACGCGTAATATAATATAACGTCGTGTCTTACCTAGCTTGAAGAGCACCTCCCGCCCTCTCCCAATTGCGTGCACTATCCCCGTCATCATTAATTCCAGCGTAACTACACTAGGAAACCTCCGCTAAGAATAAGGATCTTAGCGATCAGTCACCGCAGAGTCTATTCCTGAGGATGCCTAGTTTAGAGGTGAAACACGTATAGTTTTATCAACGGTGGTTAAAATTTCGAAAATTTGTAAATTTCAAAGGGCATGTAAGGATTAAATTTAAAAAGGAACGGAAGTTAATGTGAAAGTTGATGGAAATACAGAAATAATGTGGCTACGAAAGAGAGAGATAGAATGAAGTAGTTAAAATGGTGTGCAAACGAGACAGATTATTGTATGATGTAAGTAAATTGAAAAGAAAGAATATATTATTACGTGTAATGGCGAAAAGTTTTTTATTTCAACGTGTTTGTTTATCACTTCAGAGTTGTATAAAAAAAATTCAATTACTCAGGTATATAAAGCTGAGTCGTGAATTGCCGCAGACCCCCTGGATACTTGGAGGGCGTCGTGTCATGCCCTCCTCCGTCCAAGAGATCATCTTCCAACCCCTCGCTGAGTTATATGGGTAAGATTTTCTCAATTTTGAATTAATTGTAAAATGGAAAAAAAAATTACTCCAATTTCGTATATTTGATGAGTCCTATACCATATATCATATTTATTATATATTATAGTTAAAATGTTAAAGTTACAAGTATATATACGCATATAAGCATATATACGTCCCACTGCTGGGCGCAGGCTTATTTTAATTTCTGAGAGCGATTTAGCGCAAGGAAGAGTCCGCCGCGCTGGCCCAGAGCGTGTTGGCGAATTTTTGTATTTCTCAGACACGCAGGTTTCCTCTTTCCTAGATGAAGGTATGTACTACCTATGTACTTGTTTATCCTAAATGTAAAATCCCAAAACATGTTCAAAGTTTGTTAATAAACAAATTTAAACGTTTTATTAAAGAAAATTGTACGAAAAGGGTTATTATAATATTGTACAAAGTAAATTATTGTAAAGTGAAATATGTTTAAAAAAAGTTCCGCTGGGTTCCTTGCTGGTTCTTCCCAGGACAGAGGTATTTTCCGAACCAGTGGTAAATAAAAAAATGATTATCAATAAGTATAACGTAATAATCAATATTAAATAAAAGACATTATATTCTATTCTATTTAAGACCCTGACCAGCAGTGATATATCGATAGATGTAGACATTTATGGGCCACATCTACTTACCATCAGTTCTGTGTGCTTGCTTGTCACCCATATTCTACAAAAAAAAATCAAAGGCCACACAAGATTTAGACAAATCCTCCTCACGACGGGAAAGGCCCATGTTATTTATTTATTTATTTTACAATATATGGTTATTTAATAACTGTATAGCATTACATAAAGTGCATAAACTACCTAAATTTGCGAAACGTCGAAATGTAAGAGGGCTCTTAACACAGTCGAGTTTTTTTTTATTACTGTTTTAAACATTATGCTTGTTTGTTTAAAATTGTTTGCCGATGTCCACGGGCTGCTACAGCACTTGCCACTAAGTGGACTGTTAGTTCGCTTGTCACTTCGTTTTTACAAAAACAAAACAGAGATTTGGCAATATGGCCAAATCTCTGTTTTGTTTTTGTAAAAACCTTGTGCCATACCATATTCAGGATGTCAGCGGCGGAAGCGGAACGCCGTCTGAAACTGGTGGCCGCTGGTCGTGAGGACGTGGATGTACGCTGCCTCGGAGATGGGCGCCCTTTCGCCATCGAGGTATTTCAGTTTTTCCATGTTTTTTTTTAAGGGAATACGGCTTTAGAAAGTAGAAAGAAAAAGATTTGGAAGTATTCTGCTTAAATCTGGAATAATGAAGTATTTAAATATAGGTCTAGCAAGTTAAGATGTAAGTTTTGATTTTTGACGTGACAACGTCTTATAAATCGATGAAGCTGGCTGCACGCACGAAAAAACATGACTCATGCGGCGTAACCTCGCTCTGAGGCGTTCCATTTAAAGTGCAAGCGAGAGCGCGGAACGAGCGACAAAGAGGCACAATCGGCCTCCGCGTTCATAATACATTTACATGTTTTCGTCAAGTATGACGTGCAGTGAAAAGTGAATGTGGTGTCAATTGTTTATAGCAACGATAATTGCGGCAGTAATTATTCTTTCGATATTAAATATTTCTTATGACGTTGTCACGTTTAACTATCGTCAGTAAACCGACTTTACAGACAACCGATTTTTTTTGATATTTTTATTGTATTACTAGCTAAAACTTAATTCATTACTAGCTGTTCCCCGCGACTTCGCCTGCGTGGAATTTACTGCAATTGGATTCCATGGGTTTTAATTTTTTGCGCGCGGTACCCCTAAATATTTTCCTAAAATAAAAGTAGCCTAAGTTACTAACAACATTAGCTATCTGCCAGTGAAAGTCACATCCAAATCGGTTCACAGGTTTTTGCGTGATGCGCGTTCAGACAGACGTGTTAGAGTTTTACTATAGTATAGATAGATTAAATTTGCTTCCATCCATCCATTCATTCCATCCATTACAGCCTATAAAAGTCCACTGCTAAACTCCTCTCCTATAGGTTGCCTCTTAAGGAGGATTATGCCATAGTAGCCACGCTTGGCAGGTGAATTGGCAACCGTAGTTTTTTTATTATTTAGAGCTGTTATCGGGAAGATGCTGCTGTCCATCTCCTGTTTCAGTTTCCCTATGTCGTCTCTTACGACACCCACGGCATGATATGGGGTAGTGGACATTCTTACACCGTCACTATACGTAACGATTTGTTCCATAGCTTGCTTACATAGCGGGAGGCAATTCAGGAAACTGATGATAACAAAATCGGGGGATACAGTTTGGCGTTGCAACTACATATCTATCATCTACATCTAAAATTTAATTACACCATTCAATAGCTAAGGGATCAAAAAGATCGTTATGTTGAGTGAGGACTGTGAGCGCCGCCATGTTGTTCGTTTCGTTACTTACACGTGAAACTCACGGTCGTTTCCACCACACACAGTCATACCGTTGCAGGCACACTTCCTGTATCTTGTACTATCTCTGTGTATTGATTAAATTTAGTTTTCAAGCCAATTATTTATATCTATAATTTCTAATTTTAGTATAATTATTGTATAAAGACTTTTGTTTTGAACTGTACGCCCTTATGTACTAGCAGCCGTATTGTATATTGTTTAGCTTATGTATACAATTGTCCGACGCTTTTTGTGACGCGACGCGAATTTTGTGGCGGCATTTGCTGTCGCATGGATGGGCCGGCTCGAACCGGGGTGGTACCACGACCTCACAGAATACCAGCGTGAAGTAGAGGTTTACCTCTGCGTTTCGCTTGGTGAGTGCAGGTGGCCGGAGGCCCTTTTTACTGGAAATGAGGCATTCCATCTTAGTCCTCACGGGTGACAACGCATCTGCATTTTGATTCGCAATCGAGGATAGATGTAGATGTCTATGAGTCGCAGCAACCACTTACCATCAGGTGGACTGTGTGCTCGTTTGTCACCCCTATCCTATAAAAAAAAAACACGCATTCGGCAGCGCCCGTGCTAGCAGTCGGTTCAGAGTTCCTACAGCGAATGCATGTCCTATTTTGTTAGCCCCCTGCTTTCGCGCTTAGGTACTTACTTTTGTAAATTTATATAGTCAAAATATATTATAATTTTAATTCCCGTAATTTTCGTAATTAATTATATTAATTACGAAAATAACGGTAATAAACTGATATATACGATACGATGTCTATATACGATAAAAATATGTGCGTGTATACTGTCGGAGTAATATAGTGATGATTAACGGAGACTTGAACTTTTATTTAACATCCGATAGGTGCACGACCATACCGTGTTTTTTTTTGTCAGTGCTATCTACTTTTATCTGCATAAAATCTCTTTACTGCTGAAATCTTCTTATTCATTCACTACAACCTATCAATGGTCCACTATTAAATATTAGCCTCCCCATAGATTGCCTTATAGGGGAGGATTTTGCCACAGTTACCACGTTTGGCTGGTAACAGTAATTTATTATTTTAAGTAGTTATTAGGAAGATGCTGCTGGCCATCTCCTGTTACAGTATCCCACTTTCGCTTCTTACGACACCGACAATATGGAGGTAGTGGGTATTCTTACACCGCCACTACATAGCAATATTGTCTCCGCACATCGCGGCAGAACTCTCAATACCATCCACACCATCTGGATGATTGGCGGTCCACCACTCTGCGATTTAGAAGATGTTTTATTCATCACACGACTTCCTTGTGGAATCGATTACCATCAGCGATTTTTACGGACCGATACGACTTAGAGACCTTCAAGGAAAGAGCCTACTCCTTTTTAAAAGGCCGGCAACGCATCTGCAATTCCCCTGGTTCCCCTGGTGTTGCAGTTGTTCATGGGCGGTGGTAGTCACTTACCATCAGGTGAGCCGCATGCTCGTTTGCCCCCTCTCCTATAAAAAAACTTAATTTTAATCTTTTGTTACAGATAACTGACCCCCAACGGCAGCTGACCTCGGAGGAGCTGGCACAGGCGTGTCAAGTCATCTCCAGCGGGGGAGAGGTTATTGTTAAAGAACTGGTGCCGATTGTTAAGTGAGTATGAGTGGTACGTGTTGCTAGGTAGTAGGACTTCGTTTCTGCCTAGATGTTTACCTGGGTTATTTATTTCTTTATTTTTTATTTAAAAATCTTTATTGCACTTAAGATGTACAATTGGCGGACTTAATGCCTTTAGGCATTCTCTACCAGTCAACCACGAGCTAAGCAGAGAAACTTAAGGCGCGGGTTGAGCAAAATGTCGCGCTAGTCGTTATTTGTGCGGTTTTTAGGAGCTCTACTTTTTATTTAAAAGATATATCAACAAATAAAAACCACATTATATTTCTACATAATCTTGATTTCATAAGAGCTGTATCCAATTTTTTTTTAAAGGAATAAATATTAATATAATCTCCTTACAACGAAACCACATAAATGTGAAATTATTATTGATAACATGCATCTCCTCGTAAAGTAAGTATTATTTTATTTTGCGATTTACACCAATGGATAGGCAATTTATTAATGAACATTTCTATTGTAAAATTTTTTTCAAAAGACCAAAATTTGATTTTATTATGAAATTATTTTAAAATCTGGCCGTATTCACTGCCCACGGGCTTGCTCAAGTCAGTCAGCCCTGAGCTCTTCGACGTGGAGCCTGTGTCGTCTGTTAGCGCACACGCTCACGATATGTCAGTCGATAATATTATTACTTATTAGGTTATTTATAGGTAGTATTATTTGTTTGTTTTGGGTATAATTTTTCGTATTACTTATACATATATTTGTTGTGTTTTTACTGCGGGATGAAGCTTTTTTCGTGTATTTTCTTTGAAGTAAATGCAAATAAAAAAATGAAGCACCATTAGCATGTAAGGTTCGAATCCATAATTAACATTTCGACAAATATTATAATTTACACTATAAAAGGCTAATTCAATATGATCTAGTGGTTGTAGTAGTGCGACTGCTTATCATGAGGTCCCGGGTTCGAATCCTGGGTCGGGCCAAAAAGTCAGTTATGAGTTTTTCATTTATGTTCTAAGTTGATTAACGTATTACTAAGTTATAGTTTTTTTGCTAAAATATAGTATATTATTTATTGCTTGTTTTTTCTTCTTTTTCAAAAAATTATTGAGTACATAAGGTGTTCTATACTAAAAATTCGGTAAAAAGTATCTAAGTAGGTACTAATATACCTACTTTTTACTATAAACTAAAAAAATTTAAAACTAAATTTAACTAAAAAGACTAAGCTGACCATTTATTTTTTAACTCAAAACAGGACATGGGTTTATTTATACTCTAAAAACTATAACTTTATACAATTAGTGTTCACTACAAAATTATATTCGGTATAGACGGTAATTATTAAATGCAACATTTTTTTTTAATTATGAATTACATTTGTCAGTGGATTAAAGGAGAATGGGATTTTTGGGCCTGAAGTTAACTAATTGGTATATACTTTAAAAAATTGACTATATTTTTCTAAAGTTAAATACAAAAAACTAGCTCAATTTACAATCTAGATTTCGAAAAAACAATAAAATAATAAACAAGTTAGAAAATCAATTAAATTGATGCAATCCATTTTATATTTATTCGGATCCAAAAAAATTAAATGATAAAGCGGATATATTGATATGATATATTCATTTTTTTTTAAAAACGTTACCCCCACACTAGGATTTTCTCCTGTATCGTGGAGGCAGTTTACAAACACAAATTGAACAAGGACAAACATCCAGACCCGGAACAATTATTTGTAGCCCATACAAATACTTGTTCCGTGCGGGATTCGAACCCGCGCTCCCCAGCGCAGCAACTCATTGCTAAGCCACTGCGCCACGGAGCCGTCTTTTTTTGGAAATAAAAAATATTATTATTCGCATAAGGATAAAAGAAATAAACATTTTATTGAAATAAATCGATTACCATAAAGAAACCACTAGTGAAATTCTCTTTTTTGTACACTACTCACCACTAGTAATTGCTATTAGTTTGTTTTGACAGTTCAAACTTCAAAACAGATAAAAATACCAATTTTCAATTTGATTTGAAACGAGTGCAATATAATCGATTTTTGATTAAATCCAGCATTTTATTATCTATTTTTAATTATTTGTCTGTGTTAACTAGGCAGATAAAAAAACCATAGACTTAGGATATACTGGCGCTAAGTCTATGAAAAAAACATCTACAAAATACTATAAAAAAATACAAAGTACCAACATGCCAACAAATAACAGTAACAACAATAATTCAAGTAACCGATCTCAGATCGATATTTCTAATATTAATTTCAATTAGTTGTTGTTATTTTAATTTTCGTTTATCGTTTCACTATTTTGTTTCCTAGATAACCACAGCTTTTCTTTGGTGATTTTATACTGATCCGGCTTTTATATCTTTAAGTAATTATAGTGAAAAATAACCTGTTACAGTGTTATTACAGTGAAAAATCGCCTGGTACAGTATAGGTAATACATAAAATCACTTTTATTTATTCTTCAATAACTCAGCTACTAGATTGACAAATCTAGCCAGATTTTCAGGTATGAATTGTTTATATATAAGCTTTCAAATGGTCCGACTTTCATCTTGTTAACAT
Organism: Parnassius glacialis; assembly: GCA_033319125.1. NCBI lineage: Eukaryota > Metazoa > Arthropoda > Insecta > Lepidoptera > Papilionidae > Parnassius > Parnassius glacialis. Next base: position 1,699,696 of record JAVANC010000002.1, on the reverse strand, counting down.
CTGGACCCAAAAATGTATGTAGATGTCTCCTTCTCCTTTGCTTTAATAAAGTTGGTGATGATTTTAAATAAGAATAAAATTCTGCTCAATTTTTTTTTATTGTTATCTTTCAACATCGCCTTTAGAACTGGAACCGTAAGTATTTCTTTCAGACGTCCACAATTTATTCAAAATAAAAAAATACTCTTTCTATCGGAGCATTTGTACCAGGTAGACATAAAATATATTCAATTAAAAAAATTATGTTGAAGATTGTTGGCTTTGAATACTTCCATCCAACGAGTTACGGGACAATTTTATGACATTACGGGACAGTCCCGTTCAAAACGGGACGTATGGTCACTTTACCTATAACCCGGCGACGGCTCCGTGGCGCAGTGGCTTAGCAATCAGTTGTTGCGCTGGGGGCCGCGGGTTCGAATCCCGCACGGAACAAATATTTGTAAGGCCTACAAATAATCGTTCCGGGTCTGGATGTTTGTCCTTGTGCAATTTATGTTTGTAAACTGCCTCCACGACTCTCATTCTATATTACTCTCACTCTGCGAAACATCCTATTTATTTGTTTATTCTTTATTGCACCAAATATTTGTACAAAAGGCGAGCTATCTATCTATTTACCTATAGTGAGTAGGTATCTTTTAAACTCACAATTTTCAATGCTTCATTTTTAATATATAATTAATTATAAAATTTCATAATTAGATAATATACGAGAATACATAATTCTAATATAATGCAACTAATATACCGAATAAAAAAATTAAAATACATTTATCGTTGTACGCTGTGTGTATTTCCATAAAATAGTTTATTGATGTTGAAAAAATAATACGTCCGTACAGTAGGTGGCATTGAGTTATACAAAACTATGGTAGGTGGCGTCTTACATATTATTTCTTGCGCGATCCTATATTGTAGGGAGTTGGCGCGGCCGGCACACAAATGCTCAAGGTCGTTCGCATGGAGTAGCCCCTTAAGCAGGTGCCATAAAAACTTGAGAATATATACGTGAATGTAAATATAAACATATACATACTATACTTGTAAATACAAAAATAAATATATATAACTACAAATAACATAAATAATATACTCTATACATGATACATAAACATACATAATTTTAAACAATACATAATACATACATTTTAAGCATACTTACATACAAACATATTATACAAAAACAACTTAAGTAATTTATAATACACTTATACAGAAACATTTAAATAAGAAGGTCAATTGCTGAAAGAAGAAAGGTAGTGATCAGTCACCATTCTTTTAAAGGCTGCAACAGAAGTCGGTTTCCTGATATGAGGAGGTAATTTATTCCATAGTCTTATGGCCTCAGCGGCGAACGACTGACACATAAATTTAGTACGGCGAGGAAAAACACATAAAGTAGTTCCCTCGGAGGATCTCAGGTTACGATCATGGGAAGAACCCAAATACTGAAACTTGCATTTCAGGTATTGGGGAGTGCATGGATCATATAGGATTGAAAATAGCGTGCGAAGAATTCTGATGCATCTACGCTTATGGATAGGGAGCCATTTAAGCTTAGAACGATATAAGGATACATGATTGTATTTACGAAGGCCAAAAATAAAACGGATGCAATTATTTAACAAACGATCCAATTTACACAGAAGTATTTGACTCACATCAGGGTAACACACATCAGCATAATCAATGACCGGTAAAACAAGTGTTCGCACCAACATAGCCTTACTCTCGGTTGGAAGGAAATTCTTGAAACGATAAAGGCCACGCAGGGTGATTGTCACTTTCCGGCTTATTTCAGCTACCTGAGATTGCCAACTTAAATTAGCATCAATCATTAACCTAAGGTCTTTAACTACATGTCTAAGAGGAATATTTGTGCTATTGTAAACAATAGGCTCCAGTGAATTGAAGTCTAATTTAGCTAGACGACGAGGGCTACCGAGAATTATAGCTTGACATTTAGCAGGATTGACAGCAATTCCATAACTTGTGCACCAGTCGCAGATGGCCTGAAGATCTATATTTAAAATTTCAATCGCAGAGATACCTCTGCTGGATCAATCTGTGCGTATAGCTGTAAATCGTCAGCATACAGATGGTAAGAGCATTTGAAATTTACAGTTATGAGATTTATAAAAATAGAAAATAATAAAGGAGAAAGAATTCTGCCTTGTGTAATGCCAGTAGCAAGATCAGACCAATCAGAGAAAGACTGTTGATTGACCTTAACTCTTTGCTGGCGACTACGAAGATAAGTTGATAACCAATCCAAAACTGACGAAGAGAAACCCATGTATTTACAGATAGCAAGAAGTATGTCATGATCGACTGTACAGAAAGCATTAGAGAAGTCAATTAATATGAGAACTACTACTTTTGACTCCTCCATACCCTCTCGTACGTCCTCGAGAACTTGAAGGAGAGCTGTGGTTGTACTATGTCTGGGACGAAAACCAGATTGTAAGGGACTAAGAAGTTTATTTTTATATATGTAGCTGGATAGCTGTTTGTGTGCAGCTGATTCTAAAATCTTTGAAAGAAAGGGAAGTATAGAAATTGGTCGAAAATGGCTTAAAGAAGTGGGATTATTTAACTTGGGAAGAGGAAGAACAAATGTTTTACGCCAAAAAGATGGAAAAACCTCAGTTGAAAAAGAAAAATTAATGATGTGGGTAATGATTGGGAGAATGTAATCAAGTACGGGAATAATCCTATTTCTACTCACATCATCATAGCCAGCTGCTTTAGATTTAATGGAAAAAATAATTTTACGAACACCTTCATCAGTTATTGGAGAAAAAGCAAAGCAGTTTGCATCGATTTTAGGAAGGGATGAGATGAGTGAAATGGTTTTATATTTAGTTGAGTTGGTGCCGAGGAGAAGTGATTATTAAGATCATTGAGAGATATTGCCCCTATATCAGGGCAATTCCTTTGTCTACCTAACCCAAATGAATTGAGAAACTTCCAAATGCCGGCTGGCGAAGAGCTTAAAATGTTCTTATGAATATATCGGCGTTTTGCAGCTCGAACCATCTGATTGCATTTGTTTCTGGTAGCTTTATATATATTCCAGTTGGCATCACAGCAATTGTTTTTAAATCTTACAAAAGCCCGATCACGTTTTCTCATTGCTTTACGGATATCACTGTCCATCCACGGTGCTGGAGGGCGCTTGACCTTAACATTGCGTATCGGGGCTACTGCATCGTATAACTGAAGGATATTACTAGTCAGTGTCTCTACCATGTGATTTACATCAGATGTATAAAAAATATCTGACCAGTCAATTGAAGCAGCCTTCCACCACCTTTTTACAAATTTCTGCCGACAAACAGCAGTTCTTGTCTGTGTATGTTCCGGTTCCTTGTTCTGGTCAAAAGGATGTATGTAGAAAGACAATATCATTACGAATTGGTCCATATCATTATAGTCCTCAAAGGTGACAGCGAAGGACAATTTTTTTCATTCAGTATAAATTATAAATAATAATCTGATTGAAAGACATTCTAATGTGTAATTTACCACCACTGGTTCGGAAAATATCTCTGTTCTGAGAAGAACCGCTAAAGAAACCCAGCCGGACATTTAAAAAAAATTACAATTATATAATATTGTTACACAAGTGACTGTACAAATAATATTAGAAATAGCTTGGTGGCGAGCACTTCTTTCCCAGGGGTTATTATCGTCCATTTTTTTAAAATATTATATATTATACTTTTTTAAACAATCTTTATTTAAATAATGATTTCATCATCATCATTACCGTCTTTCATAAGTCCACTGCTGAACATAGGCCTCATAAATAATGATTTAGGATGGACAAATCTTGTATCTATAGCCTTTTTAGTTTGTAGTTGAACCCTTCACAAGTCCACTGCTGAACGTAGGCCTCCCAAGGAATGCCACAAAGCATGGTCCTGAGCCACCTGCATCAACTTGCATATTTTACCAGGTCGTCACCCTATCCAGTGGGGAGCCACCATACACTTCGCTTACCTGTATGACACTGCCACTCGACAACCTCTCGTTTTTTTTAAAGACGTTACCCTACACTAGAATCTTGTACTGTTCCGTGGAGGCAGTTCACATACATAAATTTCACAAGGACAAGTATCCAGACCCAGAACAATTATTTGTAGGCCATACAAATATTTGTTCCGTGTGGGTTTTGAACACGCGACCCCCAGCGCTGCAACTCATTGCTAAGCCACTGCGCCACGGAGCCGTCAAAGCTTACCCATCGTTTGTCGATTTTTCGAGCTGTATGGCCGGCCCATTGCCCTGCTTACTAATCTTTTCCGAGTATAAAAATATTAAAAATCATATTTACAATCTATTTATTTTACATATTTCTTGTCTTCTCAGGGAGGATTTAGCTCTGTTGAAGAAAGGCGAGGAGTCGAAAACCAAAACTTATCATGCGCTGTGCATCAAACTCTCGCATTCGGAACTCGATGAGGTATTTCTCTTAGTGTGAAATATTTATTTTACTACATTGTTAAATCACTTTATCTGTCACAATCACACTCATTTCGAAACGTAACAACATTTGGAACTAAACGTTTGACAGACAAACTTCATATTTGTTAATTTCGCTCTCGTCTCGAGCTAACCAAATTCGCCGTAACTCGACATTAGCAATAGCACTCAGTATTTTCTGCGATAAACCACAACGCTGATTTGTAGTGATGACCAAAGCCTTGGAGAATTCTGTCCCAAGACCAATAAAATAGCGAATAATTTTTAAAAATTCGTTACTCAGTACAGTAACCGCCTAGCTAGGACATACATAATATAGATACACTCAAACATTCAAATTTAGAGGTACGCAAAAAAAAGTTTAATTTCTCCTGTTGCTATTATCGTGCGTACTGGCCATTGACATTAGTAAGTGCTATTAAAAATATGCAGTTCACACGCGGTAAAAGTGAAACCTTCAAATGAAATAAAATTAAAAAAAAGGAAATTATTTATTTAATATGAGAATTTCAACAAGTACGACATAAAATATGAGATAAAAGTTTAATTTTATAGCAAACTAACAATTCGCTCCGGCATCGCACGGATGATTTCTGGATCTGGGCCCCATTGTAAATCTAAACCATCCAGGGAATACTCAAATACCAAAAATTTCATCAAATTCAGTCTAACCATTTTCGAGTTTTTGCGAGACTAACGCACAACAATTGATTTTTATGTATTAGCAAATAAATATTAAAAGACATGTATATAGCCAAAATTTTAGTAATAGATAGATAGTTTTATGCATGATATCATGACATAATTCGAGAAGTTGAAATCAATGCTATGGGGTGACCAGCGTGCTTGCCCGACTTAACTCCCCTAGAGCATGTATGGGATAAGCTTGTAACAGTGGCGAAGCTAGGGCTCCAAACTAGGGCAAGCCCAAGATATGGTTTTGTTGTTTTAGCAGTTTTATAAAAATACACCAATCTTGATCTGTCTCCCCTCTTCGTGCTGTCGAGGACATGTTTAACAAAGTACACAGAAGGTACTACTACTAGATAGATAACTACTACTGATAGATAGATTGTATCACATATCAGCAATTGTATACCTTCGGTGGCTTTGAAAAAAGCCGTTTGGGTTTGCTTGAGCGAAAGAAAAAGATATTTACATGAAATATAATACATGAACAAAAGAAAAGCATGAACAAAGTACAAACAAACTATGTACAAAATTAAAAAAACAAATTATTTATATTCTAAATCGAATCGTCTCTCTTTCTTAAGGAGAGATTTGATTACGTTGTTGGTGAAAACATATGCATTTATATTTCTCAATAATGTTTAAAGTTTTTACCTTTTCCTCGCTGATTAGCACTTTAACACACTTCAATTCATCACAAGGAACACTATTATCCTCCATTTTCACTAAAAATCATAAAAAAAAGAACATAAATTTTCAACTCGCAATATTCGTTTGCCTAAGTAAACAAACAGTAAACATTGAAATGTAAAGTGGACTTGCAAACGTCGCCCAAGCGCTCCTAACTTCAGACCAAAAGCCCGGCTTAATAGTTCCATACTAATTGCTATATAAACAATCGTAGTTACATTTCATTACAGAACATTTTGCCACAGGTTAGAAAGGGAGCGATCGTCTTCTCGAAAGCCCGGTAAAAAGCCCACGCGTGCGAGAGAGATAACAAATCGCTCAACTCAACTCCTTTTTCATGGGAGCAGCATCGCACAGTTTTGCCGCGACGATTAATGAAATGTGTAGAACAGAGGAGCGCGCGGGAAATTCGAAATAGTTTGAAACAGTTTATGTGTTATTTTATTAGTTGATATTATTGATTGAGCAGTTTGAAAGGGCAAGCCCGAACTCTCGGCTTCTATGTAGGCTTCGCTACCGGCTTGTAAGATAAATTAAGAAAAGAAATCGTAATATTGCTAATTAGACAGATCTTAAAAACGCATTACACAATGAATGGAAGGCTATGTCTCGAGATTTCATTGATAACATTAACATTAACATTCCAAGGAGATTGGAATCAGTTTGAAGAGCTAGAGGGGACAACACTAAGTACTGAATATAGCCCACGTTATAGCCTTTCCTAAGCATTTATGAAAGAAAAAACTAATAAAATGTTAAGTACAAAAATGTTTTTATCCTGTAACTTTTCCTTTTTTTCTTAATTTGATTAATTTATGTCAAGTTTGTTCTTCTGACGTTTGCAATTTTAAATTAATGAATAATATTATTATTAATAATAATAAGCGAAATCCAAATTAATATCCTTAATCGTCACAAATATCCATGATATTTTGTTTTTTACACACAAGCGTTCTTTTGAATTTGTCCATGAGTATATAATCTGACACTTCTACCACTCATTGGATCAATGATTTTTAGGTCGATCCCGATTCCCCCATCACAGTGACGGACGCCGATCTCGAACGTATTAACTCGTATCGCAACACAAAGGAAGGTGATGAGGCGAAAATCGAGATCACGCAGAAGACTCCCATCCGCGTGTTACATCGTCGCCCGCTTCTTACACGCACGCGGCATCTGATCGAACTACACGCCGAAAAAGTCCCAGGTATAATTTCAGGCTGTGAGGCCTTCTATCTTAGTATTTGCAGGTGACAACGCCTGCCAATAGTCAATATTATGATTGTAGCACGAATGACCTACTCATTCGACCGGAGAAAGACCACGCTCTCACAGAATACCAGAGACAAATAAACAGAAAGACATTTATTCCAACACTTACATCTTCTACACACATGACAAATTACAATTAAAAATAAAACAAGTGACTTATAAACAAACAAAAATTAGAATAAAGAAAAGTGCGTCCATTCAAAAATGGTGTGCTATATATATATATATATATATATATATATATATATATATATATATATATATATATATATATATATATATATATAATAGCAGCTTAATGTTGCTGTGTTTCGTATAGCGAATGAAGAGAACCGGAGACTTTTTACTGTTAACGAGACATTCCAGTCCTCAGGGATGACAACGCATATGCATTTTTATTCTTATTCCGTTACAGTCAATCGGGGTAACTTTGATTAACAAGGGTAACTTTGACAGTCATATCGCAAAATACTTTTTTACTTTTTATGTGCACAACATATAGTGCATAACATTAAATTTATACAATTTGTGTACTTAACAAACTTCGTAAACGAACTCTCTGGAAAAAAAGAAGGTGTCTTACGAAGTTAATGTCAAAACCTTATTTAAAAGTACCGCGCGCAACTTTTGTCTTTTTGTAGTGTTAAACTTTTAAAATTTTAAATGTGATTACCAAAGAGTGTAAATCAAGATAAAACTATAACTTTATGGTTTTATTGACTTGTATATGACTCCACTGCATCTGAAATTTGTTAAAAACTTAAACTTATTAACCTTGAAGCTAAAAAATGTTTAAAAGGTAAAATTCCTGCGACAAATCTCATCTGTGTCAAAGTTATCCATATAGGGGTTATAACTTTGACACACAACAATATTGGTAGTTTTTGATATACATATTTTATGATTTTTATAGACTTTAAGTATCTTGAGAGTATGAAAAGCAAGTGAAAGACCGCCTGTTGTACATTTTCTAATTTAGATTTAATTGTATTCGTTTTTGTTTTGTTGTGTGGTGTACAATAAAGAGTAAATAAATAAATAAATAAAACCAACCTGAGAGCAAAGATAAAGTAAACTCTTTTGTCTCATATTTAACATCATCATCATCATCATTACAGCCCTTCACAAGTCCACTGCTGAACATAGGCCTCCCCCAAGGAATGCCACAAAGCACGGTCCTGAGCCACCTGCATCCATCGACTTCCTGCATATCTTACCAGGTCGTCACTCCATCTAGTGGGGGGACATTTAACATAGTAAAAGTTAACTAAAAAAATATAGTGATGATCTGTCAAAGTCACCCCGATTGACTGTAGCTGCCGTGTCAGTCGCTTTTTACGTAGTATTGCATTTAAAACGTGACTGCCGTCTGAGGATAGATGTAGATGTTTATGGGCCTCGGCATCCATTTCTCCTCGGGTGGATTGTGTGCTCATTTGTCATCCTAATTTTATAAAAAAAAATCGTTTTATTTCGTAGCCTTTGCCGTGTAGTGGCGGTGCAAGAATATCCACTACCCCATATCCTCCCGTGGGTGTCGTAAGAAGCGACAGAGCGAAACTGAGGCAGGAGATGACCACCTGTCTGATAATAGCAATATCACAATAAAAAGCTGTTATTGCCAACCCGCTCGCCAAGCATGGCAACTATGTCAAACATGAGCAACGACACAAATATACGGCTCTCAGTCCTCAGCAGCCCCGCTTTTCCTGGCTACGGCGGCCATGGTAACGGCGGGCTAAGGGGTGCTAAGAATCTCCGGTGAAGGTTCGGTTGCCACCTACGACGACTCGACCTGCCCACATATAACGCACGCACCCTGAGTACTGACGAGAAGATCCTAGAACTGGAAGAAATGAGACAAGAGGCGCTGGGATATTATATGATTATATGAGATTCGAAGAGGGGGAGAACACGGTTAACCTCGAATCCGGCAACTTGTTCTATAACCGGGAGGGCGACCTTCTGTCCCAAGGAAGTGTCGGATTTTTCGTCCACAAGTCTCTCGTTAACAATGGTGTAAAGACCATAGATTTAGTAACACTTACGTTAGATTGGCAATGTAAAAGAGAAAGGGCATAGCATATGATTACCTTAGAACCAACCCTAAACATAAATACAATCCCCCTTACCTACGAACTTTATGTCATAAACATTTAACTGAAAAGTTTACATATAAAACATACTGATGACTGTAAGGATAAAGTAGGAACGATTGCTGCATTTTTAGACATTCAAACCAAATAATATGTTAAAGGAGATTTCAGTTATGCATGTGGAACTCATTGCAATTGCAGAAGCCTTATCTTATGTCAAAGTTCTTTTATAGGATAGGGTGACAAACCAGCACACAGTCCACCTGATGGTAAATGGTTGCTGTGATCCATAGACATCCACATCTATCCTCAATAAAGAATCAAAATGCAGATGAGCTTACACCTTTCTAAAAGGTCGGCAACGCATCTGCAATTCCCCTGGTGTTGCGGTTGTTCATGGGCGGCGGTAGTCACTTACCATCAGGTGAGCCGCATGCTCGTTTGCCCCCTATTCTATAAAAAAAATGCGTTGTCACCCGTGAGGACTAAGATGGAATGCCTCTTTTCCTGTAAAAAAGGTCGCCTGTTCTCTACATTCACCATACGAAACACAGCAGCATTAAGCTGTTATTTTACGCTGGTATTCTCTGAGAGTGTGATCCTTCCCTGGTCAAGCCGACTCATTCGTGCTACAACTATACTATTAATATAGATGCAGCATGGCTCTACCACGTACAAAAACGTCCCTTAATTATGATAAATTGTTGATATTAACAGATTCTCGCAGTGTCCTCCAACATTTAAAAAGATATACTTTAATGTCTTGCGGTTTTCCATTGGCTTACTTTATCTGAAGTCCGAGAAAACTGTACAGAAAAGTGGTCCGAATACTTTGATGAAAGGTCACTGCTAAAAGGTATTTGGTACAAGACGATACAATCGCATCTTTCCCGCTCCCTTTGGTTTGAAGGATGCAATATGGGAAGGCAAGAAATTATTACAGCAATGAGGCTTTGTTCTGTATATAGCGTTTATGATGAGAAAAGTGAATTCACCAAATTGTGTCAAATGTGGAGTTGTGGAAGATACTATTCATATTATGATGGAATGTGAACGAAACGAAGCATAAATAGAAAACAATTGGGTTTTGATAAAAATGGTGTTGGATTGTATAAAGTACATATCTTAGCTTTTCCGTAGTCGGATAAGGCTAGAAAACTTTATAACCTAGTATTGTTGGAACTAGTATTAAGAACAGATAATTTGTTATTATTGTTTACGTGAATTTATCTATATTTTGTCTGATTATGTGTATTCGATTGTGTACCTATGAGGGTGACATGATTTAGTGGATCAAACCCTTTATAATCAATAAAGATTAAAAAATCTTCAGTTTTATTCACATTCACAAAGATCACGTGTAACGTCTATGTCACACCCATGCTGGTAGTTGCCGGGAGCACTAGGCTCAAAGTTGTTGACAAGTATGTTTATCTGCGACAAATTGTCCGACTAGGTAAGTTTAACTTCGACCGAGAGGTCAATCGACGAATTCAACTCGGCTGGACAGCGTGTGGGGGATTACGACACATCATCTAGTCAGGTATTCCTTAAAACTTGTACAACTGGTGCGTGTTGCTAGTGATGACTTATGGATCTGAGACGTGGTTGATAAGATGAAAGTGAGGAATCTCAAGGTCACCCAACGACTTATGGTGAGAGCTATGCTTGGGGTTTCTCTGCGTGATAAACTTAGAAATGAGGATATCCATAGTAGAACCAGACCCAGAGTAACCGACATAGTAAGCTGAAGAGGTAATGGGTTGGCCACTTAATTCGAAGAATTGATAATCGATGGGGAAGAAAGATTCTCGAGTGGTATACTTGTACTGATAGATCAAGTGTTAGATGAAGGATGGATGTTCCATTAGATGGAGTGACGACCTGGTAAGACATGCAGGAAGTCGATGGATGCAGGAGGCTTAGGATCGTGCTTTGTGGCATTCCTTGGGTGAGGCCTGTGTTCAGCAGTAGACTTGTAAATGGTTGTAGTGATAATGATGACTGGAAGAGACGTCGAGATTTGGTCGTTTGCAACACGGGCTCAAACTTACTCAGGTTGTGCCATGAAATGGTACTCTGGTCTTCGCACACATTATGTTCGCGGTGTCTTTTCTAGTATGTATTACATATTATTTGAATGGTGTGCGCAGGTCACGCGCAGTTATTGTACGTGCGGGTGCGCACGTCCGCGGGCACGTACGTGAAGGAGTGGGCGCACGGCGAGCTGCGCCGCACGCGGCCCGCGCTGCCCGACCTGCTGCGCGCGCGCACGGACCTGCTGGCGCTCGACGTGGCCGCCGTGCACCTGCGCTGGCCGCACGCACACGCTCCCACTCAATGATACCCGCACACACACATACTCACGGACACGTACACGCACACGCCCACGCACGCTCCCACGCTCCCACACAATGATACCCGCACACGCACTTACTCACAGACACGTACACACACACGCACACGCACGCTCCCATACCATAATGCCTCACTTTCATTTACACTACTTACCTATCGGAACGTACAAACAATATATCGTAATTTAGACACGAATTTGACACTCAAGAATTGATACTTCTTGAAATAGTATATACTCGAAAATCTTTAAATATAAAAATTACGTGTCACATAGTTTGTCCGCGATGAATTCCTAAACACAAAGTACTCTTTATAAACCGGAATAGAAACCAATCTCTGACACCAAAGTGAGCAACGTGTTTTAGCGACATCTGCATTTTGTTATTGTCAACATTTCAACGAAAATAATGTCTTGCTATAATATTAATTCTTACTTTATGATAGTGAAAATTCCTGAATTAATATTGGCAGGTAATCAACTGTACTAATAGTCTTATAGTTAAAATACTACCTACTAATATCAATTCGCCGCTGAACTATAAGACTTCAGAAATAAAACTTTTTTATATTTTTTATTATTTATTTTTCAAAAACTTTTTACAGTAATATTGAACCTATTATATTGTACATACATATAATCACGCCTCTTTCCCGTAGGGGTAGGCAGAAACCACTTCTTTCCACTTGCTACGATCCTTACATACTTGTTTCGCTTCGTCCACTTTCATTATTCATATTAATTTTATTGTACATATTATATTGTACACCACCATTAATATCATCCATACTCAATTTGGCAAAAATAATTTTATTTATATCTTTACTTTAATAGGTCACTTAAAAATTCTCTCAATTTTACTTTATGAACAGGACAACAATCAAAATTATTTAAATTTATAGGGCATAGTTAACAGCAAAGGTTGATCTATATATTTTTGATACATATTACATATATCTTGCATTTCACATAATGCCCTTAACAATAAATCGTTTGGGCTGTGAAGCCAATTTCGATCTGCATATTTCGATGTTTTATACTGGGTGGCGCATAGGTTATCACGTTAAATAGCACAGCAGTTAATACAAGTTGATATATGTCTGTTAAAATAATAAAATATACAATAATAAAAACAAATAAAAAAGGCATCTTTGAAACAAAATAAATAGCGTAAAAAATTACACGAAATAAATCATTCTTGATAATATTAGTTTACTGACCTGAAGTGACTTGTAAAAGCGGCAACTTCGCGGCCAGCGGTTCAATGCTCACGCGACATCGACCTAGGTAATTATAATACCTACACTTGCACATACATAGGTAATTGCCCATACATAGGTAAAGTAATTCCCTGACTGGCTTATCTCTATCTAATAAAGCCTGTACCTTTACGTATTTGAACAGACGTTGCTTGTTTTTTTTTCTCTCTCGGTATGTTCGTAATGCCAGGGACGCGTTTTGGTGGCATTCTCCGTAAATCAAACCCATATCGGTGTATTCCAATGACGTAAAATTGATATGAGGCATTTTAAAACTAAAAAAAGTTATACGTTAAAAAAAATAAAAAGCGTCCAATTGCGCACGGGCTGTCACACCACTAAGTTATTAAATATGACTTATCTATTATTAACGAATCCTATCACAAATAAAAAATACAATACAGTAAAAGAAAGCGTCCAACTTCGCACAAATAGTCACACCACCTTCTTAACACAATTATTATTATAGTATTAACGTGTCCTATCACAAACAAATCAAGAAACTTATGAAAATATCCACAAAATAAAAAAAAACAACAATTAAAACTTTAAATTAAAAGGACGTGTACGCGAAAAACTAAAATTAGGTCAAGCGACTCATGAACTATCCCCAAGGACGCCGGCGTCGGACTAAACTAAGTGATTTATTGTCTTACTTTATCGTCGCACGCGCCAGTCGACAACACGCATCCTCCCGACAGCCCGTCCCAATTCTTGTCACATCGCGCAAATTTTTCGCTTGAATTTGTTTTCACACACCCGCAGCGCGCGTACTCTCTTTGTTTTTAATTTCGCACATAAGAATTATGCCTTATATTGTTAGCCATAGGTACATTTTTTGCTTAATTTATTACTTTATTTGACTACCTCGAGTCTGTGCTCGAGTTGGCAACGCTTGCACTACGTATATTCGCCTTCACGGGCCATGGGTCTTTGAACTTCTAGTATTCATCAGGTGATATCTGATGCATTTACATGATGTTGTTTAATATTAAAACGAAAAAAGCCACCGCGACTAGAATGTTAATTGATATTTTTTTTTAGTTGTGTATGTTTAAAGAACTTTGTGTAGGATACGTCTTTTCATTTAACGTGATAACTTCATCGTTACTTTGTATAGTCTTTTTTAACTACATTATATAAGTTGTTACAACATGCCTTACTTTTTTTTATAAAATATCCACTTATATATTCCACTTGGCGCTATTCCTAGATCCTAGAGTAATACTCTAGGATCGCTTTTAGTCTTAAATTATAAAAAAATTTAAAATGTCATTTATATCAATTTCACAGGTTGTTATTGACTTCACTGTCCTTATTTATTGAGAGAATATAATGATTTTTCATTATCATTTTCACAGTTTGATTGTGGAGTGTGAATACCTGTTAAATTGTTTACAAGGAGTGTAGCAAATGCAGACTCACTGTTCTTGTTGTTTGTTTATTACACATAAATATTTTTTTTATTTTAAAGTGCCTAGAAAACTATTTCTGATCACATTCGTTACAAATGAAATGATCGATATCTTCTGTAAGCCCTACACATCATAGCTCATGAACAAAAAGATGTACACGTAACGAACCGGAACAATTTTTTGTGTTCTAAGTTTGTTACCGTAAATAAAATATACTATGAACAAGTAAATATAAAAATACATCAGTATTAATAAAATCAACGTGATAATCTTTATTTTTATGGAAGAGGAACGTGCTCCGGTTCGTCACAAAGGAAGAATGTAAATAAAATGAAAAATAGGCGTTAACCCCCATTCATTGCTACTAAAATTTTAAAATATCACCTGGGTGCCAGTCAACATTTTTGTGGATTGCAATAGAAAAGGCGTAATTGAATGTGTTTCTTAATTACAGATACCCCATTAATAATAAAAACCCATCTAAAAAATTGTAAACGCAACATTCACGGTGGTGGCACTGGTAAGAGAAATTTAATCACAATGCCGTTCAACACACCATTTGCGTAGACGTTTGGATAGTTTTATTCAATATATTCCCAGAGACTGCTCGTGCCAGATATGTCAATGGAATACGTGAACTTCTAACTTGTACTAACGTATAGCTTTGTGCTCACATGAATAATATGCAAGCATTTGATTCTGATTATCTTACCACCCATGTACTTATTGTATTTGACTACAACTTCAGGCTTCGAAACGGTTCCATCGCGTCGATTCGTAATGATGGTCATTTCAGATCCATATTATGATGAAATCATTAAAATATCCCGCCGGTCTTTCGATTTCATAACACAAATACCACTATCTACTATTGAATTTTGCTGTAGATTTCGATTTTTTTTTTCGATTGACACACAAAGTACCCGGAAAATGTGTTTTATAAAAAACTTGCACACAATAATTTGTGTGCAAGTTTTACAGAATTATAAAAGTTATCCATATAAACGGGATACCCTTTATTAAAATAATCAGATAGAAAATTCAAAACGACTATTTCACTGCGTTGCACAGATGGCATATTAGACGCGATGTCGAATCGTATTAAGCATGTTAAAATATATGAAATAATGATTTAAGCTGCAGGGACTAATATAAAATATATATGAAGAGATTACAAACCTTTTGTACAATTTTTGTTTTATAAAAAATCGTTTATATAAGTAGGTACAGCAAAATCACCTTGTAAACCTTGGTTTTTATTAAATTAAATTTTCACCTAATAATAACATTTCTAAATATCAAACAATAAAGAACCTTAATTTGAAGAAAAATAAGGTTTATGATTCATTGATATTTGCAGATTGCTTAAAATGGTTGAACTGTCGTCTTATTACTATCATATACTACAATGATAGTAATAAGACGACAGTTCAACCATTTTAAGCAAAATTAAACGCATTGTTTTCTTTTAACAGGAGACTTGTTTTCCAGAAATTTATTTACAACTTGAGTTTGTGAGCGATCGCAATGAGTGCTATTATTTGTTACTTATTAGACTATTTTTCCACAACATGATTTAAAACCCACAAAGTAAAAATAGTACCATGTACACGTTAAAGAAGGTTGTCAACCCCTAAAAATTTCAAATTTTCAAAATATCCAGAACGAAGCTGCAGGCATGAACTACTTGCAAAATAATGAATTTTTTGTTCTGGATAAATCTTCCTAAAAAGCAATTTGAGCGAGTTATAACGATTTTTAAAAAGGCACGGTTCGCGTGTCATACGCCACACACAAAAGTAATCAATGGCACGCCTGGCGTGGCACCCGCACTGAACCGGTTAATAATCGATTATGTCTACTACCGGTAGAATAGTGGTATAAATAAATAAACGGTTGCAACCTGTTTTACTAAATATAACAACCAAATATAACTAATATTTTTTTAATCGGTACTTACAGTCAATTACCATATTTTTATTAGAAAAATATTTGCTGCGACGGCATTGACTGAACTTATCTCGAGTCGAATTTCAGGCAGTACACACTTTTCATAAAATGCTTGTAACTTGGGTAACATATTGAAAATCTAAAATTGGTCGTCTTTATAAATGTTTAGTACTTTTATTGTATAATCTGGGCCAATACATATAATGGCAAGTATTCAGATATTTTTATTTGCTAAATGAAGCTGGCCTTGGACTTGGTAAAACCAGTCATTATTTTGATTTAATGTTACACTTGAATCACTGAATTATTTGCATAGATATACCTTTAACTTTTTTTGTCGACAGGTCGTGTCAAAATCTATTCCGAAAGCTGAAATAGGACATTTAACTTCAATAAGACCGTCGCTGTATTAACCAAGGTGAAGCCCTCAAATAACAATGATCTGGGTCAAAGAATAGACCACATTTTTCTATAATAATATTTTCTTGTTTGCTCAATTGTGTCAATGCTACAGACTCGTTGTCCCTACCATGTTTAATGGAAGAGACGTGATCTAAATTATAACTATATAAAATAGTTTTAAACCAATCGATCAAAAATTGCGGTCGTAGTTGACGATGCCCTAGCATGCAGGCAATCGACGCACACTACTGTAGTATCGAAACGATGCAGCGTCCGAAATTAACTGACGCAGGTCCACCCTCGGCAAGCGCTCGCGCGTTAATGATCGCAGATGGCCGGCACAGTGAAATATATAGTACTTTTATTTAATTAATTAAAATATAATAGTAACGATTTAAAAAGTAAAAATAATAGTATGGTTTAAGCAAATGTTGATGATTATTTTGGTATAAAGGGGAATGCCCAATTCTGGCCATGAAAAACGCCCAACAATTTCTTTTTTTATTGTAATTAATCGCGGTATTTATGTATTCAAAAAAGATTGCAATATTTTTGCACAAAAAAAAGTACCGAAAAGATAAAAAGTAAATCCGCAAGTCATTCGTTTGTGGATAAAATAAAATGTTGCCAATCACAAATCTCGTTAAAAAGTCGATTGTTTTTTCAATCGATTTTTTATGGTGTCATTATTATAACGGTAATATTATTTTACGATATTTATGATGTTATGATAATTAAACAAGCTAATTGCTAGTTGATTTACCATGAACTCTTTAGAACATAACAAAAACGCTACTGCACAATTTAACTGCTATTCTTATCTGTTATTAAAAATACATTTAAAGTGGAATTTAAATAAATAAAACAAAACATATTTTGAAAGGCGTGCAGAATTTAAAGCGAATGAAATGTTATTCTTTTTTATAAAAATATAAATCGAATAAAAAAAATCGATATCCATTTATAGATTTTATGTCTGTTAAGTGACAACATCGAATCTGACAGCTATGCCCATGTCATATTTATCAAAACTAAATTGTCACAAGTAGAATTCCTTTGCATTTGTGTTATTTTGTTTGTTTTCTCGCGGATTTGTGATCTAAGCAATGAATAAGCTTTCTAAATGGACTCCGATAATTCTTCTCACCCTATTGACCATGGCCTGAAATGGATCCGCTCCCACTTCTTACGATAACCTCTGCACGAACTTGGACTCGATATCCACTGTTAGCGATGACCCCAGCTTTCACACCGGCCAGAGTTCTTCCCAGCTCTCAGTAACTCATTCAAGAGGACATTTACGCTGTGTTAATTGTAGTTTAAATGTCACGAAAATACGAAGACATTTGTTGTTAAAAAACAGTTCTTGTGAAAATAAAATACCTTTATATCTTAATAATCCGGACTTTTTTAAAACCAATTACTTAACCATTTTATTGTTATAATTGCATATTATCATTTCCATAGGCTTTTATATGTGGGCACCCATGGCCGAAGTGTCTATGAACGGTGGGCATTCCCCTTTTACGTCTAAATGATGTAGAACTTCGGAAATATAGAGGCTTCTAGCGAAGCTACTTTGGTCGTTTTTTGAATTATGTCGATTTTTTTAAGTGTAGGATATTTGGCACAAAAAATATTTTTTTTGATGGTCCATATTCAATAGAATCTACAAATTAGAGCTCCCAAATCATGTCTTCGAAAGTTTTTGCCTAAACATGCATCGGGAGAATTATTATTACTGATTAAATAAATAAGTTATCTAAAATCCGGTCGGGGCTTATTTGAGGAGAGAAAACGAACTATTTTTACCAAGTAATTGTTATTTCAAGCAACGAACGATAAACGTACAATTTCAATGAGGAAACCTTGTAATTTCACGTTTTTTTGTAATACGCCTCTTAAACGTGATCGTATTAAGCGAGTTTTACTGTAATCACACCTTTCCATAGTCTCAGTCTGCTTTTAGGATCTAGTATATTCGACAATAACTTAAACGCGTAATTGTTAATCTTTGTGACTATCATTGTAAAAACAAGCTCTTCAATCGCAATCAATTTGAAATAGTCGTATGGTTAATTTGTTTCAGGTAATACTTTTGAGTTTTTTTTTTCGTATCCATCAAAATCTATAGGTACAATTGTGGGATCACATTCATTTTTCCATTCATCATCAGTTAATTGTGTGAATAGTAAATTAAACTTTATTAATGTAAAATAAATTAAAAAATACTTTACTTTTTTAGACTTTTTTAGACATACATAAATTTTGGCGTGATTTGTTCCTCATGCATAAAACTATCCAACAAAGATTTTTACTGTTATGCCAACGAACTCACCGAATGCGTGTATGGGGTTTTATTTTTAAAATACACAATGAAAAAATGGAAAAGAATAATAGAATTAAGAACATTGCTTACCTTTATTTCCCAATTCACAAATATATATTGAACACTAAATAAAACCCAAGTTATTTTAAATGCAAAATAGACCTTCCCAGCACAAAACTTTTTTTTCACTGTCAAAACAAGACTATATTTTACTCTACTATAGTAGTAGTATATTATAGTAGTAGTGTATTTGCAAGACTGACAGTACTTAGTAAAAATCATCAGTGTTTCCACATTTAAAAATGATTTCTGACTGTGATTGTTGCCAAAGATTTAAATAAATAATTTCTACAGTTTTTAAGTAATGCCACAAAAACTTCAAGAAGTCACTAAACGCATACGGTATTTTGATGGTATAACGTTGTAATGTCGATCAACGCAAATAATTTATTAAATAAACCTTCAAATCTTTGAAACAAAATATGTAAACATAGATAAACCACTATAATCATCGCTTAGCAATCATTTTACTTTCGAAATCGTAACAGACGAAACTTTTGACCATTAAAACATTTCATTTCTACCTACTACTTAAAATGAAATTGAATGCGATTACAAATAATGTAAACAACTGTTTCAAGGTCAACTACAACTATATTATCAACTAAATATTTCTTAAAGTAAAGTAAAGACAGTAAACTAATCCTAGTTTACAACTAATCCTAGTTTACTGTCTCGGTAAAAATATGGGACAGTGACTATTTGAACTCCTAAGTTACTAACTCGAAAAAATTTAGCTAAATTTACACAGAGTAATATTTGGTTGAACATTTTTATTTTAACAGTCTTTAAATTAATAATCTAAAGTAAAAACAGCTGATTACTAAAACCAGTTTTAACTTAACCTTGAGGTGTACCTCAAGGTTAAGTTAAAACTGGTTTACATATTTCAGTTTTAGTTTACATATTTCGAACACAACTTTTTAAATTTTGTTAATTTTTACTCATTTTATAATAGTAATACTTATTTCCATTCCAAATAGCAATTACCTCCACGACCAAGCAATCAAAATAAAATTATTCAGTTGTTACATTAATGTACTCCTGAGTTATATTATTATTATAAGAAAAAAATTAAGAAACATTATTCGTTATTGGAATTCTGTTTTGTTCATTGCTATTTCAAAAGTAGTTACGTATCGCTTAAGGTTCTAATCAGTCTTCGAAACATCTGTCGCAAATATAATCAATAGCTGGTTGGTTGCAGCATGGTCTGAATACCCAGTTTCTACAAGCAATACACTTTGTCATGTCTGTAATCACATAGAGTTTACGCTGTTTACACATATGGCATGAAATTTTTTATTGATTATAGTTTTTAATGACGTATTCCTGTATTTTTCTTCTTTTATTGGTAAAAGTACTTTTAGCTTTTTCTTTGACGGAACTTTATCTGACGCCAATGTATTATTCTTACTTTTATTCTTATTTTTATTCTCTTTTTCTTCTATCAAACAGCCTACGGCATCGTATTTTGTCAAGCATTTTACGGTATCTAAAACTAAATCAGAAGACCCCGTTTAAGGGTAATCTATGACACTGTCAAAAACCTCTAAATCCAGAATATCATCCACTTTCAAGTTAAGTCCCATAATAGAATCAGTCTGATTATCATTCTGGGTGGCCGAAGCAGTAGGGTCAACAATATTAAGGTCACTCTGGTCGGTTTTACTGCAGGGCGCCATTTCAGTTATCACTTTCATCGCGAGGTACATTTTCGAGTTCAATGATTGAGACTGTTTGAACGTCGGGGTTACTCTGATCGTTTTCAGCAATAAAAGCAGCGTTTTCATGATATTCAAAAGTATTTGAGCCTCATGATCACCCTGGTCAGTTTTATCCCAAAGAACAATGTCGTTTATGAACTTGGTTGTAACACCACGGCTTTCATTACTAGGTGCCATATCGAGTCCAACAACAGAGACAGTTCCACTGCTAAGTTGACTCCGGTCAGAATCAAATGAATAAGTTTCGGGATTCAGACAAGTGCACAGCCTGCGATGCACGAGCCTGTGGTGATAAAACAAAAGCAGCTTAACTCATCATCATCATCATCATCATTACAGCCTTTCATAAATCCACTGCTGAACATAGGCCTCCCCCAAGGAATGCCACAAAGCACGGTCCTGAGCCACCTGCATCCATCGACTTCCTGCATGTCTTACCAGGTCGTCACTCCATCTATTGGGGGGTCGCCCTACACTTCGCCTACCGGTACGAGGCTGCCATTGGAGAACCTTTCTTCCCCATCGGTTGTCGGTTCTTCGAGCTATATGGCCGGCCCACTGCCACTTCAGCTTACAAATCCGTTGGGCTATGTCGGTTACTCTGATTCTACTGCGGATATCCTCATTTCTAAGTTTATTACGCAGAGAAACCCCGAGCATAGCTCTCTCCATAGCTCGCTGAGCGACCTTGAGCTTCCTCATACGGCCAGCAGTGAAGGACCACGTCTCATATCCGTTAGTCATCACTAGCAACACGCACTGGTTGTACAGTTTCGTTTTTAGGTTTTGAGGTATGTCTAACGAGAATTGCCGATGCATAATTTGACCGACATCGACAGACATGATCTAGTGGAGTTTCGTGGTCTGCGGAACAGCTTTAAGATCTCTTGGAATGATTTTGTTCTTATTTTCGATATCACTACTGATAGTGATATCGAAGCCTCTCAAGGCCAGCCTCTCAAGGCCTCTCTCTCAGCCTCTGAAGGCTTTGCAGATTTCATGCTAGTTGATGAATGGTGAGACGCATCATCTGCATTTGTCACACGATGCCCATAAGCCACACGTCTTTCTGGTTTTTTTTTTTTAACTACACCCCCAATGACTCCCTAGTCGCAGATGGCATTTACTTATATTACCTTTCATTTTCAATTTGGTTGTAAATAAGTTAATGAGGTAAAACTACTTTTTCAGTCTGTATAGGGATGTGTGGCCGTCAGAAAAAAAAATTGATGATTTCAATTGTTGGATCTGATTTCCTTACAAACTGTGATGGCATTGGGTTCGTGACATGTATTATCAGATATCGTTTCAAACGATTGGAATTTATCAATCCAATAAATCATACCACAGTGGAGTGTTATACTATTTTTTGATGCTCCAAAATCCATCGATTGGATCTCGGCCCCCAGTTTGCAGTCGTAATTCTCGGAAAAGTTGATTAAAATGGCAATTTATGTTATTGCCACTGATTCTTTTTCCAGTTGTAGGAGTGTCTCTTAAATTTTGAAAACTCAGCTTTAAATTCTCTCACTAGATCTTGAACTTTTCCTTTCTGCACTTACTTCACAGTTTTCTTAGTAGTAATACTTTTTTCCGATTTTTGGTATGTATACGTAACTCTATCCCATCTAAACCATGGAATTTCGTCTTCATTTTTTTCCTCTTTGTTTTGTAGGCTTCGGTTGTTACAATTTACACATTGTTTTTACATGCAAGCATGCAAGTTTTTGTCACAAAAGTTACAGCCTATATACATCCCACTGCTGGGCACAGGCCTCCTCTAATTTCTGAGAGGGTAGCTCACATGGTTAGCGCTCGCTGTAAGTTTTTGTCACAAACTGACTTATTAATAGTTTCTTTGAGGTTTTTATAGTCTATTATATTTTTGTTTTTCAGAGCAATGAAAAGATACTCCATGTTGATATGCTTAACGCACATACAGGTATCTCTAGTTTTGGCCGTAGGTGACAAAACGTAATACTAGCTATACATAGTCTGTATATAAGCTAAATATAGTCGTAAAGCTGTGCTTTCTGCCTTCTTTTTATAAATTTCATATAAATTCTGTAAGTTAAGTTAAATATCTGATCTGCATCTTCTTCTCTCCTCTAGTTTTTGTTTCTCGTTTTCCAGCTGTGTTCGACTTACGAGTATGTCATCTATTAAATAAAAAGGCTTTATTTCTTCTTGAATATTCTTGTTTAACACAATTTTTTTCTTACTTTGTCTTATGCGGCCTTTTGGTTCCAAGCACGTAGCAATCGTTTTGACTGATCCATTGGTTTTGACCACTTGGTTTACCGCGACTGATTGAAGTAGCCTTTTTTCCAGTAAAGATTGAGCAGTGCAATAAGTTTCGCGTAGTGACATTTCTAAAGTTTCTTGCTGCGCAGTAAATTTATCTATAATATTTTTTGGAGTTCACCATTTGTTGCCTCATGAGCTAACTTTTCACGGTAAAGTTTCTTGCGAATTGCTTCATTTTTTACTTTTAATTTGCGAATATTTTCAAAGCTTCTCGATAACTGCTACATATTTTTTGTAATGAATTTTTAAGACAGGAGCTGCGCTGTTTTGAGATTTCGATGAAATTGGGGTAGCTCTCTGATCATCGTTTTTTTTATTCTTTTTTATTTTCTGTTTTTTCTTTTCTTCCCCCCATTGTTTTCTTCTACATTCTTTATCTTCTTCTGTCAATTCACTAATGATTTATCGACTCTTTTTAAGTCGTTCTAACTGCTTCTTCCGCTGCTCTCCATTTTGTTTAAGTTTCTCCTTATCGTTTACCTCTTTCTGCTACCGTGAGGGCCATGTTTATTGAAATGTAGCAGACATACTTAAAATACATTATATCATATTATATACTTAATATTATAATAATACTTATAACCTAGTTATTATATAAGGTGTTTAAAATGAACTTTACAAACTTTAAGGAGTGATTTAGACCATCGAACAGAATAACTGACAATGGGACCAACTTTCGAATTGCGAAAAAGAAAACAGCTGTCCCATACAGTTTAGAACAGGAACAGCAGCCCCGGATCTTCAATTTTTCTATAGGCGGGGCAAAAACTGAAAAATGCCGCCCCCGCCCACTCATATTTATTTTCTTTATCATCTTTATAATTTCAGCTATCAGATGTCCACTAATTGGTTGAAATTTGGACATAGACCTTCTAGAAATCCATGGCTGTTCTTTCTGAGTTAAGCCTATTTATTTACAGATATATAAACATGAACATGTAGGATATATATTTAATACACAGCACAGGATAGGATTTAAAATAAAAATATGTGTAATAAAAATAAAAATCAAATATATTATTGCATTTGTGAATTGAAATTACAATTTTACTCTTCGAGCTTTTTGTTCAGCAAATAAATCTATGGCTTTGTCATAATTTAATTCGTGTGCAATTCGATTTTCTATCGTTAAGATTGCAAGACTCGATAAGCGTTCCTGGCTCATAGAAGATCGCAACTAATTTTTATTAGTTTTTTGTTAAAACTGCGCTCACAGCTTATGGATGTAGTAGGAAGCGTAGAGTAAATTCGCAAGGCAATACAAATATTAGGAAAAACGTCTTGCAAATCATGCGCATAGATCTGTTGCAAGAGATAGAAATCGCTAGCCTTTTCTATAACACTGTAATAGTGGCATATGTGGTCCACTATTAACAGACTCCGAGTGGTCTAGTGGCGGAGAAATGAAACTATTTCTTGATATGCCTTACTATGTGCAGGCGAATGGTGTATTTTATTCAGCTAACCCTGCCTTTATTTATACGCCCGGCTACATCCTTAATTTACCAATAGAAAAATATATTATTTACTTAGCCAATTATAATACATACATTTTGACCAATAAACATTACTCAATAAAATATTATGTATAACTATTATATTTATGTCGCGCTCCGTTTGCCGGCGTAAGACTCGTCTATAGCTTCTTGTAGCTGCGTTGCTGTACGGGGCTATAAAAGAGGTGCAGACCGGCGCGCGCGCGTAATCGGCGAGCGGCGGCGGCGAGGGACACAACTCCGGAACAGCAAGAAGAAGCAAGCTGCGGCGTTGAAGAAACGGCTCGAAAATGGTCGACGGATGCTTGAAGATAGCCGGCGTGTGAAGACGGTGCGGCGCTGATGATATTTGTGGCTGCTTGTTGTTTCTATATAGAACGTTAAAATATACGTCAAATTATCTCGCATTGATATGCAGCCCGCAGTATCTCGGTAGCCGGGGGTAATTAGGAAATAAATGTTTTCTTCAGACCTTCACCTTTTGCGTTATGGTAGCAGCAGGGTAACGTTATTAATTTACTTATTAAACGGTTTAGGGATGATTAGCCTAGCTGCTACAAAACCAAATAAAAGCGGAGCTTGCTCTTTAAAAACGTAGAGTTCCTGGCAGAATTCAACGGCGCTTAAATCTTGCTCGTATTTTCGAGCCAGATCTGCTCCATACTTTTGCAGTTCTTCAATTGACATTTTCAAAATATTATTATCATTAAGAAAAGCAAAAATTCAAATTCAGCATGGTAGCACAATCCAACCTCTTTTTAATTTCTGATATAATTCGGTAAATTATTTCTTTAGAAAGTATTTGAACACGTTGGAGTGTTTGTTATTCGTCTTCACACATCTCATCGAAATGTTTTTTACGTTTCGGAATTCGTTTGTTTTGCAAAATAAGGTCAACACCACTTTTTTCAGCAACTTCTCCAGCCCCTTTTATCTAATATTCCATTGGATTATGTCTCATTTATTGCAAAGTTTTGAGTAGACCATCCATTAGTGCAAAGGGACGGACAAGGATAATACCTTCTTTCCGAACTTCTATATTTACTCGATTGATTTCGCGGAGAATATTCGCCTAAATAGCTAAATTAAGAATAAATTTAAAATGTTTTATAGCGGTTACGAGATGACCTGCCTCGTACTTAGCTTCTGGAACATGAGAAATTTGCTTAACTTCTTCTAAGGCTTCCGCTATTTCTAGCAAATTATTGAATAGGGCATTCACAGCAACATGTTTCGCCTACCATCTCGTCTGACTACTTCCTTTTAAATTTGTTTTAACGTATATTTTCATAATGTCCCACCTAGTAGTGGAGCCAACAAAAAAGCAATATACTTTTTGGTCCAAATAGGTTAATAGCTTCCTGGCATGATGAGGCAGAATGAATACCTACAAGATTTAAGGAGTGAGCCAAGCATGGTATGAACTCGGCCAGCTCATTCCTTTCTGCAATCCTGGCCTGTACTCCTTTATGGATGCCGGCCATATTGGACCCATTATCATAAGATTGGCTACGACATTGTCCAATATCTAACTCATCAACTGCCAATTTTTCTAAAATCTGTTGACAAATGTCCTCTCCTGTCTTTCGAGCAACTTCTATGAAATCAATGCAAATTTCTTTTTACATATCGAATTACCTGGCAAATTTTTTTTTATAGAAGAGGGGGCAAACGAACATGCGGCTCACCTGATGGTAAGTGGCTACCGCCGCCCATGAACAACCGCAACACCAGGGGAATTGCAGATGCGTTGCCGGACTTTTAGAAAGGTGTAAGCTCTTTTCTTGAAGGTTCCTAAGTCGTATCGGTGCGGAAAATTCGCTGGTGATTGATTCCACAAGGAAGTTGTGCGAGGGAGAAAACTTCTTCTAAATCGCACAGTGGTGGACCGTCAATCATCCAGATGGTATGGATGGTAACGCGAGTATTGTCGCGATGTGCGATGGTGTTATTGAGCGACTGGAATTAGTCCGAACAATTCCTCAGAGCACTCCCCGTGAAAGATGCGATAAAATACGAAAAGAGATGCAACATCTCTACGCAGTGCCAGTGTATCGAGCCGATCAGAAAGAACTCGGTCGTCGACGATTCGAACCGCTCTGCGCTGGATGCGGTCAAGTGGAAGGAGCTGGCACTGGGGTGCCCCGGCCCAGAGATGAGAACAGTATTCCATGTGGGGCCGAACTTGCACTTTGCTCATTTGTTCTGTATGGGATACATCTGGAGTGCACTCGAACATTATCGTGTAGTATTTGGCTTCTTTGATGTCATTTAAAATGCTATTTCAAACTGTTTTTAACATTATGTCAGTTATTTTATTCCGTATTGTCTTTGATAAATATGACACTTGTCCCTTTTTTAAGTGTTCTAATTGAAACTTAAGAGTTGAATTATGTTTGGCGCGCAGGGAAATTAAGTTCAAGAAGTTACCTTGACTAGGCTGAGGACATTGTGTGATGAGATCGCTGGGAGTTTCGTGAGACCCGTGAAAAGAAAGGCAGTTTGTGGATAGATACAATACAGCATTCATAACAATACGCAGGATCTGTCTCCATTTCTCTTGCTCTGAGTGAATTACTTTCTCAATGTCTTGATCAATATCACTACACGACAATAATGATTTCATTTGTTGTACCCGTGTTTTTTCCACTTATTCAAACACTCTTTGTGCATTTGAGTGGCCTCGTGTTCGGTTCATCTCTATGATACTTTTTTCTAATTAATAAACGCTGTAGAACACAATTCAGATATGGCGGTAGATGACGGTTTCTGGTAAATCTTGCAGCACGCACAAAAAGTTGCATTTTTTGTCTTAGAATATATAAGCCAAGATCTTTTAACCCTTTCGGAATTAGTCAACGTCCTGTACCACATAGAAGATGTTAAATATCTGTCATTGCGTTCAGCAGATCTAAATTCAATGTTTTCGGGGTAATTTTCTGTTAATAATACAGCCTGATTACTAAAGAAAGACTGTTTTTGGTCAGAGTCATTTTTTCCAGCCCTGGCCAATTGCCTGGGTCCGTCAAATCAAATCCGGTTTATTGCAGTTCATCCGAATCCGAGTGCGTGGATTTAGATCCTTCATATTCTTCAAGTTAATCTGGGTGCCCAGTGCACATCGATAAAGATGGTGAAGTTTGCATTGTGAAATCAGACTGAAAAATCTTGATCCGTTTGATCAGGCAAAGTGCGAGAAACAACCACTAACTTAATATCAACTTTGGAAGTTGTAGCAGATACTGACGGGTCACCCCCACTGCGAAGCCAATTTTTTATATTATTATCTGTACATTGTTTTCCCTGCCACTCCTTATATTTAGTCTTTTTCCTATATTCCGCTCCCGATAGCTTTTTTCCTTGGCGCGCTCATAATTGCAACCTGTAAACAAAAATAATTAATTTCCTTGTTAAAGACATTTCAATCTAGTAAGTATTTTTAGTAGAAAAATCGAGCGGGAAACAAGATCATTGCATGGACCAATTAAATTTTTAACTTAATGCAACGGTTTGGGCACATGAGTAAAGAAACCGAACAGAGGGGAAGCTACATACAACCGGCTCGCTGCGAATACACCCTTACATAGCGCAGCGATGTGTGCGTGAGCTCTCACCGACAGGTTCACCGACGCTCCGTCGGGGTACAAACCGGTTTGCGCCGGCTCGGTCAGAGTATCCATGAAAGGGCTGTTAGTCGTGCGCATTTAAATAAATAGACCAACAATATTCGAAATTTTATACATAATTAATTTATTAAGTAATTACATTTAAGTGTTTTAATTAGAATAATTAAGAATTAATTAAGTTATTATAAATAATTCTATAGAAAATAAGAATATTTCCTTTTTTGTACCCGAGATATCAAGTGAAGTAAGTATCTTTTTACGTATTATCTTTATATATAAAAATTACGTGTCACATTGTTTGTCCGCGATGGACTCCTAAACTACTGAACAGATTTCAATGAAATTTTGCACACTGTGTGCAGTTTGGTCCAACTTAAAAGATAGGATAGCTTACATCTCAATTTATAGTCGCAATACAATATTATTTTATTGAAAATTATTTACCTATTTTGAATTAAATTGAATTATATTGAATTTAAAAACCATAAGATAGTTATGATAAAATACTTACCTAGAAAGGCGATCGATGAGCTGTGATAGATTTATTGATGCAACACTACAATCGATATTTTAACTTCGGTTGATCGACAAATACTAAATTTTAGTATATATAAATATAAACAAACAACACACGTGTTTAAAACAAAACATTGTCGTGGAGAGAGATCGACGAGGGAGTTTTTGAATATAGCTTCACCCCTTTCGCACGCACGGTAACCAAACGCGAACGATCTGTGATTGCTGCGGGCGATCGGGCGCGTATTTTGAACTATGCCTACGGTCTCGCGAATAATAATGTTCGTGCAGCTCGTCTCACTCCGAGCTTTTGCCGCGCCCTGTCACGTGGGTTCATGTGCTTACCCCTGGGTATCGGTCGAGTTGATATGGCCACAGTAAAACAAGAGTGAAATTTCTGTATTTGTGCTATTATTTATTCTGTGGTCAAAGTTAAGTAAATTCGTCTGTAAAGTGTGAATTTGGCTGCCCTCTGTACTTGCCGCTCGGGGCATAGGCCCCCTAGATCCGGGGTTGTGGAACTGCGGTACTTTTTTCGCGGCTACCAAGTTGGTCCCATAGTAAAAGTTATTTAGTTCGATGGTTTAAAGCAGTGCTTAATGTTTTGAAACACCTTATATACACGGTGTCCCAAAACATTGTGTCCTACAACCTACCAACAAATATCATCGCGCTGCTTCAACTGTTTCAACATAACATCTTGTTGTGCAAAAAGGAGTCGTGTTTTGATAAAGACGACTCTTTTGTATATTGTTAATGATATTTATTCTACACTAGCGTCTACCTAAGTACATAAAATAGCAACCAAGTACCATATTTTTATTTTAGGTCACGTATCTATGTATATTTTAATTTTCATCCAAATTGGGTCAGCCGTTTCGAAGATTGGCGGTAACTAACATCCTAATATCTAATCTTTCAGATGGATTTGTTCTACGTCAATCTAAGACAGTTTTTTTGCCATTGTGTTTTAGAGGTTTAAATGCGGCAACGTCAGCAGGCTGTAAAAGCCTAGTACAATTAGGGTAAAGTGCAATCAGAACTATCTTCAAATTAGAACACAGTTCGCTCACGGCGTAAGTTAGATGGGACTTATGACCGTCTACAAAAAGTACGACTGGAAATATTTTGCCTGTTTTAACCAGATGGGGATGTAAAACGTTCTTAATATATTCATAAAATATATCTGAATTCATCCACCCATTGTCACTAAGGCCTACGCCCCAATCGTCAGGAATTTGCGTAGTTATTTCTGCGGGTAGTCTTTTATAAGGTAAAATCACTACACAAAAATTGAATCTAAAACGACACCTGTTTTTGGACACGGTGCGAAATTTGTTTCGTCTCCATTAAACACACGTCCTGGATCAGAAAGTATTTGAAACAATTTATTTTCATCAAGGTAATCTTTTATTTGCCGAAACCATTCTCTGACATCATTTTCTGACACTGTTGAGCTGGCGGCTGTAACTGCTTCAGGTGTACGGAAAGTCAGTGTAGGATGTCTGCTTAAAAATAATTTAAACCATTTTTCTCCGTTATTAAATTTCTTTTTGGTAAGCCTTTCCGGCTGCTGATTTTGATCCAGTTGACTAAAGCCTCTTTCTCGTTATTTAAAATTGTGTGAGGGCCTGGTTTAGAGAAATGCCGTGGATTTTTTAGTCTGAATTGTATGGTTAAACGTGGAACTTGAAAGGTTTTTGCAGCCAGTTTTTTATTCATGCCCTTAGCTATTTCTACAAGGGCTTTTTGCAAATTATCTTCGGAATAGACCTTCCGCTTTTCATTGGTTATTATATACGAGTATATATTTTATTATTATTTTTAAAACGGGGTTTTATTTTTAACCCTTTACTTGGCAGATATATTTTATTTTATTGTTTTTCTCTTAATCAGGGTTTCTCTTAATTAGGTAAATAAAATATTTAAAGAAAATGTTTTGCTTATAGATATGTATTATTGAACGTATCTTGCAGTGCACACTGCCAGTTTAAGCAACAATTTACATTATAAAAAGTACTTGTCCTGACAAATACAGTGCCACGATTACATTGTAACAAAAAATAGATTCTAATTGTAATTAAAATCAACAATTTTATATCATTTTTATTATCAAATTTACAGTTTTATAATCAAACAATACAAATTATTTGCCTTACAATACTATTTGGTATGATATGCATGAAAACAGTTGCGCTTATCTACCAAACAAAGTCTTATTTTACATTTTTGACAATGAATTCGGGTTTGGCCTTTGTGCAATTTTTGCACCTGCCTTTAGTTTCAAATACTGGCATATGACTAACTTGGTTATATTGTACAGCGTCAATGGGTCTCTCTGCAGCTGTTTTTTTTTTTATTAGGGGTACATTATTGTTGAGTTTATTGGCAGAAACACCTCTGTCAAACAAAAGTAGGCTTCGGTAAATTTCATATCTGAATTCTTTCAATGACATTAATTTTGACTTATTTGATGCACCTCTCCGTTACATAAGCCAAGCGTTATTAACGCATATATCAAGGATTTGCGAAAATAGAGGTAGATACCAGCGATGTCCCTTGAATTCTGTTCTGTGTAATGCAATAAGCATATCCGCTAAATCCAGGCCACCCATATTGGAGTTGTACTCCTTTATCATTCGTGAACATGGTACTGGTATTTTCTTTCTCAGTATTTTGTTATACCGCAGTACAGTGTGGAGAGGATGTGAGTTTACATATGTGCTTGGAATAGTGACGCATTTGTTGTCGTTCCACTTGGTAACATCAATCTTATTTTTGTTACACACAACCTGAGCATGTGAACCTCTCCCTTTCTTTTTTAAGTTTTTATCAGTAGGAAATTTCTCGTGTGCTCCACGAAGTCGGTTGAATCTAACAGTAGCCAAAGAAAAAATACCGTATTAATATCTGTGGTGCATCAATTCAATTGAGGTAAAGAAGTTGTGTGTGATTTTACAAGCAGGCTTGCTAACGGATTTGGCTAGAGCTATGACGACTTTTGCACCTAATCCCATGCTTTCTTCTTCTTCGGTAAACGAAGTGAATGGGAATGTATCTTCCCCTCCATATACCAAAAAAGTCATATACTCTGCCCGAAACACCACCGCGAACAAAAATTTTAAAGCCCTATTTCTTAGGTTTATTTTGTATATATTGCTTTCTGCTTCCCGCTCTAGTACCTTATTAGGGCACCATCATCTCGTCTATGCTAAAAGTGCGTTTCTTCTATTTTTAGGCTATTCTCTTGAAGCTTTTACAAAAGTGGTCTAATCTTGTAGTACCTGTCACCATCATCACGCAAGTTATCGTTGCAATGTAGATATCTTCAGAGTAGTTGAAATTTTTTTAGCGTCTTAACTTTTGTCGAAACTTTTGAGACTAGAAATCTGTGACAACGCCAATTGACCTCTAACCTTTTTGGTTTTGGTACTTTCTTTTTTGTGACAACAGTTTTTCAGGTTTTCGAGATCGAGTAGCCACTGCGGGTGAAGGTGTAAAGTGTGATGATGTGGAAATTAGCGGGGATGGCACAGGTGTTGACTTAGTGGATGGAGATGGTACCGTATTTGTGGAATGTCGTGGCCCTGGCTTTGGTGAACTAATTTCAGCAGCTTGTAACAGCAAAATTGATGATGATTGCCTTGGTGACAAAGTTGATGGCGAAGCGTAAGTCACTTGCAGGCGATGAGCATAGTTGCAAAGCTGGAGCATTGTGCGTTATTTCATCTATCTCTTCGTTGCTATCCTATAATAGGTTTAAATCCAACAAAGACGACGGCAAAGATGAAAGTGGAGAGGTACTATCTAAAAGAGTTGGAGGGATATACTTATCTAACTCATCAGCTCATCATCACTGCTACCTACGTCTGATCTAGCTCTAGATTTTGGAACTAGGGCGAGAATTCTGCGAGATCTGTTTTGTTGTTGAAGCTTTTGTTGTGAAATCTGGAAACAAACATTTATTATCGTACAGCTTATCTTAAATAAGTATGAGCATTTGTACGAAAGCATACATAATTATAAAAATATGTATGGCCATTCTCAAAAACGGACTTAAAATTCTAAATTTTTTTTATTTTGATATGATTCAAAGTAATTTCAAATGAAAGGTATCTTATCTTGCTAAATGGAGCACATAAAAGCCTAGCTATTTTCACTGTAGTTTTCACAAAAAACATGAAAAATGAAAACACCTCTCCACGGAAGTGACACAACTCCACGGTAGTGACATATTTGTATAATTTTAATAAATTATTAATGATTTATGGACGAATAAAACGATATTTTTTTAATTATTATATGTATATAACTATCAGTTTGGTATTAATTAAGTACGTATTTACGCTTAATTAATATTATGTTAATTATATCTATTACTAATAAGTTAATAGGAACACATGTTGGTTAACAAAACTTTTATTCGGTTCTATCTGGTCACAACAACATTTTAATAGTAATTAAATTATTAATAATCAACATTATTTAGTTAGCATATAACTTGCAAAACTCTTACGAAATAAAGTAACTGACACTATTTAAATTATTATAAATGTGAAACCATAATAAAAAGTAGTAACAACTTAATCACTTTTAGAAAAAAATAAAACCAAGCAATAAATCTGATTCATTAGAATAATCTTGGCGCAGATGAGGGAATGAACGTAATAATATTTTTTTAATATTTCTTCGACCGCAATGTGATTGTGATAAAGCAATAATAATAACTACAATCAGAAACATCTTTACACTGTGGCCAAACGAACTCCGTGTATTCTTCATCACACGTGTCAATTGGAATCAAACTTGATATAATACTAAAACTTTTGTTTATAGAAGTAAGGTGACAAAAGAGCACCCAATTCACCTGGTGGTAAGTGGTTGTTGTGACCCATAGACATCTACATCCTCGATTACGAAGAGATGCGTTGTCACTCCTGAGGACTAAGGTGGAATGCCTCTTTTGAAGTAAAAAGGGTCTCCGGTTTTATACACTCACCACATGAAACACATCACATTAAGTTGTTATTTTACATTGTCCCAGTACGCCCCAGTCGAGCTGACCCATTCATGCTACAACCAAAACATAGCTTCAGCGTGACTCTACCACGTAAAAGATTAGAGAATTATAATCCAGTACAGTGACAATTTAACCAGTGTAAAATATGTTTGAGTTTTTGCAGACTAATTTAATCAGTTGCCTTCGATCAATTCCCGAAAAGAAGTTACAGCTGTTATTAGAGTTCTGTCAAATATGTTGGATTCTTCAGTTACTATCATAGTATTTTCTGGCAGTTCATATGGGATATCATGACTGGGGCTAGGAAGAGATTCTTCAGTTATTATTACAGTATTTTCTGGCACTCTATGTGGAATGTCATGACTTGAGCCAGGAAGAGATTCTTCAACGATGGCACTTCGTGTATATACTACTTTCCTATTCCATTATGAGATCAATTTCTAGCTAAGTCGTCTTAAAAGTTTTAAGTCTAGTTTTGTTTTGGTATGAAATAGTACTTATAGTGCCACCAACTTATCTGTGAACTGACAGCTTGGCGCAGTGTTGCCACCTCCAATTTATTTTTTACCCTAACGCTCAGCGAAATTACCCTAAATTAGGCACTTATTACCCTAAATTTTTATAAAATAAAAAGAAATCAATTTACGTACAAATGCAATTTATTAATAAAGCTAAACTATTACACCGTTTCCAAACATTCTTGGAATGCATCCATAGTAGTCTGGGCTTCTATGTCTTCTGCAGTCATTTTTTTCTTAAAATCGTACATTTCATTCGAAAACTTTTTCAACATTGCGTCTGTCGGAGTAAATGTAACACAAGACTTATAATTTATTTTTAAGCTGTACCTCACCAGCATCAAATGTTGTAACATCTCAACAGATAATCGGTTCCGAAGCTTATTTTTGATTATCGAATAAATGGAGAAAGCTCTTTCCACTGTAGCATTTGATAGCGGCATTGACAATACAGCCAAAGCAAATTTAGAGATGGCAGCGAACCTCTTATTTCCTCCTGCATCTAAATCGTCATTGACCTCGGCCCAAAATGATACGCTGGATGACGTATACCTCCATTCTTTGTGATGCAAGTTGTGCCATTCAGATGCTGCTTCAGTCTTATTACCATAAACCTCCTCTCTTTGGAACATTTGCAGAAAAAGTGTCAGAGTAGGTTTCACTTGCGAGGTGGCAATTTGTGGGGTCAGCAATGATACCGACTTTAATATATGAATGTGCTCAGGAGTTCTACTTTGCACCTCTGAGCACAAAGTGACCATAAAGTTTTTGCAGCGGTCACGTAGTTCGCACGCTTCATTCTCATTTATTCCACGCAATAAGACCTCAGTGTCATGTCCAAGGTTAATAGCACTTGTATGCATTAAATATTGTTTGAAATCAAATGTTATTAAATCATTGTCACTCACTTTCTCAAGTTGTGCGGGTACAACTAGTTTTTGTAGCAATCCTCTCAATAACAAATAAACGTCCTCCAGTAATTTAACAGATTCTACATTTTCACTCTGAAATAACATGTTGAGACTGGTAACGGGTTTCAGTCGTTCTTTCAAAAAATTAAGATAGCATTTAAATACAGGACATTTCATTACATCATGTATTTTTTCTGCCATGTAACATTTGTCTTCTCTTTTTGAGAGTAAGAACAAAAGTTTCAATTCTTCCCATTGATCAAGGATTGTAGTTATGGCGTTGTATCGCACTAACCAACGAGTTCCGCAGAAACCTGCAATTTTCTTTGGATTCCTGCTGTTATTCATTATTTCATATAGATCCCTATATGCATCTAGACGTTTGGAACTGTAGGCGAACCAGTTATGCGTTTCACGTATCAGAAACTCAAGTTGACGTGGTAGAGTTTCCGCCGCCTTTTCTGCACATAAATGCAAGGAATGACTTGTACATTTTATCACGATCAGATCAGGTAACTTTTGCTTCAAAAGAGCGGCAAGCGAATTATTTTTTCCTACCATGACATTAGTTCCATCTAAACCAATGCCAACTAACATTTCGATACGAAGTCCATCTTCTTGCAAAGTGGAGCAAACTAAATTGTAAAGAGATGTAGCATCGCAATCTGTAACTTTGACTATTCTATAAAACGTTGTAACCAAATTATTCTTCTTCTTTGAAAAAAAGCGAATCATCATACATAACACCTTTGTGGTAGTTATGTCGGTAGTCTCGTCTACAATTATGGAATAAGGAGAGTTTCCAATTTCTTCCAGTAGATCTTGAAACATACATGGACCTAGAACATTTTTTATTAACATAGTGCATTTAGTTCTATGCAGTTTTATATTATTTAATATTTCGGACTTAGGGTCAAGTTTGGGGAGCATTTCACCCAAATGGTCAACATTTGTTGTTGAAGAATGTTCGACAATGTATGCGGCTATCTTCAATTCGGCAATTTTCCTTTCATCTGGTATTAACTTTTTAAATGTGATTTGTTTACAAGATTTTGCTGTTTTATTAAAAGAAACAGTTTTTTTATGTTTTTTACTTTGAGCGTGATATAGTAGGCTCTTTTTATGCGGCACTAAGGATACATGACAGTATTTGCAGTATGCACTTTTTTCTCCAGCTGGATCCGGAGCAATCCAATCTAAAAAAAAAATACAGGCTTAACATCAACTAGCAAATTTCTCCATATTTGGGTAAATGTCATTTATTTGGTAACACTGAGCTGAGACCAAATGTGATGGACAGAAGTCAGAATGACGCTTGTCGCTTTATTTGTGTGTGTGTGTGTGTGTGTGTGTGTGTGTGTGTGTGTGTGTGTGTGTAAGAGCGAGCTTAAGGGCTTAAGATTAATGCTCAGTTGACAAATATTCGTAGAACTAAGTAAACTGCCTGCACGTTCTTCTACTTCTTGTTTAACATCGTACTTGCCTTATAATAATTCAACACGACACTTATTGGAATCTGATACACGATTACTACTTATCGGATGATATTATGAAAGAATACTAGAATATTTTTATTATAACATAAATAGCACTTACCTTTCAGTAAAGGGTCCGTTTCCCATTGGTGGCTATATTTTTGTTTATATTTAGCGGTTTCAGGAGGCATCTTTCCTAGATAAAACTTCTTTTGCTTCGGTCTCTAACAAAACAAGAAGACACAAAACAACGACGCGTGCAATGCAAAGATGGTGGCAAACATAAATAAACCGGTTTTTCTCTCTAAGCACACTATCTCTCTTCCGTGTACACAAACCTTCGAGTGTGAAAGAGAAAAATCGATTCTTGTCTATTGCTAACGGAAGAGAACGGTACATCGTCACAACAAGTTAGGTTACGTTCGGAAACACGTATTCAATCAATCACCAATTTGTTTGCAAGGAGTTTTAAACACTCTATGAAAAATCCCTAGACATATTATACCTATTTATTATACCCTGAAAAATGCCCTAAACAATTTTCTACCCTAAAAAATACCCTAAACGCGTAAAAATGCCCTAAATTTAGGGTAAAATACCCTAAGGTGTGGACACTGGCTTGGCGCTTCTGCGCTGAAGTGTTGCCAGTTCGGGAATATTCCCATCTAAGGATCTTATATTCCTACATAGAGTCCACATACTAGGGTAATAAATTAATCACGGAATAAAAAGACTAGAACACAGATTTAACAGATATATTATGTCCAAGAACAAGAAGAAACAAAAATATAATAATTGAACAAATTAAACTTTAATTAAATAATATGCCTTTATGCCTGTTTTACCGGGCGTTCTAATTTGCGTTCCTGTGGTTTATGTGGTTTCCGGTTCTTTAACTATTTTGGAAATGAATCCTTGATTAACATCTGAAAAAGAAATGAATTGCATTAACCAATCCATTTATCCGAAATACGAAAGGAAGGAACAAAACATAGCAATACTGACCTGTAGCAGCTGACACTCTTTTATAGACCTGATTGAAAGGCATTATCGGTGCTTGCCCTCGAGCTTCTTGCTCACAAAAGTTTAATACTTTTAAAATAATGTTTCGGGCATCACTTTTAATGGTTTTCGGCATTTTTTATTTTTCTATAAACTCTCAAAACAATGACGTATCGAGTGACATTTGATTAAATGGCGGCTATAGTTCACAATTTTGCCGCAGCTGTCGGTTCACAGATAAGTTGGTGGGACTATACTAAAACTACTTGATGAATAAAATATTCTAGGCGAGTAATTTTCTAACACTGATGGATATAGGTCTCTGTAAGATGACGAAATACGGCTTCAGACAGAACGAGAGCATCTACTTAAGACCGGATGTTTAAATGTCTAACTAAAACTGGATCATTTTCAATGTCACTTTAAGGCGATCATCACGCAAACTCGATAAAGAACTTTTCCTAATTTTTCCCTATTTTAGGAATTGTTACTAAATTTTTCCCTGCATTTTCCATTTATTCTACAATTTTTTTGCCTCTTACGCCATTCTTGTTTCTGTTTTTTTTTGTTTTCTTTCTGACATTTGATGAATAGATATAATTTTATTTTAGATTTCTATAACGTTCTCTTTCTGTAGCTTTAGCCTGTTCGTACAACTGTGGATTGAACTTTGTTTTTTCCGACGTCGCCTCTTGCATTCTTTTGTCTTGTGATTGATCTGTTCCTGATTTTTAGTGCTATAATTACCCTGGATCAAGAAATATTTACATATTACAATTAATCACATTGATAAATTTTAAATTACCAAAGAGCGATCACAGTACTGTCACATCCATGGACGTTAATTCACCTCCATGGATAATCGTAATCCACGTAGGTGACATCCATGGAAGTGAGATTTTAAACTTAAATACCGTTTTTTCGTAATATCAAACGCTGATTAATAAAAATGACGAAATACCAAGATAACGTCTACAGTGGCCCATCATTTTACAATATTCGATAGACCTTAATTAAATTAATACTTTGTGATAAGTAATCCACAAAAGTGACTGAAATAGCATGCTAATTTAAAAAAAAAACTTACTTTATAGGTCTTTACTCCAAAATTATTATCCCAGCACAGACAAACTGTCAAAAATTTTCAAGATGGCATTGTATTTGTTGTCCGTATTCGTTCAGGAACTGTATTTACCGATTTATTGAATTGTGGCTGCGTTCAGTAAGTTTATCCATGGAGGTGATAATTTTTCCATGCACAAAAGTTATAAAATATTTGGAATCATTTATTTCATTTGTGTTTTATAGAAAGATTTTTTCATATTTTACTGTAAAAGAATATGAAATAATTAATTTATTATTGATATATATATATATATTTTATATTAGCCTATACTATCATAAACTGATTTTGCACACGACATGGAGGTGACATTTTCGTCACTTTCTTAATGATGATTAAAAACATATTTATGTTATTTAAGTTTTAATAAAAAATCCTGTTAATATAACCTACTTCAATTAACTGTAGATAGGTATACTAGAAATAATACAAGTACTTCATTTTTAATACAATTGCACAAAAAAAATTTGCAAAAATGAGAATGGCCCGTTTATATCTATCTACTACAGTTACTGTACAAGTGTTACACAAATTATTATTTTTTTATTTATTTAAGTGTGTTAATTAGGAATATAAAAAATCAACAATTATTTATTTATTTATTCTTTTTTGCACCAAATATTTGTACAAAAGGCGAGCTTAATGCTATATGGCATTCTCTACCAGCTAACCTTGGGTAGAACAGAAAGTGAGTTTGGGCAGTTAAGTTGTCATGATATTATTCAGTTCAAAAATATGTACATGCAACACGTACATAAAATATACACATATATATATATATATATATATATATATATATATATATATATATATATATATATATATATATATATAATTCATATACATATATAAATAAATACACACATTTACACACACACACACACACACATATATATATATATATATATATATATATATATATATATATATATATATATATTGTTACAAATAGAAACACAAATTGACTTTTTTTTTAAATATTTTAATGGCCTTTGGCCTAACAAATATTAACTAACTTAAAAGCTTAAAACAAGGTTCAAAATAATGACGCTAGTATTCGAGCAAAGCTTCCGCACTCCGTGATGACCGTCGGCAAAAAGGGGCGAGTGACGCCAGCCGCCCTCCTATATAGCCCGGCGCGGCGTCGTCAGACCTTCTCTTCTAACACGGCCTCTCCTGACGGGGCTGCGTGCTCGAAGCCCTCAGCAGGAACTCGTGGATGGCTCAGCAACACGCACCGCGTCCCGCGGTTGTTCGACGTCACCATCGTCGATCTCTGAGAAGATACACACAATCTAAGAGACACTTATTTATATCGCGTATTAACAGTTGATCAAAATTCATATAGTTCATAAAAGCGTCAGATTATGTACCCAATTAGCCAAACAAGTCAGTCAGTCAAAACAGTCAACATGAACAGTTATCAACGCCACACAAAAGCGTTTCAAGTCACATAGGTTTTACACAGGTCTCTTCCCACGCAACCGAATACCCCGCACATACTCGCGTGTGCAAACAGGATTTACATCAGTCTCTAGCAGGTCACCCCAGATACCTAATAATGGCTGGATTTACACAGGTCTGTTGTCGGCTGCGCCACCGACTCACCCCAGAAACCACCAGTGTCAGGGTCAACCCAATACCATGCGCACAGGATTTATACGGGTCTCTTCCACTGAACACAACACGTAACGTAGTCAAAATCAATAAACACGGGCTTGTTTGGTACATAATCTAGCTCAAGAATAGGGAAAGATTATCTTCTCGATTGTCACAGCACCAACACACGACCAAGCGCATTCGCCGCGGCACCTCTAAACAGGGCCGGCCCTACCATAGGGCGAACGGAGCGGCCGCTCCAGGCGCCAAGTCCCAGGAGGCGCCTTAGTAAAATTTTTTATAATAGCATAGCTACCTACATTTTAGAAAAATACAATCTCTTAGCTTATTTAGGTAACAATTTTGCACGCTCCTTAGAAGCTTAGTCTCTGTTCGGTTTCTTTACTCATGTGCCTGAGTTTATTGATGGAAATTTCCTCGCTTTTCAATATTTTGGTTTCAAACGTGTGGCTAGTCAGTATATATGCGTATGGTCTTATTTGTTGAGACGAGCGCGGTATTCTTCAGCGCCTTTTTGTATTTTTTACAAACTCAACAAAAAGATGGGAAGTTATTTCAAAACATGTGAAGAGCTTAACTTTAAAGAAGGTGTGTCGAACAAGATGCGATCTTAGTTGCATCAGTACGCTGAAGTAAATAGTGCAACTCTCAAGTGCCATATCATTTAAACCGATTTTTTTTCAATTGCAAGGAATTGTTATTTTTAAAATGGTCATTTTTTTTTCTATTCTTTGATAAAATGCAAATAAAAAAGTACCGTGACTTTTTACGATAAACTTAACATTTTTGGAGTTATGAATTTTTAAAGGTTTGAAAAATCCCAAATTCAGATATATTTGACTCTATATATACATAAAGAAAAAATATTAATATATTCCGGATCCAGAAATGTTATTCAGAACAAATGTTTTCTATCCTATGTTAGACACCGCCATAAAAAATAGAGACATGCTTTACACGACTTTTTACAATTAATGAGACTTGGCGTTTATAGAATAGAATAGAGTTTCCTCTATGATTTGAATAAGACCGATCAACATTTTAAGAAAGTATGCTCAAAGTTGGAGGAAAATTGAACGCATGATCTTAATCGCGATATTTCGGGATTGGAGCTTTCAAGAGAAATGATGTATTTGAAAAAGTTTTTACATATCAATAAAAGTCACCCGAAAGCAGTCCTTCAGCTCTTAGTATTAAATATTTGGCAAGATACGTTATATAATATTAGGTCTTTACCTATGAAATTGCCGTTTTTTATGAAATAAGTTAACGTAAGTATTTTTCTATAATTTTTATTTCTATTAATCAAAGTTATTACCCATGCAATCGATGCATCTTTGCTAATGCAGTAGCAATTTATTGATGCCATTCTTGAAAAAATCAGCTGGATTCCAACCCAGCTCTTGTAACTTCAAGACCATTTGTTGTGCAGTATGAAGTCGCGCATTGCCGTACAGGAGCAGTGGGGACGAGCGATTGACCAAAGCTGGTTGAAGACGTATGAGCTTCTCCATCATTATGTTCAGTTATTCACAGTACACATCTGCAGTAATGCTCATCCTGTTTGCAGTGCCTGATTTGGAGTTCTGACAGCCCTAAGCTAACTAAGAATATGGCCTGTTCTCTTTGTGCCTGCCCAGCCAGAATATATTTACGAGATTTTTATATTTTACTAGCTTTTCACCCCGTGGTTTCACCTATATTCCTGATAGTAAGTGTCGACCATCGCCCATAAATTACAGCAACACCCGGGAAATTGCTGTTGCGTTGCTGATCTTTATAAAAGGAGTACACTCGTTGCTTGAAGGTCTCTAAGTCGTATCGATCCGGGCAAAACATCGCCAGTGGTAGATGATTCCACAGTCTTGCGAGGAAGAAAACTTCTAGTAATTTGCACATTTATGGTGTACCGCCAAGCATCCAGATGGTGTGGTTGGTACGTGGTATTTAGCAGCTGGAATAAATCCAGACAATTTATCGAAGTACTCCCCGTAGAAAATGTGATAGAAAATGCAATGGTATGCAACATTTCTTCGCAGCGCCAGTGAATTGAGCCGATCAGAAAGAACTCGGTGGTCAACGATTCGAGCCACTCTGCTGGATACGGAAAAAGGAAGTAGCTGGCACTGGGTTGCCCCGGTCCAGAAATGAAAACAGTACTCCCTGTGAGACTAAACTTGCGCCTTGTAAAGTTGCAAACGGTTGCCGGCAGAATAAACTGTTCCGCTCTGCTGAGCACGCCAAGCTTTTTAGAGGCCTATTTAGCCTTCCCTACCAAGTGACCCCAAACTGTACGTCATTCGATGCCGGCTGAGATTGAGAAGTTAAGGAGATACGACAAAGGGGTTCTTTTTAGTCGTAACTTAGCAAACCTGTGGCTTCTGAAGTTTAAACTGGACTAAAAACTAGAGTCGTCCCCAATCCGAGATTTTGTTTATAAAGACTGGAATTCAGCCACAAGTTTGTTCCGATAGTAGATGACGTGTCCCGAAAAATATTAGCACGGCCGGTGTAAAATTCATTACCAGTACATATAACAACATATAATTGATATGCAGAAACAGTGTAGAGTCAGGTAAATTAGAAGATAAGAACTAGAAACAGCTGATTATTGACCGCATTGGCGTCTAGCAGTTTATAATGGATTCAATTACTTTGGAAAAGAAGGAGGCGATGGCGATAAGCCTGTAGTTGGACGGGTCTAATCGGTCGACTTTTTAGGGATCGGGTGCACTAAATCTGGCTTCTATTCTTTCAGGATTAATCTAACCTAAGGAGTAGGAGTACCGGAAAAGACACGTTATAACCGTTGCTTACTCCAGAGCATTCCTCTTCAGCACAATAGGAGGGACTCCATCAGGCCCACTCGACTTGTTGAAGTCCAGGGAGAGGAATGCTTTTCACACTGAACGCTGTGTAAACCGCACATCAATCACAATCACACAGCGGGATGTTCGGCGGTGTGTATCCCCAATCATCGAGAGTCGAGTTGGACTCAAAAAGTGTAGTGTTATGCTACTTACTTATCATTTTACATTAATTTAAATCCATTTTTCCATTCTGTTTCTGCATTCACTTCAAAACTGGATATTTTACATCACCTTTATTTCCATAGGATCCTGTAACGATTTTAAACCATAAGAACACAATCACAAATCATTTCTACTTCGTATTTTCACATTATCAGCACTTTTAAATTGGTGTCAATGAAGTCTACCTTTTTTCGATCTTTTAGTTAGTTTTCCTTAACTCTACAATTTCGGGCTTTGTGTGGGTAGTTGCGCTACCTTTTTTCCTATATCAATAATATCTCCTTTTCCACTTAAATCTTGCCGTTTTCTTATTACAAGCCTAAAACTAAAATTTGACATGTTTTGTTATTGTTGTTTATTTGGTCTCCATGGAAATTATATTCAAATTTGCTACCGGTCTGTTGTTTCTATTTCGATAATTCCACATAAATACTCTTTCCTCTTGACCATTTACAAAAAATTTGCGTTTAATTTAAATATTTTTTTTGTTCT
Source organism: Parnassius glacialis (assembly GCA_033319125.1). Lineage (NCBI taxonomy): Eukaryota > Metazoa > Arthropoda > Insecta > Lepidoptera > Papilionidae > Parnassius > Parnassius glacialis. Next base: position 1,655,818 of record JAVANC010000002.1, on the reverse strand, counting down.
CTCTAGAAAGATATAAAAGCCGAACAATCGGTGAAGAAAGGCAGTCTTGCTTCAGTCCTCGAATTGGAAGCATCTTCTAAAGGCCTTATACCGGGGCCGCTCTGCCCCGGGATCCTGCAAGCCTCTGTCCTACCTGAAGCCACTGGACTCTACGAACCTCTGCTCTATCTGAAGTCGCTGGACTCTACAAACCGTTGCTCTGCCTGAAGTCGCCGGGTTCCTACAAGTCTCTGTTCTACCTGGAGTCGCCGGAACCTGCAAACCTCGGTTCCGCCTGAAGTCACCGGAACCTGCAAACCTCTGACCCGCCTGCAGTCACCGGATCCTGCAGGCTTCTGTGATGTCTGAAGCCGCCGAGGATCCTGCAAGCCCCTGTCTGGCCTGAAATCGCCGGATCCCGCAATTACCACATTCACCGGAGGTCGCCGCCTAGAGACGCCCACGCCTTCTCACCTACGCCGTGCGTGCTCGTTCCAGGCGCTGAGAGCACACCTTGGATCTTCCGACTCAGCTTCGGCACTAATCTCTTTTTTTATTACTTTTTTAAAATAATCTGTAAATCGCATCATCCATCCTCATATTCATACTCCATTTTTGTTATATAAAATTGTAAATATTTTTGAATCTTAAATATATTATTTGTTTTGTTGTATTTTTGTTGTTTTGTTGCTCTTAGGTTAGATTCTTTTTGTCCTTAATTGTCTCTACACGACAAAAGAGAACTTAAAAGATCGATTGTCTCCTTTACGGCACGGGCCAGTGAATCGTTCTTCCTGTGCAAAGATGGAACACATGACTGACAGAAGTTGTCATGGACAGCCTTGGCAAAACATCTTAATAAAATTAGAGGTAGAGAAGAGAGCTTGAACAGTTTATATCTTTGTATCATAATTTCAGTCTCATTTTTAAAATCTGCTTATTTGTTTTATACCAAAAATGAAGAATGAGCAATAAGTAAAATATTTGCGGCACTTACTCTATCATTTATTGATAATATTATACGAAATTTTAATCTGAACATAAGTGTGTGCTTGCAAAGGCAAGCGCAGCGCCCCCTCGCACCTTCAGTCCTAGGCTCCAGCCTGGTTAGCCTAGATAAATCAGGCCCTGCCTGTTTGGTAAGAAGCTGTAATGAATCATACCGGCGCTTGTAAGTTTTCGCTTAGGGCATTATTTAGGCGCTGAATCAGGATCCAAGCAACCTGCTGAGTACTTACGATTGTCAAACAGAATCTATTTTTCGTCGCATATAACAAGGTGGTTCAAAATTTGTTAACCCATTCAGTGTTTTAAGGACATACTGGTGTCCTAATTGCTATTGATATGCTATTGTTTTAATTTTTCCGACATTCAATGGGTTAATTATATTATTATTAGGAGCCAGTAAGCTAAACCTGAAGAGCTTGTTTTTAATAAGCACTGTTACATTAATTAGTAAACTTATAAGTATAACGTATAAGTAGGTACCAGTTCTCAAGTTGATTATGATTATTGATCTCATTAATGAATGTTGACTTAATTTTGTTTTATTGTCAATAGCTGTTATGATTTATTTAAATAAATGTACAATAAATATATATAATAAGTGTATAAATGTAAAATTCCTATTTAATTTTGTTTTTTTCATTCTACATCAACGGTTCCTATAGATACCATAAGGAGTGCAGTGCCTAAAATGCCACGAGCATGGCTGTTTTCAATCAACAAATTAGACATAGACTTAAGATTTTGTCGAGATCTTCCCAGTTGCATGCTTGCATGTGCACGTACAACTGGTATATATTAGGGGCAAGCAAGAAGGGCGCCAAAATTGGATCTCGCTCCATCCTAAATCTTGCGTCGGGCCGGCACTGCCTCTAAAGGAACTCGCGCGATCGCGGTACGTGTAATCAGATTTGCGATTTCTGCAGAAGTCCCGTATGAGAGCTATAAACAATGCATACATCGTTTGAGTCATTATAAAATAAGCTAACGAATTACATACGAATCAGGACAGCTCCCTTCGTAACACATTATCAATTCTATTTTGAAATTGATGTAATCGAGCTCCTCCTACTTCAATACACATAAGTCGTTACAATCACAAAAGCAAACCTTTATTCGACAAATATTTTACTTTACCCACTTAAAACATATTTAACATAAATCCATAAAAATAACATAGCTCTTGACACATTTTTTTTTCACCCCACAAGCTCTACGATAACATGCCTCACTTAAGTGACCCGATAAGGTAAGTTTTGGGTGAGGTTAAGTCGAGAGTCGAGAATACTGCAAATTAAGTGGTTTATGTAATAATTTATGTCCCGTTTGGGTTCACATTCTTATCACAAACATAGTTTTAACTTTTGGATAAGAAATATAGCAAAAAATATAGAAATACGTGGGAACTGATCGAGCTCCACAAGGCACTTGACATAATATGCGCCTTTGTTTACTCCAATATTCCAGAGGCCTGTTGACAGATGAGGGGTTATTAGGTATGTAAAATAACAAAGCAAATATAACAGCAATCGTACTACTAGTACCTTCAAAAAATGCAGCACATGTTTCGGGTGTCCATTCACCCTTCCATAACACCATGTATGCTGCAGCTGCCTGACTAGTCTTTCCGTAAGCGCCGGCTAACAATTGAACCTCATATCTATCGTTAAGAAGAAGCTTAGTTACTTTATAAGGGCCTCTCATACCGCTATCAAGTTTTCCGGTGCTTTGAGAGCTCTTAATCACATAGACCAAATCATTAACTTCAAACTTTTTAGGCGATTTCCTATTTTTGTTAACATAAACCGTGTGAAGTATAACAATATGAGGAAAAATAATTAGTCTTACAATGTTTTGTGCGTAAAATGTCAGCGATAGTGTGTTGTTTACTCAATTTCAATAAAAATATGGTTAAGAAATGATATTTTGACGTGCAATTTCGTGTTCATCGCTCCAATTAAAGATTACTCCTTTTCTAGTTAAAGCGGCGATTTGCGCAGTCTTTAGTGCGTAATTAGGAATGTATCTTCGGAAGTATCCTGCGAGGCCAAGAAATTGGCGAACCTGTTTGATATTACTCGGTCGTGGTGATTTAACTAACGCATCGATTTTATAATTGCTCGGTCTAACCTGACCATCTCTTATAATCCTACCCAAGTATTCTATTTCGTTAGTAACAAAAGTACATTTCTTTAAATTAATTGAAAAACCTGTTTCAGTTAGCGTTTTCATAACCGAATCTAATGAGACGAGGTGTTCGTCAATCCCGACCGTCATTATTAATACGTCATCTATGTAGACCATGACTTTTCCGGCATCGATAAAAGATTTAAGCGTTTTAGAGATAGTCTTCTGATAAAATATAGGCGCGTTCGCCAAACCGTAGGGTACCTTGCAATATTCATACTGCGCCTCTGGTGTAACGAATGCGTTCTTATGACTCGACTCTTCTGCAACTCTAAGTTGATGGAAACCGGAAACCATATCCAGAGAGCTAAACCAGCGACCATTGCCTAGCCTGTCTATATAGTCGTTGATCAAGGGGAGAGGATATCTAGTTTTAACGGTTATTCGATTCAATGCACGATAGTCAACGACCATTCTATCAGAACCATCCTTCTTTTTTACGAGCAAGATCGGACTAGCGTATTCTGAATCGGACTCGCGAATAATTCCTTTATCGAGCAGATCCTTCACTATAGTGCGTACCTATTAATTTTTCGCCATGCGATAATTTGTAAGGTCTATAGTACACGGGCACATCGGTTGTTAATTTGATATGCATCTCACTATCTTTCACCGTTGTGGTCGCGGTACCACTTAAAAAGAAATCGGAATACTTGGTGAGGATCTCTAGTAATCGTTCTCTATTATTTCCAAATACCGACGTATTAACTTGATCGGACAAAGAAATCAAATTTACTTGCAGAATATCGTTTACAGTCGCCTCACTATGAATTATACGTTGGCTATTACCGGTCCTAACATATGTAATACCTTTCCTGTTTAGTACGTCTGTACCGATAATGACTGGCACACTCAAATTATTCCCACCCACCACATAAAAATCAATTTCTATCGTTATATCGCTAAACTCGACGGGTAATGTTACAAATGATTCCGACCTTATTTCCATACCACCCAAGCCGCGTAGCAACTGATTCGTAGGCTTTACTTGACACGGAAAATGCTTAACAACATTTTTTGACATTAAGGAAACACATGAACCACTATCGATTAGTACGTCTAATGGTATTCCCGATATGACCGCAGTCGTGACGTCGCGATTTTTATAACTGTCCGTGATTTCGCGACAAAAATTGACACCATTATTATTCCGAGAATTTGCGCGTTCCTTAGCAAAACAAGTTACCTCGGAATGACCTACCTTTTTGCAAAACCCACACTTTAACGGATCGCTACGAGATATCGTCGGTAACGCGATTGTTTTTTCGTTACTATAACTCGGGAGTGTATTCGACCGTTTGTTACAATTAAAACTCCTATGACCAAATTGATTACATTCGTAACACCTTATTGATTTTAAGTCTTCGGAATCATATCGACGTTTTATCGGTTTGCGGTTCGAGTTACTATTATTAGAGGGTCGGTCAAATCGATTGAGACCATTAGAATACACTTTCCTATTATGGCTGTTAAAGGTTTAACAAAGCTCGATAAAAACTCCACTATAGAGTCAGGTGATAATTTGGCGTTAGCAGCCATAGCACGAATGTGTGGATCTGCAATTCCACGAATGATAATAGCCGTAAGCAGCTCGCTACTGAGACCTTTAACTATGCGTAACCTTAAAAGTGATTTACGAGCATACTCAGCATATGTGGAGTATTTATTTGACCCTGTCCGCATTACATCATAAAGCATGTTCGCGACATCGACAGAACGTGGGCATAGCGCTTTTAGTTCTGATTTGAAATTGGACCACGTGCGAATACTGCTTGTTCATTGGCTAAGCCAGGTGCGAGATTCTCTTTTAAAACAATGTCCGACACGAGCAAGGCATTCTCTGTCGTCCCAATGGTTCGAAATACGGGCTCTTTCTACCTCATCACACCACGTGTCGAAGTCATGAACATTCGGATCAAAATCAGAGACAAAATATCGGTTAGATCTGACCTGAGTACTGCCGATAGCGGTCAAAAGACGCTCTACGGCGTTCGTCACCACGTGTTCAGTCTGCGTTGATCCCACGTTGCCAGTGTGCGGAGTCAGCGGCGGCGTCCCCACTCGCGAGGGCACAGGCGCACGCGGCGGTGTAGGCATCCCGAACACCGATGCCGATGCCGATGGTGTCGTGTTTGGCAGCTCGAGGGCGCACCTAGGGCCCGAGCTGGTCGTTGCAATGGCTTGCGTCTCCACTGACGCACGGGGCTGCTCCTCCAGCACGCGTAGCCTCCTCAGGATCTCTTCCATCGGATTGGGTGAAGGAGTTTGCCCACGGCGTTTTTGTTTGTTGCGTTTATCGTTGCTAGGCATCTCACAGACAAAAACTGTGCCCGAATATTAAATAAACAACTGAAAGGAAACTAAGTTTTCCTTTATAAAACCAGAAATATAGGCGTACAGCGGCTTTTCAGCCTTCTGATCCCACTTCTGATGTTACAAATAGAAACACAAATTGACTTTTTTTTTAAATATTTTAATGGCCTTTGGCCTAACAAATATTAACTAACTTAAAAGCTTAAAACAAGGTTCAAAATAATGACGCTAGTATTCGAGCAAAGCTTCCGCACTCCGTGATGACCGTCGGCAAAAAGGGGCGAGTGACGCCAGCCGCCCTCCTGTATAGCCCGGCGCGGCGTCGTCAGACCTTCTCTTCTAACAATATATATATATATATATATATATATATATATATATATATATATATATATATATATATATATATATATATATCAAGAAATGTATATATAAATAACTATAAACATATAAAGAAAGTTGATTTAACTTTGTAGGCTACAGATATGCTCATATAGTTTTCTTTTAAAAACATTTTTGACAGGTATTGTTCGCAGGTATCTTTTTTTTATTGTTATTGGCATCCCAATTGCCAATCATTGACACTGCTGGGTCATGATTGGAAAAAAGGAAGCTAAATAACTAAATAATTGAATTGAACAGTATCTGTAACCAAAACTCGAAATATTTACGAATAATATAGAGATAAGTGAACCTCTTACCTTAGCAAAAACACAGAGTATTATTAGATTTTTTTATTCAGGTTCCATCACGACAAACATGTTTTCATTGCTATTTTGGAAAAGGAATAATTTCTGTGTTGCCAGTATTTTACAAGGTTAAATCTACTATTTACTTCTCAAACATTAAACTGTGTTCGGATACTGGCAACCTTATTATTGATAAATAACTTCAACGTGCCAATAAATTGGTGGAGTGCCAGCAACTGGTGGGCTTACCCTACTGTAAAAAGTCTACAACTTTCTTAATCTCATTGTATTTTTGTACAGTCAGCAACATATTTATTTGAAGTCAACATATAGCATTTTTAGCAAATGAAAATCAGTGTTATATTATATACCATTTATTTACACACCCTGTCCTGACTAGACATTAAATCATTTTTTATTATTATTCACTTGATATTAATGCAATCATTATATACAATGTAAATCTAAAACCTAACGTTCGGACAGTACTTACACTCTACAAAATAATAATAAGCCTATATAATCTATACATACAACACGTATGAATTGGTGCTCATAATACTGATACAGTTGTTACACTAATAATATTTCTTACAGATTATTGTTAGGATTAAATCTGTGCATTAAAATAAAATTTTCTGGATAAAACAATGTTATCATAGCAAATATTTAAATTCGATAAAGGAGATGGTCCATTTCAGGCCAAGTCTATGTACACTATAACGTAAAAAAGCGAAAAAAAATCAAGGATTTTATGAAAAATAAAATAAGAGAATAAATCAAACTAAATAACTTGTTGAAAATAAAAACGCAATTGATGGTCTTACAAGATGGCGCGGATGACGCGATTAGTCGTCAAATGTCATTTCTGACAAGTGACTTGAGTCACGATATAACGTAGGTAGCGTGATATTTTTATTTATTCCGAGCTTGGTCGTGTAGTTGTGAATGCGTTTATTGTTTCTTGTGGATTTCATTGGCGATTTGGTTTTTGATTTGGATTTTCGTTATTACTTATTTGACCTTGCTTTTATGGAATCATTATTTACGTGAGATTTTGATTTAGTTGATATTGGACACCTGTAGAATCATATTTTGAATCAGTAGGCAGATATGTACTAAAGAAATATGTTTCCTTATGTTATTAACAAATACCTATCAATAAATGGATCAATCATATATACATATATGAAAATATTTTATATATGTATTATTTTCCTTATATCTATGGGATCAATAACCTCATGACAGTTGACAGCTAACGTCAAAACGACATCAATCCGCCATTAGGGTTGCATTTTTTGGTGATAATAAAATATTAATACCATTGAAATAAAGGCAAATTCGTGGATTTGAATTATCAAGTGTGGTTTAATATTTCATTTCAATTTATTTCCCTACTAGTACAAAACCAGGTACGCGTAGGTAGTAGGTACTTCACACAATTTTTGATCGTGAATTCAGCACAAAAACTGTCACTGCTCTGTAAATATTCCATGCAGTTGTATTTTCATTTACGACTTACTGTTTTTAGGCGAATACGCAATAATTACATACTTATCTTAATAAACTGCGAATCACGTTGACAAAGTGCGCAAATAAATAATGACGGTGTTTTCTTAGTTACATTAAACAAAATCACGTGTTACATTGTCGAAAACAACGTTCGCAGTTTACGATACAAATCGACTGAAGTAGTTACGAAGAATTGTGTTTGAGCTTAACTTAATGCGCAATGTATTTATTAAGGCGGCAGAGCCAGTCTAGCAGTATCCTTAGAAATCTTTGGGTTCTGTGTAAATGCTAATAGTGAAAGTCGAGAAAATATCTCAATTTCTCATTCTCATTTACAGGGTAATCAGACCAAGAATTGTAATAATATTCAGAGCAAGTACATAAAAAAAAACTTAAACTATGGATAACAATCTCGCAGGTTCGAATTTGTATACAAAAAAAATGTGCGGGTAATTGTGTATACACTTACGAAGTGAAACTTCTTTACGACATATCATCCTTCTTTTATTTTATATTTTACATGAGTAGGTTAAATTATAGTATACTCATGCAGCTCCGGCGGTTTTTACGTTACAAGAATACGTAAAGTTTTTTTAAAAATACTGTACTAAATTTCTCCACTACGTGATTAAAAGAGTTTCACTTCAATAAAAATTAAATTAACATTTATTTGTAATCTGTAACAATTTTTCTTTATATCTTATTACTAATGTCTTTTGTACGAAAAGGAAACCACGTGTCACGAATTTATTGAAAAATATACAAATTAATCTACTATTGTTAATAGGAACGTAAGTGATCTACAGATTAAAAAAAAAACACTTGTATTAAAATTTACAACGCAGTGAAATCTAAATATCAAAGATGTTTTATAGGTCCAGATACCGTGTACGCGCGCCTAAAACGCTTCCATTTCAAAGGCGCCAATATTGGCGTATTCGTTCGATCATTCCGCCATTACGCCAGCGACGTTCACTGTGAACTTACATCACGCACCGGTGTTTTTAATTTCGCAAAATGACTGTTTGTGCTGTGAAATCATTTAAAAATTACTCTTGGAAAAAAGATTAGGATAAGAACATCACTTTTCATAACTATACAATTTTATGGTGTATTTCTTTGTAAAAGAATACGAAAGCTAAATGTCAATACAAGTAATAATACTGCGCAATAATATTCGAGTGTTGCCTAGTCTATGAAATGTTTTTACCATTTTTTAATGTCATGATCAACCGCCAAAGTTATCTGTATAGGGGTTTTAAACAGTCTAATTTTACAGATTTTACCCAACCTATAGAGTTAAACCGTTTTAAGGGTTAGGGTTGAACTACATCTGGCAGCATGAAATTGCACTTTCCTGTGCTTCTATCCTTTTTGGTCATTCAGAACCGTTATTTACTAGTGCGAGAAAGAGAGCGCGAGTGTATAGTTCCACCCTCAAAAAGCCGATTGTAAACCGGTTTTAAATGTTTATCTATCATTCTTGACAATCCATACCATACTAATATAATATTATAAACGTGAAAGTGTGATTTTTTGTTTATTTGTTTTTGTCCTTCCTTCACACAGCAACGGAACGGAGCAATTTAGAAAAATCAAACATTTTGCTATCTCTTGGCCGAAGTTTACGCTTAACCAAACTTACTTTTTTTCGTCATTTTACTTAGGATTGAAAAATAATTTAATGTCTTCGTAAAAAGCGGCAATATTTTGTGTTCTACAGTACAAAAGTGTAGTACTCTGTATATATTTAGTAATAATAGATAATAAATATATGTTACATACATAAATATCTACTGTGCTTTTTTATTTATTTTAACTGTTACATTAATTACAGGTTTTATTGTACCCCATACACACACGCACACAAATTCACACGCCATGCACACACATTTTATACTCTTAGAATCAATAGGTACGTCAATATGAATGAAATATAAAAGCTCCCACATTTTTTGGGTAATCGATTCGCAACTGTTATTACCGAAGTCACGCACATTAATGCAGCCATGGTGCGTAAGATATGCGCGTCACGTGGTACTCACGCACACATGAATCAAAGACTGTCTTCGCTATGAACGTTGCGGTGTGTTAGCAACACGGTATCTGGACCTATAAAACATCTTTGCTAAATATCTATCCTAGTTATAGGTTTTATATAATCGAAGAAATATATTTATAAGATCTTAAGATTAAGTATTTGATTTCGTGAAATTGCTTTTGGTAAGCCGTTTTTGTTTGTAATAAAATTAATGAGGTAAATTAAGAAATTCAACATAAGGTCTTTCCTCTGTACAATATATCATCATTGTATCAATTTATACATATTTAATGTAATATTAGACTTTTCATTTTGTTGACATCTTTTCAATGAACTCTTGTAGCGCTAATGCTTTCGCTAGTCTTCGTCGGAAATCCTGGAAGAAAGAAAATAAATTAAAAAAAAACTTACAAATTGCCAAGTACATGCTTGTCTCCAACATATACCGTTGGAACATGAGGTCGGAAGCGGTGTTATATGACTTGTTATATATTCGAAACTTGAGACTTTGTTATGTGTAGTCAACGACCGTGTAATGGCGGTGTAAGAATATTCACTATCCCATATCATCCCGTGGGTATCGTAAAAGCGTGGCAACTATGGCAAATACCCCCCTCCCCCTATGAGATAATCTATTAGTAAGCCTATTTTCAGCAGTGGCATTTTGATAGGCTATATAAGACTTGGTAACGAGTACACAGTCCACCTGATGGTAAAAGATCACAGGATTTTGACACCGACATTGCAATGAAATGGAAAGACAGATCCTGGCAAATGATTTCACGCCATTGTACGCATTACGAAGGAAGAAGCAAACCGTTTGGTTCGAATTCTTGGTATCTTAGAACAACTTTTCTGTACAGAAACGTACGAGGGGAGGTCACAAAGTTCGCGGAATGACAGGGAAGGATAATGAAATGAAACATTAAACTATTTTTTTCTTTTCAATATATTCTCCGTTAACTCTAATACATTTATTAGATCTGTCAAATAACTTGTTAATAGCGTCTAAAAAAATTGTCTTGGGCGGCAAAATAGGCCGAAATTGCCGACCGATTGACTTCATTTTTGGAAACAAATAATAGTCGCTTGGGGCCAGGTCTGGGCTGTAAGGTGGGTGGCGCAGTTGTTCATAACCGCACCGGTGAATGGCAGCCGTCGCAGTACACGGGCGCAAAAGGAGCACGCCTTTTGTAACCTCTCCTCGCCTTTTCTCTTTAATAGCTTCTTTTATTTGATCTAGTAACGAAGCGAAGTATTCTCCCGTTATGGAAACACCGCGTTCCTTATAATTAATCAAAAGGAAAGCTTCTGTATCCCAAAAGATCGTCCCCATGATCTTTCCGGCCGATTGAGACACCTTATACTTCTTAGGAGGGGTGTGCCTTTTTAATGCCTTTGCATCGACTCTTGCTTTGATTCAGGTTTGATAATGGTGAACCCACGTTTCATCGCCATTTACAATTCGGGCCATAATTTCCTCCCTTTGCTCTCCACAGTGATCCAAAAACTCGCTACAACTTTCGACGCGCTCGTGTTTTTGATGCGCAGAAAGCATTGTCCGAACACACCTTGAACAGACTTTAGTCATGCCAAGTTGTAGATGTAAGATATTTAAGATGGCTGTTTCTGATACTCCAACTAATGCTGCAAGCCGTTTTTTCTTTAGCCGGCCATCTTCCGATACAATTTTTTCCACTTTTTTTATTATTTCTGGCGTGGTAGCCTCAATCGGTCGTCTAGGCCGGGGCTCGTCTTCAATGGAGTCCCTCGTTTGAAAAGGGCGTGCCATTTATAAATCGTGGTTTTGGTTTTCCCAGGAGCGGAGTCCTCATAAACAGCTGACTGAAAAAATGGTTTGAGGTGTCTTTCTTTGTTTCGCGAGAAATTTAATGACGGTGCCATATTCACTTTTCTCAATAGTGGCTAATTTCTTCCCGATTAACTTCTTTATTCGTTGATAACTCAAAAGCTAATGACCCAATAAGGCTGAAACTTGGTATATATACTAAAAATTAGTCACTCAACTAGCGCTTACCTGGATGAGTAAACTCACTCTCGCTAACCCCGCCATTCGGCGAACCTTTTGTCCTCTCGTACGTACAACGTTTCGGTTTGGCTGGTTTTACGTTTTTAATTATACGGTCGACGTATCCTGCTTAAACAATCTTTTACACCGTGTCACCCGGAGTGGTGAGAGGCTACAGATATACAATTGTCACGGCTTTTTTTTTGTCACGCATACAAGCTCGTCGTTTAAGCGTATTCTAAATTTAGCCCATATTTTATATAGAATAAGGGTGACAAACGAATACACAGTCAACCTGATGGTAAGTGGATGCTGTGGCCCATATACATCTACGTCTATCCTCAATTACGAATCAAAATGCCGATGCGTTGTCACTCCTGAAGACTAGGATGGAATGCCTTGTATCCAATAAAGTTTCTACGGTTTTCACATTCGCCATATGAAACAGCAGTATTAAGCTGCTATTTTACGCGGGTACTCTGTGAAGGCGTGGTCCTTCCACGGTTAAGCCGACCCATTAGTGAAACTACTATAACACAGCTGCAGTATGGCTGTACCACGTAGTCAGTTCAGAAAGAACGTTGTTCACTTTAGCTACTGTTCAGAAAGAATGCGCCTAAAGAAGTTTTCACTTCCAAATTATTGACTGACACCTGCACAGGTGTGTCTGTGTGCGTGTGCGTGCGTGTGTGTGTGATGTGTGGATATATGTATGGATACGAACCTGGTGCAGCTGGTGACCAGCTCTGGGCACTCGGCTGGCAAACATGTCGCGCGTCATGAGGCACAGCGCCTTGCCGTTCATGGGGAAGCGCTCGGGCAGCCCGCCGCGCCGCGACACCCACGCGCCCACCTCCGCACGCCCCCACGTGCGAGGATCTGACCAGACAACACGCTATTGGTACCGACTGTTCAGGTTATACTAGGTATGTCTATGTAACGGTCAAAATTAATCGGATTTAGTTTAAATATATGAAATATTTATTACCACAAAAAACTACTTATATTATCATACAGCCCTACCCCCTATGGTATAGTGCTAAGAACATTCACTGAATTTACTCACTGAATGGCTTTTTTATGGGATAAAAGTGATAACCGAGTACACAGTCCACCTTTTGGTAATTGCTGCGCCCCGTAGACATCTACATCTTTCACTATTAGAAATCAAAATGCAAATGCGTTGTCACCCGTGAGGACTAAGATAAAATGCCTCAAAAAAGAGTCTCCGGTTCTCTAGACTCACCATACGAAGCACAGCAGGGTTAAGCTGCTATTTTACGCTGGTATTCTGTGAGAGCGTGGTCCTTCCCCGGTCGAGCCGACCCATTCGTGCTACAACTATACTATTAATATAGCTGCAGCATGGCTCTACCACCTAAATATACTTAGCCTCTAAACGAGAAAAGAACCAGCTCTCTTATCACCAGCGGCAAAGACCTGTCGCGGAAACAGTTCCATTAGGAATTCACCGCACCACATATCAATAGTCTCTTCAGCAAACAAACTATATTCTGAGAGATGAGTAGGTGAAAGCATTAAGCTGCTATTTCACGAAGGTATTATATGAGATCGTGGTCCTTCCCCAGTAGAGCTGACCTATTCCCCTAGTATATCTGCTGTGTGGCTCTTCCACGTATAAAATCTCAGTTGTTATATCAATTAAAATAGCTAAAGATAAAAAAATGAATCTATGCAATCAAAATCGAAAAATTAGAATGAGAGGACTAGCAATAAAATGTTAATAATTACAAATTTAGTACAACCGACTTCAATAAAAAATATTAAGAATAACTCAAAAACTATAGGTCAGACCTTGATCAACTTTATATGGGATCATATGAGAAGCACCAGCTTTCAAATAAAAAAAGGATCATCGAAATCGGTTCAGCCAGAAAAAAAAACACAGTCGAATTGAGTACCGTCTCCTTTTTGAAGTCGGTAGAACGAACCTGCTTCTTTGAAATATTCCTCAACGTAAATACTTGAGGTCAAGTCTTCAAGACTGCTCTAGAGTTTTTAGATAAAAGTAAAAAATGACTAATAAGAGTTACTTGTAAACTTTATTCTATTCTATTTTATTCTATTCTATTCGAACTATTCACTCAGTACGGCTCCGTGGCGCAGTGACTTAGCATTGAGTGGATCGATCCCGCACGTAACAAGTATTTGTATGGCCTACAAATAATTGTTCCGGATCTGGATGTTTGTCCTAGCACAATTATGTTTGTAAAATGTCTCTCCACGATATAGGAGAATACCCTAGTATAAATAACTCTCTCTTTCTCTCTTATCTTCACGCACAATCCCTGACGGGGTAGCCAAAGAGAACAGATCGCCAAGTGTCACGATCCTTACATAATAACGTATTTAAAAAATAGAAGAAAGAAAGTAGACCCTTCTTACAGCAGCGGCATATTAGATTCTTGTCTTTGGTTGTGTTTTCAAAATATAATAGCATAATTTAAAAAAAATATGGCACATAATATAAATAGTATAATTTAAAAAAACATATATTTACCTAGAGGTAAGTCGTCTTCCTGCAAGAGTCGCAAGTCGAGAGCACCCCAGCTGCCGTCAGCGGGCGGCACACGCTCGCAGCGGATCTGCGTCGGCATGTTCGTCACACAATGCGGGGCGTACGTCTGTAAAACATAAGAAACAAGTAAATTATGCTGGTGTGCCAGACCACACATTGTTTTACAAATTTAACGACTGTAAATTTTTCACACTCTCACATCATAGATTTCACCTGTTCCCCTAGTGCTGCAATTGTTCACGGGCGGCGCTAGTCACTTCCCACCAGGTGAGCCGCATGCTCGTTTGTCCCTTACTATGTATCGTATCACAGTAAGCTGTGTATCCTGTCACGCCAACTAAGTGGCGAAGAACCGGAAACTCTATCCGGTAATGAAGCATTCCTTCTTAATCGTGAAGGGTGAGAACAACATTTTGCACCTACATTTTGATACTTAATCGAGGAAGAATGCCACGGCATCCATCTACCATCATGTAGACTATGTTCTATTTTGTCACCCTTATTAAGAACCGGTTTAATAGTTAATTGAATATTTTACTTTAAAGAAGTTAAAAACTTTATTACAAGATCTCAAACTGTATAAAAATGGTTATTATAATATAAATGAACTCATGGTTGATAATAATCCCTGGAATATTTTTTTATACCTTTGTATTATTTACTTAAAAAAGTGCCGCTGGGTTTCTTGCTGGTTCTTTCCAGGACAGTGGTTTGTTTTCCGACACGGTGGTAAAAGTAAAAAATGACTCAATAAGAATTACATGTAATATATTTAATAAAACAATTATTCTATTCTATTTATACGTTACACAGTATTTATTGTTGATTAAAATAATAAATATAAAATTAATAGTATAATTTTTATCGTTACAAAATGTTGTAATTATTTAAAAAAATATAAAATGCACGTAAGAACGAAACAGAATTAAAGAATTTATACGTGGTAGAGCCATGCTGCAGCTATATTGGTGGTATAGTTGTAGCACGAATGGGTCGGCTCGACCGGGGAAGGACCACGCTCTCACAGAATACCAGTGTAAAATGGCAGCTTGACACTGTTGTTTCGTATGGTGAGTGTAGAGAACCGGAGACCCATTTCACTGGAAAAAAGGCATTCTTAGTCCTCACGGGTGACGATGCCATCTGCATTTTGATACTTTATTGAGGATAAACGTAGATGTCTATGGGTCACAGCAACCACTTACCATCAGGTAGAGTGTGTGCTCGCTTGTCACCCTATCCTATAAAAGAAAAGAATGCCGCGTATAATTTTATTCGTTAAGTTTAGAGATACAAAGTAACATATATTTAAAAATGCCTCATTCCCGGATTTTTTAATCTCCGCCCTAAATACGGAAAGAAAACATCCTCCAAATAATTACATAATAGCCCCACGCGCCATTTTTAATCCGTCATTAGTACGGACGCGTGACCCACATCCGGTTTCCGTTGGCGCATAATGGCGGATTTTGAATAAACGATCGGTTTCCGCGGGTAAATGTTAGCTACACTATTGAATATATTTTTTTTCATTCGTGTTCATTTCCCGATATTTGTTGCGACGGATTTCCGTCTGCGTGTCGCGTTTATTGTGTAAGTATACGTTTATTGTGCTACCGTAGTTGTTACTAGGCTTATGTAATACTATTTTATTTAACAATAACTAGTTGTGTCCGCGACTGTACTAAATAAGAAATCAAAATTTCAGATTTTGACTCTTAAACGGCTGGAACAATTTTGATGATTTTTTTGTGTTTTAGTGGGTCCTTAGATGGCTTAGATCCACGATTGGACCCGGTAGGTGGTGCTGATTTCGACATTTAGAAATCACCCGTGTGTAACCGGGGCGGATTGCTAGTATAAATATAAAATTCCGGTGTGCGTGTGTTCGTAATTCTTCTCCTAAACGGCTGGACCGATTTTGATGAAAATTTTTATGAGGTACTTACGGGGTCATCTGGATTGTTCTTAGCTAGTTAGGAGATAGACGCTGTTCTCGAGATCCAGAAATCACTCGTGCAAAGCTGGAAGGGATCGCTAGGTATTAATTAAGTTTTCACAATATGTGTCAGAAGTAGGTATTTTATTAAAGATTTTAAGTGATAAAAAATTCGGTTGTCATCCGAATGACAATAAATAGAAATAATTTAAAATTCAAAATTTTGTACAACCGACTTCAATATAAATTATTAAGAATAACTCAAAAACTTTGTCAAACCTTAATGAAATATATATGAAACCACATGGGAAGCACCAGCTTTCAAATAAAATAAGTATCGTCGAAATAGGTTCAGCCAGAAAAAGTTATGAGGTAACACACAAAAATACATACAGTCGAATTGAGTACCGTCTCTTTTTTGAAGTCGGTAGAAAAAACAGTCCATTTTATTATTATAGTTCGGCCGTTCAGAGTATGCGTTGCTGACACGTCGCGATTGAACTGACGACGTAACTTTATAATGGCGTTGCAGTTACGATAAAAATATTTTTGCTGGTTGTTTACCGTTTTAACAATTAATGAACATTAAAACAACATTATTATATCAATAATCAATGAATGTTATAATTTTGTGCCAAACTGAGTGTCAAATAACTTGGTAAACAATATTTTTCTAAATCTATACTGCGCTATTACAAGGTTATGTCAGCGCTTTATATTTGTAGTGCTGTGCTAACAATAACAGGCAATAACAGTATCGTAATCTGTTCTTATACAGTTATACTGTATAAAATAATACGTTTTGTTTTTCTTTTTAAGAATTTGAAAATAATGGACTATAAGATAACTTTTATTAAATATAAAAATAAAACTACGACCAAACTGAACGCGCAAAAAAATTGATGAACTGGCTCTGGAGTACGGTCATCGCGTTCTAAGAATTCCACCGTATCATTGCCAATATAACGCGATTGAGCTAATCTGGGTTAAAAAGGTTACGCCGCCCGCCACAATACTTCCCCGCCATTCAGCACGAAAAAGATGATGACCCTATTAAAAGAAGCCTGCGGGGAAGTCAGAAGATATGGCTGGGCAAAGGTTGTTGAGAAGACTAAAAACCTGATTGTGGAACATTTTGACCGAGATATCAGGATTGATTCTGATATTGATAATAATGTAATTATACATGTAGGCGAAGATGATGATGAAGACACCACCTCCTCAAGCGAATCGGAGTCTGATTAATATTCTGTACGCACATTCAATTCAATGTACTTTATTGCATAGAAATACAGATTGTAACTTTGTAACAAAGAATAAATAAAACAATTTTATTATATTAATATTACCTTTTTTTGGTTTCCACTTAAATTACTAAAATATAAATTTTAAATGATTCCGCCAATTTAAAACGACACTAATCTTAAAAATAACGCGGCGGTTCATTTTGGAGGAACGGTAACGAACTCAGTGTTATCTTGTGCCCATCACTAGTCGTGACTAACTGATAGGTGTCAGGAACGCATTCTCTGAACGGCCGAATGATAACTATCAATAATTTTGTTCTTGAGCCCGCAAAAGTCAACCGCTGGACATTGGCCTGTCCCGTTATAGGAAGAATTTGCCTAAAGCCCTACCATCGTCGAAACCGTAAACGAAAAATTATCCGCAGGGAGATTTCCGTCGCCTGTCTGGGTGTCAACGGTCTGACGTAAACGAAATTGTTATGCCTACCACCATCATCTATTGGAAATCATGAAATCTTTATAACAATTTATCAGTTGATGGACAGCTATTTAAAGTTGGCTTTTAAGAACGGCGATCATAAAGAAGGATGTCGACAATACGTAAAATTGAAAAAAAAATTTAAAGTCGTTGATAATCTCGAAGGTACTAATCGGATACTTCGTGGTTCAAACGTCTACTAAGTTATTATAGTCATAGGCATAGGCGTGACTTGGACATTAAACATGATCTTTGTTTTGTCCATGTTCATCTCAAGACCTATTCGTTGGGAGATACTATTGAGGTCATTGAGCATGGTGCTTAGGTCCTTCAGCGATTCTGCCATAAGGACTATATCGTCGGCAAATCGAAGGTGAGTGATGTACTTGCCATTGATGTTAATACCGTATCCTTTCCAGTCCAGAAGCTTGAAAACATGTTAATTCTTTATAAATAAATTACAATGTATGTAAATTTTAGTTACAGCTTAATACATATTATGACATTATAGTAAAATATTATACAATGTATTATGTATTAATTTGAAAATAAAAGTGATCTTTTATTTTATGTTAAATGCAACATTTTTCAACAAAATGACTGCCAGTGCCTGTGATTTTCAGTACGGGGTTGACTACACGTGCAGGTTTTCAAGGCATGCGTGCTAGCGCCTTTCGCTATAATATATTATGCCTATTAGTGTTGCCGGGTTCAGTGGGTCAAATATCGGGACGGAAGGTAAAAATAATCGAGAGTTTGTTTACAAATCTCTTAAAATAAAAATCATATTTTTTGTAGCCATTTTGACTAGCATGACTAAAGTCTTTTTGACACAATGCGCAATGTCCTCTATAATTATTTTTTTGGTCTGAGCTAATGAACGAATAATTTATCGTCCAAACATCGGAAAAACTGCATATTCGTCTATGTGCATTTTCCTTTTTGTACTTGTTATTTATTTTTTTATTTTTTGTATCCATTATCCATCTATTTAAGTTAAAGGATTTTAAAACAAACATTGCTTTCAACGAACTTGGCCGATTGGTTTGATAACTAACAGTTATGTCTAACACTTATCAATAAGTTAATTGAAAACATAATTTAAAATGACAAATTTTGTACAACCGACTTCAATATAAATTATTACGAATAAGACAAGAACTATTGGTCAAACCTTGATCAAATTTATATGGGACCACATGAAGCACCAGCTTTCAAATAAAAAAAGAATCATCGAAATCCGTTCACCCAGAAAGAAGTTATAAGGTAACACACATATAAAAAAAGAAAAACATACAGTCGAATTGAGTATCTCCTCCCGTTTGAAGTCGGTAGAAAAAGTGTGTACACTGTACAACAAGTTTTTATTAATTACCTTTGAATCAAACAGCTGATCCGCACTCAGATGAAAACATCTGTTACAATTACTGAATTTGAAACCGTTTAAGAATTTGGAAAAATTGTTCAGCAGGGATCTTTTATAGGTTGTAATGAAATTACGATGAATCTATATGCAATTATATATTAATATATCATCAAAAACACTATCATGGACTAGAGAGCGTTGGTAGTTTTTTCTGCATAAAAGCGGCGGTAGTCCAGAAAGGGTGCCTCTGATATAGAACCATTCAAGTAAATATTTGTTCCTTCACAAATAATTGTAACATGCAAAATGGAGTCATTATCAGCAATAAAGCATTCATAGCCAAATGAGTATGTATATATAACAATATTTACAAATTTATGAAGGGCTTCTTATTATCGTCTAATACTCCAGACGTCATTTTTTAGTTAAAGTGACAGTTGATCATTTCAGCGGAAGCACGCGCACCATCTTCCCGCCAAACGAACGGACGTACCATAATCGAAATCGACACATCCGCCCCATTCAAAAAAGGAACACATTGTCGGTTTTTTACTATACGCCATTATTGACTCTGAACATCTTTAAATGCCTCATTGTTTAATTAAATAGGGAATGTTGGATTTTTTAATTTATGGCGGATGTAATCACGTACGTCCGAGACTAAACAGAAGGCCAAGAAGTGTAAATTTGATTTATTTATTTTCCGTTACAGCCTATTAAGTATCCATTGCTGAACATAGAGCTCCCCATAGATTGCTCCATCATCATCATCATCACTACAGCCCTTCACAAGTCCACTGCTAAACATAGGCCTCCCCCAAGGAATGCCACAAAGCTCGGCCCTGAGCCACCTGCATCCATCGACTTCCTGCATATCTTACCTAGATTACTCTTACTTAGATTGCTTCGTAAGGGGATATTTGCCATAGTTTTCACGCAGGCAGGCTGGTTAGTAACTGCAGTTTTTTTTAGTCGTTAGTAGAAAGACAGTTGAAAGGAAACAAACCAGGTGGCCATCTCCTGGTTTCTTTTCCTTTATTACTTCTTACGACACTCACGGGATGATACTGGGTAGTGGACTCTTACACCGCCATTACACGGTTTTTGATTTACTCTATTTAAAATAAAATTCAGAATTTTTATTTTATAATGATATGCATTTTTCTGCTGATTATGTTGCTGATTATTTTAATTTTAAGATTTTGTAATTTTTTTTACATCCGTCATTAGTGCTGCATTACAAAAATTGCCGGTGCCGGACAACTACTTACTTTAAAAAACCTCGTTTGAAAACATTGAAGTAATATGTATTATGTAGGTACTACGTATTAGAACAGACACCAGGAACTAACTAAGTTAAAGCCCGTGGACTCAAACACGTTGCAAACAATCTCATACATACATACATATAATCACGCCTCTTTCCCGTAGGGGTAGGCAGAGACCACTTCTTTCCACTTGCTACGATCCTTACATACTTGTTTCGCTTCGTCCACTCTCATTATTCCCTTCATACATGCTCTACGGTTTAGGGTACTCTTAACCTGGCCTGACAATCTCGGCGTCGTACATAATATTACTTTAATGGTTTAAATCGAATTTAGTTACCGGATACCCTTGAAATATTGTTTCTATAACACATATAAAAACATAAAACAAAATATGCAATATCTTTCTGAGGTAATTTAATTATAAAAATAATTGGAAACTCTCTTCTTTTCGGCATCAAATTAAAAAAAAATGCAAATTCCATATTGAATGCCCTACACTTGTCTCACATGGCCAATCATTTGTGATCAAATATGTTCTTTCCCGCCATTGTCTGACGCACACGGCGGCGGAAGTATGAAAGCGCGGGAAAGACGCTGTAAGTGTTACGGCGGGAAACGGGGCGCCATTAGGAAACATACAATGGTAATTATATTAACCACAGTCTCACAAGCCGATTACAATTTCCTTTGTTATTTTCACATAGCTTGAAGATAATAACATGAACTTGATACCAACTGCGTTGTGTTGAAACAAGTTTAGAATAATAAATCGTAACATAGTTATATACATATATATTTTTATACGCGGTAGAACCATATTGGTAGTATAATTGTGCCACGAATGGGGCGGCTCGACCGGGGAAGGACCACGCTCTCACAGAATACCAGCGTAAAATAGCAGCTTAACACTGCTGTTTGAAAAGAGGCATTCCATCTTAGTCCTCACGGATGACAACGCATCTGCATTTTGAATCTTTATTGAGGATAGATGTAGATATCTATGATGGGTCACATCAATCACTTACCATCAGGTGGACTGTATGCTCGTTTGTCACCCTATCCTACATTCCTCTTTGCTGCGATTATTACGTTTAAATAGGTAGGGTACGTTTAGAATGCAAAATACAGTAAAAATGTGATAAAAGTGAAAAGATCTGTTTAGTAAGTACGTAAAATCATAAAGAAAAGTACCTACTCACCCAACATAAAATATTATAATACTATTTATATATTATATATTGTAAAGTTACAAAAAAATATAATCTCGATGGGTTTCTTGGTAGTTCTTCCCAGGACAGAGATATTTTCCGAAACAGTGGTAAATAAAAAATATGACTTTCAATAAGTATTATGTAATAATCTATATTAAATAAAAGTATTCTTTACCAAATACAAAATTCATGTGTTACCACCACATAACACCTAATATAGCGGAATGTTCTGTGGTTACCACAATAACACGTGTGATAATTTTTTCTCTGAATCGATCCTCATGTATTACATTACATCCACCCATATAATTGGTTGGTGATTGGGGTGATCTGACGATTGACTAATGGTTGAAAATTCATCCAACAACTTTTAACTCAATTTTATAGACTTGCTGATGGGGCTTTACCAGTTCAAGGCTATAAATCTCCGTAGTGGCTTATGATTCCATTACAAGACAAAAACATATTTTATTTATCCGGCAGTTAGGGTTTAGCCGGCTTCAACTAGGTGATTGCAGTTGGTTAAACTTAGGTAATGACAGTTGCATCTGACTAAAACTAGGTCTTGTAAACATAAACTCTCATGCCTCTCACAAAAAGGAGTAGGCAGAAACTACGGGAGGCCATTTGGCACAATCATAACAAACCTCTCTCATTTCTTTCAAATCCTTACATGATCTTCGGTTATGAGTTTTGCACGCCTCATAACGCGAAGCGTTTGATATAGTGCTTTACTCCGAACACGTCAAGGTCAAGCAATTTTGTGGTCTGAAAATGCCTCTATCATAACCATATTGCACTTATACGATAATATGAGTAGCCGTATATCAAGAAAACATTAATTAATCCATCTAATATTTTCTCAAAACTTATTTTATATTGCTACTTTGAAAAAATAACGGTTAGAAAAAATTTTACGTGGACGTCCGGATATCTGTACGCTGATTTTGTATGTAGTCGCGATAACTCCCGAAAAAATTAACGTATCAAGACCGGGTTTTTTTTTATTAGCTTCAGAATTCAATAGCCTAGTACGCGTACATAGTTTGTTAATAAAATTATTTTTATTTTATTTTATAAATGTACCTTCTAAATATTTTTTCAGTTTGTTTTTTTAACCCTTGACAGACAAAGGACAAATGTACCATACAGCCTACATCGATTTTATACTTTGTGTAATCGATTTATTTTGTTAATTTATTTTTTTCATCAAAATTGTGTAAACGAAACACTCATGAAGCTTGCACTTTTGGATTTTCAAAATAAATTCTTAAAATTTGATCCAACTTAATTATTTCGCCATTTCGGTCGTTTAACTTCCCCCTAGGTCTAGGGCGTCCCTTGCCGACTAGTCAACTAGTCTAGTAAAGTCCGATTAATAATTAAAATAAAGATGACTATTAACTGTAAAAATACGAAAGCACCTAACAAATAATATCAGCGACAGTGAAAGGAGGACAGTGGGGTGGCCCCAATGGCGCGGTCGCAATGTTTCATAAAATAAATTATTCTACTCAAAAACATTTAAAAGGCAAAACACAAATAGATTCAGATATCTGATTTTTGGGACATATATGTAAAGTCCTACGCCCAGAGGCAATCTTGAAGATTAAATTATTAATAAAAAGTAAAAGCCGACTCCAAATAACAAAATAATATCTAAATACTAGCTTCTGAAGTCGTTGTTTTAATCATTTGTAGCTTTTAAAAAAGATTTGAAGGTTTTTCTTTTCTCTAAATTTACATAGTGGTCCTGAAGTATATTTGAAGATTAATCTTATCTATTAAATAATTAATCTATTTTATTTGAAATAAGTAGATTAGATTTTAATTGAATTTGTTAAAAGTAGGTGTTAAACTGAATTATTGATCCAAAACTGAAGGAAATTTTATTTTTTTGACGTGACAACGGATTGCAATTTAAAATCTTATTTCTGTTTTATAATATTAAATAAAAATAACTGCCAACTCAAAATAAACCATTTTATTTTATTATTTATTAAACTCACCATTAAAATCCTAACTGCAAAACAAAAAATCCAATGCCCACAGAATATCACACTAATACACGCTTTTTATCAATGTTTACACAGTTAATTCACAATGAAATTACTGATTTACCAGTATTGATTACTGAATACGAAATATTTACGTTTACTATGAGATAACATTAAAACTAACGACTAGTTTCCAGCGCTGCAGTAAACCGAATGAATGAAGTTCGACAATCAACAT
Organism: Parnassius glacialis; assembly: GCA_033319125.1. Classification (NCBI taxonomy): domain Eukaryota; kingdom Metazoa; phylum Arthropoda; class Insecta; order Lepidoptera; family Papilionidae; genus Parnassius; species Parnassius glacialis. The sequence goes on along the minus strand of JAVANC010000002.1, from coordinate 1,631,774 downwards.
GAATGAAAATAAGATGTCCTCTAACCCAATAGAAACTAAACGCGCCTTGTGCTCTGCACAAATATAGAACTAAGAGCTTTATTGCTTCCAAATTAAAGCGGTTTTTCATTACATTGTAACCAAGATTTACGATGCTAACTGCTTATACAAGATTCGCACGTATACATCTCACTAAGCAGTAATGTTACCGGATGCGGGCACTATATATATCTCTCTCTAATTCATTGCGCTCTACGTATGTGCAAGTGAAATGAAAGACATTGTTTTTGAGAATCGATAATGAATTTCTCGCATCCTGTCTGTCAGCGTGTGGTTCTGAAACTAATCGTTTCCGTATAACAGCTCATTATCGGAAGGTTGCAAGCGCATTTGGTTATGAAACTAAAACAATCTTAATGCAAAGGGTTTAAGGTTCTTAAAGAAATAAAATCACAATTTTAAATATTGATCCTCTAATTTGGATACGAGATGCAATTAGGGACGTACGTTTCCGGCGCTATTTCAGGTTCCCGCGCGAATGTATTTTTGGAAATGGCGGAGAGTAACATTCTTAGACGGCCCTTTTTCTGTTTTCTGTAATGGTTTAATTTAGTTTTTGCCGCAACGTATGACGTTTGTAGACGATCTTAGTAATTAAGTTGTGAAGTATTTACTTTAAAAATAATAAATGGTGGTAGACTGTTTTCAGACTTGTGATGATATAGATTAAACCGAAATATATGTTAAAGCCATTAAATTTAATTATATTTAAATTAATATAACTATATGATTTTTTTATAGGATAGGGTGACAAACGAGCACACAGTCCACCTGATGGTAAGTGGTTGCTGTGACCTATACACATCTACATTTAATCTTAATAAAGAATCAAAATGCGGATGCGTCGTCACCCGTGAGGACTAAGATGGAATGCCTCTTTTCCCGTAAAATGGGTCACCGGTTCTCTACACTCACCATGCGAAACAGCAGTGTGAAGCTGCCATTTTACGCTGGTGTCCTGTGAGAGCGTGGTCCTTCCCCGGTCGAGCCGACCCATTCGTGCTACAACCTACAACTACTACTGATATACTACAGCCATGGCTCTACCACGTAAGTAAGTTTTATTTCAGTTTTCGTTTATTATTAAATAAAAGGCAGTGGAACTAGTAAAGTTACAGCCTATATCTCATTAATTTAAACATAATCATAAATTTTCAGTTGTTATAAGGTAAATGCTGCTGCCAATCTTATGTTTCAGTTTCACTCCGTCCCCTCTTACGACACCCATGGGAAGATATGGAGTAGTGGATATCCTTACACCGCCCCTACGTTTCCAGTAAAAAGGCTCTCCGGCTGCTACTTTACGCTAGTATTCTGTGAGAGCGTGTACCTGCCCCGGTTGAGCCGACCCATTTGTATTACAACTTACGACCACATTATAGCTGCAGCGTGGCTCTATCGCGTAAAATACTCTTAGTTCACGTGTCTCAGTCTCTAAGTTAGAGCCCATAGGCGTCAGTGTCATTGCTGGCGATCAAAGATTGATTGATTTAAAAAATAATACTACCAATGTTATTAACATTACTAATATTATCTTTAACTACTTCTGGTAAACTTAAAATGCTCATGCTAGGAGTAGTTCACGACAGTAGTCGATTGGCGGATATGAATCCAGGACTTTTTGAGTTCGCGGTCCGCACCCTGCCATTAGGCTACTGTCGCTTGAGTAATATTAAGAGACTAGCTGTGCCCCGCGGTTTCACCCGCGTCATCACGTGTTGGAGGTGCGCGACATGACCTAGTTTAAGCATTTTATAATTGCCATTAAATATTTTATTTGATAGCAATGGATGGAAAAGTTGGCATAATTAATGGAGTACTTTTATCTGTCGGCATGTTATGTATGATGTAGAGCGAAGTTAAGTTTTATCCACTTTCCCTCCCCCTCCCGGTTGAGCAGTTCTCGCAGTACTCACCGGGCGACTAAGGTTTATGTGTCCGCGCGCGCAGCCAATTATTGAATTATTTTAATTTTACATTATCTCTTAAACTATGCGTCCAAATAACATGGTATAAGGAACATAGTTTATCTTGATAAAATTGTCTTGATGATGAAGTAACTTTCGTTCGTAAGGATAAATAGGCCATGCCTAATAATAACGCTCATATATCACTTGATTAATTTTCAATATTTTTTTGTCATAAAATACCTAATTATGGCTTATGTATAAGAAATAGACATATGGTATCGCGAACTTTTTTTTAGACGGAGTAAAGATCTATATTTTTCTAGAACATTGTATATACGTATCCCTGACGATAACACCAGCGTACGCGGATAAATCATTTCGGGAGTGCTTTTTCTTCTGACTTGCTTAACAAATATCCATATTTTATGCTATAGTATGTGCCATATCGATTGAGAAAAACGGACAATGACCTCAGATATGAGCCGAGTGTCAAAAGGCGTAACTTACAAAATCTCAATTTAGATGTGATAACAATATTTAAATATTGATATTATTCCCACTTCTAGGTCAGCACATATGTTTTGTTTTTTTGTTTCTTAAATAATATTGTCTGTGGTTCCTATAAACATAGTAAAATCTTACGGTACATCGCGAAAAATGTGTTATATTTTATATTTCAATTTATGGTAAGTAACGCAGCAATTCATTTAATAACAGTTTCATATTAAAAAAATATTTGAAGCAATATAATCACCATATTGAGCTTTTGCAAATTCATCCCTTTAAAATAAACAAAACGCGCGTTACGTCAGTTCGTTCTAAAAGAAACGTGACAATGGCAGCCAGAGATGCGTCACCTTTTTTGGGCCGGTCCGCCATTTTGTTTTCATTCGTGTTCGGATAGCGCTTGCGTGTGTACGTCTCGGGTAATTCATAGCATTCATTGCATTGTTTTAGTTGAGTTTTTACTGTTAAATTTGTTATATCGTTAAGTTTTTGTTTTTTGAATCTGTTATATTAGTTTTACTGTGACGGTCGTTACTAAATCGACATGAGTTCAGGAGAATTTGGTGAAGGACCCGGTCCTTCAACATCAAGTGGAAAGAGACGTCGCCGACCCATAATAAACGTAGCAGGTACGTACAAATAGGTACAAATGCGACGACGTAGCCTTTCTATTTCTTAAAGCGCTCTTTTTATGTGACCATGTGGTATTTATTTTCTAAAACAATATGTATTTATGTGATGTAGTACTATGGTAGTATATTTTTGTCATTTATTTACAGGCCCATCTTCTGGAGCACCTTTAACGTCACCAGTAAAAAAGAGAAAACCTACCACTTTGTCGGTCGGGGAACAAGAGATTATCATTAATGTATACAAATATGTCAAAAACACCTGGCCCGAAGACGTGTATCCTTCAAACGTTAATATGGTAGAAAAGGTTTCGGAGATCTCAGGAGTCAGCAAGAGCACTATATATCGCGTATTAAGCGTGTATAGAGATTCCCATAAAATACCAGAAAAGGGAATAATTAATAAAAGAAAAAAGTCTGTAATTGACAAGTTGGACGATTTTGATAAATCGGCTATAAGAGCGAAAGTGCATCAGTTCTTTCTTGCAGGAGAATTACCGACTTTAGACAAAATTTTGCTCAGTATAAATCAAGATGACCAGTTGCCAAACTTGAGCAAAACTTCCCTGCGACGTGTGTTGCGCCATTTAAAAGTCAAATATATAAAGAGAAACAGAAAAAGTGGTCTAATAGATCGCCCAGAGATAGTTCTGTGGCGTACCAGATATTTGAGAGAAATACAAATATTAAGAAACGAGGGACGTAACATTTTTTACCTTGACGAAACATGGATTAACGCAGGTCATACTATGGGAAAGGTATGGGAAGACACCACAATTGAATCTTCTCGTCAATCACGGTTAGAAGGCTACTCTACTGGCGCGAAAGCCCCTTCGGGTAAAGGAAAGCGATTAATAGTTGTACACGTTGGCAATGAAAATGGCTTTTTGGAGGGATGTGATTGGGTATTTGAATCATCATCTACTGGTGACTACCATGAGAGTATGGACGCTCTCCATTTCGATGACTGGTTTAGAAAAGTAATAGAAAAACTGCAAAGCGGCGATGTCATAGTTATGGATAACGCTAGTTACCACTCCAGACGTTTAGAAAAAACCCCAACAATGTCTTGGCGGAAACAAAATATGCAGGAATGGCTAGAATCTAAACAGATCGCATACGTGCCCTCGGACACAAAGACCCACTTAATGGAAAAAATAAAGGCAGTTAAAGATAACTATCGAAGTTACGTCACCGACGAGATGGCAAAAGAAAAAAGCATCACAGTGGTAAGGTTACCTCCTTATCACTGTGAGCTTAACCCCATTGAACTTGTGTGGGCAGATGTGAAAGGGTACGTTGCACGAAAAAATACAACTTTCAAGTTAAAAGATGTTAAAAATTTACTTAAAGATGGTTTAACTCAAATCACGCCAGATAAATGGAAAAACTGTGTTCAGCATGTCCTTAAGGTTGAACAAAAAATGCGTGGCATGGATGATAGAATTGACCAAACTGCAGATCGCTTTATAATTAATGTTACAGATAGTTCATCAAGTGAAGATACGAGTGATGATTGCACCGAATAAAAATAAAGTTCTTATATAATATTAAAAATAAAGTTTTATCTTTTGCATAAGTACGTACTTATTCGGTGTCGTTATCACTCGAATCTTTATATGTGTTATAAATTAATGTTTTTTGTTGTTAAATGAATAAAGTACTTTATAACAATAGATGATTTTTCTTCTACAGCGATCTTTCACATAACTTTTTAATAATAGTTAATAAATATATATTATATCAATCATTATAAAAAAATCATTATAAATAAAGAAAGTACTACATATAAAATGTGCCTATATATTGAAGGTTTGTAACCCCTGGTTAAACGACCGAAAGGTCATTGTCCGTTTTTCTCAATCGATTTGGCACATACTATAGTTGAGTGATATAGCTTAGTGCTAGATAGCCTATACTATTCAACATGAATCTGGCTATAATATACAAAAAGAATTTTTCAAATCGGACTGGTAGTTCCAGAGATTAGCGCGTTTAAACAAACAAAAAAAACTCTTCCGCTTTATTATATTAGTATAGATTCTGCACACAGCTGTAAACATCGTCGTTGGACATACACGTTTGTGTAACGACGTAACGACCGAACAGCCTATAACTTTCAGACCTGAATGTTACTGACAAAATATTTTTAAAAGCTTACAAATATTGTGTAGGTCAGTAGGTATTGAATCATAGGTATACGTAACTCGCTTGTCGCATTCGGAGATAAGAAAACAAGCTTGATGTTCTTTACTTCAAAATCTTTAGGATCAGAGTTTAGAGTTATCAATGAAGAGAATTATGCGTCTACATTTAATCTGGAAGTGATCATCTAAAGCTTTTAACCACTTAATAAAACGAAGGCCAATCATCAATCAAGCGATTTCACGTTTTTGGAGCAACGTAGATTTTACCAATGACTAGGGAACGTAACTTTTCCGACCCATCAGAATTTGCATAGGCCAGGATAGTGAATCTCTCTTTACTTGCTTTGCCACCATGGCAAGTTTCTCCCTTGAAGACATACGATTTATCTGGCATCAATTTTTAAAATTAACCAAATTCGTCTGCGTTAAAAATGTTTCGCGGTTCATAATTTTTTAATAATGCAGGAAATTGTGCTATCCATGTATCAACATCTTGTTTTGTCACTATCTCCGATTCCCCAGTGATTTGACGATACACAATGCCGTGACGATTTTTAAAACGATCTATCCATTTGAAGTGGTAAAATCTGAGATTTGTAAGCTTTCAGCAATTTTACGCGCTTTTTCGCCTAATATGGGGCCACTTATGGGCAGTTTTAAAGATCGTGCTTGATGAAGCCATTTTACTAAAACTTTAATTGATCAAACTTTTCCACCTTTTGCTTTTTTCTCTTCACACCTCCCAATCTGTATTTTTTATTAATTTCTTGTCTATTATTTAAAATGGTACCACTTTATAATGCAACTCGACTCGGCTCGGGTGTTGCACAGATGGCGTATTAGACGGGATGACGAATTAAGCGTGTTAAAAATGTATGAAAACATGCCTCAAGTTGCAGGGACTGACATAAAATGGTGTATTAAACGAGAAATCGTATTAAACGTGATCGTATTAAGCGAGTTTTATATATATACTAGCTGGCCAGGCAGACGTTGTTCTGCCCTTTTCGACGACCCTTTATATAAGAAATCCTTAAATTCGTATTAAAAAAAATTTTGAGCGTCACTTATCAGGATAAAAACTATCCTATCTCTCAAGTTGGACCAAACTGCACAGTGTACAAAATTTCATTGAAATCAGTTCAGTAGTTTAGGAGTTCATCGCGGATAAACAATGTGATTTTTCGTAATTTTTATATATAAAGATATATATATACACAGTCAGGTCATAAGTATTGTCACACAGTAAAAACTTTTCTATTAGAATGCTGGCCACAAAAAAGTTTATTGAATTTGAATTTCGAATTGTTCATGAAAATAAAACTGTATACTTTTTAGAATTTTACTCATTTTTAAATATGGAGTGGACGCTTAAAGAAGACCGTGTTGCAGTTATTGCGTTGCATCGTTGCGGTTACGCGCCTATTCAAATTTTTGACATACTGAAAAATTTGAATATAACCAAAACATTCGTTTATCGTACCATCAAACGATACAATGAAGACTCTAGTGTAGATGACAGGTCAAGAAGTAGTCGCCCTCGGTCTGTTAGGACTCCAGCAGTGATAAAAGCTGTGAAGGCGCGAATTCAAAGAAATCCCAAACGTAAGCAGTAATTGTTGGCCCTTCAGATGGGGTTAAGCAGAACCACGGTGAAAAGGGTGTTAAATGAAGACTTAGACTTTATGGGCTTCGGGCATATCGAAAAAAAACAGGACATCGTTTGAATGCTCGTCTAATGGACCTGAGACTGAAGAGATGCCGCGCTTTGTTGAAGCGGAACGCGGGAAAAAAATATCGGGTAATTCTTTTTTCGGATGTAAAATTTTTACCGTAGAAGAGAGCTACAACAAACAAAATGATAAGGTGTACGCAGACAGTAGTGAAGAAGCGAGCAACCGTATTCCGCGTGTCCAACGAGGTCATTTTCCATCCTCGCTCATGGTATAGTTGGGAGTTTCTTATTGGGGCTTAACAGAGGTACATTTTTGTGAGAAAGGTGTAAAAACGAATGCAGTTGTGTATCAAAATACAGTCCTGACGAACCTTGTGCAACCTGTTTCTCATACCATGTTCAATAACAGGCACTAAGTATTCCAACAAGATTCAGCGCCAGCTCATAGAGCGAAGAGCACACAAGACTGGCTGGCGGCGCGTGAAATCGACTTCATCCGGCACGAAGACTGGCCCTCCTCCAGTCCAAATTTGAATCCGTTAGATTACAAGATATTGCAACACTTGGAGGAACAGGCGTGCTCAAAGCCTCATCCAAATTTGGAGTCACTCAAGACATCCTTGATTAAGGCAGCCGCCGATATTGACATGGACCTCGTTCGTGCTGCGATAGACGGCTGGCCGCGCAGATTGAAGGCCTGTATTCAAAATCACGGAGGTCATTTTGAATAAACTTTAGTGTCATAAGAATCTATGTTTTGTTAAGTACATTTTGGTATATAAATGGTTACATAATGAATAAACTTGTTTCAATTATTTTATATTAAACATGTGACAGAATTTATGACCTGACTAGGTATATATATACGAGGGGTGATCCAAAAGTAATGATAATGAAAATAAAACACGGTAATTAAAGTTAAAATAATAATTTATTTTTCTACATAGTCTCCTAACAAATCAATACATTTAGTCCATCTTTTTTCTAAACCCAGGATTCCCTTTGAAAAAAATTCTTCCAAAACGCTTCAACAGTGGCCATTACTTCGCTATCGTCTTCGAATTTCTTGCCTCGGAGGCGTTCCTTGAGCCGAGGAAAGAGGTAGAAATCACTAGGAGCTAGATCTGGCGAATAGGGAGGGTGTTCAAGCAGTTTGAATCCCGTTTCTTGAATGGCAGCCATCGCAACTGCGGCTTTGTGAGCCGGTGCGTTGTCTTGGTGAAACAGCACTCTAGCTCGCAGTTTGTCACGTCTTTTTTCCTTAATGGCCTCCCGTAATCTAAAATCTAAATGGTCTGCGTAGTAAGAGCCCGTTATAGTGGCTCCCTTTTCCAAATATTCCACCATAATTATGCCTTGAGCGTCCCAAAAAACAGATGCCATAACCTTTCCCGCCGAACTTGAAACTTTGAATTTCATTGGCGTCGGTGAGGAGGCTCGCTTCCAAGTTATCGATAGTTGTTTCGTTTCAGGATCAAAATGGTGGATCCAGGTCTCCTCCATAGTCTCAAAACGGAACAAAAATTTTTCTTGATCTGCTTGGAACTTTTCGAGATTGACCCTCGAAATGTCAACTCGATTTTTCTTTTGCTCGTCGGTTTTCATTCTGGGTACCCAACGCGCAGAGACCTATTTCATATGCAACTCGTTCGCAAGGATTCTTTAAACGCTGCCATATGAGATCCCTGTGACCTCAGCTACATGCCTGATGGTCACTCTTCGATCTGCCAACACAACATCTTCGACTTTTTCATGTTGTTTTCAGTGAGGGGAGTGGATGGGCGTCTTTCGCGATGTTCATCTTCAGTGGATGTTCTGCCCAGTTTAAACTCCTTGGCCCAGCGGGCAACTGTAGAATATGGAGGAGCAGAGTCCCCCAATGTTTCCACTAAGTCACTGTGTATGTCTTTTGAAGACATTTTTTTTTAAACAGAGGTACTTGATGACAGCTCTAATTTCGTTTTTCTCCATGTTGATGTTATCTCTTTGACAGTTCGTATTCAAATGAATGTATCTCCCGGAAACCGTGATCTATTTATATGATTTTTTTAGGCTAACGTAGTGAGTATATAAGCAAAATTTTTTTTAGATTTTTATGCGGACCTGAAGTAACCGATTATCATTACTTTTGAATCACCCCTCGTATATATATATATATATATATATATATATATCTTTATATATAAAAAGTACGTGTCACGTTGTTTGTCCGCGATATACTCCTAAAATACTGAACTGATTTCAATGAAATTTTTGGTCAATGTGCAGTTTGGTCCAACTTAAAAGATAGGATAGCTTACATCTCAATTTATAGTCGCAATACAATATTATTTTATTGAAAATTATTTGCCTATTATTTGACAGTCACAATTATCTGTTAGCTCCAAACGATTCTGTCAGATGACGATATCTGTAGACTGGATTGGGTAAATATTTAATAGATGGCGCTATGTTAAAATGCAAACGTTTAATATAAGCTACAATTTAGTAGTATAACCACCACGTGTTACTGTAAGTATTCAACAAATACAACCGATTACAAAAAAAATTTGCAGACTGTGTGCAGTTTGGTCCAACTTGACAGATAGGATAGTTTTTATCCCGATAAGTGACGCTAATTTATTTTTATTGCTAATTTCAGGAGTTTTTTTGGGAAAGCAAATGGTCGTTCGGAAAGGGCAGAACAACGTCTGCCTGGTCAGCTAGTATATATATATATATATATATATATATATATATATATATATATATAGTCAGGTCATAAATTCTGTCACATGTTTAATATTAAATAATTGAAACAAGTTTATTCATTATGTAACCATTTATATACCAAAATGTACTTAACAAAACATAGATTCTTATGACACTAAAGTTTATTCAAAATGACCTCCGTGATTTTGAATACAGGCCTTCAATCTGCGCGGCCAGTCGTCTATCGCAGCACGAACGAGGTATGTCAATATCGGCGGCTGCCTTAATCAAGAATGTCTTGAGTGACTCCAAATTGGGATGAGGCTTCGAGCACGCCTTTTCCTCCAAGTGTTGCCATATCTTGTAATCTAACGGATTCAAATCTGGACTGGAGGAGGGCCAGTCTTCGTGCCGGATGAAGTCGATTTCACGCGCCACCAGCCAGTCTTTTGTGCTCTTCGCTCTATGAGCTGGCGCTGAATCTTGTTGGAATACCCAGTGCCTGTTATTGAACATGGTATGAGAAACAGGTTCCACAAGGTTCGTCAGGACTGTATTTTGATACACAAGTGCATTCTTTTTTAATCTTTTCTCACAAAAATGTACCTCTGTTAAGCCCCAATTAGAAACTCCCAACCATACCATGATCGAGGATGGCAAATGACCTCGTTGGACACGCGGAATACGGTTGCTCGCTTCTTCACTACTGTGTGCGTACAACTTATCATTTTCTTTGCTGTAGCTCTCTTCTACGGTAAAAATTTTTTCATCCGAAAAAAGAATATCCCGATATTTTTTCCCGCGTACCGCTTCAACAAAGCGCGGCATCTCTTCAGTCATTCAAAAATTTGAATTGGCACGTAACCGCAACGATGCAACGCAATAACTGCAACACGGTCTTCTTTAAGCGTCCATTCCATATTTAAAAATGCGTAAAATTCTAAAAAGTATACAGTTTTATTTTCATGAACAATTCGAAATTCGAATTCAATAAACTTTGTTGTGGCCAGCATTCTAAAAGAAAAGTTTTTACTGTGTGGCAATACTTACGACCTGACTGTGTATATATATATATATTAAGGCGTAATGTGTGTTCGATAAATTTCCGAGAAAGCTGTGACACTTCCTTGCCCTTAATCCCTTTTGGATGAATTAAAAAACCTCAAAATTTGAAAACCAATAAAACATTTTTCAAACGTGGTAGAGCCACGCTGCAGTTATATTCGGCTTGAACTTAAACGGGGTAGTACCACGTTCTCACATTATACCAGCGTAAAATAACAGCTTAATGCTGCTGTGTTTCGTATGGTCGGGAAAGAGAACCAGAGACCCTTTTTACTGGAAACGAGGCATTCCATCTTAGTCCTCACGGGTGACAGAACATTTGCATTTTGATTCTTAATCGAGGATAAATGTAGATATCTATACGTCTATCACAGCATCAACTTACCAACTTACCAGCAGGTGAACTGTGTGCTAGTTTGTCACCCGTATCCTATAAAAAAATCTACGAATAATTCTACAATACACTGTAATAGAAACTAGAATATATCTAATTAAAAAAAATGGCGGTCACCGCTCACACAATTGGACGGGATGTTGTAAAAACGTACTTTACACCGGTCATATTTAACTAACCGGGGATCTGTTTACTGCACGCTTCCGTTTCTTAGCACCACTTCCGGACAGACGGATGGCAGTCATCTTTATGTAATAATAAAGTTGTGCCGGCGTCCGTTCGTCTGGGAGACGCCTTTAAAATTGTCTTTTGTTGTCGCAGTTTCTTTATAACACTCTTCCGGTTTTATTCCCGTTTTAAATATACGTTTAGGAGATCGTCACGGTTAATTTTGTTTTAAATATTCTTAAAATTTGTAGTAAAACTTTTGTTCTTTTGTTAATTTTAAAAACAAAACAAACCTTTTTGCTTTAGGTACCTATGTTAAATCATAAAATTATTCACTACTTTGCAATTAATTTCAAAAAGTATGGGTAATTTTTGAGCAACGAACTTCCCGGAGCGTGAGATGTTGAAGTTGAAGTCTGTAATTTATGATTACTTATATCCTAGCGGCCCGTGCTGTTACATCAGATTTGATTTGGATAGACCACAAATTAATCTTCTCGAAAGAACATTTCCTACCTACCAAGGATGTCACTATAGTCTATTAAAATTAAAAATATCCTAATTTCAATAGAGAAGGGAGGCTGGGTATTGACCCTAATACCCAGCCTCCTTCTCTTCTACCACCTGCTTGTGATCTGTAATTATATATATATATATATATATATATATATATATATATATATATATATATATATATATATTAAATGAAATTAATACTAAACCACAGCATATCTACCACCGCAAAACTTCAAGACAATAATCTCGGCTAGATCGAGTCAAAATTAATAATCAAAAAGCTGAAGGTACCTACTCCGGGTTAAGTCTGACATCGGGAAGTCAATCACCTCAGTCCCCCGTGATCTTTGGTTGCAGCACCCGCTTACCATAAGGTTGACTGTGTGCTCGTTTGTTACCCTTATTCTATATTAAAAAAACCCTACCCGTTAATCCTTTAATAAGACCGTCTTTCGTATTCTCCTTAATATTTGTTTATTTTTGTTATATTTATCTTTCCTTGTTGTACGGATTACTAAGCTGAAGTGGCAGTGGGCCGGCCATATAGCTCGAAGCACCGACAACCGATGGGGAAGAAAGGTTCTCGAGTGGCAGCCTCGTACCGGTAGGCGAAGTGTAGGGCGACCCCCCACGAGATGGAGTGACGACCTGGTAAGACATGCAGGAAGTCGATGGATGCAGGTGGCTCAGGACCGTGCTTTGTGGCATTCCTTGGGGGAGGCCTATGTTCAGCAGTGGACTTATGAAAGGCTGTAATGATGATGATGATGATGTTGTACAGTGTGTTACTTACTGTCCTAATTCATATCTCGATTTCTAGCCTGTTTCATCACATTTCTTCTTACTGCCTATATTTTTTGCCACATATCCGCTGTTATTTATTGAACTCGCTTTGTTTTCTATTTATTTCCTCGTCACTATTCGAAATCTTAGTTTATATATTTATATTATACTATCGTTGCCTTCTTATATGCAAACCGTATTATTATTTCGCTCTAGTATCCCTGAATATATAGTATATGCCATCAAAAACATAACTTGTAAAAAAAGCCAAGTCTCGTAACTCAGTTCTTCTACCGTAAAAAGTTGTGAGATCCATGTAATATCAAGTCGGTTAATTTATTCAGTCCATAGATTGATACATAGATTGACTTGGCAATCGCATGAAAACACAATATATCTTACAAGTAATACATATTGTATTAAATTAGATTGTTTAGTGCGATGGCCAAGTCAATCTATCTATCAATTTATGGACTGAATAAATTAACCGACTTGATATTACATGGATCTCACAACTTTTTACGGTAGAAGAACTGAGTTGCGAGACTTGGCTTTTTTACAAGTTATGTTTTTGATGGCATCTCATTTCTTTTTGTAGATAGTTATATCTAGGTAGCTATTTACACCTCTTATTCCATTATACATTATATAGGTACACTGATTCATTCACTGCAAATGTAACTTTGTAATACTATATGTTTATATGGGCTTACAAAGTTATTAATGCAGTTGGTGTATCTCGAAACTGGACCGAAATTGTAAAATATTTTAATTTTTTCTTGATTTACATATTAAACAATAATTGTATTCCAAATTTGAAGTTTCTATGTCTGCTAGAAGTGCCTTAGAGTTTTGATGATCGGTCAGTCAGTGAGTGACAAAATTAAGAAACTTTGACTAGTTATAATTCTTAAACTACTAATTAAAATTTAATGAAATTTGAAATATGCCGAGTTTATATAATGCCCACTTGGTTAGTAAAAATTCAGGCTTCTAGTTTTATTCATAACGAAGTTACAGTGTTTCGGAAATGGCCTGAACTGCTTCGAGAAAAGGATGGTACGGCCGTGCCGCTTTTTTGCTCGACTTGGCGGGGGCACTGCCGTGCCCCCAGATAATATCGAGGAAGTAGATATCTTTATTGAAGTTTTCCTCAAGTAATTTCGTATCTTCTCGTCACTGGCCAGTGATTTCTGAACACAGTGAAAGTGGTAGGTAAGTACATAGTGTATTTATCACTATTTAATTACAACTTTCCCTGTGTTTTGACTCCTAAAATTATTTTTATCATGTTGTTTATACCACACCCTTACGTCGCTAACACCGGAGGCGGGCGAGTGAAGACGGAACACAAATAGATACTTTATCTGCATTTCTGCACATACGAATTTTTCCAAAAGGACAAAACACATATGGAATTTGTTAGTATCGTTTCTAGGTCGAATATTGCAAAAAGAACTTTATCAATACATAGAGAACGAAACGGAGATTGAGAAAAAATAAAAAAATCACATGGAATTTGGCAGTCGTAGCGGCGATATTAGACATTAGTTTTAGCCTATACGATTACTTTCAGTTTGACTAATGATCACTGTGCCCCAATGTGCCATCATATCCACTAATTTAATTTTTTTTTATTCTAACCTATACAACCGATATTTAGTTACCGTATTTAGTATTTTGTCCTTATATTATTTTGTTATTTTGCTGGAGCGGCAATTTTTTGATAGAAAATATAATATACAAGTTTACCGAAAATCTAATTTTGCACTTTCAATTCACCAATTATCAACGTCAAAACTCAATTCTAATCCGAATATAATATTAATATGTTAAATATATGTTAAGACATTAAATTTCTCCATTATTCAATAAAGTTTATAAATACAACTTAGTCATCGAAAATAACGTTGTTTTTGTTTTATATTCATTTGTAATTCCGTTCAAAAACCAATTTAGAATGTTTATCTTTAAAAGTTACTTATAAGACAACATCTGTAGTACCTTTCTTTGCACACCAAATAACAGCTGTAATACAGATTTTTTTTATAGGATAGGGTGACAAACGAGCTCACAGTCCACCTGATGGTAAGTAGTTGCTGTGGCCCTTAGACATCTACATCAATTCTCGATTACGAATCAAAATGCAGATGCGTTGTCACCCGTGAGGACTAAGATGGAATGAAAGAAAAAAAGGGTCTCCGGTTCTCTACACTCACCGTACGAAACACAGCAGTGTTAAGCTGCTATTTCACGCTGGTATATTTATACAGCCTCCAGTATAAAAACGAACTTCAATACAGGTCGTATACAGCTTACATGCTGCTTGGGAAGGATGCTTTTACTCATAATCCCCACCAAAAGCCAACAAGAGATAATTTACCCATTAACCATGGACCATCTATAAAAAAAAAACAACGTCACAATGGACCTCTACGTGACTCGGTCTGAGACAACCACTTCGCTGTATCAATAATAATAAAATACGTTTTAATTAAGGCATTGTCCCCGGAACCGGATGCGGTGTGTAAACACCTTTACAGTCTCGACCTGTGCACCCTCACGTAGAGGAAATGTTGATATAAAAAATGATGTATTTTGATGTATGACGTCCCCGAAACGATTCTAATTGATGAAGGTCTGCATCGTATTTTTTATTGACGGTGTTTTCTTGTTGCATGTCGTTAAACAATATATATGAGATACATATAATGGGAGAACTGTACATTAGGAAATTAGGACGTATGTAGGGTTACCAGATGATAGCCATTTTCCTGACATGTCCGGAATTTTAGCTCTCTGTCAGGGAAACAAGAAAAAATTGAAATTGTCAGGATTTTTTAAATAAAATATTTTGTTAACAATTTTAAATAGTGACACTATTTAAAAATGTTAACAAAATATTTTATTTAAAAAATCCTATGAAAAAAGACATTTTTGGGTAGGTATTTGAGGCGCGCTGAAAATTTGTCAAATATCTACCCACTTGTCAAATGTTTACCAGCTCTCGAACTATTTGCTGCCTCTGCGTCAATGGCAGGAAATTTATTGAAAAGTCAGGTATATTGCCAGGAAAACTCTTTGTGGGATCTGGTAACCCTAGACGTATGCTTCTAATAATGGTTTATGGATTTTTCATAGAATAAGAGTGACAAACTAACACACAGTCTGTAGCTCGTAGAAACCTACATCTATCCACGATTAAGAACCAAAATGTAAGTAGATGCGTTGTTACCACTGGGGACTAAGTTGGAATGCCTCATTACTAATAATAATTTAAATTAAAAATTTTATACAGCCGACTTCAATATAAGTTATTAAGAATAATTCAAAAACTATTGGTCTGACCTTGATCAACTATTTCTAGGATAATTTTATAGGACCCGTTACACGTACGTACGTACAGCGGATTATGCAATATATGCTCAAGATTCACACAGTAATAAAAATATATTATATTTGCGTTCACATAACGAATGTTCTTTTGCGCTTTGATCATTTTGGGTCTGGTCTGCTACTATACAGTAGCAATGTAAAAATATTCCATATTGTCCCGTGGATGTAGGTGGTAAGAGGCGATAGTAGGAATCAAACCAGGAGATAGGCTGCTGCGTCTTTCTAATAATAATACATACATACATAAACACTCACGCCTGTCACCCAGAGGGGTAGGCAGAAACTATGGACTTCCATTTGGCACGATCCTGACACACCTCTAATCTTCCTAATAATAACTAAAAAAATAAAAAACTGCGGTTGGCAATCCGCCTGTTAATCGTGGCAACCATGTCAGATATCGATGCTATATGAGGCAATCTAGAGAGGCCTATCTTAAACAGTAACTTTTCACGTAACGTTAACGGAATTTTGAGTCGGTTATTCCGACATCTGTTTAAGATTGTTTAAAAGTTTGGCTTTCTAATCACTTTAATTTCTTATACAAGTAACAGGTGACAAAACAGGACACATTCCTCATTATGGTAAGTGAATGTAGCGGTTCCTACATATCTAAATTTACCCCAGAACAAGAATCAAAATGCAGATGATTTGTCGCTCCTGAGGAATAAGAGAAAGTCGCTGGTAATCTGTGAGAGCGTGGTTCTTACCCGGTCAATTTTATACGTGGTAGAGCCATGCTGCAACTATATTAGTAGTATAGTTGTAGCACGAATGGGTCGGCTCGACCGGGGAAGGACCACGCTCTCACAGAATACCAGCATAAAATAGCAGCTTAACACTGCTGTGTTTCGTATGATGAATGTAGAGAACCGGAGACACTTTTTACTGGAAAAGAGGCATTCCATCTTAGTCCTCACGGGTGACAACCCATCTGCATTTTGATTCGCAAACGAGGATAAATGTAGATGTCTATGGGCCACAGCAACTACTAACCATCAGGTGGACTGTGTGCTTGTTTGTCACCCTATCCTACAAAAAAATTTCCACCCATCCGTGCCGTAACTATAATAATAATACGTAGGAGCGTGTCAGTCTCACTAGCAAAATCACTGTAATACTTAACTTAGCATTTCTTTACAATAATAGTTACTGAAGTATGAATTTCTGTCACATAACTTGTTTTTACTTATAAAGTTTTACCCGGTTATACAAGACAAAATTTCAGCATATTTAAAAAAAATCTAAATTCAAATATCAGAACCACGTTGGACATCCGGCGTAGGTAATAAAACCGTAAAATCAATTTCCGCTTTTAAAAAAATACAACCTCAGTGCAAATTGCACGTACTTTGCAAGAAAAAAACAAAAATGTCACTGAGCGGAAGTGAATGCAGGCGAGTAAAATGTGACAACAAGAAAAACCTTTTATTTCTTTAACAATAGCTTTGAACTGATTCTATTTATGGATAAAGTCTTGCGTCAAGCCTGAACCGGCTAAACAGCTTATTTTGGGAGGGTAAAATGAGAAATTAGTTACATCCGTTAAGGTTAGCTGTCAAAATTTGACAGGATTGACGCTTTTTGCAAAAAATACACACTTTCACAACCTTTTTTGATAAATAAATCTTAATTTCTTTACATCCATGAAAATAATATAAACAATTGTTGTCGGTGACTTACACTGTGAATTGTTGCAAATTTTTTTACTTTTCTTTCAAGATAGATGCAAATAAAATAATATTCTAAATACGCCCCACCACTGGAAACGAGCCTTTTCTAATTTTTGAGAGGTTTTGGAGCACGGCCTTGAAATAAGTTAATTTCTTTTTTATTCTTGGACCTGTTGTATTCCTCACTATGTTTTCATCCGACACCATCATTATGGTAATTAAATCATCAGAATAATATAGTCGTAATAATTCTGTCAGTATTTTTAATTATATAAATAATGTAAAAAAAATAACTACATAATACAGTGAATATAAATAAAAGATTTTTAATAACAATTTAATAATGTTTATTATTAAATATAAAGCAGGTTGCTAACACCTGCCCACTTTTTCTGAGATCCGACGCGCGGCGTGCACGTGGCAGCGATTCCGCCGAGACATTTAACCGCTGCGTGTTTTTACGCGCTTTTGTTTTTGTAAACTTTACTTAAAAATGTAAGTATGTTTTACTAATCACGGACCGAGGCGGATTAATCAATAAATAATAATATTATATGAAACTAATTTTACGGATTTTATCGCGTTTAATTTAACTGAAATAAAAAACTAACTTCATCATTATAATCATCATTACAGCCCTTCAAAAGTCCACTGCTGAACATAGGCCTCCCCCAAGGAATGCAGAGACTAAAAGACTTGTCTATATTCGCAAATTCAACAACATACCCTAATTCAGAAACAAATTATGTTTCTTTTTGCACAAACATCTCTTGTATTTGTTTTGTTTTGTTTGATTGTAAAACAGATCGGTTTACCAAATGTAGAGCGCCCTTAGATTATTTACTCTCAAATAATCTAAGGCAGCGCCATGCTGCTGTTTAATTATTGGCTATAGCCACGAACGGGTAAGCTCGACCATGGATAGACCACGCTTATACAGAATCTATCTATCTATCTATTACAGCCTATAAAAGTCCACTGCTGTACATAGGACTCCCTATAGATTGCCCCATATGGGGTATTTTGCTATAGTTGCCACGCTTTGCAGGCGCAGGGGCAACTATAGTTTTTATTTTAAGTTGTTATGAGACAGATGCTACCGCTCATCTCCTGGTTTGTTTCCCTCTGTCATCTCTTACGACACCCACGGGGCGATATGGGGTAGTGGGTATTCTTACACCACCACTAAATAGAATACCATTCTAAAATAGCAGCATAATGTTACTGAGTTTTGTATGTTAAGTGACAAGAATCAGAGATATTTTCTGTTGGTCACGGTATATTCTACACTAGCTGTGCCCGCGGCGTAGCTCGCGTATATAGGTTTTACATACATACATACATATAATCACGCCTCTTTCCCGTAGGGGTAGGCAGAGACCACTTCTTTCCACTTGCTACGATCCTTACATACTTGTTTCGCTTCGTCCACTTTCATTATTCCCTTCATACATGCTCTACGGTTTAGGGTACTCTTGACCTGGCCTTACTTAAATAATTTGACGTTTAGGGTAAGAGAATATTAAACGATTTATGTCATTACTGTATGAATAAGTGGTAACAAAATAAATCGATATGCTCAAAGTTCTAAGTCGTTTATGATAGAGTTTCTGTGTAAACGACGATAGAAGTAGACTTAGCCGGGGCGTACAGAAAAAGGTTACGGGGACTACTAACGTGGGAAAAAGCAACATAGAGAGAGTTGGCAATGTGCAAAACAATCAGTACTGAGGTCCACTTCTGCAACGCGTAAAGTTTGACCTTGCGCTTTATTTACGATCGTCGCATAACACACGCTGAGTGGGAACTTGCTTAAAATAGGGATATTCAATGATCATCGATGTTAAAAATTAAAACTTCGATGTTTTAACATCGAAACATCGACGTCAATGAACCCATAATCGATAATTGGGAACCTGCAAACAATACGAACTCGCGAAATCAATATCAACTAAATCTTGCATCTGCTCTGAAGATTAAAAATTTTGAATTCCTGAACGCATCGTTAACCTAAAAAAATGTCATTATGGTGTGTCAAACTTAATTGTCAAGTGTCACCTGTAATGTCACAATGGTCACTACTTTAGCTTTATTTTGTAGTGTCGTTGTCGGTTGTCGCATAATAACTATTCTACGTAAATTGATATTCAAGTTAATTGTTACTTTTCCCTTGCTGTGTATACCCACATAATTTTGAAACAATGTGTAATTATCTACATATACAAAAACCATCGATAATGGTCAACATCGATGGTTTGAGTAGCCTAAACATCGAACATCGATGTTGAGCTATCGATGCCAACATCGATGTCATCATCGATGTTATTATTATGTTTAAAACTGAAAGGAAAGTTATTTGGTATTAGAGGGATTCTGGGTATTAAATAGGCTTGCGTAAAAAATACCGATATATCGAAATATCGATATTTTTTAATGAAAATATCGATATATATCGTCGATACTTTAAATCGCGATATATCGACATATCGATATCTATTTTAGAGTATCGAAATCGTATTAATTTCGATATATTTTAAAATGTTGTATCGTTTTTTTCGTCATCCAACCGTCAGTTGATAAAATTTTGGACCTTATCTTTACATCATTCAAATGATGACGATACATCGATAATCGACATATCGATATTTATCACGCGATATATATCGATGCTGTTTTTAAATATAGATTCGAATTCGATATATTTTTCCCTTTGCCCATCCCTAGTATAAAACAATATCACGACATTTATTGCAATTTTGCTACTTTTAGTCGAGTTTTGTTGAATATCTTCGGCATACGTCTCTTTTTTCTGGATTTTGTTCCTGATGATGTTTGTGCTTTGTGTTGTTAGCCTACACGACTCTTACAGGCTTAGAGCTTCGTCGGACTGAAGAATATAAAGTTTCTCAGTGAGTCAATATGATTCACCTGCGAAAAATCTTAACACCGCAATTCAGAAAAGGTTGTAGTTTGTACAACGCTATCTATTACGTGCTATGTGAGAAAACATCCTTTTTTAATTTAAGGAAAACATATTTTTTTTACTGTGTTTTAAGTATAAATATATTATAATAAACGTTTTTTTACACACGAATCTTTTTATTACTATTTCTAAGATTTTGTGGCGCCATTAAACCAATTCGAACCTACATTTCAAAATAATAATCATAACTTTCGATAGAATTAACCAATTTTAATAAAAAAAAGATTAAATGAACTTGATAATACGCTTTATGGTTTTCTTAAGGATTTCATTGAAAAAAAGATGTTTACTCAAAACGTCATGCGTCCATAAACAAACAGACAGACCGTCAGACAGTAAAATTCTAAAAATTATAAAAATGAACTTATTTTAATGATTTTCAGTCCCCAATCCCCATAATGATTTTAGTCACAAATTAATATACCTAGTATACAATATTCAGAAACAGACACAACATGTTTTTACAATTTTTATTATATGTATAGATTAACAGGAAATATGAAAACTCATCTACATGAAAAAACCACAAACTACCTTTTTATACAACACCGCCATCTATCGATAAATTGTTTAACTATTATACTTTAGATTTTTAGATAATAAGGTTTTTGTAATATATTTATTACGTTCTTTTGTTTACTGCGTTAAAGATATAATTATATCATTATAGAACACTATTTTACATCATTTAATTTTGATTTCTAATTTGGTATTTGTTTAAAATGTACTTGATGACTCAAACAACGCCACCATTGAACAAATTTGTACCTATACTTCGTACACATACTTCAGAATATTTATCATAACTTTTGATAGAATGAACGGATTTTAATGAATTAAAGACTAAATGTAACCCGAAGATACACTTTATAATTTCCTTAACAATTCCTATGATATAAATTAGTACTTTATACGTGATACGTTAACAAACAAACAGACAGACAGACAGACAGACAGAAAATTCTAAAAATGGCAGAAATGTATTTAATTGCTTATTTTTAGTACCCCTCAATCACTTTTATTACAAAAATATAAAATGTACAGACATCTGCTATTTACAGTTTTATTATATGTATAGATTAGCCTTCACATGATTATCTCCTGTAAATGCGTTATCACGCATCTGCATTTTGATTCTTATTTCAGAGTAAATACAGGTGTTTATGGGCCCACAAAATCCGCTTACGATAAGATGGATCTGTGTGCACGCTTTTTTACTAAATGTGAGTATCCTGACCGTATTTCTGAAAGGCACAAAATGATCTAAATTTATTAACAATGTCCGAATTTTAAAAACAACCGAATTTTAGTCACGACTATTTGTACCTAGCGACTTCGTCCGCGTGGAATTTACTACGATTTCATAGGCTGGACAGAAAAACACTATAACTGATTAAGGACCGACCCGGGATTCAAACCCAGGACTACATGATCAGCAACCGCGTTTACGACCACTAGACCTAAAATGCAGTCATCTATACATATTATAAAACTGTAAATAGCAGATGTCTGTACATTTTATATTTTTGTAATAAAAGTAATTGAGGGGTACTAAAAATAAGTAATTAAATACATTTCTACCATTTTTAGAATTTTCTGTCTGTCTGTCTGTCTGTTTGTTTGTTAACGTATCACGTTTAAAGTACTAATTTATATCATAAGAATTGTTAAGGAAATTATAAAGTGTACCTTCGGGTTACGTTTAGTCTTTATTTCATTAAAATCGGTTCATTCCATCAAAAGTTATGATAAATATTCTGAAGTATGGGTAGGGAATCTGCTCAACGGTGGCTTTGTTTGAGTCATCAAGTTGATGTTAGCAGCGCCATCTCTCTTTAAATATATACATATAATAAAAATGATGATAACATGTTGTGTCTCTTTCTGTACATTGTATATATATTTTGGTGACTAAAATCATTATGAGGAACTAAAAATAATTAAATAAGTAATTTTTTGTAATTTTTAGAATTGTCTGTCTGTCTGTTTGTCTGTTTTTATATGAACGCATCACCTCTAAACATCTTTTTTTTTTCAAAGAAATCGTTAAGAAAATCATAAAGCGTATCTTCGAGTTACATTTAAGCTTTGTTTTATTAAAATTGTTTAATTCTATCGAAAGTAATCATTAATATTTTGAAATGTAGATTCGAATTTGTTCAATGGCGCCATAAAATCTCAGAAATAGTAATTGTGTGTAAAAAAAAACGTTCCATAATAATTAATATATTTATACTTAAAACATAAAAAGAGATTTAAAAAAGGATGTTTTCTCACACAAAGGACGTAATAGATGGAGTTGTACCAATTACAATCTTTTCTGATTTGCTGTGTTGAGATTTTTCGCCGATGAATCGTATGACGTATTTGTATATATCGAAGCCATACAACGGAACCCGACCAAAAATAACAAAATTGCAACGAAATGTCGTGATATTGTACTTATTTATAATATACGCAAAATCAGTACTGACATTTTATCGCTTTGGGAACTAGATTTAGCGCTTTTTTAGAATGTATAGCGCGCATTTCGAAATTTTAGCACCTAGCACTTCATCCAGCGCTTTTTGGTGTATTTAGCACACATTTCAAAATTGTAGCGACTAGCGGGTTATTAACTCTTTTATAGCAGCACTGTTAGTCCACATTACCGATAATAATGACCTTTATTATTTTTTTTCCACAAATAGTACATTGCAGTTTATCTTTTTCAAATATATTTTTTCCACAAAACAAAGAGCATGGGAGACGAGTCCAAACTAGGATACCCTGTGCTATGGATCTCCCGGCTTCCCCTTTAGGATGATCAACTTGATTTTTTTACCGACGACTATAACCACTTACACGTCCATGTACGGTACGGCTACGGCTACGGCTACGGTATCCAAAATTCCAAAATAAAAGTAGCGTTGTACGTCCTGGATACTATAGTATCCATAGCGTCAAATTTTATAAAGCTGACATCTAGGGGCCATATGCGGTTCTTTTTGTGAGTTTTGGTTATGGAATCGATAGCTGACGAACTATTTTACGTATTAAATAAGAGATGGCAGTGTAACAAACTTTGACGAATGAACAAATAATTATCTAACTTCAGTGCTTCAGTCGCCTTTACACTCGGTGTTTTGTGTTTTTGTAGTGTCGTAAGTCATTTAGTTTTATTTAATATTTCTTAGATTATTATACATCATAGTAAACTAGATGATTTGGGCTTTATAATTACGTATACATATCACAGTTCCAAGTGTAAAATCGAATCATATTTTAAATAAAAACTATAACTGTTTAAAAAAATGGCCATTGTGAAGTCGTCAGCCCAATTTTAATTTTGTTTACTTTGTTTTTCAGTATAATTATATTTAAGCAACGAGTGATAATTCGTAATAAATATAATAAAGCACTTTAAGCGGGGAAATCCCCTTCATTAAAGTTTTCGTTCATGGTTTTGGCAACGCATTTATTTTGCTTTATTCAGTTTCAGTCAGTTGTTTAGAGCACAGCTAAGTTAAAAGTTACTTAGAATAGTACTAACTACTATTGACAGCAATTGCCATAATTATAAGTCGATGTCCTGCGAAGTATTGATACATCAAAAAATATTGCAAGAAAAAAACTTAATGTTGTTTTCTTTATTATGATTATATTTTCTTGAATTATAAATTATAATAAAAAACACAAACTTTGTTTGTAGTTAATTTAGCGCGAAATCTAGGTCTTTTTTAAAGCGCTGTTTTCATGAAATCTAGCGCTTTTTGTGTTGTCCTAGCGCTGAATGAGTTTTTTTGATCTGGCAGCACTGCCAAACAACCCTCCATTAAGAAGTAACTTTCCTTTCAGTTTTAAGCGCGTTCAGTTCCCATTTACAGTCAGCGTGTTATGCGATGACCGTAAATAAAGCGCAAGGTCAAAATTTACGCGTTGTAGGAGTGGACCTCAGTACTGACTGTTTTGCACATGGCCAACTCTATGTTGCTTTTTCCCGCGTTAGTAGTCCCGGTAACCTTTTTGTGTACACCCCGGCTAAGTCTACTTCTAACGTCGTTTACACCGAAGCTCTATCATAAACTACTTAGAACTTTGATGATAATGATTGTAGTGTTATGCTACTTACTTATCATTTTACATTAATTTAAATCCATTTTTCCATTCTGTTTCAATTCTCTGCATTCACTTCAAATCGGGATATTTTACATCACCTTTATTTCCATAGGATCCTGTAACGATTTCAAACCATAAGAACACAATCACAAATCATTTCTACTTCGTATTTCCACATTATCAGCACTTCTAAATTGGTGTCAATGAAGTCTACCTTTTTTCGATCTTTTAGTTAGTTTTCCGTAACTCTACAATTTCGGGCTTTGTGTGGGTAGTTGCGTTACCTTTTTTCCTATTTTAATAATATCTCCTTTTCCACTTAAATCTTTCCATTTTCTTATAACAAGCCTAAAACTAAAATTTGACATGTTCTATTACTGATGTTTATTTGGTCTCCATGGAAATTATATTCAAATTTGTTACCGGTCTGTAGTTTCTATTTCGATAATTCCACATAAATACTTTTTCCTCTTGACCATTTACAAAAAATTTGCGTTTAATTTAAATAATTTTTCCGTTCTCTCTAGAAAGATATAAAAGCCGAACAATCGGTGAAGAAATTCAGTCTTGCTTCAGTTCTCGTATCGGAAGCATCTTCTAAAGGCCTTATCCCGGGGCCGCTCAGCCCCGGGATCCTGCAAGCCTCTATCCTGCCTGAAGGCACTGGACTCTACGATCCGTTGCTCTGCCTGAAGTCGCCGGATCCTACAAAACGTTGCTCTGCCTGAAGTCGCCGAGATCCCACAAGTCTCTACTCTACCTGGAGTCGCCGGAACCTACAGACCTCTGTTCCGCCCGAAATCACCGGAACCTACAAACCTCTGTCCCGCCTGCAGTCACCGGATCCTGCAGGCCACTGCGCTGTCTGAAGTCGCTGAGGATCCTGCAAGCTCCTGTCTGGGCTGAAGTCGCCGATCCTGCAATCGCCGCATTCACCTGAGGTCGTCGCCTAGAGACGCCCACGCCTACCCACCTACGCCGTGCGTGCTCGTTCCAGGCGCTGAGAGCACGCTTGGGATCTTCGGACTCAGCTACGACATAAATCTTTTTTTTTATTACCTTTTTTTTTAAAAAATAGTTTGTAAATCACATCATCCATCCTCACATTCATACTCCATTTTTGATATATAAAATTGTAAATACTCTTTTAAAAACTTAAATATATTATTGTCTTGGTCTATTTGGTTGTTTTGCTGATCGTAGGTTAGGTTTTCCTTCTCTTTTAATTGTCGCTTCACGACAGTTTGGCGCCCAACGTAAAAGTCCTCTTTCTCCCTTAATTCTTCACCTTTACTGCGCCTTGTCTAGTTCCTTTTGATTTAATTGCTTTCCCTTTTGTTCTTAACTTACTATTCATCATTCATTTACACATCCTTTTCATACCTTCAAAATTCTAAAACAAAACTTCTTCTAGTTTTTCAACTTATTTGGATTATATTTAGGCCTACAAATAACACTTCACTTACATTCATCACCTTAACCTACCTTTTATTCTAGATAACTTAAAGAGGTACAATTTTCCTTCAAAATTCTAAAACAAAACTTCTTCTAGTTTTTCAACTTATTGCATACCTTAAGCGGAAGCGCAAGGTATGTTCTACTATCGCCTAAAAATTAAGATTCCAACATTTTATCGAATAAAATCGTATCTAGCAATCATATTATACATATAAATGATATAAAAAGCACATTGTTAGAAAGATAAATGATTGTTGAACTTATTAATATTTTTTTTAAATCGATTAATTGCTATTTTTAAATAAAAAAAAGGGTTTTAGTGGCTTATGGTGTGGATTTATCATGTCCTTGTGGCTTGTAAACACAATAACTTTTGAAAATATTAATTGTTTAACTCAATCTATTTTTTAATCTCTTCATCTATCATGTGGGAAGCCACTGAATGTAAATGGCAGTGTAGTTTTGTTTTGTTTAGCTATAATTAATTTTTTTCGGCTCCAAAATGGCGAAATTTTCGTTG
The DNA here is from genome assembly GCA_033319125.1 of Parnassius glacialis. Lineage (NCBI taxonomy): Eukaryota > Metazoa > Arthropoda > Insecta > Lepidoptera > Papilionidae > Parnassius > Parnassius glacialis. The sequence continues at coordinate 1,605,122 of JAVANC010000002.1, read as the reverse complement.
ATTTGTTAGCCTCGTATACAAAAATATTTCTCTAAATGGTTGTTGTTGTTGTTTTTATTATTCGCTCGAGAGAGCAGGCAAAGGAACTATGCCATACAGCCTTGTCTTCATGTATAATTTTCCTTCATATTTCACTGCTTCACAATATGTTGATGCGTCACATTGTGCAGACATGATTTATTAGCGAGTTTTGTCGCGATGTGCGATGGTGAAATTGAGCGGCTGAAATTAGTCCAAACAATTCCTTTCAATTTTGCACACTGTGTGCAGTTTGGTCCAACTTGAGAGATAGGATAGTTTTTATCTCGATAAGTGATAAGTAACCTTTAAATATTTTTTGGGCAGAATAATGTCTGCCTGGCCACCTACTATAATCTAAATCTAATCATGTGTAAACTATATTGCGCCATTGATCGACTTTAGACCACCCTACATCACCCACTTGAGCATTTTTTCCTTCGCACATAATTAGGGACACATTAATTGCCAATTAACTTAAAATGGAAACTAGTTTCCGGGCGAAAAGTTTTTGTTCGATGTTTTTGAGGGCAACACTCTTGGCATTCCATTTGTGCTCATTATGAGCACGCGAAAAACGTGCGCGTTCAACATGAAAAACTAAAAAGTGCAAGCTCTCACACTTTTTTTACTTGCCACGCTGCATGGTTGTTGAAGGAATGGGTCTTCTAGACCGGGTAAGGACCACGCTCTCACAGAATACAAACGTAAAATAGCAGCTTAATGCTGCTGTTTCGTATCGTGAATGTAGAGAACCGGAGACCCCTTATTAATAACGAGGCATTCCATCTTAGTTCTCAGGGGTGACAACACATCTGATAGATATCTATAGACCACATTATCCACTTACCATTAGCTGGGACTGTGTACTCGTTTGTCACCCTTATTCTATAACAAAAACACAGTGTTCAGACCGTCATCCATCTTCATCACAAAACGAAAGTACTCAATTTGAATGTAAGTTTTATATATATATATATATATATATATATATATATATATATATATATATATATATATATATATATATATATATATATATATAATATAGTGTCTCAGATATCCAGATATAAATAAATATCTGTTTTATTTACAGAGGGTTTCATTAATAAAGATGAGAATAGAGGTTATTTCAAATTAAAATAACGTATTTTGCAAACATTATACATGAGTTGTAATCTATATTAACAATCAAAAAAGCTATTAAACAAAAATATTTTTTAGAAACAATACAAAATTGCATACAGAATGCGTCAATCAACAATATCTGTTATTTTAGTTTGTCTTTTGGAAGTATCAGCTGTAAGATGTCTTTCAATGTTATAAATTTAGATCGGGCATATTATTATGAGCTGTACAATTGTCAACAAACATCAAACATTTTCGTTTCTGGGACTTCATTACTTGATTCAAATTCTTCATTCAATCGGCAAAAATGTCATCCAAGCTTTTTGATTACTTTAGTAATTCACAAAGTTTTTACACCTTTGAAACATAAACAGCCACTCGCTTTATTACCCTAGACCCACACGTCAGGCCAGACCTCAGAATAGAGAAAAAAACCAAACCAGGGCCAACGCGTAAACACACTGCTGCCCATAGATCATCACACATTTCCGAAATTATTGGACCGATTTTGACGGGACTTGCTTTAACTTAGGCTACTTTTATTTTAGAAAATACATAATTAGGGTTCCGCGCAAAAAAGTTATTTAACTTTTTTATTACTACAAACTGTACAATTAATTCAAACATTGGCTTAATCTAATATAGTCTAAAAGAACAGTTACCTACTTGAACTAGAATAAACCTTGTATTTCAGGTGTACTCGTATGTGGTAATAGACAAACTAACAAAATATTTTCTGTTTCTTACATAAAATGATTAACATACCAACTCATCATCTTAATTTCATCATTATAGCTCTTTACAAGTCCACTACTGAGCATAGGCCTCCCCCAAGGAATGCCGCAAAGCACGTTCCTGAGCCACCTGCATCCATCGACTTCCTGCATGTCTTACCAGGTCGTCACTCCATCTAGTGGGAGGTCGCCCTACACTTCGCCTACTGGTACGAGGCTGCCACTTGAGAACCTTTTTCTCATCGGTTGTCGGTTCTTCCAGCTATATGGCCGACCCATTGTCCCTTCAGCTTACTAACCCCTTGGGCTATATGTTGGTCACTCTGGTTCTACTGCGCATATCCTCAATTCTAAGTTTATCACGCAGAGAAACCCCAAGCATAGCCCGAGCAGAGCTCTTCTCACTGGCAACACGCACTTCTTGTACAATCTCGTTTTCAAGTTTTGAGGTATACCTGACGAGAAAATTGTGTCGTGATTTCCCGAACGCTGCCTCGCCAAGTTAAATCCGTCGATTGACCTCTCGGTCGAAGTTGGACTTACCTAGTCGGACTATTCGACCCAGATAAACATACTCGTCAACTACTACGAACTTAGTGCTCCCAACAACTACCGGCATAGATGTGATATGGACGTTATACATGATGTTTGTTTCGCCCATGTTCATTTTAAGACCTATCCGTTGGGAGGAACTGTTGAGGTCACTGAGCATAGTGCTTAGGTCCTCTCGCGATTCTGCCATAGAGACTATATCATCGGCAATTCAAAGATGAGTGATTTGCTTGTTTTAATACCGTATCCTTTCCAGTCCAGTAGCTTGAAAACGTCTTCCCATACAGCGGTTAAAAGTTTCGGGGATATAATAACATCACCCTGCCTTACACTTTTCTGCAGTTGCATAGGTTTCGTACTCTGGTTCTGTACTCGGATAGCTATCGTAGTCATACTGTACAACCACTTCAGCGTTTCGATATACCGACAGTCAACTTGACAGGACTATGGCTCCGCCCAAATTTTGACGGAATCAAAGGCTTTCTCATAGTCCACATACGCAAGGCAAAATGGCAGATTTTACTCTACGATCTTCTACAATACAATTTACCGAAAGGTATGTATGTGGTCTATGGTACTAAAGCCTTTTCGAAAACGGATGTATAAGTTGTCGAGTCTGCGTGCGAGACGAGTCGTAATGACTCTGGAAAACAGCACGTAGACGCGACACAGAAGGGAAATCGCTATGTAGTTCTTCAAGAAAGCGTTGTCGCCTTTCTTGAAGAGCAAGACCACCGCACTTCTGCTCCACGCCTCTGGGGTACTCCCACCATGGAGGACGGAATTAAAAAGCTTCTGAAGGACTTCAAGTACCGGTTTTCCACCCGCTTTCAGAAGCTCCGCTGTAATTCCATCCTCGCCTGGGGCCTTGCCGTTTTTAAGGTTCTGGAGAGACATTCTAATCTCGCTCAGACTGACGTCCGGGATATCATCGCTTGGGTATCATAATTGGGGTTTATTTCGGCAAAATATATTATATTTTCTTAAAATTTCATATAATATAAAAAATATAATTTAATATTTTCTTCCAATCTATGAAATAATAAACATGCAGTTTACTGTTTATTTGACTGTCTTGTTGATCTAGTGGTCGTAAGCGCAACTGCTGAACATGATTCGAATCCCGGGTTGGGTCAAAATCAGTTATTGGAATTTTTTGTCAATTTTCAGTAGCAGCCCGGAGTGAGCAAGTTGACGGTGTTTCATTTTCTGCCGACTTCCAAAAAGGAGACGGTACTCAATTCGAGTGTATGTTTTTTTTTTATGTGTGTTACCTCATAACTTTGTACTGGGCGAACCGATTTCGATGATTCTTTTTTTATATGAAAGCTGATAGTTGATCAAGGTCTGACCAATGGTTATTGAGTTATTCTTAAATAACCTATATTGAAGTCGCTTATATTGAAGTCGGCTGTACAAAATTTTTAATTTTAAATTATCGTACCTCCTGCTGCGCTTGCTCTTGCTCCGGTCGCGTCGAATTGCATCCCATCGGACTATCGGACTATAAGAGTGAGGTAAGTTTTTTAGACGTGGTAGAACCACGCTCGCACAGAATACCAGTTCAATGCTGCAGTGTTTTGCGTGATAAGTAGGTACAGAGAACGGGAGCCGCATTTTACTGGAAATGAGGCATTCAATCTTAATCCTCAGGGGTGACAAGGCATCTGCATTTTAATTCACAAACGGAGATAGATGTAGATGTCTATGGACCACAGCAACCACTTACCATCAGGTGGACTGTGTGCTCGTTTGTCACCCTTATTAAGTGGCGAAGCTTGCGAAGTCACTTATTGATTTCACGATGTCTGTCCGTCTGTCCGTCTGTCCGTCTATCCGTCTGTCCGTCTGTCCGTCCGTCTGTCCGTCTGTCCGTCCGTCTGTCCGTCTGTCCCACAATTATCTCGAGAACAGTTTCGAATTTTCAAATTCTGTTTTCAGCAATCGATAACTGATCACCCAGGCATCTGAACCTCCTATTTTGAATTTTTTTTCCGTTAGTAACCGCTACAAAGCTGATTGCTTCGCCACTTTGCTATGCTGTTAGCTTGCTAGGTTTATTCTATAAAAAAAGGCATTTGCATTTTGGTTCTTAAGAGCGTAGTCGGTCTGTGCGAGAATTGAGAAATAGGTATTTGAAGAAACTATTGCCGTCGCACTGCGCCCGAGCAACCGAGGTATCAATGTGTGAGTGAATAATTTGTATTTGTGTGCGTACTGCGTAGCTCAGTAGGTACCACGCATCTTTCGCGCGCATCATGTTTACGGACTTGATTCCTTGCTTCACTGTTTTGACTCGGCTTGTGGATTGGCTTTGAATACCTATTTGTTCCAACGACTAGAGAAAAATCGTGAGTATTATTTTATTTGTAAATACATTTTATAATTTTACCCCCTTCAAAACGACAAAAGAAATTCAATAATTTAACATAACACTGCTTGTAAAGTACAAGTAGTGTTTTCTTAAATTATTGAATTTTGTTTGATAAAATGTCAATTTACAAATATAATCATACTATAATGATTTTTGTTTCAGGTAAACCCTTTTTCGTTAATAATGGGTCGAAGAAAAGGGAATAATTCTTGAGTGCTAAGAGAAAAAACCTTCATTTACGTAGGTATGTACGTATAAAACGGAAGCTTCATTTTGCACCGTGTACAGTACAAGTCCAAGTCCAAATAATTAAAATTTCATATCTATTATGGTCAAAGGAGCAATGAGGTGGTCAATTTTGAATGGCATCGCTGGATTCTACTCAAGATGGTCCTTATAAGAAGACGATAACAATATAAAAGCAGCAATAACAATGCTTAGTATCTTTGTTTCGCACGTGGTTTATCCCATATTTATCCCATCTCAGCGGATGAAATACCACCTGTTGCGGACGCTCGTAATACCTATGCATTCATGTCAAATTACAATATGCATTTAAGTAGGTATATATTGCCTCTATGGCAATCAAATATAAAACTGTATACTTGAAATTCACCTTCCGACTGGGGTTGCCATCAGTGATAGGGCTTTCACTTGTTTTATAATTTTTTAACCGACTTCCAAAAAAAAAGGGGGGTCGATTATATGTTCGACTGTATGTATTTTTTATGTATGTTCACCGATTTCTCCGCCAATTGTGGACCGATTTTCAAAATTCTTTTTTTTATTCGAAAGTTTACATTCTTGAGGTGGTCCAATTGTCACCAAGTCAAAATCTGATGATGGGATCCTAGGGAAATCGAGGGCAACCTTCAAATTTTATAGGTACATATAATGTTTTTCATGTACTTTCTAACGCATCTATTTGTGCCTGGTAATCATCATCTCATGTTGATCATGATGATCGGATCCCAGGAAAATCAAGAGAAACCCTTAAATTGCATAGGCACTTTTAAAGGTTTTTTTCATGCAACTTTCAGAGAGAATCGAGAACCGTTTGAAGAAAACCCAAGTTTTTTTTTCGTCGGGGTCGATCAGTTGGTGATCTTCTGGTCTACCTAACTCATTGATGGGCGGAGGTATTAGAGTCCAAGGGGGAGGGATCCTCGGCGTCGACATATCGAGTGACGTGCAGTTTCGTGGTCACTTGGAAGAGAAGGCTTAATTGGCCTCTAAAAAGCTTGGCGTGCTCAGCAGAGCAGGACAGTATTTCATGCCGGCACACCGCCTGCAACTTTACAAGGCGCAGGTTCAGCCTCACATGGAATACTGTTTCCATCTCTGGGCTGAGGCTCCCCAGTGCCATTTCCTTCCACTTGACCACATCCAGTGCAGAGCGACTCGTTGTCGACGACCGAGTCCTTTCCGATCGGCTCGATTCATTGGCACTGCGAAGAGATGTTGCATACCTATGCATTTTCTTTCGCATTTACCACGGGGAGTGCTCTGAGGAATTGTTCGTCCCAGCTGCCAAATTTCACGAACGCACATCGCGGCAGAACTCCCGATACCATCCACACCATCTAGATGATTGGCGGTCCACCACTGTGCGATTTAGAAGATGTTTTCTTGCGACGGTAGTCAGTTACCATCAGGTGAGCCGCATGCTCGTTTGCCCCCTCTCCTATAAAAAAGCTCCTCATCGTTGACCACTACACTCAATGACTTGTATTTAGTTTGTGAAGACGATGATGGTGCCCATAATGAAGAAATTTACAACGACAAGTTATCAGGACGGAGAGTCGTAGATATAAAATATTTGTTTGTCTGCTATTTCAAACATTTAGCACCAACATTTAGGCTGCACATTTGCCGATTTAATACTCCACAACGAAAAGTTAATAAAAAGAAATCACAACTACTATTATCAAGTACAAGGCCAATTGTACATCACATGCCGAAGTTTTTTTACTTTGTTTTGTGGAGCCCCAAGGATGTATTATATGAAAAAATTGATAAAGATGACGAATTTTGGCATAACATGGAACCAAAATTAGAAAAAAATTTCCACGAATGCCTTCTCGCTGAAATAATTGACGGTCGGATACCACGAAATTTAGTAAGAGAAAGGATGGAAATGACGACAGAATAAATGTACATATTAATTTTTAAATAACTGATTTTATATATAATTATTCTTAACTTATTTAAAATACCCACAAGCACCTCTTCTGCAAAATAAATATTAAGAATTTACTTGATAAGAGCAGTCATTATTTTATAAAGTCCCCAGTAAAGTTGGCAAAAAATCAAGTAAGCAGAATTATTCAAGCAGTAGAATTCGAACATTAGTTACGTTTTATTTCACTAAAATTCGCTAAAGGTCATTTCAAATAATAATAAACGTAAACTCACTGAATTGTTACTTCGTTGTCTTAATAATTTCACTGTTCTATGCCGCCTGTAAATCAGTATAGGATAAACGTCGATATCGACTGACATCACTATGATATCGATAAAAACTTCGACAGTTGTCACTTTCCTAATTGTTTAGACTAATAAGTACTTATTAGTCTAACCATCCCTCACCTCTGGCCTCCCCCCGTAGAGTGCGATAGGGACAACTGCAGCTCAGAACAATTTTACTTACAAAAACCATGACCGATCGACATTTCGTATTCCCCTGTTTTCTCCTCGAAAACTAAGCTGATTAAATTATATTTGGTATCAAAATTTAGACAAAGAATAGATCTATGCTCCTATTACTTGTTTTTATCTTAAAAACTTTTCAAATTTGTTTGGTAGTCGTCTGATTACGGAGGTAAAAACGGGGCATTTTTTTGGGTTTTTGGAAAGGCATATTTATTATTGTAATAATTTTTTGGAAAAAAATAAATGATAGAGGCATGCCTACAATAGAGCTAGATTTTTATAAACAAAACCGATTAATCTGGAGGCTTTATTCAGGAAGATAATAGGGGAATACATTTGTATGGAAAAAATGCAGCCCGTCTACGCTCTTAATCAAGGACAGTGGTAGAGCCACGCGGCAGCTTTTGCTGTCGTACGGATGGGCCGGCTCGAACCGGGGTGGTACCACGACCTCACAGAATACCAGCGTGAAGTAGAGGTTTACCTCTGCGTTTCGCTTGGTGAGTGCAGGTGGCCGGAGGCTTTTTTTACTGGAAATGAGGCATTCCATCTTAGTCCTTACGGGTGACAACGCATTCTGCATTTTGATTCGCAAACGAGGATAGATGTAGATGTCTATGGGCCGCAGCAACCACTTACCATCAGGTGAACTGTGTGCTCGTTTGTCACCCTTATCCTATAAAAAAAGGATAGATGTAGATGTCTATGTACCACAGCATCCACTTACCAGCAAGTGGATTGTGTGTTCGTTTGTCACCTTTATCCTATAAAAAAAATCTATAACACTCTTAACACATGTACAAACAATTGAAGTTTAAACTACGCAAGTATACAAAATTTATAACTTCGAAACGTAGTTAGTATTTAACGTGGTAGAGCCATGCTGCAGCTATATTAGTAGTATAGTTGTACCACGAATGTGTTGGCTCGACCGAGGAAGGACCACGCTCTCACAGAATACCAGCGTAAAATAGCAGCTTAACGATCCTTATGTTTCGTATGGTGAGTGTAGAGAACCGGAGACCCTTTTTACTGGAAAGGAGGCATTCCATCTTAGTACTTACGGGTGACAACGCATCTGCATTTTGATTCTTTATTGAGGATAGATGTGGATGTCTATATATCATAGCAACCACTTACCATCAGGTGGACTGTGGGCCTCTTTTGTCACCCAATCCTATAAAAAAAAATATTATACCAATATAATATACTCATTCTAACTTCATATTAAAGATAGAACAATTACGTTTGCACAAATACCTACGACACGAACAAAAACACGAACCGAATCGTATTTGATAATGTACTTTCAGCTTGTTTTACAACACAGTTGAATAAATTTCAAAGGTATTGGTTGGTTGGTGCAGGAAACGAATGCAAAACGCTGGTAATAAACCGCTATTGTGAGCCGATGTTTCCCGTTTCCTCCTCGACGAGGATGCTCCCCTCGGCGCTTATCCGGCCCAAAGAAAGCCGGCAATTGTTACCGGAGGTATCAACGTCTTCCTCTTTATAAAACGTATCCTTTCCTTTATTATCGCTTTAGCGGACTTTGAACTGCTTTTGTGTTGGTTGATGTTACTTGCCCAGTGTTAGATAGGTAGATATTTTTTGGTTTATTCATAGGGTTTATTATTCTTTGGAAGAGCTTAACAATATGACTTTGGATTTGGACTCAACTTATATCAATCTTACAGTGCTTTGATTACCTTTCATTTGAATATTATATATATATATATATATATATATATATATATATATATATATATATATATATATATATATATATATATATATATATATATATATATATATATTATTCGTGTAAAAATATTCCCGATACCGGGCAAAAAGGCCGTATCTACTACTACTGTAGATATAGTACACACACACATAAACACTCACGCCTGTCACCCAGAGGGGTAGGCAGAGACTACGGACTTCCATTTGGCGCGATCCTGACACACCTCTCTCGCCTCCTTTACATCCATATATCTACGCACACACGCTCGTCGGTTAAGGGTACTCCTAATCTGGCCCATTTTTAATGTATCGCCGATTTGGTCGATAAATCTTCGTCTAGGGCGTCCCTTCCCGACCCTGCCGTTCACTTCTGCAACATAAATTTGCTTTGTCACTCTTTCCTCGTTCATTCTTTCTACATGACCAAACCACCGAAGTATTCCTTAATCCTTGTCACAACGTCATCTTGCAAACCACACTTTTCTCTTATCACACTATTTCTCACCCTGTCATTCAGATTCAGCCCTAGCATACTCCTTAAGGACCGCATTTCTACAGCATTTATTCTACTCTCATGCTTCTTCTGTCACACCCAACTTTCACTACCATACATTAAAGTAGGGACTAACACAGCATTATGAATCGCCATACGTGCCTTATTTGACACATTCTGACTCCTCATAATAGCATGTAGCGCCCCATTCACTCTATTTCCTGCGTTCACTCGTCGTTCTATATCCTTATCATATCTACCATCCCTGCTAAATAAACATCCCAAATATACAAACTCATCCACTTGCTCAATCAACTCCCCTTCTATTGTAGATATAGTATTTAGACTATAAACATTTTAATGTATGTTGTAGAATTATACAACATGCAAAATTATATAATATAAATAATTTTTTGGAGCCTCCTTCATAGACCTCCGCAATATATTTATTTATATAGAATAAGGGTGACAAGCGAGAACAGTCCACCTGCTAGTAAGTAGATGCTGTGGTCTATCAACATCTACATTTATCCTCGATTATGAATCAAATTGCAGATGAGTTGTCACCCCTGTGTACTAAGATGGAATGCCTCATGTCCAGTAAAAACGGTCTCCGGTGTTTTTTCTACGGACTTCAAAAAAGAGGAAATACTCAATTCGACTGTATGTTCTTTTTTTTTAATGTGTTACCTCATAACTTTCTTCTAGATGAACCAATTTCGATGATTTTTTTTATTTCATGGCTGCTGCTTGTCATGTGGACCCAAATAAATGTGATCAAGGTCTGACCAATAGTTTTTGAGTTATCCTTAATAATTAGTTTTCAAATAAAAAAAATCATCTAAGTCGGTCCATCTAGAAAAAAGTTCTGAGGTACCTAACACACAAAAAATATCTGAAAAACGGTTGACCCCGCAGGCCATCCCTGGAACTTATCTATTTAATTTTTGTTTTTTTGTTTTTTATTTTTTTTTATCTTTGAAACGGCTCGACCAATTGACTTGAAAATCTAATCAGCTCGAATTCACAATGAACACGCTCGCTATGTCGACTAGAGACGTTACGGAGGTTCGATTCCGATTCCGAAAGTTCGGAACTAACGATTGATTTTGCACCTTCGATGCACAGTGGTAGCGGCGACCGCGGTCAGCGATTACAAACAATTTTATATTTGTCACCCTGGGAACCTCCCCCCCCCCACTGTCTTGTCGATTTTTTTTATAGGATAAGGGTGACAAACGTGAAAGAAAAGTAGAAACGAGCACACAGTCCACCTGATGGTAAGTGGTTGCTGCGGCCCATATATATTTACATCTATCCTCTGTTACAAATCAAAAAGCAGATGTGTTGTCACCCGTGAGGACTAAGATGGAATGTCTCATTTCCAATAAAAAGGGTCTCCGGTTCTCTACACTCACCATACGAAACACAGCAGCGTTAGGCTGCTATTTTACGGTGGTATTCTGCGAGAGCGTGGTCCTTCCCCGGTCGAGCCGACCCATTTGTGCTACAACTATAGGTACTACTAATATAACTGCAGCATGGCTCTACCACGTACAATAAAAATTATCTTTAACCTGATGTTTTGTTTCGTATTTGGCAATTGGCATGTTGTGCGTTATAATATGTATCCGAGTTTTTGATTAGTTTTAGTAGTGCTTTTTTTGACTTTTTTTTTATAGTATAAGGGTGACAAACGAGCACATAGTCCACCTGATGGTAAGTGGTTGCTGCGGCCCATAGACATCTACATCTATCCTCTATTACAAATCAAAATGTAGATGCGTTGTCACCCGTGAGGACTAAGATGGAATGCCTCATTTCCAGTAAAAAGGGCCTCCGGCCACCTGAACTCACCAAGCGAAACGCAGAGGTAAACCTCTACTTCACGCTGGTTTTCTGTGAGGTCGTGGTACCACCCCGGTTCGAGCCGGCCCATCCGTGCGACAGCAAAAGCTGCCGCGTGGCTCTACCATTGTTGACTGTTGACTGTAATGTACATAACAAATTTATTTGAATTGGACAATGAAGCCAAAATCAAGTGCCACTTGGAATTATTTCAATGAAGTTTCTGAGAATACGGCAAAGTGTAAAATGTGTGAGAATATATATTCACGATCGGGACGACTATTTCGTTAAGTCATTTAAAGGCTGTGCATGCGACTGAATTTGAAGAATTCAAAAAATTTGAAACTGAAAATAAAAATACAGTGCAATAAACCTGCCCTTAACACATCTCTTCTGCCTCCACCTCCGATTTCGGTTCCGGTTCCGACAACTAAATTTAAAAACTCCGCTTCCGAATTTGGTTCCGATATAACCACTTAGATACATATATAGATACAAACATACATACACACGCACAGGCGCCCACGCACGCACACACACACACACGCACACAAACACACGTGCGTACACTCACACACACGCGCTCGCGCGCCCATACACACGCACATGCACACGCACACACGCACGCACGCGAACGCGCACTATCTATGTATATATATAAAGATAAAATACAGTCGAATTGAGTACCACGTACTTTTTTAAATCGCTTAAAATTAAAATCTTATGACCATGATTTCACCAGACAAGCACCAGTACTACGTACTAGAACGGACACTGCCAACAAAATGTGGGCGGCAATGCAGGCCGCGTAGTCAGAGGCACAGAGTGCGTTTTTCTGACACGGACTAAGTTTGAGCCCGTGCTAACGCGTACTGCATACAACTAAGTCTTTTTTTTATAGGATAAGGGTGAAAAACGAGCACACAGTCCACCTGATGGTAAATGGTTGCTGCGGCCCATAGACATCTACATCTATCCTCTGTTACAGATCAAAATGCAGATGCGTTTTCACCCGTGAGGACTAGGATGGAATGCCTCATTTCCAGTAAAAAGGGCCTCCGGCCACCTGCACTCACCAAGCGAAACGCAGCGGTAAACATCTACTTCACGCTGGTATTCTGTGAGGTCGTGGTACCACCCCGGTTCGAGCCGGCCCATCCATGCGACAGCAAAAGCTGCCGCCTGGCTCTACCACTGTTAACTGTTGTCTCGGCGTCCTTCTAGTACGAAGTACAAATTACTGCAATGCCTCTAACAACTAAAGGTAAAAGATACATCCCAGAAAATAAGAACCAGAGTGAGCGGGCTCCATTTGACTTTGAAGAGACATTGGCATCGCCTCATTTTGAGACTGCACGCAGGGAGAGATTAGCATGTAATAACTGTGCTGTCGTCTGCATACTCATAGATACCAGCAGCAGGATGAGTTGCGGAGAAAATGGACATTAGTCATCCTAGGGTCAGGCGTACAACCATACGGGGCAATAACCCAATAAAAAGGCTTAAACCACTAATATAAACAAAAAATAATTTAATTGTTTTACCACTTACATTTAAAAAAATTATAGATACATTAAAATTAAAAAATAAATAAATTTGAGTGATGAGCAAGCATTACAAAATTAATATTAATACATTATAGTAAATAATGGAATGAAAAATGAATGGTGACTGCATCTGCATTTTGATTCTTTATTGAAGGTAGATGTAGATGTCTATAGGTCACAGCAACCACTTACTATCAGGTGTACTCTGTGCTCGTTTGTCATCGTATTCTTTAAAAAAAACATTAAAAGTTTCAGTTCAGTAAGTGTTCAACTATCTTTATCTATTTTCTTTTAGTGAAAGAGTTTTATAATTTATGTACTTACAGTTATTTACAAAAGTCCACACATAGCATAAATTCTAAAACCGCAGGAGTACAATTCACATATACATTATAAATATTATCAATAATCATGTATATAAACCTAACACAATAGGTTTAAATTCAAAATATTTCTATAACCACAATACAGTAGCTGTGTGTGTGTGTGAATATCTACAAATATTGAATTTCAAATAAATTTATTTACATTGACAAAGTAGAATATTCACTACCTTCTACACTATCGTCTATGGGTATGCCAAATACAATGCTAAAGGCAAATCACTATTATTCGAAGCTAATTTAATCAATACTTTTTTAAATTATTTTTTCCAAAAACGACTAAATGCTCACCGCAATACACCTCATATTATGTATTAGCAAGTAAGCACCCGAATTATATGGATACGATAAACCTTTATCCATGAAATATTTCATCAAGGACGACAGTCTCAAAACTATTATCGGTGTGTCACATGGGTGTTGTAACAGGTGATAAGAGGGAAACAAATCTGGAGATGGGCAGCAGTCTTCCTGATAACAACTAGAATACTAAAAACTGCGGTTGCCAACCTGTCTGCCAAGAGTGGCGACTATGACACATATCTCCCAATGAGACAATCTGCGTTCAACAGCGGACTTTGATAGGCAGCTGTAATGGAATGAATTCAGTGACAAGAATAACCAAACATTGCAATTGCATTGAAAGTGAAGATGCAATCATAATATTAGGATAAACAATTCAAACATAAGGCTAAGCAGATAATATTACTTTGGTTACATGTTAAGTACTCCTATTATAAATTGTCTTGTATTACATTAATGTGCACCTGTTTATTGTCCCAATTAAAAAAAACAATTGGATGTGAAAAATATAAATTCTGATTATTATTAGACATAGGTTAAAATAAATGTATTTTTTTATATGATAGGTTGACAAACGAGCACACAGTTCACTTGATGGTAAGTGGTTGCTATGACCAATAGACATCTACTGTCTATATATATATCTACTATCTGTCCTCAATAAAGAATCAAAAAGCAGATGTGTTAGCACCAGTGAGGACTAAGATGGAATGCCTCTTTTCCAGTAAAAAGGGTCTCCGGTTCTCTGCACTCACCATACGAAACACAGTAATGTTAAGCTACTACTTTACGCTAGTATTCTGTGGGAGCATGGTTTTCACCGGTCGAGCCAAACCATTCATGTTACAACTATACTACTAATGTAGCTGCAGCATGGCTCTACCACGTATAATGATAATATATAAAAATTTAATTGGTTAAATAAACTCAGAAATATTGTTATACACATTGCAAGTGGCATTTCTTGCTTTGTAGCACCCCTTGGGAGAAGACCTATGTTCATACTTGTCAGCTGTAATGATGATGATGATGATCTACTATTTTAAAGTCAGTTCAAAATAAAGGTGAGTAAGAATTCTTTTACAGGTTTTAATTAACTTACTCCATAAACAATACTTATTAATCTGAAGTTATATGTCCGACAACAATATTTTAAGTCACACATCTTGAACACAACAATTTCTTAATCACATTAATCTTATGCTCGACCAAGAGGCACAATGAATGATAGTGAGTCTCCAGTGGCAGCCCAAGACACACGGTGCGTCTGAAACACCGTTACCCAAGCAGCAAGCACGCACACCCAAAATGCTGCCCCACCCGCACTCATTATAACATCTGTAAGTTTTGTAAAGTATTATTTGAGCATAATGCAAATAGAACAGAAATAACTAAAATTAATTTTAACTGACTAAAATAAGCTCAAAGATAGCTTCGGCCATGTAAGGGTTGCAAGTTTAACATCCGTACAAATAGCAAGGCAAGTTGTGAGCACAAAGTGACAGCATTTACATATGTACGGCCAATATAGCTAATATAGTGAATATTCAATGAATGACAAAGAATAACGGACTAATCATGTGAAAGAATGTTGACTGAACTCATCCCATGCCCTTGTGAAGATCAAAGAGTCCTATAAATCAACAATTGGGTATGTCAAGGCTGTGCTCACAACTTGTGCTGTAACATATATCTGATTAGAAAGGAAATTATTATTAAATACAAAGAACTAAGTGTATTGACCTAAGTAATATGAAAATACCAAAATAAAATTTTTGTATTAAAATTGTCAGTACCATTTAAAAACAATATAAGAGAAGCTCTTAGGGAGTAATGCAAAGAACTTACCTGCAAAACAAGTATGGAAGTAGCAGGTTGCTACTTCCATACTTTTAAATATATTTTGAAACGTAAAATTGTAAATATTTTGAATATTAAACATTTACATCCATACATATGCAATCAATGGATAAATAGTAAACATTAGTTGCGTCATTGGTGACAAAAACTTTAAGTAATGTCAACATTTTGTCCGCCATTTGTGTAAACGGTGTCATACTAAGACCCATGAATACTTTTCGAAATTTAACAAGATGGTGATTAAACATAATATTGATTGTATAGAATTATTTGAAGAAATAAATAACATAGAAGAACAAAAAAAAAGAAGCTTATAAAATTAAATTATGATCATGGTATAAATAACAAAATATAGACTGTTCATTTTATAAATAATGTGCAATGTGAGAGGTATAAATTAAAATTTAATGTAATAACTAGAGATATTGATGGAGGTAATTTACATTTTTTAATTTGATTCTGTTCTTCATATGGTGGTTTAACAAAAGCTTCTTTGAAAAACCATACAGCATTTACTGCCCACACAAAAGGCAGAAACATACAGCCGACTGTAACAAATAATAATTAGAAGCCACATTAGTTGCTTACAATCACTAAGTTTTATATTTATTATAAAGGTAAACACAGGATTTATACAGTTATACCTTTAAAATACCATTTGCATAATTGGAGTTTCTTATCATTAGGTAGTCTATTTAAATCCATTATTATGTGATATTATGCAATATATAAAAAACTAAAAAAATGTAAGTCCACTAAATGGATTTTAGGTTTCTAGGTTGTCACTTGTCAGGTATCACCTGTCACTTGTGTTGACAGATGTCACAGCTGTCCGTAATATCCATTGATATAAGAAGAGTACAGAGGATAAGCTGTAAATTGCATATATATTTTTTGGTTATACAAATATCATGCAAACATGAACCTTGCCAACAAAAATATATCTGTCTCATTCTCACACGTTATGATTTTCAAATGTAAAAAGAGATAAGTACATATCTTAGACTTCAATTTTCTGTTGCCAGTTTTCATAAATGTCACCAAGCTCCACCTTGAAGCATGACGCCATTTTAGGATCACGTTCATTTGTGGTAGTTCGTCTGTCATCTAAGCCTTGTTCGGAGTTATTTTGCAGTGTTACAGTGGAGTTTTGACTATTTTGGAGCTTTTTTGTTCATTAGTAAAGGGTAGTTGAGCAAAAACAACATGACAAAGTGTTGCATCAATGGATGTAATTCAAATTCTCGTAAAAATGTAGAAGGATTGTCATTTTTCAGGTTAGTTGTAACCAAGGAGGTTATATTATATAGGGAGTGAGCGCTTGAAACATTGAAAACGTTCCTCATTTTTCTTAGAAAGAGAGGCACCGAGTTTTGTATTTTATCCCCTTCTAACATTGATAAGTGTTTACACAAGATAAAAACATTACCAACGTTTAGACAGTTATTGACTTAAAGTAATATTTTAGACGTATGCTAGAACGATAATCTTACATTTTTTATCGCTAATCATAGTTGGTATATTCCATATTGTATTTTAATTATATATTAAAATACAATATAGAATATACCATACAATATGGAATTTACCATTTTAACAGTGGTAGAGCCACGCGGCAGCTTTTGCTGTCGCACGGATGGGCCGGCTCGAACCGGGGTAGTACCACGACCTTACAGAATACCAGCGTGAAGTAGAGGTTTACCTCTGCGTTTCGCTTGGTGAGTGCAGGTGGCCGGAGGCCCTTTTTACTGGAAATGAAGCATTCCATCTTAGTCCTCACGGGTGACAACGCATCTGCATTTTGATTCGCAAACGAGGATAGATGTAGATATCTATGGGCCGCAGCAACCACTTACCATCAGGTGGACTGTGTGCTCGTTTGTTACCCTTATCCTATAAAAAAATAATTAAGCTTATTATTAAATAACACGAAGAAAACTACTAAAACACTTTAATGTATGAAATTTATGATTCCAAATGTCAAACAATTAAATTCTAATGTAATTTTAAATGGAGAGAAACTGAGTCTTGTAGATGCCACCGTTTTTCTTGGAATCACATTAGATGCCAAGCTTCAATGCAGCCCCCATATATCAAAATTAGCAAGCATACTTAGCTCTGCAGCATATGCTGTGAAAAAGTTTAGAAGTCTTACCAGTATTGAAACAGCTAGACTAGTTTATTTTAGCTATTTTCATAGTATAATATCGTATGGTATTTTGCTATTGGGACACGCAGCTGACACAAAAATTATATTTGTTTTACAGAAGAGAGCCATTAGAGCAATTTATGATTTAAAGACTAAAGAGTCGCTGCGATAAAAATTTACGGAAATTAATATATTTACTTTGGCCTCTCAATACATTTATGAAATAAAAGTAGTTTTACAAAAATAAGTGATATTCATTCTGTAAATACTAAGAACAAACACAAGCAAGTAGTACCAGTTACTCGACTCCGTCGAGTGAGTAATTCATTCTTGGCGAGATGTATATGCTTTTACCACAAAATTCCAGAAAATATACAAAATTTGACCTGCTTAAAGTTCAAAAACTTTAATAAACTAAGTTTGCATAAAAAGGGTTATTATAGTAGTAAAGAATTTATGGATGATAATAACCCCTGGGAATGAGGTGATCACTACCAAGCTATTTCTAATTTGTTGTGTTGTTAATTTATAGAACATACATGATTGTAAGCCGTTATTTAAAAAAAAGTTCCGCTGGGTTTCTTGCTGGTTCTTCGCAGCACAGAGGTTTTTTTCGAACCAGTGGTAATTAAACAAAAGAGTGACTTTCAATAAGTATTACTATTACTATTCAATAAGTATCTGCCTCTATGCAAGCTTGATATATATATAAAAAAAATGTATTTATAAATGCTATTAGAGTTTACAATAAACTGCCTAACACTTTTAAAGGCCTCCCTTTCGTAATTTTTAAAAGGAAACTCACAGAATGGCTGGCAAGAAAATGTTTCTATAGGTTAGACGAATATATGAATTATAAAGAAATGTACTCGTAAAATAATGGTGAAATGTAGAAAAACTTATTAATTTTATTTAATTATATTTTTTTGACATTTTTTTAGATACTATACATTTATATATAATCAATTACCTAATTAATTTCATTTTTGACATATATTTATTGTAATTTAAATACTTGACGCTAAAATATTTTTAAGTAACTACATAATTATTTTCTTAAATACTTTACCTCGTTAAATTCTAATAATAATATTTTTGTATATTGTAGATATTGCACGCCATTATCTTGGTAGAATGTAAGGTCAAGTTAATAAATAACAACATCATAATATTATGTACTACATTCTGGCAATAAATAAATTTGAATTTGAATTTATAATCTAAATTGAATAAAAAAGTTTCTGTTTCTGTTACACGAATGTTCTTTCCCTAAAAACTAGGAGATGCATTTTACGCTATAGATGACAACACTATTTTAAAATTTGACATTGTCAAATGAATGAATATATTGTTTTTTTTAAATATAGAATAGGGTGACAAACGAGCACACAGTCCACCGGATGGCAAGTGGTTGCTGTGGCCCATAGACATCTACATCTATCCCCGTTTGCGAATCAAAATGTAGATGCGTAGTCACCCGTGAGGACTAAGATGGAATGCCTCTTTTCCAGTAAAAAGGGTCTCCGGTTCTCTACACTCACCATACGAAATACATCAGTGTTGAGCTGCTATTTTACGCTGGTATTCTGTGAGTGCGTGGTCCTTCCCCGGTCGAGCCGACCCATTTGTGCTACAGTTGTACTACTCATATAGCTACAGCATGGCTTTACCACGTAGAAAACGCCTTGTGCTAATCATTCGCTAAATTTATGTGAAGTGCACTGCACACTTAGAGAGCGTTAATTAAAGTTTAACTTTTTTTCGGAACAGTAGAAAGAGTTTACAGGTTCTTTTCATCATTCACACGTCAATGGGAAACTTTAATAAAAAGTATAGGCGTATCCGTCAAAAGACTCTCAGAGACAAAATGAATTGCTCATCATGACGTTGTTAAACCACTGCAGAAAAATAAAAAAAACTAGTATAAACACTCGAAGATATATATGATCTATGGAGTGTAGAGTAGAAGGAGGACCATCTCTGTATATGAAAAGTGTCCCTAAAAACGCGTCCAATAAGGGTGGCGCTACAGTAGCATAGGATAAATTAATTAGAATAAGATGATGAAATAAACAAGGACCGACCAATCCGCTTGGTTTTGTACTACGTAAATAGTTGAGGTTTTGTATACTGGCATTTTACTAACTACTCTAGTCATGAAATTTTTAAGTATTTGAATTCAGTTGACTTCACTCCGTCTACAACAGCTATATTCATATCGTAGTTTTTCAGACGCCAGCGCTATTGTGGTAGGTTTTGGAACCTCTATTTTCAGTATATAGTGGGACACTTTTTCAACTTTTGCACCTTATAAGATGGTTCTCCTTCTACTCTACACTCCATAATATGATCCCAGCACCAACAG
Organism: Parnassius glacialis; assembly: GCA_033319125.1. Taxonomy (NCBI): domain Eukaryota; kingdom Metazoa; phylum Arthropoda; class Insecta; order Lepidoptera; family Papilionidae; genus Parnassius; species Parnassius glacialis. The sequence continues at coordinate 1,584,973 of JAVANC010000002.1, read as the reverse complement.
AGAAAACGTCGATACAAAAGAAGCAGTATCTACACTCTTACCAGCTTTGTGTGAATTCAATTTTTTATTCTATCTTTCCTTTTGGTGTAAAATCCTAATAGAAGTTAGTCAGACACAAAAGCAAATACTAAATAATATAATAATAATCTAGATTATCACTGGAAAAGTAGGAGATAAAAATCAAAGCCCGAAAATTTTTCTTCAAAGCCAACGTATTCAACTAGTGGAAAAAGCTATTCCCTATGTAACAAAAAATGTGAGAATGTGGAAATTTCGATTAAAGGAAGAAGAGAAATGAGGAGATTTCGAAAACGTTTACCAGGAGAAATGACCCGATATGCTGGACTAACATTGCCAGAGGAGCTGCAGAGAGCTATGTTAGAATGTCTTGACAGAGTTTACGAGGAACTAAACTATCGCTACTGAGCAATGGATGATATTCTCGTGACATTTAGTGTTGTTCAGCCTTATACTCTGCTAACGTCACCAGATGATCTTCAAATAATTCAAAATCTGACAAAAATCTTCGATGATTTTTCTGCAGGATATATAATTTTGGAGACTTCACGACTTGAAAGCTACCAGCATTTCTTCCCAAGAAGCGGTTCAATGTAACTCATTGGAGCTTTTCTCGTAAAATTGGCCTATTCTGAATCTGTTCCGAATCTAACGCTGTGTCTAATTTTTTTTACTATTAAGTTTCATGTGAAGAAAGCATATCAAAATTCAAGTTAATAAAATCTAACTTAAGGTCTACAATGAGCCAAGCGGGACTAACCAATCTTTTCATTTTATCTATCGAAAATGACAAGAAAGTAAACTTTGATAATATATTAGAATATTTTAGCAAAATAAAGTCCCGTTAGCATGTATAGCATTTTTTGTTTTATTTTGGGGGGTGCTTGATAGAAAACCGCCCTGGGTGTCATCCAACGCTACGCCGCCACTAGTTACCGTAAGGTTTGATACTGTAGCGAAGCAATAATTTAATCAAAATATTAAACGGAGTTTAATTATAACACTATTCAGCACTTTCTATATCGAAAAAAAATACGCATTTCATTTTCCGTGATACTGTATACACTAATAATATTCTCAAAATATTGTATCATGGACACTCTATTAGAAAGAAATGCAACACCTAACTCGGTGCCTTTCATTCATTTCAAGGTCACTGATTTAGGACCGTTTCTCTAGTATGAATTGCGCACTCCCTATATTTTACAATCTCCTTGGTTGTAACTTTTTTCCTTAATTGTATATTTTTTCGTGTGAATTGCGTTTCGTGTTCATGTTATGGGTTCTAAATCGTGTTTCCCGCTAGAATCTAGAATTTCCAATGACTATTATCATGTAAATTTAAACAAGTAAACATTTTGATTGTTTACATTTTTACATAGTGTTGTCCTTACGTGTTGTCATGTTTTGAAATTATCGATATAAATTTTAACAATATTTTTTTATTAAACTGGCTTTACGGCTCTGGGTTCTAGCCCTTCTGAGCCTGTATAACAATAATATTAATGTAGTCATGATCAAATAACGTTTTAGATACGTAACCTGTATATTTAATCAAACGATCGATTGGGAGCCTTTCGTTTAAGAAAAGAACTTGAAACTAGTGTAAATCGTAAATTTTCTATAATAGTTTTTTTCATCAAAAGATTTGATAATGTTAAGATTATTTTTGATTGGTACTTAAGGATGCATAATATTTATTTTAGGTTGCCAAAAAATGAAGGCCTTCAAAAATTGTGGATTGAAAATATAGGCCAGGAAAACATAAAACCTGCAGTAGTAAGAAGAATATGCTCCTTGCATTTTGAAAAATAATGTATAAATATAACGCTGGATGTAGTTCGGCTTAAGGGTGATTTGGTTCATGTCTAAAATAAATTTTTTGACTAAATAATATTATTTCGCCACGAATAAATGATTTTAATCAGTATACATTATTGTTATTTTATTTATTTTTAATCCTTACTCTCTCGTTTACCTCCAGTATCCACCACTAATTACGCTACTGGTGGAAGTCATTACAACTTGCAGGTATTAAACACTATAAAATTGATATTTTGTGGTGTTACACAAATGGGATATAATGAGAAATGAGTATGGAAGTGGAAGTCTGAAGTGGTGCAGCCACCCCTATTGATCGAAATGTTGCATGGAAATTGGTTGTCGTATGGTATGAACATGGGATGCTGAAGATTGAGGAATACGTTAGGATAGTTAAATGATTAATGGATTGTGTGAACAGTGGTATGGTTAGAAAGGGGCTGCTCAACTCGATTAGATTACTGAGATAAATAAATAAATAATCTTTATTATCAAAAAAAAGAGAGATGACGGTTAGTAACTATGTATGAAAGAACACATGGTCCACAAACTTTAAATAAATCAAGATAAAGGTCAGTCCACTGCACGTTCATGGTGACTTGAACTGGTAACCGACCATTACTACGAAAGAAAGGTGTTGTCGAATCTTTATGGCGGCTTGGAAGTAAAGAGCGAGCGCTAGTCCGTGCAGATATAGTTGAAAGAAAACTTGATGGTGTCTCAGATCACAGTACGTAAAGCGAAGCGTGAAGGTACAGGACTTGCGCTCGCAACTAACTTCCCAGCCGCTATAAAGTCTATATATATGATATGATTCACGCAACCTGGACGCATACCGTTGGGGCTGGTTCGATATGGTGCACGACTAAACCACTGGAAAAAACTTAGGGGAGACTTCTGCTTAGTAGTGGGACAGCATGGGCTGGACAAAAAAATCTTACGAAGCCTAATACATTGCCTATAGTGGTGGTTTCGTTAATCTCTGCAGAGGAGAAAAAAAATGCATGCGTCGACCCAGGGACGCACGGATGGAATGCTTATGTGCAGATTGCCGTCGTTACGAAAAAACGTTAGCTCGTTGCACGAACTCAGTATAATATTCTGGTGCACGTCGTATACATCTTCTGAAAAGAAAGGAGTTAAAGCTCCAATCAAGTGCTCTTTCCTTGGTCTCTTCGCTCACTTTTGACTGTTGCGTCACCATATCTTAAAACAATTACAGTTTCAAAACTTTCCTATTCTGAGTTGAACGTACGATTTATTTATTTATCATCTCAATACAACTATTATTACAGGATTAACTCAATTCAATTAGTTTAGTGATCTAATATTTGTTTATTTAATATATACCTATGAGATGGATGGTACGTCATAATTTATATAGCATCGATACTGAAAATATCGACAAAAACAACGCTATTTCTTGTAGGTGGAGTCGTCGCCATATTTGAGAAACACTTGACTTCAGGTCACGTGACCACATGCCATATCCCCTACTTTTCTTATATCAATGGTAATATCCATAGATATATATAACTATCTAAGTCAGTGTATGGAGTGTAGAGTCCAAGGAGAACCATCTTATAAGGGGCGAAAGTTGAAAAAGTGTCCTACTATTTACTGAAAATAGATGTTCCAAAACCTACCACAATAGCGCTGCCGTCTGAAAAACTACGATATGAAAATAGCTGTTGTGAACGGAGTGAAGTCAGCTGAATTCAAATATTTAAAAAAATTCATGACTAGAGTAGTTAGTAAAATGTCAGTATACAAAATCTCAACTATTTACGTAGTACAAAACCAAGCGGATTGGTCGGCCGTTGTTTATTTCTCCATCTTATTCTAATTACTTTTGGCGCTTTTTTGTGAATTTATCCTATGCTACTGCAGCGCCACTCTTATTGGACACGTTTTTAGGGACACTTTTCATATATAGAGATGGTCCTCCTTCTATCTACACTCCATAAGTCAGTGATAATATCCATAATTGTTGTTGTTGACATAAGATTTGCCGTAGAGGGAGTATGTACAATGTAGTTTATTCTCTCTCTACGAGATTTGCCAATTAAGACAAAAAAAGGTAAAGTATCATACAGCGTAATCTGATTACTATATTTTCATACAATTTTTCATAATATTGTATGAAAATATAATAATCAGATTTCTGATGACTAGATGAATCCTTTAGCGAAGTTCTTGGGAGATTTCGAAGGCAGATCCAGTCCCCAAAATTAAAAAAAAATCTACGAGTGCGGGAGCGGCTAAGTATTTAAGATTATGCTATTTTCTCGACTTCTTTCGCTAGTTTACGCGCTGTTCAAGAACTGTCCCAAAGGCGGACTCAGTATGGAATTAAGACAAACTCATTTTTGCATTATCGATTTTCACCGCTTCTGACAAATATGATATTTATCTTATGAATTTAAACGACTTAACTTTTATAATATATTGTAAACAAGGCATCATACACTTTTCCCAGATTAAAACGTAAAGCTTCATCCCTGCTCTCTCATCGAGTATTTGAGAGTGGTATTAGATTTTTTTTACTTTTAAAACTTTTTTTTAACAGTGATAGAGCCATGCTGCAGTTTTTGCTGTCACACGGATAGGCCGGCTCGTAGAGGTTTATACCTGCGTTTCGCTTGGAAAGTGCAGTGGCCGGAGGACCAATTCTCCCCCCCTCCCTCAACATTATAGCGGAATCAAATGAGACACTACCCCAGGAGGGTACCAGCATCCCTGGTGACGGAGGATTCCTCGCTGATTCTCAGTGAAGATCGAAATTCCGAGAGCAAAATTCCTCTTGCGACGAAAACTGTTCGGGGCAAGCAGAACAATAAGACCAAGGTGGCCCCTGTCGCACTATCCGTGAGTTTCTGCAACATTAGGGGACTTCATTCAAACCTTAACGCCGTCCACTACCATCTGAAGGCGGCGAAGCGAGCCTTGCTCTTGTTATCCGAGACACAGGTGTCTCACAACAAGTATATCGTAACAAGTATTTATATCTCTCCTACCCGTGGTACGAATTTGAACACTCCTTTGAGACCCTGGCTGGAGTTTGCGTATACTTATGTGTCTCTTATGAGAGGACATCTGTTTTCGACGCCTCGACAGCCTTGTAAGTAGAAACGTGTCCTTCCTATGGCTGCGCGTAGACAGTGACGATCATCCCCGCATCTGCTGAATGACTTGGTTCTCGTCTTACCGATCATGCGGGTAGATCTGTTTAAGAGTTTGCCTTGGCATATGGTCTGACACAACTGATTACTTTGTCTACGCGGATTCCAGATGTGCTGAATCATGCACCTTCCCTGTTGGACATTCTGCTGACCTCTCAATCGGATGGATATCAAGTGTCCATCGATGCATCTCTTCGCTCTTTGAGGCATTGTCTAATCTGGAGTACGGTGCCACTCACACTCTCATCGTGGTTGCATTCTGTAGGTTTCCGCACTGTTTGGCACTATAGGTCGGCCGATTGGAACAGGATGTGGTTCTTTTTTGCATTCTACCCTTGGAAGTGGACTTGCTTCTCGCCAGATAATCCCAGCGTTGTTGCTGATTTTGTCGCTGATGTGGTACTTCAGGGAACGGTGGCAGAACTCAGCCATGGTTGGTCACTTCTGTAAAATTGCATCATGACATAAACAGGAGTGATACCGGGCCTGGGCGGACGCATCGAGATGCAAACTCTAGCGCTCTTAAAGAGAGGCTTAATTCCGCCTCAAAGTCCTTCAAAAGTGTCATTGCCAAGGCAAAGTCAGAACACATCGGCATAATTGGTGAGAAACTAGTTCCAGTTCCTTCGGGAACACGTGCAGTCCGGTCTCTCGCCAATTTTGTCCAAGGGAACTTCTGTCAGCCATTTCTGCCATCTCTGTACAGGGAGGACGACTGACTGGCCCATGCCAAAAGATAAAGCCGATCTGCTAGGTTCTCTATTTGCGCCCAACTCAACTCTCGATGACGGGGGGAACACACTGCCGACCAACCCGCGGTGTGAGTGCTCCATGCTGGATGCACTGTTTACACAGCGCTCAGTGCGCAGAGCACTATTCTCCCTGGGCATCGACAAATCGAGTTGGCCCTCCCATTGTGCTGAAGATGTGTGAGCCAGAGTTGACACCGTTTTTAACACGTCTTTTTCGGTACACCTACACCCTCGGCGCAGGCCCGAATTCAAGGGAGAAGGCTTTGATCTACCCAATCCCTGTGACGAGGCGACAGCTCAAACCGTCTAACTACAGGCCTACGCCATCACCTCCTTGGTCTCCAAAATAATATAATCAATTATAAACGCCAGCTCATGAGGTACCTTGAGGATCACCAGCTAATTAGTGACCGCCAATTCGGCTTTCTTCGGAGCCAATCAGTTGCAGATCTTCTGGTCTATCTGCCTCATAGATAGGTGGAGGCAGTAGAATCCAAGTGGGAGGCCTTAGCCGTTATTTTGTACATTGCGAAGGCATTCAATCGGGTTTGACAAACAAAACGCTTCGCCTAGAAGTGAAATTACTCACAGCTAAGCAACTCCTTCTATTCGTTGAGGATTTAGGGCTTAGCAGTGAACTATAGACATAGCAGCAATCACAATAGATCTTTTAGGTCGCAGTGATACTGGTCTCTCTAGACCTGCATAACTGCGCGTACATAAAAAAAAAAATGCAATTTGTTTCGTAAATCGAAAGGATAGACAACACTAACTTCTAAAATCAACAGTTAAGTACGCGTACTTACAGTGAACAGTGAACACAGTTTTTAACAGTGGTAGAGCCAGGCGGCAGCTTTTGCTGTCGCATGGATGGGCTGGCTCGAACCGGGGTGGTACCACGACCTCACAGAATACCAGCGTGAAGTAGAGGCTTACCTCTGCGTTTCGCTTGGTGAGTGCAGGTGGCCGGAGGCCCTTTTTACTGGAAATGAGGCATTCCACCGTAGTCCTCACGGGTGAAAACGCATCTGCATTTTGATCTGTAACAGAGGATAGATGTAGATGTCTATGGGCCGCAGCAACCACTTACCTTCAGATGGACTGTGTGCTCGTTTTTCACCCTTATCCTATAAAAAAAAATAGAATAGTTTTTAACAGTGGTAGAGCCACGCGGCAGCTTTTGCTGTCACACGGATGGGCCGGCTCGAACCGGGGTGGTACCACGACCTCACAGAATACCAGCGTGAAGTAGAGGTTTACCTCTGCGTTTCGCTTGGTGAGTGTAGGTGGCCGGAGGCCCTTTTTACTGGAAATGAGGCATTCCATCCTAGTCCTCACGGGTGAAAACGCATCTGCATTTTGATCTGTAACAGAGGATAGATGTAGATGTCTATGGGCCGCAGCAACCACTTACCTTCAGGTGGACTGTGTGCTCGTTTTTCACCCTTATCCTATAAAAAAAAACACAGAATAGTTTTGAACAGTGGTAGAGCCACGCGGCAGCTTTTGCTGTCACACGGATGGGCGGGTTCGAACCGGGGTGGTACCACGACCTCACAGAAAACCAGCGTGAAGTATAGGTTTACCTCTGCGTTTCGCTTGGTCAGTGCAGGTGGCCGGAGGCGCTTTTTACTGGAAATGAGGCATTCCATCTTAGTCTTCACGGGTGACAACGCATCTACATTTTGATTTATAATAGAGGATAGATGTAGATGTCTATGGGCCGCAGCAACCACTTACCATCAGGTGAACTGTGTGCTCGTTTGTCACCCTTATTAAATAAAATAAAAACTTACCTACTGTTCACCGATTTCTTCGTTAATTGTGAACAGATTTTGAATACCTATTCTTTTTTTGTTCGATAGTGTATGTCTCACAGTTGTACCCATATAAATTTTATTGTAAATAATTTTAGCCATTACATTTATTATGTTGTAATTAAGTTTTATTGAAGTCGGTTGTACAATTTTTTTTATTTTACCACTTGTCTAGTAATAATATTAGTCCGTTTGAAAAAGTTGTTTGTATTACTGTGGATGATTTCAAGCAAAATGCTAAAATTTTCGGGATAAAAAGTTTTAATTGTTAAAATTTAGATTTCGACTCAGCAAGGCGAATTTTATAATCTCGGTACCTAAACTATAATTTCTACTATTAATTATAATATGTGTATTTACTAATTAACTAATCTAAATTTAAACAATGAACCGAATTATAGGTAAACAAGCTTTTCGCCCGCGACTTCGTCCGCGTCATTCTATTTATTTTTCAGTAACTTCGAGATTCGAGAAGGAATTACCGGACAGTAATATGCAAGGAGAGCCGTGGTACCTCAGATGGCTAGCGCTCACTTTAAATTTCACAGTACGCGAGCAACCCAGGTTCGATCCCCGCCGGCACCAATGAAATTGTTAATTTCAATTGTAAGTGCTGATTTACCACGTGCTCGGTGGCGAAGAAAATCATCGTGAGGAAACAGCATGTCTGATAAATAAGAAAAAAACAATATTTCGAACACATGTGAAGTTCGCCAACACGCATTGGGGCAACGCGGTGGATACTTCCTTGCCCTAAAACCCTCTCAGAAATAAAGGGCCTGTGCCCAGCAGTGGGACGTACTCGTATATAGGCTGTAACTTTAATTTTTTTAATATGCAAGGATGATGTATTCCAGTTGGCGAAGGAATCGAATATGACAAAGACAATCAAAAATAATACAAATACAATAGTCATATTATGTCTTCGAATGTCAAGCTAATTATTGAAGCAGAGTTAGTCAAAAATGAGTCAGATAAGTTGTGCCGGCAAAGAATTGTAGAATTTTTTTTTATTTGGGTGTATCGTAGGACAAGAAAAGAGCCTGCTCCTTTTTAAAACTCATTTGCAATTCCCTTGGTTCCTCTGGTGTTGCCGTTGTTCATGGGCGGCGGTAGTTACTTACCATCATGTGAGCCGCATGCTCGTTTGCCCCCTCTACTATAAAAAAAAAATAAAACATAAACATTTCGATTGCAATTACACTCATTTAAAATTTTGCAAAGAATCAAGATTAGGAAACATATTATAAAGGTTTCGGAGTGTGGACTGTTTATTGATTCCAATGATTATTATTTAAGGGAAAGTCCCGATACACTTATTGGAGATGACTCTCTAATTGAAGTCAAATATCCTATTTCTGCTTCTAAATATTCCACTTTTAAAGGCAACAACTAAAAAACATCAAATTTTGTTTGACACGAGAAGGTCAGATGATGAAAGAAACCATGGTTACTATTATCAGTTCCAGGGACAATATTATATCACTGGTAGGCAATTTTGTTTATTCGTAGTATGGATACCACATGGTTAAGCGTATGAAAAAATTAAGTAAGATGACCGCTTTTGAACAGCAAAAATGCAGTCAAAACTTTACTCATTTTATTTACAATGTTTATTACCACAACTGATTGACCGTCGGGTTCCTAGAAAAATGGGAGTTCGCTTTTTTTATGAAAATTTACATCTTTACAATCCTCTTAAGTAAAAAGCGCGTATTGCATGCCTTAAGCGCAAAGTGCGTAGGTATGTTCTACTAGCGCCTAAAAATTAAGATTCCAACGTTTTGTCGCATAAAATCGTATGAAACAGTCATATTGAACATATAAATGATATAAAAAGCACATTGTCAGAAAGATAAATGATTGTTGAACTTATTTTTTAAATCGATTAATTGCTATTTTTACATAAAATTCGTGGTTTTAGCGGCTTATGGTGTAGATTTATCAAGTTCGTATGGAGGGGTAAACACGGTAACTTTTTAAAATATCAATTGTTTTACTCAATCTATTTTGTAATCTCTTCATCTATTATGTAGGAAGCGACGGAATGTAAATAGCAGTTTAATTTTGTTTTGTTTAGTTAAAATTACTTTTTTTCGGCTGAGAAATCTTAAAATTTTTGGTGCTTTGAGCAGCCTTGTAATAATTTATTTTACTAAATACACTTTTCTCTGCCTCGCTCCGCGCTTGGCCACCCTCGTAAGTGAATTACTGTATCGTTTGCTTATAGCAGCAGTAATAGGCAGCAAAAATATCGATCGCTGTAGAAATACAAAATATTACAAAAACCAAATTTGATATATACTTGACGAAGGTTATTATTTTTATAATAATAGATTTTTATTACAATATTTTGTTTCGCTAAAATTACGTACGATTTATACATAAGTATATACATAACACATAAGATACATAAGTACCGGCAGGCGAAGTGTAGCGCGTTTTCCCACTAGATGGAGTGACGACCTCAATGGATGCTGGTGGCTCTTGACCATACTTTATGGCATTCCTTGGGGGAGGCCTATGTTCAGCAGTGGATTTGTGAAAAGCTGTAATGGTGATGATGATAATGATACATCTTGGATTTTATCGAGTGACCTGAAGATGTACTTCGGTGAATGCTACTGGAACTCTTCGAGGAGTAGAACTAGATGTGCCGAGTTTGGCCTCGTTTTGCTAGTGATGATGAGACCTTACCTCCGAACCTGATAGAGTGACCTGAAGGTGTATTTCGGTGAATGCTACTGGAAGTCCTCGAATAGTAGTAATGGGTGTGCCGAGTTTGGCCTCGTTTTGTTTTTGACCTTACCTCCGGATTTGGTGGAGTGACTTAAAGTTGTGCTTCGGTGACTGCTAATAGGACTCTGACGAATAGAACTACAATTTATATTTTTTTATTTTTCATGATTACATGAGCATTATGAGTCGTGCAGTTTTGAATTTTCCAAGCTGTTTTTTTTTTAAATTGAAAGACATAAAATTATCGGAAAATTGGATGTATAGTAATAATTATAAGGTTTTTAGTGAAAACATGTGTGTAATTATACTTCTTTAAAAATTTACGTATAATCATGTTATACGTAGTTTTTTTAATGCGCTTAAGGCATGCATAGTTGGTTTTACCAATAGTTTTATCTACTTTTATACTTACGCGTATCAATAGAAATGGCAATAATTTTAGTTTAGTTTAATTTTAAAGTTTAGTTTAATTTTAGCAAAGCAAAATATATTTGAAGTTTGTGGTATAGAGATTCCCCTTTATAAGTTGTTTATAATTTGTCTCTATAGAATTCCTTCTACAGACGCAATTTTGTTTTTGGACAAGTTAGACGGAATGTTACGTGAAATATTTAAAAACATTAATCCTAATACAATAATTACTTTTATTAATCCTAATAAACTTTGTTATTGCTGGTGATCTGAATATAAATACTCTTAAACCAGGAAAAGCCAACACTTATCTGCATGATTTATCTCATAATTACTGTCTAAAAATTCATATTAATGTTCCAACTAGAAAGGAGACATGTATAGACCATATTCTACGTAATATAGAGAACGCTTCAGCAACAGTATTGCCTTTGTTTCTATCAGACCATGATACAGCGCAGTTATTAAGTTTCAGGGTTCAAAAAAAACCCATTGAACAAGACATGTTTTAAATACAAAAGAGATTATAATTTAAATGATATTCATAAATTCAAGGAATGTCTAAATAATCCATCATGGTGTAAAACATATTTTGAAAATGATTTTTTTGCTTATTCTATACTCTATGTTTTCCAAAAATAAAAATACTAATTAAAAATAGTAACCAAAATAATTGGATTAGTAAAGGTTTGAAAAATAGCTGTAAAACAAAAAGAGCACTGCGGTATCAATATTATAAAAATAAAACTATAATAAATAAGAATATTTATAAAAAATATTCTTATTAATTAAAAAATGTATCAACCAATCAAAGAAAAATTGTAATATAAAATTTATTAGTAACAGTAAAAATAAATGCAGGGCAACACGGTCCATCATAAAAAGTGAAATTACAAATACAAGATTGGATAATAATATTAAGGATCTAAAAAAAAAATGATAAAAACCTAACAAACCCTTATGACATAGCCACCGCTTTTAATAACTATTTTATTGACATGACTAATTATCAAATCGACGACAATGTGAAAATGGTGGGGAATGAAATACTATCCTTCTCCTCTCAGTACAGGGAGAAAAATTACGGTGTTCCTCAAGGCAGCGTTTTAGGGCCAGTATTATTTTTGTTATATATAAATGATATGACTCTAGCGACAAATCATAAATGTATACTGTATGCGGACGATATCTCCGTAATTATAACAAAAATAGTAATTCATTAGATAATCATGAAAAGGAAATAAATAGCACAATCGATGATATAATTAATTGGCTGCATACAAAAAATTTATAAATTAACCTAAACAAATCAAATTGCATACATTTTAATAAGATAAAAACTAATTTTAGTCTAAATATTAATAAAATTGACGAAACAGAACAAACAAAATTTCTTGGTGTGATTATAGATTGAAAGAAGATACAAATAGATGAGCTATGTAAAAGGGTTAATAGTTTTGTATATGCGCTACGTACAGTAAAAAATGTTACTAATAAAAACAGCCATAATATCCTCATCATCATCATCATCATTAAAGCCCTTCACAAGTCCACTGCTGAACATAGGCCTCCCCCAAAGAATGCCACAAAGCACGGTCCTGAGCCACCTGCATCCATCGACTTCCTGCATGTCTTACCAGGTCGTCACTCCATCTCGTGGGGGGACGCCCTACACTTCGCCTACCGGTACGAGGCTGCCACTCGAGAACCTTTCTTCCCCATCGGTTGTCGGTTCTTCGAGCTATATGGCCGGCCCACTGCCACTTTAGCTTATTAATCCGTTGGGCTATGTCGGTTACTCTGGTTCTACTGCGGATATCCTTATTCCTAAGTTTATCACGCAGAGAAACTCCGAGCATAGCCCTCTCCATAGCTCGCTGAGCGACCTTGAGCTTCCTCATACGGCCAGCAGTGAAGGACCACGTCTCAGTTCCGTAAGTCATCACTGGCAACACGCACTGGTTGTACAATTTCGTTTTAAGGTTTTGAGGTATTTCTGACGAGAAGATGTGTCGAAGCTTCCCGAACGCTGCCCAGCCGAGTTGAATCCGTCGATTGACCTCTCGGTCGAAGTTGGACTTACCTAGTCGGACTATTTGTCCCATATAAACATACTCGTCAACAACTTCGAGCTTAGTGCTCCCAACAACTACCGGCATAGGTGTGACATGGACATTAAACATGATCTTTGTTTTGTACATGTTCATCTTAAGACCTATCCGTTGGGAGACACTATTGAGGTCATTAAGCATAATGCTTAGGTCCTCCAGTGATTCTGCCATAAGGACTATATCGTCGGCAAATCGAAGGTGAGTGATGTACTCGCTATTGATGTTAATACCGTATCCTTTCCAGTCCAGAAGCTTGAAAACGTCTTCCAATGCAGCGGTGAAGAGTTTCGGGGATATAACATCACCCTGTCTTACACCTCTCTGCAATTGGATAGGTTTCGTACTCTGGTTCTGTACTCGGATAGCCATCGTAGCCCTACTGTACAAACACTTCAGCACTTCGATATACCGACAGTCAACTTGGCACCGCTGAAGGGACTGCAGCACAGCCCAAATTTCGACGAAATCAAAGGCTTTCTCATAGTCCACATACGCCAGACATAATAGCAAATTGTACTCTTCGGACTTCTGTACAATTTGCCGTAGGGTATGTATGTGGTCTATGGTGCTAAAGCCCTTTCGGAAACCGGCTTGTTCGGGAGGCTGGAAGTCGTCAAGTCTGCGCGCAAGACGATTCGTAATGACTCTCGAAAACAGCATGTAGACGCGGCTCAGAAGGGAAATCGGTCTGTAGTTCTTCAAGAGAGCGTTGTCACCTTTCTTGAAGAACAAGACCACCGCACTTCTGCTCCACGCCTCCGGTGTAATGCCACCATGGAGGACGGAATTAAAGAGCTTCTGAAGGACTTCAAGTACCGGTCTTCCACCCGCTTTCAGAAGCTCCGCTGTAATTCCACCCTCGCCTGGGGCCTTGCCGTTTTTAAGGTGCTGGAGAGCCATTCTAATCTCGCTCAGACAGACGTCCGGGATATCTTCGGAATAGTGTCGGATAAGACTCGCTCTTGGATCGTTACTCACACTTGCGTGTGGCTCCAACGATGACGTGTACAGCTGCCCATAGAACCTCGCAATCTCACTCAAAATCTCAGGTGCCCCGGAAACGATGCTGCCACATTCGGTCTTCAGCTTTGACAGTTGGCTCTTTCTGGCAGACAGGTCTCTGGCAAAGACTTTGGAGCCTTGGTTCCGCTCGATCGCTTCTTCAATACGAGTTGTATTGAAGTTGCGTAAGTCCCGCCGCATGCATTTGGAGATCTGTCTGTTCAGTTGCCTGTATGCTGTCAAATCTGTTGAAGAATGTAGCCTCATCTCCCGTCTAACAGCCATGAGATTAAGAGTGTGATCGGAGAGTTTTTGTGTTCTTCTGCGGCGGGTCTTGCAGAACTTAGCTCCGACTGCATGGACAGTTTTCACGAGCTTGTCATTCATATCGTCCACTTCATTGCAGTCTTCTAGGCACTGAAAACGGTTTCGTAACTCGAGCTGAAAGGTTTCGGGACTTTGGATTAGAGCACATTAATATCCTATCGAGCGTATATTGAATCCATACTCCGATATGGTATAATAGTGTGGGATAATAGCTCAGATTGGCGTAGGGTATTTATCGCACAAAAAAAGTGCATAAGGGCGATATGTGGTATCTCAACAAGAGAATCTTGTAAGCAAGATTCAAAAATCTTTGCTTACTAACTCTGCCATCGTTATACATATTTGAGATAGGTAAATTTGTAAAACAACATACAGCTTAATTTAAAAAGTCCTTTGATATTAATCTAAGGCTTAAAATAAATCCGAATAGGTTAGTTCTAAGCAAAGTTCCAAAATCAACTAAATATAGTAAAAGCTGTTTATCAATGTGTGTACGTATACACAACAAAATATTGACGAAATTAAAACACAAAATAATATGAATTTATTTAAAAATAGACTGTACATTTAGTTAATTGACAAAAATGTTTATGACATTAACGAATTTCTGACATTGTAAGCTATACTCTGACATTATATTCTGGCCATTAGTGTGTTGTAATTCTGACATTGTATAATATGATTTGAAATAATGTGTAATTTGTTAATTTTTAATATCATATACGTCATTTTTTTTGTTTAAACTTGACTTCCCGGAGCGTCTATTCTTCACATCAGCTATGTGTTCTTTAACACGGGTTTTTATAGATCTTTTAGTTTGTCCTATGTAAAAGAGACCACATTCACAATCAAGCTTGTACACTCCTGCACGGCTAGCATGGGCTAGGGACAAAAATTTTATCCCCCGATTATATCCACTGACAAGAGATAAAATTATCTTGTCCCTATGCCAAAGCACGGCAACGGGGGAAGTATATCCCGTTTGACATAACGGGTAGACATAATTAAATAAAAGATAAAAAATTATAGTTTTTTGACATTTGAAACTGACAATTTTATCCTAGTTCGTTGGACATGGGTTTAAGTTCATGTATATTCATACAAAAAATCTATTTATGTATAAGTCAATCTCCCATTTAATCTACTGTGGATATTATATCTACCGGTGTGCCCCCATGCTCGAAGGGTGGATAAAACTAAGCGAGGGGATAAACATTTTCTCCTTTCCCTGGGGATAAAATTGTCTCCTGCCCATGCTAGCTCTGCTGCATCTTGCAGAGGAATATTACACTTGACTGATGGTAAAAACTGACTAATCTTCTTCGGAGGCTTGAAATATGTTTTAATGGAAGCACGCTTCAAGATGTAGCCAATCTTGTCAGTGACACCTCTGACATATGGCAGTACAGCAGGCACTCGCTCGACTGTGGCCGGCTTCACTCGTTCACTGTGACGTAGGCGCGGGACCCGAAGCTTATTGTCGTGCAAAACTTGCTTGACGTGTTGGGGCTCGGCGGCCAGGTGTTTACTGTCACAGATCCCTCGTGCTCTCTGAAACAAAGATTTACCCACGGTAGCTAACTGTGAAGGATGGTGGTGAGAATCACCGTTTAAATATCTGTCTGTATGGGTCTTTTTTCTATACACAGTGTGGCTCAAGGTTTTATCAGGATTCCGAATTACTAACACATCTAGAAAAGCTAAAGAATTGTTTGCCTCTAACTCCATTGTGAACTGTATTTTAGAATTTAAGGAGTTAAGATGGTCTAGAAATGCAGTTACTTTATCTAAAGGGAGAATTGTGAAAGTGTCGTCTACGTACCGCTTGTAGAATCTTGGGTTTACGGGAGAAGTACGCAGGGCTTTCTCCTCAAAGTCCTCCATGAATATATCGGCAACAATGGGAGATACAGGTGAGCCCATCGCCACTCCATCTACTTGCTTGTAGAACTCCTCCTTCCACAATAGGTAGCCAGATGTAAGGCAGTGTCTATGTAATACTGCATATTCTACGGGCATGTTGTTTTGCTCTAGCCTTCTAGTAACAATCGAGATGCAGTCTTCAACAGGTAAGCATGTGAACAGAGACTGCACATCAAAACTGACCAAAGAGATTAAAAGAATTAAAAAAATGTATACAGAGCTATTTTTTAAAGAGTAGCCAAAGGAGATGTATGAAATTGTGTGCTTGACATCGTTCGTAACAGTTATACAAAAATATGGTAACATAAAGATAAATTATATATTGGTAAATCCAATTGGGCATACCTTAAGCGCATTAAAAAAATTACGTATAACATGATTATACGGAATTTTTAAAGTAGTTTAAATACATTTCGACAGCACTATCGGCTTCAACACCCTCGAAATCCATGAAAATGACACCCATGATGAAAAAATTGATACCTATTGCAGCCGCCACCTTGGATTTACATTTCGACAACCCTATCGGCTTCAATTCTCTCGAAAACCATGAAAATGACACCCATGATGAAAAAATTTATACCTATTGCAGCCGCCATCTTGGATTTACATTTCGACAGCACTATCGGCTTCAACTCTTTCGAAAACCATGAAAATGACACCCAAGATGAAAAAATTTATATCTATTGCAGCCGCCATCTTGGATTTACGTTTCGACAGCACTATCGGCTTCAACACCCTCGAAACCATGAAAACGACACCCATGATGAAAAAATTGATACCTATTGCAGCCGCCATCTTGGATTTATATTTCGTCAGCACTATCGGCTTCAACACCCTCGAAAACCATGAAAATGACACCCAAGATGAAAAAATTGGTATATTTTGCAGCCGCCATCTTGGATTTACATTTCGACAACACTATCGGCTTCAACACCCTCGAAAACCATGAAAATGTCACCCATGACAAAAAAAAATTATACTACTTGCTTTTAGTACGTACTACTATTATTTATTCTGTGCTTTTAAATATTGTAATAAAAAAATGTCTTATTATTATTATAATTAAGTATTGAAGAAATTTGGTTATTCGAATATTGTGTATTTGTACAGCGATCTTTTTGAGCCGCTGCAAACAACCGAAACAATGTCCACTCACGAAGGCGACCGAAACAATGTCCACTCACGAAGGCGACTGAAGCCCTGAAGCCAAACTTAGTATCATATTAGTCTGTGAGCCAAACTGAGCCAAACCTTCCTGGTATATATTGTATTATCTATGGCCAAACCAGTGGCATAACAGTCCATACTATAATTTATCTTAGAGGTATTATTATGTCATGACAGTTTGTCCATGTTGCAGTAGATGTCGCTTTTTAAATTTAGCCATGCTAGGCCAATTAAGAATCAAACAAATTAATGAATAGTTTAAAATACAATCGAACCTTGCTAACTTACTATTTTGTGACATAACAAATTTGTAATTAAATTTTTAGTATAATTTATTTATTTTATATTATTCCCTATATAAAATGTACTCTGTGAGCCAAACTAAACTACTCATTACTACTCTGTGGCTGTAGCTCCCCATTTACAGAAATAATTTATATATACGAGTATGGAGTGTAGAGTACAAGGAGAACACACGTTATTGGACACGTTTTTAGGGACACTTTTCATATATAGAGATGGTCCTCCTTCTCTCTACACTCCATAATATACGAGGCTACCAAATCAACGAAAATTTCGCCATTTTGGAGCCGGAAAAAATTAATTATAGCTAAACAAAACAAAATTACACTGCCATTTATATTCAGTGGCTTCCCACATGATAGATGAAGAGATTAAAAAATAGATTGAGTTAAACAATTGATATTTTCAAAAGTTATTGTGTTTACAAGCCACAGGGACATGATAAATCCACACCATAAGCCACTAAAACCATTTTTTTTATTTAAAAATAGCAATTAATCGATTTAAAAAAATTATTAATAAGTTCAACAATCATTTATCTTTCTAACAATGTGCTTTTTATATCACTTACATATATGTATAATATGATTGCTACATACGATTTTATTCGATAAAATGTTGGAATCTTAATTTTTAGGCGATAGTAGAACATACCTTACGCTTTCGCTTAAGGTATGCAATAAGCATAATTAATCGTTTTTATTTCTGTAATGTATGGGACAATCATAATTTTTTTTTAAACTGAAAAACGAAAGCTAATGCTTTTACCATAGCAAAAACAAAATATATTTTTTATTTATTTTGTCTATGGCATCTTTAATGAATGCTATTTTTTGTAATAAATAGCCTTCAGTATAAAAAAAAAACTCATAATATTGAAACATTGAATCTGTAGAGATTAATACTGAATAAAATAACTATATTTAGAAAATCGATTGAATAGGTTACGTTATTAAACTAAACAAAATATTTGAATAAAATCGGCGGACACGGTCGAATAGGCTGTATGGTCGTTGATCATTGCCTGTTTGGAAGGAGACATAAGTTAACTTGGGCAGCCCGTACACACTCAATCTCGATTGCAATCACACAGTTCTGATCGCGATCATGGATCACGGGATCGCAGCACAACATTTCACGTTCAATCTGGATTTCTTCAGTCCGTGTATCGTAACCGCCGCGTTAACAACGTCTGTTGTCTTCTCATATTAAAAAGTACTCTGTGGTCATGAATTTACATGAGGTTAAAGCTGCAGTATCACTTGTTTTGGTCCTTACTTTGAAGAAAAGGTTTCGAAAAAGGCAGTGGGTTAAATTGTGGCTACTTAAGAGAGAAATACACTCGCTTAAATCTACTAAAATAAATTAAACTGACTGCTGAAACTGACGATTATAAAATCTACTTCATGGGATGTTTCGATGAGTTACTATTTTTTTTTATAGGATAAGGGTGACAAACGAGCACACAGTCCACCTGATGGTAAGTAGTTGCTGTGGCCCATAGACATCTACATCTATCTTTGATTAAGAATCAAAATGCAGATGCGTTGTCACCCGTGAGGACTAAAATGGAATGCCCTGTTTCCAGTAAAAGGGTCTCCGGTTCTCTACACTCACCAAACGAAACACAGCAGCGTTAAGCTGCTATTTTACGCTGGTATTCTGAGAGAGCGTGTTCCTTCCCCGGTCGAGCCGACCCATTCGTGCTACAACCATAATATAGCTGCAGCATGGCTCTACCACGTCCACGTACAAATGATAAATCCATATATTTTTTATTATATTTATATTATTTGTATTATATTTATGCTGGAGAATCCATAGCTCTGTTAAAGTTTCCAAAAGTATGATGAAATCTTCTTGTTAAAAAATTGAGGTAACGAAGCTGAATTCGCCGATTCAATCGGCGGCGACGGGGAGCGCGTGTCATTGACGCCCATTTTCATTGAAGCGCACAGCGAGACTGATGCGATCCTGCGCTTACACGTTCAATCTAGATCACGATCAGCGGATTGCGATCTTGATTTCAAAATATCTAGATATTTTGTGATCAGATGCATCAGTCCATCAATCTAATTCGTACATTATCAATCTGGATCGCGATCATTGATTTTGATCACCGATCGCGATCGAGATTGAGTGTGTACGGGCTGCCTTGGTAATTTCGAGTTTTAACTTGTCGTAGTTGTGTTCTGTGTCGTAGAGGGAGATGTGCATTTGGCATTGTGGTCGTCTTTGTGGATATATTCGTTGTTTGTATTTTCGTGAATTAATTTAACTTGACCCTTAGCTTTTCTCTCGATTTACAGGACAGTAGATTGTTGCGCCCACATAATGTGTTACTTGGGTTTTGAGAGGAATAAAACAGCCAATGTACAGCCTCAGGCTGCTTTTCTAGATGACATTTTATTAATAATTGCTGAAAATAATTAAACAATTAGAAAAGTTTGAGTTGTATTTTATTTTATTTATTTTAATAATAATTAAAAATGGCATCCTTTTGTGTTCTTTTCAATTTTTTGAAACAACTTATCCCAAGAATGTGAGATTTTACTACATAACCTACAAATAATAAAGCAAAATATAAACAAAACCCCAGGCCCTACAAAATATAACTTTTTGTCATATGTAACATATAATTAAATCTTCAAAATAAGATATATTTGAACTTTGTTCACACCGGGCCCAAGCTTGTATGGAACAAAGTTCATCTTTTAAACTCATGTTCAAATCTATACAAATAAATAAAATTGAAGTGTCTGTTTGTAATGTTAAAATAACAACATTTTACTAAATGCATATGAATGTATATACGGCACTTATAACATAAACACAATTTTCAAAATTTTTGTCTGTCTGTCTGTTTGTTCCGGGTAATCTTCGAAACGGCTGGACCGATTTGGACGGGACTTTCACTGGCAGATAGATGATGTTCTAAGTAGTAACTTAGGCTACTTATATTTGAGAAAAAGAATTAGGGTTCTGAGCAATATAATTAAAACCCTAAATTACACGTGGGCAAAGTCGCGGGGAACAGCTAGTATATAAATAAACGATGTACCGTTATTGCAGTTTTTGAAAATACGAGTAAACATACCCCATCATTGTTGCCTAACGTGTGCGTGCGCAGTAAATGTGTAAAAATAATACATTACCATGCATTTTGAATTTAAAAGATAAAAAGGACAGAATGTTTGAGATTTTTTTTTATTAATTTATGTTCACCATTTGCCCGTATTACATATTCTGAACCTTCTCTGCAAATTTGGCCGATTATTGTTAAATAACCCTGTATATATAATAAAAACTAACCTTCAGAGGTTTGATCTCCTACTAAGGGTTTTTATCTGATGTATAATGAAGATACAATAGTATACAGTATATAACAAAAACCCCGTTGGTCATTTCAGGGTCGTTTGGGTGTACACATAGGCATGGCAATTATGATAACGAAATATGTTTTTGGTTGCTATAAATGGAATTTTAGAGTTTCTAATCAGATAACTTACTGATTTTAACATTTTTAAAAATATTATTTGCTTCTGAACTTACCGCTACGTGGCCGACATATTATTATCTACGGCCGCTGTAAGGTAACTGACACGGTTCACACACACAGCGCCTCCAAGTTTTTTTGTGTAAATCACAGCCTAACTAGTAGATTCTGTAAATGGCTATATCTATTTAGATACAGTTATTCTCCGAAAATTTAAATTGTAATGAAATATTTTTTTTAATAATGTGTTGGCAGTTTATGAATATTCCAATTCCCTTCTTAAATATCTTTTAATATTTCATATGTTAATATTTTATAATATCTTACAAATGTCATTTTACGAAGTCACTTAACGAGGGAAATTCTTAGACCCCATAGATAACGATGTTTTGACGTAATAACCTCTTTGACGTGATCTAACTCTTAACAGTTTCTGAAATTATGTTCATTACAATTATGGAGTGTAGAGTAGAAGGAGAACCATCTTATAAGGTGCGAAAGTTGAAAATGTGTCCCACTATATACTGAAAATAGAGGTTCCAAAACCTACCACAATAGCGCTGGCGTCTGAAAAACTACGATATGAAGATAGCTGTTGTAGACAGAGTGAAGTCAGCTGAATTCAAATATTTAAAAAATTTCATGACTAGAGTAGTTAGTAAAATGCAATTATACAAAAGCACAACTATTTACGTAGTACAAAACCAAGCCGATTGGTCGATCCTTGTTAATTTCTCAATCTTATTCTAATTAATTTTAGCGCTTTTTTTTTAATTTATCCTATGCTACTGCAGTGCCACCCTTATTGGACGCGTTTTTAGGGACACTTTTCATATATAGAGATGGTCCTTCTTCTACTCTACACTCCATAATTACAATCTATCAAAGTCAACTAAAAGTCTTCTTCTTAATAACTAGCTTTACGGCTCAGGGATCTAGCCCTTCTGAGCCTGAAGTTACAATATATAATAATAATTATCCTTCATAGTATACTGCTTCACAATATGTTTCGTCACATTGTTCAGCCCTTGGGAGATTCTGACGGCAACTTGGACCAGCAGACAACTGACGGTTGGTAATGGTATCTCAAGGCGCCTAAGCAGACAGATAACTTATTTTGAGAATCACATCACCATCAGAGCACTTGTTTCACAGTTTCCACTAATAGTTCACATGCGCAGAGACTTAATAAATAAAATCGCACCACTTTTACACATCAAAGTCCACTTCAAACCATTATTTAAACAATAATGCAGGAGCAGCAAACCGTCGCCCGTCAAGTTCTCGCCAAAACTCTAGTCAACTAACATACATAGGCCTCCCCACAGATAATCTCGGGTTGGCAACCGCGGTTTTTTTTTACTTTGGATATAGTTTTTGTTAATTTGTCAATAATAAAACAAATTTGCAACTATTTGTAGAAGAAATTAGTATGTATTTTTCATATGAAAATTTATTCGATAAAGAATTTGTAACAGAAATTATTTTTTAAATAGATTCATATTACAAGAATGTTATAAACAAAACAAAATTACTATAAAATACGCGGCGTTTTGCGCGCTTAACAAAACTTGAAACCATTAGCGAACGGAGGGCTTAGGTTTAGAAAAAACAAAAGTGATCAAATGTAGGGTGCACTATATGTCGACTAACTTATTTTGATTCACTTATTTTGATCTACCTAATATCTATTATTTGTGTATTATCTGTGTAAAAAAATATGATAAAATATCCGCTTTTTAAACCATATTTTATGAAATTTGGAAAATGTTCAGCTTACCGCAATAACGATTATTGGCCGAAAGCCAAAATATAATAGTATAATAAGTTTATAATCAGTCTTTTCTCATTAAAGTACAAATAATTACCCTAATAAAAAGACAAAGAAATCCTCCGAGTACGTTGTTACTTGTTACTATCCCTCAACTGGGCCCATAGATAAATATATATGTAGCAAGCTAACTGGGCCTGTGACCTTCCCATAGATTACCCCCTAATAGATACCGCATCATTGAATATTTGTTCTGTTTTGAGTTCACCAAACGTGGCGGTATGCAAAGGTTGCGGGGGACGTGTCAAATGCGCTGTGATTGGACATTTACAGGTCAAACTTAGAATGCACCAAACCGTAGTGATGGAACAGGGTTGGGACGTTGGTCGATAAATTTGGGATTTATTGATGATTAATAAATAAATATATTGACCAATTTTTATTTGATGTATATTAAAAAATAAAACAATATATACATATATTTGTACATTTAATTTATAAATATATATTTGACTGATTTTTAAAATGGATAAGCTTAGTATAAAATTGTCTCACAGAAATCTTACGATCTGTCTTCCTGGATAATTAGAGTAATCTTATGTCTATGTATTTTGCCATGACACTCTCAGCTAAATCAATGACATGATTACAATTTTTGTGATCGAATTGGTGATTTTTCATTTTATGAAAAATATCTTCATTAACAAAACTGCTTAATATTTGTGAACGACCATCTAGAAATCTGTACCACTTTTCTAGTATTTTTACAGAGGATAAATTAGTATTAAATGTTTTGCGTACATAATTATAAGCCTCAGTTGAGTGAACATTTATGGTGAGTGTAAAAGTTCTCAACTGTAGTGAATATTTTTTTCTAACAATTTTGCCTGATTTTCCTTTCAATATTTGACGACGCATAATTTCACCACATTTGACTCCCAAGGAACTTAATACGTCATTGTTTTCGGCTGTTGATAAATTTTTGTTTCCTAATTTTACCAATAATGACTTCAAAGAAACTATTTGTCTTTTTAGTCTTCTGTTGGAATCACTTAACTTTTTAATTTTTTTATCTTTTCTGTACATTACGTTGGTTAATTTGATTATTCTTCTATAAAGATGTTTTTAACTGGAGTATCAAATGCAGATGGCGTATCAGGTAAGTATAGGAGAAAATTTTCTATTTTGTTTTGTAGGCGTTTCTAAGCAATGGCTCTGATTTTTAGGTGTTGGCGAGTTTTTTGCGTCTTCCAGCGGTGAACTAGTAGTCTGAAATACGTATTCGTTTCTTTTAAAATATTACCAATAATTATTAAGGTACTTATAATACGTATATTATTAATTTATACAAATTATCATCATGTAACTAATTCTTATTATAATCATACCAATTTTTTCAACGATGTGCCGGCCACAGGAATTTGCGTACTTTTAACTGCAATATCTGCACTTGCACCTATGGTAGGGACGGGTGCCTAGAAATAGTATTATTAATTAATACACCATACGGCACGTCTTCCAAATTTAGATGTGTTTAATAATAAAAGTAAGTTATTAATGAAGTTCATGTAACACTAGAATACCAAGTCAACACAATAATCGCATTATAACTTTTACACGTTTTACGATTTATAAATCCGTTAAAAATAGTTTGATTTCGATATGTAACATTCACCTTAATATTAGAAAATCATGCTATTATTGTGTTATTTACATTGGTACTAATCTTTTAAAAAAATGTAAAAGTCCATACCAGAACTGGCAAGTATAGAGATGGTATAGAGGAATCCAACAGCCTTCAATGGTTTTTCATAATATGAAGATTGTCGTATGTGAAGTGTCTTGAGCATAGCACATTATTTTGGTGGGAAACCATTCGTCCCCTCGACAAGTTCCGTCGATCCACATCTTTTTCCTCTCGGGGCATTTAGGAAACCTATAACATATATGTAGGTACCACAATGATACGTCATTAATTTTATAAAATAATTTGTCTTCAAAAAAAATAAACGATGACCAAACAAATATCGACTTAAAAATCACAACACTATCGATACACGTGCTGTTGTTAGACAAAGACAACTATTATAATTTACGTAACGAGTGAAAGGGACATTTTAAAAAAGACATCAACGGGTGTTTAATTGTTATCACTTTTCACCATTAATTTCCTGTATAAGTTGATCTCCGGTGGATTGGAAATAGGTTAACGTGATAAGAATAGAATTTACTTACCAATGAAATGTTATGCCATCTTTTTGATAATTAGATATCTTAGCTGACTTGCCACATCATTTCACTGCACAAGATGCCATTTGTAGTGTATTTTGGATACAAAACTATTTTTAAATAGTCAAGAACTCGGACGTGCCTACGGGTCACAAACTTGGTCGACACTAATGTCGTGATTCTTAGCGTCACTTCGTATGCTAGCTATAGCAAGTATGTGTTGCGCGCGGTTGTGGCCCTGTATGCGGAATCTATTAGGAGGTAATCTATGGACCTTCCTGATAAATAGACACTTGTAGAATGTAGATAATAGTGAATAGAGTTTTATGGTCTAAACTTTGTATACTCTTTGTCAATCATAAACACTTTTACATTCTCAATGTAGTGATTATATTCTCTTTGTTTTACATGAAACAAAAATGGCGTAAATTGTTTAATGTCAGTTTAGTGGTAAAAATGAAAAATAAATAAAGATGTTTCGAATAGTTGAGAACGTGTTCATATATTTTTTCTTCATTATCATAAACTCGCAAATATGTAAGTAAAATGATTATTTAACATAAAGTAGTCTAGCATAAGCAAAAAATCCGCTTATAAATTTATAATATTTCGCATTTTTTGTATAATTATTTCTGAAGACCTTGATTATGTTTATTATACAGTTAGGCATTTGCTATATTCATTCGCGCAAACCCAATGGCCTTTACGTAAACTCGGTCAATCATTTTTTATACCTACAGCAAATGTTTCTCTTTCTGAGGTTGGTTTGTTTTGATGTATAACGGTGTTTTTAGCATAGAATAACTTATTATTACATCCTTTCACCTTTGTACTACTATGCTTATAATTTTCATACACAAACAGTTATTCACTTGCCGATATGATAAATTTAACAGTTATTTAATCTTCATAGACATTTTAGAAAATTGAAATTATTTAGAATTTTATTCATAATTGAAGAATTTGCCCTTATAATTATTAATAAAAATTGTGTAATTATTTACACTTTGAGTAATAAATATGGAACATTTATGAATAATATTTATAGATCTGGGTTAATTTGCATTTGTATCAGACAATATTTTTTGAATAGTATACTAAAAACATTCTAAATTTTTATTTACAGTATATAAATATTTCCTTTACAAGTGAAACACTTGTGGCTGTTATTAAATTTCGCATTTACATTTACATTGTGTACTATGTTTATGAAAAACTCAATATAATGAAAAACTTGGAAGTGAAGACTTCTTTAGAATTATTTTGATTTGAAAGATGAAATGAAAAAGCAACACTAAAAAGAGACAAACTTATACATTGTCATACTTAGTAGGGCCATGCTGCTGCTATAGTAATTGTAAAGTTGTAGCACAAATGGTTCGGCTCGACCAGGAAGAACCATGCTCTCACAGAATATCAGCGTAACATAGCAGATTAATTATTACTGGAAAAGAGGCATTCTGTCTTAGTCCTCATGGCTGACAACGCATCTGCATTTTGATTCACAAATGAAGATAGATGTAGATGTCTATGACCGTGGCAGCCACTTACCATCAGGTGGACTATATGCTCACTGGTCACCTTTATCCTATTAAAAAAAATATAGGATTTAGCCTGCAATAGAATGAAATAGAATAAAATAAACAGTGTTTATTATAAATTTATTTATATTTTAATTACATACACCCCACAATTATTCTACTCCTGATACTCTGCATTCTTCTCTTTCTCTTGTAGTTTAGTTTTCTGAAGCTTTCATTTCTACCATGTGTAAACACATTTTTTTTATGGAAAGCAATTTCTATCATAGTCCTCAGGGGTGACAATACATCTGCATTTTGATTCTTAATTGATGATAAATGTAGATGTCTATGGGCCACAGCAGGTAAGTAATGAATATTTCAAAATTAAAGGTGGTCTAAATTATATCTAGAATACTTTCTAACATTGAGAAGTTCAAGGTCACAAAAGTTCATTATAAATATTGGCAGTTTTTATAATATCATAAAATTGGTGAAAAAAATAGAAAACTGTAACTTCAAAATAATTTGTACCCAATATTTTGTTGATATTTTCCTATTAATTTGAACAAGTATAAAGAATTACCATTGTATGTTATTTATTTTAGTGTAGGAAAAGTACCTGTAATTTTGGAGGTTACTCCACAAGTAATAAACATGTTAAATAATTTGTATGCCCTTTGCGAGATAATAAAATTTATAATGAGGAAAGGAAGAAATAACCAAAGACTCAAAGAGTTACTAAAACAAAAGTTATAATTTGTAAGACACATATTTATTTGAGAAGTCTACTGTTGGATATATTCCTATCGCACTGTGGGGAATACTTGTACTTTATATTAATTGTAAGGCTTTGGCTTTGGCCACCTTTGGCCATAAACAAACACCTTCGGCGAAACCTATGGATTCAGCCAATACTTCGGCGAAACCTATGGATTCGGCTAAAAATTCGACCTACTTTTACCAAAGTCAAAGGTTCCTTGCAATCGTCAAAATTGAACAAACTGTAACGAAAGAGCAAGATGCACGATGGACTTGGCGACGCGTGGTCACATTGCAATGTGGACTTGTCGGCTTCGGCCAGAAATTGACCTTTGGTCGGACACTACTTAAATGTGATGCTTGGTTGGTGGATTGACAGCAATACCTCACACCTTTTATGCTGATGCCTAATGCTGGTCTGGATCAACTATTGGCATAAACAAGCTAGTTCTACCCATATCTATTGAAAGCTATTAGATCATTCTAGTATCCAATGGTTATGCAATATTTATACGCAGACTTCAAGAAAAAGGAGGTTCTCAATCGGATTGTATGTTCTTTTTTATGTATGTTATTCTTAATCTTTGTCAATTGTGACCAAACTGAATAATTATTATTATTAAATGGCTTATCCTTCAGGGATGGCATCATATAAAGAATAATTTCACCCCCAAGAGAAGGAAATAGAGGTGAAGTGTTTTTTTGTGATGTGAACACAAATTAACTTATCTAATAACTATTTAGACAACATTTGAACTTGTCAGTGTCAGTCAGTGCTTAGACATAATGTAGAGAATTAAAGTTCCTAATTCTGAAGCTGTTATGTGGCTATTATTTCATTCTTTTTAGTTCCTTGAAGTCTTTTTGTATTTTTTATTAAGTTTAATATTTGCTTCTGTCTGAAGAAACTGTAAGTTACGAGGGTGACATCGAAAGTTCTTAGAAAATAAAAAACTGAACAAACTAGCAAGTTATTAGTGTTATTATGTCTTTTCAAAATAGTGTCCATTTACATCAATAGATCGCTGCATCCGATGGAACCACTGAGAAAAGCACTTTACTCACTGGTCCTTAGGGGTCTCTTCGACGGCATTTTGAACCGCAGCCAATGCTTCCTCGGCGTCCGTAAAACGTTTTCCTCGAAGTTTTTCTTAATATTCTATAGGGCGGGGGATCAAGTAATTCTACGTCTGACGTCGCCAAATAGTCGATTGTTTGTTTAGCGGTGTGCAACGAGGCGTTGTCGTGGTGAAGAAGGATCCTACTGCGAGGTCGTTTCTCCCGAAATTTTTCCAAGACAAGTGGCAAACAATTGTTAGTGTACCACTCTGCAGTAACTGTTTTTCGATCCTCTAAAACAATTGTTGCATAATGACCTGTCCTTCCGAAGAACGCGGCCACCACCTTCTTTTCCACGCTTCGACCTCTTTTCACTTTAGTTGGCAACTCCTCGAAGGAAACACCCAAACAGCAGACCGTCTCTTAGTTTCAGGATCATAACAATAAATCCAGCTTTGGTCACCCATAAGTATGTCGAACAACACAGCATTTGAGTCACCTTCATTAAATTTTTGAACCATTTCACGACACCAATCAATGTGACGGAGTTTTTGGGCCTCTGTCAAATTATGGAGTATCCACCAGGCGTAAAGCTTCCTGACAACTAAATGTTCCTGGAGGATTTTGTGCACTTGATTTATTACTTGGTAGAGTCATATTGCAGCTATATTATAAGTAGGTATAGTTGTAGCACGAATGAGTCGGCTCGACCGGGGAAGGACCACGCTCTCACAGAATACCAACATAAAATATCAGCTTAACGCTACTGTGTTTCGTATGGTGAGAGTAGAGAACCGGAGACCCTTTTTAACGGGAAAGGTGGCATTACATCTTAGTCCTCACATGTGCGAACGCATCAGCATTTTGATTCGTAATCGAGAAAAGATCTGGTGGACTGTGTGCTCGTTTGTCACCTTATAAAAAAAAACTTGACTCATACCAATGCCTAAGCTTGTCCGAATCTGCTGATAAGTCACTCTTTTGTCAGCTCTATCATACGCCGCACAACACTGATGTTATCTTCAGTCGTCGCCGTGGAAGGCCGTCAATCACGTAAATCATCGATGAGATTAGTGCGACCACATTTAAACTCATTAAACCAGTTGTAAACAGTGGCACGAGATGGGGCTTCGTCGTGAAAGGTCAATCGAAGTCTATCATAACTTTGTTTTTGACTTAAATGACATCGAAAGTCATAAAAAGCGTTAAATTCATGCTGACGTGACATATACAAACAAATATTTATATGCTATTTCTATACTGCAAATCTATACCAATAAATAAAATTGAAGTGTCCGTTTGTAATGTTAAAATAACAGCTTTTTACTAAATGAATATGAAAGTATATACAGTACTAATAACAAAAAAAAATTTGTCTGTCTGTTTGTTCCTAATCTCCGAAACGGCTGGACCAATTTTGACGGGACTTTCACTGGCAGATACCTGATGACGGATACTTTTATTTTAGAAAAATGATTAGGGTTCCGCGAAAAAAAATTAAAACTCATGAAATTGTAGTAAATTCCACGCGGGCGACGTCGTGGGGGATAGCTAGTTTGAAATAAGAACAAAGCAGACTCCTCGTCATAAAGATGAATTGAGCCATCCAAATAGACTGTTTTGTTTAAAAAAAAGCGTATTCTGCATGGGTCCTCGTCTGTGTAACCATTTACCTAAATATATAAGAGAGTCTAAGAGCCTTCACGTTTTTAAGAAACAACTAAACATATTTTTAACCAATATAGCGTATTATAATATTGACGATTATTTGCTTGACAATTTTTAAAATCTAACTCAAATTTATTGAATGAACCACAAAACTTTATCTATGTTATTAATTTTGAGACAATAATTTACACTCGTTTTGATATTATTATTGTGACATTATAATTTTAATTATTACATCTATTATATTATTATTTAGTGAATCATTAATATGTTAGTAGTGCAAAAACACAAATAGGATTATATTCATCATCATTACAGCCTTTCAAATGTCCACTGCGAAACATAGGCCTCCCCCAAGGAATGCCACAAATCACGATCCTGAGCCACTTGCATCCATCGACTTCTTGCATGTCTTACCAGGTCGTCACTCCATCTCGTGGGGGGTCGCCCTACACTTTGCCTATCGGTACGAGGCTGCCACTCAAGAACCTTTCTTCCCCATCGGTTGTCGGTTCTTCGAGCTATATGGCCGGCCCACTGCCACTTCAGCTTACTAATCCGTTGGGCTATGTCGGTTACTCTGGTTCTTCTGCGGATATCCTCATTCCTAAGTTTATCACGCAGAGAAACTCCGAGCATAGCCCTCTCCATAGCTCGCTGAGCGACCTTGAGCTTCCTCATACGGCCAGCAGTGAAGGACCACGTCTCAGATCCGTAAGTCATCACTGGCAACACGCACTGGTTGTACAATTTCGTTTTAAGGTTTTGAGGTATGTCTGACGAGAAGATGTGTCGTAGCTTCCCGAACGCTGCCCAGCCGAGTTGAATCCGTCGATTGACCCCTCTCGGTCGAAGTTGGACTTACCTAGTCGGACTATTTGTCCCAGGTAAATATACTCGTCAACAACTTCGAGCTTAGTGCTCCCAACAACTACCGGCATAGGTGTGACATGGACGTTAAACATGATTTTTGTTTTGTCCATGTTCATCTTAAGAACTATCCGTTGAGAGACACTATTGAGGTCATTAAGCATAATGCTTAGGTCCTCCAGTGATTCTGCCATAAGGACTATATCGTCGGCAAATCGAAGGTGAGTGATGTACTCGCTATTGATGTTAATACCGTATCCTTTCCAGTCCAGAAGCTTGAAAACGTCTTCCAATGTAGCGGTGAAGAGTTTCGGGGATATAACGTCACCCTGTCTTATACCTCTCTGCAATTGGATAGGTTTCGTACTCTGGTTCTGTACTCGGATAGCCATCGTAGCCCTACTGTACAAGCACTTCAGCACTTCGATATACCGACAGTCAACTTGGCACCACTGAAGTGACTGCAGCACCGCCCAAATTTCGACGGAATCAAAGGCTTTCTCATAGTCCACATACGCCAGGCATACTGGCAAATTGTACTCCTCGGACTTCTGTACAACTTGCCGAAGGGTATGTATGTGGTCTATGGTGCTAAAGCCCTTTCGGAAACCGGCTTGTTCGGGAGGCTGGAAGTCGTCAAGTCTGCGTGCGAGACGATTCGTAATGACTTTCGAAAACAGCACGTAGACGCGGCTCAGAAGGGAAATCGGTCTGTAGTTCTTCAAGAGAGCATTGTCACCTTTCTTGAAGAAAAAGACCACCGTACTTCTGCTCCACGCCTCCTGTGTAATGCCACCATGGAGGACGGAATTAAAGAGCCTCTGAAGGACTTCCAGTACCGTTGTTCCACCCGCTTTCAGAAGCTCCGCTGTAATTCCACCCTCGCCTGGGGCCTTGCCGTTTTTAAGTTGCTGGAGAGCCATTCTAATCTCGCTCAGACTGACGTCCGGGATATCTTCGGAATAGTGTCGGATAAGACTCGCTCTTGGATCGTTACTCACACTTGCTTGTGGCTCCAACGAAGACGTGTACAGCTGTCAATAGAATCTCTCAATGTCACTCAAAATCTCAGGTGCCCCGGAAACGATGCTGCCACACTCGGTCTTCAGCTTTGACAGTTGGCTCTTTCTGGCAGACAGATCTGGCATAGACTTTGGAGCCTTGGTTCCGCTCGATCGCTTGTTCAATACAAGCTGTATTGAAGTTGCGTAAGTCCCGCCGCATGCATTTGGAGATCTGTCTGTTCAGTTGCCTGTATGCTGTCAAATCTGTTGAAGAATGTAGCTTCATCTCCCGTCTAACAGCCATGAGATTAAGAGTGTGATCGGAGAGTTTTTGTGTTCTTCTGCGCTGGGTCTTGCAGAACGTAGCCGTTGCCGACCGCATGGACAGTTTCCACGAGCTTGTCATTCATATCGTACACTTCATTGCAGTCTTCTAGGCACTGAAAACGGTTTTGTAACTCGAGCTGAAAGGTTTCAGGACTTTGGAACAGAGCAGGAGGGGGACGGAGCGTTGACTTCATTAGACGGGACCTCTCCAACTTAACTTTTAGGTTCAGTGTGCCTCTAACCATTCGGTGATCGCTACCAGTTTTCACCCTCGCGATCACGGAGACATCATTGAACAGTTGTCGTCTGGTCGTCATAATGAAGTCAATCTCATTTTTTGTCGAACCGTTTGGGCTCGACCAGGTCCACTTCCTGTGGGGCCGCTTCTGGAAGAACGAGTTCATCATAAAGAGTCCCTCTTTCTCCGTCAAGTCGGCCAGCTGCTGGCCCCTTGGGTTACGTTGCCCTATTCCAAATTTTCCTACTTTCAGCTCACCGTTCTCTCTTGTGCCTAGTTTTGCATTGAAGTCTCCCATTAACACCGTATATTGGGTTTTAGAGGAATGCATGGCTCTAGAGATATCCTCATACATTTTCTCCACCTCCTCATCGGGTTGTGCCGAGGTTGGTGCGTAAACCTGTATGACCTTCAGCGAATACCGTTTGGTGATTCTGAGTATAAGGTACCTACGCAACCCTCGTCGACACACTCCCGATCTTTACAACGTTGTTAACGAGAGACTTGTGGACGATAAATCCGACACCTCCTTGGGACAGATGGTCGCCCTCCCGGTGATAGAGCAAGTTGCTGGATTCGAGGATTACCGTGTCCTCCCCCTCTCTTCGGACTTCGCATAATCCTATAATATGCCAGCGTAACTTGTCTATCTCTTCTTCCAGCTCCACGATCTTTTCGTCAGTCCTCAGGGTGCGTGCGTTGTACGTTGCCAGGTCGAGTCGTCTAAGCTGGCAACCGAACCACCACCGGAGATTCTTAGCACCCCCTGCCCCGCCGTTACAATGGTCGCCACCGTAGCCAGGAATAGCGGGGCCGCCGGGGACTGGGGGCCGTCTCCTTGTTACTCTCTTCATAGGGGGGTATTAGCCATAGTTGCCACGCTTGGCGAGCGGGTTGGCAACCGCAGTTTTTTATTGTAATTTTGGCTATTATCAGGAAGATGCTGCTGCCCATCTCCTGCCTGTTTCCCTTTGTCGCCTTTTATGACACCCACGGGAAGATATGGGGTAGTGAATATTCTTGGCCGCCACTACACGGCAATGTAATTATTAGAATTTTCCATTTTAATTATTAAAATAATCTTGTATTTAATTAGTTTGCACACTGGAAGGTAGAATATGGCTGTATTTTTGTTAAATTATTAAGACCTATTGTAACTCATAATTATGTCGCAAACGAATAAAATGAATTTGAATCCTTCATTCTGATAATTGTGTAATTTATTTAAGAATGCTAATATAATTGCAATGCCATTATGCTATGCAGTTGCATAGGTCTTGCATAATTTGTATTTGCTAAACACTGAACAAACTTTATTGTTGTTCAATAATATTGATCTTGAAGGTTATATCATAGTTTTACTGGTTAGGTAATTTTACTGAGTACTCAGTCATATTATGCTGAATTGTTTTTCATAGAAAAATGGGTGTGACCAGTGAGGTCCAGACTACAAATTTCGCAGTAGAATGTAAAAAATAAATAAACAGGAATACGAAATAAGAAAATAGAAAAAATAACCAAAATTTTATATACTAAAAAAAATTGTATTACTTTTTTTTCTTCTTTAAAAAACGTTACCCCCACACTAGGATTTTCTCCTGTATCGTGGAGGCAGTTTACAAACACAAATTGCACAAGGACAAACATCCAGACCCGGAACAATTATTTGTAGGGCATACAAATACTTGTTCCGTGCGGGATTCGAACCCAGCACAGCAACTCATTGCTAAGCCACTGCGCCACGGAGCCGTTAATATAATTTATGTAACATTAATTATATTGCTTATTCATTAATATTAGTAATGTACACACTAAGTCTTATGAATTATTTTCCTTTATAGGTGTTCTGGAAGATATTTCAGCAAATTATGAAATAAGTAACGTCACCGAGTACCGGGACAAACTTGTGTCTGAAGTCGAGTCTTTGCTTAACAAAGTCTCGGATTGGGGCCGACTAAATCTAGTCTAGTTCAATCCCCAGAAGACACAGGTTTGCGCGTTTACCGCTAAAAAGAACCCCTTTGTCGTATCTCCTCAGTTTCAAGGCACTCCCCTTGCTGCCTCAGCCAGTATCGGAATCCTTGGCGTCGACAAGGCCGAATTGGCCTCTAAAAAGCTTGGCGTGCTCAGCAGAGCGAGACAGTATTTCATGCTCGCACATCGCTTGCAACTTTACAAAGCGCAAGTTCGGCCCCACATGGAATACTGTTCTCATCTCTGGGCCGGGGCATCCCAGTGCCAGCTCCTTCCACTTGACCGCATGCAGCGCAGAGCAATTCGAATCGTCAACGACCGAGTGCTTTCTGATCGGCTCGATACATTGGCACTGCGTAGAGATGTTGCATCTCTTTGCGTATTTTATCGCATCTATCACGGGGAGTGCTCTGAGGAATTGTTCGGACTAATTCCAGCCGCTCAATTTCACCATCGCACATCGCGACAAAACTCGCGTTACCATCCATACCATCTGGATGATTGGCGGTCCACCACTGTCCGATTTAGAAGAAGTTTTCTCCCTCGAACAACTTTCTTGTGGAATCAATTACCACCAGCGAATTTTCCGAACCGATACGATTTAGGAACCTTCAAGAAAAGAGCTTACACCTTTCTAAAAGGCAAGAAACGCATCTGCAATTCCCCTGGTGTTTCGGTTGTTCATGGGCGGCGGTAGTCACTTACCATCAGGTGAGCCGCATGCTCGTTTGCCCCCTATTCTATATAAAAAAAAATTGAACCTTTGTACAAACTCACTATATGACTGTTTCTGTATCTTGTGTGTACACAAATAAATTAATTTAAAAAAATTGCCAAAGAGTCTACACATGTTAACATCCGTTACCGTTATAGCCCATTAAAGTCAACTGCTGAATATAAATCTCCCCTATAGATTGCCTCATGAGGGGAATATTTGCCATAGTTGCCACGCTTATTTTAGTCGAGCGGGTATTTTTAGTCGTAAGACGCCGCTGTCCATCCCTGCTGCACACCTACTAGTTGTAACTTAGTATAACTGAATATATTTTTTATAAAATGTAATCGTACACTACAGTGTGCCGCTACAGCCGGAGAGGTGTGACTAATGAAAGCCTGTAGTCTCTGCCCCTCTACCCCAATGGGTAACAGGCGTAAGAATTTATTTTTTTTTTTTGCTTCAGGCTTGAGCGAACCTTTACAACCGCCGCCGGCGCTGATGCTTTACAGTCCTGGAGAGCCGGAGTATACGGATATTCTGGTTAAGAGGGTACTAGAAAATCTGACACTGATATGTGAGCTACGCGGCGACAGCTCCCCAAGAGTGTACGTTTGGAACTATGTTGGAAATGGCACAGCAAATGAAAGGTAATATTTTATTTATTACTTATTTTAAAGATTGGATTCTTGTCGAATGAAGATGCAAGAAGTCAATGATGCGTGACGTCTGGTAGACAAAGACATAAAGGTGTCTATTCCCTACTTACATCTAAATGACTTATTAAGATAAAAGTAACAGAAAAAAAAAGAAGTACACTATTATATGTTAAACACAAATCATGTGTTATGCACCATACTCTAAAGGGACGGTAATCCATCACCTGAGAAAAATCAGGTCCATAAGCAAACAATTACGCTATTAATTGTTTTCGTTTTCATTTTGCATTTAGTGAATATGATGTTGTCATGATGGTCTCCATGTGGATAGAATTGCATTTGAAAATATTCGGAACGCGTGACAAAAGATTATGCATAAACACACATATTCTCATCTGGACTTAAACTAAAGTGACAAACAAGCACACAGTCCACTTGATTATTTATCCTACATTAAGAATCAAGATGCAGATTTGTTGTCACACCTGAGGACTAAGATGGAATGCCTTGTTTCCAGTAAAAAGGGTCTCCGGTTCTCTGCACTCTCCATAGGAAACACAGGAGCATTAAGCTGCTATTTGATGCTGTTATTTTGTGCGAGCATGACCCTCCCCGGTCGAGCAGACCCATTTGTGCTACGACCATTATATAGTTGCAGCATGGCTCTACCAATTGCGATAAAATCAGAGGTTAGCCTTGTCCATACAAGAATATGGTATTGGATAATCAATAATAATAGAATAGAATCCATCCATTAC
The DNA here is from genome assembly GCA_033319125.1 of Parnassius glacialis. Taxonomy (NCBI): domain Eukaryota; kingdom Metazoa; phylum Arthropoda; class Insecta; order Lepidoptera; family Papilionidae; genus Parnassius; species Parnassius glacialis. The sequence goes on along the minus strand of JAVANC010000002.1, from coordinate 1,548,347 downwards.
TGATAAATATTAACACATAAAATTTAATGGTACAAATTGATGGAAAAGAATAATGAAGTAATGAAGGCTGTAGTGTACCCCCCAAGACAATATATATTAGTGTTCAGGTAGAATAACTTTAATCAGTATAATTAAATAGCTAGAACAAGTAACACATCTCTTCTCATTTAACACATTGCAATATTACACCTTCCAATGTTACAAGGCTATTTGTAATTAGAATTAAAAAAAATGGGTTTTGCTCAATTTGTTCGCCCCACCTGGGATTTGAAATAGGGTCTGATATAGGTAGTACTTTCAGCGTTAGACAGTACTACCAGGTTACGCTTAATAAATCATGTGGTCTTTTATATGTACCTGAGTAAATTGTTTTATATTATGTATGTATTAATAGTACTATGGATTAGATGTTAAATATACAAGTATTAGCTATTGCAGGACTAAATACCGCCATCTCTACTATCATGATCACTATTTCCTCTCAGCTAAAAGCTAAAAAAACACGTTAGACTAGTTTCATGAGCCGATTCATGAAACTAGTCTAACGTGTTTTTTTAATGATCTCATGATCAACAATTGAATTTTTTCAATCATCTCTGTACGTGTTTTCCGAGACACGGGGTGAAACACCGACAACTTCCTGATCATGGTTGTAAGGAAGTTGTCGGTGTCATGGTATCAAGGAAGTTGTCAAGTGCAAATCATGGTTGTCGCACGTATGGATCGGCTCGACCGGGGAAGGACTACGCTCTTACAGAATACCAGCATAAAATAGCAGCTTAATTTGTTTGTCACCCTTATTCTATAAAAAAAAACGACGGGTTGCACTCCGGGAGTGCCGGCAGAAGTGAAAACTTGAGTATTAACGTTGTGCATTTTTGATATTTTGGAATGGCGGAGATTATTTATTATTATCTTATTTCATTTATTTTCATTCGAAATTATTTGGTAAACCTACACCGCACATGTGCTTATTGTGATGTTATGAAAATATAGGTTAATGCTATAAAGTATAAACATATTACAAATATTACATCTATAATGTGTAAGTACATATGTATCTATCTATATTAATAATTTCGTCAAGCAGTACAGTAGACTCGATCGAAACCTAATCTTAATAATAAAATTATATTAATAAATGAAAATTAATTAAACCTAACTTACTTCCTCTCCTTCGCCGTGCCGGCTGTCTACTTTCCGTCCGTCTTACGAATTTTCGTTCAGGACACGTGACCTGACGCGAGTTTAACATTTTTTACCCATTACAAAAAAAGTGCACAACGCCGCTAAAGAAGTTTTCACTTCAATATTTTCTTATGTTTAACCTAGTTAAGTCACCTGGTGAACTTGGACTTTTCAAGAAACAAACCAACTGTCATACATTTCTTGAACATTTTGTTTACTCACGATGCTGGGCAGGTATCATTGCAATATTAATATCTGCTTGCCTCGTTGATCTCGTGACGTCGTAAACGCGATTGCTATTCGTGAGGTCCCGAGTTCGAATTCCGCGTCAGGATCAGTTCAATTATTCCGTCTTTCTGCCAAGAAATTCGCGATAGCAGACCGAGTTAGGAAGTAGGCGGTTTCATCACCGTGCCTCGGAAATTTCGGTCCGGAGGATAATATTAGTATTATTAATATTGATATTTAATTATACTGGTTGTTCCGCTGTAGGCCATTCACCGTGGAACCGAGTGGGCCAAGCAACTCGAGTCAGCTGCAACGCTTGGGACTGCAAATCGGTGACAGCGGCCACTACATGTGTTCAGCGCCGCCCTTCAGTGTCACCAAGTATGTCCTCGTGCAACCCAAAGGTGAGTCAAATGTTAAGATAACATTTTTATTATCTAATTTAGCAATAACAGTCATCTACGACTTTCTGCCACCAGGGCGGCGCCTCTTTGGAATAAGGTGAAATATTTCACGATTTCATATCAGGGGAGTTAATTTGTTGGGACAATGTAAGGGTTAATTTTTCTTTCTGTAATATTTCATTTTTTATTTATTTTAGGTAGAGCCCATAAGTGTTATTAACAAATTAAATTATAGATATATTACAAAAACAAAAGAAAAATTTCCACCAATCATGAGATAGATCCACACAACAATATTTACAATGGTATGCTGCTGTGTGGACCTGCACCCATGCTTGTAGAAGCGGTAAGTCCCACCGATCAATGAATACACCGAGAAGGCACACCACCTTCTAACTATCGCGGCGAAGCGGTCAATACGGCTCTCTGCGAACATGTCATGGCAGTCCCAACAGTACCCTCAATCCCCAATAACACATCAGGAAGAATCGATGCGGCAATGTTACCAAGCGTCCACCGGGTACTCCAAGTGCGCAGGCAACCAGCCTCGGATGATAATATTTGGAGAAACAATAGGTCTTTACCTATGAAATTGCCGTTCTGCAGTACTGCCCAATTCAAATCAATATAATTTTAATTTGAAATTAATTTTATTTTAAAATAATTTAAAATTTAAAATTTTGTTCTGCCGACTTCAATATAAGTTATTAAGAATAACTCAAAAACTATTGGTCTGACCTTGATCAAATTCATATGGGACCACACGAGAAGTACCAGCTTTCAAATAAAAAAAAAGAATCATAGCAATCGGTCCACCCAGTAAAAAGTTATGAGGTAACACACATAAAAAAAAAACACAGTCGAATTGAGTACCGGCTCCTTTTTGGAAGTCGGCAGAATATGGAATTATTTTTTCAAAATTATTCATTTCTTTATTGATTAGCGTTATCTTATTCATCGCATTTGAATAATTTTCATCATGGATACGAAATTCGAGTAATTATGGAATATGAGTAGCTTCGTGGCAGCAACGCGGCACTAGCGGCACGCAACATCAACGACGTTTACGGAGCAAATACTACAACCAAACGCACCACCTGTTATTGGTTTGCCCGCTTCCGTTCTGAAAATTTCGACCTGAAAAATGAAACCCCTCATCGTCCGAAAACTGGTCAACAATGACGAATTAAAGGCGATTATGGAAGCTTTTATACGTGGTAGAGCCATGCTGCAGCTATATTACTGGTATAGTTGTAACACGAATGGGACGGCTCGACCGGGAAAGGACCACGCTCTCACAGAATACCAGCGTAAAATAGTAGCTAAACACTGCTGTGTTTCGTATGGTGAGTGTAGATAATCGAAGACCCCTTTTACTGGAAAAGAGGCATCCCATCTTAGTCTTCACGGGTGATAACGCATCTGCATTTTGATTCGTGTTCGAGGATAGATGTAGATGTCTATGGACCACAGCAACCCCTTACCATCAGGTGGACTGTGTGCACGTTTGTCACCCTCATTCTATAAAAAAAAACGAGGCGTTGTCGTGGTGAAGGAGATCCTCCTTCACCACGACAACGCCTCGTTTTTCGTTTACTGCGAGGTCATTTCTCCCGAACTTTTTCCAAGACAAGTGGCAAACAATTGTTAGTGTACCACTGCAGTAACTGTTTTTCGATTCTCTAAAACAATTTTTGCGTAATGACCTGTCCTTCCGAAGAACGAGGCCACCATTTTTTTTCCCACGCTTCGACCTCTCTTCACTTTAGTTGACAACTCTTCGGAAGGAAACACCCAGACAGCAGACTGTCTCTTAGTTTCAGCATCATAACAATAAATCACACAGCATTTGAGTCACCTCCGTTAAATCTGAACCTTCACGACACCAATCAACGCGACGGAGTTTTTTGGCCTCTGTCAAATTATGAGCTATCCACCGGGCACAAAGCTCCCTGACCGCTAAATGTTCATGGAGGATTTTGTGCACTTGACTCATACCGATGCCTAAGCTTGTCCAAATCTGCTGATAAGTACTCTTTTGTCAGTCTGTATCATACGCCGCACAACACTAATGTTATCTTCAGTCGTCGCCGTAGAAGGCCGTCCCTCACGCAGATCATCGGTGAGATTAGTGCGAGCACGTTTAAATTAATTAAACCAGTTGTAAACAGTGGCACGAGATGGGGCTTCATCGTGAAAGGCCAATCGAAGTCTATCATAACTTTCTTGTTGACTTAAATGGCATCAAAGGTCATTAAAATAATTGTACGAAAATTTTCTCGCATTAAATTCATGCTGACGTGACAGTCAATTTTCCGTAAACCGTATGCCATCAAAAACATAACTTGTAAAAAAGCCAAGTCTCGCAACTCAGTTCTTCTACCGTAAAAAGTTGTGAGATCCATGTAATACCAAGTCGGTTAGTTTATTCAGTCCATAGATTGATACATAGATTGACTTGGCAATCGCATGAAAACACAATATATCTCACAAGTAATACATATTATATTAAATTAGATTGTTTAGTGCGATTGCCAAGTCAATCTATGTATCAATCTATGGACTGAATAAACTAACCGACTTAGTATTACATGGATCTCACAACTTTTTACGGTAGAAGAACTGAGTTGCGAGACTTGGCTTTTTTACAAGTTATGTTTTTGATGGCATTTCATTTCTTTTTGTAGATAGTTATATCTAGGTAGCTATTTACACCTATAAGTACACTGATTCATTCACTGCAAATGTAACTTTGTAATACTATATGTTTATAGGGATTACAAAGTTATTTATGCAGTTGGTGTATCTCGAAAACTGGACCGAAATTGTAAAATATTTTAATTTTTCCTTGATTTATATATTAAATAATAATTGTATTCCAAATTTGAAGTTTCTATGTCTGCTAGAAGTGCCTTAGAGTTTTGATGATCGGTCAGTCAGTGAGTGACAAAATTAAGAAATTTCGACTAGTTATAATTCTTAAACTACTGGTTAAAATTTAATGAAATTTAAAATATACCGAGTTTATACAATGCCTACATAATTAGTAAAAAATCAGGCTTCTAATTTTATCCATAACGAAGTTATAGGGTTTCGGAAATGGCCTGAACTGCTTCGAGAAAAGGATGGTACGGCCGTGCCACTTTTTTGCTCGACTTGGCGGGGGCACTGCCGTGCCCCCAGATACAAATGACAAATTACTAAAATACATACACAATATTGGCACAGAACTTATTTTTTTATTATATCTTTTACAAGTGGCCAGGTCTAAAAATTTTCACTGTCGCCCTCGTATAAACAATTGCAAATAAAACGTATTCAAGACGGGGCGTATTTCATTTTTATCTTTAGACCGCAAACAAAACTCAAATCTATTAAAAGTGCAATAACCCTAAAGTAAAATAAATTTTATAAATACTTGCGTCTTTAAAGTAATTTTGTGGGTACATGCGTGCAGGAACGAAGAATTGCGCCCGCGGCGCGTTCGCGTGTGAGTCGCGGTGCGTGCTCGCGAGCTACGTGTGCGACGGGCGCCGCGACTGCCTGCGCGCGGAGGACGAGGCGCCCGCGCTCTGCTCGCCGCGGCCCTGCGCACGTGAGTACACTCGCACTGTACCCGCATTGTGCACGCACTGTACCCGCACTGTGCACGCACTGTACCCGCACTGCTCGCGAGCTACGTGTGCGACGGGCGCCGCGACTGCCTGCGCGTGGAGGACGAGGCGCCCGCGCTCTGCTCGCCGCGGCCCTGCGCACGTGAGTACACTCGCACTGTACCCGCATTGTGCACGCACTGTACCCGCACTGTGCACGCACTGTACCCGCACTGCTCGCGAGCTACGTGTGCGACGGGCGCCGCGACTGCCTGCGCGTGGAGGACGAGGCGCCCGCGCTCTGCTCGCCGCGGCCCTGCGCACGTGAGTACACTCGCACTGTACCCGCATTGTGCACGCACTGTACCCGCACTGTGCACGCACTGTACCCGCACTGCTCGCGAGCTACGTGTGCGACGGGCGCCGCGACTGCCTGCGCGCGGAGGACGAGGCGCCCGCGCTCTGCTCGCCGCGGCCCTGCGCACGTGAGTACACTCGCACTGTACCCGCATTGTGCACGCACTGTACCCGCACTGCTCGCGAGCTACGTGTGCGACGGGCGCCGCGACTGCCTGCGCGCGGAGGACGAGGCGCCCGCGCTCTGCTCGCCGCGGCCCTGCGCACGTGAGTACACTCGCACTGTACCCGCATTGTGCACGCACTGTACCCGCACTGTGCACGCACTGTACCCGCACTGTACCCGCACTGCTCGCGAGCTACGTGTGCGACGGGCGCCGCGACTGCCTGCGCGCGGAGGACGAGGCGCCCGCGCTCTGCTCGCCGCGACCCTGCGCACGTGAGTACACTCGCACTGTACCCGCATTGTGCACGCACTGTACCCGCACTGTGCACGCACTGTACCCGCACTGCTCGCGAGCTACGTGTGCGACGGGCGCCGCGACTGCCTGCGCGCGGAGGACGAGGCGCCCGCGCTCTGCTCGCCGCGGCCCTGCGCACGTGAGTACACTCGCACTGTACCCGCATTGTGCACGCACTGTACCCGCACTGTGCACGCACTGTACCCGCACTGTGCACGCACTGTACCCGCACTGCTCGCGAGCTACGTGTGCGACGGGCGCCGCGACTGCCTGCGCGCGGAGGACGAGGCGCCCGCGCTCTGCTCGCCGCGGCCCTGCGCACGTGAGTACACTCGCACTGTACCCGCATTGTGCACGCACTGTACCCGCACTGTGCACGCACTGTACCCGCACTGCTCGCGAGCTACGTGTGCGACGGGCGCCGCGACTGCCTGCGCGCGGAGGACGAGGCGCCCGCGCTCTGCTCGCCGCGGCCCTGCGTACGTGAGTACACTCGCACTGTACCCGCATTGTGCACGCACTGTACCCGCATTGTGCACGCACTGTACCCGCACTGTGCACGCACTGTACCCGCACTGCTCGCGAGCTACGTGTGCGACGGGCGCCGCGACTGCCTGCGCGCGGAGGACGAGGCGCCCGCGCTCTGCTCGCCGCGGCCCTGCGCACGTGAGTACACTCGCACTGTACCCGCATTGTGCACGCACTGTACCCGCACTGTGCACGCACTGTACCCGCACTGCTCGCGAGCTACGTGTGCGACGGGCGCCGCGACTGCCTGCGCGTGGAGGACGAGGCGCCCGCGCTCTGCTCGCCGCGGCCCTGCGCACGTGAGTACACTCGCACTGTACCCGCATTGTGCACGCACTGTACCCGCACTGTGCACGCACTGTACCCGCACTGCTCGCGAGCTACGTGTGCGACGGGCGCCGCGACTGCCTGCGCGTGGAGGACGAGGCGCCCGCGCTCTGCTCGCCGCGGCCCTGCGCACGTGAGTACACTCGCACTGTACCCGCATTGTGCACGCACTGTACCCGCACTGTGCACGCACTGTACCCGCACTGCTCGCGAGCTACGTGTGCGACGGGCGCCGCGACTGCCTGCGCGCGGAGGACGAGGCGCCCGCGCTCTGCTCGCCGCGGCCCTGCGCACGTGAGTACACTCGCACTGTACCCGCATTGTGCACGCACTGTACCCGCATTGTGCACGCACTGTACCCGCACTGTGCACGCACTGTACCCGCACTGCTCGCGAGCTACGTGTGCGACGGGCGCCGCGACTGCCTGCGCGCGGAGGACGAGGCGCCCGCGCTCTGCTCGCCGCGGCCCTGCGCACGTGAGTACACTCGCACTGTACCCGCATTGTGCACGCACTGTACCCGCACTGTGCACGCACTGTACCCGCACTGCTCGCGAGCTACGTGTGCGACGGGCGCCGCGACTGCCTGCGCGCGGAGGACGAGGCGCCCGCGCTCTGCTCGCCGCGGCCCTGCGCGCGTGAGTACACTCGCACTGTACCCGCACTGTACCCGCACTGTGCACGCACTGTACCCGCACTGTGCACGCACTGTACCCGCACTGTACCCGCACTGTGCACGCACTGTACCCGCACTGTACCCGCACTGTAACCGCACTGTATCCGCGCTGTGCAAGCACTGTACCCGGACTGTGCAGCGGGCACTGTGCTCATACTGTGCTCACACTGTACCCTTACTGTGCCTGCACTTTGTCCGCACTTTGTCCGCACTGTGTCCACATTGAGCCCACATTGTGTCTGCACTGTACTCGCACTGTTCGTAGCTGCGTGAATAACAACGCTATGCTACTGCCTATCTTGTTTCAGTTTACTTCTGTCGTGTAAGCTATACTATACTATACTACTAATATAGCTGCAGCATGGCTCTACCTATAGCCATGCTGCAGCTATATTAGTAGTATAGTTGTAGCATGAATGGGAAAGGATCACGCTCTCACATAAAACGAGCGTAAAATAGCAGCTTAACACTGCTGTGTTTCGTATGGTGAGTGGCATAACCTTAAAGATTTTGTTGCGAAATCGAAAAATTGATAACATAAATGGTCTTTGATTATTTTAAATCTAGACAACGATACTTAATAAATCCCTATCTAAGCGAAACTGGGCGGATCGTTAGTCCAACATATAAATTCCCCACAATTGAATGATTGAAAATGAAAATGAATGAGATGATTTGTTAATGCATCACATCGCGAAGTTTATTCGGTTTGAGGTAACCGTGAATAGCGAGTGCAATGTTGGTTGCAGGTAGCGACAAGTTGAACTGTTCGTCGGGACGATGTATCTCGGAGGCTGCGTGCTGTCGTGCGGGCGAGCCGCTGTGCCGCCAGCCCGACTGCTGTGATGAGCATCCGCGCTTCTCCAGGCTCGAAGGTGCTGTTCCTCTACACGGAATTTAGGTCACAGTGTCCAGTAGACTAGCTGTGCGCAGGACGGGGTTATAATGCAAGAGTGTGTGGCACAGCACAGGTGCAGCCTCTATTCTCTCGCTCTCATAGTCCGATGAGACGGCGAAGAGAAGCTTAATAGTGCTGTGTTTTGTTTGATGAGTGTAGACAGCCGGGGACCCCTTTTACTGCATACGAGGTAATGGAATGCCTGCTTTATCCTCAGATGTGACGACGTATCTGCAGTTTGATTCTTAATTGAGGATAAATGTGGATGTCTATGGGCCACAGCATACACTTCCCATGCACATTACGAGCACACAGTCCACCTGAGATTATGTGCTCGTTCGTCACCCTTATTTTATAAAAGTATAAAAGTAGAGCCATGCTGCAGCTATATTTGTAGTATAGTTGTATTACGAATGGGTCGGCTTGACCGGGGAAGGACCACGCTCTCACACAATGCCAGCGTAAAATAGCAGCTTAAGACTGCTGTGTTTCGTATGGTGAGTGTAGAGAACCGGAAACCCTTTTTACTGGAAAAGAAGCATTCCATCTTAGTCCTCACGGTTTTTTTGGGTTGATTCTTTATTGAGGATAGATGTGGGTATCTATGGGTCACAGCAACCACTTACTATCAGCTGGACTATGGGCTCGTTTGTCATCCTATCCTATAAAAAAAGCATCGACTGTCTGCTGACGTAAGCTGCCTTAAAATTTTTGAACAACTTCGAATTATGACGCTTTTCCATATTGTGGTGAATTTTATTTACATGATTATATTATGTAGGATATAAATCTATTACAACATTATAATGCTTTACATTTTGTCTGAAGGCCTTTTAGCCATTGCCACAAACTTAGTGTACTATATATTATTTACATCAATTAATGTTATCACCTAGGCCGTTTAATATATTGTGTTGCAATAAGGTCATATAATTTTTTCCTCTTTGAAGGATAACAGTGGTAGAGCCACGCGGCAGCTTTTGCTGTCGCACGGATGGGCCGGCTCGAACCGGGGTGGTACCACGACCTCACAGAAAACCAGCGTGAAGTAGAGGTTTACCTCTACGTTTCGCTTGGTGAGTGCAGGTGGCCGGAGGCCCTATTTACTGGAAATGAGGCATTCCATCTTACTCCTCACGGGTGACAACGCATCTACATTTTGATTTGTAATAGAGGATAGATGTAGATGTCTATGGGCCGCAGCAACCACTTACCATCAGATGGACTGTGTGCCCGTTTGTCACCCTTATCATATAAAAAAAAATATAAACAAAACTATTTTTTCAAAAAACCAAATGGAGTAAACGATCTTGATACTTTTTAGTAAGTTAAAAAAATCTAAAAATCTAAAAACTTGTATTTGTAAATAGAGTAAACGGTCTTGATACTTTTTTAACGAGTATAGCTGTGATGAACACCTATTGTTTTATTATTTCGTACATAACACTGTGAATGTAAATGAAACGATTATATATATATTATTATAGATTATATATATATAAGTAATTCTTATTAACCCTCGGCGAAAACAGAGGGGTGTTATATGTTTGTATTTGTGTATATGCCTGTTTGTGGCATCATAGCTCCCCAACGGATGAACCGATTTTGATTAAGTTTCTTTGTTTGATCGAGTTTATTAAAGCTATTCTAAGTTATTCTAGTCTAATTGCTTTTATGATCAAGAGCACAGTACATGTGTATAAAAATGTTCTTCTTCTTCGAGTGCCTCTCCGACTAGCGAAGGTTGGCAGTCAGCTTTGAATACTCCTTCTTGTTCTTCGCGAGGCGAAAGAGCTCGGCAGCACTCCTGATTCCCGTCCATTCTCGAATGTTGCACAGCCAAGACTTTTTTCTGCGACCAACAGCTCTCCTTCCGGCAACCTTTCCCATCATAATGAGTTGCAAAAGTTCATATCTTTCATGCCTAAACACGTGTCTGAGATATGCAACTTTTCTTTTCTTGTCAGTCTCCAAAAGTTGCCGTTTCTGGTTGATGCGTCGCAGAACTTCTATGTTCGAGATTTTTTGAGTCCAAGTAATGGCCAACATACGTCTATATGCCCACATCTCGAAAGCTTCTATACGTTTCATGAGGTCTTCTTTAATTTTCCACGCCTCGCATCCGTAAAGAAGTATAGGCCAGACGTAGCAATCTAGGAGTCGTACGCGCACAGGGATCTAAAATAATCGATAAAAATGTTACCACCATGAATAATTGTCTCAGTACTTAGGGAACCAGAAAGTCTTTGTCATAAACATTAAAGTATTTCTTTCTTTGGTTATGGCTTCGTACGATTATACTTTTGTTAGTGTCAAATAAAAAAAATTATCCTTTATAATATTTTGTTTCAAAAATATCTTTACAATACAGTGGAACCCCGGTAATCCGGCCCCTGTCTAATCCGGTACCCCCTGTAATCCGACATGGTCTATTATTTAATATTAGATATTTTTTGATAATCTTCGCAAATGCATGATTTAACAAGTTATAACTTGATTCATAATTTTTGATTATTTTAGTATGTACATTTGTTTGTACACAATTATTTCCTAATGTAAAGTTATTGCATATTTTTTGTAAGTTCTATAGCATTAATGACGTTAATTTTATAATAAAATATAAGCTCCCTATTGTGTTGTTTAATTTACTAAATTTGACACACATAATGAAGTATAATTTGTACTTTAGAGTACATATATAATATATAGAATCTTATCATTGGATCTGGAATTTGTCGGATTACAAAGTACTGTTTTATAAAAAATTCCGGACTGTACGGGGTCTTAGGCAGTACTCTATAATCCGACAAATTCCATAGTCCGACACTGCCATGCAAAATCTTTGTCGGATTACCGGGGACCCACTGTATATCGCGATACGTCTCATTAAAAAGTTCTTGGGAGATTTTTGAAGCTAAACCCAACGGATAGTCAATGACGACAGTATCTCAAGTTCTTATGGCGCCCAAGCGGACAAAAACTAGTGGTTTATATCGATGTTGATACTTGTTTTGTCGTTTCCACCAATAGTTCAAATGCGCAGACATCTAATACACAAAATTGCATCACTTTTATGTATCAAAACCCACTTCAAATCATTATATAAACGATAAAATAGGAGGAACAATCCATCGGCGGTCAAGTTTCAAATAAAGTCTTATCTGGCAAGAGTTGATAGAATAAAATATAATAGAATGATTTTTTATTCAATATTGATTATTACATAATACTTATTGATAATCATTTTTTTATTTACCACTGGTTGGGAAAATATCTGTCTTGGGAAGAACCAGCGAGAAGAAACCCAGCGGGACTTTTTTAAAACAAATTTCATTTTACAACAATTTTGTTTGTACAATTTTTAAAAGAATGTTTATAAAACCAGCATGGTGGCGTTATTTTCATTAATGTATTCCTTGATATTATAATAACCCTTGTTGTTCAGTTTTTCTTTAATAAAGCTTTTAAACTTGTTTATTGACAAACTTTGAACATGTGCTGGGGACTAAGAGGAAATGCCTCATAACCAGTAAAAATGGCCTCCGGTTCTCTCTCTCCATACGAAACACAACAAAATTGAGCAGCTTTTTTACGCTGGTATTCTGTGGGGGCGTGGTCTTACCCCGGTCGAGCCGACCCATTCATGCTACAGCCATAATATACCTGCAACATGACTATACCACGTGTAAGTGATGAGGAATATCCTAAAAAGAAAGTAATTATATTGTTTCTTTTTTTGCAGGTTACGTGGAGATGGAGTATCCGCCACTGTTCGAAGATCGGCACGCGCCCGATGACTACGGCTTCATACAGTCTACTATCTACACTGTCACCGGTCAGCAAGACAACACTTTTATTTGTATTTACTACTTTTTTACTTTTTTGGAGATTTTTTATAATAGCTACGAGGGCGACAGTGAAATGTTTTAGAACTGGCCACTTGTAAACGATATAATAAAAAAATAAGTTCACATTTTGAAAATGGAACTCTGCCAATATTATTGTGTATGTATTTTATTAATTATTTTGACATTTGTTTACGATTTGGCGGCAAATTAAAAATCGTCTGTCATGTTAGCATGAATTAAACGTGAGAAAATTTTTGTACGATTTTTTATGACTTTTGATGTCATTTAAGTCAACAAGAAAGTTATAATGGACTTCGATTGGCCTTTCACGATGGAGCCCCATCTCGTGCCACTGTTTACAACTGGTTTAATGAGTTTAAAGGTAGTCGCACTAATCTCACCGATGATTTGCGTGAGGGACGGTCTTCTACGGCGACGACTGAAGATAACATCAGTGTTGTGCGGCGTATGATAGAGACTAACAAAAGAGTGACATATCAGCAGATTCGGACAAGCTTAGGCATCGGTATGAGTAAGTGCACAAAATTCTCCATGAACATTTAGCGGTTAGGAAGCTTTGTGCTGACAGAGGCCCAAAAACTCCATCGTATTGATTGGTGTCGACAAAGATTTGACAGAGGTGACTCAAATACTGTGTTGTTCGACATACTTACGGGTGACGAAAGCTGGATTTATTCTTATGATCCTGAAACTAAGAGACAGTCTGCTGTCTGGGTGTTTCATTCCGAGGAGTTGTCAACTAAAGTTAAGAGAGGTCAAAGCGTGGGAAAACAGACGGTAGCCTCGTTCTTCTGAAGGACAGGTCATTACACAACAGTTGTTTTAGAGGATCGAAAAACAGTTACTGCAGAATGGTACATTAACAATTGTTTGCCACTTGTCTTGGAAAAAGTTCGAGAGAAACGACCTCACAGTAGGATCCTCTTTCACTACGACAACGCCTCGTCGCACACCGCCAAGCAAACAATCGACTATTTGGCGACGTCAGATGTGGAATTACTAGATCTGGGTCCATGCGATTATTATTTATTTCCGAAAATAAAAGAAAAACTTCAAGGAAAACGTTTTATGCACGCCGAGGAATCAGTGGCTGCGTTTGAAAATGCCGTCGAAGAGACTCCTAAGGACGAGTGGGCAAAGTGCTTTTTTCATTAGTTCCATCGGATGCAGCGATTTATTGTTGTAATTGGACACTATTTTGAAAAGATATAATAAAACTAATAACTTGCTAGTTTGTTCAGTTTTTGATTTTCTAAGGATTTTCAGTGTCACCCTCGTAATATAAAAATGGTTTATGCACATTTTTTGTCATACGCGTGCAAATTTTATCATATTAAATAATAAATTAGTGTGTTTTCAGCCCACAGCGCGGTCAGTATTGTGTAATAACAAAGCAGTTACCATCAATAAGCATTAATTATTACAAAGTGTAAGGGTAATATTTAGCTTTTTTTGTCCTTCGAATCTTTGAATTAGTTTTCTAGCATTTTAACAATTTTGGTCCTTTGAGCCGGATGATCCATTTAGCATATACACAGTGTAACATGAGGGGTGGATCATCGGTGGCTAGGATATGGAGAACCTCAATACCTATCGATTTAACCCCTATACAGGTAATGCAATATTCAGTGGTTCAAAAGTTATTTGGACTTTAGTAAAAATTTTGTCCTTAGCCTAAACTTCGCAATTGCAACCAAACTATTAGCTCTGCGATCGTGATATTTTTTCAAACAAGATAAACAGAGGGTCTTTTGTACCTTTACATCAAACAGAGGCTTAGATTTATAAAAATCCATATAAAAAAATATAGTATTATTTTCTATCAAAATCTAATATTTCCATTAACTTTCTACGGTTCTAAACCAAATATTTCACATACGATTTTTTTTCTACAAACTATCTTAAAAACTATTAGTTTTCATGGAGAAACCCTGAAAATGTTATTAGGCTGGAGCATCATGTTGAAAAATGTACTTAAATAGTCTCAAGTACCAGAGGTCCCAGATCTTATAAGGCCTAAAACTGTTTTAAAAACGTCAGTTACCGAAAAAATTAGAAGCGCAGCTGCCTGCGCTTCTTATCATGTAACACCTGGACTACGCTAAGAAGGGGAATGATAGAAAAAATAATATTATTTCTCGCTCTGGCACTGCTGTACTTGGTTGATTAGGTAGTTTGGTATTTTTATGGTCATTCTTTTCTTAGAAGCACTTGTTATTTTTTGATTAAGGGGTATGACTATTGTAAGTTCCTCCCTTAGTCGTTTATCGTCTGCCCCTCTGCTCTTACCTGTTCTACGTTTCTATCCCGTGTTTTAACTTCATCCTCTGAATTCGGCTTGTTTATTGGACTTTGATTTTTTTTATAGAATAGGGGGCAAACGAGTATGCGGTTCACCTGATGATAAGTGACTACCGCCGCCCATGAACAACCGCAACACCATGGGAATTGCAGATGCGTTGCCGGCCTTTTAGAAAGGTGTAAGCTCTTTTCTTGAAGGTTCCTAAGTCGTATCGGTCCGAAAAATTCGCTGGTGGTAGTTGGTTCCACAAGGAAGTTGTGCGAGGGAGAAAACTTCTTCTAAATCGCACAGTGTTGGACCGTCAATCATCCAGATGGTATGGATGGTAACGCGAGTTTTGTCGCGATGTGCGATGGTGAAATTGAGCGACTGGAATGAGTCCGAACAATTCGTCAGAGCACTCCCCGTGATAGATGCGATAAAATACGCAAAGAGATGCAACATCTCTACGCAGTGCCAGTGTATCGAGCCGATCAGAAAGAACTCGGTCGTTGACGATTCGAACCGTTCTGCGCTGGATGCGGTCAAGTGGAAGGAGCTGGCACTGGGGTGCCCCGGCCCAGAGATGAGAACAGTATTCCATGTGGGGCCGAACTTGCGCTTTGTAAAGTTGCAAGCGATGTGCCGGCATGAAATACTGTCTCGCTCTGCTGAGCACGCCAAGCTTTTTAGAGACCAATTTGGCCTTCCCTTCCAAGTGACCACGAAACTGCACACTATTCGATATGTCGACGCCAAGGATTCCGATACTGGCTGAGGCAGCAAGGGGAATGCCTTGAAACTGAGGAGATACGACAAAGGGGTACTTTTTAGCGGTAAACGCGCAAACTTGTGTCTTCTGGGGATTGAACTGGACTAGATTTAGTCGGCCCCAATTCGAGACTTTGTTAAGCAAAGACTCGACTTCAGACACAAGTTTGTCCCGGTACTCGGCGACGTTTTCCCGAGAAATATTGGCACGGCCGGTATATAAGGCATCACCAGTGCTGTCGTCTGCATAGCAGTGAATGCTACCACTTAGCAACATATCATTGATATGCAGGAGAAACAGCGTTGGTGATAGGACGCAGCCATGTGGAACACCAGCGTTGATAGGCTTGAAATCAGAGCATGCACCGTCTACTACGACCTTGATGCTCCGATCAGCAAGGAAACTGGTGATCCATTTGCACAATTTCTCGGGAAGCCCATAGGAAAGAAGCTTCGAAAGAAGCGCTTTGTGCCAGACCCGATCGAAGGCCTTCGCTATGTCCAAACTAACGGCCAATACCTCCCCCTTGGACTTTACTGCCTCCGCCCATCTATGAGTTAAGTAGACTAGAAGATCACCAGCTGATCGACCCCGACGAAAACCGTACTGGTGGTCACTAATCAGCTGGTGATCCTTAAGGTACGTCATGAGCTGGCAGTTTATAATGGATTCCATTATTTTGGAGAACAAGGAGGTGATGGCGATATGCCTGTAGTTGGACGGGTCTGAGCGGTCGCCTTTTTTAGGGATCGGGTGGACCAAAGCTATCTTCCATGAATTCGGGACTACGCCTTGGGAGTAGGAGTACCGGAAAAGACGCGTTAAAACCGGTGCCAACTCCGGAGCACACGTCTTCAGCACAATGGGAGGGACTCTATCGGACCCACTCGACTTGCTGACATCCAGGGAGAAGAGTGCTTTGCGAACCGAGCGCTGTGTAAATCGCACACCCGGCATGGAGCACTCACATCACGGGATGGTCGGCGGTGTGTTCCCCTCGTCATCTAGAGTCGAGTTGGACGCAAAAAGAGAGCTCAACAGATCGGCTTTCTCCTTTGCGGCAATGGCCAGTGAGTCGTCCTCTCTGTACAGAGATGGAAGAGATGGCTGACAGAAGTTCCCTTGGACAGCCTTGGCGAGAGACCAGAATGAACGGGTTCCCGAAGGATGGTGAACTAGCTTCTCGCCAATTCTGCCGATGTGCTCAGACCTTGCCTTGGCAGTGACGCTTTTGAAGGACCTGGAGGCGGAATTATACTTCTTTTTAAGTGCGCTGGTGTTTACATCCCGAGACGTTGATGCGTCAGCCCAGGCCCGGTAGCACTCCTGCTTATAGCGTGATGCTATTTTACAGGAGCGACCAATCCATGGCTGGGATCTGCCTCCGATGGGCACCACAGAGGATGGAATAAAAAGTTCCATACCCTGAAGTACCACATCAGCAACAGAATCAACGAGAAGGCAACAACGCTGGGATCTTCCGACGAGAAGCAAACCCGCCTCCAAGGGTAGAATGCAAAAAAAGACTGCATCCCGTCCCAATCAGCTGACCTATAGTGCCAAACACGGCGGCAAGCTGAAGATCGCAACTGCGATTGGAGCGTGAGTGGCACCGTACTCCGGATCAGACAATGGTCCGAAGAGCCCAGAGGGGCATCGACGGAGACCTGATATCCGTCCGGATGAGAGGTCAGCAGAAGGTCCAACAGGGAAGGTACATGGTCTTCCACATCTGGGATCCGCGTAAGCGAAGTAACCAGTTGTGTTAGACCATATGGCAAAGCAAAGTCATAGATATACCCGCATGATCTGTTAAACGAGAACCAAGCCATTCAGCATGGTCGGCGTTGAAATCACGCAGTATCACGATCTCTGCGGATGGGACCTGTTGTAGCACGGAGTCTGCAGCCATTTGGACGTGGTGGATGAGTCGGTCTGTGTCGGCATTACCGCTATGGGACCTATAGAGGCACCCGTAGACGCGGGGATGGTCGTTGCTGTCTACGCGCAGCCATAGGACGGACAGGTCCGTACCTTCAAGACTGCCGAGGCGTCGAAAACAGATGTCCTCTCTGACGTATACGCAAACTCCAGCCCGGGGCACAAAGGAGTGTTCCAATTTGTACCCCGGGTAGGAGAGATATGAAGTATCAGCCGGAGAGGACACCTGAGTCTCGGTTAAAAAGAGCAAGGCCGGCTTCGCCGTCTCTAGATGGTAATGGACAGCGTTAAGGTTGGAATGAAGTCCCCTGATGTTACAAAAATTCACGGATAGCGTGACAGGGGTCGCCTTGATTGTATTGCTACGCTTGCCTCGAGCAGCATCAGTCGCGAGCGGAATTTTGTTCCCCCCCCCCCCTAGAAAAGGCGGGGCAGGGGGCAGCCTGAGCACCCACTCTCAGGAGTGAAGTAGTTTGGTCGTGGATGCTCGGCGAGGGATTCTCCAGGAGTGCTGGTACCCTCCTAGGGTAGTCTTTTATTTAATTCCACTACCATGTTGATGGGGGGGGGGGGGGGATTGGGCCTCCGGGCACCTGCACTCACAAAGCGCAACGCAGAGGTAAACCTCTACTTCACGCTGGTATTTTGTGAGGTCGTGGTACAACCCCGGTTCGAGCTGGCCCATCCGTGCGACAGCAAAAGCTACTGCTTGGCTCTATCACTGTTAAATTCGATACTCTCTATGTGATTTGGATTGTTGTTACCTCGGAATGAAAACTACATGATTGTTGGACTTTGATACTCTCTATGTGATTTGGATTGTTGTTAGTCCACATTCTATTAGGATTGAGGATTTCTATGAGACTTGGTGACATTTGTTAAATAAAATTAAATAAATTTAAATTTAATGTTATTTTCGACTTATCTTTTGCTGACATTTAAAAAAGTGAAAGGATTTTGAATTTCCTGACGACACATGCAGTCAATGGAAGCAGATGGCTCAAGGTTATGTTCACCAGTTGACTTGTTAAAGGCTGTAATGATCATAATTATTGTGTATTGCAAATATTATTTAATAATTTTATTTATATGTATGTTCGTCTTTCAAACGCGCTTGAACGAATGTCTTCTGTTATGAAGTCGGTTATGTTGTGGAATGGTTTGTTTACTAGCTATATTTTATAATTTTAGCTTGCGCACTGATCTTCATGATCGCGGTGGTGCTGCTGGTGTCGGCCATCTGCAAGATGCACATGAAGCGAGCTGCGCTGCGAGGCTACGCGCACGCAGAGCGCGCCACCGCGCACCACTACACCGCGCACTACGCACAGGTACCGCTGTACACCAACTGTACATCTGTACATCTGCAAGATGCACATAAAGCGAGCTGCGCTGCGAGGCTACGCGCACGCAGAGCGCGCCACCGCGCACCACTACACCGCGCACTACGCACAGGTACCGCTGTACACCAACTGTACATCTGTACATCTGCAAGATGCACATAAAGCGAGCTGCGCTGCGAGGCTACGCGCACGCAGAGCGCGCCACCGCGCACCACTACACCGCGCACTACGCACAGGTACCGCTGTACACCAACTGTACATCTGTACATCTGCAAGATGCACATAAAGCGAGCTGCGCTGCGAGGCTACGCGCACGCAGAGCGCGCCACCGCGCACCACTACACCGCGCACTACGCACAGGTACCGCTGTACACCAACTGTACATCTGTACATCTGCAAGATGCACATAAAGCGAGCTGCGCTGCGAGGCTACGCGCACGCAGAGCGCGCCACCGCGCACCACTACACCGCGCACTACGCACAGGTACCGCTGTACACCAACTGTACATCTGTACATCTGCAAGATGCACATAAAGCGAGCTGCGCTGCGAGGCTACGCGCACGCAGAGCGCGCCACCGCGCACCACTACACCGCGCACTACGCACAGGTACCGCTGTACACCAACTGTACATCTGTACATCTGCAAGATGCACATAAAGCGAGCTGCGCTGCGAGGCTACGCGCACGCAGAGCGCGCCACCGCGCACCACTACACCGCGCACTACGCACAGGTACCGCTGTACACCAACTGTACATCTGTACATCTGCAAGATGCACATAAAGCGAGCTGCGCTGCGAGGCTACGCGCACGCAGAGCGCGCCACCGCGCACCACTACACCGCGCACTACGCACAGGTACCGCTGTACACCAACTGTACATCTGTACATCTGCAAGATGCACATAAAGCGAGCTGCGCTGCGAGGCTACGCGCACGCAGAGCGCGCCACCGCGCACCACTACACCGCGCACTACGCACAGGTACCGCTGTACACCAACTGTACATCTGTACATCTGCAAGATGCACATAAAGCGAGCTGCGCTGCGAGGCTACGCGCACGCAGAGCGCGCCACCGCGCACCACTACACCGCGCACTACGCACAGGTACCGCTGTACACCAACTGTACATCTGTACATCTGCAAGATGCACATAAAGCGAGCTGCGCTGCGAGGCTACGCGCACGCAGAGCGCGCCACCGCGCACCACTACACCGCGCACTACGCACAGGTACCGCTGTACACCAACTGTACAACTGTACATCTGTACATCTGTACATCTGTACATCTGCAAGATGCACATAAAGCGAGCTGCGTTGCGAGGCTACGCGCACGCAGAGCGCGCCACCGCGCACCACTACACCGCGCACTACGCACAGGTACCGCTGTACACCAACTGTACATCTGTACATCTGCAAGATGCACATAAAGCGAGCTGCGCTGCGAGGCTACGCGCACGCAGAGCGCGCCACCGCGCACCACTACACCGCGCACTACGCACAGGTACCGCTGTACACCAACTGTACATCTGTACATCTGCAAGATGCACATAAAGCGAGCTGCGTTGCGAGGCTACGCGCACGCAGAGCGCGCCACCGCGCACCACTACACCGCGCACTACGCACAGGTACCGCTGTACACCAACTGTACATCTGTACATCTGTACATCTGCAAGATGCACATGAAGCGAGCTGCGCTGCGAGGCACCGCACACCATTACACCGCGCTCTACGCACGGGTTCCCGCTATACACCAACTGTACATCTGCCGGATGCACATCTTATTTTATAGGATTATGGTGACATACGAGCACGCAGTCCACCTGATGATAAGTGGATGTTGTGGCCCATAGACATCTACATCTATCCTTCCTATCCTTGAGGTATAAAATGGAATGCCATGTTCCCAGTAGAACGGGTCTTCGTTACTCTACACTCACCATACGAAACACAACAACATTAAGCTGCTATTTTAAGCTGTTATTCTGTGGGAGCGTGGTCCTACCCCGGTCAAGCCGCGACCCATTTATGCTATAACCATAATATACCTACAGCGCGATTACTACGGAAAATATTATACTGTGTGTACTTTGTACACGAGCAAAGAACGAATATATACATTAAACTTTCACAGTAACACATCCGTGTACCTTACGTTTGTTTATGAAATTCTTGTTTAGTGGAAAACTAATTCGAAATTTTTAGCATTTCCTTAGAAATTCGAATTCTCGAAATTCAACTTTATTTGTTCTATTAGTCAAATCATTCGTCAGATGGTGGATTCGAACCTTACAACGTTTTAGCTTGCGGTCAATATTAATGTTTAGGCCAAATATTAACCTTTTGAAAATTGAATTCACGACGCGCACTCAACGCGTGCATCCGATGTTACCAAGGTCACCGCCGGCCCCAGCTCGCTCGCATTCCATTCAAGGGCGTCGGTGGTGGAGATTAGTCTAGAACGATAATTGTCTGCAATTGTTTGCAAGTAATTTACGTCAATTTGTATAGTGATTGCATGTTGAAGTGCATTTTGCAATATTTAATTTACTTGTGTGGCATGTTAATATCGTACGGAGGAATTTTGTTTTGTCGCGTGGAACGCTAGAACTTTGTGACTCGAGAAGAGATCGCGTTAGTGCTTGGGGTTATAATTTTGTGTTAAGTGAACCTGGGACATTGAACTTTGACCGACAGTTCTTAAGTTGTGCAGCGTGTCACTTGTTTAATTTCGATTAACGTGGATTTAGTTCAATTTGAATTTAATTGAATGTACAATAAAGTTGATAAACTAATATAGTTAAATAAAAGCCGAAGATTTCAATTGGTGAACGCCCACTGGAGGGATCGCACATTTTGGAGAAAATCATCGCCTGTGGATCTGCTGTCCGATTGCATCGGGACGTCAGGTTACATTTATACACACTCTCGCACACTACTTACATGCACCTTTACCACCTGACTTCGCCTTGTGGTCGACCCTACCTCCGGAATTCGGTAAGTTGTGTTGTTGCTTGCTTGTTAGCCATTAGTTAAAAATCCATAGGCCTTTTGAGCCTCACCCTTGGTTGCCCGTCGCGACTACCGCTCATGGGCCCCGGTATGGTCGACCTTTGTCGGGGCAACTAGGGGCGTGTACAATTAATATTAAACTATTTACTAATAAACTACAATATTAAACTACTGTCGCTCTGAAATATCACGTTCCTCTTAACACACCTTGAATGTTAACGACAGGGCACAGTTTTCGATAACAGTGTGCGAACGGCTACTTTGATATTTAATTCAATTTATAGTTATGTAGTTTCAAGTTAGTTTAAGACTATAATATGTTAATGCATAGTAATAATTTCATTACTTGACATTGTTTGATTTGTATTATATGACATTACTATTGTTAAAAAATTTACTATTTTGTTTTGCTTATGTATTAGTTAATTATAATTCTTGAGGTATTTATTCTACACAGTGTATATTATTTAGAATAAATCGAAAAAAAAAACTTTTACAGTTCATTACACACTCTGATTTTAATTTGGCAATGGTGTATTGTAAGTAATTCGAGATGCGGCGGTTCGAACCGCGTTAGCATAAATTATATTGTATGGTTTTTGGACCGTATAACCGTATTTAATATTATTACATTGTACTTACAGGCGGCACGCTTTCCGCCATGCTACGAGGCGTCGAGACTATTGGAGCAGAGTCGTGAAGCACCAGCCAGCCCGGCGAGAGAACAACAGGTCAGCACTTACATGCACACACACGCATGTACACGTATGCATGTGCACGTACGCACATACACGTACGAATATACACGTATGCACGTACATGTACGCACATACACATACGCATGTTCATGTACGCAAGTACACGTTATCACGTACACGTACACACATACACGTATGCACATACATGTAAGAACGTACACACGTATATGTACACGTACGCACGTAGACGTACGAACATACATGTAACATATGAACATAAATATACGCACGTACATACACGTGCATACACACACACACACACACACACGTACAAAGAAAGAGGGAGAGATAGAGATATAGAGAGACAGAGATAGTTAGAGAGATAGAGAGAGAGAGAGAGAGAGAGAGAGAGAGAGAGAGAGAGAGAGAGAGAGAGAGATAGTTAGAGAGAGAGATATATAGATGGAGAGAGAGAGAGAGAGAGAGAGAGAGAGTGAGACAGGCAGACACACACACACACAAACTTGCACAGAGAGAGAGAGAGAGAGAGACATACGCACACGCTCACACACGAATACGCACACGCACACATGAATATGTAAACGTACAGGGCACATTAGCCAGTAAGACACCTTTCCTGCCTAGGAGTCCGTCTAGACAGATACCACTCTTTTACTTATTTCTGCCGTGTTCCAGTCTGAAGAGTATAGAGAGTAAATACAGGCTGTGTGAAATTTCATCATTCCAGCTGCAACATTGTGCGAGCACTGTTATTTGGTGGAAGAAATAGGTAAGAGGGTGGTATCTACCCAGACGGACTGCTAGGTAGAAAAGGAGTTCTACCTAGTAAGAGTGAGAATGAATAATGAAAAGTTGTGTGGCAGGATGCGGGAGCGGGAGCGGGAGCGGGCGCGGGCGCGGAGAGCGGGCGCGCGCGCGAGCCGGCGCCGCCCGACGGCTTCGGCCTCGCGCGCCTCTCCGCCATCTTCTCCTCGCGCTACCGCCAGGTGACCGCCTGCTAATATAATCTTGTCTCTGTCTAGCCGGCCGGTCTCCACGGATACTAACCATCTGCGCAGCACAGCATTATAGTGCACGAGTATATGCGCAAGCCAAGTGCACTCTCTATTCCCTCACTCTCATAGACCGATGGGATGATAATCCGACTCGACCGGAGAGATATCAGGCGTAGGACCAGAAACAGAAACAGAAACTTTTTTTATTTAACTTTTTTTTGACATCGGGAATCCTAGTGTGAAGCCGAGTGATACTATTTGAAATTATAAAATAATAAAATATGAGACATATAATAAATATGTAACATAACAGTAACTAAGTCAGTATCTGTATATTTTTTGAATGGAATAAATATTTCTTATTTTTATTCAATATAATCAATATAATCATCATATAATCCATATTTTATATTATTCATATAATCAATAGTAAATAATACTTATTGAAAGTCACTTTTTTTTTAATTACCACTGGTTCGAAAAAAAACCTCTGTCCTGAGAAGAACCAGCAAAAAACCCAGCGGGACTTTTTTTTAAATAACAGCTTACAATCATGTATGTCACACAATTAACCACACAAAACAAATTAGAAATAACTTGGTAGCGATTACCTTATTCCCAGGAGTTATTATCATCCATAAGTTCCTTAATATGTATATATTCTATATTCCGTCATATGATAATAACCCTTTTTATACAAACTTTCTTTAGTAAAGTTTTTGAACTTTGAGCAGGCCAATTTTTGTATATTTTCTAGGATTTTATTGTAAAGCGTATACATCTCCCAAGAATGAATTACTGACTCGGTGGAGTCAAATAAATAATGAATTACTGACTTGGTAGAGTTGAATAAATAATGAATTACTGACTCAGTGGAATCGTAGAAAGTCGATACTACTAACTTGTGTCTGTTCCTAGTGTTTACTGAATGAATATCACTTCTTTTTGTATAACTACTTTTATTTATCATAAATGTATTAAAAGACCAAACTTAATATATTAATTTTCTTAAATTTTTGTCGGAGCGACTCTTTAGGTTTTAAATCATAGATTGTTCTTATAACCCTCTTCTGTAAAACAAATATAATTTCAGTGTTAGTCGCGTGTCCCCATAGCAAAATACCATACGACATTATGGTATGGAAATAACTAAAGTAAACAAGTCATACATACAGCATATGCGGCAAAAATATGTCCGCTTGCTAATTTTGATATATGGGGACTCCATTGACATTTAGTGTCTAGTGTTATTCCAAGAAAAAGGTTGATATCGACAAGACTCAGTTCCTCCCCATTTAAAATTACATTAGTATTTAATTGTTTGACATCATCACTGAGCTTGACACGTTCACGTTGAAATTCAGCAAACCAGCGATAAATTGTGGTTTTGGATGGGGCTTCATCACCAAATGCAGAAATCATCCGGTCAACACACTGTTTTTGTGTTAAACCACTTCGAAAGTTTAATTTCAATTAATAAAACCAAGGAGTTTTCAATTAAAAAGATTTTAATATGACAGGAACAGTGGATATATTTTATATCCCGATACTTTTAGTGCAGCCCTCGTAGACGGTTTCAGATCAACTTTACTTTTACATTTGTATAACATTAAATAATATTTAACATTTGTAAATATCAATGAATCATAAATCTTATTTTTTTCCAAATTAAGGTTCTTGATTGTTTGATATTTACTAACGTTATTATTAGGTGAAATTTAATTTAATAAAAACGAAGGTTTCCAGGGTGATTTAGCTGTACCTACTTATATCAATGATTTTTTTATATAACAAAAAATAGTACAAAAATTTCTGCATAAAAAAGTCACTTACTCTCAATTTCAAAGAAAACATAGAAAAACATTTAGTCACCCACTAAAAACAAATATCCTTTTGTTTGTAACTGATGTTTGATGTCAACTAAACTTAATTAGGTCTAAACAAGTGAAAAAAGCATAAAAAAGAGCATTACTTTTACATATGGCTGATGACACAATAGTCACACACAACGTGTCATCAACATCTGTGGCCTGAAATATTTGTTCGCCGCCACAGCTGAAAGTTGTCGAAAATCGGTGCCGCAACGAATCGGTTAAATCAGAAAACACACCATATTCGATACTAGTATTAAAAATAATAGCAAGATGAGGCGCGATTATACACAGTCAGGTCATAAGTATTGTCACACAGTAAAAACGTTTCTTTTAGAATGCTGGCCACAAAAAAGTTTATTGAATTCGAATTTCGAATTGCTCATGAAAATAAAACTGTATACTTTTTACAACTTTACTCATTTTTAAATATGGAGTGGACGCTTAAAGAAGACCGTGTTGCAGTTATTGCGTTGCATCGTTGCGGTTACGCGCCAATTCAAATTTTTGACATACTGAAAAATTTGAATATGACCAAAAGATTCGTTTATCGTACCATCAAACGATACAATGAAGACTCAAGTATAAATGACAGGTCAAGAAGTGGTCGCCCTCGGTCTGTTAGGACTCCAGCAGTGATAAAAGCTGTGAAGGCGCGAATTCAAAGAAATCCCAAACGTAAGCAGAAACTGTTGGCCCTTCAGATGGGGTTAAGCAGAACCACGGTGAAAAGGGTGTTAAATGAAGACTTAGGGCTTCGGGCATATCGAAAAAAAACAGGACATTGTTTGAATGCTCTTCTAATGGACCTGAGACTGAAGAGATGCCGCGCTTTGTTGAAGCGGTACGCGGGAAAAAAATATCGGGAAATTCTTTTTTCGGATGAAAAAACTTTTACCGTAAAAGAGATCTACAACAAACAAAATGATAAGGTGTACGCACACAGTAGTGAAGAAGCGAGCAACTGTATTCCGCGTGTCCAACGAGGTCGTTTTCCATCCTCGCTCATGGTATTTTTTTTTATATGATAAGGGTGAAAAACGAACACACAGTCCACCTGATGTTAAGTGGTTGCTGCGGCCCATAGACATCTACATCTATCCTCTGTTACAGATCAAAATGCAGATGCGTTGTCACCCGTGAGGACTAAGATGGAATGCCTCATTTCCAGTAAAAAGGGCCTCCGGCCACCTGCACTCACCAAGCGAAACGCAGAGGTAAACCTCTACTTCACGCTGGTATTCTGTGAGGTCGTGCCGGCCCATCCATGCGACAGCAAAAGCTGCCACCTGGCTCTACCACTGTCAAAACTGTTATGGTTGGGAGTTTCTTATTGGGGCTTAACAGAGGTACATTTTTGTGAGAAAGGTGTAAAAACGAATGCAGTTGTGTATCAAAATACAGTCCTGACGAACCTTGTGGAACCTGTTTCTCATACCATGTTCAGTAACAGGCACTGGGTATTCCAACAAGATTCGGCGCCAGCTCATAGAGCGAAGAGCACACAAGACTGGCTGGCGGCGCGTGAAATCGACTTCATCCGGCACGAAGACTGGCCCTCCTCCAGTCCAGATTTGAATCCGTTAGATTACAAGATATGGCAACACTTGAAGGAAAAGGCGTGCGCAAAGCCTCATCCCAATTGCAGATTGAAGGCCTGTATTCAAAATCACGGAGGTGATTTTGAATAAACTTTAATGTCATAAGAATCTATGTTTTGTTAAGTTCATTTTGGTATATAGATGGTTACATAATGAATAAACTTGTTTCAATTATTTTATATTAAACATGTGACAGAATTTATGACCTGACTAGGTATATTATAGACCTAACGACTTAACTGCTTTCCGAGGCGTGTAAGTGTAACACCGCCAACTTCCTGACTCTGGGCTGCTAATTTCTTGTCAAAAAAACCAAATAACTGATTATGACCTCACCTGGAATTGGAACCCTTTTAACATTTACGCATTTATAACCACTAGACTAAAGAGGCCATCTAAATATTACGAGGGTGGATTGAAAAGTACTCGGCCTAACACAGATCCATTCAATTCTAAAAATCAAATCTACCCACATTATTTAGTTCAGTTCAGACTAGTTCATTGTGTGAAGTTCGAAACGTGTGCGATAATTAGTTGTGATTTTATAAATTTATTAACAAAGTAATCGGACATAATTTCCGCGAATGGAGCAAATCGAGCAGCGTGCCGTCATTAAGTACCTCCATAAGAAGGGGCTATCATCAAAAGCCATCCATGATGACATGGTCAGTACATTAGGCGATTGTGCTCTGTCATATTCATCCGTCAAAAAATGGATAGCAGAATTTAAGCGTGGTAGAGAGAGTGTGAAAGATGAACCCCGCTCTGGAAGGCCTTCGACGTCAACTACTGACGAAAATATTAAAAAGTACTTGATTTAATAATGGGAGACCGCAGATTAAAAATTAGAGAGATAGCCGAGATTATAGGCATCTCTTATGAACGAACTGAAAACATCATTGTCAACGAGTTGGGTTTCCACAAGGTGTCTGCGAGGTGGGTTCCGCGACTGCTTTCAGTTGAACAAAAAAGGACGCGATTGACTATTTCACGCGACTGTTTGGAGTTATTTGAAGCCGATGCAGATGATTTTTTGAATCGTTTTGTTACTATAGACGAAACATGGGTTCATTACTGTACACCGGAAACAAAACAACAATCAAAACAGTGGAGAAGACCTGGTTCACCACCCCCTAAAAAGGCTACGTCGATTTTGTCGGCAAATAAGGTGATGGCTTCAGTATTCTGGGACTCGAAAGGTGTGATTATGATTGATTATCTTGAAAGGGGTCAGACTATAAACTCTGATTACTACTGCACCTTACTACGTCGTTTACGAGAGGAAATAAAAGAAAAACGTCAAGGAATGCTCAGAAGAAAAGTCCTGTTTCATCAAGATAACGCCCGTGTTCACACGTCAGTACAGTCAATGGCTGAAATTCACAACTGTGGCTTTGAACTGTTACCGCATCCGCCGTATTCACCTGATCTGGCACCATCAGACTTCTTTCTGTTCCCTAACCTAAAAAAGCACTTGGGAGGTCAAAGATTTTCGACAAACGACGAGGTCAAAGCAGCTGTAGACGCATATTTTGACTCTAAGGAAGAATCATTTTTTTTCAACGGTCTAAATGCTTGGAAGGGGAGGTGGCAAAAGTGTATTGAACTTGATGGTGATTATGTAGAAAAATAAAAATATAACTGATTTAGTATGTGTTTATTTTCTTGGTTAGGCCGAGTACTTTTCAATCCACCCTCGTATATAACTGCCTCGTTGCTCTAGCGATCGTAACCGCGACTTTTATATCACATAATTCTACTACTTATATTGTTTCAGGTGCCAACCGAGTGCTGTGATGTCGAAATGACCGACGTCCGTTCCTCCTCCCTCAACAACTCACCTCTCCGGACTCGAACCCAGCTCACTGACTACCGCAGCCCCACCTATTGCGACCTCGCCCACATGCACCTCAGCGAAGACAACGCCCGCGAGCTCAACTACATGGCAACACCCGTAGAATTCTTCCGGAGACGAGCTCTGAGACGAAATACGTTGGAAAGAGTAATCGACCACATCAACCAAGCCCAAAGACCTCTCACACTGCAACTAGGTAGGTTCCAACTTAGTATACCTAGGTTTGGTCGCAGATCGTCAACAGAACCACGTCCCGATACTCCAAATGTAGCCGAAATTAACATCGAAGATCTAGATTTCGTCCGTCTCAACTCCAACGAGACTTACACACTGAACGGAAGGACTATCCGACTGTTGGGTGGTAACTTTGAAAACTACCCAGTGCTTCCCGATACAACAGTCCAGCCACCTCCTTATACAGAGGCAATGAGATACAAAGTGTTTGGGCCCCCACCAGAATACTTAAGTAGGGAGGGACTGAATAGTGACACAAACAACGGTAACAACATTAACGTTGATGAAGAAGCCAGGAACAATATTGAAATGCCTCCACGCTATGAAGATTTTGCCTCCGGTGTTGATGCCAACGCTAACTTAGCATCCGCACAAAGTAGAGCTGAGAACACTGAAACCGCAAATAACTGTGATAACGCAGAAGTTAGTTCAAACGTACCGAATAATGGTAATGTGGGAGAACGTACAGATCAAGGTTCGGGGAATGTGGCTGAAAGTTTGAGCTCGGTGATTGACAATCTGCCGGCTATTGACAGTGATGTTAATGCAAACGAGACTCTGGTTCAAGTTAATGAGTAATAAAAAGGTAAAAATACAAATAAATTAAACATACCAGTAATAATTTCTTATATTAACGCAAACATATTGCAATACATATTGAACGAAACTAGTTTTTTTGAAGGATTTTGTCGCGTTTAATTAACCTCTATTCCGCATGTTCCGAGTTATGTCATAAGGTAACTGGGGTGCTCGACGTCTCAATGTCATAGTTAACCACGGCTACCTTTATTTAAAAATTAGTAATATTTTTGGTCCTATCTATGACCAAAGACAACTGCAGAATTATTGTGACCTAACCACAATACCAAGGGCGGGAAAAAAAAAATCTATGCATAAAGAATACCAGCTATACTCACAGAATACCAGTGTGAAGTAGAGGTTTACCTCTGCGTTTCGCTTGTTGAGTGCAGGTGGCCGGAGGCCCTTTTTACTGGTAATGAGGCATTCCATCTTAGTTCTCACTGCTGACAACGCATCTGCATTTTGATTTGTAATAGAGGATAGATGTAGATGTCAATGGGCCGCAGCAACCACTTACCATCAGGTGGACTGTGTGCTCGTTTGTCACCCTTATCCTATAAAAAAAACCTATAGTATCTTGCAGTTTTAAAATTGGTCTGTTTGGGTTAGGTTTTAATTTTATTAATTTTAGGAACCCAAGCATATGGTAGCACCCAGTCATCTTCTCTTCTTTTTTGTATCGGTGTTTTTTTTTGCGATAATTTGTGATCTATGAAATGTAATGTAAACTAAAAGGTCATTAAAACCAATTGAATGAAAATAAAGCGTCAGTAGCCTAATAGCAGGGCGCGGAGCGCGAACTCGAAAGTTCGTGGGTTCGAACCCGCCATTCGACTATTGTCGTGAACCACTTCTAACACAAGCATTTTAAGCTTACCAGAAGTGATTAAAGGGAATATTAGTAATGTTTAATGTTTAGATTTTTTTTTAAAAAGTATAAAAAAATAACCATTAAAGCAAATAAAATTAATAATTTTAAACTGAAGTTAGCCGCAGTTAACAATGACATTGGGACGTCGAACACCACAGTCACCCCGTGACCATAGGTAAGCGCTCAAAACCTCAGTAATATAATATAAGCGATAAAATTCGTAAAAAAAGAAACTAATTTCCGTCAAAAATAACACTCAATGGGAGTGTTATTTGGGCTGGGCACAGTTCTTCCTATTTCAAGGATAAGAAGAACTGTGCCCAGCACCGTTATTAACAGAAGAGTTATAAAAAAATCAATCACAATCTTTGTAACATAGTTTCGTAAATAGTTCTTTTTCTTTAAAGTTTTAAGGCTTCCATTTCCATATATGATATGGAAATGGAAGCCTTAAAACTATCACTTCCTAAATACCTAATATTTTGTAATATTTGGTTGTCTAAAGGGATCATAATATTAAAATTTATCATTTACATAAGTATTAAAGTTACATTATTCAATTTTTTTTAATAACAGTAATTCTGAAGGAATTGTACCATATATTTACTTGTTATTACTTTCACTATACGTTTTTGATAATTTCCATTGGTTATACAAAAACAAAAGTATCTTTTTCTTTCTATAAATTATTGCCATTTAATAACTTGCCATTTTTTCATTCATACAACATAATAGAAAAATTGAGGCCTAATGGAATGATCAAGTATTTTACATAATTATTAAAATACGTATTTTTATTTTATATGTGGGACTTAAGTTGTTTATAATGATACGGGTCGAACACTCACCTAAACAGGGGAAAGATGTATCAGTGTTGACAAGTGTTGATGTTCTTAAAATTATGTACTGTCCATTAGTTGTACTTTATGTAGCTTTTACTAATGTTGCCATATATAGGAGTTGTGCGCATCAATGTGGCTGCATCTTGGTATAGAACAAACTTAAGAATTGAATATTTAGACTGTTTATTGTTAAGTTAATTTTAACACAAAGCATCGTATACATGAATACATTATCATCCATTGTCATTCCTAAAAGTTCACTGCCTTTGCAGAGACCTCACTTGTTTAAGGGAGGTTTTGCAATAATCGCAAAAATATATATTTTTAATACAGTTGCTCAAAAAGTGGCGTATTGCAGGGACGTATAGCGTTCGGGATGTGGGCTATTATATACTCGTGCTTTTTCTTTACCTTTTCCGAACTCGTGCGTTCGCTTTCCCAACTGTCAAAATAATGTCTATTAAAAAGAAAAAACCAACAACGAAGTTTGTACTAAAAAAAAATTCATAGCAGTTTTTAAGATTCATGCAAATATTTCTAAAAAGAAGCTTCTAATTTGTTTCAATATCAGATTTAATCATTTGATTCAATGAGTTAGGTTAGATTTCATTTCATCTCATTAAATTTCATTTTCATTTCATATCAATAAAAAAATTCTACTGAAGACTTGGCTGTATGGGCATAATTCCCTTTGCCTACCCATGGGTGAAGAAAACCACAAAAAATCTCTGCTTATATTCTTTTACGGTTGGCGCCATTTTCCAAAAATGTTCTTTATTAAATTACTTCATTTTTTCGCAACTGTATTAAAAATAGTTGTTCAGTACACGTGCGGAACCGTCATTGCAACTTGTTCCGACTGTCAACCCTCACCTTCGGCTGCGCCTTGGCTCGGGTAGACATTTGTCGAAACTCTTTGCAATGACAGGCTTTCCGCACTTGTAATGAAATACACTTCACTTTAAGAAATCTATTATTTTGTATGCATATTATATATATATATATATATATATATATATATATATATATATATATATATAGCCACACTGAAGCGTACAGCAGTGCCCTCTATATTGTTTCGTACGTAAAATAGTGATACTCATTTTGTGTATATATTTATTACAAAAATATTCTTGTTGAGTCGTCTGTCTGTTGAGTTTTGTTTGATGTTGCATGTTTTGTGCGACTGTGGTGGAATTCTGATCTTATGTTGAATACGTTGTGAGTTTTAGAATGAACAGTGTTATGGGTAGGTTGGGATAAGTCCATTACTTGTACACGCTCTGGTTTTTTTTTTACTATTATAAGCCATCGTGGTAGAGCCACACTGCAGCTACATTATGGTTGTAGCACATATGAGTTGGCTCAACCGGGGTTGGACCACGCTCTCACAGAATACCAATCACAAAGCAGCTTAATGCTGCTCTGTTTGGTATGGTGAGCCTAGACTACCGGAGACCCTTTTTCCGGAAACGAGGTATTCCATTTTAGTCCTCAGGAGTGACAACGCATCTACACACATCCACTTATCATCAGATGGACTGTGTGCTTGTTTGTCACACTGATTGTATTAAAAAAAAAACAATAGCAGTAAACTATGTGTGGGTCTCGGTAAAATGGACCTTTACTGCCTTGTTGGTCCAGTCGTAAATGCGGTTGCAGATCATGAGGTCCTTTGTTCACCAAAATCAGTTTTGCTTTTCTGTCAACAAATTCTCAGTAGCAGGCCGGAGTCAGGAAGATGGCGGTGTTTCACTCTCTAAGCAAGTAAAGCCGTTGGTCCTGCGCCTGATCTCACTCCGGTCGTGTCGCCTTACCGTCCCAGCGTACTATGAGAATGAGGGAATAGAGAGTGCACTTGTGCTTTGCGCATACACTCGTGCACTATAATCCTAAATTCCTTATTTCTATTCTATTTCTATTTTAATCTCCGTCCAGCAAACTATAAGTCTTTGTGGTATGGTGTTTTCTGAATTTCTCTAAAGGTTTATCGCAAAAATTACTTGGTATTTGCTTTATTTGTCAGAATTACGTCACAGTTGCAAATTAAGTTGTTGAATGTTGAGTGAATGGCGAGGTTTATATATAATTAATTTTACGTTATTAATGAAATATTTTAATTGATTAATTAATTTTAGTAATTATTTTAATTAATTAATTCAATTTAACCTAATTATTAATGAATTATTTTAATCAATTAAATTACATAATTAATTTGACTAATAATTAATTAATTATATATAAACTTCCATTGAATAGTTGCCGTTTACAATTGGCCAGTTGTGAGAAGTGGTTAGTACTTAATACTACACTGTACACTATCGATATGTTTGTTGTCTTGCACTGAAATAAGATATCATAAAAACTATGCTAGGTTTTAGGGAATACTACGGTGCAAATAAAAGTTATTTCCAGTGTCTAATGTTATTACGAACTCTAGATTTAATTATTTTATAACTGACTGTTCATTTAGGTTGGAAAGTATACGTAGACAAATATAAATGTGTTTTCTCTGTTTAATTTTAAAAGCCATTATTAAAATACAAAAACACATTAAATTTCAATGAATTTGTCATGAAGACCAGGATAATAAAGTTTTACTTTCATAATCTGACTGATAATACTGCTAGGCACTGAGTCGACCAAATTGTCTACTATTCTTATACTATATATACTACTAGCTGGCCAGGCAGACTTTGTTCTGACCTTTCCGACGCTCTTTCGTATAAAAATCCTTAAATTCGCAATAAAAAATATTGAGTGTCACTTATCGGGATAAAAACTATCCTATCTCTCAAGTTGGACCAAACTGCACAGAGTGTGCAAAATTTCATTGACATCAGTTGAGTAGCTTAGGAGTTCATCGCGGACAAACAATGTGACACGTAATTTTTATATATAAAGATTAATATATATATATATATATATATATATATATATATATATATATGGACGGATAGCTGTCAAATAAAATGGTTTAATGGATGATGCCAGAATACGATGTAAAAGAATGCCATATTCTTTCCAAATTATGCATTTATAATTAGTGTTAAATTTATTGTTCATTGCAAGACAGCAAAGTATTTTAAATTAATAACACAACAATTTTTGCACAATTTTTCCGTACACTAGTTACTTAAATATGTATTAAATATTAATTCCTCGAAAGCGGCCTTTGCTACGAGATTCTCAACTCTATATCTTAGAATTTAAGTAATATTTTGTGTAAATTATCGTTAGCTTTATACCTAATTTAGAGGTATTTATATAAACTACCTCTAAGTTTTATATAGTGTAATACAATAAACAATACAAATCCGACCAAAAACGCTTTACAGTGTGTAATCGGTTTGAAAAATAAAAAAGGATGAGGCTGATGGCGTGCCACAAACTATACAAACTCAGTAGTGCCATCTGCAGTGACGTTTTTATTTTTCAGACGGTTATTGGCAACTTAGGAACAAGATATGATAGTAATCTGTGAAATATTTAAAGGATGTAATAGGTATTTTTGAATATATACAGACTTGGTCTTATAACTTCTGCTATTTTGATGCTGACCATACCCTGGATGTTTTTGAGCACCGTCACTAACAAAGTCACAACAAGACACGCAAGGCAAATAAATAACAGACGTCCCAAAACCGTGACATTTAAGCAAGAAGTGTTTAGACAATTATTGTAAATATGTCTTAGCAAGTAATCGTATAACACTAGCTTGTCCACGACATTTCGGTATTCGCTTAACTATAGTTACCCACGCAGCATTGCGCTCGGCTTGTTAACAACTATGAATTACATGAGGCCACTTCAATATTTTGATTCATAAATATTCTAATACAGTCGATATTTGTATTATAATGTACACAATAAACATAGGTGAGTGTCCTGGAACACTCGGTTGGAACAAAGTTCCTTTCGTAGTATATTATTATTTATAAACGTATTATATTATTGATTAACAAATACATATAAATGAATTACTGGCGTCTGTTAAAGTGAAGCGTCTTTCAAAATAATATTTCTCTCAAGGCAAGATAAGAAAAAGTACGAGGGAGATGGATTTTATTCCATTTCGCTCGCACTATAGAAAGGGGGTCGTGACGGAAAAATCTTACACTTTTTGTCGCCTAGCTACCATCCGTCAAGTTCGTACCGCACGATAAGAAACTTCCTTCCAAAAAATAATTAAAAACTTAGATTATCAAAATTATCATACAAGTTCTACTCCCGGTGGTATAGTGCTAAAAACGCTGGCTCCGTTTGCTCGCTGAATAGCTATGCTATAGCATAGCTATTCAGCAATAAAACAAACATACAACAACAAAGTATACTTAGCCTTTTAGCGAGAAACGAACCAAACCTCTCATCACCAGCGGCGATGACAAGTCGCGAAAAAGTTTCTTTAGTAACTTCACCGCACGTGGCCCCATGGACCGATAGTTTCTACAGCTGATGCCACAAATGTGGTCATCTCTCGAAGACTCAGTCCAGCCTCTTCTAATGCCGCTCTAACTCCAAACGAAGTCTTCTGAGGTTGCCAAATTGTCTACGCACGTAGCTACCTACACAAAAGTCTTTCCGTTGTATTTCAGTTTAGTTGTGATTGTTAAAACAGTCAATTCATTCACTCTTACGACACCCACGGGATGATATAGGGTAGTGGATATTCTTACACCGCCACTACAGGCCACTGAACAGTTACTGCCTTGATAAACCCATTGAAGTAATATGTGCTGCGTTACTAGAATAAACACCGCGAATAAATTCTGTGCTCCAGTTTGGCCCAAACTAAGTTTTAGACCCCTACTGCAATAGATTAACCTAAGTAAATGCTGCGTGGGAACATTTAACCAGTGAAAGCTGATTTTTTGACTTGTGAATTGAAGTGAGGGCTCCCTATATAAAATAGTTTTGGAGCTGGTTCACATGAAATCGTTAGCGTTTTTTCCATGTGGGCAACAACGTTAAGAGTTAAATTTGTGTAACCTAACCCTTCGTGGTATTTTACATAAATATCGGTTCGTTCGCTAAAACAGTGGCGCTGATTATTATAAAGAAAGCCGCCTCTACCTATCGATCGGCACGTCACTGCAAAAGTTTGTATAAATCGATGAAATGTATTTTCACCCGTGAAAGAATAAGGAGTCCCTTCTAGAGGAAATTTCTGGTGTCAATGTACCGAAGAAAAAAAATTTGCAAAACGTAAACAAATTTTCTTCTTCATAGAAGTTCTTCATAGAACGTCCATCGAAATTGTGTTCGAATGGATATGTCTGATCGAATCAAGGATACTTTACAAATAGTGGGGATAAGCGGATTAGGCAAACTATTAAAATTCTAAAGTAACACCCAAAAAACGGGGGAACAACTTTCGCACTCTGACCATTTTGAAGAGAATATAATCATCAATTAAACAGATGGTGATTTCGAGGACACTTGTGCAGTGATGAAGGATTGTGTAAACCATACTAATTCTATTTTAATAAAAAAAAATCATTCGCCTATTTTATTACATGAAAATCTTGCATACCTTTTACGCGTACCACCACTATTTGACCGAATTACCGATATCTTATTTTATAATTGTTTGTAGGAACCCAAGAATCTATGCACAGTTTCTAAGCTAAGCACAGAACAGAACCAATTGTTATTTAACACTGGAACAATAATTATCGACATATCACAAACTATAATAAAACCTAGTTTTATATTTATAAATATGCTGTATATTTTGTATACTTGTGTAGCTCAATGTGAAAACCGCTATTCCGAAATCGAGACTTAGGACCTGTTCACACGTGCGTTAGCAACAATCGTTATTTCATTTGAAGATGCTATTTTAATCATTAACACGGTAACGCTTACACCTTGTTAAATAACGCGTTGTATTTTTATGTAAAATCACATTTGCGACAACATCAATAATTCTAATCGTTATTTTATTTGAAGATAAATTTTTAATAATTTTAATCACTGCAACAAATCTCGTCACAAATGTCTTTTATTACGCTTCGTTGATACTCGTCTGGACAGGATTTTATGTAAGGATATGGCCACACTGACAATAAAAATATTATTTTAAATGAGTGTACATAAGATTTTGTTAAATAAGTATATATGTGATTATCATGCGACGCGTTCGCTGTTTGTAATATTATTGTATATTATATATCATAATATAGTATTCGCTGTGAATCTACATTTATTTATTAATACTCATATTGAAGGAACGTTTTCGGAGTAGATTCTGAGAACGTTGGGCTCATTTCAACTAGTTTTTAATTTCATTTACTCGTGTAGGTGTGGCTCTTTTAACATTTCGGAAAATTATTATTTTAAAATAGATACGTGTATTGTTATGTACAGAAAAATATTTAATATGTTATTCTATAATTTAATATAATATGTGCCAGTATTAATCACATTTATTTTTCCGTCATAGCTCTTGTATCCATAATGCTAGTTATATTTAAATGTTGTTACTTTCCTTGACATATATATCTCTATATGATGTTTAAGCACTATATGGAATAGTTTTAATTCTGTAAAGAGGTTAGTTCAGTAGTTTCTGTAGACAAACGTTTTCAGTGGTGTTGAGTTGAGCCTATTGTTGTATAAATAATATATAGTACAAAATGCGTCCAGCCTTTCTGATGCCTTACCGTTGTTAGAGTAAGCTAATAAAGTTTCATGTTTTAAGTATCCGTCTTTTCATTTCCACCTACCCTCACTAATGGCGTCCACTACAGAAACAGGCCACTCGGGAAAGTTTAATTGACCAAAGTCATCATTATCATCATCACAGTCTTTATAGTCCACTGTTAAACATAGGCCTGACCTCATAAATTGCCTCAGGGCTTCTTGCGAGTTGCTGCCCTGAGCAACTATAGTAAAATGCCAAATTAAACCAAATATAATTTATTTGGCTTAATTCGACCCGTAAGCTACCACGGTTCCAGAGTAAATCTAGTTCAATTCA
Source organism: Parnassius glacialis (assembly GCA_033319125.1). Taxonomy (NCBI): domain Eukaryota; kingdom Metazoa; phylum Arthropoda; class Insecta; order Lepidoptera; family Papilionidae; genus Parnassius; species Parnassius glacialis. The sequence continues at coordinate 1,509,921 of JAVANC010000002.1, read as the reverse complement.
CGATTTTAATCAACCCTATGAAGACAGGCTTACCACTAAAAATAAACTATGTCGAGTCATATTTTCCTAATTTTGAGGGCACTTTCCTTGTTCAGCCACCATCCGAATCCTCGGTGTCGACATTAAATGACATTCAGTTTCGCGGTTATTTGGAAAAGGAAATACGCAGTTGGCTTCTTGGCATGCTAAGTAGAGTGCTTCAACTTGAACGCATCCAGCGAAGAACGGTTCGAATCGTCGACGACCCATTTCTTATCAGCTTCATCCACTGGCCGAAGAGATCCATGTTTTTTTGGATTTTGTTTGGTTTGTATGTACCTATGGTAGCTGTTGAGAAATTAAAATGTCTGATCCAAAATGCTCTGATGTAATGGGAAGCAACAATGCCAGTGACAGGACTGATTTCCGCATTGGTTAATAGATTCCGTGGTTCTACTTTATCAGCCCGTTAAGTTCAATGCTGGCCATCAGTGGAGTAGCGTGCCTTAGAGGGGCCCTGTATCAAAATTTGTCAGGGGGCCCAAATGAAGGGTAAAGATTTTTCACAAAAGGAAGAAAAACCCTCGCATTGAATTAAAATAATCATAAGTTATTACTTACAATTAATACTCCTAGGAACTAAGCTAGTCAAACAATTCAAACCAACATTCTGTCCCATAGAAGTCCTTAGAATTTTTGGTTATACACGTTCGGGGCACCTGTAGCCCGGGGGCCCCGTATCACTGATATGGCTGATACGGCGGTAGCTACGCCCTTGCTGGCCATAGGTCTATCCCGTAGTTTGGGGGGTCATTTGCCTTAATTGTCACGCTAGGCAGGCGAATTGACGGTCGCAGTGCCAGATGTAAGCACCTTTAATGCTGCTGCCCGTCGCTGGACGTGGTATTTTACTTAACGAGATGATTATCCCGTCATCTTACTAAATACGTGGTAGATCCATGGGGCAGCTATATTATAGCTTTGGTACGAATTGGTCAGCGCGACCAAGATGGACTACGTTCTCACAGAATAGCAGCCAATGCTGCTATGTATCGTATGGTATAGGTGACGTGGCTTGGTCACCCGCGGTGGACAAAGAGGAACTCAAAAAAAAGTATTTTGTCACACCCATTATAATTTAAAATAAATGTTTACGCGAACACTATACATTGAATGAAACTAAAACTATATATATATATATATATATATATATATATATATATATATATATATATATAGTTTTAGTTTATATATACATATATATATAATATATAGTTTTAGTTTATATATATATATATATATATATATATATATATATATATATATATATAGTTTTAGTTTCATTCAATGTATAGTGTTCGCGTAAACATTTATTTTAAATTATAATGGCTGTGACAAAATACTTTTTATATATATATATATATATATATATATATATATATATATATATATACAACATGTCCCAAAATTCAACGATAAGCCAACACCGGAGCATAGACCTGCCCCGGACTAATCGGGGAAAAAAAAAATATATATCCAAATTATATTTTAAGTTATATAAAAAAATTTAAATTCTTCAGAAATTGAGACCGTTTATGATATTTTTCACTACCATGACCACAATTTTTTAAATATTTTTTTCTTTTGCATACCTTAAGCGAAAGCGCAAGGTGTGTTCTACTATCGCCTAAAAATTAAGATTCCAACATTTTATCGAATAAAATCGTATCTAGCAATCATATTATACATATAAATGATATAAAAAGCACATTGTTAGAAAGATAAATGATTGTTGAACTTATTAATAATTTTTTAAAATCGATTAATTGCTATTTTTAAATAAAAAAAAGGGTTTTAGTGGCTTATGGTGTGGATTTATCACGTCCCTGTGGCTTGTAAACACAATAACTTTTGAAAATATTAATTGTTTAACTCAATCTATTTTTTAATCTCTTCACCGATCATGTGGGAAGCCACTGAATGTAAATGGCAGTGTAGTTTTGTTTTGTTTAGCTATAATTAATTTTTTTCGGCTCCAAAATGGCGAAATTTTCGTTGATTTGTGAGCCTCGTATACAAATTAATTCTGTAAATGGGAAGCTACAGCCACAGAGTAGTAATGAGTAGTTTAGTTTGGCTCACAGAGTACATTATATATAGGGAATAATGTAAAATAAATAAATTATACTGAAAATTTAATTACAAATTTGTTTTGTAACAAAATAGTAAGTTAGCAAGGTTCGATTGTATTTTAAACTATTCATTAATTTGTTTCATTCTAAATTGGCCTAGCATGGCTAAATTTAAAAAAGCGACATCTACTGCAACATGGACAAACTGTCATGACATAATAATACCTCTAAGAAAAATTATAGTATGGACTGTTATGCCACTGGTCTGGTTTGGCTTCAGTCTTGCTGCAGTCACCTCATAGAGTAGAGTAATATATACTGGAAAGTCACCTTCGTGAGTGGACATTGTATCGGTTGTTTGCAGCGGCTCAAAAAGATCGCTGTACAAATACACAATATTCGAATAACCAAATTTCTTAAATACTTAATTATAATAATAATAAGACATTTTTTTATTACAATATTTAAAAGCACAGAATAAATAATAGTAGTACGTACTAAACGCAAGTAGTATAATTTTGTTTTGTCATGGGTGATATTTTCATGGTTTTCGAGGGTGTTGAAACCGATAGAGTTGTTGATATGTAAATCCAAGATGACGGCCGCAATAGGTATCAATTTTTTCATCATGGGTGTCATTTTTATGGTTTTCGAGGGTGCTGAAGCCAATAGTGCTGTCGAAATGTAAATCCAAGGTGGTGGCTGCAATAGGTATAAATTTTTTCATCATGAGTGTCATTTTCATGGTTTTCGAGGGTGTTGAAGCTGATAGTGCTGTCGAAATGTAAATACAAGATGGCGGCTGAATTAGGTACCAATTTTTTCATCATGGGTGTCATTTTCATGGTTTTCGAGGGTGTTGAAGCCGATAGTGTTGTCGAAATGTAAATCCAAGATGGCGGCTGCAAAATATATCAATTTTTTCATCTTGGGTGTCATTTTCATGGTTTTCAAGGGTGTTGAAGCCGATAGTGCTGTCGAAATGTAAATCCAAGATGGCGGCTGCAACAGGTATCAATTTTATCATCATGGGTGTCATTTTGATGGTTTTCGAGGGTGTTGAAGCCGATAGTGCTGTCGAAATGTAAATCCAAGATGGCGGCTGCAATAGATATAAATTTTTTCATCTTGGGTGTCATTTTCATGGTTTTAGATAGAGTTGAAGCCGATAGTGCTGTCTAAATGTAAATCCAAGATGGCGGCTGCAAAAGGTATTAATTTTTTCATCACGGGTGTCATTTTCATGGTTTTCGAGAGAATTGAAGCCGATAGGGTTGTCGACATGTATATCCAAGGTGGCGGCTGCAATGGGTATTAATTTTTTCATCATGGGTGTCATTTTCATGAGTTTCGAGGGTGTTGAAGCCGATAGTGCTGTCGAAATGTAAATCCAAGACGGCAGCTGAAGTAGGTACCAATTTTTTCATCTTGGGTGTCATTTTCATGGTTTTCGAGAGTGTTGAAGCCGATAGTGCTGTCGAAATGTAAATCCAAGATGGTGGCTGCAGTAGGTATCAATTTTTTCATCATGGGTGTCATTTTCATGGTTTTCGAGAGAGTTGAAGCCGATAGGGTTGTCGAAATGTAAATCCAAGATGGCGGCTGCAATAGGTATCAATTTTTTTTTCATCACGGGTGTCATTTTCATGGTTTTCGAGGGTGTTGAAACCGATAGTGCTGTCGAAATGTATTTAAACTACTTTAAAATTCCGTATAATCATGTTATACGTAATTTTTTTAATGCGCTTATACCTTGTACTTGTACCATTTGTTTTGAAATATTAAACATTTTTCAAGAACTAATACTTTTATTACACCCGACCGTCATTTGGCCCCTGTTAAGAAATAATAGGCCCATATTTTTTTATAACTTGTTTTCCTAGAGTATTATACCACTTTGGAATGTTGGTTAGTTGCGTCAATTTTTAAAAAAACTTGCCATTAGTGTTCATACTTTTTTTTACACCACGATTAGTTAAATTTGGTTAAAAGTAAAAGTCTTCAAAAAATTTAGGGAATAAAATAAGTTTCATTAATTTCGTGATAAAACAAGAGTTATTCTGGAGTTTTTAAGAATTGTGGTAGATAGCAGTACTATTCTGGTTGCCTATAAAAAAAAAGAAAAAATATTTAAAAAATTTTGGTCATGGTAGTGAAAAATATCATAAACGGTCTCAATTTCTGAAGAATTTCATTTTTTTTATATAACTTAAAATATAATTGGGATATATTTTTTTTTCTTTTTTTCCCCGATTAGTCCGGGTCAGGTCTATCCTCCGGTGTTGGCTTATCGTTGAATTTTGGGACACGTTGTATATATATATATATATATATATATATATATATTATAGGTGAAAGTGTTCGAAACGTCAGGAATATAAAATAAGTTAGTAAAGCGCGATAAAATCCGTATAAACTAGTTTTTTTTATTAATAGTATTTGGAAGACGTTTTAATAGCCTACATCATCATCATCATTAAAGCCTTTCACAAGTCCACTGCTGAAAATAGGCCTCCTCCCATAAGGAATGCCACAAAGCACATGCCTGAACCACATGCATCCATCGACTTCCTACATGTCTTAACAGGATAATAATAGCCTACATAATTATTATTAATCAGATAAAGCGCGCACGCAAGAAAGTAAAGTTATCGCTGTGCGCGAGTGTCCATATTACTTTGCATCTTTTCCCCTCCCTACGTCACGACGGACTTTCTGTGGCTACTAAGGGCTGTTAATAAAGAGTAAAACCATACGTTGTGGAATGGTAAGTAAGTTAGTTAGGTAAAGTACCTATTCTCACTATGATCAACCATATTATTTCCGCTACTACGTGAATTCTGTGATGCACAACGCATTCAACTTGTAAGGCCATTCGCCGGGAATCGCGATATTTGACTGAAGAAATAGGTAGTGTAAACATTAAATAAATCCAAAATACGATACCTAAGAGAAATATGATCGTATTGTACTTAGTTAAAAATCTTCTAAACAAAGTATTAATTTCAGTATGTTGTGTTAACAAAATACAAGTAAGTATAGGTATGTAAGTGAGTAGGTACTTGGATAGTGAAGTAAATATCAACTAAGTTTTGTTATTAAGTAGTACTTAGGTATTTTTAAATTCTTTTTTCGCTATAAGTACCTACCTATCGAACAAAAAAAAAGAAATAAATTCACTTTTCCTTCCTTCTTTTCTTTCTTCCTTCCTTCGGTAACAAAAAGAAATTATAGGTATATCTGAATCCTTTTGTTTGTTAAGCATCCATCCACGCAACAATTATAGTAGGAACGACGTTTTGCCATTATAATTTATGAAATAGATATTATTTTACACGTGGTAGAGCCATGCTGCAGCTATATTAGTAGTATAGTTGTAGCACGAGTGGTTCGGCTCGACCGGGGAAGGACCACGCTCTCACAGAATACCAGCGTAAAATAGCAGCTTAACGCTGCTGTGTTTCGTATGGTGAGTGTACAGAACCGGAGACCCTTTTTACTGGAAAAGAGGCATTTCATCTTAGTCCTCACGGGTGACAACGCATCTGCATTTTGATTCGCAAACGAGGATAAATGTAGATGTCAATGGGCTACATCAACCACTTACCATCAGGTGGATTGTGTGCTCGTTTGTCACCCTATCCTATAAAAAAAACATATTAGATAATAGACATACTTATATACCTATATTATTTTTAAATTACATTAAAACTTTTTCAACTATTTTATCCTACAATTAAATATACTAAACAAAAACTATTTCGACGAGTATTTCAACAAGTATTTACAAAAAACTATTTACGTATATATAATACTTGAGACTGATTGCGTTGTACTTATATCCCTGGGGCGCCTCCATAGATTACTGTAGGGTAGGTGCCTCGCGATTGTAGGTAATTATTTCACGCAGTGAGCAAGTGACAGAGGCCTGCTTTTGGTCTCAGGCACAGTTTGATATACAGATAAGTGTTTACCACATGTAAACTATACTTAAAAATGGGAAGTTAAAATAAAACAATATCATACACAAAAATACTTTATTACATTTGTATAATGTCTACACACACTCTCACGTCTACTGTATATTGTATATGCGTTGCAAAACTAGATCCCGCTTCGTCCATACAAGCGGCTCTCGGCTTACATATGTGAACATACTGAGTGAACATAGCACGTTTGTACTCGTACCTCTTAGTATAAATTAAACCCAGTTTATAGAATATCCGTCTCTACTTCGCAGCTGCGCGTTTGGTAATGAAAGCAGTCCCGTTTCATATCTAATTCTTTACTGTTTATCAAAGACATCTATATACACTACTCGACCGGCAATTCAGAACAATAATTATAACTTAAAAAAAAAATTAAAAATCGACTTCAAATTGCTAAGAAATAAGTTATTTATTTGTTAAGGGTGAAATTTTTTTCTCAGAATTAAAGTATAACATATTTCATAACAAAAAATATCAAAATTGATTCTTTTAAAAAATTAAATCTGCGAAGATATCGCGTAACATACAAAAAATACGCTCGAAATAAAGTTAAATACCTACTTATCTACACAAATATATAAAATTGAAGTGTCTGTTTGTAATGTCAAAATAACAGCTTTTTACTAAATGCATATGAAAGTATATACGGTACTTATAACAAAAACACAATTTTTAATATTTTTTTCTGTCTGTCTGTTTGTTCCGGCTAATCTCCGGAATGGCTGGAACGATTTTGGCGGCACTTTCACTGGCAGATAGCTGATGTTATAAAGCGTAACTTAGGCTATTTTTGTTTTTGAAAAAGAATTAGTGTTCCGCGCAAAAAATTAAAACACATGAAATCTAATCGTAATAAATTACACGCGGGCGAAGTCGCGGGGAACAGCTAGTCCGATATAAGCTTCAAATCACATTGACAAAGTGCGCACGAAAATAATGACGGCGTTTTCTTAGTTACATTTAACAAAATCAGTATTAGATTGTCGAAAACAACTTTAATGGTTTATAAAACAAAGAAGTAAGTAGTCTTCTCGCCCGCTCGTTCGAATAAAAGAGTTATGGAGAACTGACCGTAATTTTATTAAGGCCGCATAGCCCGTCTAGTTTTATACATACAAGTCTTTGTTGTTCATACGAAACTTTGTATGGAGTTATTAACAATCTGCTATTTATTTACAAAAATCTAAAATATGGATTCGTAATAGGAAAAGCTTTTTTTGTGTTTGTGTTACATTACTTAGTTCTTCAATAAGGACTATTTATAAGAACAAATCGATTAACCTAGAACAAGATCGATTATCGAATTATAAAAGAAAATGTTTTTGATACCTGCAAAAAATAATTTAATACCTATTAGGTACGTTCGGAAAGCTAATAAATGCATTAGTATAATAGTTATATTAAAACAAGACTTAAAACTATTTAGTCGACCCATAAAATGGGAAATATACACTAATACAACTTACTGTTTAAACATGTTGTATTAAATTGTTGTTTTCCATTTTGTGTTACAAAAATTTAGTTATGAAATGGGACTAAAATAAGCTATTTATACAATAATTTTAATATAACTCAAGTGATATTTTACTTGATATATTATAAATATGTACAGTTATAGTAGATTCAAATAAAGGGTAAATCTATTGATTCTAATATATTGTTCGTAACATAATACTGCTGTCAAAATATAACTACAAAAGCGGTTCTAAACTATTTTATACATAATAATACGTCAAACATTATGTTACACTGTACGGCATGGACTATTTGTGATTATAAGAGTTTTAGCGGGAACTTGAACGGTGGAGGATTGCTGCTCTTGTATTATGGTTTAAATAATGATTTGAAGTGGATTTTCATATGTAAAGTGGTGCGATTTTGTGTATTAAGTGTCTGTGGATGTGAACTATTAGTGGAAACGGTGAAACAAGTGCTCTGATGGTGATGTGATTCTCAAGGTAAAGTTTCCGTCTGCTTAGGCGCCTTGGGATACTATCGAGACAGCTGTCTTCTGGCCCAAGTTGCCGTCAACATCTTCCAAAGGCTGTACAATGTGACGCATCAACATATTGAGAAGCAGTGTACTATGAAGGATAAATACATTGTAACTTCAGGCTCAGTAGGGCTAGAACCCAGAGCCGTAAAGACAGTTATAAAAAATTGTGATTATAATTAGTTATCAAAAACTCTTGAGGAGTTTTGGCGAGAACTTGACCGGCGGCGGTTTGCTGCTCCTGTATTATTGTTTAAATAATGGTTTGAAGTGGACTTTGATATGTAAAAGTGGTGCGATTTTGTGTATTAAGTGTCTGCGCATGTGAACTATTAGTGGAAACAGTGAAACAAGAGCTCTGATGGTGATGTGATTCTCAAGATAGGGTTGTTTGCTTAGGCGCCTTGAGATACCATTGCCAACTGTCTGCTGGCTCAAGTAGCCGTCAAAATTTCCCAAGAACTGCACAATGTGACGCATCAACATATTGTGAAGCAGTGTACTATGAAGGATAATTATACATTGAAAAATGAAAGACATGACTGACGCACAAACCGTGCAGGCCAAGAAATGGGGGGGGGGGGGGGGGAAGCCTCTTGATTTTACAATATTAGCAGGCTTTTTTTAAAATGCACCAAAAACGAATAGTACTGTATCAATATTCAGATCCAAAAAAATAACCAAACCAAGCGCTCTCAAACATAGAAGATTGTTAATCTTTAAAAGCGACTGAATTTGAGTATCAGTTATTTGCGTGCACCAAAAATGTCTCTGCTAATATTCTGCAAAGTGACAATTGATACACATTATTTATAAGATAGTTTGCCGATGACCACCCCTCTTACTTACGCAGTCTGATCTGAATCCCGCGCTTGTCTGCTCACCGGCTAAATAGTGTTGCCATATTATAAAAGGCTGTATTTTTCATCCTGTCTTATCTTTTAAATAATGGTTTGAAGTGGATGGTGATACGTAAAAGTGATAGGTTTTTGTGTGTTTGCGCATGTGAACTAATAATGGAAACAACAAAACAAGTGCTCCGATGGTGATATAGATATAGATATCTATGCCGCGCAGTGTGACATCTTTTTTTAATTAAAACAACGACTTAATCCTATAGATACTGCCCAGCTGCCAAAAAGATCAGTCATAAAAATTACATATATACAATTCGTTTAAATAAAATAAATCACAAAAATGTCGGAATTAAAACTAAATAAAGAAATACCTACTAACTAACATATTTAATTTGTCTAAAAGGCTAATCCATGTATAATACAGTTCTTTCTCAAGCTATCAAGTGTGTTAACACTTGTCCGACATAAACCAATCACTGAATTAATTAATATAATTCATAATTTCCTTGTAAAATAATTAAATAAACCTTATTATCTAATTGTTGTATGAGACCTGAAGCGCAATATCGCTATCTTGATTTGCGAATTAAAATAAACATTAAAATAGGTAGGTAGTGATAATTACTGTGAGGTGAATTTCTTATAACAATAACGAAACAAAAATAAGTAGTTAGTATTTAACACTAACTGTTTCAGCTAAAGGAACATATTATAGTATCGAAATTAAAGACATTTCAAATAAAATCTATAAAACCATTAATAAAAATATTTCTTGTTTGTAACACGGAACAAACTATAAAAATAGCAAATACTATAGCATACTAGTCTTTTAAAAATAGAGGGGAAAATGTATATAACGTAATCATTCATATTATATACAGCAGAAGCAAATATATTGTTAGCGCGCGCGTGGTGAAGACTCGAAAACGTCCTAATTGGGACGTTTTGTATATAGTCCGCGTCACGTAAGACGACGAGAAAGACGCTGCATAAAAAATTTAACAATTAGAAAAATGTCATCGTGTTATTTAACAGGTGTATCAATTGATTTGTAAGTTAACAAAACACAAAAAAAGAAAGAGACGGCAAATAAATTTGACGGGAGAACGATAAAGATGTGTGCACTCTACAGATAGCGCCCGAGTTGAATGCCGTCGGGGCCTGAGGTGAAGAGCGGGAGCATCTCCCCCCGCCGTCCGCACGCCGCATCTCGCGGGCCTACAGTGTACCAGTGTAGTGCTGTGCTGTCCTTGACAACTATCATACGCTTACTGTGTTATCGTGTTAATATAAAGTTGCAGCCGCGTGTTATTTTTGTTTTTAATGACGTCTGATCCGTGTACGTCAAGTTCTGTTACAAAAAAAAACGAGTTTTTATTCATCGCCAAGCACGGGAAATGGCAAAAAATGTTCTAGACATGTGTGTTAAAGAAAAGCAGAACAACAATTTAACATTCACAATAAATAATGCTTACGATCGCGCAAGCCGTTACACTGGACTTTCGAAGAGATCATTGTCTGCAATTCAAAATGAAGCCAAAAAGGGCCTCTTTGTTCGCCTTCTAAAAAGAAAAGACAGTGTAACAAGAAGACAAATTTAAACGTCGATGATTTTGATCGAGATATTATACACAGAATTATTGAAGAATTTTATTTATCTAAAAAAATTGTTCCGACCTGCATTAAACTCCTCGCAGCTATTCGAGAAAAAATCGAGTTTCCATGGGGAGTGACGAGTTTAAGAAAATTGTTAAAAGACATGGGATATAGATGGCTTAAATGTCATAATAAACGTAGAATTTTGGTGGAGAGGCCAGCTGTCGCATTCGCAGTCGGAAAATTCGTCAATATAGGCAAGAAGATCGCAATATTTTTTTTCTCGATGAGACATAGGTAGACAACAACCTCACATTTAATAAATGCTGGAGAAATGAAATGATCGACGCCTTGTTGACGGATACAAGCTCCACGAACAGGCTCATTCTTGTCCACGCAGGATCGAGAGGAGGGTTTTTAAATGATGCAAAGTTACTTTTTAAGGCTGGTACTACGTCAGGTGATTATCACGGACAGATGAACAGTGTTAATTTTGAGAAGTGGGCCACTGATATGTTAATCCCTAATCTACCACAAACCAGCGTTGTTGTGATGGACAACGCACCGTGTCATAGTGTACAAGAAAATAAAGTCCCAACAAAGTCCAGCACCAAATCAGTAATGTTGGAATGGTTAACCAAGAACAATATCGAAGCTTCACTTACTATGAGAAAAGATCAGCTCTTTCACTTGGTTCAGTTACATAAACCTACGGAAAAATCTTTCAAAATCGATTAATTCATCAGAAGTCAAGGCCATATCGTAGTAAGACTACCACCGTACATGTGCGACCTCAACCCTATTGAGTTGGCTTGGGCAAAAGTAAAAAGAATTGTAAGGCATCACAGTGTTACTTCTGATTTCTCCCTTAAAAGGTTAAAAGAAGTTACGGAGCTTAAAAGTTAAAAGAAGAGGAAGATTGGCGTGGCTTCGACGATCACGTCATAATTTTAGAAGAAAATTATTGGCAAAGAGATGGATTAATGGAAGATACCATAGATCGATTCGTAATTGAGGTCAACGATGGTGAGGATAGTGACACCGATTCAACCAAGTCTGCCATTTCAGAATCTGATGCTGCATAAATTATAATTTTTTTTATTGATTTTGATGTGTAAAATAATAAAAAATGTGTGATAATTATTACCTTGTTTTTTCTAAACTTAAAACGTTAAGCTTAAAACAATGTTGAAATTTATCGACATATTGTCATCATTAATTCTAATTAGGTCACAGCACTATCGCATTCCTGAGCTCTGCATTCAACTCGCGCGCTATTTGTAGGCATACATATATGCGGTGATTGGTGGCCTGAGTAACCCCCTGTCACACACTCGTCAAGTGGCATGGGAAGTAGCGAGGAAAAGAGGCAGACACGTAGTGTGGTCACAATACTCGTCATGCCCATCGCTCCCTGTTTTGTCGGTTTTTTGGGTTCGAGTTAAAGCACTGGCAATATTAGCGCGAGTGCCTGGCCAGTAACAGCGTTGCCACTTTAGTGATTTTGTCACTAGATTTAGTGAATTTTTAGAGATAGATAGTGATATTCTGAAAAAGAAATTCACTAAAAAATTATTTGATGACTTTTAGTGATATTTATCAAATCTTGAAGAATTTAGAAAATACCTATTAGTAAGCCTCTTTACCTGTCGGTAAATTCCCCAGTTTATGTCAAAACAGCACTATCCTTTTCTCACATTACAAAAACGTAATTAGACATCGTTGTTTGGTTATGTTAAGTCTACCTTGGACTTTTCCTGACAAATAATGAAGACGTATGTAAAGTTGGTTTCAGTGAGTGTTGAATACTGAAAGGTTGATATATGAATATTGAAATGTAAGAAGGTCTCCTAATAAAAAAACCTAATTGAATTGGTACTTCAAGTTCTTCAGAAGCTCTTTCATTCCGTCCTCCATGGTGGCATTACACCGGAGGCGTGGAGCAGAAGTGCGGTGGTCTTGTTCTTCAAGAAAGGTGACAACGCTCTCTTGAAGAACTACAGACCGATTTCCCTTCTGAGCCGCGTCTACGTGCTGTTTTCGAGAGTCATTACGAATCGTCTCGCGCGCAGACTTGACGACTTCCAGCCTCCCGAACAAGCCGGTTTCCGAAAGGGCTTTAGCACCATAGACCACATACATACCCTACGGCAAATTGTACAGAAGTCCGAAGAGTACAATTTGCCACTATGTCTGGCGTATGTGGACTATGAGAAAGCCTTTGATTCCGTCGAAATTTGGGCGGTGCTGCAGTCCCTTCAGCGGTGCCAAGTTGACTGTCGGTATATCGAAGTGCTGAAGTATTTGTACAGTAGAGCTACGATGGCTATCCGAGTACAGAACCAGAGTACGAAACCTATCCAATTGCAGAGAGGTGTAAGACAGGGTGACGTTATATCCCCGAAACTCTTCACCGCTGCATTGGAAGACGTTTGCAAGCTTCTGGACTGGAAAGGATACGGTATTAACATCAATGGCGAGTACATCACTCACCTTCGATTTGCCGACGATATAGTCCTCATGGCAGAATCGCTGGAGGAACTAAGCACTATGCTCAATGACCTCAATAGTGTCTCCCAACGGATAGGTCTTAAGATGAACATGGACAAAACAAAGATCATGTTTAATGTCCATGTCACACCTATGCCGGTAGTTGTTGGGAGCACTAAGCTCGAAGTTGTTGACGAGTATGTTTACCTGGGACAAATAGTCCGACTAGGTAAGTCCAACTTCGACCGAGAGGTCAATCGACGGATTCAACTCGGCTGGGCAGCGTTCGGGAAGCTACGACACATCTTCTCGTCAGAAATACCTCAAAAACTTAAAACAAAATTGTACAACCAGTGCGTGTTGCCAGTGATGACTTACGGAACTGAGACGTGGTCCTTCACTGCTGGCCGTATGAGGAAGCTCAAGGTCGCTCAGCGAGCTATGGAGAAGGCTATGCTCGGAGTTTCTCTGCGTGATAAACTTAGGAATGAGGATATCCGCAGTAGAACCAGAGTAACCGACATAGCCCAACGGATTAGTAAGCTGAAGTGGCAGTGGGCCGGCCATATAGCTCGAAGAACCGACAACCGATGGGGAAGAAAGGTTCTCGAGTGGCAGCCTCGTACCGGTAGGCGAAGTGTAGGGCATCCCCCCACAAGATGGAGTGACGACCTGGTAAGACATGCAGGAAGTCGATGGATGCAGGTGGCTCAGGACCGTGCTTTGTGGCATTCTTTGGGGGAGGCCTATGTTCAGCAGTGGACTTGTGAAGGGCTGTAATGATGATGATGATGATGAATTGGAATCGGGGTAGATGCCTCTGTCATGACTGGAATCAATAATGGCGTACGCGTATATAATTAAATTCTAATCAGATGATGTGTTTGCCACTCATGCACTCGTCCACACTGTTTCACATGTGTCAGAGCAAACGTTACTGCGAAATATAGAGTTTCTCATTACAGAAACTTAGAATTAGTTCTACATTCACCCAAACACTGTGATGAGTACAAATATATGTATGAGACAGTAAATTGTGCTGAGAATGCTTTAAAAATATTGCGCTCTTGTGATACTCCTTGGCTGTCCGTTGAAGAAACTGTGGCTAGGAGGCCGTCTCGATTTTATATGTTGTGTTTATTGTAATTATTTCCACAATTAAAATTGTATTTTTATTACATACCACGTGATTTGATTTTTAATAATTTAGTGAATTCTAGGGATTATTTTAAGTAAAAATATCCCTAAATCTGGTGAAATTTCAGACCATAACTAGTGATAAATTTTTTTGCAAGGTGGCAACACTGGCCACAAACTCGCGCAAACACAGTCCGAATCGAGCGCTCGCATCGTTCTATCGCGATAAATAGATATCATCCACCATTTCCGTTGGCGTGACCAACGACGCATATTTCTTTTTTGTGACATTGATTTAATTAGATATAATAAATCAACCTAGTGCGAAGCGTCGCAATTAATTGCGCGAGTAGAGCAGTGTGGGGCAGAGTTGTTGTGTTGAGTTGTTTGTTTGAGCTGCCCTAAAACTTTTTTTTTGGCAACATTGTGGCAGCGCGAGGAGCATAATGTGGCTGAGCCATTAAGATTAATGAAAGTAATGTGTATGAATGTGTGCCGTTATTGTTTGCAACATTTTTTTCGGTGATTTTGGGGGCTTATAACATGTCTACAGTATATAATATCATTGAACGCAATCATATCGTTTGCGAATAGGTATTGTACCTAGTTTCATCGTGTAATATACATATTATACAATGATTATACTAAACAAAGAAATGAGATTACTCAGAAAAATGTTGAGATATTTAAAAAAGAGCACAAATAGAAATCATAAAATAAATAAGGTTTGTTGGAAACGTCCTGGTTATATAGGTATATTTTAATTTTTGACCATAAAATCCTCAGAGTAAAACTATAAATAGGTTTCAATTAACATAATATAAAAAGATAGAAATATAGCTTTCCTTTTTTATCCACTACCGCAGTTGGATTAAAAGGGAACGTACGATATTTTTGGTTGTCGTATATATATGTATGACCGTCCCTATGCCGTCTGTGTAACTTCTAAACAAACTAGTATTTGGACTTTAACGTACAAAAATCGCAATTCACAAATATACACTACTTTAACTACATAAATAAACTTACTTGTGTAATGTTAACGTCACGTACTTTTTACATCAAGCTTTTGCTGTCGCATGGATGGGTCGGCTCGAACCGGGGTGGTACCACGACTTCACAGAAAACCAGCGTGAAGTAGAGGTTTACCTCTGCGTTTCGCTTGGTGAGTGCAGGTGGCCGGAGGCCCTTTTTACTGGAAATGAGGCATTCCATCTTAGTCCTCACGGGTGAAAACGCATCTGAATTTTGATCTGTAACAGAGTATAGATGTAGATGTCTATGGGCCGCAGCAACCACTTACCATCAGGTGGACTATGTGCTCGTTTTTCACCCTTATCATATAAAAAAAACACTACTTAAAAAATAAACAAATGTATCGTGTATGTTATCACATCACCAGATCACTACGGTATCGTTTGGGAAAGATCTATTAATGTGGCGTTATTTAAATTTAAAATAATCACCAAAGACCATTTATTTTAACAATTATTCTATTTCTCATAAAAATATACCAAGTTTATAAACCATTTTTATATCAAAGGGAAGCCCTAGGCGAAAATTTATCGACCAAATGGGCGATATATTAAAAAAGGGCCAAATTAAGAGTACCTTTAACCGACGAGCGTGTATGCGTAGGTATATGGATGTGGAGGAAGCGAGACAGCTGTGTCAGGATCGTGCCAAATGGAAGTCCATAGTCTCTGCCTACCCCTCTGGGTGACAGGTGTGACTGTTTACATTATATTTTATATCAAAATAAAACATCATACATGAATATAGTAAATGCACGTATTTGAAAAAAGAATATCTGCCTTTCTTATCTGTCTAGTTCAATTTTCCCGTTGAAATATCGATTGTTAAGATTTTCGACTGTCGGTTGTCGGCTAAATTCACACTCATGATAAAAAAAATGTTTTATTAGTTAAGTTTTTAAAAATCTTATTATTCTGAAAGGACTGTGAAGTAGAAAAAAAACTGAATTAATATGGAAATCAAATTCCGTAGATTTCAACTCAAATCCCGTAGTTCCGTAGACGATGAAAAAAATTTCGTAGATCTACGGATTTTTCCGTTGGCAACGCTGATCGTGTTAGACATTAGTTGGACGTAGTTATGCAAAAATGATCCAACCCGCGATAAGTTAATTTGAGTTTATGATATTTGAAGTATGGATACTTAAATTATCGGAATGGTTTCTATCTGTTTGTAATTTATCTTCTTATTTGTGTTACGTTTGCGAAAATTGTTACATCACATAATAGTATAGACCACAAACATTATTCTTTAAGTCAACATTTTTGACACAAACTCGGGTTGGATCCTTTTTGCATAACCACGTCCAGTTGCAGGACGTTGGTATTAAAAGCTGATTTTCGTTCTATACAATATTTAACCTATCTTTTACACATGTATTTTACTTACTAAAGTGTTACGACATATTCCACAATTCTGGATTTATACAATTGGAGATTCTAAACAGATAACCTATATTCACATTTTTTTTAAGTAAGAACATATATTTAAGTCATCCATTGAATTATTATAGAAAACGTTGTTAGCGTATTGAATAGCTGAGGTTTAGTTTCTCATAGTGAGACTAAACTAAAATTATTGACAGGTACAAAAACATAGTAGAGGTTGGGACTTCATAATTTTTAAAACTAATTTTATACCAACCATAAATATTTTAAGCTTTTTCTTTTAATTTGCCGTATTATCTTTACTATCGTAACATGTAGTAGGTAGTTATGAAAACAAGAATATTAAAAAAAGGCTGAAATACGAAAACACAAAAAACAAACAAAGGTAGGCATTAACAAAATGTCATTTCGTATGATAATGAACATGTTAACAAACATACTTATCAATGATATGGATACGGTCGAGGTACTGTATGATGCGAGTTATTGCTGCTTCAGTTCTGGGGGCGAGCTGGTATCTGTTTCCTCGGGTCGTAGCGACATTTCGGGCAGCTTGTAGTGCTGCATATGGAATGGCGGTTCGGGACTATTGCTCGTGCGACTCATCTGGAAGTGAATCCTTATTTTATTAACCAGTTATCAATTCACCACTTCACTGCTGTAAGAATACCCACTGCCCTATTTCGTCACGTGGGTGTCGTTAGAGGCGACAGTGGTAGAGCCATGCTGCAGCTATATTAATAGTATTTTTGTAGCACGAATGGGTCGGCTCGACCGGGGAGGGACCACGCGCGCACAGAATACCAGCGTAAAATAGCAGTTTAACACTGCTGTGTTTCGTATGGAGAGTGTAGAGAACCGGATACCCTTTTTACTGGAAACGAGGCATTACATCTTAGTCCTGACGGGTGACAAGGTATCAGCATTTTGATTCGCAAACGTGGATAGATGTAGATGTCTATGGGCCGCAGCAACCACTTACCAACAGGTGGACTGTGTGCCCGTTTGACAACCTTATATTATAAAAAAAAACCAGGAGATGGGCAGGAGCGTATTCTTAACAATCAAAAATAAAACATTGCGTTGCCAACCCTACGCGGCAACTTTTGCAAATATCCCCTATGAGGCAATATATAGAGGAGGCTTATGTTTCTTTATTGGTAACAGTTTCCGACCTCAGTTGCGTGGATTCCTTATGGCTACTTTTAACATGGTATCTGGTTTCAGATTCTTTATAGCTAGTAAGACTCCTTCCCGGTCTAGTAGTTCTTTTAATGGAAGCATAAGTACGTTTTCAGCAAAGCGAAATCGCAATTAATCAACAAATATATAACTGATTTTTTTAACTGAAATGTAAGCTACAAACTAACTTACAACCCACCCTGATGGTAAGTGACTACTGCACATGTAATCAACTTCAATTACGTAAACAATGCCATAAGATAAAAAGAGATAAAGCATAAATTATTTAATTAATAGGATCAGGCGTTACTTTGCGTAAGTCCATTATATTAACCCCTCGCGCCCTCCCTCAACTACTCCTCAGGTGCTCTTCAAACTAGGTAAGACACATCATTTTATTTTATCGAGCAGATGTACACGAAGTAATGTTTTACCAACTTTAACATAAATTATATAACTGTATACGTGGTAGAACAATGCTGCAGCTATGTTATAGCACGAATGGGTCGGCTCGAACGGGGAAGGACCGCGCTTTCGCAGAATACTAACGTAAAATAACACCTTAATGCTGTTTGTGTTTCGTATGATGAGTGTAGAAAACCGGACACCCTATTGACTAGAATCGAGGCATTTCATCCTAGTCCGTAGGGGTGCACTCATCTGCATTTTGATTCTTAATATAGGTCATAACAACATAGGTCTATGGGCCACAGCATCCACTTGCAATCCGGTGGATTGTGCCTGTCCACCTTATTCTATAAAAAACAATATAAAATTACCTACTTGAGCACAGCGGCCTCGGCGTCGACGCGGCAGGATGCCTTTCCGCGCCATAAAGAAGCTGTAATTTGTTAGAAATAGAATATTAATTGATTATTAAATATTGTTACGAGCTTGGGGTTCGAGACAATTAAAAACTGCCGATTGAATTACCAAAATTGAGACTTTAATTACAGAACACTAATTACAACTTACACGCTAATAATAAAACACAATTGTACTTTTGATCACTATAGTTCGCAGTTACATCGCTTCAAAGTACTCGCTTATATCGCCAATTAAATACTGACTCGGTCGTGGTCTATACTGGCCTTATATAGGGCCTCAGATAGTTTTATGAACCTTCTACTGTAGAAACATCTAGAATGTTCGAGTACAGTACATATCGGTCCCGAAATTTCTAGAAGGATCTTGACTCTCCTAGTTCTGCTACTCGATACTAGAAGGCGCTAGTGGTAACTAGTGTTGCCATGTACAAGACATTAATAGTGGCGCGCAACAATATAATCAATAAATAAATACTATTATTTTGTACACGTGTATTATTATTTATCATTAGCCCTTAAACAGACGAATGCTGGATATGGACTCGTTCATTAAGGAGCATTTACAGTAATCGCCACGTTTTTAAGCTCGACAAACACGGTCAGTTAAACTGATCAGTTGAAATGAAATCCAAGAGTTGACCGTGAGTGTGAAATCTCAAGTTGAAATTTGAAGCCAATAAGTGGGAAAATCGTTTTTCCTTACACATGCGGTTTGACTGATCAATTTGATTGTCTGTGTGTGTCGAGCTATAGCTTAGCAGGTGATTGTGACTACCACCACCCATGCACAATTGCAACACTATGGGAATTGGCGGTGCGTTGTCGCCCTTTAACCTTTAATTTCTGCTCTCTGTTTAACACACACAACTACGCTAAGCGGTTTAATTATCTATTTTTTCATATTGTATTTCCTCTGTTAATTATTATTTGTTATCTTTTGAGAAAATAAAATGCCATCAAAAACATAACTTGTAAAAAAACCAAGTCTCGCAACTCAGTTCTTCTACCGTAAAAAGTTGTGAGATCCATGAATTCCAAGTCGGTTAATTTATTCAGTCCCTACTTAAGAGTCCTTCTGTCTTAAGTTATTACTTAATAGCTAACCTAACAACATCTTATAGTGACCATATCAATATTAAAAATCTTTTATGTTTTAAATAATTAAATGGACTTGGCCATCGCAGAAAAACGCCATGTATCTCTCAAGTAATACAATTATATTAAATTAGATTGTTTAGTGCGACTGAGGAAGTCTGACCGTATAGTGGAGATGGGTATGTTGAACTTCTCGGAGACGGTCTGGAAGGTGAGACCGCGGCTGACACAGTCGGCTGCCTGCCGCAGCACCACCTCACTGCGCCGGATGCGCTTGTTCATGTTGTACTCCGCCGGCGGAGGCTGGCTTATCTGACAAACACACACCTCATTTGTACACGTGGTAGAGCCATGTTACAGCTATATCTTTTAGTGCATCGACCGGGGAAGGAACACGCTCGCTCAATACGTAAAATAGCAACTGAATGCTGGAAATGCAACATTCAATCTTAGTTATCAGGGACGACAACACATCTGTCGGCCTATTCGTGCTACAACCATAACATAGCTGCAGCGTGGCTCTTCCACGTGACTTAATTTATTAGTTGATTATAAAATCGATTAAAATTTCATAATTGAGACATAGCACAGTTACAAGGGAAGCGAAGGCTTAAAATAGATCTATAAAAACCTTTTAAGAGATATTTTTACTTTACAGTCAAATGTTCTACTGCTGGGTACAGATCTTCATATAGCGAGATCTAGATTTTTGGGAATATTCGTCACGCCCATGTGCGAATGCGGCATCCACGATTTTTTCTGCCACCAGGACGGCGCCTCTAGAAAGTGAGGTATAATATTTGACAGATTTCATAGCGGGGAAGTTATTTTGTTCGGAAAATGTAAAAGTTATTGTTTCTTTTTCTGACTTCGACGACTTCCAAAAAGGAGACGGTACTCAATTCGAGTGTATGTTTTTTTTATTTTTTTATGTGTGTTACCTCATAACTTTGTACTGGGCGAACCGATTTCGATGATTCTTTTTTTATATGAAAGCTGATAGTTCTCGTGTGGTTCCATATGAATTTGATCAAGGTCGGACCAATGGTTATTGAGTTATTCTTAAATAACCTATATTGAAGTCGCTTATATTGAAGTCGGCTGTACAAAATTTATAGCTATATTTTATATTAATATCATTGTGAAGTGAAAAATAAAAAAAAGTTAAAAATGTGCAAAAAATTAAAGAGCAAACCACTGAGGCATTGTTTTGTGTATTAAGATAATACTTTAGAAATTGATAAACTTTTATTAAAAAACAACTTCTCAATTAAATTACATAGTGTTAACAAAAAACTTTACCTCACTGTCAACAAAACATCTGGTGAGCAGAAAATTATTAGCCCTCATTAAACCAAATAAATTATTAGACCTCTAAATTCACCTTCCTTTTTCAAATTCTACTGTAAGGCATGTTTCCAGATGAAATGAACATCTCTAATAAAATTGTAATTAGAAAAATGTCTATCGCACGTGTTTGTCTACGGCATAGGTAAGTATCAGGTATATATATATAAAATAGAGTTAAGCAAGGTTATTGCCTTTATACTTTCCACTCTACAGCTGGGCACAGGGTTCCTTTAATTTCTGAGAGGATAATGTAAATATTTTATTTCTCAGACAGGCAGCAATTACCAATTTCTTATGTTTACGCGAGCACTATACATTTAAATGGAACTAGTTTTTACTAGTACAGTTCGGGAGATTACGACATATCTTCTCGTCAAGTATGCCTCAAAACTTCAAAATAAACCAACCAGTGCGAGACTGACTGATGAATGTGAGATGTGGTCCTTCACTGCTGGCCGTATAAGGAAGCTTGAGGTCGCTTAGCGAGCTATGGATAGGGCTATGATCGGAGTTTCTCTGCGTGGTGGACTTAAAAATGAGGATATTCGCAGTAGAACCAGAGTAACCGACATAACCCAACGGATTAGTAAGCTTAAGTTCAATTTTCTTTTACTTTGATAGGTCTATTGAAAACATTATAGCCAATATACAGAGAGATCTCGATATACTTAACGAATGGCTAAAATTTAATTTACAAATTTTTAACACGTCTAAAACATATGATTATAACTGCAAAAAATAAGAAAATACCAGATTTCACACCTCTTACCATAAATAACAGTGTAATACAATGCACGAATCGAGAGAAATGTCTTGGACTGTGGATAGATGAAAAGCTAACTTGGAAATATCACAACGAGCATGTCCGATCAAAGCTTGTTAGTTTGCTTGCCCCCGGTAGCGAAGCCTCCATAGAAGCCGAGAAGCCGGGCTTGCCCGAGTTTGGAGCCCTAGTTTCACCACTGCTTGCCCCCAGTTATGCTGTTGCATTACTGGGGGCTTTACGTAAGGTATCAAATTGCATTCCGAATTCCGTGCGCACTACAATATATAATTCTTTAGTAAAATCACATCTAGAATATTTAATTGAAATATAATAATAATAATAAACTTTATTTCTCTCTACAAAATAACATTTTTAAAATATTTACATTTAAATATTAAGTAATAGTAAATATGGGGATCAGCTGCCAAAACAAATCTCAATAGTCTACAAAGAACTCAAAATAAGATAATCAAAGTTTGATTCCGCTATCATTATATTACTCCAACTCAACAAGTATATAAAAAACCAAAATTTTTAAATATAACTCAACTGTACACATTCTATACATGCATTATTATCAAAAATACCACTACAGACTCCATTCGCTCCAACCTAAGAAACAAACACAAACTTGAGCTCGCTAATAAACGAACTAATTATGGAAGAAAAATAGTTTTATACGAAGGAGTGCAGCTATACAATAAATTGCCAAACGATATTGAAGAATGTGACAATGTTAATACATTTAAAAATAAGCTAAAAAAACATGTTACTCTCTTCTACTATTTAGTTATAAATTAAGCACCAGAGGCAATGATTGAATTTTTTCATATATAATTTATTATTTATCTCATTATAAGTGAAACTTAGTTTCTTATGAGAAAATAAATTCTTTAAACCAAGGGGCACAATGGGCTGGCCATGCAGCTCGAAGAACGGACAACCGATACGAAAGACAGGTTAACGAGTGGCAGCCTCGATAACCTTTTATGATACCGGGAGACGAAGTGTATGGCGAAACTCCACCCCCCACTAGATAGAGTAAGGATCTGGTAAGACGTGCAGGGCGTCGATGGATACAGATTGATCAGGACCGTGTTTTGTGGCATACCTTAGGGGAGGTCTATGTTCAGCCTGAAGGGCTGTAGTGATGATGATGGTGATGAGTTTTTACGGATTTAATGGTTTCATTATCATTCTGCGTAGATCTGCTCAAATATTAATAATTTAAAACTGAAGGTAGCCGTGGGTAACTTGGTTAACCCGTGACCATTGGAGCTTTAAATAATCGAAACGTCGGGAACATAAAATAAGTAAATATACGCCATGAAATTCATAATATTAGTTTCATCTAATTACCAATTTCATTACTGCCGGCGGGAATTGAACAGGGGTTGCTCGGATACTATAAAACTTACGACAGCATTTACCCTCTGGGCTATCATTAATGTGTATAATATATTAAAGAAAATAATATTTAATAACTTAATTAAAGTTGGACAGTAAATAAAACAGCGGGTACCTGTGGCGGATCGCCCACGTGGATGACGTTCACTCCTGACGTGTAGCCCGGTCCTATAGTCATTATCTTGGGCCTCACTTCCACGTAAGGGGCCGAAGGTTGTAGTCCAGGTGTCTGTTGATAATAAAGAGAATTAACTTAATTTTAAAAGAAATCAACAATTGAATAACTAGTCTAAGGACAGGGGAACGACTATCTTATGAATTTGTCACTGAATTCTTCTCCTGCTGTCGCGGAATCATTACTTAAACAAAAATAAAATTAAAAATTTTGTTAAAAAGTTATAAGGTAAAATACATAAAAAAACATACAGTCGAATTAAGTACCGTCTTCTTTTTGAGCTCGAAAATGTAAATGCGTGGACCTCAGATGAAGTAAAAAAAGTTTTTTTACTTCATCTGAGGCGTGGACAAAGAATTTTACATTTCATAAAGTATCATAAGTATCGTATAGATATTGTCAAAATTTTAAAACTATTGATATTAAGAAAACTGCAGATCTGTGGCGGATTTCCGTTATTTTTACGTTGTTTTTTAGTTATTGCGTCTATAATAGATGCGATCGCGCTTTAACTTTTTTTATTTTAACTAGCTTTTATTTTACTACTAGTATCGAATCTGGGTTTAATGAAGCATAGTAAAGTAAACCTTCATTTAAATCTGGTTTTTAAAATAATTAATATATATAATAAATTAGACTCCACCAATTTTGGACCAATTTCTGTAGTTCCCACGCTTAGTAAGATTTTTGAAAAAATAAATCTTGATCAAATGTAAAAAAAAAAAAATATAAATAATTTACTATATAAAAATCAATTTGGTTTCACAAGGGCTCACTCAACAACCGATGCCGGTGTTGCGCTGATTAAATATATCTTTAAAGCTTGGGAGAATTCACATATTCTGCGACCTATCCAAGGCCTTCGATTGTGTTCACCATGAAACATTAATCAGGAAACTTCAACACTACGGTATTGAAGAGCATCACCTCTTAAATTAATTATTTAATATTTAAGGAACAGAACGCAAAAAGTTGTCATTAACAATATGAGCTCTTCCGGGTCGATAGTATAAATGGGCGTGCTTCAGGGCTCAATTCTCGGCCCTTTCCTGTTTCTTGTATATATTAATGACTTACCTTAGATAGTATGGGATAACCATGATATAGTATTATTTGCTGATGACACTCCTTTAATTTTCAAATTAAAATGACAATTACTAAAATAAGACGAAGTAAATAGTGCTATATCTACTACTCTGTCAAGTAAGTACTGGGAAAAGACCAATAATACACAAAATGTTTCATCCAAGTTTATTTTATCACCTTTAAAGTATGCTCCTTCAGAAATGATACACTTTCTCCAACGAATAAATCATCAATACATTTTAACGCTTTTTCCGGAATTGAGTTCAGTTCTTTCTGCAAATTCTCCTTTATGTCTTCTACCGAATGAAAACGAGTGCCACAAAGTGGTAATTTGAGTTTAGGAAAAAGAAAGAAGTCGGATGGAGACATATCTGGTGAATAAAGTGGTTGCTCGATAGCATTTGTGGATTTTTTGATCAAAAATTCATTCACAATGATGGCCCTGTGTTATAAGGCAACTTATCGTGGTGCAAAATCCAAAAATTTTCTTTCCATAAATCTAGTCTTTTTCGTATATTTTGCTCTCTTAGACGCCGCATAACCCTCAAATAATATTCTTTATTTCCCGTTTGACCTCCCGGAAAGAATTCCGAGTGCACAAAAGCGCGATAGTTAAAGGAAACAGTCAACATGACTTTGAGTTTTGATCGACTTTGGCGTGGTTTTTTTGGTTTCGGTTTAGTTGGAAGGCGCCACTCCGAAGCTTGTTGATTAGTTTGCATGTCAAACTCGTACCGCATCTCGTCACCAGTAACAATGCGTTTCATGAATATTGGGTCGGAATTGACTCGTTCTAGCATGTTCTCAGCGACTCTTATGTGATTGCATTTTTGGAGAAAATTCAGGGCTTTTGGGACTAGCCGAGCGGCAACATCAACTAATGAGGCAGCGGCTATCTCTCTCAAACTTAAATGAGGATTTTCAGTCACTATTTCCTTCACTTTTGCGATGTTAACTTCAGTTGCAGACGTTGATGGCCTATCAGAGCGAGGCAAATCTCCCATCACGTCTCGACTGCTTTTGAACACTTTTTACGTGGATATTGTGCCTCATAGAAATTTACATCTATCCCTGATTAAGAATCTAAATGCAGATACGTTGTTACTCCTGGGTACATATATGAAACGCCTCGTTCCCAGTAATAAAAGTTTCCTGTTATCTACACTCACCACACGAAACACAGAATTATTCTGCCGCTTTAGACTGGTTTTTGTGAAAGTGTGGTCCTACCCCGTTGGATCTGACCCATTCGTTCTACAATCACAATATAAATGAAGTATGGCTCTACCACGAATAAATCTTCATCTTTATTAGTACGAAAAAGTACAAAGATGGTTAAGGACCTCTTCCGATGGGATGATTTGCTTGATATATATATTTGGTGGGGTCTTATTTACGACAGATGAAAAATATCCAGACCCGCGTGAGCGGTGACAACACATCTGTATCCTTATTATTTGAAGTTGGTTATAGGTGTCTACTGGCTGTAGTAGTCAATTACCATCAGGTGGACTGTAAATTAATCTTCCACGTCAATTGTATAAAAGAAAAACCACCAGCTATTCTCCGTCACTCTCAGACTTCACTATTTTCATTCTTAATAAAACAAGGGTACTACTGACGTGGTTAACTTGATGGATGATGAAAGCTGGCGGCTCGTCACGCAAGTCGTAGGTGTGGTCGTCCGGAGGTCTCGCCGCCGGTCGCTCCGTATCCGGCTCGTTGTCTGACGGACTGTCATATTGGCACTGCACGTTGGCTATCGCGAACTCTGTGAAGACCAAACAATGAGGGCTATAAACTATATAATCTTTCGATCACCAGATGTCGCTAATTGCTACTGAAGTGAAGTTATTTGCCATCCTTATATTTTTCTAACAAATTAATTTTCTCGCCAAGCAATCTGTAAAATATTTCACCTCGATCTTACCTAGCGCTGCACTGGTGGCAGAAAAAGTCGTAGATTAGTTTTAGATTAGTCGCCCTCAGACATTTTACATGTATATTAAACCTGTAAAATGATCCGGTTTTTTACACTCACCATACAAAATACAACACATGCATTTACGCTGGTATACTGTGGGCGCATGATCCTACTCCGGTCGTGTTACAACCTAAAAGCTAAAGTAAACAAGTCTGGTTGTTTCAACACCGGTAATATTTCTAATCTTTTTACAGCATAATATGCTGCAGAACTAAGTCTGCTTGCTAATGTGGGGGCTCTACTGAAGCTTCGTGTCTAGTGTTATGCCAAGAAAAATGGTGATATCGACGAGACTCAATTCCTCCCCATTTAATATTACATTATTATTTAAATGTTTGACATTTGGAATCATGAATTTCATATATTTCGTTTTAGTGCCATATAAATACAAGTTATTATCATTAAACCAATTTACTAATTTAAATATAGCATTATTTACATCGTCATATTTTAATAATTGTCTTTTGAATTTGAAAATTAATGAAGTGTCATCAGCAAATAATACAATATTATGATTATTCCCTACCATGTAAGGTAAGTCATTAATATACACAAGAAACAGAAATGGGCCGAGAATTGAACCTTGAGGCACGCCCATTTGTACTATCGACCTGATAGAACTCATACTATTAATGACAACTTTTTGCGTTCTGTTACTTAAATATGAAATGCTTAAATACTTACAAATGTGTATATAAAATAAGTATCTGTGTCTATAAAATAAAGAAAGCAAAGTTACCGCTCTTAAAGTAGAGTGAAATTTATTACATTCGTGATATTTTAATTCCATCATGATCATCAATTACTGGAAATGATCGGGCAAGGACCATGCTCTTACAAAATACCGTTAAATTGTACCTGTGTCTCGTATGGCGAATGTAAGTTAGTGAGAACCAGATAACCTTTTTACTAGAAACAAGGCATTCCATCTTAGTCCTCAGGGGTGACAACGCATATTCATTTTCTGACTTTGCCTTGGCAATGACACTTTTGAAGGACCTGGAGGCGGAATTATACTTCTTTTTAAGGGTGCTGGTGTTTACATCCCGGGACGTTGATGCGTCAGTTCAGGTTACTGTTTTCTGTTTTGTAACTGTTTTTAAGTAAATACGAACCAAAGTTACATACTTCTCTGAAATAAACTTTTTAATCACGTTGACAACGTACACACATAAATAACGACAGCGTTTACTTACCCACACTAAACAAGATCAGTGTTAGATTGTCAAAAGCAACGTTCACGGTTTACAAAACAAAGAATAAGTGTTCTCGGCCGCTCGCAGTTGGCTAAAGGAGTTACGGAGTATTGACCGTAACTTACGCAATGTATCAAGCCCGCAGAACCCGTCTAGGACTACACATGCCCGCTTTGGGGGAGGCCTATGTTTAGCAGTGAACTTTTGATAGGTTCTGATTAATTAACGAATTAATTTCCGTGTGGTAGATCTTTATGGATGGATGATAATAAACACTGGGAATGAGGTGATCGCTACCAAGCTATTTCTTATATGTTTTGTGTTGTTAATTATTGTGCAACTTTAATGATTGTACTGTTCCTTCTTTCAAAATAAAGACCCGCTGGCTTTCTTGCTGGTTCTTCCCAGGACTGATGTATTTTATTTCTGGTGTATCCTGACCAGTGGTAAATTAAACATAAGAGCGACTTTCAATAAGTATTATCTATAATCTATATTGAATAAAAAGTTTATATTTCTATTATAATCAATCCGTAAAAGTAGACTGCTGGACGGGGCCTCTCCCGTTGCAGGGAGGATTTGTTTGACGAGTGCAACAGCAGACATCTGACGCACCTTTGAACTTTGACGCTAATCCCCGTTACGGGCCTGGGTATTTTACACTTATCATAAACAAGATAGCTGTAAGATTTTTTTAAATGAAATACTAGCGATGCTATGAACATTACCAATATTCTCTTTAACCACTCCTGGTATGCTTAAAATGCTTGTGTTAGGAGTGGCTCAAGACAGCAGTCGAATGGCGGATTCGGACTTACGACCTTTTAACTTCACGGTCCGCACCCTGCCATTAGTCGTCTAAGTCTACTGTCGCTTAAGATATTTTTAAACGTAGTCGTTCTTTCATTGTTGCTTCATGGTTACACCACATGACACATGTGTTAGATACCTTAAATCGTTATTGGACTAAATAGAACCAAATTAAAACGAATTGATACACGACAAAACATATTTTATTACCATTCAATACAATCACCCGTACATAATATCATGTAAATATTAGCGACAGTAATTTTTGGCCTTATCCATTAAATAGTGCGACCAGCATATTGGTACCAAAAGAAACAAAATTAAAATATTATGTATGTATTATTTTAAAATAACGTTTTAAACAGTTATGGCGAGAAAATTCTACGTAATGTAATTCGTTGCATTTGAATAGGAGATTATTTTACATTAGGAATTTTTTATATTACATCTAGCAACATTAAAATTCACCCAGTGGTAGTCACGAATCTACCGTGTTTCTCGATTTGGAGAACTATAGGTATCAAGCAGTAGAGTCCTTTATTGAATTATTTATCTTTAATCCTGAATAATATAAATAATAATAATTTAACCCTGAAATAGCCCTGGTGGCAGAAATCCACGACTTTTTCTGCCACCAGGGCGGCGCCACTTAAAAGTGAGGTATAATATTTGATAGATTTCATAGTGGAGAAGTTAATTTTTCGAAAAATGTAAGGGTTACTGTTTCTTTATGTAATATTACCTAATTTTATATTAATACGATTAAAATTAAATAAACTAAACCACAGATATTCATAAAAGTAGAAAAATGTGCAAATAAAATTAAAGAGCAAATCACTAAGGCATTGTTTTGTGTATTCATATAATACTCTTGAAACTGGTAAACTTTTATTTAAAACTAACTTCTCAATCAAATGACATTGTGTAACAAAAAACTTTACCTCAGTGTCAACTAGCGACATCTGGTGAGCAGAAAATTATTAGGCCTTATTGAAAAGTAATATTTTTATTTTTGTTAAGGTGTAAGAGTGACAAACTAATTAACAGGCCACCTCGTGGTGTCTACTGCAGCTCATGGACAGCTGAGACCAATTTCAAACAACGATTGTGAACTAAGATGAAGCGCCTCACAGCCTTTAGTAATTATATAGTTAAAAATAAGTCATCATTACATAGAAGAGTCAGTATAATAATGAGCTATACTGAGTTTCAAACCTTCAAACTGTAACACAGCAGTGGGGCACTAGGGCATGATGGCAGAAGAATTAAGAGAGCGGCACAAAAAAAGAAAAGAACCTACCAAATGGTAGAGGAATTAATGAATAAAACGGGGGAAAAATTAATCTTATAATTGGGAAGGTTTTATTCCCTTGATAATTGAAAATTACTAATTTAAAAAAATCTATATACTACTGGCAATAATTATTATTTACTGGTCACACTTCGTTCACACAAAGTCTTATTTATAATTATTTAATACCCTTTAAAATTCTCCTACATCGTATAAATGTTACTTATGAAGAAGTACAAAACTAGAGAATAAACCATTTCACCCCAGATATTAAAAATGATTACTATTACAAAATAATTTTATTACTGTTTTCTGTATTTTCTCTATTATCCTACAGAGACTTAAAAATTAACAGGAACTAACAGAAAAAAAATATTTTTACAGGTTATAAACTTGTTTCAAATGGACATTGTATTTTTCAATTAAGTACAATTAACCGGTAGAGGTAATAAAGATTTTACCTACGTAATACGTTGTTTAAAATAGCAGACAAACTTTGACTTAATATACAGTTATACATATAGGTACATACCGTACCTACATGGGCTTGTTTTGCGTGAATATAAATAAAGTTTCAATTTTTTTAACTGAAAACCTAGAAAAGTAAAACACGAACATATGATTTGTTTATATTGCACATAACACTTATTTATATAAAATAATATTATAAATAGTTTAAATAACTATTAGACTAAATAATCATTAAAATAACTTAAAATATTAATTGTGGTTAAGAAATACCAAAATATAAAAAATCAACAAATTAATAAACATAATATAAGCTTTGGATTGACCTCAACTTTGGTTTGCTAGGAACTAAAATATTATAAATATTAATAATGTCTAATTTAAATTAACGAAAATCATTGGCACTTATTTGGATTCCGATATTAAAATAAAAGAAAACGAATTACGTTTTATATTTTGAAATAATTTAAAATCAATAAATATAGCTACCAATGTGTAACTCAAAACTTTAGGTAGGCACTCTTTTCCTATTTATCATGGTAACATTTTTCAAATATCAAAGAGTGGTAGAACCAGTGGCGTAGCATAGGAGCTATGGACCCGGGCGGCATTTATGGAAAGGAAAATCTGCTTCCCGCCTTAACTTTTTGAATGATGCTAGTAAAAATTTCATAAACCGAAAAGTAGCTCTTACTGAATAGGGATTTATGATCACAGTATAACGAACATTGTAGCATTGAAAGTTTTAAAAATAGAGATGACCTGCGTCCGCAGGTCATCTCTATTTTTAAAACTTTCAACACACACAAACAAAATTTTCCAAGAGTAGGGATAAGTATAAAAAATACATTTAATTCCTTTATCTTTTTATCAATTTAAAAACATATTAAGTGTCAAATAATGTACACTTAATATAGAAGACTTATGTCCAAATATACAAACGTTGCTCAGTTTTAAGATGCCGTTAAGTCTAGTGATGTCTCTATCGCTTTTAGTCAAAGTAACTGTGACAACACGAATGATTAAATATTTTTAAGATACTTGTTAAAATGAGAGGGTAATGTTACCTCAAAGGAGCAACCAATGCTACACCACTGGATACAAATTTATAATATTAATTAGCAATAATAATTAAATGAATTTTGAGCAATTAAACCACATAAAGTTAAAAATAAATAAAAAGGTGCCTTTTAATAAAATTCCACTGATGTGTACCTATGTGTATAATGTATGACTATAGAATATATATAAATAAATTTTTATGTTTGATGTTGCAAAATGCTAGCTATATATAATATATTAAGTTGTAGTTGTAGTAAAGATAGTTATATGCCATGTAATATTTTTTTAAAGGATAAGGGTGACAAACGAGCACACAGTCCACCTGATGGTAAGTGGTTGCTGCGGCCCATAGACATCTACATCTATCCTCTATTACAAATCAAAATGTAGATGCGTTGTCACCCGTGAGGACTAAGATGGAATGCCTCATTTCCAGTAAAAAGGGCCTGTAATAACACAAAATTTGAAAATCCACAATCTTTTTTATCATTTTTTAGTTAATTAAAAAATAAGCAAACTCGCATTTTAAAAAAATATATAACCATTGATGTGAAGTTTTTCAGTGGAAATATTAAAAGTTCAGCCTAGTCTAATGTGTATATTATTAGCAAAGTCTTTACACAATATGATAATACGTCACATTGCACAGTTTTTGAGAGATTTTGACGACAACTTAATCCAGCGAACAGATGACGAATATATATCCCAAGACGCCCAAGCGGATATGGACTGGCCCAGATTTGTAAGTAATAAATATACAATTAAATAATACTATAATATACTAATACTAATGTTGACTAACTTCTTTATAGTTTAAAATGTTCTCCGTAAAACACGTTTGTTTTAGTTTTGAACACTAACTTTAACTTTACTGCGGAAATTAGTGTTAAGAAGGTAGTGTAACAATACTTTAGGGTTGATATAATACACTACTTTTTGGCAAGATTAAGTAAAAATATACCCAAATTACACTAAATACACTTATACTATTAGGGAGTTTTATAAATATTTGAAAGTTGGATCGGTGTTACTACCGTTATAACAATATTTTAACGCAGTGAAGCAACCATATACATTATTTCCGTAATGCTATAAGTCTCTTATAATAAAATGCAATATATTATTCAAATACACCAATATACATTCTAGTTTACCTATGACTCGAAACAACATGTGCCATCTTAACCAAAATTATCTAAATCCACAGAAAGAAATGAGAAAGATCACACTTCTTTCTCTGCTTTTACAAACGTCCTTGTTGCCTGTGCGAAACAACTAACTTACAAAGGGTCATCGTATCTCTCAGACCTTGTCTCCCTCATTAGGTCTAACGGATCAAGGATCTGATTCGTTCTTGCACCGCGTCGGCCTTTTGAGAACTGACTCTTAATATCATACTTTTCCATCCAATTCCGCAAAGTTTTTCTCGGTACACCATACTTGTTTGAAGCCGCGTAAACACTGTAACCCTTTTTCACTGCTATTAACGCTTCCCGAAGGTGCTGTGAGGAATACTGCTTGTAGGACTTCTCTTGGAAGACATCAGTTTCTATGTTAACGATTGCGTTCGGTCGTCTGCCAACAATGCGCGGTCGTGCGTGTATGTTCAGCGGGATTCCGTGGTCCATATCGATAAAGTGCCTCGTCACTATTTCCGTCGACGTCCGCACACCTGCAACAAGCGAGGAG
Source organism: Parnassius glacialis (assembly GCA_033319125.1). Lineage (NCBI taxonomy): Eukaryota > Metazoa > Arthropoda > Insecta > Lepidoptera > Papilionidae > Parnassius > Parnassius glacialis. The sequence goes on along the minus strand of JAVANC010000002.1, from coordinate 1,476,937 downwards.
AAGAAACGGCCCTTTAGCTGTGTTTTTATAACAATGGTAGCTTTTTTGTTTCGTTGGTGGCAACACTCAAGCTGTCAGATTGACAGGGCGTTTCTTTTCCTGGCTTCCTACAGGCGGGATTGGGATATAGGTTTGCATTTTCATGTAAAAAGCGAGGAAAAGCCGCTCTTGGTCTAAGTAGGTTTGAAACAAAAAATCATAAACATTGTTCTGGGTAGTAAGATAAGGAAAGCTTGTTTACTTCGATTTCTTAAAATTTTTAAATTTCATATTTATTTTGCTGGCTGACATCATTTTGATTTCGCTGCTATGAGATGAAATTGTGCAGAGGAACTATATTTTTTTTTAATTTTACATAAAAGTATTGGAATTCGCACTGATAGCACGGTGAGGATATTTGCACCTCTACAAGGTATCATTGTTGCATACAATAAAAAGCAAGGGCTCATGTAATATATGTTTATTAACTTCCGTAACATAGCAAAAACTGGTACAATCTTTTTAAATCATATCGCTAAAATTCATAATCGGTCGGACGTATCAACTGCGTGTGGATATTATATTATATAACATGTTTAAGGATGCATTCAAATGTGAGTTTACACAAGATTGTTTTAAAAATTTATGTACAATTGCACACTTTATATAATGTTAATGAATTTTAAAACACTTCAATGCAGTAAAGAATGTTTAACAATTATAATAATACATCAACAGCAAAGATTATTAATACATTTATTATTTTGAATTTACAAGTGTAGTTAAAATGTTAATTAAGTTTATATACATATCTCTGCGAGTTTTATAAAGAACATCTGTATTTGATTTGGTATACTGATAAAGGTTTAGTTTTTGAATTAGAACAAATGATTTCATCAAAAGTTCTCAAGTGATAAAAAACTATTAAACATGGTGAAACACAATATAAACCAACATAATACTGAATACAACACTGATATAGTTTATAATATTATATCTACATAGCCGCTTATATCTATTTATGTATAAATTTATATAATATACTAAGTAGGCACTTCTTGGATTTCGGGCGTCCGTGACCTAGACCATTAAATTGTGGCAACGTTCACACTATTCTAAGGCAACCATTTCGATTAAGGCCATCTTTAAGTCCACCCATTCCGTTGGATAAATCTTTTATGATTATATCAAGATTTACCTATAACATTCTATTAAAGCCACCCTGTTTTTTTTGCAATTAAATTTCAATTTCAACATGTAAGTGAGTTTTTATATCATTACTAATATATGACCCTGTGCTTCTTCCTTAACTAATATTAGTAAAAAGGTAGTATAACATAATATACAGGCTTATTTTGCAATATACAGCCACATTTGCAAAGAAGTTCAGAATAAGTATATAGGTGAATGGCGAAGGAAAAATAATAAAAAAAATCTGGAACACTCTGTCCTTTTTATCCTTTAAATTTAAAATGCGCGGTAATACATTATTTTAATTGATAGTCATTCATAAATATCTAATTTCTACTATTTTACTACGCAGGCACACATTCGTAAAGCCGCGTTGAATGACACGATCAAAGTCTGCTTTGACAAAGTAGTTTTGATGACTTCTTTGAAGCCACTTTGTTCGTGTAAACGAGCAATCAAAACACAATCCGACGTGGGCGCTAATCAAAGTGGACTTGGACTGTTCTACTTTTCAAGCTAAATTTGATTTGAACTATCTAATAACAAATCTTTCTTGTCAGAAATATGTTTATAGGTGTTGTTACTCTAGAAGGACGGTAAAAATGAATAAACTGATCCAAGTCAACTATATGTGTGTCAATCGGTATCAAATGGAACTTTGATCAAAGCTTTATTGTCAAAGTTACTTTATCAAAGCAGACTTTGATCGTGTCAACGCGGCTTGAGGGTCGTTCGGCCGGCATAAACGTGAATTAAATCGCACACAGAGCGCGCGTACGCATAGTTGCCCATAAATCACATTCAATTTGGGATAATTTCAAATAAAAGTAATTTATTTACTCTTATTTTCAGAAACTGCAATAATGGTTATTATTATTTATATTGAACTTAAGTTTAAAATTTGGCTACCTTAAGAAAAAATAACCCTGTATATTTAAAATTGTAGAAACCGCTGCAGGTGGATGCTGTGTATACTAGATTAATGGGTTGGCTTGATCGGCTACCTAACGAACTATGTTGACGTTCTCGCTCTCGCATGTATGCACGTCCCTTTCACTTTATTTGAAGTACCGTCGTGTCGTGTCATGCTTGCCTAGCAAGTTGTTATATTGTTTCGATTAGTTAAAAAACCTGAGATTATTTCAAAAGGTCGTTCGTGACTTTATTGGTGTTCCATTATACGTTAGGTTTTCTTATTGTGTTGTTTACTATAAAGTTTTATATTTGTTTGGTATTTGCGTTCGTTTTATTTATAGGTTAGGTGCTTGTTATTGTTGAAGTTTATTTATAAGTTGGGTATTTTTTATTGTGTTGAATAGATTACAAATCTAGCACAATTGTTTTATTTTATCTATAAAATGCCACGTAAAACGCAATTCTATATAGGCCAAAAATAGAGATATTTTTATGTACAAATTTTTTTTAGTGACTGTAATATGCTCAAACCCCATTCGTAGCTAAATTCACAGACACAAGGATCTGTAGCAATTTTTTAATGATGAAAGAAACGTGACTGAATTTTGAAAAAAGGTTTCGTGTGCAGATTTCACGTGTCACCTACATCTGTTTGGAATAGATTTTAGACATTATGTTTCGAATAGTGAGTGAAAAGGTTGCATTCCTTCTAAGATCCCACTTGATATCAAGTGGTCGTGTCAGTCTTACAATAAGCGATTGTCGCACCAATTTCTACACATACTATATCATAAAAAAACGTTTTATATATTAGTATTCATTAATGGCCAATTTTTTAGGCAGAAGCCTTCTTCTTTCAGTCTACTTTTATTCGGTCCCATTTGCTTTTCTAGGCGTTGTTACCTCTTCGCAACCTTGTAATGATCGCCATTTATTAAAAGTTTAAGTTAATTATTCCAAATTTATATAAAATTGCCACAATCATCAGGTCACGTCTACGCCCCTAAAGATTCAGGGCCGGATTAATAAAAAGGCAGAGTAGAGTTGCCTATAGGCTTCGTATCTCTTAAGAACCAGTTATAAATACATTTTTATTATACACTATTCTTCTTTTTCTATGGAAGGTTAATAATTTATTACAAGCATCGAATAATTCTATCAAACAAAGCTTTCAAAAGCAAACTTTTTCAAAAAAATCTGGTTTAAGAAATTGTAAATCGGGAGAGGAATCTAGAGGCACACTGCTTAGGGTTTACTACATAAATTAATCCGGCCCCATGAAGATAAAGAGAATGTATCAGAGGCCTTAAAAGCCACTCTCGTTTTAAAAAAATCGAATCTTAGGAACAACACACATAGTTAATGGCCTATATGATGTATCGATCGACCGATTCTTCTGAATATGCAACGATATTTCTTATACTTACTACGCCTACAGAAATTAATATTTTATATATTGCTTTTAGAACTTATTCCATTTGCATATACGTTAGATGATGATGAGGCGTATGCCATAGGAAAAACAGATAATAGATTTTCGAATATAATTTTAATTATCGGCTATGATTGGCTGGCCGAAAAAAAAAACAAATAATGTTCCTTAACATTTATAACCATCGGTCGATCGCTCATCGTTTGACCTATAGTTTAATTTAAAGGAAACTTATAAATAGATCATTACTAAAATAACTTTCGATGGAGCTAATGAACAACTCAACTAATTAAGTACATTAATCTTAAACAAACATAAATAAATTATCACTATTTTTAAGCCGTTACAGTACGTAGTATTTGTTATCTGTGATGACAGTCATTTTAACTACTCTGTTGATTGATTGAGTTTTAAAGTTTGGCTACAGTTTACCATATTGATATGATATTACACTGCTGATTAATAACGTCCGATATGTCCTAATCCAAGGTAATTTTATGACGGGTATCGTGATTGCATGAGTTGGTATTCTGGATTATTTCAATATTAAAAAGCGTCACTCTCACACTAGGATTTTTCGTTTATCGTTAAAATTTTTTCTAATTATGTTCCTGTTAATTCTGATAATTCGATACTTTTCAATGATGTCGATTTTATATTTATAATATAAAAAAAATTAAGTTAGTAATAGTTATCTTGTCTCGTTGCTTTTATTCCACCGACAGGTTATTTTATTTAAATTATGAAAATCAATTCTTAAAAAAAACTCATCATCATTTAGTATAAGCTGGAATTTCATTACGAAAGCAACTAGCACTTTCTTTTATTTTATTGGATAATTTGGCTTTAGTTTCGTATGATATGTCCTGTATTTATATATTGTCATTTTAAGCTAAGTATATAAATAAAGAAGTTTCAGTAGAAGACTTGTCATCACAGATGAATTACGTTTACCGCTAAAATTTCATTTTCAAGTCTTTTCTTTATCTTTGGACGTTGTCCGTACAAACATACGTTTTTTTTTATTAAGGCCAATTTTACTCAAGTATTCATTATTACAATTCAACTACTATACTACAATCGATTAACATAACAATTACAACGCTAGCAAAAAATAAATAAATTAACACGGGCCTTCGAATGAGACAAAATAAAAAAACTACTAAATTGGTAATAAAATATTATCTGGTATTACCAACTCTAGCAAAAACTTCTTGCGATATAGACTTCTTTTATAAAACAGAAAAATAGTATATAGCATTCGAGGCGTCTCTTTTTCTTTTAAAAATAAAAATCTTTGGATGTAATATTGCAATGAACGAAGAAATTATTTTAAGAAATAAATAAAAGATTTGTTTTAAATTTAATAACCACTTATAGGTTACTTGCCACATTAGAGTTACCGTCACCTTAGCTAAATTAATATGAACTTCGTGACGGTAGCCCAGCACTTTTACACGTTGGTTTATATAAACTGTGCAGTTTATGAATGATCCATATTAAGTTAGTATAGTATTCAAAATCAAATTATTAAAATAGTTTATTTTAATTGGTCTTTTGGAACCCCATTAGTTTCAACGTAAATAACGATTACGACATTTTCATAAAATCTTTATAGACTTACAATGTCATCGTATATCTGATTAGGATTGGGGGAGCTCACATATTTTGTATGTCCCAGATATTTTGCTTTCATTTACCGACATAGTTGCAGGCGTGGTAAAGTATAGCAATTAGGATAATCACCAGTAATTTTAGTGGCGCCGGACCCTGGACTCGAACTCTAGCTTCTCATGTGGGTATAATATTATAAAATATGCGGGGTTACAATTCATGCACGTAATTATAACACCGTGACTTGGTAGTTCTCATATCGTTTGGCTTTTCTCCTGTAACGAGAAGGCAGTTTACATACATAAATTGCACAAATATCCAGGCTCGGAACAATTATTTGTAGGCCATACAAATACTTGTTCCGTGCAGGACTCGAACCCGCTATCCTTAGCGCCGAAACTCTAAGCCACTCTCAAGTCTAAGCCACTGTGACATGGAGCCGTCAGGTTTTTTAGAATTGACGAAATATTAATGAGTTTTACTGATTTATGAATGCGTTAAATACTTTTTTTAACCTTTACAGATAACTTCAAACCACACAGTTTATGGACAACGTGTAAAACTACTATTTTATTAAACTTAAATACTCGCAATGGAGCAATTTTCTCTAAAATCTTTGTTTATTCTTTGGCAGTAATTTCATGGTCGTAAACGCCACTGGGGCAAATTTGAAGCCGTATGTATAGCCGTATCTTTCGCTAGGTAGAAATAAACAAAATGGCGCTTATTCATGTAAAGACATGTTTAAAGCAGTGCTGCCATCTTCGCAACTATTTTCTACCGTAGGCGTATCATTTTTCTCTTCAACTCTTATTTCATCTTCGCTTGATACTTGAGTACCGGCGAAAGAAAGGAAGTGTTTGCCAAAGTCTAATTCAGTTTCATATGACGGTATATCTTCTGTGCCGCTCTTTTCCCCAAAACTTTGACTATCGGCAACCGAGTTCGGATATCCGTCGTAGTTTTTATATTCGCGCTGTTTCTTGCTGTTCTCGACAAACTGCTTCAACTGCTGCGGCATAGGGAAAGAAGATTTAATGTGACATCTCTTCATCCAGTTCCGAAGGGACTTGCGAGGTACTTTGTGAGTTTGAGCAGCTCTGGAATACAATAGGCTTTAAATTAATTAAATGAAAAATGCACATAACTAACAATTTACGGCGTGGTAGTGTAAGAGTGTCGCGTAGTGGCGGTGTAAGAATATCCAATACCCCATATATTTTTTATAGGATAAGGGTGACAAGCGAGCACACAGTCCATTTCATGTTAAATGGTTGCTGTGGCCCATAGACATCTACATCTATTCTCGTTTGCGAATAAAATGCAGATGCGTTGTCAGCTGTGAGGACTAAGATGGAATGTCTCTTTTCCAGTAAAAAGGGTGTCCGGTTCTCTACACTCAGCAAACGAAACACAGCAGCGATAAGCTCCTATTTTACGCTGGTATTCTGTGAGAGCGTGGTCCTACCCCGGTCGAGCCGACCCTTTCGTGCTACAACTGTACTATTGATATAGCTGCAGCATGGCTCTATCATGCCGTGGGTATCGTAAGAGGCGACAGAGGGAAAAAATCAGGAGATGAGCAGCACCGTCATCCTAATAACGACTAAAACTAAAAAATTGCGGTTGCCAAATTGATTGCCAAGCGTTGCAACTATGGCACACATCCCCCCCCCCGCCCCTATGAAGTAATCTACGGGAAGAAGGTTTATGTTCAGCAGTGAAATTTAAAAGGTTGTAACGGTAACGCCGTAAAATATCACCGGCGACGGGGAAGTGCGTCAAAGGTACTCACGTCTTGTACTGATGTCGTCGATCCGCTTGCCAAGCGTAACGATTAAGGCAAACTCTTTCTACTACAGAAGAGGTCCTATTCAACAGTGGACTTTTAAGGGCTGGTGAAGAAACAAAATTAATGATCAGTGTCATTACATTAACGTTGACTGCAACTAAGATTTAAATACATGACCAAACGCAGTAACTTGTTACTCTTCCCATATTAAATCACGTAAAAGTATTTTTTTTACAGAATAAGAGTGACAAACGAGCACACAGTCCACCTGATGGTAAGTGCATGCTGTGGCTTATAGACTCTACGTCTACTCTCAATTACGAATTAAAATGCAGGTGCGTTGTTACCCATGATCCTCATATCCAGTAAAAAGAGCCTCCGGTTACAGTTACCATGCGAAATACAGCAGCATTAAGCTGCTATTAGCGTGATCCTACTCCGACACATTCATGCTAAAACTATAATATATCTGCAGCGTGGCTCTACTACACATAAAAACAACTGCTACAGGTCATGGACACCGGCTATTAACTTCAAATAATAAAGGCCATCTGTAGCCTTGCTGAGTTGGTGACTCTGTTACTACACTGGCTCTCTCTGATTTTTAATAGAGTATAGATTTGGAGTGAGCCACGGTATCTATCTACCAACAGGTGAACCGTGCGCTCGTTTGTCATCCTTATTCAATAAAAAAGCTACTTATTATCGGGTTGATTGTTAATTCGTTGGCACACTAAAAATATTAAGAAAAATTGAGTATTCGTAACACAGGAATAAAGATTACCTATAAATACTTCCACCTTTCTTCACATCCATTAAAGCTGCCCACATAGCTTCATTGGAATATCGTCTGTTAGGGTTAAATTTTCCCATCATGACCCTTTCCAAATCTTTGCGCGAGAGACCTGACGAGCTGACTTCTTTACCCTCCAAGAACTGGTCTAAGTCAGATTTTAACACTGTGTCCCCAATATCCATGTTTTTGTCTTTGAAAATAGGCGGCCGTCCACGCCTGCGAATCTGTGGCTTTTCCAAAACTTTCGGGTAAATTTCTTTGCTGGCAACACTATCGATTTTTGGCTTGGGTATTAGCTCGACTTCTGACTTCTGACTTTTAATTTCGGTTTTCGCTTTTTTAACTTGATTAGCTTTCAACAACGATACTTCTAGTTCGCCATTTTGCTCGAGCCACGATTTGTAATAGTCGTTTTCTGAATTCTTCTGTTCATAAACTTCTTCCGACGCCATATTGTTTGTGTTTAAACCGTATTTAGAGAATTCGTTTTGTATTTCAGTTGCGTTCATTTTCGATAGTCTATTTATATATTCTGAGTTTGCTTTAGCCAAGTTTTGTAATTTAGTTTGAAACAGTAATTCACTCTCTGGTTTCACTCTGATGTATGGATGGTTTCGACCTGAAATTTGTAGAAAACTTTAATTAAAGTACAAACAAAAGTGAACCATGAATGTCCTTTGAAATATATATGAAAATGTTGACAAATGACATGTCTGTAAGATAGAAAATAAAAACAAATTCATGTGTTTTTACGACCAAACCATTTTTCAATAACAAAAACATTCATGGTTCAAGTTCTACTAAAAAATACTACCAATTTGGTTATATTTCAAAATGGCCTACCTTACAGACATTCATTGTTCATATTTTTACAATGTCCATTCACAATATGATCTGCAGTTTATACTCTATGGTTCCCACACACAACCCAACCGTTTTTTTTTTCACGATGGAAAAACGTTAATATACAGATCAAAAACGAAAATAATATTTTAATAAACGAAAAATATATACTTGTAATAGAAAGCAAGTGACAAAATGGAAGTCACATTGCAAATAAACATTGAATAATTAGTTAAAAATAAAAATGAATAGTAAATAAAAAAAATATATGAAAAATAAAGTTAGCTCTATGCTTACCTGATGTTTGCCCTAGACTACTGCCGGGTTTTCCAGATTCTTCCTCCTAGAAAAATAAATGAAAATTGGACTTATTATATACACGGCTATTGTCATTGCAGGTGTTATTAGTAAGGTATCCTCCAGACCGAATTTCGAACACGACGGCCAGTCTCAGCGGAGACTAGCCATCTGCGCATGTAAGGTTTATAATTTACGCGTGTATGCAAGCACACGTACACTCTTTATTCCTCACTCTTATAGACCAGTGGGAAGGTTATCCGACACGACCGGAGAGAGATCAGGCGGAGGACCAACTTTAAGTGCTTTCCGAGGCATGTGGGTGAAACACCAGCAAGATCCTAGCTCCGGGCTAAATAGCTAATTTTGGCCCGATTCGAGATTCGAATCCAGGACGTCATGACCATAAACCGGGTTTACGATCACTAGATTAGATAGACAAGGTGGATTGTGGATGTTATCCAACACGAACTGAGATATGGTGGATCAATGTCTATTTTCAAATTAATCATATTTAAAAATTATGGTTGAGTTACTAGCGTCCCGGCTTTAGATAAGTTGGGTCCCAGGGTGTAAATGCCAAGGGGCATCGAGGACTTTGTAGCACCCAGTTCTTTCAAGCAACTGAGCGCTTGACAACAACTTGTTTGACAACCTGATGTCATGATACCTATAAGCTAACACGGGTTAGAATACTATACAATAACTTTATTTCAGGCACGGAGGACTTAAAAATTAGGTACATTGGCCAATAGTAATATAATAAACCTTAACCTAAAAATATATAAAAACACATAAACATAACACTATTTTGGAAACTTCTTTGGCGCGTCCCAGTATGACCTGATATACAATCTACGGTTACTTTGTATTAAGATTCCACCACTTGGAAGTGATGACGTACCCGAAGATAGAAAAACGCAAAGACCTAGCTTGTACAATTTTTTTAATTCATTTACTACAACCTGTCAAAAGTTCCCTGGGGACCATAGGCCACCCCCAAATATTGCCTCCTAGAGGGGATATTTGCCATAGATTTTAAGTTATTATCAGGAACACGCTGCTGCCATCTCCTGTATTATTTCCCTCTGTCAGATCTTACGACACCAACGGAATGATAGCACACAATACATCTGCTTGATAGTAAGTGGAAGCTGTGGCTCATAGACATCTACATCTATGTATAATCAATAAACAATCACAATGCAGATGCGTTGTCACCCCTGAGGACTAAGATGGAATACCATAGACCATATAGAACACGGCATCTTATTTCGATGGCTGAAACAAACAGGTCACAGATAGTTGCAGTAAAAGGTCCTCTTTGGTAACATCAGGCGTCCCACAAGGCTCCAATCTGGGCCCCTTATTGTATGTTATTGTATTTTATAAATGGCATTGTTTTTAATCTAACGTAATTGAAACATGAGATGGGCAGCAGCATCTTCCTGATAAAAACTCAAAATAATAAAATACTTCGGTTATCAACCCGATTGCCAAGTATGGCAAAATTCCCCCATGAGGCAATCTATGAGGGAGGCCTATGTTCAGCAGTGGACTTCTATAGGCTATAATGGATGAATCAATGGATTTTCTTTATGGGATAAAGGGTACGACACGGATAGTAGATCCTCTCACCCCGCCACTATACGGCCACTTAGTAAAAAACCTAGATTAACAAAAGCCTTGCCACTCTTGCCTTGAAGACTCAATTCCATACGACATTCTTGGACAAAATGAGGGGATGAATTCTCTTACTCTACCACCAAACAGTAGAAAAACTTAGCATCTAGACAGGAACCACAGGATTCCGGATTTCTGGGAGAATTTGGAACGGGAAAGTCCAGTGTGAATTGTACTTCACATCTTTAAGTATTTTAAATATTGCAGGCAAGAAGGTTGCTTCACTATTATTTCTTAACTGAAGAGCACCTGTGGTAAATCAGCACTTTGAAATTGCAATTAACATTTTTACTGGTCGTTTTTGAAGATAAATGGATAAGAAAAGTTCTTGAGTAGCAGCCTATGCCGGTAAGCGAAGGGTAGGGCGGCCCTCCACTAAATGGAGTAACGACCTGGTAAAAGATGCGGGAAGTCATGCAGGAATGAATGCAGGTAGTTCAGAATCGCACTTTATTGGTTCTTCTTGGGGAGGCCTTTATTCAGCAGTGGATCTGTGAAGGGCGATGATTAGAGCCAGTGGGCATTGAACTAAGTTTGCTCGCGTACTGCGAAATATAAGGATAGAGCAGAGCGGAAGGCGTTCTTACGTGGTAGAGCCACGCAGCAGCTATATTAATTGTACAGTTGTAGCACGAATGTGTCGGCTCGACCGGGGAAGGACCACGTTCTCACAGAATACCGGCGTAAAATAGCAGCTCAGTACTGCCCTGTTTTGTATGGTGCGTGTAAAGAACCGAAGACCGTTTTTACTATAAACGAGGCATTCCATCTTAGTCCTCAGATGTGCCAACGCATCTGCATTTTGATTCTTAATCAAGGATAGATATAGATGTCTATGGGCCACAGCATCCACTTACCATCAGGTAGACTGTGTGCTCGTTTGTCATCCTTATTTTATGAAAATGAGTTCTCATTTATCCTTACTTCGTTATATTCAATATGGTCGTTGTCCAGTTCTCCGTAATACAGGCCGTCTTCTTCCACAGTCTCCTCTTTGACTTCCTTGACTTCCGGGTTCCGTTCTCGCTCCTCTGACTTTCGCTTCTTTGGTCCATTGACTGTCGTTGTGCTTGTTGTTGGGCTCGTGTTGTTGTTGTTGGTGATTGGTTTTTGTTGTTGGGGTGTTGGACCTGAAAAGAAGTAGGTGTTAATTTAGAAAATAATTTATATAAGATTTCAAAAAAGGTGGAGATTCTCACTTCGACTGTATTGTGCGATCGAGTGGCAATGGGCTGGCCATATAGATAAAAGAACCGACTACCGATGGGGAAGAAAGGTTATCGAGTGGCAGCCTAGTACCGGTAGGCGAAGTGTAGGGCGTCGCCCCATAAGATGTAGTGACGACCTGGTAAGACATGCAAGAAGTCGATGGATGCAGGTGGCTCGGGACCGTGCTTTGTAGCGTTCCTTGGGTGAGGCCTATGTTCAGCAGTGGACTTGTGAAGGGCTGTAATGATTGCGTTAACTCTGCACCTCGCTGCAATGCGCCACTCACTTGTCTACTCACTCACTGACATATAGCAGTTTAAAGCTGCTATGTTTTGTATGGTGAGTATAGACTGTAGAGAATCGAATACCCTTATTACTGAAAACGAGACATTTCCATCTTAATGCGTAGGAGTGACAAGCATATACGTTTTCATATTTAATCGATAATAAATGTCAATGTCAATGGGCTATTGCGTTCACTTACCATCAGGTGGACTGTGTGCTCTTTTGTCTTTCTTATTCTATAAAAAAAATTGCAAAATTTGTACCGAACAGACAAGAAAGCGAGTTAATAAAAACGTGTTAAAAGAAGGCCAGCGGTCGTGGTAGTTACCGTTGGTGGTGGCTTCTCTCTGGGCGTTCGCCACTAAGGCTTCGCTGGCAACGGTGAAGTCCTTTCCCTCAGCAGCCAGCTCCGAGCTCAGCCCCGCCGTGTCGCTCGAGCACAGACCTGCCACATGAAATGTCACGGCTCATGAACCTTTAAGTTACCCCAACACTAGGATTTTATCCTGCATTGTCGAGGCAGTTTCTAAATATAAATTGTACAAGGACAAAAATCCAGCCCCGGAACAACAATTTGGAGGCCATACAAACACTCGTTCCGTTTCGAACTTGCGGTCTTCAGCGCAGCAACTCATTGCTAAGCCACTGCGCCAGGGAATACAATAGAATAATTTTTATTCAATATTTATTACATGTATTTCTTCTTTAAACTAATATTTTACTTTTATCACTGGTTCGGAAAAAACCTGTGTCCTGGGAAGAAATCAGCAAGAAACCCAGCAGGATTTTTTTGAATCAGTCATGGAGTCGTCTTGAACCCATCACAAACCATCCAAGAGGCCCGAGTCCAGCAGTGGACTTTCGTGAGCTGATGAAGGAGAAAGTGGTAGCTAGATGCAGAATTATAATGACTCGTGCATCTAACTACCACCTTATGGCTTATACTGGGTGAAATAAAAGACCTTGAGTTGTAGTTCTAATAGAAAGGGATAAGAATGATCCCGTGGGTGTCATAAGAGGCGACAGGGGGAAACAAATCAGGAGATGGACAGTAGCGTCTTCCCAATAACTAATAAAAATAAAAAACTGCGGTTGCCAACCCACTTGCCAAGCGTAGCAACTATGGCAAATACCCCCACAATGAGGCAACCTTGGGGGGAGGCCTATGTTCAGCAGTGGACTTTAATACGCTGTAACGGTAAGAATAGTATATGACGGCTCCGTGGCGTAGTGGCTTAGCAATGAGTTGCAACGCTTGCGGCCGCGGGTTCGAATCCCGCACGGAACAAGTATTTGTATGGCCTACAAATAATTGTCCCGGGTCTGGAAGTTTGTCCTTGTGCAATTTGTGTTTGTAAACTGCCTCCACGATACAGGAGAAAATCCTAGTGTGGGGGTAACGTTTTAAAAAAAATGATTTCAGTTAATGTGTAAAGTGGTTTGGTAGCGCAGTGGCTAAGTGTTTGGCTGCGGTACCGCAGGTTTTAATCCCGCGCGGAACAAAAATTTTAATGTACGGTCTGATCAAATACATCCACCTCCTGGGCACGGGCTTCCTCTCACTTCTGAGAGCGACGGGAATCGAACCCGGGTTGCTCGCTTACTGTGAAATTTACGGTAAGCGCTTAGCATCCGAGTTATCATGGCTCAAAATTCATATGACCTACAAATAATGTTTCTGATCTGTGTTTATTCATTTGTCAAGATATGTATACACGAGCCTGTACCGAAGCGAAGAAACGTCAGGAAGAAGCGAGGGACATTTACCTTTTATTCTCCAATTACTTAATCGAAAAGTAAGCATTTTACTCGAAAATTTTGATAGACTGCATAAAAAAATTAAGTTTCTGATAACTTCCCTATAATCCATACTTTATTTGATGTATTACTTATATTTATGTGGGATAAGGTATTCGAAATTAGCGGAAACAATGCTCTTAAAAATAATTACTTTTTTACGTCTTATTTTACGTTTTCACTCAAATCGCCATACGTCTCCTCTCTCCCTCTCTCATATATCCGTCTCAATCTTTAATTTCTACGTTCCTTTTATGCTCTTCGAAATACTCTTAACAGCTTTTTGCTCGACCACACACGATGATATCAAAAAATAACTCACCTCTGATCTGCAGCGCCTCTGCGGACTTTAGCAGGCTGGGTAACTCCTCCTGCGTTACGTTCACCTCGCCCTTGTACATGAAGTCAACTAGCGCCTGCATTTCGCTGAACCTGGCAACACCAATAATATATTTTTTTTAATAGGTAGAATAATTTTTATGCTTAGTGATGGTGCTTCGATAGCTAAGTGAGCCCGTATAAACAAAGGGTATGAAGTATTCCTGCTTAGCTTTCAGGATGAATAAGGCAATGTTAAAGTTTTATTACAGGCTTCAGGTATTACTGTTTGGATTCTGCCTGCGGTGGCCATTTGAGAGCTGGTGGATTACAACCCGATCATAAACGGTTACTTTTGTCTCGTTGGATGTATCTTTGTGCATTAACTCCACAATGGCTAAACTAATTCGGATGAGATTTTAAGTGATATATTGAGATAAGCTTGGGCTAATGTACAGTGTTTGTTTCATTAAAATTTGTTGACACATATACAGATAAATGTGAGTAATAAGGCGCGACTCGCGCGCGCTATACGTGACGTTGTACAAGTCAGAAGAAAAAGCGCTACTCGGCTGCTTTATCTGCGTGCGTGTAAAAACTGTGTACATGGATAAAAATTGGGTATAGTAATTTTTGAGTAAACTAAAAAGTATGCTAAAAATGTTTTTTTATAGGACAAGGTGTGAAACGAGCACACAGTCCACCTGATGGTAAGTGGTTGCTGTGGCCCATAGACATCTACATTTATTCTCGTTTGTGAATCAAAATTCAGATGCGTTGTCACCCGTGAGGACTAAGATGGAATGCCTCTTTTCCAGTAAAACGGGTCTCCGGTTCCCTACATTCATCATACGAAACACAGCAGTGTTAAGCTGCTATTTTACGCTGGTATTCTGTGAGAGCGTGGTCCTTCCCCGGTCGAGCCGACCCATTCGTGCTACAACAGTTGTAGTATGAATGGTGGGTGGGTATAGTTACTATACTACTAATATAGCTGCAGCATGGCTCTACCACAAATAAAATGTAAAGATACAGGGTTAATATGTCCCACTGCTGGGCACAAGCCTCCTCCACTTCTAAGAGGGTTAACTACTAGCAAGGCGGCAAGGGTCTCTTGACCCGTATTTGAACTAGCAGAGCTGATTATTTTGTCACTGTTTGTTTATACAGTTTTGTACTTCGTGACTTTTAATGAATTAGGATTGTATTATAAACAAAAGAATTTACATTGTAATATGTTTATACAAATATAAATAAAAATAATATTCACATACAATGACAGCGAGGGTCATTTCACCTGTTCAATAGATGAATGCGTTGCTATAGAGTAGGATAATTATATTTACATTAATTTTATTGCCTAATATTGTTTTACATACCTAAATATTTTAGTTTATACGTTTAATACTCTACGCGTCCTCATTGAGTCAATTTCATTATTTTGGTTGATATTTTATAAAAATGTCTCAGAGTATCAGTGATAAAGTGATAAAAATTGACATTATTGCAATCGTTGCCAGAAGATCAATCGGATAATGAAGGTGCAGGTGTCTCATTACCGCCACAAATTGAACATAGCGATTCGTATATTCTTGCATCTCCTGAGTCAAGTTCTAGTGATGATTAGACAGCAACATACCGTTGACTACCATTCAACAACAAACTAGGGGAAGATCGTCTCGGCGACACAACGAAACGAACATCATTTTATGGAAATACCTCTCAAAATAATATGATGTCACCAGGTGGAATATTGTGGAAATCCATATTTGAAAATGGCTCAGAGGTGGCAGGTGGCCGAGTAAGGCCTAATGTTGTGACTGAACAGCCAGGGTCTACCAGCTACTATGCACGGAGGCAAGTTGGAGAGAACTTCATGACAGCCTGGAAACTTTTGATAGATGATACAACTTTACGGCACTTAAAAAAAACCGGCCAAGTGCGATTCGGACTCGCGCACCGAGGGTTCCGAATAAATCCGTAGGTATATGAGTTTAAAATTATTAAAAATATTTTTATTATATGATTTAACTAAAAATTTATGCTTTTCGCAATTTTTCCTTTATCTGTGCTATAATACGTTGCTTCGTGCCAAATTTTAAGATTCTCAGTTCACGGGAAGTACCCTGTAGGTTTTGACTTTTGATTCCCTTGCGAATATCGAAAATTTGCGGCATAAACGGCTGTATCTTTTGATTGCGTTGGCTTAGAAGTTTGATTTTTTCACAGCCCCAAGGGACAGTAGACTTAGAGTATTTGATATAAATTTCAGCTTGATACCTTTACGCGTTCCCGAGAAAAAGGGTCTTGACAGACAGACAGACAGACAGACAGACGGACGGACAACAAAGTGATCCTATAAGGGTTTCGTTTTTTCCTTTTGAGGTACGGAACCCTAAAAAGTGAGGCCGCAGCAAATCGTCGGCTTGGTCCTTCATGGTATATTTACCTAGAAGAACTTGAAAAATTAATTTGCATTTTGTATGTATTAGAGGTTGTTTTGTAGCGAGGAATATATCTGTAAATGATTTATGGAGTAAAATATGGGGCATTCCATATTTTTCTAAAACTATACCTAGGAACAAATTCAAAGAAATTATGAAATATTTACGATTCGATGTGAGATCAGAAAGATCTACGAGAATTACAACAGATAAAGGAGAACGGTCACGCCCCATAGAAAAAAAAACCCAGACCCGACAGAAACGAGACATATCTCAGTTTTTTCGTTATTTTTATATAGTTAAGTTATATATTTTTTTTATTCGAAATCAATGGCTAACACCAAAATATTGCCTTATGATTTTGTTCAGGCGTTACTCTAAAAAAATACAATATGCCTATTTATCTACAAAATTCGTAAATATATGTAACTAAATGACGATACAATAGCTATAGGATGTATCTAGGTGACCTGGAGATACAGCTGGATTATATGATTTTTGAACTTCTAGTACAAGAATCTACTTGGATTCATTAAAATCGTCGTATTCGATAATTTAATTAAATTACGATGAAATAAGGTTAAATAAAGAGTAATTTCTCTATCTATGGCCGGCGCAGTTCTTCGCATTCTGTTTTGAGATCTGTGTGTTTTTGTTTTCATTATTACTGTTACGAGTCGCTACCGGAAACACCCGAGTAATGCCGAGAGCGCCGGTGCCGCCCAGTCGCGGCGGGACATCATGGTCACTTCACTTCGTATCGAGCGTCAGCGCGTGCAACTTGTCTTATCAATATCAACTTAAATACTGCAAATATAAGTGATTAAATGTATTGAAGCATTAAGTTTTAGTTTATTTTACATTCAGAAGTGGGATATACAATTAGAACTTAAAAGAAAACAAACAATACAAAATAGGGACAGAGTTTTTAAGCAGTAACGACAAAAATCCAGATTTCATTTGGATATGGCGACAAGTGTTGGAACGTGACATATAGTAGATCAAATACATAGTCATGTGTTATCCAATCACGACGATTCTGAAGAGGACATTTATAAAAAAAAGACGAGTGGGTAGATGAAAGAATTTTCTCTGGAAAATACAAAATAACGAGCTAAGCAGACGCTAAAATTCTACAACACGATTCCTTATTGTGGAAGTAAAGATTGTGAGGAATACTACTGATTCTGATGTTTGTACTTAACTGAGATGACAAAAACTTCGCGGTACCTGCTAACATGACAAAATGGAATAAATTCCCTTCCTTGTTAACGTCACATAAACATAATCTTCGAATAGTGTGAGGGTTATTAAGTTGTGAAGGACTAGGATGCGGTTTGCTTTGGTGCTTTTGTTTTTATTTTAAATGTTATAGTGGAATTTGCTGTTCCATTTACGGCTTGGACGTGCCACTAAAGTGTAGAGTAAAAGTTTAAAGCAAAATGTTTAAAAAAAAAATTCCAAAGTTACATAATATTTTTGTTCAACTTATACTGAGGGCCCACAAGTACTTTTATAAATTCGTAATGTACCCAAATATGTTAACCAAGGTTGAAAGAAAATTTGAAGGCGTTCTGGATGATTTATGGTTTTGCATTCAGTGGAAATTTCAACTGCTTCAGTTATGTTGTAATTTGATAGTTCATACGATTTAAATAGGCTACATTTTGGGGTTCGAAATGTTTGACGATGTACCAAAAAAAAAAAAAATTTTAATGTGCTAAATAAAAAAAGTAGTCTTTTTATGTTCTAATGTGTTGTTATGTGTTACAGTTTGCGCCGAATATTGAGCGGTCGACGGGATTGGGGTTTGATGCAGAGGGCTTAGTAGAAAGCGTGATGTTGTGCTGGTCGCTCTGGGATGGATGTATGCTGTCAAATTAAGACGCCGCGGACACATTATTTGTCGCTGCTGCCGTCCACCATTTGATATATGAGTAACTTTGTCTTAAGCATTGCTTTAAAGAAATGTATTGCCTTAAGAGATTACAAAGACTCACATATACTACTACTATTTAATACAAATAGGTTGTGCAGTGAGCATGCATATATACGAGTGAGTATTTTAAGCTATTAAAGTTCGTATAAAAAAAATATAACGCAAATTGTATTTTCTACTACATATAGCTTAAGCTTATTTTTACAATCATTGTCAGATCTAACATGGCATTAGGCAATTTATTAACAGTATTTAATTTAGCTCCTTCATACATCAGATTTTTATTCCCATATTGTGTTCTGGCAATGGAGTAAATTGTTTTAGTCGCTGTTAGGTATTTATAATGAAGTAAGACTTTTATAACTTTATTTTCTTTACTTTGAAGACCTTTCGGACGTCGCTGCATTACCCCAAACTTTTACTAAATAATTTAAATGTGGCCTTTCTAAAGAGTTATAGGTATATATTGAAACGGACTTGTTTAAGCAGACAGTTCACTACTTTACACAGAGCGCCTGTTAAAGAAGTAATTTTAGGGTGAATATATTCAACACATGTCTTTCATGGTATTTCTTAACAACATCGCAGACATCGCAGAATCTAGTAAATAAAAAACATAAAATGATCTTCAAATCAATTAATGTATGCTGGATCCAGAACTGATTAACACGTTGCTGTCTCTCCAGTGGAGTAGTTTTCTTCAATTTTGTTAATGATACAATACCCAGGCTCCTCTATTCTATTCTTATATTGTAATGTAGTTTGGTCGATGAACAGTAAATCTATATTGAAATCTCCAAATATAATAGACCTATTGTGTTGTTCAAGTTGTTTCTCAAATATATTGAAAAATTCTGTAAAATTAGTGCGTCCCGGTTTGTATATAACTCCAACATTAAGCGATAATATGTTGAGCAATATCCAGTTTGTGCCGTCTGTGTAGTCATTTTCATTCATGGTGTACTCTTATTACAGGTATCAGATCTTAAGTTGTAGCAATGATTATATATATCCAGTCATTTGTAACAGCTCCGTCTCATTATCCGACTTTGTCCACGTTTCAGTTAGGAGTATCAGATGTGTAGTTTTCGGAATATATTTAATACTACATTGTAGTTCATCAAATTTTCCAGGAGCAACTACATCTCGTACGTTAGCTCAGAAAAAGGTGAGTGAATGTAAACTTGGAGCTATTTGTTGATAATTACCTAATGTAGCATATTTAATATTGCAATGTCTATATACATCAAAATTATTGTCCCAATGTAAGTTTAGTTTTTTGGCTGCTACATGATTATTTTCGGTGTGTTTTGATAGTAAGATTTTCTTCGCTACTCTATTGGTGACGTACCAATTCCGTATTCAGATGTTTCATGTAGTTACGCTGGTTGTGAGTTTTATCTGTGTGGGCGATTCTTCTCTGTTTTGCTTATTCTGAAAATTTTGAGGGAAAGCCCCTTAAAACTTTTGTCTATCATATTAATCATATTAAGAACTTCGCTTATCGAAGTCGGACCTTTCGGTTTTGTTTGCGCTTGTAAGTTCAGGTATTCCTAAGATAATCATGTTCTTTTGTCTATGATTACGTTCCTGGCATTCTTTTATAATTTCTTCATAGGTGAAAGATGTCATTTGTAACTGTAATGAAGATGAAGGCATTCTACTAGTATTGTTTATACTATTTTCAAGAAGTTTTATATTATTTTCGTTTGTATTACGGAGTTTTTAGGCGGTCCAATTCAATTTTTCATTATATTCTGTTCCTCAATCACTCTATCTGGACATGTCTTAATATCATTTAGTTGTTCCTTAATTTCTGTCATATCTTGTTGCATTTTGACCTTATTTTCTTTTCGAATATTTGCAAAACTCGTAATCAAAAGTATCAAAGTTCGGCTCTGGTTCTCTGCGATTTCTGGATTTGACTTGAGTTTTATCCGTTATTTTCATCTTCTAACTTAGATAAGTCCGGCTGAGATCCACCACAGGTCAGCTTTGGAGATTGTAAAACACTCATGTTGATATTTGTGATACAATGATAATAAAAGAAAAAACATATATATCCTGCACTTTATTTTTTTGGGTAGTATAGTATGCGTTTCTCTTCGTAGTCCGTTTAATAAAACTGAGCTATATTGCAAGTAAAGAAAATGGACTGATCTTTTGTTTTCTAAGAAGCAAAGTTATGAACAACACTGCAACGTAGGGTCTTAACTTACGACTTGACTTATGTTCCATATTCTATCCTGATCACTGGGACGCTGCCATCCGAACCAAATCTTAAAATTTGGAGAAAGGATGATTTAATTACACGAGGAATGCCGTGTGAACCTATGCAATAAGCTTCGGCGGCGAAGCGAGTGGAAGATTGCGCCATTGCGAGACTACAGGCAAATAAAATGAAGGTGCGTAATTATTTTTACATATTTAATCTGTATGTGGCTTCGAGCCTTCTGTCTGTATTACAAATTCTGTCTATTCTGTATAAGTCTGTTCTGTATAAGTCTGTTCTGTATAAGTCTGTTCTGTATAAGTCTGTTCTGTATAAGTCTGTTCTGTATAAGTCTGTTCTGTATAAGTTTGTTCTGTATAAGTTTGTTCTATATAAGTGCTGTTCTGTATAAGTCTGTTATGTACAGGTCTGTTCTGTACAGATCTATTATGTGCGGACCTGTGCTATGCATGTCTGTTCTGTTCAGGTCTGTTTTGTGCAGGTCTATTCTGTGCAGGTCTGTTTTGTATAGGTCTGTTCTGCACCAGTTTCTGTCTGTTCCACATCTGTTTCTGCCTTTTGAGTGTATGCTGGAGTGTATTATTACCCTACTTTCGTAAAAGACATAATTTCTGTGCGAGTTTATACTTATTAACTTGGCTATTACACATTATTCCTTTTTACTGACACTGTAGTCAAACCGTGGTATCTCCAGGGCTGAACACTCGCCGTAGAATTCACGGTGCGTGAGCGACTCAATCGATCTGCAATCTCATATGCTGAGTGAGCTATGTGCTCGTTGATAAAAGAAGACATGTGTCTGCGATGGGGTGTGTGTGAGCTGTCGCGTTATTTATGGTGTATGTAATTAATAAAATACAGCACAATTCTGACTGCTCCTGAAGGGCTACTGTGTGTGCTGTTTCGCTTCTTTCACCTGGTTAAATGGCGGTTTTAATAGATTTTGCTTATGTGCTTCCACAAATGCCTGTCTTTCTAAGATTCAAGGCTGCAAAATTAATGCAAGGCGACTCTGTTCAATATACCCTCTAAGAGGCAGTCTGTGGGGGGAGACCTAAGTGTAGCGGTAGATTTTGATAGGCTGTAACGATACCGGTCTTGACGATCATTACAAGATTCGTAGTCTGAAGGAGATTAAAGAGTTTCGTAGCTGAGTCGTTGCGGCCGTACAAGGGTTCTGTCGGTAATGCAACAGATTCTGCTGGTAGTGGTGAAGGGGTGGTGGATGCGCCGTATCTGATTTGATCTGTTAGAAAGTTAATCCGTCATGAACTGTTGGTAATCGATGTGCATCGGTCATTTCAGCTGTAGCAAATATACTGAACGTTATCTAATGCCTCTTCGTGAATACCTTATGGTATTCACTTTGCAGGATGGCCGATGTTACGAGTCGCTACCGGAAACACCCGAGTAATGCCGAGAGCGCCGGTGCCGCCCAGTCGCGGCGGGACATCATGGTCACTTCACTTCGTATCGAGCGTCAGCGCGTGCAACTTGTCTTATCAATATCAACTTAAATACTGCAAATATAAGTGATTAAATGTATTGAAGCATTAAGTTTTAGTTTATTTTACATTACATTTTTTCGTCGGTTTTGGGCTCTCTCTTTACTGGACTTGATTTTTGCATTGTGAGTGGTTATTTGATATGGCTGACAATTAGGGTGGGCTAGACATCGAGATTACTTTGACCACCCCGACATGGGTATGGATTATGTTTTAAGGGACATAGAAATTCAATAAAACTTTATTTCGACATATTTTTCTTTTTGTTATAGATCATGAAACCCCAATGATAGGTACCTAAATCTCGGATGCACAATGAATATGACGATTTTAATGAATCCAAGTTGATTCTTGTACTAGAAGTTTAAAAATTACATAATCCAGCTGTATCTCCAGGTCACCTAGATACATCCTATAGCTATTGTATCGTCATTTAGTTACATACATTTACGAATTTTGTAGATAAATAGGCATTTTGTATTTTTTTTTGTGTATCGCCTGAACAAAAACATAAGGCAATATTTTGGTGTTAGCCATTGATTTCGAATATAAAACATATATAACTTAACTGTATAAAAAATAACAAAAAAACTAAGATATGTCTCGTTTCTGGCGGGTTTGGGTCACAGATGACCGTTCTATTTTGCGTTGATTTCTCAAGTGGACGTAGTTATGCTAAAAGGATCCAACACGAGTTTGTGTCAAAAATGTTGACTTGAAGAATAATGTTTGTGGTCTATACTATTATGTGATGTAACAATTTTAGCAAACGTAACACAAATAAGAAGAAAAATTACAAACAGATAGAAACCATTCCGATAATTTGAGTTTATGATATTTGAAGTATGGATACTTCAAATATCATAAACTCAAATTAACTTATCGCGGGTTGGATCCTTTTTGCATAACTACGTCCAAGTATGGAATCGCTTTATTGACAACTGCATTTCGTGATACAAACCGGGAGAAAATGTAACAATAGATGAATAGTTATTTTCTACAAAAGTTCGATGCCCTTTTATCCAGTATATGGCTAATAAACCTGATAAATTTGGAATAAAATTTTGGATCAATGTTGATGTCAAATCGAAATACTTGTTGAATGTTTACTCATATCTTGGGAAAGATGAAACTCAACCGCAAAGTCTTGGACAACACGTCGTCATGCATATTATGAAACCATTTTTGAATAAAGGTAGTAATATGACTACAGATAACTTTTTCACATTTGTTTCTCTCGGACAGAACTTGCTTTCAAAACGTACCACTTTGGTTGTTTCTATAGATAAATGGAGACGTGACATTCCATCGTACGTAAAAAATCTAACATTGGATTTATATGACACCAAAGCACTAAAAACAGAATATGACCAATGCTTATTGACTGTTTACCAAACAAAGAGAAGCAAAAATGTTTTGTTATTGAGTATGTAGAAAGGGTAATTGAGTATAGTACAGAGACTAATTTTGTAGTTAGGAATAATATTAATTCGTTTACACGAATTAATTATTTAACAAGTCAAGGATAAACTAGTAACGGAATACGACAAGCGCACCGTTCCACGTCAGAGCCAAGACTGTCCTAACGGCGGCCGCGCCGTCAGTTTTATACAAGCAAAACGGGCGTCACCGCAGGTGCAACGGTGCAGGTGTGCGGAACACGTGCCATTTACAACAATTCTGTCCAACTGCACCAACGGCCACCGCGCCGCACGTGCAATGGTGCTGCTCCCGTCAAGTACATTACATGATAGTTCTTATACACAGTGGCGATGTCAAGAAAAACCTGAAACTGTTATGTTTTACAAGTCAACTAAATATGGTGTTCACGTGGTCGATCAAATGGGGAGAAGATACAGCACAAAAGCACCTTCTAGAAGATGGCCGTTACGAGTATTTTATAATATTTTAGATTTATCTGCAATATAAATGCCCTGGTGTTGTACCAAGAAATAAACAACAAGAAAATACGTAGAAGATAATTTATTCTGCAATTGGCGGTTGAACTGAGTAACATTTTACAAGAACCCACTGGTGAAACCTCACTGCAACGTTCTATCGTCTCAGGAATGCCAGCAGCTGAGTTGAAGAAGAGGCGTAATTGCTACCAAACTCATTGTAAAAATAAAACTAAGAAAGTGTGCGACTTATGCAAAATCCACTATATGGCAGATGTAATCTATCAAAAATATTCATATGTCATAACTGTAAATAACTTTTTTATTAAACATATAATTTACACTGGTAACCAAAAATATTTCATTTGCCTTTATAACAATGAATATTGTCTACTATTTCTACAATTACACTACACATATATACATAATCATAAATCACTTTTTAATTTTCAATATTTTTTGTCACAAAATACCTAATAGTGGCTTATATATAAGAAATAGACATATGGTATCGTGGACTTTTTTTAGACGGACTAAAGATCTGTATTTTTGTAGAACATTGTATTTACGTATCATGAAACCAGCGCGCGCTGATAAATCATTTCGGGAGTGTTTTTTCTTCTGACTTGCTTAACAAAAATCAATATTTAAGGTTAACTGAGAGATATAGCCTAATGCTAGATAGCCTATACTATTCCACATGAATCTGGCTATAATGTAAAAAAAGAATTTTTCAAATCGGAATCGGATTAGCGAATTTAAACAAACAAAAAAAGAAACTCTACCGCTTTATTACATTAGTATAGATAAATAAATTAGTAGGATGTGTAGATATTACATGGTTGCGTCTATAGAATTGCGGGCACAGCTTGTATTAAAATTTAAAGCTACAAATATAATATGCCTTATCACTGAGTGATTCCTGTCTGACGAACCGGTAATGAAAGGAAATTTTAATTCGATATTTTGTGCCGTTATTTATATTTTAAACTGTTATTTAAAGTTGGTTTACTGTGCGGAAGTGTTTCTATTATCATGCCTTCCCATTATCTCGATTTAAAGTCAGAAGCTATATATATAAAGATAATTTACTAAATCCAAACAACTCATCAATTGCCGGTTCTTTGGAAAAATCTCGAGCGGCAGCCGGAGGGTAGCAAGAGATGGAGCAACAACCTGGTAAGAAATGCAGAAAGTCGACGATTGCAGGTCGCTTGAGACCGTGCTACAAAGAATTACTTGAGAGAGGTCTCTATGCTCAACAGAAAATTTTACTTTTTAGTTAAAGAAAAAAAACCGGCCAAGTGCGAGTCGGACTCGCGCTCCGAGGGTTCCGCACAAATCCGTAGTTTAAAAGTATTAAAAATATTTTTATTATATGATGTAACTAAAAATTTATGCTTTTCGCAATTTTTCCTTTATCTGTGCTACAATACGTTGCTTCGTACCAAATTTTAAGATTCTGAGTTCAAGGGAAGTGCCCTGTAGGTTATGATTCCCTGATTCCCTTGCGAATGTCGAAAATTTACGGCATAAACGGCTGTATCTTTTGATTACGTTGGTTTAGAAGTTTGATTTTTTCACAGCTCCAAGGGACAGTAGACTTGAGTATTTCATATGAATTTCAGCTTGATACCTCCACGCGTTCCTGATAAAAAGGGTCTTGACAGACAGACAGACAGACAGACAGACGGACAACAAAGTGATCCTATAAGGGTTCCGTTTTTTCCTTTTGAGGTACGGAACCCTAAAAAAGGAGAGCCAATGGGTTCCGGTGTCTTTTTTTATGGACTAAGAGTGACAAACGAGCACACAGTCCAACTGTTTTTTTTAGTAGGATAAGGGTGACAAACGAGCACACAGTCCACCTGATGGTAAGTGGTTGTTGTGGCCCATAGACATCTACATTTATCCTCGATTACGAATCAAAATGCAGATGCGTTGTCACCCCTTGAGGACTAAGATGGAATGCCTCGTTTCCAGTAAAAAGGGTCTCAAAGGGTCCACCTGATGGTAAGTGGGTGCTGTAGCCCATAGGCATCTACATTTAACCTAAATTAAGAATGAAAATGTAGATGAGTTGTCACCTCTGATGACTAACATGGAATGCGTCGTTTTCAGTAAAAAGCGTCTCTGGTTCTCTACACTCAACATACCAAAACACAGCAGCATTAAGCTGCTATTTTACGCTGGTATTCTGTGAGAGCGTGGTTTTACCCCGGTCGAGCCGACCCAGTCGTACAATAACTATAATATAACAGCAGCGTGGCTCTACCACGTATAAAGTTGTAGGTTGTAAAGATTATGAACTTAACTTAGAACTTACCTCATATCTCTCATAAGCACGATGGGGTGCTTGCAGGGGTTCTGCAATAGCAGCCGCTCGAGGTACGCAGAGCAAGCGGACAGCACAAGCTTGTGGCAGCGCAGCTGTCTCGACTCGCACGCCAGAGTCACGTCCGCGAATTGCTCGGTTAGTAGTAGACGGGGGAAAACCGCCTGAGAGACACAGAGATCAGTATTATTAGTACGAAATAAGTGGATCTTCTTACACCGGTACTACACGTATATACTAGCAGCGATCCGCCCCGGCTTCGCACGGGTGATTTCTGGATCTCAACAACAGCGCCACCTACCGGTAAATATAAACCATCCAGGGACCCACTCATTGGCACACAAAAATCGTTCGAGTAGTTTTCGAGTTTTAGCGAGATTAACTCGGTGCAATTGATTTTTATATATAAGAAGAATAAGATATATAAGCAGTAACACCATATATCATTCCATCAGGGGTTGAATTCTCCAAAATCATTTATTAGTGAGTGTCAATGGTGCGTACAGTTTTGGAGGTCTCGTATCTGGTAAAAAAATCAGCAATTGAATTTTGTCAAGAAATTCTCAGTAACAGCTTGTAGTCAGGAAGTTGGTACTGTTTCCCTGTTTTACTCTTAAAAGGCACGTAAAATGATTAGCCCTGTGCCTAGTCTTTCTCCGATCTCTCTAGACTATGAGCGTGAGGGCACCTGAGGGCATAGAGAGTGCACCTGTGCTTGCGCATTTACTTAGGCACTATAATCTTGTCCTGCTCCTGAGACCGGCCGCCGTGACCGAAATTCGGCCTGGAGGACATTAATTATTAATTATTTACTATTTTATTTGTTTTAGTCTTTTTGCATTTCCCATAAGGAAGAATACAAAGTTGTCTATAGGCTTGACTTGTCTATAGGCATTTTTTAACGGCCAACCCATGGAGTGGGGAGAATTGGTCGTAAAGTGTAACAATTATAAAGACTTAAAAAGATTACAATCATGATGATGATACCACTCATTTCGTGGAGGCGTTCGAGAATCCATCACACCCATTCCCCATTCGTACCGAGGTTACTACTAATCTCCAAACCGGCTGGACCTATTTTGACGGGACTTGTAGTCAAGTGTGTCACTGGTAGATAGCTCATGTTACAAGGAGTAACTTAGGCCACTTATATTTAAGAAAAATATTTATGGTTCCGCGCAACAAAATTAAAACCTAAAATTACACGCGGGCGAAGTCGCGGGGACAGCTAGTTAAATATATAAAAGAAGTTGTCCTGAGTGACTGACTCATCCATCAACGTACAGCCCAAACCAGACGTGTAGATATCTGAAATCTGGTCAGGTGCTGCCTTTAATGACGTAGGCATACGCTAAGAAAGAATTTTGGAAAATTCAACGCCTAAGAGGGTGAAACATGTTGTCACAGTTTGTATGAAACTTTTTATTTTACGGGACGATTGACTCTAAACTTACTGAAAGTGTTCTGTGAATAAAATAAAAATAAACACAGAGAGAGATCAAATTTGCATGGAGAATTTTTTTTTTTTTTACTTAAAAAGTAATGCAAATACTCCTCTTGAATAAAGTAAAGTTACACCTTATATATGTTCCACTACTGGGCACAGGCTTTCTCACACTTATGAGAGAGTTTTAGTCTTCTCTATCATTTTTTAGATTTTAGTTTTAGTAAGAGTTCTCATTACAAAATGAGATGGCACGTGACATTGACATCGGCAAGACCTCAAAAAAAGCAGAACAGACGTTTCATCGCTGTGGTAACGACCAATGAAGGAAGGGCCTCAGCCTCGCCTCAGCCGAGTCACGTTTGAAACACGTGACGTGTTGATATAGGTTTCGATTAATAATAAACTATAAGATTATGGTTATTAGGTGCGATATTTGTATACTTCCAATACAATAAAGTATTTCTATATCAAATAGCATGAATCTAGCGTACCTAACTATAAATTTAGAGTTGCAAGGCTCTCAGATTAGTATGCGACCCATAAATCTAATGTAGTCCGTTGTAATTATTGTTTATTGTCACTGTGTAGTAACAGCGTAAGGATACCACCCAGACCACTATCCCAGACATCCCGTAGGCGTCGTCGTAAGGAGATGAGATAAATAAACTGAAATAGGAGATGAGGAGCACCATCTTCGTAATAATTAATGAAAATATTAAAAAAAGCTGTGTCAAGCGTGGTAACTACTTCTCATACGTAGTGTAGCCATGCTCCAGCTATATTATGGTTGTAGCGCGAACGGCTCTACTGGAGAACGCTCGCACGGAATACCACTGTGAAATAGCAGCTTTGTTTCGTATGGTGAGGAAGACTTATGAGGAATACAGATGCGTTGTTACCCCTGACGACTAAAATGTAATGCCTTGTTTCCAGTAAAAAGCGACTCCAGTTCTTTACACTAACCATACGAAACATAGCCGCATTAAGCTGCTTTTTAACGTTGGTATTTTGTGAGAGCGTGGTCCTACCCCGGTCGAGTGGACCCATTCGTGCTACAACCTTAATATAGATACAGTGTGGCTTTACAAAGTGAAATGTACTTAATATAAAATAGAATATAAAATAAAAAATAAAAACTCACCTGTAAATTTGTGTGGTATGAGTTCCATCTAACGCAGAACTGTTGCGGAGGTAGCGCCATCTTCTGTCGATGTGTCAAAACTCGACGACGGATCAAAACTAATGTCGTTTTATAAAAACATTTCTACCTAAGTATTAAAATATCTTTGGCCGACGCTCTCTCAGTCCTTTATAACATTAATTGCACTGTTATTGGTAAAAAAATTACACAGTATTTATATTTAAAAGAACAAAAAGTCCACAATATCCTTCTCCTTTATCACAGCTTTATTATTAAGTAGAAATATTTTAAGTACAAGGAATACTCGTTTGGTTTTTATTTTAATAAGAAACTTTAAGACTAGACTGTATATATATAGAATACTGGAACTCACAAGTATATAGTTTTAGTTTGGATATCTGAAACAAAAGAAATGCGCAATTTATTTATTATGTTTGATAGCTTTTAAAATTTAATCAATAATAATAACAAACAGAATACAAATTATCGTCTGATTTGGTTTAAATAGCTATTTTCTTATAAGACTTTTCTGTAATCGCCACACCTGGCAGGCGCATTGGCGATTGCATTACCGGACATGTTGCACCTTTGACCTTTGACCATCCCAGTCAGGGTAATTAAACCTGGCTTAAACTTGACAAATTTTTGTTGTTGCTTTATTAATAATAGCTATCTCTTTATTTCAACCAATCATATTAAATAAGTATTTAATTATAATAAAATTATAAGTATTTAATCAGTTGTATCCATTTAGAAAAGTTAAAAATATATAAAATATTAGTTAATAAATAAGTGTATAGACGGTACATCTTCACAATGATCATCAGGCAGTAAGCTCATGCATGTATAAGGGGGCCTATGCCCATTGTTCACAGAACTGACTTCGATCTACATATTAATATAAAAATTTAATTTTAAAAATACTGGCCGGCTAGCCGGATTTTTTTTTAATTTAACAAAACGCGCGTTGTGAGTACCAATTTTAAAATAAAACTGTTTTGCACAAGCTTCACAGGTTAAAGAAAAGTTCTTTCCGCGCGTGGAAGGGAGACAACGAACAACCGAGGGGAAATTTCCCACTAGTAACAACAACAAGCAAAAAGGAGCTTGAACATAAAAATCAATATCAAAGCGCAAGGGGGCCGGTTGACCTTAAACGTGGGGTCTCGCTTGACTTTTAATGTTTTTTTTTAAATCGTTTGTAATGTAATGTGTCTCGACGGTTTTAACATAAGAGATGTCGTTATATTGGTCTTAATTGTGGGAGTGACATAGGCTTTATAATATTTATATATTGTCCTTCATCATTATCATCATCATTACAGCCTTTCATAAGTCCACTGCTGAACATAGGCCTCCCCCAAGGAATGCCATAAAGCACGGTCCTGAGCCACCTGCATCCATCGACTTCCTGTATGTCTTACCAGGTCGTCACTCCATCTCGTGTGGGGTCGCCCTACACTTCGCCTACCGGTACGAGGCTGCCACTCGAGAACCTTTCGTCCTCATCGGTTGTCGGTTCTTCGAGCTATATGGCCGGCCCACTGCCACTTCAGCTTACTAATCCGTTGGGCTATGTCGGTTACTCTGGTTCTACTGCGGATATCCTCATTCCTAAGTTTATCACGCAGAGAAACTCCGAGCATAGCCCTCTCCATAGCTCGCTGAGCGACCTTGAGCTTCCTCATACGGCCAGCAGTGAAGGACCAAGTCGTTCGTACTTATTAAAATCAAACAGGTTAAGGTGTGATCCAACATTAGAAACGATATATGGACGTAATATTTAACGTGAGTAGAGTCACATATTTAATTAGACCATGAACTTATTCAATCGATCGATAAGACCCGGGCGACATCGGTGAATTATTTATGTAGTGGCACAGGCTCAGTTAGTCAAATATAATGATAACCCTAGACTGGACTAGTGGTCGTAAACGCGACTTATAATCTTGAGGTTCCGAGTCGGATCATAGAAATAGAAATATAAACTGTTTTATTTAATATAGATTATAAATAATACTTATTGAAAGTCACTCTTAAACTTAATTTACCACTGGTTCGGAAAACACCTCTTGTCCTGGGAAGAACCAGCAAGAAACCCAACAGGACTCATAGTCAGTTATTGGGTTTTTCTGTCAAAAAATTAACAGCAGCTGCCCGGAATCAAGAAGTTGGCGGTGTTACATCCCTGTTCCTCGGACGCCACGTAGCCGTTGGTCCTGCGCCGATCTCTCTACTGTCGTGTCGGTTTACTGTCGGCTCGGACTATGAGAGTGAGGGAATAGAGAGTACTCCTGTACTTGCGCATACACTCTGGCACTATAATCTTCTCCTGCGCCGATGGCTAGTCTCCGTTGAGACTGGCCGCCTTGACCGAAATTAGGTCTGGAGGATATTGGTTCAGGGTCCGTTCAGTTTAAAGGGTCAAATATATATAAAGGTATATAATATATATATATAGCCCAACCAGCTGATATAATAATAAATTCTTTAAGATTTGCCACACGCCTTGTCATCTCTGAGGATTAAGATGGATTGTCTCATTTCCAGTAAAAAACTCTCCAGTTCTCTACACTCACCATACGAAACGCAAAAGCATTAAGCTTGCTATTTTACGCCGGTATTCTGGAAGAGCGTTATTCTTCTCCGGTCGAACCGACCCATTCGAGCCACAACCATAACATAGCTGTAGCGTGGCTCTACCACGAAAAATACTGTTTCCTCTTCGAGCCTGTTGGATATTTGTAACCGTGTAGGGGCGGCGTAAAATAATCCACTACCCCATATCCTCCTGACTGTCGTAAGAGAAGAACAAACGAAAAACTGAAGTAGAAGAAGTACTTAAGGGAAATTGGCAGTAGCATTTGTTTTATAGGATAAGGGTGACAAGTGAGCACACAGTCCACCTGATGGTAACTGGTTGTTGTGGCCCATACACATCTACATTTATCCTCAACTAAGAGTCAAAATGCAGATGCGTTGTCACCCGTGAGGACTAAGATGGAATGCCCCTTTTCCAGTAAAAAGGGTCTCCGGTTCTCTACACTCACCATACGCAACACAGCAGCGTTAAGCTGCTATTTTACGCTGGTATTCTGTGAGAGCGTGGTCCTTCCCCGGTCGAGCCGACCCATTCGTGCTACAATTATACCAGAAATATAGCTGCAATATGGCTCTACCACGTAAAACATATGCGATAACAACTCAATTTTCCATCAATATTCTTGTATCTAAATAATGAATTATTCTATTCTATCCTTTTCCTTTATTTCAGATACAGGTACCTATATGTTATTGCAAGCATGTACCTAGGTATAATTTAAAAAAATAGCAAAAACTTTTGAAGTCTCATGAAATCCTTCGATCTTGAACCAGACGAACGAAAAACGACGAATACTTAAATTCCCTATTGAGTTCGCTTAAAACAGTCCGTAAAGGGAGTTCCATATCTGTTCAAAGATAAGTAAAAAAGACTCCCGACGGTGGGGTCTGGAGGGCGTCGACCCTAGGGGCGCTCCCGAAATAGCGCGCGCGGGGGTCTGTTGGCCCAGTACACGCGGTTTATATTTGGACGGAGCATTTTGAGCTTAGGAATCATCTTGGTATCGTGGAGAACGTATTGATTTTATTCGGAACGTACTGATAGTGTTAATAGTTGAATCTTTGTATTTGAACAATATTACTATTCTTTAGATTAAAATATAGAATAAAAATTTTAACACGATTTCCCCGACATAGTTTAATTAACTTTATACTTCTTTATAATCTGTAATTTAATAAAGATATTATCCATCAGTACAGTATAGTGGCGGTGTAAGTATATACACTACCACACATCGTCCCGAGGGTGTCGTGAGAGGTGACAAAGGGAAAATAAAGCAGGAGATGTGCAGCAGCATCTTCCTGAAAACAACTAAATATAATAAAAAATTGCGGTTGCCAACCCGCTTGCCAAGCGTGGTAACTAAGACAAAATCCCCCCATGAGGCAATCTATGGGGTGGCCTATGTTCAGAAGTGGACTTTTATATGCTGTAATGGTGATAAGTGCAATTTGTCAAACTGAAAGTCTATTTATTATTACTCCTAGTATTTCTAGAAGTGTGCTTATCAACTACAAATACCATAAAATCAACGTGTAGAAAGTCTTTTAACCACGTTTTAATAAACTCGCTTATCTGTTCGTTGCAAATTTCGCAATTTATTTTAAACTAACTTCCTGATGAATTAGAGATTTAAAACTTTAAGTATAGCTCAGGACTAGAAACGTGGTAAAAATGGTTGCCATTTTGAATTTTAATTAAGAACCGTTACTTTAGAATTTTTGTATATCAATAGTCTTTTTGTTATATTGAGTTGTTATAACGAAGGTATTGCTGCCCGTCTGTTTCATTCACCTGCGTCACCCACGGGATGATAGTGGGTTGATTATTTAATTTATTCTAATATTACTAATAATTAGTAAAATTTTCCATACAATTTGTGATAGATCCATGCTGCAGCTATAGTTACTAAAAATAAAAAATAAACTGCGGTCGCCAACTATGAGGCAATTTATGGGGGAGGCCTATGTTCAGCAGTGGACTTTAACTGAACACTTTTCTTGAAGTTGGTTTAAAAAAGAAAAA
This sequence comes from Parnassius glacialis, assembly GCA_033319125.1. Lineage (NCBI taxonomy): Eukaryota > Metazoa > Arthropoda > Insecta > Lepidoptera > Papilionidae > Parnassius > Parnassius glacialis. The sequence continues at coordinate 1,443,217 of JAVANC010000002.1, read as the reverse complement.
AATTATTATTGAAACGAAGTACGTTTCGATACAGCACTTCAAACTTGATATGATATCGTGGCATGGTCCAATAGAATGATGACTCTATGTAGAGTACTCTCTATGTAGAGTCACACGCAGAGTGCATGACACACCCATGAGGCGATAAACGTTGTGCCAAATAATGAACGCTGAGATGTGACGTTAAACGTTATGTATTTATATATCTCTAATCAAATGAATCATTTATGAGGGCAATAGTTGCATATTTTCAGTGTTAAGGCACTTTTCTCTAGTTCTCTACAAGCTCTTTTGAAACTATAGTTATATTGCAAGTGCAGTATTAAGAGCCAATTATATACAAGGATCCCACGAGTCAGTGCGAGAACTATTTAGAGATATGAACATATAGACACTTTCGTTTCAGATTTATCTGTTGGTCTCATTACATTTAAGAAGAACGTTTGCGAAAATTTGATTAACTACCCGCAACAATAATCTGTACATTCCTAAAGTTAGGTAAACGTAGTGATTTTTTTACTCTTTGAACTTTAGTGAACTAAATCTAAAAATCACACACACACACACACATATATAACTTCCTGACTTTGGGCTGCTATTGCCACTGAGTATTTCTTGACAGGAAAACTCAATAAATAATTTAGACATGACCCGGTATTCCAACCCGGTACCATACGACCAGCAGTAGTGCTTACAACACATACAGACAGTGGTAGAGCCACGCGGCAGCTTTTGCTGTCGCACGGATGGGCCGGCTTGAACCGGGGTGGTACCACGACCTCACAGAATACCAGCGTGAAGTAGAGGTTTACCTCTGTGTTTCGCTTGGTGAGTGCAGGTGGCCGGAGGCCCTTTTTACTGAAAATGAGGCATTCCATCTTAGTCCTTACGAGTGACAACGCATCTACATTTTGATTTGTAATAGAGGATAGATGTAGATGTCTATGGGCCGCAGCAACCACTTACCATCAGGTGGACTGTGTGCTCGTTTGTCACCCTTATCCTATAAAAAAAACCGGCCAAGTGCGAGTCGGACTCGCGCTCCGAGGGTTCCGCACAAATCCGTAGTTTAAAATTATTAAAAATATTTTTATTATATGATGTAACTAAAAATTTATGCTTTTCGCAATTTTTCCTTTATCTGTGCTATAATACGTTGCTTCGTACCAAATTTTAAGATTCTGAGTTCACGGGAAGTACCCTGTAGGTTTTGATTCCCTGATTCCCTTCGAATGTCGAAAATTTGTGGCATAAACGGCTGTATCTTTTGATTGCGTTGGCTTAGAAGTTTTATTTTTTCACATCTCCAAGGGACAGTAGATTTGAGTATTTCATATAAATTTCAGGTTGATAGCTCCACGCGTTCCTGAGAAAAAGGGTCTTGACAGACCGACGGACAACAAAGTGACCCTATAAGGGTTCCGTTTTTTCCTTTTGAGGTACGGAACCCTAAAAAAAGACAATATATATATATTTTTTTATAGGAGAAGGGTGACAAACGAGCACATAGTCCACCTGATGGTAAGTGGATGCTGTGGCCCATAGACATCTACATTTATCCTCGATTACGAATAAAAATGTATGTCACCCGTGAGGACTAAGATGCCTCTTTTCCAGTAAAAAGGGTCTCCGGTTCTCTACACTCACCATATGAAACACAGCAGTGTTAAGCTGCTATTTTACGCTGGTATTCTGTGACAGCGTGGTACTTTTCGGACGAGCCGACCTTTTCGTGCTGCAACGATAATATGGTTACAGCTCGGTTCTATGAGCAAAAATATACAAGACTATAAGACTAACTGTTCCTAGCGACTTCGTCCGCGTGGATTTATGACGATTGGATTCCTTGGGTTTTAATTTTTTTGCGCAGAAACCTTATTCTTTTTCTAAAAGTAACCTAGGTCGCTTATAATATCAGCTATCTGTCAGTGAAAGTCCCGTTAAAATAGATCCAGTCATTTCGGAGATTAGCCGGAAGAAACAGACAAACAAACGGACAGACAGACACACATACCGACAGACAAAGAGGCATACAGACAGACAAACAACATTTTATTTTTTGTTACATTCCGTTTAAAGCCGTTATTTCGACATTACAAGCAGACACTCCATTTTATTTATTTGTATAGATAAAAATGTATATAAAATACTATGATTAAAAGAGACAAGTCATTACTACAGGGGCATGATGTAATAAATCGTCATTTGAGAAGAGGAAGGAGAGTTTTGCAAGTTATCGTTAAACAATAACAGGCAAAACAAAATGATGTCACTGTAGTACTTGTGTTTGTTTTACGTATGTACGTAACAACGCACGAGGCTTCTCGATATAGAAACACATACAAATGAAATCTATACATATAAATAAAATTTAAGTGTACCGGTCTATAATATTGAAAGAACTGACTTCTCTTAAGCTCAGAGAGTTATTTGCATGCTAAGTATAAATAACCTTGTCTGTCTGTCTGTCTCTACGGGCTAATCATCGAAATCGCTGAAATAATGTAATGAAACTTCACAAACGGATAGACAGCAATGCCAGGAGGGATCTAGGCTATATATTATCCGACAACTTGAAAATGTATTAGATCTATCTTCGATTATATTATATTATTAAATTAAATTAAAATAATGCCACATCAAAAGATTTTATCCAGGCGAACCGGAACGGGTCGCTACTATTAGATAAAATATTGTATAAGTACAAACTTTCATGGAATTTAAAGTTGAAAGAAAATGTCGAAGGTGAGATACGCCTAATACTGCAATCATCCATCGACATGGCATTAAAATGTAGTGATTATATACTCTTTGGATCCAACTACGAGACATATCGTTAAAACAGTAATTAAAAAAACACTACTGCTAAAACGTTTACTGAAAAGAGAAAAATTATATAGCCTATGTCACTTGCACTACTAAGACGAATCTAACGACACACTATTATGTTAAAATCCATCAAGTCGTTTAGGCTACAGAGCGTGCCAAAGAAATAGACATACATACATACATGCATACTCTCGAAAAGCATCATCCTACTTCTGGGATTGAGAGTTCAGCTAATTTAATCACTGATTATGACAACACAATCATAGTTATTGATTTTTTCTATAAAAGTAAGGACTAAAAGAAAGCACACAGACTACCTGATGGTTAGTACATGCTGTGGCCGATAAGACCTCTAAATCTATATTTTATCAATAATCAAATTACAGATGATGACATCCGCAGTGAAACCAGAGTAACCGACACAGCGCAACGGATCTCTAAGCTGGCATCGTACCGGTAAGTGAAGTGTGAAGTGTAGGGTGCCCCCCCCCCCCACTAGAAAGAGTGACGACCTGGTAAGAGATATAGAATGTTGATAGATGCAAGTGGCTCAGGACTGTGCTTTGTGGCATTCCTTTGGGGAGGCCTATGTTCAGCAGTGGACTTTTGAAGAGCTGTAATAATGATGATGATAAAATTACAGATGTCTAGTCACTACTGAGGACTAAGTTGGAATGTTTTGTTATTAGTAAGAGTCTTTGGCTGACCTCACACTCCATAGGAAGCACAGTAGAAATATGATGGTTTACGCTGGTATTCTGGCGCGGACTTTTCCCAATAGAGCCGATCCGTTCAAGCTACAGCCAGTATTGTAACGTGAGTCTACCCTGTGTTCAATAATACATCACTTATTAGATGGTAGGCATTCCTTAACTGCCAACTTTTGCCGCCAAATAGCACCAAATGTTGTGTACCGGTTTGGATATGAGGGTCAATATAACTACAGTCTGTGAGACATTCCATCTCAGTTCTTGGAGATGACATCGCACCTGTAGCAGACTAACCATCAAGCAGACTAGAAGTTCGTTTATTACATCAATTTTACAAAAAAATACTCACAAACGTTGGAAGCGAAAAAGAGAAAAAGAAACAGAATGTTTATTATTCAATATAGATTATAAATAATAGTTATTGAAAGTCACTCTTTTCTTTAATTACCATTGTTTTTTTTTTTATATGATAAGGGTGACAAACGAGCACACAGTCCACCTGATGGTAAGTGGTTGCTGCGGGCCATAGACATCTACATCTATCCTCTATTACAAATCAAAATGTAGATGCGTTGTCACCCGTGAGGACTAAGATAGAATGCCTCATTTCCAGTAAAAAGAGCCTCCGGCCACCTGCAATCACCAAGCGAAACGCAGAGGTAAACATCTACTTCACGCTGGTATTCTGTGAGGTCGTGGTACCACCCCGGTTCGAGCCGGCCCATCCGTGCGACAGCAAAAGCTGCCGCGTGGCTCTACCACTGTTATTATAATAGCCCTTTTTATACAAACTCAGTTTTATAAAGTTTTTGAACTTTGAGCAAGCCAAATTTTGTATATTTTCTGAAATTTTGTTGTAAAAGCGTATACATAGCCTCAAGAATGAATTACTGACCCAATGGAGTCGAGTAACTGGTACTACTAACTTGTGTCTGTTCTTAGTATTTACAGAATGAATATCACTTATTTTTGTAAAACTTAGAGGGTATCTTACATGTCTTAACAACAATGTAAAGTGATTTGTTAGTGTAGAGACAGTATTATCATAATAATGGAGGCCTCTCGGCAACCAAGTACATAACTAAATACAAGACCCGAGCTGTTGTAATGTGCGACTACTTACTGTGAATCGGAGAGTACGCTTTTAAAATCGTGGCCGTAAGAAATCATCATTTTTTTATAGAACGATGGTAAGTGGATGCTGTGGCCCATACACATCTACATTCATCCTCGATTAAGTATCAAAATGCAGATGCGTCTTCACCCCTGAGGACTATGATGGAATGTGTCTTTTCCAGTAAAAAGTCATCGGTACTTACGCTGGTATTGTGTGAGAGCGTGGTCGTACCCCTATCGAACCAACCCATTCATGCTACAACCATAATATAGCTGCAGCGTGGCACTACTACGTCAAATATTCATTATGTTCTGATAAATATATAATAATAAGAATAAGAAATAAGAAATATTTATTCCGTTATACTGACATAGTTGCTGTTATGTTACATATTTATAACGGACAAATAAACAATACGTGTAACCAAATAAATTACATTAAAAAAAAAAAAAAACTATTCCTTAAAAATGCATTACGTGTGTCCGCGCGTATATAATTTGCAGTATAGTGTACTCGTATAGGCGAATCGAACAATCGAAGACAATAACAATCACATTTTTACTTCACTGTTTCTTGTAAAAACCATCAAAAACTACCCTCTCCAAAAAATAATTATAGTTTAAGAAATAACTACTATAAAGTTTATACAAAATAATGTAAACAAAAAAAGTTTAATATTCTTTTACACAATTTTAAAATGGAACTTTATATTTAGTTTAAGTAAAGGTTAATTTCAATATTATGTAAATAAAATTATAATGTAAAATAATATATTAGAGCAAACAGTGCAGTGCAAAGACAAACACAATTGTGTTTAATGGCATGAAGAAATTATATTGTAATTAAAACTTCGTAGTAGTAATAACACATTATTCCCGAAACCCTCAATGCCGCCCGCGAGGGCGGCACAGAAAATTTCGGAAAACAAGGAAGTGACACAACATTACTATTTAAAAATGTATTTATTGCTTTTCGAAGTATTCTCCGCGAAATTTGACACATTTTTCCATACGATGGAAACAATCATTGAAGCAACCATTCCATTCGGAAGTTGGGATCTCCAAAATGGCCGTTTTGTAGGCGTCCACACCTTCTTCAGGTGATGAAAATCTCTGTCCACGCAATTTATTCTTTATTTTAGGGAAAGTATAGAAATCATTAGGGCTTAGGTCGGGGCTGTACGGCGGATGGTCTAATAATTCTATGTTTTCTTGCTCTAAAAACTCTTTTGTTCTGTGTGCGGTGTGAGAACTCGCATTGTCGTGATGGAGGATGATGCGGCGGTTGCAGTTCTCTTTACGGAGTTCAGAAACGACTTGTGGCAAACAAATGCTAGCATACCATTTTGCATTAACCGTTCTTTGTCCCCCAAGAGGAATAGTCGTAACATGGCCGGTTTTGGAGACAAACGTGGCCACCATTTTTTTGCAACACTCCGTGAACGAACAATTTTTGTTGGCTTTAACTCATTTTCTAACACCCAAACTCGTGAATGGTTTTTGTTTCGGGTTCGTACGCGTATATCCAGGATTCGTCACCTGATACGATGTTGTATACAGCATTTGAGGATCCTGCGTGGAATCTTTCGAGAGTTCTGACGCACCAAGTAACGCGAACCGCTTTTTGCTCTTCACAGAGCGAATGCGGTATCCATCGGGAAAACAACTTTTTTACACCTAATTGTTCATGCAAGATTATTTGTATTTGACTCATGCCAATGTCTAAAGTTGCCCGAATTTCGCGGTATGTCACATGTCGATCTTCCTCAATCAGCTTACGCACAGCATCAACGTTTTATTGGGTGACTGCAGTTTTCGGACGACCTTGACGGGGATCATCACTGAGCTTGACACGTCACGTTGAAATTCAGCAAACCAGCGATAAATTGTGGTTTTGGATGGGGCTTCATCACCAAATGCCGAAATCATCCGGTCAACACACTGTATTTGTGTTAAACCACTTCGAAATGTACGAGTGGATTTAGCACATACATAGTTTACAGCACAAAAAGGAAGGAAAAAAATTAAATTAAATTAAACAAAATAAAAACTAACTCATAATTATGTTTGGTGCAAACTTTTAAGTTATATTTAACATTGATCGCATTTGAGTTGCGATTATTTCTGCAATATTATACTTTTATAGTACAAATTCAGAGCCTTTGAACGATTAATTATTCTCAATATGTATTTAGAAGTAGGATTAGGCAGTTAGTAGTAGTTTAAGTTTAGGTTAAAGTTGGTAAATAGGAATTAGAATTAGGAGTGCGTTTAGATTATCAGATTTATTTATTTATTTAAGATATTATATTCCATTTAAGGCACAGTGCACACCTATAGGCTTAATAACAATACAACATCTATTGTGTCTGATATACTTGTCCGCGAATGTATGCCTGTAGAGTACATGAAAATATGTTGACTTACACATAAATCTTGTCAAATGTATGAACACACTTCAATTAAACTTCAACGAAATATACGAGTAAAACCATGTTAATGTTGATTATTCTTTCAGGGCTAAACCACACAGTGCTCGGCTTTGACGAGGCGACTGGTCGGTAAACATCATTTCAATAATCCTAATTGTTATTGACGAGATATTAGTATTAAATATATTATATAACTCATTAGACTGTCCACCACCCACATCCATCGACTTTTTCGTTCTCTTACCATGTCTTCACTTCATCTAGAGGGTTGCCGCCCTACACTTCGCTGAACGATACGAGGCAGACATTAGAGAACCTTTCTTTCCTATCGTTTGTCGGTTCTATATGGCCCATTGCCATTTCAGCTTACTAATCCGTTTGACCATATCGGTTGCTCTGATTCTACTGCGGATATCCTCGTAACGAAGTCTATCACGCAGAGGAACTCCGAGCATAGGCCTCCCCATTACTCGCTGAGCGATCTTGAACTATCTCACACGGCCAGCAGTGAAGGACCACGTCTCATTCATATGACATCACTGGCAACACGCACTGGCTGTACACTTTTGTTTTCAAGTTTAGAGGTATACCGTATATGTGACGATTACGACACATCTTTGTCGTCGATATTAAAACGAATAATTGTATAGTTATGTTAATGGATGTAGTCGTAAATAAAAATGAAGATATAATTTTAATATACTGTACAAGATGGGTTATTATAATATCAAAGAATACATGAATGAAAATAACCCCTGGGAATAGGGTGATCGCCACCATGCTGGTTCTATGAAAATATCATTTAAAAATTGTATAAACAAAATTATTGTTAAGTGAAATTATGTTTAAAAAAAAAGTCCCGCTGGGTTTCTTGCTGGTTCTTCCCAGGACTGGTATTTTCCGAACCAGTGGTAAATAAAAAATGACTTTCAATAAGTATTATGTAATAATCAATATTGATAAAAAAATATTCTATTCTATTCTATTCTATATACAATTTAAAAAGAGCCGTGGTGGCTCGGGTGCTAAGCTTTCGCTGTAATGGAATAGAATAGAATAGAATTATTTTTATTCAATATAGATTACGTGAATACTTAACGAAAGTCTTCTAATGACACACCTTTATCACTTGTTCGGAAAAAATCTCTGTCCTCAGAAGAACCAGCATGAAACCCAGCGGAACTTTTTTTAAACATTAATCTATACAAATAAATAAAATTGAAGTGTCTGTTTGTAATGTCGAAATAACAGCTTTTTACTGTACGTATATGAAAGTATATACGGTACTTATAACAAAAACACAATTTTTAAAATCTCTGTCTGTTTAAAAACTCTGTTTGTTCCGGGTAATCTCCGTAACGGCTGGACCGATTTTGACCGGACTTTCACTGGCAGATAGCTGATGTCACGAGGAGTAACTTAGGCTACTTTTATTTTAGAAAAAGAACTAGGATTCCGGGCAAAAAATGAAAACCCATGAAAATCAATCGCAATAAATTACGCGCGGCTAAAGTCGCGGGGAACAGCTAGTTTACAGTATTTCATACAATTAGGTATGCAAGCGTTTAGAAACTACATGGTAGCAAACACTTCATTCCCAGGGGTTGTAACCAATCATGTACTCTTTAGTACTATAATAACCCTTATTAAATAATTTTTGCTTAATAATTTTAAACTTTTTGATAAATAGGTACCTGCATATTTTCTGGAACTTTGTTGTGAAAGGGTACATTGCCCCATGAAGGAATTACTGACTCTATGGACTCGAGTAATCGGTATAATTAGCTTTTGCTTGTTCCTAGTATTTACATTAACACAGTAAATTTCCCAGTACGCTAGCAATCCGGGTTGCATCCTCGACGGCACAAATCAAATTGTTAATTGCAATTTTAAGTGCTGATTAATCACGTTGTCGACAGTGAAGGGAACATCATGAGGAAACCTACATGACTGAGTAATTAAAAATATATTTCGAAGATATATGAAGTCCAACAAAACGCATTGGGGCGTCGCTGTAGATACTTCCTTGCCGAAATTGCTTTAAGCGCCTGAGCTGGAGGGAGAGGGAGTAGACCTGTGCTCAGCTATGGCACTTAAAACAATTTGTTTCCAGTTGACAAATTTTACTTTACATTTCTTACGTTCTATTATATTTTTTTTATAGGATAGGGTGACAAACAAGCGCACAGTCCACCTGATGGTAAGTGGCTGCTGTGGCCCATAGACATCTACATTTATCCTCGTTTGCGTATCAAAATGCAGATGAGGACAAAGATGGAATGCCTCGTTTCCAGTAAAAAGGGTCTCCGGTTCTCTATACTCTCACCATACGAAACACAGCAGCATTAAGCTGCTATTTTACGCTGGTATTCTGTGAGAGCGTGGTCCTTCCCCGGTCGAGCCGACCCATGCGTGCTACAACTATACTACTAATATAGCTGCAGCATGGCTCTACCACGTATAAAAATTATATGCTATGAAATGGGTGGTTTCATATTATATTGGCGCCAACGGCCATTAGGCTATACGCAGTTTTTCGATTTTATTTTGCAAAATTTGAATAAATTGAGGTGATGATGTGAAATGCTTTTTACCCAACTTCCCCAAAAGGAGGTTAATGTTTTTCGGGTGTATGTATGTCTATTTCTTTGGCACGCTCCGTAGCCTAGATGACCTGATGGATTTTAACATGCGGAGTGTCGTGAGAATCGTTTTAATTTTAGAAGTTAAGGTACAAAACTTTTTTCAGTAAACTTTTTTACAAAGTAGGGTTTTTTAATTACTGTTTTAACCTTTGGACTAGTTTATCAGTACCTTATTAATTTTGCTGTCAAGAGATTTAAATTAATTATACATGTCTTATTACATTAGCTCTAGCTGTTCATGAAAGATAAGGTTAAAATTTAACAGTAAGTTATTATTGGCAACGTTAGTATTTTGGCCGTGGAATGAAAAGGGGAATTCCCCCGTTGGGCAAGGTGTTCCGCCCGGGCCGCGGCCAACGTTCACGGAACTATTCTATTATTCTGCTTTTACTTCGGAACTTTCATAGCGCGATTTAGGTTTCGATGTGTATCGCTTATGGCGCGACGACAGCGCCGCCACTGTATTGTTCAAAACTGAATTGAGTTTAGGCAGAATCTGTCCATAGCTTAGAAAGTTTTCGACGAATAATATCCAAAATTTCAGTGGCTTTTTAACAGTGTTCAGAAGCATGTTATACATCGAGGTAATACCAGATAGAAGGACGTATTTTCTCTAGGACCTTTCCCTATCTAAATACGCTTAATGAAACGAGAACATGGAGCTGTTTAAAATAGCAGGGTAGAAATAAAGAGTAATGCGGTTCTCTAGAGCTCGCTAGTGGACTTTACAAGTCATCAAAATACGTTGTTTCCCAGACATGCAAAAGCCACACGGTTTTTATACCGCCGGAGATATGTTTAGTTAGCAAAATGAAAAATCATCGCAAATAACCTATAGCATGCTCTAGAAACAAAATGTTATATTACTTCCGCTTTGTAATCACGAACGTAGCAGTATCACGGCCACAAATCCTAGAAAACAAATCTCCTGACCTATTTAGGTCCACTCATTGACATGATCTACAAATATTCTGTTAGACCAAAGCGTGCGTTTTTGCATCATTTTTCTACAAACTTGAAAAAGGTGGAGGTTGAGTACATCCTCCATTCGACTGTATGTTCTCTTTTCTGGCGACTTCCAAAAAGGAGACGGTACTCAATTCGACTGTATCTTTTTTTTTATGTGTGTTACCTCATAACTTTGTACTGGGTGAACCTTTTTTAATTACGTATAGTTATTTTTTTATAGGATAGGGTGACAAACGAGCACGCAGTCCACCTGATGGTAAGTGGTTGCTGTGGCCCATAGACATCTACATCTATCCTCGTTTGCGAATCAAAACGCAGATGCGTTGTCAGTTGTCCCCGTGAGGACTAAGATGGAATGCCTCTTTTCCAGTAAAAAGGGTATCCGGTTCTCTACACTCACCATACGAAACACAGCAGTGTTAAGCTGCTATTTTACGTTGGTATTCTGTGAGAGCGTGGTTCTTGCCCGGTCTAGCCGACTTATTCGTGCTACAACTATACTACTAATATAGCTGCAGCATGGCTCTACCACGTGTAACAAGTAGTCCTAGAAAACAAATAAGTTGAAGATGTTAAAATTTAATTAGTTAATACCCGCGTTATAAAATATAAAATACGACGTGTCTTACTTAGTTTGAAGAGTTTCTAGTTGGGAGTTGTGGTGTTGGGAGTTGCGGTGTTGGGAATAGTGGTGTTGGGGACAGTGCACGAAATTCTTGCTCTTCAAACTAGGAAGACAATTATTTTTATTTTATTACGCTAATCTTAGCGAATTATATTTTAACATCTATACAAATAAATAAAATTGAAGTGTCTGTTTGTAATGTCAATATAACAGAGTTTTACTAAATGCATATGAAAGTAAATACGGTACTTATAACTAAAATACAATTTTTTAAATTTTTGTCTGTCTGTCTGTCTATCCGTCTGTCTGTTTGTCTGTTTGTTCCGGCTAATCTCCGAAACGGCTGGACCGATTTTGATGGGACTTTCACTGGCAGATAGCTGATGTCATAAGGAGTAACTTAGGCTAATTTTATTTTAGAAAAATAATTAGGGTTCCACGCAAAAAATAAAAACCCTAACACGCGAGCGAAGTCGCGGGGAACAGCTAGTCTATAATATAATAGATTGCTGCAAAGTAAAACCTGATACTATTAATTATTAAACAAATACGTCTCCTTACCTATCCAGTCCCACTTATTGATGGGGCAAATTCACACTTATTAAAAGACTAGCTGTTCCCCGCGACTTCGCCCGCGTGTTATTTGGGGTTTTCATTTTTTTTGCGCGGAACCATAATTCTTTTTCTAAAATAAAAGTAGCCCAAGTTACTCCTTGTAACATCAGCTATCTGCTAGTGAAAATCTCGTCAAAATCAGTCAAGCCTTTTCAGAGATTAGCCGGACCAAACAGACAGACAGACGGCCAAACAGACAAAAACATTAAAAATTGTATTATTGTTATTAGTACCGTATATACTTTCATATGCATTTAGTAAAAAGCTGCAATTTTGACATTACAAACAGACACTTCAATTTTATTTATTTGTATAGTATAGATGTATAGATGACGCGATCTATAATAATATTCTGTTGGACCAAAGCGTGTTTTATTTGTAGTTTTTTTGTTTTCTTATAAAACAATATGAGACCGAATTTCGTTATTTACTTATTTCACTCTCCTTTCTCCACTTTTCTTATAACTTATATATTGTCAGCTAATTAATACTAATTATGAATACGTTTTAATCAAATTATGTTGTTTTGTTTAAGTTTGTTTATTTTTGCATGTCATCTCGACTTGATGTAACAAAGCTATTTAGAACAATTTGTATAAGGTAATTCTGTGTACATATTTTTGTAAGGATAAGATAAAAAAAGATATAATAAATGGATCGGGAATTCGATGCATATTGGAAAAATTCTAAAAAGGGTGATGAAAATACATATTGGTAACCTGATCAACTCTCCTGTTGACTTGACAAGAAGGGGACAGGTTATTATCCAGGTTACTAAATATTACCATTCAAAGACTTATTTTCTGACTAGAAGACCATATCGGTAGGAACCACCATTTTATCTATTTCTGATGCCAAATTGCAGTGCGTGATGCGTGTTTTACTGTGTTCCCTTCTGAAGCTTATAAATTATAGAGAGAGGCTGTGAAACATTTCATCGTGGTATTCGGAGGTGACAACCATATCCATGGGCTACACTTATCATCAGGTGGACTGTCACTGTAAGTTCGTTTGTCACTTCATTTTAGTGATAAAAAAATAACAAGTCTTTAGCATTGCAATATTGTAAGTGATTTCGTCTAAGATATAATTTTACGGATGGTTTTTGCTTATGACATTACATTGATTGACAACATTATATAACCAGTAAACGGTGTACTTAGCAGACTAAATCAGTAATTTATTTATTAAACGGTACAACCACAAACGAATTAATGCATTTGTATAATTTCACGACCGAGATAAACCTGTATTTGAATATGGCTTCCGAGAAAATCAGTTATTTACGCTAGGCTCCAGTCGCCTGCAGATGATTGCCACAGAATTGACTTTAGCAAATATTACTACAGTTAAATATTCTTCAAATCAAATGATGCAAAATGCACAGTCGCAAAAATTCATAAAGTTAATAATCAAAGTTGAAAATACCAGTATAACGTCTCTCGTAAGGCCTCTTGAGCGCATAAAATATCTTATCACAATTTTTACGTTCCATGGAGCTGCAAACATTAGGTCCGGCCATTTGACCGATAAAGAAAATAACCAAATTAAACATACGCGATATCATGACACAAGTACTACAATGGTTACAAAAGACTCACCGGTAAGGATTTCCATACATTTGTTAAATAAAAAATAAATAAACAGCGTGTCAAAAAGCAAAACACGTCAAGCACAGAATTTCCTCGTCGTTACTATTAGATTTCCTAACGCTCTTGGGCGCTATACGGGAGCATTATGGTTAAAATATGAGCACAAAGCCAACATTTGGCCGATCCCAAAATAGTATAGCAGGCCCCAACTAATGTTATAAACATTCGTGCATGTACGGCTTGACTCACACATGCATGCCTCGAATAACAAAATCAATATTTAAACAATTACATCGCACTATGTTTAGATAGTTTAGTTGATACAAAAAACATTATTGGGCAAAACGTAATCGTCGCAAGCAAGCGAAATGGTCGACTATCATATTGTGCTGAAAAATGTGACTTTTCTCTACCACAACCTCGAATATGGAAAAACAACTATAATAGGTAAAATAATACTCACAATCGTGAGACGTCGCGCGACTCTACATCACGTATGCAATTAGCGGTGTCTGATGTGTTTTTTAACGATGAAAAATCAATAATTTTTAAGAGCACACAATTGTTCATATTTTTCCGTCGGGACCCATCTTTCCTTCCTCGGTCTCAGTCGCGCGGACACTCAAAAATGAAAAACCTATTGGAAGAAAACTGTGGAACCGAAAGAGATGCATATACGTCGCCGATTGTAAATAATGACAAGAGAATCATAACAAACGAGTGAGACAGTGAATAGCCTCGGATGAATTAACAAAAACAAAAAATGTTACGTAATAATGGCAAGGAAATAATTTTAACCTAATTACATACCTCTTTCGCACATTGTAAGAAGTCTTGTAGACGTCACTTTAGAAATATTTTAACTTTTCATAACATCGCGTATGCATTTTGACGGAGAGCGATCACCCGTCACACGGACGCCATTTGCAATTTGCAATAACGTGCACTCGACTCGACTCTACATCTCTACACAGAGATTTTTTTATAACTAGCTTTACGGCTCTGGGTTCCAGCCATTCTGAGCGTGAAGTTACAATGTATAATTATCTTTCATAGTAAACTGCTTCACAATATGTTGATGCGTCATATTGTGTAGCCCTTGGGAGATTTTGACGGCAACTTGAGCCAGCAGAAAGCTGACAGTTGGCGATGGTATCTCAAGGCGCCTAAGCAGACAGACACCTTATCTTGAGAATCACATCACCATCAGAACACTTGTTTCACTGTTACCACTAATAGTTCACATGCGCAGACTCTTAATACACAAAATTGCACCATTTTTACATATCAAAATCCACTTTAAATCATTATTTAAACAATAATACAAGAGCAGCAATCCTTCACCGTTCAAGTTCCCGCCAAAACTCCTCTACACAGAGAGAGCATGTCACAATCACAGAGCATGTAGGTTGTAAAGTTTGTAGTACTTGCCATTAATTTTTTTTTCACAACCCTATATTATGTACATTTGTAAAAATATAAGTATGATTGTTTTTACATTACATCAAAATATTTTAATTTCAAACCTAAAAAGATATCAACGAGTGACAGCATTTTTGTGACCTCCATGTATATATATACATTTAGATACCCTAATGGGCGGTAATTTCAAATGTTTATTTTAATTGTTTTGAGCTTCATCTTACTTATCATATCATTATTTAAATATCTGGGATTGCTTATTTAAATACAAGTAATATACATACCTATATTTTTTTATTTGATTTACTTAGTTCAGTTCAGTTTAGTTTAATTGTGTTTTTTTTCTTTTAATTTGTGCATCAAATTATGGTATTATTTCTTGCCTTATGTTTATATTATTATCGCATAATAAAGTTACATTTCCGATTGTGCACGTAACCTAGCCTACAAATCATCACAAGCGTGATCGTTATTGCGCTAGCACTTCTTATTAGTTTGTGATCCATCGAACCATCGACTCTACAAATTTTATCTCTTCAACTCCGTTATAAATAATAATCTATGCACTCCATCGAGGACGCTACTCACAAGCTACTCAGGTTTTTTTTCATCGGTTGTTGGCAAAAATTGAAAGTTGTCGGTTTTTGTTTCTTCTTTAAAAAACTTAACACTAGGATTTTCTCCTATATCGTGTAGGCAGTTGCAAATATAAATTCTCCAAAAACAAAGGGAAAAAAGGTTAATACTTAACAAAATCGGAATTATTAGTAGACCATACAAAAACTTGTTCCGTCCGGGATTAAAGCGGGGGCCTCAGCGCCGCAAATGAAGTTGTTCTTTGATCTATATAGCCTGCTCGCTGCTACCTGCTACTTAAGCTTACTGGTCTTTCAGGCTAAGATATCTCGTTTTGTGCATACAGTTGAAAAAATATTTATACAAATAACTAATGTGTGTAATGTGGCTCTCCAGCACCTTAAAAACGGCAAGGCCCCAGGCGAGGATGGAATTACAGCGGAGCTTTTGAAAGCGGGCGGAAACCCGGTACTTGAAGTTCTTCAGATTCAGTCCTCCATCCTTATAGAACTACAGACCGATTTCCCTTCTGAGCCACGTCTTCGTGCTGTTTTCGAGAGTCATTACGAATCGTCTCGCGCGCAGATGTGACGACTTCCAGCCTTTCGAACAAGCCGGTTCCCGAAAAGGCTTTAGCACCATAGACCACAAACATACCCTTCGGCAAATTGTACAGAAGTCCGAGGAGTACAATTTGCCACTATGTCTGGCGTATGTGGACTATGAGAAAGCCTTTGATTCCGTCAAAATTTGGGCGGTGCTGCATTCCCTTCAGCGGTGCCAAGTTGACTGTCGGTATATCGAAGTGGTGAAGTGCTTGTACAGTAGGGCTACGATGGCTATCTGAATACAGAACCAGAGTACAAAACCTATCCAATTGCAGAGAGGTGTAAGACAAGGTGACGTTATATCCCCTGAAACTCTTCACCGCTGCATTGGAAGACATTTTCAAGCTTCTGGACTGGAAAGGATACGGTATTAATATCAATAGCGAGTACATCACTCACCTTCGATTTGCCGACGATATAGTCCTTATGGTAGAATCGCTGGAGGACCTAAGCACTATGCTCAATGACCTCAATAGTGTTTCCCAACGGATAGGTCTTAAGATGAACATGGACAAAACAAAGATCATGTTTAATATCCATGTCACACCTATGTCGGTAGTTGTTGGGAGCACTAAGCTCGAAGTTGTTGACGAGTATGTTTACCTGGGACAAAGAGTCCGACTAGGTAAGTCCAACTTCGACCGAGAGGTCAATCGATGGATTCAACTCGGTTGGGCAGCGTTTGGGAAATTACAGCACATCTTCTCGTCAGGTATACCTCAAAACTTGAAAATGAAACTGTACAAGCAGTGCGCGTTGCCAGCGATGACCTATGGAACTGAGACGTGGTCCTTTACTGCTAGCCGGATGAGGAAGCTCAAGGTCGCTCAGCGAGCTATGAAGAGGGCTATACTCGGAGTTTCTCTGCGTGATAAACTTAGAAATGAGGATATCCGCAGTAGAACCAGAGTGACCGACATAGCTCAACGGGTTAGTAAGCTGAAGTGGCAATAGGCTGGCCATATAGCTCGAAGAACCGAGAACCGATGGGGAAAAAAGGTTCTCGAGTGGCGGCCTCGTACCGACGGACGAAGTGTAGAGCGTCCCCTCACTAGATGGAGTGACGACCTGGTAAGATATGCAGGAACTCGATGGATGCAGGTGGCTCAGGACCGTGTTTTGTGGCATTCTTTGGGGAGGCCTATGTTCAGCAGTGGACTTGTGAAGGGCTGTAATGATGATAAAGACTAATGTGTAGTGACGGGGTAAGAATATCCACTACCCCATATCATCCCGTGGGTGTCGTAAGAGGCGGCAGGGGGAAACAAAACAGGAGATGGACAGCAGCGTCTTCCTAATAACAACTAAAAATAAAAAACTGCGGTTGCCAACCCGCTTACCAGTAACTATGGCAAATATTTCCCGCATGAGGCAATCTATAGCGGAGGCCTATGTTTAGGTGTGAACTTTATAGGCTGTAACGGAAAATATATTAATTGTAAATTGTATTATTCTTTTACCGTCTTTGGTGTGATTTTAAAATTGTTTGTTGCGTCCGTACATGATCTAGTATTTATTGACATATAAATACAGAAAAAAGTGCGCAAATACCTGTTTTATTTGAGTTAAAATTTTATTATCCGTTATAATACATTTTTTTCCTTATTAACAGTTTTGAATTACTATTTGAGATTGGATTTAATTGGATACACAGACAAATTGATAACAGTAGTGCTATACTTAGGTCTTTGACGCTACACTCGTGGTATAATACTATTTTTATATTTATGTATGTTTTATGTGGTAGAGGCATGCTGCAGCTATACTTATTAGTAGTATAGTTGTAGCACGAATGGCTCGGCTCGACCGCGCTCTCACAGAATACGAGCGTAAAATAGCTGTTGTGTTTCGTATTGTGAGTGTAGAGAACCGAAGACCGTTTTTTACTAGAAACGAGGCATTCCATTTTAGTCCTCACGGGTGACAACCCGTCTGCATTTTGATTCGTTATCGAAGATAGATGTAACTATGAAGTTGCCATTATAATAGAATGGCCGCTTTGATTTAAAAAGAAATCTGCTCGGACCAAGATTCGTAATTAAAACTTTTTTATAACCATTAGATGACATTCTATTATAATTAGAATCAGGCGTTACTTTGCGAAAATCCATAATGTAAATTAAAGATGTTAAAAATTAATTAGCTCAAATATGCGTACACAATTTAGGGAGGGCGGGAGGTGCTCTTCAAACTAGGTAAGACTCATTATTTTATTTTATTGAGCGGATCTGAGCAAATTCATTTTTACACCTTTGACATTCCAATGTTTGACTCTCAATTGTTTTTACACTCAGTATTAAAGTTTAGTTGATATAGTTTGAGTTGAACAGGAGATAGGCAACAGCGTCCTTCTAATAGTTTAAGATTATAAAAAACTACGGCTGCCAACCCGCCCGTCCAGCGTGGCAGGCGTAGAGGCAATATCTCCACATGAGGCAATCTATGGGAAACCTATGTTATTAGTAGTACAGTACCTAGTAGTCAAGCGATGGCTTAGTATATGAAATGAAACTATTTTTTTCGGATTCTATTGCGTTTAATTTAAATTTTTAACTCCCGACGTTTCGGGTGCTTTACGCACACATGGTCACGGGGGCTGAGGTGTTTGACGTCCCGATGATATAGTTAGCCCAGCTAACTTCAGTTTTTTAATATTAATTTTTGGTTCGATCTACGCAGAATGACCTTACAGTATCTTGAAGTCTTACGTGCTTGGGTTTTGATTTAATTTTATTAATTATAGGATCCCAAGCAGATGGCAGCACCCATCCATTTTCTCTATTGAAATAAGGATGTTTTTTTTAATTTCAATAACCTCACGAATCATGAAACAGTGACAGTAATAATTTATAATTTAAAATTAAAAATTTTGTACAGCCGACTTCAATATAAGCGACTTCAATATAGGTTATTTAAGAATAACTCAATAACCGTTGGTCTGACCTTGATCAAATTCATATGGGACCACACGAGAACTATCAGCTTTCATAAAAAAAAGAATCATCCAAATCGGTTCGCCCAGTACAAAGTTTTGAGGTAACACACATAAAAAAAAAAACATACACTCGAATTGAGTACCGTCTCCTTTTTGGAAGTCGGCAGAAAAAATGCAAAAAACGCAATGGCTGAATCTGTATGTTTTTTTTAATGTGTGTTACCTCATAACTTTGTACTGGGTGAACCGATTTCGATGATTCTTTTTTATATGAAAGCTGATAGTTCTCGTGTATGAATATATATGAATTTGATCAAGGTCAGACCAATGGTTATTGAGTTATTCTTAAATAACTTATTTTGAAGTCGCTTATAGTGAAGTCGGCTGTACAAAATTTTTATTTTAAATTATTATCTTAAACAATATAGTGAAACACAAAACCTCGATTGTCAAACTTCTACTTCGTGGTCATCGAGCTATTATGTACCACGTGCGTAAGCATATTACTTCAATGTTCGTGGTAGGGTCCTTTTACGTCTAGGAATTCGTATCTCGCTTTCTGCCTGGATGATAGGCGTCCAATTAACTATTTCTACCTGACAAGCAGTAATGGATGCGTTTTTGATAGGCCTGACAGCTCTACACAAGTGGTAAAATTAAAAATTTTGTACAACAGACTTCAAAATAAATTATTAAGGATAACTAAAAAATAATCGGTCAGACCTTGAACAAATGTATATGGGACCAGATGAGAAGCACCAACTTTCAAATAAAAAAAGAATCATCGAAATCGGTTCACTTAGAAAAATTTATGAGGTAACACACATAAAAAAACATACAGTCGAATTGAGCACCTTTTCTGCCGACTTCCAAAAAGGAGACGGTACTCATTCGACGCGTATGTTTTTTTTATGTGTGTTACCTCATAACTTTTTACTGGGTGAACTGATTTCGATGATTCTTTTTTTATATGAAAGCTGAAACTTCTCGTGTGGTCCCATTTGAATTTGATCAAGGTCAGTGCAATAGTTTTTGAGTTATTTGAGTTATTCTTAATAACTTATATTGAAGTCGGCTGTATAACATTTTTAATTTTTCTGCCGACTTCCAAAAAGGAGACGGTACTCAATTCGAGTGTATGTTTTTTTTTATGTGTGTTACATCATAACTTTGTACTGGGTGAACCGATTTGGATGATTCTTTTTTTATATGAAAGCTGATAGTTCTCGTGTGGTCCCATATGAATTTGATCAAAGTCAAACCAATGGTTATTGAGTTATTCTTAAATAACCTATATTGAAGTCGCTTATATTGAAGTCGGCTGTACAAAATTTTTAATTTTAAATTATTCATATCCAGTGTTTCAATAATAGCAGATATGACTATTATGAAGAAATTCGAATAGTGATGGCGAAACCTTCAGATGAGAAGCCCCGATTCGTCAATTGATCTTGATACTATATCATATACTTATATACTTGATCATATCCATGATAACGCAAGAACTCTTTGCTCGACAAACCATTTTCTGCCGACTTCCAAAAAGGAGACGGTACTCAATTCGGGTGTATGTTTTTTTTTATGTGTGTTATCTCATAACTTTGTACTGAGTGAACCGATCTCGATGATTCTTTTTTTATATGAAAGCTGATAGTTCTCGTGTGGTCCCATATAAATTTGATCAAGGTCAGACCAATGGTTATTGAGTTATTCTTAAATAACTTATATTGAAGTCGCTTATATTGAAGTCGGCTGTACAAAATTTTTAATTTTAAATTATAACACTACAAGACCTGCAGTTAGAAACCACTAGTCATCCTCAATACACGTCAGATCTTGCCCCAACCGGTTACCATTTTTTCCGCAATTTGGACAATTTCTTGAAAGGAAAAAAATATACTTAGGAAGCGGTACAAAATGCCTCCATATACTTTTCTAGATTCCAGATCCCCAGTCAATCGTAAAGTCTTTCGTATTTGCCAAACTTTGCCGCATGCGCAATTGAGAATAATTCCTACAAGGAATAAATATTTTCAAGAAGCGGTACAAAATCCTTTTTAAACTTTGTAGTCTAGATCCCCGGCTGTGCTTTAGTTTACGGTCGCACGATTTTCGTGATAATTTTAATTTTAATAGGTAGGTAACAGGTCATTGATTAAATGCTAGAAGGATTTTCTGCGGAAACTTATAGTTTTCGAGAAATAATTTTTTTAAGTTTTATAGGTTAACTACTAGGAATCGTATAGAACAGTATTGTTTTGGCTTTCGGCGCTTGACATTTACGTAATGACATTCTAAATCATTAGAAAGAGACAACATAATGGTTGCATCTCCTTTTACCGCGTGTTATTTCAGACCTAAAAATTTTTTTGGCTGTATATGGTAAATCTTTGTTTTAAAAAAAAAGTTTTTTTTTGGTTAAGTTTTTTGATATCATGTTTGACAGCCCGATTCAGAGCAATCCGACTCGGACAGATTAGGTTAGAAGGTTAAGGCGGGAGCTTGGCTCCCGCCTTAGCTTAGCCTTCGTGGTTGTTTTTTTTATAACCACCCAGAAATACTGGTCCTACATAGCAGGACTCAATTGACCTAGCTTGGTAGGTAAACAATATATATTGATATACAAAATGTTTAATGCGAAACCGAGTTCATGGAGACGGATATTATTTATATTTGAATTGTTTTTTAAATAATATTTTTGTGATTTGTTCTGGCGTACCAAACTGGCGACACGTCAGGTTTGGTAAGAATTGTGTCCGTTGAACGTAGATCAGCCCCAGAATCGAACCCCTGTAAGGAAGAAGGTCGAATGTAAAGCGTCAGACGGGGTAGAGAGAAGATTAGAGCCTCCTCCCCACTTGATTTAAACAAATACCATATTAAATTAATCAATATCAATATTTTATAAGGTTAGGATAGATTTTTTAATATATTTCAGAAACTATACCTTTCCGCATCCCCCCCTTTTAGGGGGGGGTCACCACTACCTCCCCATCCACCCCAACCACCTTCCCACCCACTCCGCGTGCGACCGTAAACTAAAGCACGACCAATAAGTGTGTAAGTACTTCAATTAAATAAATATATTTTCTTAGGCAGAAGGGTGTTTTAATTTTGCAATATAAAACAAATTTCATACTTTAACCTCCTAATATTCCACTGTGTAAATACGACTATTTCGGATTAGTTAAACGGTCGGTATGATAATACGAGCTCCTTGAAATCTCTCGTATCATATAAAATATGCTACAAGGTCTAAGGTCAACCGCACTCCACACTCTAGTTTTATACGTGGTAGAGCTATGCTGCAATGTTTCATAGCGACATCACGCATAGGTCAGCTCGATTAGAGAAGAAACATGCTCAAACAGGGTACCAGCGTAAAATATTATCATAATGCCGAACCGAATACCCATTTTACTGGAAACGAGGCATTCAATCTTAGTCCTCAGGGGTGACAAGGCATCTTCATTTGATTCTTAATCGAGGATAAGTTTAGATGTCTATGGGCCTCAGCAACCACTTACCATCAGGTGGACTGTGTGTTTGTTTGTCACCCTTATTCTATTAAAAAAAAACTGTTCTGTGGGCCATAGCTTCGTGGGCCTCTCCTCTACCGTTAAATTGAGCTCTTTATCAAATGTACCTCTGGTTACGTCGTCGAGGTGATCTTTACATACGAGGGCGACACTGAAAGTTTTTAGAACTGGCCACTTGTAAACGATATAATAAAAAAATAAGTTCAAATTTTGAAAATGGAACTCTTTGCCAATATTATTATGTATGTATTTTATTAATTTTTCATTTGTTTAGGATTTGGCGGCAAACATAAAAGTATTAGGCTTAGAACCGCAGTAGTCGCACGCAAAGTGAAGCCATTTCAAGTTAGCCTTTAAAGGCTAAGTACGACTTTTGGCGCGTTAGTACCAGGGTGAGGCAACTTTGTATGAAAGCTGAAAAAGCTGCACACAATCATGATTTTGTCAATGTTTGTGTTGGGCTTGTTAAAATAAAGCGAGAAAAAATATCGCTGTTTCTTTCCTTCATGTTTTTTTAGATTGCCACTTTAAAAATTAGATACACAAATTCATATTATATCGAAAGAAACTAAAAATGTTAATTATGTGTTAAACTTTTTTTGGTTTGCTCTTTAAAGTATAATTACATGCATATTACTGTGAGATTTGCACAATTTAATTCATTTAAATGAAATTGTTTAATATTAGCAGAATTCTATCAAAAGAAGCCATGAATTAAAAGAAGAAAAAAATGACATTTATTTGTCAACGTCTTTCATATTGAAAATATTTTCTGAAATTGATTAAAATTTATTTAATAGGTTTAGATTTTAATATTTGTTATTGATTTTTGCTGCAATTCAGTTATTATCGGTTCAGAATACTTCATTTTCGTTTGTAGTCGTTTCTTCGCGATTGTGTCTGTAAATATTTTTTGTGAGATATTGACTCTAAGAGATATTGACTATAAATTTATTATTAAAAAAAATTATTCACGATGTGTGATCAGAATCGAAAGTAAATTAAGCGTTGTGCAAACAAAAAACACAAAATCATCTAATTACTTTCTGCAGGTTTCCTACATTAGTAGAAAAAAACTTTTAACAATATTGTGGTAAGTCTTAAAGCATTTTAAATGTATCAATACATACACGTTACAACAATACACGTTATTTGTAGGGATTATTACTATATTAACTCGAATTTTATCTGTTTCAGATCATGTATTTGGGCCGAGTTAAGTTTTCACCATGAGAATTTTGCTGATTTAAATTTACGTTAATGTTCTGTGAAGAATAACTCTCTGACAATAACATGTGTTATACATCAGTAACCAGCGTGGAAATATTATGTACAAAAACAATAAAAAACATCAATAATAATGTGTCGTTTATAAAACAATCTGTCTTCCAGAAAATAAAATTACATAACTATACTTATTTATAGTTTTATTTTATCCCACATACTAATCTAAAGTATATTCGGGTAATTTTGGTGCAACCTCTCAAAAATATGGGAATTTACCCCATAGGTTTGTGAGGCTTGAGCCAAAATTACTCGAATAAGCCTTAAATAAAAAGTTTAAAGTTACAGAATACAAAGGTTTGGAATTCCCGCTAAAAAAGTTTTATATGGGCGTCCGCCGTAGCGCTTTTCGTGTACACTCGTAAACACGTGTTTCCGTTTTTTAGTATGAAGTTGGCGTTCTTCTCTTGGTAGAGAGTAATTGTGTTCTGTGGTCTGTGGTTAGTACTCGAGTCCACGTAGTCGTGTAAACAGCTCGCACAATTATTCAAAAAAATTACGTATTTTACTGTGAAAGGGTGCCACAACTCATCACATAATCACTAAAAAAAATTAAATATCTCATTTCACGAGTAATTACTGCTTAGCATATTATATTTTTGTAAAAAAACATTCATTAAAACAAAATAATAAATAATAATTTTGACAGACGCCAATATAATAAAAATGTTGCTAGGCGTAGTAAAATATTTTACCCCATTTTTTCTTATTATTATAATTTAAAAAATGCATATTGAAAAAAATACATACTGCCAATAGTCTCATTCACATATAAATATGTATTTTTATTTGCCAAATATTATTAGGGTTCCCATTTGCCACGAAAAAAATATGTTAATTTTATTTTTACAAAATCATCGCTTGATCGCGGTCACGTGCGTATGTGTGGGCAGTGCCTTACGCTACGAATATGTCGTCTTCAAAAAGAGTAAAGTGTGCAAGCTGTAATATAGTCATCTGTGAAGTGTTAGCATTTATCCAAAATAAATTGGACGTTATGGATGAAGAGAGCCTCATCCGTATTTGTGAAAGTGCCTTTAGTGTCGAAGATATTGAAATAGCAAAATCGCTACTTTTTGAATGGCTACAGAAAACCATTAAAACCAGAAAACGTAAGGGTAAAACTCAGCGCAATCTGGATGATATTATAACTTTGTTTAAAGCGAGTGACCCCGAAAAAATACCAATTTTTGTGGCGAAAGATTTGGAGAAACTACCGCCGGTCACATTTGATCATGTAGATGTTACCGCGTTGCTCAAGAAAATCGTACTGTTACAAGATACTATTACAAAAATTCAACAAAACGTTGTGACAAAACAAGAATTAAAGGATTATGTATCAGAATGTCTTCAGTCATCTCCTTTTAATAACAAGCGAAACAAAAGCTTAATATGCGGAAGGTATTTAACAAATAAATCGCTACTAGATAGTGGACCGATGGCACTTTCATTGTATTGTAATGAATCGCCTACGAAAGAGGACAACAATATATGCTCATCTCCCTCACACAAAATTGATAATGAACCCGATGCGCGTGCGTCTATTCGTAAACATAAACAAAGTACTCAAATTTTGAAAGAGGAGGAGATACTGCCGCAAGCAGAGCAGGTGTGCGATTCTGAAGAGTGTGCAAAAGAGACAACTGACGTAAATGGCTTTACCAGTAGCACTCGGCCGGCTCAGATCATGTTCAATGAGTCACGTAGTAGTGTGGAGCTTATAAGTACTAGTGAAAATAAATATAAAAACTCTGATAATATTTTGGCGCAAAAACTATCTTTTGCGGAAACGACTAAAGCTGGCAATAAGTGGAAAGAAACGAATAAAGATGAGGAGTGGATTTTAGTCCAGAAAAGAAGGTTAAGAAACAGGTTTATAACAAAAAGTGGGAATGCAGTTGCAGAGGTAAATGGTAGTGAAAAATTTAAGGCGGCAGACGCCAAAATCCCCCTATTTATCTCAAACGTGCATAAAGAGGTGTCTGAACAGGATATTATTGAATATATTCATAAAAAGACAGGAGAAAACGTGTCTTTAGTAAAGATAAATATGAAAATACAAAGAAATTACAATGCATACAAAGTATTTGTTCCTAAATACAAAATAGACGTGTTTTTAGACGATAGATTATGGCCCCATGGAATCGGCTTTAGGCGATTTATTAACTTTAGAGGAAGAAGAGAAAAAATAGAGGAATCGGATTTTGTGGCTAGTAAAAATTTAAATAAATAGATAGATAAATATTACACATATAAATACAATTTTAAGGTATATATACAATAAAATGGATAGCGATAATAAAAATTATTCTCGATTAATAAGTTTTAACTGCAAATCCATCAAGAGGTCATTCGAAGGCGTTAGGGAATTATGTCGCTCAGCCGACGTAATAGCCTTACAGGAGACCTGGCTTCTGCCACACGAGTTACCTTTACTGAGCACAATTGATAGTGATTTTGGTGCTACGGGAACATCGGCAATCAACACCTCTGCTGGCCTACTTACTGGTAGACCGTACGGTGGTGTTGCGTTGTTATGGAGGAAAAGTGTGTTTCAAACGGTGTCCGTGATAAATTGTGATAATGTTCGGACAGCGGCGATTAAAATAACTGTAAGTAATAGATCCGTAGTAATTTTTAGCGTCTACATGCCGACGAACTGCAATGAAAACTTGTGTATATTTACAGAATGCCTTAGTTTAATAAAATCTATTATTGAAGTGGAAGAGAATTGTGGTGTGGAGGCATTTTATTTACTTGGAGACTTTAATGCGCATCCAAAGGAAATATTTTATAATGAATTAATTAATTTCTGTAATGATCACACGTGGTACTGCGCGGATGTTGATATGTTAGGGCTTCAGTCTAACACCTATACGTTTCGTAGTGATGCACATGGGTGTGAGAGATGGTTAGACCACTGTATAGTCACTCAATCTGCACGGACGACGATTAAGAAAGTGTCGGTGAAACATGACGTATATTGGTCGGACCACTCTCCACTCATAATTGAATGTGACCTATACAAATTAAATCAGAAAGTTGAAATTGATGTTCCAATTGGCGAGTCCAAAAAATGTATAATATGGGGAGATAGGCAGTTGGAACAGATAAATAAATATCATGAACTGTGTCATTCTAAACTAAAGAATATCGAATTTCCGCTAGAGTTAGACCAATGCTGTGATTACTCATGTAGTAATAAAAGTCATTACTTAATATTAGACAAATTGTATAGGGAGATTGTTAGTATTTTGTCAGAATCAGCTTCGCAGACCTATGTTAAAAGAAAATGTACAAGAAATAAAGGTTATGTCACTGGGTGGAATAAATACGTTGCTGGCGCGCACAGGGAGGCTAGACTTAAATTTCAGATGTGGTTATTGGCAGGTAAACCAAAAATCGGCAATATTTATAATGAAATGTTAGAAACGCGTAAAAAATTTAAATCAAAGTTAAAATGGTGCCAAGACAGGCAAGAGCAATTACAAATGGATTTACTTGCTTCAAATCATTCGGCTAAAAATTTCAAAAATTTCTGGAAGAACACTAATAAATTGAATGTAAAACCTACGCTTCCTGTGAGTGTCGGCGGCGTCCACGATCATAAGATAATTGCCAATTTATTCAGCGAGCATTTTAGTGTTCAGTCGTCCTCGGATCCAGGTTCTTATAGTGTAAATGATGCTGCGACCATTGTAACGGAACGTAAGGTGTCCTTCTCAGCAAAGCATGTATCGACAGTTATAAAAAACATGACGAGGGGCAAATCGCCCGGTCACGATGGTCTCAGCATTGAACATTTTAAGTATGCTGGGGTGCACCTACCGCGCGTACTCGCGATGTTCTTTAATTTATGTCTATGTCACTCTTACCTACCTGAGGCTTTAATGCGCACTATTGTGGTACCGATCCTTAAAAATAAGACTGGTGACACTTCTGATAAAAATAATTATCGGCCTATCTCACTTGCTACAACAACAGCTAAGGTGCTTGACAGTCTGTTGAATAGCAATCTCGAAAAACATGTGAAGCTGAATGATGCCCAGTTCGGGTTTAGAGCCGGATTATCTACCGAGAGTGCTATTCTGAGCTTGAAACATACAGTAAACTATTATACGAAGAGAAGGACTCCAGTATACGCTTGCTTCCTCGACCTGTCAAAAGCCTTTGATCGCGTAATTTATGACCGCTTATGGGAGAAGTTGGGGTGTGCGGGTGTGCCGATGGAGTGCATCTCCCTCCTCAAATTCTGGTATTCAAACCAGAAAAATCAAGTAAGATGGGCCGGTACGCTTTCGAATGAATATAGATTGCAATGTGGTATGAGACAGGGGGGGTTGAGCTCGCCTCTATTGTTTAATTTGTATGTCAATCAGCTTATTGAGCGACTCAGTAGTACTCATGTCGGCTGTTATATTGACGATATCTGCTTCAATAATATAAGCTATGCTGACGACATGGTGCTGCTGAGTCCCTCAATCAATGCACTGAGGACTTTATTGTCAATATGTGAGACATATGCGGAGGCACATGGGCTTAAATATAACGCTAACAAAAGCCAACTTCTTATTTTCAAAGCAGGCAAACATCAGCCCTCCCGTGTGCCTCCAGTAGTCCTCGATGGGGTGCCTCTAAAGCTGGTGGATAATTTTAAATATTTGGGACATATTGTGACAGGAGACCTCCGGGATGACGAGGACATAGAAAGGGAGCGCAGGGCGTTGACAGTGAGAGCCAATATGCTTGCTCGCAGGTTCACTAGATGTACAGATACAGTTAAAATAACGCTTTTCAAAGCGTTTTGTCAATCATTTTACTCTAGTGCCCTGTGGGTTGCATATACGCGTCGCGCTTACAATGCTCTGCGCGTACAGTATAATAACGCTTTCAGGATGTTGTTGCGGCTGCCATGGCATTGCAGTGCATCAGGTATGTTTGCACAAGCGCGTACTGACGCTTTTCCAGCGATCATTCGGAAGAAAACAGCCTCACTCTTGCAACGCTTACGAAACAGTAATAACAGCATTCTGAGAGCGATATCTGTAAGATATGACTGTCCCATACAGAATCACTGGGTGGGCGTAGTCATAGGATTAAAATAATGTGTAATTACTTACAATACTAACATAGTTATAAGCCAATATTGTTACTTACAACATTACTAACAATATATGGACCATGGTCTGAAATAAAATTATTATTATTATTATTATTATATTATTTTGTTTTGATAATGTGCAGTTGTTTTTACCTTTTTATGGTATGTATTTTAGGATAAATAACATAGCCTATGATTGTTTTTTTATTCTAATTTACATATATTTAACATTTTTAGTTCGATTCTTTTATGAATCTAAAAAAGATAACATTTCGAGGATAGCGTCATCAAAGCGGCAGTTGTTTAGAAAACAGTTGCAGTTTCATGGTCATTAAGAGATACTGTTTTTAAGTACTAGAGTATATTTTATTTTATATTATTTAATAAACATTTTTAATTTCATGTTTTATTTGAATAGTTTATCTCCTTCTGAATCTTATTTTGTTTTAATGAAAAACATAATATCCAATAAAATAATAATAATAATCACGTGAAGCTGACGGCACTCTTAAGTTTCGTGATTCCTTCTAATATTATATCCATTCTGTGAAAGTTGTATGTTGTACCTTACCTACCTTTACGTTAAGACCGATTTAAATTAAATATATCATGTAGATTCTTAGAATGGCAAGAATCGAGATCAGTGTACGCTTTAATATGCGGATGAAGGCGCGGGCCACAGCCACAGCTAGTAATGAATAACTAATGAAAAAATATCTGACAGCTAAAATGATTATCTGAAAACTATTCACTTGTTACGTGTAAGTGGGGCTGGATTGGAAATACTGGAAAAAATGGACGTAGGCATTTGCCTCCTCCATTTGTTTCACTTCTCTATATAACACAGAATAAGGCCATTGAGTATTATACAAAAAATAATTTTTACAAATAATATAAGATTTTATGGAAGATCAATAACAGATATTTATATAAATATACCACTTCTAACATAATAATGTAATTAGATTTGTGAATATAACACAAGATATTACGTATATTAATAATTTAAATATTACAAAAGTTAACAAAAATAAATAATGTTACATTTTTCTCTTTGCAAATAGTTAATAAATAATTATAAACGCAACCTAAATATTAATTCTATGACTACGTCTACTATTACATTTTCCCCACTTTTTGGGGAAAATGTCATTAACTTGCATACATTACTCATTTGCTTGTGTGCGTGTGGGAAAACGTAATAACAGGCCGCTTATGCACACATTCATTGTGTTGTGCCTTCAAATTTGAACGGAATTTTGAATGACACTATCACTCTATGTGTAATTACTCTAAGGCGGCAAATTGAAAATTGTCTGTGTCACGTCAGCATGAATTTAACGCGAGAAAATTTTCGTACAATGATTTTTATGACTTTCCATGTCATTTCAGTCAACAAGAAAGTTATGATAGACTTCGATTGGCTTTTCACGATGAAGCCCCATTTCGTGTCACTGTTACAACTGGTTTAATGAGTTTAAACGTGGTCGCACTAATCTCACCGATTATGTGCGTCAGGGACGGGCTTCTACGGCGATGACTGAAGATAACATTAGTGTTGTGCGGTGTATGATAGAGACTGAAAAAAGAGTAACTTATCAGCAGATTCGAACAAGCTTAGGCATCGGTATGAGTCAAGTGTACAAAATCCTCCACGAACATTTAGCGGTCAGGAAGCTTTGTGCCCGGTGGATACCTCATAATTTGACAGAGGCCCAAAAACTCCGTCGTGTTGATTGGTATCGTGAAATGGTTCAAATATTCAACGGAGGTAACTCAATGCTGTGTTCGACATACTTACAGGTGACGAAAGCTGGATTTATTGTTATGATCCTGAAACTGAGAGACAGTCTGATGTCTGGGTGTTTCCTTCCGAGGAGTTCCACCTAAAGTGAAAGAGGTCGAAGCGTGAGAAAAAAGATGGTGGCTTCGTTCTTCGGAAGGACAGATCATTACGCAAGAATTGTTTTAGAAGATCTAAAAACAGTTACTGCAGAGTGGTACATTAACAATTGGTTGCCACTTGTCTTGGAAAAATTCGGGAGAAACGATCTCGCAGTAGGATCCTCCTTCACCACGACGACATCTCGTCGCAGACCGCCAAGCAAATAATCGACTACTTGGCGACGTCAGACGTGGAATTACTGGGTTTGGATCCTTGCGATTTTTATTTGTTTCCGAAAATAAAAGAAAAACTTCCAGGAAAACGTTTTATGCACGCCGAGGAATCAGTGGCTGCGTTTCAAAATGCCGTAGAAGAGACCCCTAAAGACGAGTGGACGAAGTGCTTTTCTGGGTGGTTCCATCGGATGCAGCGATCTATTGATGTAAATGGACACTATTTTGAAAAGATAATATAATAAATAAACCGACTTCGATATAAATAAAATAAGAACATCATCAATGTAGTCGAAGTCAAAACTAAATAAGAATTATTTATTTATTCATTTTAGGAAGGCTTACACACTAATACCTTCGTAAAGTTATAAAATGATAATAAGAATTACTAATTACAAGTCTCCACATATTACTTTCATCCAAGTATATACACATTTAAAATACTTCAGGGATTACTTATATATATTCACAAAAAAAATAGGCAAAAACAATAACAAGAAAAAAACCCGCAAAGTTTAACTTGCCGTGGGACCAAGGAGCTTGCAACGTGAGTCATGCTAGTCGCGGCTGAGTGAAAAATTCACTATTCATCACTTTTTTTACTGATTTCGAACTAGTAGAAAATAGGTCAATAACTACTACTGATGAAAGTTTGTTAAATTCCATTGCGTTACGCAGAAAGAAGGAATTTCTTCCATAATTCGTTGAAGCAAGAGGTATACGAGTATATAGCAATGGTCGCTGTCTAAATCCCATTAAATCGGTTCGAATCATTATGTGAATAAGTAGCTCAGAAGCATCAATAGATCCATTTACAATATTAACTAAGAAACAAATATCATTGACTTTACGTATATTTTCCAACGGCAAAAAATAATATCTTTTACATCTTTCTAGATAATTGGCTGAATTTTTTGTGCCTTGAAGTCGAGGTATCTCAGAATTTTTTTCTGTATACTTTCAATATGAGATATGTAAACTTTATATTGTGGGTTCCATACTTGAGACGCATATTCTAAATGGCTTCACACAATAGAGTGAAATCTTAATAGCTTTAAGAGAGCGGAAACAGGCTGAAGTTCTTAAAATGAAATCAAGAGCCTTGGATGCTTTGTTGACAATATATTCAATGTGTTTGTCGGATACAAATTTACTACGAGTATTATGTATTAGGCCGAGATCATGAATATGATTTACCTTGCTGATAATCTGATTATGAAGAGTATAACCGAACCCAATACTAGATCTTTGTCGTGTGAATGTTATGTTATATGAGAACATTTGAAGATATTCAGTTGAAGCTTATTAAATTAGCAGTAATCGGAAAACCTGTTTAGGGCTTCTTGAAGTTGTTCAGCATCTGTTAGATTATGAATAGTTTTAAGAATTTTCATGTCATCGGCGTAAAGTAGTATGAGAGAATTTTTAAAACATGACTTAATATCGGCAATAAATATTGCGAATACGAGGGGGCCAATTAATGAACCCTGAGGAACACCAGATGGGATTGAGCACCAACCAGACATGTAACCACGCAAAACCACAGCCTGTGTCCGATTCTCTATATACGAACAAAACCATCTATACAAGTCACCGTATATTCCCGAAGCTAGAAGCTTTTGTAAAAGAGCACGATGGTTAATACGATCAAAACACTTGCTATAATCTGTGTAAATTACGTCTACCTGTGCGCGCTGCTCCATGCCTTTAGTGATGAACTCATTAGCTGAAATGAGATTAGAAGTAGTTGAACGCTTTCGAAGAAACCCATGTTGTTCATCACCCAAACAGTTTTGTACTGCATAATAGACTTCATTATAAACGATTCTTTCAAGAACTTTAGAAAACAGGCATGACTTCGAGACGGCACGATAATTTCCGACATTCGACTTGTTGCCTTTTTTAAATATTGTGGTGTTTTGAAGGCAGATTTCCAAACTTGTAGAAGTATTCCTTCTGTTAATGACCGCTTAAAAAGTATACTCTTTTCGTACAATTTATGATATATATTGGTGGTACTATATGGTCGGGGCCGACAGATTTAGAGATGTCGAGGCCTTGTAATTTCTTCAAGATAACTTTATCTGAGACGTGTATGGAGCTAATACCGTTAATACTGTAATCAGTTATAGGAAATAATTTAGAATCGGAGGTTTCCAATTCTGGTACAACGAAAGTAGTACTAAAATATTTAGCGAAAAAGTTACTAATTCCTTCACCAGTGTTCGCAGAAGATTTCTCATAATATATTACATTAGGAGTAGCAGACGCATTATTCCTACTTTTTATAAAAAACCAGAACATTTTTGGGTTACTAGTTATGAAAGATTCGATTTAGTCAATATAGGATTCAAAGCAGTCTCGCTCTAACTGGTTAACCCTTTAACGTAATAATGAAAAATATTGGTAGTCGGATAAATTACCATATAACTTAAACTTGCGATGATACTTGTATTTTTTTTTTAATTATTATGGATTACTCCAAAACTACTGTTCAGATCTTGATCAATTTATGTGGGACTACATGAGAAGCACCAGCTTTCAAATAA
Organism: Parnassius glacialis; assembly: GCA_033319125.1. Classification (NCBI taxonomy): domain Eukaryota; kingdom Metazoa; phylum Arthropoda; class Insecta; order Lepidoptera; family Papilionidae; genus Parnassius; species Parnassius glacialis. The sequence continues at coordinate 1,409,552 of JAVANC010000002.1, read as the reverse complement.
AAAAAAAGAATCATCAAAATCGGTTTAACTAGAAAAAAGTTCTGAGATATCATAAAAAAGTACAGTCGAATTGAGTACCTCCTCCTTTTTTTGAAGTTGGTTAAAATTGTAAGTAGGTAAATTATCTGAGTTTCAAACACGTTCACGTTGTTATAATCTTAATTTTTCTCGATGTTGCATATTAACCTTGTTCACATTGAACAATAATGTTCTTATTATCAGCAAATTACTAATATATTGTTACTAGTTTAACTCTATGCGGCACAGATTTTAATTTTCAGAGAAAATCTAATATTTTTGTTTATATCTAATAAGGTAAGGATAGTTATAAGTAGTTTTGTCGGTTTCTCATGTAGGTTGGTGGTGGGGTTATATACAGGTTGGTTATCGTGGGTGACCACTATGAGGAAAATGGCTAAATATTGTCTGTATATTTTATTATCAAACAATTATGCTTTACACATTTAGGAACAATAAATGCTTCATATATTATACATACATAAAAAATACGAAGATTACTGTTGATCTTCAAAGCAAGATTTTCCACTTACTTTACAGCCCCAAATAGTACGTACTGGTTCTTCTTTGGAACTGCATCTGCTGCAATGCCTGGAAGTTCCTCGAATTGGCTGATGATTAACGACATCTAGTCGAACTGTTTGGGGCACTTTGGGTTTGTGCTTTTTTATAGAAGCTAAGCTGGGTGATGAAGGATTGCTTCTGCGTTTGATTAGTGTTTTATTCTTAACATAAGCAGGCACTAACATGTCTTTGTACACTACATCTAAAACCTTTTAGACAAACTTTATCGAGGCCTGTGTTTGTCTTGAAGATTCTTGTACAGAAAAAATGTGTTAGAAAGAATAAGCGTTGCTAACATTTTTAATATTTTCTGCCGACTTCCAAAAAGGAGACGGTACTCAATTCGGGTGTATGTTTTTTTATGTGTGTTACCTCATAACTTTGTACTGGGCGAACCGATTTCGATGATTCTTTTTTTATTTGAAAGCTGGCACTTCTCGTGTAGTCCAACATGGATTTGTTCAAGGTCAGAACAATAGTTTTAGAGTTATTCTTAATAACTTATATTGAAGTCGGCTGTACAAAATTTTTAATTTTAAATTATGTATCAATTGCGTAGCTCCTCTTCATTTGATCAAACTTATCAACAACATTCATATTATTATTGTAATCTTTGACAGCTGCCGGACATTTGATTTCTACAGCGTCGCCATTTCTTTCGCGTCTAGTAATTTTAATATCAATCTTAGGATTTTTATACGTGGTGGACCCATGTTGCATCTATATTAGTAGTATAGTTGTAGCACGAATGGGTCGGCTCGACCGGGGAAGGACCACACTCTCACAGAATACCAGCGAAAAATGGCACCTTGACACTGCTGTGTTTTGTATGGTGAGTGTAGAGAACCGGAGATCCATTTCACTGGAAAAAAGGCATTCCATCTTGGTCCTCACGGGTGACGACGCATCTGCATTTTGATTCTTTATTGAGGATAAATGTAGATGTCTATGGGTCACAGCAACCACTTACCATCAGGTGGACTGTGTGCTCGTTTGTCACCCTATCCTATAAAAAAAATACTAATACATTGCATAACATCTCGGTGTATTCTACTACTAACTAATATCAAAGGATTCAATTTGTTTTATCACAGCCTAAGTTAGACTGTGGCCTAACCCTACAGTAGGAGCGGCCTCAACAAAGGCGTGTTACGGGCTAACAGCCTGGCCACCGGACATTCGCCATAGCGAAAATTCGCGCGGTGCGAACGGCGAGGCGTCTAGCGACTAAAATAAATGTATAGAAATGTACGGGTCAAGCCACGCGCAGCGACGAGTGGCGAAGCGACCGGCGAAATTTACCGAGCGAATCGCATGGGCGACTGGCGGCGCGGCGGGCGACTGAAACAAAGGCATGAATTAGCACGACGCAAGCCACGGAAACGAGCGGCAGACGCGGCGAATAGTATAGGGAACAAAATATTTTAGTTGTTTTCGCGGCGAAAAATGAATAGTGAAACTTTTATTGCCGAGAAGTATCTCGGCAAGTATGCTAGGCCTGCTAGCAGCTTTGGAAATAGTAGTTATTATTAACAAGAATATAATCGAAGGTTTCGACACTCATTCTGGTATATTCGAAAAAAATTTCTGGATACATTCTGTACTTCTCGTACTTCTTGTGGAGTTCTCTATCTATCACCCGATTCCTATTCAAATCATGTACTCCACAATCTCTTCCAAATATTATGTCTTGAACCAAAAAACGATTACTTTCTAAGCAATATCGAGATAACTTTGATAAAGACATTTCGCTCTTCGCCTATCTGGTCGTGGCGGCGAACCTGACTGCCCGTGGCCCTCAAACCACGCCGCGCGAATTGTCGCCCCGCCTGCCGCTTCGCCGTTCGTGCCGCCGATCCCCGTGGCCAGGCCGTAAGTGATACAGGCTCTCGCAAGTAGGCCGTCCCCCGTCCCGGTGTTCTATTACAATTTATTACTTATCATAAACTCAACGACGATGGTCACATATAGAGTATAAAACATATAATAATTATGTGAGGGACCTAATTTTTATAAAAATAAAGTACCTTAATTTCTAAAATATTGTTAAACATGTATTAGAGGTTAAAGTTTTGTGTGTTTGTGAATTAGGATGTGTGTGCGCGCACGTATTTGTGTGTCTGTGCATGTACATATATAGTCATTGGTTAGATAATTTATAGTTAGTGTTAGTAGTTAGTGTGTTCAAGACTTTAAAAGAGACATTAAGTGTTTAATAACAAGTTAACTATCTGTCTATTGTATAATCTGGTACTGCAAGAAAATAAATCTACCGAATTAAATTTTTTATTGTATGTGTCAACCATACGATGAAGGGGCGATCGGATACCGAGTTTTTGTGTTTTTTAGTGTTTTGTCCGAGATCTTGATACAGCAAAGAGTGAGTGAGGACGCAAAGAACGCATACGTGCGCGATGTGGTACGGAGTAAGTAATACGATTAATTATATCTGTGCAATCATACTTGTTATTGCACAGATCATAAAGTAATCTTGCCTCAAGTTGAGTGCGTCTAGACCTTAAGTCTAAGAGTTTATATTTTGTTAAAAAGAGCACATACGATAAACGCTTACGGTGATATTTGTAGTTAACGCGACGCAAAAACTTTTTTGTATCATTTCAATGCTATGATTATATTTTTTATAAAGTGGGTTCCATACAGGTACTCCGTACTCCAATTGAGGCCTAACCAAAGATTTAAAAAGATAGATTAAAGTGGTGGGGTTTCTAAATTTAGTGGAAGAACGCATAACAAGTCCGTACATTTTAAAGCTTTGCTAATTATGTTTTGTATATGAATATCAAAATGTAATTTGCTATCAAAAGTCACACCCAAATCCCTTATATTATTCACCCTTACAATATCTCTACCTTTAAGAGAATAGTTAAAGTAGCTTATATTCCGTTTTTTTGTGAAAGTGATTACTTTACATTTATTTAAATTGAGTCGTAAATTATTAAGAGCACAGTAATTGTTAAATCTGTCAAGGTCTTTTTGAAGCAAATAGTGATCCTTTATCCTATCGATGCATTGATATATTTTGAGATCATTAGCATATAAAAGGAACCGACTATTTTTAAAAAAATTTTAACATCATTTATGAAGATCACAAACTAGAGAGGACCCAAAATGGAGCCCTGTGGGACGCCACAAGTGATATTAGCAACATCGGACTCTGAACCTTTAATAACAACCTTCTGCGTTCTATTAGAGACATACGACTTAAACCACCGCCAGAGATTACCGCGTATACCATTGAAAGCTATCTTCTCCAATAGTATTTTATGATCAACAGTGTCAAATGCTTTCCGGAAATCAGTATAAATACTGTCAGTTTGTGTATTGGTGTCAAGCGCGTTAAATAAATCTGATGTGTAAGTGATAAGATTAGTTATTGTAGATCGCCGTTTGACAAAACCGTGTTGTTCATCTAAGATAACATTATGCAAGAGGGGGTAAATAGCATCATGCACCAAACGCTCAAAGACTTTAGAAAGAATGGGCAGTATTGATATTGGTCGATAATTCATAACGTCACTTTTTGATCCATCGTTGAAAACTGGGACTATTCTTGCACTTTTCCAAATGTCAGGAAATATTCCATCGGATAAGCATTTATTGTAAAGGTAGGATAAAGGAAGATCAATTACAGTTGCAGTTTCCTTGAAGAAAACACCTGGTATGTTATCTATCTCAGCGCCCTTCGATATATCTAACATTTGCAGGGCTTTACGTATCTGAAATCTATTCACTTTGATGTTATGAATAGTAAAGTCAGATGTATTTTCAAGTGGTATGCATATTATATGATATTAATATCTATCTCGTACCAACTTCACCCCCCAACTACACTATTAAAATTTCTTAATACCTACGCATTGCGTATTTCGCGTGAGTAGCGATAGGTGTTCGTTCAGTGCGCGGGCGGGTGGGTGTGTTGCGCGGGGGTGGGTCACTCGCTCGCTCGCTCGTTCCGTGCATGAAAGATGCACCTGGCTTTCTACATATCTTTCAGATAGTAACTTTGATACCACCTTCAAATGCATCAGCAGAGTGTTTTCTCTATGTGGAAATGCATGGACAGACACAGCACAAATAAGCTGTCTGTTGACCACGTCAAGGCTGAACTACAAATTAAAATTAATTTTGATAAAAAATGCAGTGAAATTTATAAATACGTATTGCAAAACAAAAACTTGTTAAAATTCGCAAAATCGCAAAAGAAGTACAGTTTTAAAAAAACAAATTAAATTTAAAATGTTTGTCAAACATATTGTTTTATTTATTAAATGATTAAAAAATTATGTAGTGTTTTTTTTTTCTAACCAATTTGTATGTGGTGTGTTGTCTCCCGCGTAATATACCCAAGTCCTAGATGTCGAGCTGGGTAATTCCGGAAAAGCCTACTCGCAAGCGTAAGGTGCATTTTGATTTAATACGAGCGCTGCAAGAATCGGTAGGCAATTTTAACGAAGGTCGCATCCGAGGCGTGCGAAGTATTATGAATATTAGCTACGTTTGTCGAGGTTTAAGCTTGCAAGTAGATTTTTCTATTCTTGTACTATTATTTATTTTGTGGTTATAGTCCCTGTGAAGTTAAACCTCCATAATGATGTAAGAAAAAATCCTGGCCTTAACATCGCGATGAACAGAAAATCATATTAATTTTCCAATATTTTATTATACATGAATTAAGAGTACATTTTTTTTAAATAACTATTCATGGAATCACATGGTGACTGCCGGTATTCAATCGAGATGACCTGAAAGAAAGATAAAATTGTTAGCCTTAGTGTCATGATAATATTATACGTACATAAATAACTTCGTTTGTAATTTTACATATTTTATTTAAAACAAGTAAAAGAGATTCAAGAATTTACTGGAGTAGCGTAGCAAGTAATTTTAGAGTTCAATATAACCCAGGCTTGGTGTGTAGTATAATATACCATGTAGGTGTGTAGTGTAGTGTAGTGTAGTGTAGTACAGTACATTCATTCATTTATTCATTATAGCTTATAAAAAAACCACTGCTAAACATAAGCCTGCCCCATAGATCGTTCGCTTCAATGGGGATATTTGCCATAGTTGCAACGCTAGGCAGTCGATTGGGCAAGCGCAGTTTATTATTATTTTGTGTTGCAATCTGTTACATAAGACATCTTAGAGATGATAAGGGGTAGTGGATTCTTTGGCGCCATCGCTATACAAGTTGTTAAATATTGCACCATGTATCATATGTAATCTAGTGTAGTGTAGAGCAGTGTATTTAAGTGCACAGGTGCATAGTCATCTGCACTAGTGTGAACAAGAAAACGTTAGCGTCGTGTATACAGAATGAAGTGGTAGTGCAAAGCAGTGCACAGTGATATGAAGAGCTGTGCGTAGTGTGTGCGGTGTACAGTGTAGTGTGGTGCGGTGTACAGTGTAGTGTGGTGCGGTGTGCAGTGTAGAATGGTGCGGTGTGCAGTGTAGAGCAGGCGGTCACCTGTACCAGAGCGTGAGCAGGTATGTTGTGTAGTGTAGTGCGGTATGCAGTGTTGTGCAGGCTGTCACCTGTACTAGAGCGTGAGCAGGTGTGTTGTGTAGTGTAGTGCAGTGTAGTGTACTGTGTAGTGTAGTGCGGTGTAGTGCGATCGGTCACCTGTACTAGAACATGAGCAGGTGTGTTGTGTAGTGTAGTGCGGTGTACAATGTAGTGCGGGCGGTCATCTGTACTAGAGCGTGAGCAGGTGTGTTGTGTTGTGTAGTGTAGTGTAGTGTAGTGTACTGTGTAGTGTAGTGCGGTGTACAGTGTAGTGCGATAGGTCACATGTACTAGAACGTGAGCAGGTGTGTTGTGTTGTGTAGTGTAGTGTACTGTGTAGTGTAGTGCGGTGTACAGTGTAGAGCGATCGGTCACATGTACTAGAGCGTGAGCAGGTGTGCTGTATAGTGTAGTGCAGTGTAGTGTACTGTGTAGTATAGTGTAGTATACTGTGTAGTATAGTGCGGTGTACAGTTTAGTGCGGGTGGTCACCTGTACTAGAGTGTGAGCAGGTGTGTTGTGTAGTGTAGTACAGTGTAGTGTAGTATACTGTGTAGTGTAAAGCAGTGTAGTGTACTGTGTAGTGTAGTGCGGTGTACAGTGTAGTGCGGACGGTCACCTGTACTAGAGCGTGAGCAGGTGTGTTGTGTAGTGTAGTGTACTGTGTAGTATACTGTGTAGTATAGTGCGGTGTACAGTTTAGTGCGGGTGGTCACCTGTACTAGAGTGTGAGCAGGTGTGTTGTGTAGTGTAGTGTAGTATACTGTGTAGTGTAAAGCAGTGGAGTGTACTGTGTAGTGTAGTGCGGTGTACAGTGTAGTGCGGACGGTCACCTGTACTAGAGCGTGAGCAGGTGTGTTGTGTAGTGTAGTGCGGTGTAGTGCACTGTGTAGTGTAGTGCGGTGTACAGTGTAGTGCGGGCGGTCACCTGTACTAGAGCGTGAGCAGGTGTGTTGTGTAGTGTAGTGCAGTGTAGTGTACTGTATAGTGTAGTGCGGGATACAGTGTAGTGCGGGCGGTCACCTGTACTAGAGCGTGAGCAGGTGTGTTGTGTAGTATAGTGCAGTGTAGTGTACTGTGTAGTGTAGTGCGGTGTACAGTGTAGTGCAGGCGGTCACCTGTACTAGAGCGTGAGCAGGTGTGTTGTGTAGTGTAGTGCAGTGTAGTGTACTGTAGTGTGGTGTGCAGTGTAGTGCGGGCGGTCACCTGTACTAGAGCGTAAGCAGGTGTGTTGTGTAGTGTAGTGCGGTGTACAGTGTAGTGCGGGCGGTCACCAATACTAGAGCGTGAGCAGGTGTGTTGCGTAGTGTAGTGCAGTGTAGTGTACTGTGTAGTGTAGTGCGGTGTACAGTGTAGTGCGGGCGGTCACCTGTACTAGAGCGTGAGCAGGTGTTGTGTAGTGTAGTGCAGTGTAGTGTACTGTGTAGTGTAGTGCGGGCGGTCACCTGTACTAGAGCGTAAGCAGGTGTGTTGTGTAGTGTAGTGCAGTGTAGTGTACTGTGTAGTGTAGTGCGGTGTACAGTGTAGTGCGGGCGGTCACCTGTACTAGAGCGTGAGCAGGTGTGTTGTGTAGTGTAGTGCAGTGTAGTGTACTGTGTAGTGTAGTGCGGTGTACAGTGTAGTGCGGGCGGTCACCTGTACTAGAGCGTGAGCAGGTGTGTTGTGTAGTGTAATGCGGTGTACAGTGTAGTGCGGGCGGTCACCTGTACTAGAGCGTGAGCAGGTGTGTTGTGTAGTGTAGTGCAGTGTAGTGTACTGTGTAGTGTAGTGCGGTGTACAGTGTAGTGCGGGCGGTCACCTGTACTAGAGCGTAAGCAGGTGTGTTGTGTAGTGTAGTGCAGTGTAGTGTACTGTGTAGTATAGTACGGTGTACAGTGTAGTGCGGGCGGTCACCTGTACTAGAGCGTGAGCAGGTCGGGCGCTGCGCGGGACAGCAGCGAGGCGGCGCCGGCTACTGCGGTGCACCAGGTGTCGAGGCGGCGCGCTAGAGCGGCTGCACCAGCTCGGTTAAGTGCACGCGGACGCACCCACTTAACACTCACGCATTCGCTCACCTGTATACACATGCACGACATTTACAGACCGTGACAAAATTTCGATTGAAAGTCAGTACGCAGAAGTGGCGATGGGCCGGCCATATTTCTTTAAAATACTAGTAACACAATACACATTACTAATGCTGTAAAAATTGTATAATATTACTTATAATTTTATTGTATTGTATAAAATATAGTACTGATCATCATCATCATTATAGCCCTTCACAAGTCCACTGCTGAACATAGGCCTCCTCCTAGGAATGCCATAAAGCACAGTCCTGAGAGACCTGCATTCATCGACTTCCTGCATGTCTTACCAGCTCGTCACTCCATCTAGTGGGAAGACGGCCTACAGTTCGTCCGCCGGTACGAGGCCGCCACTCGAGAACCTTTTTTCCCCATCGGTTGTCGTTTCTTCGAGCTATATGGCCGACCCATTGCCACCTCAGCTTGCTAATCCGTTGGGCTATGTCGGTCACTCTGGTTCTACTGCGGATTTCCTCATTTCTAAGTTTATCATGCAGAGAAACCCCGAGCATAGCCCTCTCCATAGCTCGCTGAGCGACCTTGAGCTTCCTCATACGGCCGGCTGTGAAGAACCACGTCTGAATTCCATAGGTAATCACTGGCAACACGCACTGGTTGTACAGTGTCGTTTCCAAGTTTTGAGGCATACCTGACGAGAAGATGTGCCGTAATTTCGCGAACGAGTTGAATCCGCCGATTGACCTCTCGGTCGAAGACTTACCTAGTTGGACTATTTGTCCCAGGTAAACATACTCGTCAACAACTTCGAGCTTAGTGCTCCCAACAAATACCGGCATAGGTGTGACATGGACGTTATACATGATCTTTGTTTGTCCATGTTCATCTTAAGACCTATCCGTTGAGAGGCACTATTGATATTATTGAGCAGTGCTGAGGTCCTTCAGCAATTCTGCCATAAGTACTATATCGTCGGCAAATCGAAGGTAAGTGATGTACTCGCCGTTGACGTTAATACTGTATCCTTTCCAGTCCACTAGCTTGAGAACGTCTGCCAACGCAGCTGTGAAGTTTAGAGGATATAAGTATAACATCACCCTGTCTTACACCTCTATGCAGTTTGATAGGTTTCGTCTTCCGGTTCTGTACTCTGTTAGCAATCGTAGCCCTACTGTACAAACACTTCAGCACTTCGATATACTGACAGTCAACTTGGCACCGCTAAAGTGACTGCAGCACCTTTCATATATATGATTCCATACAAGCTTGGGCCCGGCGGCGTGAACAAACTTTAAATGTGTCTTATTTTGAAGATTTTAAACATTTGCTACTTATGTGAAAAAATCATAATCATAAATCATGATCATAAACTCCAGGTCCTACAAAAATATTATTTTTGTAGGACCTGGAGTTTGGTTTTTATTTTATGTTTTATGATTTGTAGGTTATGTGGTAAAATCACTTGATCTTGTGATAAGTTGTTTGAATAAATTGAAAAGAACACAAAAGAATGCAGTTTTGTAGTTATCATTAAATAAAGCAAAATAAATCTCAACCTTTTTTAATTGCTTATTTTCCGCAATTAATAAAATGTCATCTAGAAAAGCAACCGGAGGCTGTACATTGTCAGTTCTATTCCTCACAAAATTTAAGTATCACATTATTGTCATTATATGTACGAAACAATTTACTGTCCTGTAATCTGAGAGAAAAGCCAAGGCTCAAATTAATAAATCCACGAAAGTAAAAACACGAAATCTATCCTCAAACACAGCCACATTGCAAAATGCGCATGACAAGTTGAAACTAGATGGTTCCATGGCTCCAACGATGATGTGTACAGCTGCCCATAGAACCTCTCAATCTCACTCAAAATCTCAGGTGTCTCGGAAATAACGCTGCCACACTCGTCTTCAGCTACGACAGTTGCCTCTTTCTGGCAGACATATCTCTGGCAAAGACTTTAGAATCATGGTTCCGCTAGATCGCTTCTTCTATACGAGCTGTATTGAAGGTACGTAAGTCCCGCCGCATACATTTGGAGATTTATCTGTTCAGTTGTCTGTACAATCTACTGAAGACTGCTGCTTCATTTCCCGTCTGACAGACATGAGTAACAGTGTGATCGGAGTTTTTGTGTTCTGCGGCGGGTCTTGAAGAACTTAGCTCCGACCACATGGACAGTTTCCATGACCTTGTCATTCATATCGTCCACTGCATTGCCATCTTCTAGGCACTGAAAACGGTTTTGTAGCTCGAGATGAAAGGTTTCGGGACTTTGGATTAGAGCACGAGGGGGACGAAGCGTTGACTTCATTAGACGAGACCTGTCCAACTTAACGTTTAGGTTCAGTGTGCCTCTAACCATTCGGTGATCGCTACCAGTTTTCACCCTCGCGATCACGGAGACATCACTGAACAGTTGTCGTCTGGTCGTCATAATGAAGTCAATCTCATTTTTTGTCGAACCGTCGGGGATCGACCAGGTCCACTTCCTGTGGGGCCGCTTCTAGAAGAAAGAGTTCATCATAAAGAGTCCCTCTTTTTCCATGAAGTCGGCCAGCTGCTGGCCCCTTGGGTTCCGTTGCCTTATTCCAAATTTCCCTACCTTCAGCTCACCGTTTTCCCTTATGCCTAGTTTTGCATTGAAGTCTCCCATTAACACCGTATAGTGGGTTTTAGAGGAATGCATGGCTTTAGAGATATATCCTCATACATTTACTCCACCTCCTCATCGGGATGTGCCGAGGTTGGCGCGTAAACCCTTAGGACCTTCAGCGAATACCGTTTGGTGATTGTGAGTATAAGGTACGCAACCCTCGTCGACACACTCTCAATCTTTACAACATTGTTAACGAGAACTTTTCGTGGACGATAAATCCGACACCTCTTTAATAAAATTTAACCTTTTTAAGAAAATATATCAACTGACATTGTCACGTAATTGATAGCTCATCAAATTAATTATAATTTAAATATTTTCTCCACAACGAATTTGACACTTACATATTAAAGATTTTATTTATTCATTTAACAATTTATGTGCACACGGTAATGTTACAATGAAAAATAAAAACGTTTTTTTGTACAACTGTTTTGTGGCATTGCTTTTTTCATATAGAAATTTAATACATATAGATCCACATAAATATACACGTCATACATTAGATAACTGGGATGACAAAGTAGTGTTCTTTAACTCCCCTTTTAAACACTGAAACAGTTTGACTCTCACAAATTGCAGCAGGAATAGAATTCCATAACCTAACTGTGTGTACTGTAAAAGAGTGAGAATGTAACTTGGTGCTGGAGGAAGGGAAATTTAGGACGGTTTTAAATGTGATCTGCAAACTGCATCGGGAGAATGAGGAAAGTGAAATCGATCATGTAGATATGGTGGTGATGTTGTATAGTATAGTATATTAAAGAGAGGAAGCAAAGGATTCAGGTATTCCTGCAGTCGAATTGGGAGCTACTTGAACTGTTTGCGATAGAAGGAGACATGGTCATACTTTTTAGCCCAAATTTTTATAATGAATACTTAAGTTTTGCAAGTTTGTTTTAAAGATATTAAAATTAATAAACTAAGATCCATAAAAATAAGAATGATGTGTCATACCTAGTTTACAATATATGATAATACACTAGCACATACTTGGTCAATATGTCCACGGATCAGTTTCTCAGCGAGTGCCTTCATGACCAACAGTTCCACCTCGTCGCGGGGCACCCTGGCCTCGCGGGCGATTTCCGCGAACGTTAGCTTACGTTGCGCTGAAGTGCGGTTGAATGCCATCTGAAAAAGTTTATAGAATATTAATCTAACACAGACTGATTTCCATCCATTCATCCATTACAGCCTATAATTCTTCTGTTGAACATAGGCCTTTTTAACAGTGGTAGAGCCCCGCGGCAGCTTTTGTTGTCGCACGGATGGGCCGGCTCGAACCGGGGTGGTACCACGACCTCACAGAAAACCAGCGTGAAGTAGAGGTTTACCTCTGCGTTTCGCTTGGTGAGTGCAGGTAGCCGGAGGCCCTTTTTACTGGAAATTAGGCATTTCATCTTAGTCCTCACGGGTGACAACGCATCTACATTTTGATTTGTAATAAAGGATAGATGTAGATGTCTATGGGCCGCCGTAACCACTTACCATCAGGTGGACTGTGTGCTCGTTTGTCATCCTTATCCTATAAAAAAAGGCCTTGCCCCATACAGTGCCTCATAAGGGGGAGTATGCCATAGTGGCCACGCTTAGCAGGCGGGTTGTCAACTGTAGTTTTTTTTTTAATAATTTTAATTTGTTAACATGTAGATGCTACTGCCCATCTCTTGTTTAAGATTCCCTTTGTCGACCCTTGCATCTCTTTGCGTATTTTATCGCGTTCTCCACGGGGAGTACTCTGAGAGATTGTTCGGACTAATTCCAGCCGCACAGTTTCACCATTGCACATCGCGACAAAACTCGCGATACCATCTATACCTACTGGATGACTGGCGGTCCACCACTGTGCGATATAGAAGATGTTTTCTTCCTCGCACAACTTCTTGTAGAATCGATTACCACCAGCGATTTTTCCGGACCGATACCACTTAGGGACTCTCAAGAAAAGAGCCTACTCCTTCTTAAAAGTCCGGCAACGCACCTGCGATTCCCCTGGTGTTGCGGTTGTTCATGGGCGGTAGTAGTCACTTACCATCAGGTGAGCCACATGCTCGTTTGCCCCCTCTTCTATAAAAAAGGGGGTTATTTGTATGAATTATTAAGACATACAAAACCATTTTTAAAGTTTTTGTCTGTCTGTCTGGGTCAATCTTTGGAATAGCTGAACCAATTGTGATGACACTTTACAATCAGATAAGAGAGTAATGGCAGGATGGATCCAACCTACACTTAGTACGAAAAAAGGTTTTATTTGAATAATTTAAAATTAAAAATTTTGTACAGCCGACTTCAATATAGGTTATTTAAGAATAACTCAATAACCATTGGTCTGACCTTGATCAAATTCATATGGGACCACACGAGAACTATCAGCTTTCATATAAAGAAAGAATCATCGAAATCGGTTCGCCCAGTACAAAGTTATGAGGTAACACACATAACAAAAAAAACATACAGTCGAATTGAGTACCGTCTCCTTTTTGGAAGTCGGCAGAAAAACAAAAAATTGGTAAAATACATGGTCATTGATTATCTTAAATGTAACATAAAGCCACATTATAATAAATCCTATTCAGGCGATGGTGGAGTTGATCGCTAGTCTCATATAAGTATGAATACGGGTGCAATAAGACCATAAAAGAATACCTCCATCAGACACAAGATTGCAATCTTTTGCCTCAGCTGACGGTCAGCCTTGTGTAGCTCAGGATGTGGGGCTTGAGCACTGGAAAGAAACATATTATATAAAGAGTAACTTTTTTTTAATTAAAACAGTACACTAGTTTTTCAAAATACCTTAGACCCTTAGAGAAAGTCATAAGGCATTAAGTCTGCCTTAGTGATTATATATTTTTTTTATAGGATAGGGTGACAAATAAGCACACAGTCCACCTGATGGTAAGTGGTTTCTGTGACACATAAACATCTACATCTATCCTCAATAAAGTATCAAAATGCAGATGAGTTGTCACCAGTGAGGTCTAAGATGGAATGCCTCTTTTCCAGTTAAAAGGGTATCTGGTTCTCTACACTCACCATACGAAACACAGCAATATTAAGCTGGTATTTTATGTTGGCATTCTGTGAGAATGTGGTCGTTCCCCGGTCGAGCCGAGCCATTTGTGCTACAACTATACTACTAATATAGCTGCAGCATGGCCCTACCACGTTTAAAATATATTATATATTCCCTATGGTCTGCCCTTTATATCCCTTATTATGAGGTGTATATAATTTGTAAGGGCTTTTGTAAGCTGTTATTTAAAAAAAAAAGTCCCACTGGCTTTTTTGCTGGTTCTTCCCAAAAATCAGGTTTTTTTTCTCCAAACCAGTAAATTAAACAAAAGAATGACTTTCAATAAGCATTATTTATAATTTATATTAATTAAAAAGTTCCTGTTTAAGTTTCAAAGATTAATGAAACAAAATAGTTATGGTAAAAGAAACCTAATGTTTGAAGGGTGCTCCTTCAAACATTAGGTTTATAATAATATAATAAACTAAATAATATATTTATATAATAAACTTTCTAAAGAAACTTTTTTTTCACTTCCTTATATACGGATATTAAAAAAACAATAACTGATTTTTGGTCCAACTCTGCCTGGAATGAACACATGATCAGAAGTTGTGCTTGCATTAACTCTTCTCATTGTATTTATTAAGGGGAAGACACATTGTTCTTGTCTGTTGTGAAATTATCTCACAATCCACTTGATGCTAATTGGGTGCTGCAGCCCATATGCACCAGCATCTAAATTTAAATAAGATGAAATGCCTCATAGTCTGCCCATAGCGCAAGCACAGCTATTTGGTATCAGAAATAAGATAGAGGGTAGTATGAATTACTTGTTATTCCCTTAAATAAAAAAAAGTAACATTCATAAGTTCCAACTAGTATTAATTACCGAATTTTCTCGAAGGCTACAATATCACCGGCTGCCACAGCCTTCACCAGTTCACAGGCCCACGCGTCCGGAGTGCCCTCCAATGATTCCAGGATGGGATGAGCCAACTGTAGATTTAATATGCATTTCAAGAATCAGAAAATCAAAAAGGCACTTGAAATTTTTTTTTATAGGATTGGGTGACAAGTGAGCACACAGTCCACCTGATGATAAGTGGTTGCTGTAACCCATAGACATCCACATTTATCCTCAATAAAGAATCAAAATGCAAATGCGTCGTAACCCGTGAGGGCTAAGATGGAATGCCTCTTTTCCAGTAAAATGGGTCTCCTGTTCTCTACACTCACCATACGAAACACAGCAGCATTAAGCTGCTATTTTACGCTGGTTTAAATGAGAGCGTGGTTCTTCCCTGGTCGAGACGACCCATTCGTGCTACAACTATACTACTAATATAGCAGCAGCATGGCTCTACCACGTGAAATTACATAATCCTAAAAATATTTTCCTACTTAACATGTTCTTCTTCATCATTACTCTGTAAAACCACACAAAGCCCACAGCTGAACATTGGCCTCTTCCATTGTATGAATTTCCCTCTATCAACAGCTTAACAGGCATATTGACCTGTACTAGCTGTATCTTTGACCTTGCTGCCTGTAGCCAGTTTTAGTTTTTTTTTATATAGAATAGGGGTGACAAACGAGCACACAGTCCACCTGATCGCAAGCGGCTGCTGCGGCCCATAGACATCTAAATCTATCTTCGTTTACGAATTAAAATGCAGATGCGTTGTCACCTGTGAGGACTAAGATGGAATGCCTCTTTTCCAGTAAAAAGGGTCTCCGGTGCTCTACACTCACCACACGAAACACAGCAGCTTTAAGCTGCTATTTTACGCTGGTATTCTGTGAGAGTGTGGTCCTCCTCCGGTCGAGCCGACCCAGTTGTGCTACAACTATACAATTAATAGCTGCAGCAAGGCATACAAGACATACATATAAAATTTATAATATGATTATAAAATTTTAAGTCTAGTGTACATATAGGTTTTTCTTTTATAGAATATGGGTGAAAACAAGAACACAGCCCACCTGATGGTAAGTGATTCTATAGCCCATAGACATCTACATTTATTCTCAATTAAGAATATAACTGCAAATGCATTATCACCCCTGAGGTTTCCAAGTTCCCTGGAGGTTTAGAGTAAAAGGGGTCTCCGGTTCTCTACACTCACCATACAAAACACAGCAGTGTTAAGGTGCTATTTTACGATGGTATTCTGTGAGAGCATGGTCATAAACAAGTGGACCCAACCCACTCGTCCTACAATTATAATATGACTGCAGTGTGATGCTCTACCAAGAATAGTGTAGCCGCATCTATTGAAGGCCATGATGTTCTTAACTAACTCACCAGTTCACCCAGATCGTACACAGTGGGTGCAATGACGGCCGCGAGAGCGAGTCGTAGTGCGCAGGCGCGGCGCTCCGGCAGCGCCAGGTCTTCGCCCCCGCGACAACAGCCCACGTAACGAAGGGCTGCTCTATAATACTTATCCATCGGCCCTCGCACTCTGAAATATTATAGTGGAAGAATAATATAAGGTATTGTAAGTCCGTTAACAGACATGTCTTCCATAGAGATGAAAATTACCTATAGTCTACCTGATGGTAAGTGGACATTTACAAACTTCAAATAAGGATCAGAGCAGATGTAGATGGTGGGTTGGCTATAGATATCCGGTACTTGATTTTAATTATCTTTTCAGTTTAGGAGGCTTGTCTGGGCTAAGCATGAACCTTTTACACTGTTTTTGAATGTCGGAAATGAGTTTTGAATTAATTACGATAAAAATAAATTTCACTAAAAATTCCGTATAACGAAATGCAAATATGACATTTTGTAGTGTTATGAGATTAGATGTCAATAATCTATGTAAAAAAGTGTGAAACGGGACAGTATTGACGGCCATAATTTGGGCAACCGTAAATTTCAAATATAATATATTATCTATGTCAATTGTCATTCAGTTTCTCTAGAGGTCACGCGAATGTTTTCTCTTGTGCTTAGTGCTGTGTTTTCCCTGTTTTTTCGACGACTTCTGCTGTTTTTGAACTTATTTGATTTAAAATCATAGCAGAGTTTAGGGAAACCTGACATAAACCATAAACTATACATATCCGCAAGGGGGGAAGGGTAGGGGAGGCTTCAACTGAACGCTCCCGCTGCCCCCTCCCCCTCCCACCCCTGTATGCGAGTACCGGGTGTCTACAGTTTAACCTAGGTGGTAACCCCTGATCAGTGAGATATGGAGTTACAATGCTCGGAGTTCCTCAGCATGATAGAATTCGTAACAATGATATCTGCAGTAGAACCAGAGTAACTGTCATAATCCATTAGTTCAGTAAGCTACTGACAATTGATGAGGAAGATAGGTGAATATAGGTAGCCTCATATAAGGACCTGGAATACATGCAGGACTGTGATAGATGCATGTGTCTCAAGAGTGTTTTGTGGTCTTCTTTATAGGCTTTTTTCACAAATCCATATTCAGCGGTGGACTCTTAAAGGCTGTAATGATGATGATGATGATTGTGAGGACACTTTTAAAATGCTGTAATAGGTCATACCTGTAATACTCTGCAGCTAATTTATAGAATCTGCCATGGACTGGGGTAACACCATCAGCATCTTCCAGTGTTCCTTCTAACTCTTCAATGATTTTCTCTGTGGCATCCATGTCAACCAGCTGTTCTAGATATATCTGGCCTTGGAGAACCTGAAATAAAGTATCAAAACTTTGATAATTCCAGGGGAATACACATCACAATCATATGGGAAAAGATTTTTTAAGCATTGTTTATTTTAAATTATTTTTATTAAATTATATATAACTTGTAAGAGTATATTGGGACCAAGATTGGGGATAAGAATTAATTGACAGATAAACCCAATAACTGATCTTCGGCTCAACCTGGGATTCAAACCTGAGACCTCTTGATCAGCAATTGTGTTTCCGACCACAATACCAGATATAGATAGAGGTATCTTGTTAACAACGTAAAATACTAAAACTGACTTTGGGGAAGAGGGTCATAGGTGTGAGACATCTGGTATTGGAATTGTCAATTCACCTGCCAAGTGTGAGTATTAAGGCAAACTGTAAAATGCACAGACAGAACACACAGAGAGAAGGTGTAAGATGTTTATATTTTTTATCACCAATCCACTTACGAAGGGTGGCATTTAAGGCACAACTTTTACAGGTGCAGATGTTCAATAAGATGAACAATAATATTAGAGTAATAACTTTTCTTACCTTACACAATGCCAGTGCCTCAGCATTCATCTTAACTTTAGCCTCAACCTTCTCCAAGAAGGCAATAGCCTCCTTCTTGTCTGTGAACTGCTGCACAACATGAGCAATGATTTCTACCAAGGATAAAGGGTTTATTCTGAAAATTATTTTTATTTATTTTATATAATACAATTTTTGAAATAAGCGATTTTCAAGAAACATACAAATAATAATTATTTCTATAATAAATAGATTTGAAACTAGAAAAGGTACATATTTAAAATCATTTATTATTTAATTTTGAGGTTATATTCAGTGCCTAATCATTATTAATACAAGTGATTATGTTGAAAAACTGGAAAACTGTACCATTATAATAATTTTATATATAATAGAAATAGAATATTGTATATATACTTTTAAATCTAAGAACAAAACATGAAACAATGATTCCAAATGATTTAATAAACATACATACTTGTTTTCAAATACAGTAATAAAGTTGTTGTAGAGTTGTATAAGGTTGTCGCCGGACTGTTGAGAAGGGTAATTCACCATTTCTTGCAATTTTAAAGTTATTTGATGCCATAATCTGAAAATGAAAACATAATCAACTTATCTTAGAAAAGTGAGTGATTAACAAAGCTCAAATTGACAAACCTACTTTTTATTGTATAGTTCTTCCAATTTCGCCCAATCTGCTGCCAATTCAGGATCAGCTGCTTGTTTTTTTGATAGAAAATCGTTCGCATCAACAACTGCAAACTTTACAGAAGCCATCTTTCAAAATTTGTATCGTGTAATGATATGAAGTTAGATGCACATTGCACATAGTATTTAAAAAAAATGTAAATGACAAATGACAAAAGCATTTTTAAATTCATCCAAACTGAAGTTAGCCTAACAAAGGGCCATCTAGTGACAAGTAGCAAAACTTACAAATGATATATTCCTCACTAGGTGGCAGCACAACATAATATTTTTGATTTCATGTTTATTCTCTTCTGTGACGGGTCTTGCAGAACTTAGCTCCGACCGCATGGACTATGTGTTCTGAGGCATGGACAGTTTTTACTTTCCACAAGCTATCGTCCACTTCATTGCAGTCTTTTAAGCACTGAAAATTTTGCAACTCGAGCTGAAAATTTTCGAGGCTTTGGATTATAGCATGAGGGGGACGAAGCGTTGACTTCATTAGTTGTTACCTCTTTAACTTAACATTTAGGTTCCGTGTTAACGTTTAGAATCAGTCAATTTTTACCCTCGCGATCACTGAGACATCACTGAACGGCTGTCGTCTGGTCGTCATAATGAATTCAATTTCATTTTTTGTCAAACCGTCGGGGCTTGACCAGGTCCACTTTCTGTGGGGCCGCTTCTGGAAGAAAGAGTTCATCATAAAAAGTCCCTCTTTCTCCATAAAGATGACCTGCTGCTGGCACCTTGGGTCCCGTTGCTACTTTCAGCTCACCATTCTCTCTTGTACCTAGTTTTGCGTTGAAGTCTCCCAATAACATCATATAGTGGGTTTTGGAGGAACACCCAAGGGAAGGTATGGGGTAGTGGTTATTCTTACTCGCCAGTACACGACACTCATTAGTTAAAACTTATAATTAAAACATTAAACAGAAATTGACCATTTCGAGGGCCCTTAAATGTTTAACGTCATAGCCATAGACATACGTTTTATTTAATACACTCGCACGGTAAATACATTTAGAAGTAGACAGAAATAATGCAAGAGAAGTTATTTGTTATAACTTATAAAGCACCAACGTTTGTGCAAAAGACAAACTCTTAGTAGATATATGAGACTGGATGTATTTTGGGGATGTCAAGCAACTTAGCTCTCCTCGTGACAATGGGTGGTGTAAAGCGCCCGAAATATCTGGGATTAAAAGTTTAAAATAAATAGCAGCAAAACGTTGCTGTGATGGTGGATTGAACCGCGAAACCTACTTAATAGCAAGGAAATCTCTATCTTAGTCCATAGCGGTGAGAACCAATAAAAATTTGATTCTTAATCGACGGCAGCTATAGATGTTTGTGGGCATTCAGCATCCACTTGTAATCAAGTCGATTGTGTCGCCTTACCTTTTTATAAAGAATAACTAAAAATAGGATATGTAGAAACAGTAATTGACTGAAGTTATAACAAACGTATAAAAAGCGAGCATATCCAGTCTCATTGTATCTACGAGTAGTACCTACCTATGTATTCTGTTTGATGTATAGAGATCTACAGAAATCAAGTTTTAAGTTATAACCCCACCCTCAAGAGAAAACGATCCAGTACCGCTAGTCGTCTGTCATCATAATGACATAAGTGTCTAGTTCTAGTTGGACTGCTGTCCACTTTCTAGGTCAATGGTGGGGACAATATCTATCAAAAATTAAACTTTTAATAAAAAGTAAAAATCTATTTCAATTAACTGAAAATATCAAAATAATTAATATATAATTTTTACGTAGCAAAGCCATGTTGCTGTTATATTATGGTTGTAGCACGATCAGGTCGGCTCGCCTGGGGAAGACTAATAGGAAAACAGACAAATTTCAAAGTAACTACTAATAGAATGCCTTAAATAGAGACGTTAAAACTTCAACCCCTTTTTTCTCCCACACTTAGGGGTGGATATTTTCTTAGTATGTCAATGGGACAACCCTTGATACGAAAATTCACAATTGGCGAAGATATCGCGTGACATACAAAAAAGTGTCGAAATCAGAACCTCCTCCTATTCTTAAGTCGGTGATAATCTTCATTGATAATTATACAGTGAGAAAGTGAAGTCTCTAATTGTTGAACTAGGAATTATACCTGTATCTCAGCAATCAGCACCTTTTTTTTTACACGGGGAAATGCCTACGCATACCCGCCTTGCGGGGGCAAGGATGGGTTATGTCGGACTCGCACCGACTAAAACCCCATGGTGTTCCACCTTCGTCGCATATAGGCAGGGTCTCGGGAACGCTTTGGCACACATCCGTGGCTCCACCTGCGCTGGCCGGCCCATGGCGGCCTCTCCTCGGGAGAGGACTTCTCCTCTCCCATCTCCTTCTGAGGTAAGGCGCACCAGAACACATGGCGCGCCCTCCTCCTAGGCCTCCAATTTCACATGCGCAACAGATGCCCCCGTGTCCGATGCGCGAAGGCCATGGGGCCAGGAATAACTAGCACTCAGAAGCACCAACCTTCATGACCCCAACGGTGGATCTGGTTTATGGCTCCGCCGCCAACCGAGATTCGGCTGCGGAGGGTAGGGAGAGCGGCGCCTCGCAATACCGACACTACCCCCGCAGCGGCACCACCACCGCATCAATGGTGCGGCCCCGTTTCAGTCGCGGAGGATAGGGCGAGTGGCGCATCGCCATACCAAGATTTCTCTTCCACCGCGACACCACCTCGGCTACAGCGGTAGAGGGAGCGGACACCCCCCTCACCGCAGCTCACCGACACACATCCGAAGTGGGTTCGCCAAGCCCACTCGGAGTGGCCACCTCGGGCCAGCCAAGGGGTTCCTCTTTGTTCACCGCGGGTGACCAAGCCACGGCTACTAAGCCCCCCCCGCCACGGCAAGGTGGGAACCCGTTCGGGGGGGAGCAATCAGCACCCTCTGCCAACTTCTTAAAGACAACATATTATTATGAGAATGAAAATATATCACGTAACCTCTTTCTGTTGCTGCCGATAGATGGCAGTATGAAGACCAAATGTAAAATACTTTAATGCTTGCTTGGGAACAGTCCCAAAGCAAGAGATGTCCGGTGTTATTTAAAGTGAATCCGTTTGAAAACTGCACACATTGATAGCGATCATCTCGTTCCCAGGGGTTATTATCGAACATAGCATCACAGTTAGCCGAAATCGGCTAAAACTATACTGTAATGAGGGCATCCACGACTTTTTCTGCCACCAGGGCGGTGCCACTTTACAATGAGGTAAAATATTTGACAGATTTCATAGCGGGGACGATAATGTCTTAGGAAAATGTAATCTTTAAGGTTTCTTTCTGTATTATTAGTTATATCTTATATTAATTACATTAGAAATGAATAAACCAAACTATAAATATAACTAAAAGCTGATTTCTTATTAAAAAGGTGTTATAAAGTGCAAAAAATTAAAAATAAAACAACTGATGCATTGTGTTATATATTAATATAATACTCTAGATAATGATAAATTATTATTTAAAACTAATTTCTCAATTAACTGCCCCCGTGTAACAAAAAACTTTACCTCAGTCACAACTAGCGACATCTGGTGAGTAGAATATTATTAGACCTCATTCTTATCGTCAAATGTACGGTGGCGACGTATGATACCGACAGGTAGCAGTATACTCAACCAAATCTATAGTAGATATGAATAAAATTTAAGTATCTGACTGTAATATCGAAAATACTGCCTATTATTGAGATCAGGGAGTCATGCTCATGTGCATGCCATTAAAACATGAGTAAGCTATCTTAAAACGTTTATCTGTCTGTTAGTCTGTCCAGGTTTACCTTCAGAATGACTGAAGTAATGAAATTTCACGCGTAGATGGAGAGCGCCGTCAAGAGTGATCTGGGCTAAAATATAACCGAAAGAATGGAGAATTGGTAGTGGTCATTGGTCATGGTGAAAATGGTCTTTGATTATTTAAAATCTAAATAATAGATGCTACCCAGACGAAACCAAGGCGGATCGCTAGTGTAAAATATAACAAAAAATTAAAAATTTTGTACAGCCGACTTCAATATAAGTTATTAAGAGTAACTCTAAAACTATTGTTCTGACCTTGAACAAATTCATGTGAGACCACACGAAAAGTGCCAGCTTTCAAATAAAAAAAGAATCTTCAAAATCGGTTCACCCAGTAAAAAGTTATGAGGTAACACACATAAAAAACATACAGTCGAATTGGGTACCGTCTCTTTTTTGGAAGTCGGCAGAAAAATAATGCTTGAGACTTGAGAGCATTCCCAAAGTATGGGACGTCTGGTGCTGTTGAAAGTGATTCTATAGATATCATCTCATTCCTAGGAGTTATTATCGACCATGTACTCGCTAATATTATAAGTATATAGATACTACAATATTAATATAAACTTTTTTATACACTCGTAATTTTTTTAGGCTTGGTGACAGACGGAGCTTGTGTATTTTCAAGGGCTTAGTTGTAAAAGCGTAGGTACACATTGTCACATGAATTGATTACTAGCTCTGAGGAATTAGTACCACTTACGTTACTTAAAGCGGTGTGCACTTGCTGTCAGATGAGCCGAACGCTCATTTGATCCCTCTTCTTTAAAAACTAACGTCTATGTTTTTGTTCCTTGTGTTTAAAACGTATATTACTTTTTATATTAAACTATTAATGGTTTGTGTACATGCTAGTTTATATACTGTAAATTGGGTGAATTTGTAGCTTTGTACCTATTCTTGATGGATAAGACTTATGCACAGTAAAGAACTGTTGACAGACTGATGAAGACAGTAGGTACTAAGTATGATGATGCAGCCTCCCTGTAGAGTGGTATATATGCTTGAATCAAGCATGTAATATTTATTTTATAGAATAAGGGTGACAAACGAGCACACAGCTCACCTAAAGGTAAGTAGATACCTGGCCTCAGTATCCACTTACCTTACACGATACGATAGGATAAAGACATCTACGATTAAGAATCATAATACAGATGCGTTGTCACCTAAGGACTAAATTGGAATGCCTCGTTTCCAGTAAAAAGGGTCTTCGGTTCTCTACACTCACCATACGAAACATAGCCGTATTTAGCCGCTATTTTACGCTGGTATTCTGTGAGAGCTTGGTCCTTCCCCTGTCAAGCGACCCATTCGTGCTACAACTATATCAATAACATAGCTGCAGCATGGCTCTACCACGTATAAAGCAAGCGTAAAAGCGTAAGCAACATGATTAACGTTAACTACTACCAAATCTGGTCGTGATAGCAATAAAATTGTTAAAATAATAATAAGTTTATATTTTTTAAATTGATTAATAAACTGATGTATATTATGTTAAACATATTAGAAAAGTGGGCTAAATTGTTTATCAACGGTAATAAAAGAAAATTTCGATTTTTAACTCCGATTTCTCAGTGTATAAATTTGTGTCTGGACCAAGAAATATACCACTCTCTACCGACAAGTATAGACTCAAATTTCGACATTGTGAAGTTTGAACTTAAGATCGAGATTGTGTCTGAATAAAACTGACTTAATCTGTATAAAATTATGTATGACAGTTAGTCAACCCTCCCACACATAGTCATTAGTTTCTGGCTTTGGCGAGGCTTTAGTTTTATGATCTTTTATTACGTTTCTCATATTTTATATTTTGCGTGACGGCTCCGTGGGGTGGTGTGGCTTAGCATTGAGTTGCGGCGATGAGGGCCGTGGGATCGAATCCCGCACGGAATAAATATTTGTATTGCTTATTACATAGTTTAGCACAAAGTCGCTTTCCGCTGTCTGTTAGTTTAGATCTAAATTACGCAACGGATTTTGATGTGGTTTTCATCAATAGACAGAATAATTCAAGAATAGAATAGAATAGAATGATTTTTATTCAATATTGATTACTACATAATACTTATTGAAAGTCATTTTTTATTTACCACTGGTTCGGAAAATACTTCTGTCCTAGGAAGAACCAGCAAGAAACCCAGCGGGACTTTTTTTAAACATAATTTCACTTAACAATAATTTTGTTTATACAATTTTAAATTATTATTATTAATTATTAATTTATAATTTATATTATTAATTATTAATATAAATTATTATTTTAATATTCTGTCTGTTCGTCCCTAAATTCACTTACATGCTTCGCTGTTGCCCCATTTGGAAATTCCCCCATTTGATCACACCTATTGACACTCTAATGAAATCACAAATTGAAAACATCCTGAACATTAACTTGAGCGAACAGGCTTGGACCCAAGCCGCTTTACCAATAAGGAACGGCGGCCTGGGAACACGCAAAATTTTAAGTGTGGCTTTGCCTGCATTCCTGTCTTCAATCCACAGCACGCTAGATCTCGCAGGTAGAATATTAAAAGCCCCAGCGGGCATTAACTGCGAGATTGCATGTTTGGACGAGGCCACGAATGCATGGCTAGCTGGACCGAGTCCAAATCTCCCATCCAAACCACATAAGCAAAGGGCCTGGGATACAATAGCGTCCGTCGCCACCTTACAAACTTTAATAGAGCCTTCAACTGGCAGGGACCGGGCCAGGCTGTTAGCTGTGTCCAAGCCAGAATCTGGTTACTGGCTCCAGGCATATCCCTCGCCCAACACTGGGACTTTTATCAACCCGGACACTCTACGCATAGCCGTCGGTCTCCGGCTGGGAGCTGGGATCTGCACAGGTCACAACTGTGTTTCTTGTGGGGCTCCAGTGGACCGACTCGGCCACCATGGCCTCTCCTGCACCTCGGGCGCCGGCCGCCTGTCCCGCCACGCTGCTCTCAACGACATTCTCAGAAGGGCGCTCGTCAGTGCCAACGTTCCCGCCGCTCTGGAGCCCCAGATTGTGCGGAGCGATGGCAAGCGCCCTGACGGAATGTCATTGATACCCTGGAAGTCGGGCCGTGCGCTGGTGTGGGACGCCACCTGTACAGACACCCTGGCGGCGTCCTATCTACCAGCAACTACCAAACGTGCGGGGGCGGCGGCGGACGCCCGGGAACGCCTCAAGGTCTCTAAATACAGCTGTCTCGGCGCCCAATATCAGTTTTTTGCTTTCGGCGTCGAGACACTAGGTCCTTGGGGCAAAAGTGCGCTGGAGCTGCACAGGGAGCTCAGCAAAAGGTTGAGGGAGGCAACAGGCGACCCTCGCGCCGGCGGCTTTCTCGCGCAAAGAATTGCAATCGCAGTTCAGCGCGGGAATGCTGCCTGCGTGATGGGCACCCTGCCAAGAGGCCCAGGCCTCTTATTTAATTAGTTATTTTATTTTATTTTTAAGGTTTAGTTTTAGTTATTTTAATTTAATAATAGTTCTAGTCTAGTATTATTTTTTTTTATTCTTCCATATTTTGTTCGTTAATTATTGTAAAGTTCTTTTTTGTATTGTTTAAAAAGTATACCATTGTATAATTATTTGAATTTTAAATGAATATTCATAGAACCAGCATGGTGGCGATCACCTTATTCCCAGGGGTTATTTTCATTCATGTATTCCTTGATATTATAATAACCCTTTTTGTAAAGTTTTTCTTTAATAAAATTTTTAAACTTGTTTATTGACAAACTTTTAACATGTTTTGGGATTCTGTTGTAAAAGCGTATACATTGCCCCATAAATGAATTACTAATTCTGTGGAGTCTAGTAACTGGCATTACAAGGTTATGTTTGTTCCTAGTGTTTAAGGTATGAACATTCTTATTCTTATTTAAGTTATTTATGTGTTTATGTTATGCACATAAAAACATAAATAGCTTTAATAAGCTGTAATTTAATACATTTTCATAAATATATTGCGATGCCAAAGTTAATAGGTTTATTTCTTTAAAATTTTCTCTGAGGGACTCTTTACAATTTATGTTATAAATCGCCTGAACGGCTCTCTTTTGCAAAACAAATATAGTCGCATTACCCCATAGCAAAATTTCATAAGAAATTACGCTACGAAAGCAACTAAGATACACTAATCTAGCTATCTCAACATCTGTGAGACTTCTAATCTTTCTTACAGCATATGCTGCAGAACTAAGTCTGCTTGCTAATTTAGATATATGGGGGCCTCATTGAAGTTTCGCGTCAATAGTAATACCAAGGAAAACAGTGGTATCCACAAGACTCAACTCCTCCCCATTTAAGAGCACATTGGTTTTCGAATGTTTTACATTAGGCATTGTTTAATACATTTTGTCTTATTGCCGTTTAAGAGCAAATTGTTGGCGTTAAACCAAACGTACTAATTTCGATAGATCATTATTTACATCGTCATAATTAATTGACTGCCGTTTGAGTTTGAAAATTAAAGAGGTATCGTCAGCAAATAATACCATATCGTGATTGTCTCTTACAAGATAAGGTAAGTCATTAATATAGATTAAGAACAGGAATGGGCCAAGAATCGAGCCCTGAGAAACGCCCATTGGTACTACCGATCCGGAGGAACCTTTACCATTGATCATGACTTTCTGAGTTCTGTTACTTAAATATGAAGTAATAAGTCTAAGCGCCAAATTTTTTACACCGTAATGTTGTAGTTTCCTGATTAATGTCTCATGATGAACACAATCGAAAGCCTTGGAAAGATCACAGTAATTACCTAAGGCATCTTGTGAATTCTCCCAGGCATTAAAAATATATTTCATAAGCTCAACACCGGCGTCAGACTTCGAGCGACCCCTTGTAAAACCAAATTGGTTTTTATAAAGTACCTAATTTATTTGTATTAAAAAAATTAACAATTGATCCAAAATTATTTTTTCAAAAATTTTACTTAGGGTTGGTAGTACAGAAATAGGTCTATAATTAGCGGGGTCCAATGTACTACCAGATTTAAATAAAGGTATTACTTTACTATCCCAAGACGGTTGGTCACCGCGGGGAAAGGCGACCACTACCCTCCCAACACTACCCCCTTACCTCAAATGAATGCTTTTGATATTAGGAAACAAAATACCAAATACATACACATAACAACATACAACACGCTTCTTTAAACAAACGCATCTTTAAAGTCCGAAGAGAGCCTACAAGAACTTTTACATTCTATAAAAGACAGTAAATTGGACATTATCGGCTTGAGTGAAGTAAGACGGAATGGTGAAGCTATTGTGGAGTACAGCCAGTTCATATTGTATTATAAAGGTGAAACACCAAGAAGATATGGAGTGGGATTCTTAATCAAGAAAGAACTCAAAAAATTTATCGTAGAAATAAATGGTATATCCGAAATAATTGCTATATTGAATGAAAGATCCCTTCAGACAAAGAAATATGGTCTATTATGCAAATTTATTCACCAACCGAGCAATCAACTACTCTAGGAATTGAGTCATTTTACTCGTCTCTTAATACCGCCCTCAAAGAACACGCACATAAAAACTACATTGTAATGGGTGATTTTAACGCACAAGTTGGGATACCAAGGAATGGAGAAGATATCGTACTGGGCCCTTACAGTTGTGGAAAAAGAACAAGAAATGGACAAAAACTAATGGAAATGACTTTTGAAAATAATATGAAAATACTAAACAGTCAATTCAAAAAAGGCTTCTAGACGGTGGACATGGGTATCGCCAGATGGCCGCTACAGAAACGAAATAGACTATATTTTAACTAACAGGCCAAAATCATTTGATGAATGTGGCACCATATCAAACCTCAATTTCAATAGTAACCATAGAATGCTTAGAGCACGTCTGAACACATCATCTACTCTGAGGTTAAGGATGCCCTTCAAAGTAAAAATAACAACATCAAACAACGAAGCAAGAATAGCCACCATTAAAGAAAATCTCAAATCTGTCACAGAATCATTTCTTCAATACTCAACAGAAATACAATATACTACACGAAATACTAAAAACAAGACCAGAAATCAGCACTGAGAGCAAGCCAAAGGATAAAAGACATTTATCAGAAAAAACAATTGAACTCTTAGAGGAAAGGTACAAATTAATCAATACATTAAACAAAACTAAAATCATCAGGGAGCAAATACGCAAACTGAACAAAGAAATAAAAAACCAAATGAGAAAAGATAGGGAACATTTTAGACTCGAGACTTTTAAAAAACACATTAGCAAGACTGGAGGTATAAAAAAGGCTCTTAAATTTTTATCAGACAATAAAAACTGAATACCAAATCTGAAAGACCGTCACTGCAAGACAAAGACTAAAAGACCAGACATATTATCAATAGCTACAAACTTGTACGAAAACCTATATTCTAGCAAGGTACAAATAGATAATACTGATTTAACTAGTAGATAAAATAAACAAAGCAATCGAAACACAGAAGTAAGATAAAGCGCCTGGTCCTGACGAGATCAACAACGAATTGCTTTTAGACTGTAAAAAGTACATTGCACCGTTACTAAAACACATTTTCAACGATATACTGTACACCGAAAAAATTCCAACACAATGGACTACATCAACGATCATCCTGCTCCACAAAAAGGGCAATATTTATTTAATGTCCAATATTTATAAAGTTTTTGCAAAAGTAATCCTATCTCGAATAACTAGAATTCTGGACGAAAATCAGCCCAGAGAACAGGCCGGCTTCAGGACAGGATATTCAACGCTAGATCATATACATTCTGTAAGACAAATTTTTGAAAAGAACAAAGAATTCAATGCACCATTCTACTGCTGCTTCATTGATTATAATAAGGCATTCGATTCAATAGAACACGAAAACATCTGGCGCTGTCTGATGAACCAAGGTGTCGAACATAAGTACATTAGAATTCTAAAAAATGTTTACACTAACAGTACAGCTAGGATAAAATTAGAAGAGGGCAATGAAATAAAAATAAATAGAGGCGTTCGTCAAGGCGACCCGATATCCCCTAAATTATTCACAGCTGTCCTAGAAGATTGATTATATTATTCGCCACAACAAAAGAACATCTACAAAACATGCTCGTAGACCTGGAAAGAGTAAGTCGCATGGTAGGTTTAACAATGAACACTTCTAAAACCAAAGCCATGACAAATGCATACGACACCCTATCATCATAAATGGCGAGCCAGTTGAGTATGTGAAAGAGTACTTATTTAGGACAACAGATCTCAACCACCGACATAATGTCAAGGGAAATAGGTATCAGAATTGGAAAAGCATGGAAATGTTACTGGCAGTTAAAAGAAGTAATGAAGAACACAGAAGTTAAGATGTCCGTCAAATCAAAGCTGTACAACACCAGCGTGCTACCAGTCCTAACATATGGCTGCCAAACTTGGGCACTCACTAAAGCGCAAAACAAGAAATTAGAAACCTGTCAGACATCAATGGAGAGGAGCATGCTGAATATAAAGAAGTCAGATAGAATAAGGAACAGAATTATTAGGAAACGTACGAAAATAGAAAATGTAACAAGGAGAATAAGATTGGGCAGGCCATAATATAATCAGAGGCATTGAGAAATGGAACAAAACCATTGTATTTTGGTACCCAAGAAATAGAAAAAGAAAACGAGGTAGACAGTTTCAAAGGTGGGAAGACGAAATAAAAGCCACAGCAGGGAAAACATGGACTAAGAAATCGATGAATAGAACAGCGTGGAAATAAATGGAGTAGGCCTTTGCCAAAGTTGGGCAAACAGACCAAGTTGTTGGTGTCATCGACTAACGAGAGTCGTGAATATAAGATTTATGTTAAAAAAATGTGTGTCTGAATAAAGGCTTATATTATTATTATTATGGGGTATCTATAAAGTTTCTTATTTTTATTAATATTATTATTATTACTTTACTACACTTCATCAAATCAGAAAACACACCAGAATCGATACAAGTATTAAAAATAATAGCAAGATGAGGTGCAATTAAATATATTATGGACGCAATCACTGTAACGGAAATCCCCCACAAATCTGCGGTTTTCTTTACATCAATGGTTTTGAAGTATTTTACAATATTATGCGGTAATACTTTTTCAAATCTAAATTCTTTTAAACAGGTATTAACATTCTGTTTAAGTAATGACTCGGCGACAGTTCGAGAAGTATTCATTGACTCTGTTGTCAAGATAGGAACATCAGTGAAACATTTCTCAAACACCACTACAACTTCTTGATTTGATTTAGTCAATTCATTATTAATTTTTAATTGATAGTTTGCGTTACGAGGTTTGTCTTTACCGGTTTCGCTGTTAATTATACTGCACGTCATTTTAATTTTATTCTTAGCCGTCTTAATTTTGTTAGTAATATGTGATTATTTGTCTCTGCAGCAAACTCTTTTAAACATTTTAGAATAATTTTTAACATATTCTCCAAAAGCATCGGAAAGATTATATGATCTTTCATGGTAAAGGTCATATTACCTTCGTCTGCTTTTATGAATTCCTACTGTCGCCCACTCATTGAATGCCTTGCGAATGTTAAAGGTTTATACGTGTAATATATGCATATTATAATATATTATATAATACTTTTGTCCGTGTGTATGTGACTGAACTCCTCCTAAGCGGCTGGACCAATTTTCATGAAATTTTGTGTGTGTGATTAAGTTGATTAGAGAATGGTTTAGATTCACAATTGGACCCGGTAGGTGGCGCTGTTGTCGAGATC
Organism: Parnassius glacialis; assembly: GCA_033319125.1. Taxonomy (NCBI): domain Eukaryota; kingdom Metazoa; phylum Arthropoda; class Insecta; order Lepidoptera; family Papilionidae; genus Parnassius; species Parnassius glacialis. The sequence goes on along the minus strand of JAVANC010000002.1, from coordinate 1,378,269 downwards.
TAGAAACCAACCGTGCGAAGCCGGGGCGGATCGCCAGGTGCTTACAAAGAATTGTCTTCAGAACTGTCATTGGTCATCATAGTCATCAATAAACATAGCAGGGAGTTTTGGTGGATCTTGACTGACGGCGTATTGTTGCTTGCTGTTTAATCGTCAAAACTAATTTCGCGGATTTTATTGCTTTTAATTTTAAGTACAGCACCTATGGTCGCGGGAGAACTGAACTATTTGACGTCCTGATGTCATATTTAACGAAGGCTACTTTTCACTTGTAAATATTAATCTTTGGTCACAATACTTTAAAATTTGAGTCGATATAATCCTTTATTTCACCTACTACGTCGATGCTAAAAGATGGGTTGTGGTTTTCTTTTTCTGTAGACGTGCTTTCACATTCGCTGCTGTTTAATATATTAGGTATCTAGGTACCTACTCATTACCAAAATTACTCATATCTATACCTAGTAATGTTAAGCTTTGAATAAATAATGTAAGAACAAAAATTTAGCTAACCTCTTTTAAATTTTCCCACGGATCATCTTTCATCATCATTACTTTCCTTCACAAGTCCATTGCTGAACATAGGTCTCCCCCAAGGAATACCACAAAGCACGGTTCTGAGCCACCTGCATCCATTGTCCTGCAAGACTTACCAAATCATCACTCCATGTAGTGGGGGGACGCCCTACATTTCGTCCGCCCGTACGAGGCCGCCACTCGAGAACCTTTCTTCCTCATCGGCTGTCGGTTCTTCGAGATATATGGCCAGCCCATTGCTACTTCAGCTTACTAATCCTTTGGGCTATGTCGGTTACTCTCGTTTTTAAGTCTATCGTGCAGAGAATCCCCGAGCATAGCCCTCTCCATAGCTCGCTGATAGACTTTGAGCTCCCTCATACGGCCAGCAGTGAAGGACCACGTCTCAGATCCATAGGTCATCACTGGCAACATGCACTGATTGTACAATCTAGTTTTGAGGTATGCCTAACGAGAAGTTTATTAACTTATTTAACAGTGGTAGAGCCACGCGGCAGCTATTGCCGTCGCACGGATGGGCCGGCTTGAACCGGGGTGGTACCACGACCTCACAGAATACCAGCGTGAAGTAGAGGTTTACCTCTGCGTTTCGCTTGGTGAGTGCAGGTGGCCGGAGGCCCTTTTTACTGGAAGTGAGGCATTCCATCTTAGTCCTCACGGGTGACAACGCATCTACATTTTAATTTGTAATAGAGGATAGATGTGGATGTGTATGGGCCGCAGCAACCATTTACCATCAGGTGGACTGTGTGCCGTAAATCTAATAATAAAAAGATGTGTCGTAATCTCCCGACCGCTGCCCAGCAGAGTTGAATCCATCGATTGATTTTTTTATTGTTTTTTTTTTATTGTTGATCTTATCTACGGATAGATGATTGTATAGCTTTGTTATTTAAGAAATGCTAGAATAAGAAAAATAAAGTTTTATATTCAATGTAGGTACCTAGATTATAATATATGTCCTATCTGATATTTTTTGCTTGTCTTAATAACTAAACTATTTAAAAAATGTTTATTAAAGGCATTTCAGATATTTGTGTAAACATATATAATAGATAATATATATATATATATATATTATATAATAGATATTTATAGCAGTAGCATAATTATATTGGTAGATACAATCTCCAGTATACTGTCTGCTTTTCACTAGAATTCAAGCATAAATAAACTACCTTCATTTTCACTATATATCTAACCCTACTAGAATTCTTGCTATAAGAAGGTATGTATTCACATAGAGTTTTGATAGTTGCTTATCAGTTATCTATCACTCTACCCTTGAAGCCCAAATTTCATTTAAATCTACACATAAGTACATAATGAGGGCATCCACGACTTTTTCTGTCACCAGGGCGGCGCCACTTTACAGTGAGGTAAAATATTTGACAGATTTCATAGCAGGGATGATAATTTCTTAGGAAAATGTAAACTTTAAGGTTTCTTTCCATATTATTAGTTACATTTTATTTTAATTAGATTAGAAATGAATAATCCAAACTATAAATACAACTAAAAGTAGAAAAATTAAAAAACGAGTTATAAAGTGCAAAAAATTAAAAATCAAACTACTGACGCTTTGTGTTATATATTAATATAATACTCTATTATAATGATAAACTATTATTTAAAACTAATTTCTCAATTTAATTACAAAATGTAACAAAAACTTTACCTCAGTTACAACTAGCGACATCTGGTGTGTGGAAGATTATTAACCCTCATTATGTCAATGTGAAAGTGCATACAGATTATGTGGTCAGAAATTTTAGTGCAGTGTTCACTCAATAGATGGCGTTGCTTGGCAATTTCTCTTGTTAATGATCAATCTTTGACATAAAATGATTTCAAGAATACTTTCGTAATGAAAAATGAAACAAATACAATTAACATTTTTGTAATAATATTGAAAATACTAAATTATTAACATTTTAAAATCGATGCATTAGAATCAATACGATACACATAAATTACAAAGATAAGCCTTGAAGTGTAAAAATACTTAGATATTATTCTGCATTCTTAAATATTTTTCGTATTAGCTACAATATCAACTGTTGATCACAATTGTACTATTATAGCATAATTACTGAAGATAAATATTGTTGTTTGTTAAAACCAAAGTTAAATTCTATCAAGAACACTAGGTACCTATAATGTTCATATTATCTAATGTCGCCATCTTGCACTATCTAATTTTAATTTTCTTGTGTTTTATTTTAAACATTATAATTTGTAATTCTTGCAAGAAGTTTTTATACCGTTATATACCATAACATCTTGTATATAATAGTCTCATTAATTTTAATGTTGGTATCTACAGAAAAAATACAATTTAGAGAGTTATTTTCATAACCTAACGCACGTTTTTTGTCTTTTTTATAAGGAAATGAAATTAGTTTTATTTTTAAATTTCCATTGCATTCATCCGTTACAGGCTAAAGTCCACAGCTGAACATAGATCTCTCTTATAGATTGTCTCATCTCTTGGATTTTAGCATAGTTGCCAACTCCAACTCTAATTTTGAGTTGTTACTGGAAGGTGCTGCTGCCTACGTTCTGTTTCAGGTTTCCTCTGTCGCCTCTTATTACACCCATGGGATGATATAGGGTAGTGGATATTCTTACACCGCAACTTTACGGTTAAAAGGAAAATTTACTATGGAATAACCTTACATAACTTTTAATATCTACTACGATGATATGATATCTAATACTTAATGTGTTTTTTTTTAATTGAATTTTTGTAACTTATAAAATATTCTATAGTATGTTTTTTTAAAGAATACAAAGGTTATTGTATATTATATAAGATCTAGTATAGCTTATAAACATATTCAAATGTGCTGTATATCCACTATGTAGATAGTTATAGTGTGATAAGTATTACATTTTGTGATATCTACATCATTACCTATAAACGAATTGGTTAAAGAGAATTTCATTGGAAATAATTATAGGTATAGGTATCTAGACAAAATATCTTTTTCATCTTGTTTACTCAGACTAATTAGACTAAGTGTGCGTACAGCAGTGATCTTTCACCGAAAGAAAAAAGAAACATGTTTGTGTGTGTGTGTCAAGAAGTTGAGCATGATTATCTACGGCATCACTTTAAATATAAAAAGAGTGAATAGGCTTTTGTTAAGTCAGTGTGCTTTACTATCTTCAGGTGCATCACCACTTACCACTAGGTGAGATAGTAGTTATGCGCTGACTAAGAATATCTAGTAAAAAAACTCAGTGTCTACGTTTCTTTGTTAGTCGGAGCTCGTTTATCATTTAGCCTTTTCGAATTTTTTTTCAAATGTAGATAATTTCTGTAAATATTTGTTCCATTATTCCTGGAAAATAGGAACAAAACTTCATTAAGAATATAGACCAATTAGCTAAAAAAAACCTTTCAAGATTAACAAGATTTAAATTAAAAAAAATACAAGAACGCGTACATAAAACTTGTTTATACCTAGTACTTGTCGCATTTTAAAATCTTTATTTTTTTTTAAACATGGCAGCCATTGTAGGTACACAGGTTTACGACACCAGATCCTATTTAAGTTAATGTTGTCAACTGTAGGTTAGTTATAGGTTATTAATTAAAATTTATTTGCAATGTACCTACAATATGTATCTAATAATATTAAGTAATAAATTAAATTCCAGGGACAGTTATTTTTATCTTTGAAATCTTTATGATAGATAAATTTGAAAAAAAAAAATAAGTGACTTTTTATTTTTAATATTACACAAACGAACTTACTATTAAACTGATGGTAATTGCTACTGCAGCCCATGGACACCTACAGTCAGCTTTAAACATAAAGACCACATATCCTTTATCAGGTCTGAAGACTAAGATGGAATGCTCAACAGCCTGACATTATTCAGGCTCACTCACCTATCCAGAACACAGTAGTGAGCGTTCTTCTACTTGGTGATAGAAATGGTAGCAAATCAGACCGTACTTAGGCAAAGAAGATACACTAAATTACCTTGGTGACGCATTCAAAGAATATTTTTTTAATAAAGCTAAAGTGCTAACACTGCCCATGGACACCTGTAGCTAACTGCAACCATATAAAGCTACAGCTACGTTGTTCTTTGAGGACTAAGATGGAATGCCTCATAGCTTGTTATTATAAGGGCCTTCAGACCGGTGTACAGCAGTGCAAACCTAAACCTACTCAGACAGACTATATACTAGGCATTAAAGGAGTAGAACCTACTACCTAGAGAAGGATAACCAATAAATGGATTTATAGGTATAAAAAAAACAGAAATAGTGTTAGGGGAGGAGATATTTTGCCTATTGTCGCTTAGTTATTTATTAACTAAATGGCCCGGCACACGGTATTCTGCCCTTTCTGGTTGGTGGCGCGATTACTTTCATTTTCTCATACACATTTTTATAGACTTATTATACTTATATATCCTCTTTATGACTAATTGAACCGTCGGCAACCATTATGACAATAGGCTTTTTTAAAAAAGTTAACACCTAACCCTCCCTTTTTAATCTTCCGTAAGCGGATAAAAACTTGCCTATATGTTATACAGGACCATTTACTGCCTATACACCAAATTTCATGGAAAACCGTCCAGTAGTTTTTGCGTGAATCGTGAACACGTAGGTATACTCGTAGATGTACCTATAGATTTGAGTTGCAGTTTAAAACTGTATTAAAAGTTAGAATTATGTTAAAATCTTTTAAACATGCATGACTGTAATTCATATTATTAATGATATAAGATAATAGTAAAATGATAATACAGTTTTTAATATAAAGTGTGAAGTTTTTGCAAAAACAAAATTATTGTAAAGTTATATATCTCTAAAAAATATAATCCAGCTGGATTTATTGCTGGTTGTCCCAGGACGAGGAACGGAAAAATTCTGATCCAGTAGTATTTTTATTTATTTATTCAGAACAATACAAATTATGTTGAATAATTCATACAAAAAATACAATTAAAATGCTTAACAATCAAATTTACAATTACATAATATAATACAATAAAAAAACAAAATTACAACAAAAATTGCAAGTCAAATCTATATATTATTAAATAAAGTATAAATATCACAAAATAATGATAACGATGTTTGTCTCAAAAAATTACGATTATTTTTGAGTTGTCACCAAAAATCTTAAAACATTGAAGGTTATATAGTACCTACGTAATAGCATTAGCACATAGAAACTCGTTAACAATATACATAATAACATTTTTCCAGTAGGATCTTTTATACAGTATTATTGAAGCTACTCTTGTATAACATACTTTTTAAATCAATAGGTAATCTGTTAAAAAGAAGTACTGATTGATATTGCGAATAGTGTCTAGTCATGACTCATGAGTCATGACCCTCGCTATGGTCATGACTAGACACTATTTGATTATTTTATGATGAAAGTCTTTTCTCCTAGTGTTTTCTCTTATGTTTTTTGGTCTATAGTCTCATATTCGCCAATAACTTTTGTAAATTGCGTGAGTGAGACCAGTCTATGCAGACATGGAACAGTCAAGAATCAAGAAATCAAAAACCAGATCCCGTCTTTTGAAATGTTCGCGACATGAATAATATTACACATATTATAACATGTAGGTACATTAAATAAAAATATTGTATTCTATTCTAATCGCTACAAGTCTATTTTTTTCTTAATTTCTGTTATAATCATGTAGCTGTTTTTTTGTTGTAAGTACATATATCTATACCTATATCTTCAAGTAGCAACTTTCTCGGATTGTATATATGTGCTTACTTGTAAGTGCCTGTCTAAAAGAAAGTAGATTGGGTAAGAACGGATAAGGAAAAATAATTGTAATAAAAGTTATTTTTGCTTCATTTTTTATATTTTAATCTTTAAATGTTTATATCACAGATTTTTTAAATTTAATATCATTTATTTTCCTGTATATTCGTTCATTCCTCACAGCCCATGAAAAGTCCATTGTTGAATATAAATTTTTTCATATGTGATTTGCTTAGAGTATTTTAATACTCTAAGGTGATTTGCCATAAATGCCCCGCTTGGTAGTCGGTTTGACAAAAGCAGTTTTTCATTATTACTATTGAGTTGTAATCAGGAATATACTGCCCATCTCATCATCTATTTCAGTTTCCTTCTATAATTATATAGTATTTCATAATTGTTAAAAACTCAGCTAAAGTATCTTGTATGGGTAGATCCATTTTATTTGATAACGAAGCATTCCTTAGTCCTTAGCGATTTCTGATCGAGGATAGATGTAGGTATCCATGGACTATAACATTCACTTATCACCAGATGGACTGTAAACTCGTTTGTCTTCTTTATTTTAATAAATACTCTTAAAACAATTTTTTTTTCAAAAATTTCACGTCTAGATATAACAATATACACTATATTATAATATTAACGATATACACATTTCTTACTAAGTCATATAGGTATACCTATTATTAGCTCTACATGTAGAGAGTCACTTTAATATTTTCTAACCTGTTTCAATTACTTCGTTTTATAATTACAAACTTTCTTATTCTTCATGTTCAATTAAAATGAAATGGGTTATACATTTCTATGGATTTCTAGAACATTCTTTTTTGAATAGAAAAGTAATAGCCATCTGGTAAAAAAGCATGGTTTCAAAAAGGATATAAACAAATTTATTTGCGCTGCAACTCCCGGGGATCATAAATTAAGATTCATTTAAAAATTCCATTCCCTCTCCCCAGCGTTTCAAAGCTGTCGAAGAAAGTCATGCGGGTGCATTTTATCTTTCAAGAAGATTCTCTCTGGTTAAGCCCCCAAAACATTTAGGTACCTATTAGATGGGTATACCTACCGACAACGTCGGATGTTTCGTTTAGGCATAGCGCGCACGAGGTCGACAGTACAAGGTTACGTCGCTTGCACGCGGGAGCAGTCATTTCGCCATTGCTTGCCGCGCGCGCCTCACCTATCCGTGTACCCAACTCGAGTACACAACGCTCCCGACTATACGCCCTTCTTGCAACCCTACGAAACCACCCCAGCCGCATACCAACCCTCCAACGCAAACGAACGCACCACAACCTCGATATTCCACCGCAAACCCTTCCCGGACACGCTCGCACCAATTATCCCTGTTCGCCCTTATTCCCGTCGCCTCACTAAAACTATTCCTGGACATACCCGAAACAACACGGTTGAAGCTTCAGGGCGCGTCTCCGCGCTCGCCGTCTACACGTGTAACCATCACGGTACGCTTGCGTATATTGTATCAAAGTTTTGTAGATCTATTTGAACCCTTATCAGGGCTCAATTCTTCATTATCGGCCCCGCAATTTTATCGAAAACGCGTTAAAAGTGTGCGGAATGGCGGTGTGGCGCGCGCGCGTCTCTACCGCTCTCCACGTAGGCCTAAATACGCGGGTGCCGCGCGCTCGCGCCAAATTTTTGCACGAATATCGGGCTAAAATATCCAATAAGATTCTTATAGGCCTATTTAGAAAACTCTTGATATAGAACCAGTGGGCTGTCCAGTTTACGAATAAACGGTTTTTTCAAGAAAATTCGACCTCTGACATTGTTTTTTAAGCAATTTTGTGAAGTGTATGTGAAAGGACCGGACAGCGCAAGCTAAATGTTTTGGACGCAAATCTCCATGGATATTGGCGACGCAAACACTTTGATTATGTAAGTAGCTGATTTTATATATATTATTATTTCAATCTTTTGTTTTAATAAATATATTATTCACTATAAATAGCGGTTTTTGGGAAGGAAGTAATCTCAGAGAGAGATACAAAATTTAAAAAAAATAATTTGCACATAATAGAGCCTACTTTTTCAATAAACTTTTTAATTCACTGTTTATAAGCTTTAAGTTAAAGAATTTTACTAATAAATACAGTGGGCCTAATAAAATAATAATCACCGATCGCATTCAGAAAGAGTTCTCCAGAAACAATTAACACGCAGAAACATTAACGCTTTATTCATTTAATAATACTATGTAAATCTAGAGTTATAAGGTATATGATAACAATCTACGATACATATTTAAAAATATCAACTTTGGCACATCGAAAAATCTACATAAACATAATTAAATACCTACCAAATATCAGCAAATACCTACCAATACCTCATTCTTTATAATACTTTATTACGGCGAGCATTTATTTCCTTAGCAAAATGTTTCAATGATCTGTAATCTACGGTAATTGCTTTATATTTGAAGATTTTCCTCTAGAAAATAACAAAAGGGCCTATCCCACGCCCGGTCTATTAATACATTTATAATTAACTCAAGATTAAATTTAAGAGTTTCATCTTTATTTATTTGACAATAATACGCTGGTTAACATAGATTTCTTTAGTAAAATGTGATAGATGCCAAGTGCCTAATATAAATAACCCCACTAGGTTTAGGAAGCTCTAGGACCTAGAGGAGTTGATGAATTTATGATCACGTTGCCTGCGTCACTACGTGGTCATAGTGAAATTATAGACATCATAAATTAATAAACATGTAAGAATATCCACTACCGTTTATCATCTCGTGGGTGCCGTAAGCCCGTAAGGGGCGACAAAGGGAAACAGACCAGGAGATGGTCGGCAGAGTTTTCCCAATCACATATAAAATATAGCGTATCAACAATAACAAATAATTCCCGTATGAAGTGATCTATTTGGGAGACCTATGTCCAGCAGTGGACTTTTAATAGCCTGTAAAGGATTTTTTTAATATCACTAAAATTTTACTATATATATTTTCCCTTTGTGGTTACTTTAGGTTATTCTTAAAACATCACGTTTTTAAAAACTATAAAGTTATATAAACAATATTTTATTATGAGATTAGAAATAATTAAACTTTAAAAATTTTGTACAACCGACTTCAATATAAATTATTAAGAATAACTCAAAATCTATTGGTCAGACCTTAATTACATTTATATGGGACTACATGAAAATCACCAGCTTTCAAATAAAAAAAGAATCATCGAAATCGGTTCACCCAGAAAAAAGTTAAGTTTGAAGTCGGTAGAAAAAAAGAAGAGATATACTGCTGAGAATACTATCGTGAAATGGCGGCGCAGGCCAGCTGTGTTTCTGCATTTTGTCTTATATGAACATTTATATTGTTTAACTACTCTATGAGTTAAGCATTCACTTACCACTGTGGTGGACCGTGTGCTCGTTTGTTACTCTCACATCTTCAAACAAGTGGTAAATTAAAAAAAATGTACAACCGAATTCAATATAAATTATTAAGGATAACTCAAAAACTACTGGTCAGACCTTGACCAATTTTAATCAATTTATATGGAACCATATTATGTGAAGCATCAACTTTCAAATAAATAATTAAAAATTAAAAATTTTGTACAACCGACTTCTATATATATTATTAAGGATAACTCAAAACTATACGTCAAATCTTGATCAAATTTATATGGGACCACATGAAAAGCACCAGCTTTCAAATAAAAAAAGAATCATCGAAATCGGTCCATGAAGAACAAAGTTATGAGTAACACACATAAAAAAAAACATACAGTCGAATTGAGTACCTCCTCCTTTTTGAAGTCGGTAGAAAATAATCATCAAAACTGTTTCACCTAGAAAAAAGTTATAAGGTAATACACATTAAACAAAATACAGACGAATTGAGTACTTCCTCCTTTTTGAAGTCGGTAGAAAAGAATCATCAAAATTGTTTCACCTAGAAAAAAGTTATAAGGTAATACACATTAAAAAAATACAGACAAATTGAGTACCTTCTCCTTCTTGAAGTCGGTTACAAACCCATCATTTTATTACTGTGTGACTGTTTGTACCCTTATTGCTATAAAAAATACACTTTAACAATTTTTTTACTAAAACGTGTATTATTAAAAATTTAGGTTAATGGTATAATATAGATTTTTACAAAACCACGTAGCTATTTTTAAGCTCTACATGTAGTCATTTTAATAAATTTTTTCAACCTGTTTATATTAAGTCATTTTTAATAACAAGATTTCTTATTCTTTAAACTATGTTAAATTATGATGGAATAATTTTTTGATGGTTAAATATTTCTTCAGCTTTCTAGAACCCTAATTTAATGAACAAAAACAGTAGTTGTCAACCCGCCCGCCAAGCGTGGATATGGTAAATATCCCCCTATGAGGCTATGGGAGAGTCATGTTCAGCAGTGGACTGTTGATATGTTGAAATAAATGAAGAAAAATATCTATGATATTATGTACTTGTATTATTTTTAGTGATTCCTATCACTACCAATCTTAGCAAATATCCTTAAGCAAATATTCCCGAGAGGCAATATATGGCGGAGGCCTATGTTCAGCCATAAACTTTTATGATGTAAATGGAACATATTACATATACATAACATATTACATAGAACATTATGAAATAGGTTATTCAAAAAAACTCTTTTAATACCAAACCACCTTGGATGGTGCTCTCCGTCATTGGTCTTTATATTTTACGTCTGACGTTAAATGAAATGATAACATTTTAATGATAATAATGGTTGATTATTAAATTGGTAATTATTCACCTAGTAATATTCAATTCATTATTGTCATATTTTTAATATTACTTTGTTATCGAAATGAACACTATAAGAAAATGATTAAAGCAATTGTGCTCCTTTTCATATATTTAATTTTTTTTATAGTATAAGACTGGCAAACGAGCATACAATCAACCTGATGAGAAGTGGATGCTGTGGCCCATACACATTTTCTTTTGTCCTCGATTTTCAACACAAAGCACTTGCAGAATATTAAATATAATAAAAATTAAAAAGAGTAATTTCATATTATAATTTTACATTTTTAAGTCGCGACTTGAATGTCAAATTATTTTATATTATTTTTAGTTTTTTTTTTATATGATAAGGGTGACAAACGAGCACACAGTCCACCTGATGGTAAGTGGTTGCTGCGGCCCATAGACATCTACATCTATCCTCTATTAAAAATCAAAATGCAGATGCGTTGTTACCCGTGAGGATTAAGATGGAATGCCTCATTTCCAGTAAAAAGGGTCTCCGATTCTTTACACTCACCATACGAAACACAGCAGCGTAAAGTTGCTATTTTACGTTGGTATTCTGTGAGAGCGTGGTCCTTCCCCGGTCGAGCCGACGCATTCGTGCTACATCTATACTACTAATATAGCTGCAGCATGGCTCTACCACGTAATAAAGTGTTTTGAAGTTGGTTTTTACTTTTTATTAAAAGGTATTTTTTATTATTTTGAGTGGGCTAAAGTGTATTATAATTTCCGTGTAATCTAAATAGTTCCATTAAAAATTTTATCCCATATTTTGACATATCTAGGGATGGAATTTTTTACATTTTTTATGAGGTAACACCTGAAGTATAAACTGATTATTAAAAAAAAGAAAACTTAAAATCGATTCACAATTGATGTAGATATTGCGTAACATATTATATACAAAAAAGAACAGAGTCGAATTGTTAACCCCTCCTTTTTATGAAGTCGGTTAAAATAGTAATTAAAAGAACAAGTTTATTTATCTGTAATGTTTTATATAGTATTTTATTAGATACTCACTCACGTGCTCACACTTACGAGCTATTTATAACATTTAACATAACAGTGATAGATATTAAATTGGAATTGGAATTAATAATATGAAGTTTATTAAAATACATAGTAGAACCACGCTGCAGCTATGCTATGGTTGTAGCACGAATGGCTTAGAATAGAATGGCCTAGAATACCAGCGTAAAATAACAGCTTAATGCTACTGTGAAAAAATAAGGATATATGATATGTGTAAAGTAATATATATGTATAAAATAATAAGGATATATAGAAAATAAGCTATGGTACTTTTTCAAAAACAAATACATAAATATTTAGGTTTTTAAAATAGAAACAAAACTACTACTAATGCATTAGTTCTAGTTTCACCATAAGCGTTCTCAGTGATGTTTATGATAGCAAATCGGAGTAGATACAGAATATCTTAGTGATAATTGTAATTATAAAAAATAATTCCGCTGACTTTGGTTACCCATTATGTGTTCCACGTGTTCCGCATTCCTTGCAAAATACGGCCCCGTGTAACATTCCGTATCGTAACCTTGGTGATTACCTTGCAGGAATTGAAAAGTTTAATTTAAATGCTTATTACTATTAATATATAATATTTAAGCTGTAAATGCTTCTGTAATGTTTTGAACTGGACTCAGAATTAAAAAAAATTGTGATTCTTACCGTACAGGGGCAAGCAATATCCACGACCCCATATCATCCCGAGGCTGTCGTAAGAAGCGATAGAGGGTAATAAAATACATAAATTAGCAACTGTGGCAAATAGCCTATGAGCTAATCTATGAGTAGGCATATGGGTAGGTAGAATTTGAGAGGTGTTTTTTTATATGATAGGGTAACAAACGAGCACACAGTCCACCTGATGGTAAGTGGTTGCTATGGCACATAGACATCTACATCTATCCTCGTTTGTGAATCAAAATGCAGATGCGTTGTCACCCGTGAGAACTAAGATGGAATGCCTCTTTTCCAATAAAAGGTGTCTCCGGTTCTCTACACTCACCATACGAAACACAGCAGTGATAAGCTGCTATTTTACGCTGGTATTCTGTGCGAGCGTGGTCCTTCCCCGGTCGAGCCGACCCATTCGGGCTACAACTATACTACTAATTTAGCTGCAGGTAGAGCCATACCACGTATAAAAATGTAATTTTAATGATGGTGATGTTGATGACATTTTTATAGAATAACGGTGACAAACTAGCACACAGTCTACCTGACAACCTGTAAGTAGATGCTGTGGCTCATAGACATCTACACTTATCCTCGATTCGACCGACCCCCGAGGACTACGTTGGAATGCCTCGTACGCTGTTATTCTGTGAGAGCGTGGTCCTTGCCGAGTCGTGCCAACCCAATGAGGGCCAATAATTTTCTGCTCACCAGATGTCGTTAGTTGACACTGAGGTAAAGTTTTTTGTTACACAATGTAATTTAATTGAGAAGTTGTTTTTTTAATAAAGGTTTATCAGTTTTTAGAATATTATATTAATACACAAAGCAATGTCTCAGTGGTTTGCTCTTTAATTTTTTGCACATTTTTAACTTTTTTTTAAAAATTTTCTACTTTTATAATTGTGGTTTGGTTTATTTATAAATGTTATTAATATAAAATATAGCTAATTGTACAAACATATTATACCTATGAAATTTGTCAAATATTATACCTCACTTTCTAGTGGCGCCACCCTAGTGGCAGAAAAAGTCGTGGATGTCCTCATTGTGCTACAACCATAATATAGCTGCAGCATAGCTCTAACATGCATAAACTCATGTGGGACTCCCATTATGTTGGCTACTTTATTAATGTGTGTTATATTTACGGAACGTTACAAACATACTATTATTATTATAATATATCATTATGTATCAGACCGTTAATGTGTAGTAGGCATGACCTTATCGCTAAACAGCAATCTTTCCTCGGCAAAACTGAGTGAAGGAGGTGAATTTAATTTAAAATAATAACGTCCTCCAGACCAAATTCCGGCCACGGCAGCCAGTCCGAATGGAGACTAGCCTTCTGCGTAGGACAGGATTATAGTGCACATTATAGCACAGGTGCACTTTCTCTCACTCTCATTGTCCGACGGGACCAGTGGCTTTGCGTGGTTTTCAAGGTGAAATACCGCCAACTTCCTAACTCCGGACTGCTACTGAGACTTTGAGGGATTTGTATCCGGGACCAGGGATAAGCAATCGCGTTTACGAACACTAGACCAACGAGGCAGTTAATTTAATTGAAATTATTATACAATATAATAATTAGAGTAGACCGCCACATCACATCACGTTACGTTGCAAACAGGCCCCAAGTCAATAAAGTAAAATATTATTTTTATAATATAAATAGATAATAAAAAATAAAACTATAGCAAAAATAGATAACAGCAGATATACACAGAAATTTGTTGGCCAGAAACAGATAAGATACACGATATTAAACTAGCAATCCGTCCCGGCTTCGCACGAGTGATTTCTGGATCTAATAACAGCGCCACTTATCGAGTTCATTTGTGAATCTAAATCAACCAAACACTCAATCATGTAATGGTAGCTACAGCTGGTCCAGTGCGAGTCCATCACCAATATCCTGTCGTGTGTATCATTAGAGTATGGAGTATAGAGCTACACTCCATACATTAGAGACAACTAAGGGATATGCCAGAAAAATCCAGGGGCTTCCGATAGATAGCGCTACCATTTAATTTTCGCTAAAAGTAAAATAACCAGACTGGTGTAGGGTAGCAGCGTTAAAGGGTTTTTTATTGTTAAAAAAACTTACCCACCACTAGGATTTTCTCCTGTATCGTGGAGCCAGTTTTTGAATAAAGCGGGAACATGTTTAAGATGGGACGTTCTATATTGCAAATAAACTCGCCAATAATATTGACTGCTCATGATCATCATCATTACTCTCATCATTGCGGCCACAGAGTATAGTCCGGAGCCATCTGCAACCGTCGACTCTTACCAGCTCGTCACTGCATCTAGTGGGGGGCCGCCCTACACTTCACTTAACGGTACGAGGTTGCCACAGAATTACAATCGAGGATTGTAAACAAAACACAGTGGTGAAAACACAGAAGTGAATTTTGTGGCCCATCGACCTTTACATTTTATCCTTGTTTAAATTTCAAAATTAGATAAATTCTCATCTCCGAGCATTAAGATAAAATGATAAGTGCGTATATCGCATATAGGATAGTTAAACTAACATATACGGATTACCTGTAAAGATAAAAGTGTTGAAATAAATAATAAAATAAAATAAATAAATGAGAAGTAATTTGAGTTAAAAAAAATAATCACCACGAATTGACCATGGGCTGCGTCCAAGTGAGTATCATCGTGATGATAAAATTATTGTATTATTATTAGTCTGCAATGCAGTTTCAGATTGTTTAAACGTTCGAAATTGGGTCTAAACTGAATTACAAAATTCCATTACATTCATACATTTATATATTTATTTTATTGATTTTACTGTGAAACCCGGCAATTTGGCCATTTTTGGAAGGACTTAAAAGTATAGGACCAATTTTCCAACAAAAAATGTGCTCTCAGATTGGGCCTCAATGTTAAATGTGACATTATGTTCTTCATAGATTTGGTATTTATTAGTGATTTAAACAAATACTAACATTAAATAGAAAAATATTCAAAAATATAAAATGGCAAAGTTAATCTCACTTTGTGGCAACTTTGCCATTAGGGTTTATAGTGAAAAAAAAAAGATTTGACTTCAAGGTTGAAGGTAAGTTTACCTCATAATATAATACACAACACTCGGGAGTTATGATTTACTCCTTTAATTTTTTTGTAAATAGCAAAGATTACTCTTGTGGCAAAGTTGCCCTCCCATTTTGTAATATTTCATACAAACATGAAAATATGTGTCAGGGTTGTCAAAAATCCTTGACTACGTACTTACCTTAATTTTTTAATTTTAATCTTGTCACAATAATTTCTTAAACAAAAATCCTCGTTTAAAATTAAAAATCAAATTGGTGCAATCATAAGCTTAAATCAATTATAGTATAGATACAAAAAACTTGTTACAATAATTTTTAACAAGTATTCCTTTTTAAGGTTCCGTAGCCAAATGGCAAAAAAACGGAACCCGTATGGATTCTTTATGTCAGTCTGTCTGTCTGTCCGTCCGTATGTCACAGCCACTTTTTTTCGAAACTATAAGAACTATGCTGTTGAAACTTGGTAAGTAGATGTATTCTGTGAACCGCATTCAGATATTCATACAAAAATAGAAAAAAAAACAATAAAATTTTGGGGGTTCCCCATACTTAGAACTGAAACTCAAAAATTTGTTTTCCATCAAATCCATACATGTGGGCTATCTATGTATAGGTCTTCAAAAATGATATTGAGGTTTCTTATATAATTTTTTTCTAAACTGAATACTTTGCGTGAGAGACTTCCAAAGTGGTAAAATGTGTCCCCCCCCCCCCCCCTGTAACTGTAACTGAATGATAAAACTAAAAAAAAATATGATGTACAGTACCATGTAAACTTCCACCGAAAATTGATTTGAACGAGATCTAGTAAGTAGTTTTTTAAACGTCATAAATCGTAAATTATGTTACTTGCTGCTACGGAACCCTTCATGGGCGAGTCCGACTCGCACTTAGTCGCTTATTTTATTAGTCATCATCACCATTGTATTACGGGTCGTAATAAAATGATGTCAGGTTATAGGTAATTATTGTAATCAATCTAAAAATTGTTTTTCCACAATAGCAAAACATTAATAACCATTAAAAATGACAATTAATATTTTGTTTAATATCATTACACTAAGTTGAAATTATGAAAAATGCTGAGTAGTAGTAATATTATTAATGCCCGACAACGCAGTAAAAATAATATAGATTTCTCTATTCTTTTCCTTCACTTTTAATAAAGATGAATTGATTGATAACTCATTTGGTAAAATCGGTCTAATGGGCAGCTACGATGAAACATCGATACAAACATACATACACACAGAATATCAAGTACAGAACACATTGTTTAAATAGTTGTAATCGGTTAAAATTGGCAACATTTGGTTGTAGCAAAACATGGCAAAGTAATCGTCACATCGTGGCATCACTAGTGTGGCAACTTTGTCAAGTTAGTTTTATAGATGAATAGCTGTTCCCCGCGACTTCGTCTGTGTGCTGTTTGGGGTTTTAATTTTTTGCGCGAAACCCTAATTATTTTTCTAAAATAAAAGTAGCCTAAGTTACTCCATATGACATCAGCTATCTGCCAGTGAAAATCCCGTCAAAAGGAGTCCAGCCGTTTCGGAGATTAGTCGGAACAAACAGACAGACAGACAGACAGACAAAACTTTAAAAATTGTATTTTTGTAATTAGTACCGTATATACTTTCATATGCATTTAGTAAAAAGCTGTAATTTTGACATTATAAACAGACACTTCAATTTTATTTTTTTGTATAGAAAGATGTTAAGACCAACATGTTAAAAACGATACCTACATTCAGTATTTCAAACATAAAAAACTAAAGTTCTGGAGGACTGAACAAAGAGGTTATTTCGCTTGCACAATCCTCATGTTGCCATATCAAAAGCAATGCTGTCAATTACCGTGAAACCTGGCAACTTTGCCATTTTTGGAAGGACTTAAAAATTTAGGACCAATTTTCCAACAAAAAAATTTACTTTCACACTGGGTGTCAATGTTAAATGTAACATTATATTCTTCATAGATTTGGTATTTATTAGTGATTTAAACAATTAATAACATTAAAAAGATAAAATACTTAAAAAATAAAATGGCAAAGTTAACCTCACTTTGTGGCAACTTCGCCATCGGGTCTTATAATGAAAATAATAGGTTTTGACTTCAAGGCTGAAGGTAAATTTACCTCATAATATAATACACATCACTCAGATTTATGATTTGCTCCTTTAATTGTGTTGTAAATAGCAAAGTTTACTCTTGCGGCAAAGTTGCCCTCATATTTTTCAATATTTCATACAAACTTGAAGATATGCATCAGGGTTGTCAAAAATCTTAATTACGTACTTCAATTTAATTTTTTATTTCAATATTTTCACAACAATTTTTAGGAGGTATACTTTTTTAATAAATTCTCAATAATTATAAATAAATAAATATAAGAATAATTACGAATAATTTTCTTTGCTAGAGTCATCGTCATTATCAAGAAATTCAACTATTCGCCTTTTCGTCGACTTTATGCTTTTATTAGACAATTTCCGCTTCTCTGATTGAGTATTATTATTATTAAGTACCGATATGTTCGCCACAGGGTTTTCATATAGATCAAAACCTTCTTCACCTATTGTAATACCAGTTGACGATTTTTGACAAATGTCAAAATTTAAACCCATTCTGTTTAATGTTATTGCACCATATTGTGACGAGTAAAAATATTTTTTTTCTTTAGTGTCAATAATATCTAATGTCTATAGTTTATTTGTATTTACTTCTAGATCTTTTGTGTTTTCGTCGCTTTTTTTAATGTCATTAGTCAGTCTCTTTTATTTCGGCTAGAAGGGTTTCCAAATCCTGTGATGTAATAGAAACTCCAGGTTCCACTTTCAATTTCTTATTTGTTACTCTCTGCAGAAGTTTCGGTGTTTTTGTTTGTTTTAGGAAATCAAGTAGGGCAATGTCGACATTATACTTGCTGTCATATTCATAATCAGGTAATTTTTTTAAAAGTATATGGGGATTAAAAGGTGAAACGCCTGTAGCTGTTCTAACAGTGGTAGAGCCACGCGGCATCTTTTGCTGTCGCACGGATGGGCCGGCTCGAACCGGGGTGGTACCACGACCTCACAGAATACCAGCGTGAAGTAGATGTTTACCTCTGCGTTTCGCTTGGTGAGTGCAGGTGGCCGGAGGCCCTTTTTACTGGAAATAAGGCATTCCATCTTAGTCCTCACGGGTGACAACGCATCTGCATTTTGATTCGCAAACGAGGATAGATGTAGATGTCTATGGGCCGCAGCAGCCACTTACCATCAGGTGGACTGTGTGCTCGTTTGTCACCCTTATCCTATAAAAAAAAAGCTTTAAATCCTGCTGTAATATGATATTTATTATTAATTTGAATGCTTTCCGGTAGCTCTTTCAATAATATTGGAAAATGACTTTTGTTGATTTGTGCTTTAGAAGGGAATAAATAATATAAATACATAATATAAGATTATAAACTAAAAGTGACAACCCTTGGTTGTAGCAAAACATGGTGAAGTAACCGTCACATCGTGAAATCACTAGTATGGTAACTTTGCCAAGTTAGTTTTATAGACAAATATTAAGACTACTATATTAAAAACGAAATATTACATTTCCTAACCATTAATATTGCGTTATTACAAAGATATAGGTACGTACATTCAGTATTTCAACTAAAATCCACAAAAGTTCTAGAGCACTGAAAAAGGTGTATCTATAAGTCGCCGGCACAATTTCGCGGTAAAATAAAATGTTAAAATTTACTCTGATATTGCTATACTGAAAATAATGCTGTTAATTTGTTACAAAAAATGGCATATCACGAAAAACGTTACGTTTTCCATGTTAGTCGTAATTTTGTACCAGTACACCACTGATGGCAAAGTTACCTTCCATTGATAAAGTTGCCATACATGACTGTATTCTTTATTGCACCAAATACATTACACAAATGGCGAGCTTAATGCTAAATGGCATTCTTTTTTTATAGGATAGGGTGACAAACGAGCACACAGTCCACCTGATGGTAAGTGGTTGCTATGGCACATAGACATCTACATCTATCCTCATTTGTGAATCAAAATGCAGATGCGTTGTCACCCGTGAGGACTAAGATGGAATGCCTCTTTTCCAATAAAATGTGTCTGCGGTTCTCTACACTCACCATACGAAACACAGCAGTGTCAAGCTGCCATATTCTCCACCAGCTAACCTTCGGTAGAACAGAGAGTGAGTTATAGGCAGTTAGGTTGTGATGATCAAATTTAATACCGCTAAATTTCAAAACAGAATACAATAGAATCGTTTTATTCAATATAAATTACAAGAACACTTATTGAGTCATTTAAGCTTTACCACTGGTTCAGAAAAACCATCTGTCCTGGGAAGAACCAACAAGAAACCCAATAGGAACTTTTTCTGCCGACTTCCAAAAAAGAGACGGTACTCAATTCGACTGTATTTTTTTTGTTTTTTTTTTATGTGTGTTACCTCATAACTTTTTACTGAGTGAACCGATTTCGATGATTCTTTTTTTATATGAAATCTGATACATCTCGTGTGGTCTCATATGAATTTGATCAAGGCCAGACCAATAGTTTTTGAGTTATTCTTAATAAATTATATTCAAGTCGGCTGTACAATATTTTTAATTTTAAATTATTAAACATTAATTTACAAAATGATATGTTATACAATTAACTATGAAACATTTAGATCTCATTTCCAGAGGCTCGGACGTCAGGAATTGAGTGAAAAAGAATTAAAAAAAATCCATTGCATACATACCGATCAAGCTAATTATAGAAGCGTGTTAAAAAGCGTGTAGAGGCGTCTGTGTTAACAGCAAAAAGCTACAATTATCAAGTGCGTTTGTCCGTGAAATTCACGACGCATTCCTGTGTTTTTGATTGCTGTATTAAGTGTGGCCATTGCTGGATAATTGTATACTTTTTTATCGTTCAGAAGTCCTCGTGGACACCTTTCACTGCGAGAACAACGGACTTCTACCGGATAACGCTACCGGTGATCATCAGCTTATACGGGATCTCCATTTGAAAGGCAACCCGTAGTCAAATTCCCACGAGTGGGGGGGGGAGGGGGAGTTAAACATACAGTTAAGTGTACGCTCGAGTTTTTAATGCGTTGAGCCACGTTGTATATAATTTTGTCGTAATTTTGTATAACCGACTTCAATATAAATTATTAAGGACTAGCTGTTCGCCGCGACTTCGCCCGCGTGTTATTTGGAGTTTTAATTTTTTTGCACGGAACCCTAATTGTTTTTCTATAATTTAAAATTAAAAATTTTGTACAGTCGACTTCAATATAAGCAACGTCAATATAGGTTATTTAAGAATAACTCAATAACCATTGGTCTGGCCTTGATCAAATTCATATGGGACCACACGAGAACTATCAGCTTTCATATAAAAAAAGAATCATCCAAATCGGTTCGCCCAGTACAAAGTTATAAGGTAACACACATAAAAAAAAAAAAACATACACTCGAATTGAGTACCGTCTCCTTTTTGGAAGTCGGCAGAAAATAAAAGTAGCCTAAGTTACTCCTTGTGACATCAGCTATCTGGCAGTGAAAGTCCCGTCGAAATCGGTTCAGCCGTTTCGGAGATTAGCCGGAACAAACAGACAGACAGGCAGACAGACCGACAGACAGACAAAATTTTTAAAAATTGTGTTTTTGTGATAAGTACCGTATATACTTTCATATGCATTTAATGAAAAGCTGTTATTTTGACATTACAAACAGACACTTCAATTTTATTTACTTGTATAGATAACTCAAAAACTACTGATCAAACCTTGATCAAATTTATATGGGACCACATGAGAAGTACCAGCTTTAAAATAAAAAAAGAACCATCAAAATCTGTTCACCTGGAAAAATGTTATGAGGTAACACACACATCAAATAAACATACAGTCGAATTAGTACCACCTCCTTATTGAAGTCGGTTAATAAAGGGTCTCCGGTTCTCTACACACCATACGAAACATTAAGCTAGTATTAGTCCTAATGTTTTCTACAAGCAAAATTTCCTTTTTTAAGGCGACACCGCGAAAAAATGCGCCTCCTTTCATCGAATAGTATAGGAGTATGACACGACTAACGAAATTGGAATTTTCATATAGGTAAATTCATGTCTTTATCTTGAATTTGCTTGTTCAAATACACGATTTTAAAATTTTGACTCGATCATAATTATTTGCGAAAACACCTCTAAAAAATCTCTTTAGTTGAAATTACAACGAAATTACTTAATCTATATGCTTGGGAACTACTCATATACATTCATAACATCAATATTCGTAATTTACTTGCTTGTTATTTTGATTACTAAAATCAATAATTTTTTTTAAATATTTTAATATTCTAAGCGATTTCTAAGCGATCTTAATCGTCGCGGGCGCTACTCAAATTTAGACCTTATGAAGGGGTTTTTGAAGTTTTTATAGAAATCATGTTTCACTCGGGTCAGCCCGGTGATAGCCCGCTTCAACGGTTTTCGATGTGTCGCCTTAATTTATCTCAATAGCTTGACACCGGCAATGTGTAATCGCATATCCATCAGATAAATTGAGACGGTGGCGAGAGCCACGTGGTGCGCCAGCTTGGCTCCGCGTAGGCGATATACCGTTAGTAGGGGAATAGCCGGCAGTTTTTTGGCGCAAGCATGACCAACACAATCCGAGTTGCCGCCGTCTCGACAGATCGAGACAGCTCTGAACCGACTCAATGACTATATATTTAATTTATGGAACAAGTAATTGTATGACCTACAAGTAATTGTTCCGGGTCTGGGTGTTTGTCTTCGAGCAATTTATATATGTAAACTGCCTCCCCGATATAAGAGAAAATCCTAGTGTGGGTGCAACGTTTTAAAGAATTTAAAAAAATGGCTAGCAATAAACTAGCAATATATATATATATATATTTCCAAACGACAATTTGTGATATATGTATATATATTTTTTTTATGTAAACGAATGTTTATAGCTCTATATAGAATCTAATAGGTGGCGCTGTGGTCAATTTATTAGGTACGCCTTATGTAAAACGCCTCTAGGGTACAATTATAATTGTAAATACAATAAAATCTTGTCTACTTGATCCAATACGAAAAATTGTACCATATTATAAAACCTATGCAACAAATGAACTCATAGTCCACCTGATAGTGGCTACTTCACATCAACCAATGGATACCGGCAACCAGCTTCAGACAAAGAAGGCTATTAAGCTAGATATAATTAATGTGTACATCTGCAGAGCCAAGGCTCTCGTTCATTTTCTACTTCTTAAATGAAATGAAATAAAAATGAAAATACTTTATTTTTCAACCGACTTCAAAAAAAAGGAGGAGGTTCTCAATTCGACTGTATTTTTGTGTGTGTTACCTCAGAACTTTTCTTTTAGGTGAACCCATTTTGATGATTATTTTTTATTTGAAAGCTGGTGCTTCTCATGTGATCCCACAAAAATCTGACCAATATCTGACCAGTAGTTTTTAAGTTATCTCATTTTATTTATATTGAAGTCGGTTGTACAAAATTTTTAATTTTGCCACTTTTAGACGTAAAAATTAAAAAAATCGTTTTTAAATGTCGTTATATTTTATAATGTAGTACCTACCGTTACAAGCCGTGGTAGCTCAGATGGTTAGCGCTCGCTGTAAGCTGCACTGTACTCGAACAACCCGGGTTCGATCCCCGCCGGCACCAATGAAATTGTTAATTGCAATTTTAAGTGCTGATTTACCAGTGACAAAAGACACTTCTCAGCATTTCCTGGGAAATTGTTTAATGACATAAACTGTCATGTCTCTTTAGTAGTAAATAAAGCAAGTAATAAATACTTGGTCTGCCTTCGATGATTTTTTTAGCTTTTTATTTTTATAAAATAAGGGTGAGAAATGAGCACATAGTCTACCTGATGGTAAGTGGATGCTGTGACCCATAGACATCTACATTTATCCTCAATTAATAATCCAAATGCGTTGTCACCCCTGAGGACTAAGATGGAAGGTTTCCATTAAAATGGGTCTCAGTTCTCTACATTCACCATAAGAAACAGAGCAGCATTAAGGTATTATTTTCACGTTGGCATTCTGTGTAAGCGTTGTTCTTCCCCGGTCGAGCCGACCCATTCGTGCTACAATTAGCTGCAGCGTGGCTCTACCACGCGTAGCTCATTTTTTTATTATCAAATTTTCTTATAGATTCGAGAATAACAACCTCGTGGAATAACTTATTAAGAATAGCAACTAAATCATCGCTCTAAGTAATAATTATTAGATTATTCGTTTATTTTCAACTCATGTGTTGCCGGGGTTAATTAATTACTAATTAGTTCGTTAGGTGGTCGATTAAGAACGAGACGAGGCGGATGCGGCGTTGTCTACATAAAAAATTGCTGGCGGATCTTGTGTCCGGATTGTTGTAAAAAACTCAGACCGTGACGTCACTGGATGACATCATTACACAGATAGACATCGATCATAGTTTATATTAATTGGTTTATTTCATTTCTAAAAATTCCACCCGTAATTTCTAGTATTATATTATCTTTTATGTTATTCCAAAATAATTAGAAACGACATTATTTAGCCTTGTGTTGTAAGTATTTTTGTATAGTCCACCATAAGGGGGACTGTGTGCTCGTTTGTCACCTTTAATCTATAAAAAAAATTGAATAATTGTGACAAACGAGCACACAGTCCACCTGATGGTAAGTGGATACTGTGGCCCATAGACATCTACATCTATCATCAATAAAAATCAAAATGCAGATGCATTGTCACCCCTGAGCATTAAGACGGAATGTCCAACGGGACCCTTATTACTGGTAACGACCAGTTACAAGAGTCTCCGGTCCTCTTCCATACGAAACAGCAACATTATTCTGTTGTTTCAATTTGGTGTTCTGTGAGAGCGTGGTTCTTGTCCAGTCGAGCCGACCCATTCGTGCTACAACCATAATAGCTGCAGCATTGCTCTACCACGTAAATGACTATGACCTAATATTGTCATTAATATTATCACAGCTTTGAAAGAAATAGAGAACCAGTAAGTATACTTAAAAAATTATGTAGTTTCTCCAAGTCGTTATAAACTGTAGATTTATTTATTTAGATTTGGTACCAAATGTTTATGGGCTATACGTGGTAGATCCATGCTGCAGCCTTGTTATAGCTGTAGCACGTATGGGTCGGCTGGAACAGGGTAGGACCACGCTCTCACAAAATACCATCGTTAAATAACAGCTTAATGCTGCTGTGTTTCGTATGGTGAGTGTAGAGAATCGGAAACCCTTTTTACTGGAAACGAGGCATTCCATCTTAGTCCTTAGGAGTGACAACGCATCAGCATATTGATTCTTATTCGAGGATAAATGTAGATGTATATGGGCCACTACATACACTTACCATCAGGTGGACTGTGTGCCCGTTTGTGCCCCTGTTCTATAAAAAGAACTTTATCTTTTTACAGATAGAAGATAAAAAATAAAAGCCCTGGTTCAAATTTTAATTATAGATTTAAAAATTACAAGAACATTCTTTTTTATTAACCTTTGTCAAGAGAAATTGCAATGCAATGCAATTGCAAATTTTTGAGGTGTAGAAGACGAGCCGATACATCACGTGAGGTAGTACGATGGCAGTATACGGAATCATCACCCTATATCGTTTGGCGACTTACCAAAAAATGTTCTCCTTCATTAGATATCTAATGAAGTAAATACGTTAAGAATAAAATTGCGTCTGCTTACCGACTTGCCAAGCGTGGCAGCTATAACAGATATCCTCTCTATGTGTCAATATGTGGATAAATAAAAAATATTTGAAAGCGTTGTCATTCCCCGGTCGATCCGTTTTGCACCCGTATACCTGCAGCGTGACTCTACCATGTTAATTTATCAGTTACCGTTACAGGTTATCCATCTCCACTGCTGAACATAGGCCTCTCCCATAGATTGCCTCGTAGGAGGAATTCCATCTATGGTATGCAATCTATTTTCCATAGTCGTCCTGCTTGGCAGGCAAGTTGGCAACCGCAGCTTTTTATTTTTTAGCTGGTATTAGGAAGATGTTGCTCATCTCCTGATCTGGTTCCCTCTGTCGCCTCTTACGAAACCACGGGACGATTTTTTTTTATATGATAAGGGTGACAAACGAGCACACAGTCCACCTGATGGTAAGTGGTTGCTGCGGCCCATAGACATCTACATCTATCCTCGTTTGCGAATAGAAACAGAAACAGAAACTTTTTTATTCAATATAGATTATAAATAAATACTTATTGAAAGTCACTCTTTTGTATAATTACCACTGGTTCGAAAAAAACCTCTGTCCTGGGAAGAACCAGCAAGAAACCCAGCGGGACTTTTTTTAAAAATAAAAATCAAAATGCAGATGCGTTGTCACCCGTGAGGACTAAGATGGAATGCCTCATTTCCAGTAAAAAGGGCCTCCGGCCACCTGCACTCACCAAGCGAAACGCAGAGGTAAACCTCTACTTCACGCTGGTATTCTGTGAGGTCGTGGTTCCACCCGGATCGAGCCGGCCCATCCGTGCGACAGCAAAAGCTGCCACGTGGCTCTACCACTGTTACCACGATATTAGGTAGTGGATATTTTTACACCGCCATTATATTGTGAAATATAAAACGTGTTAATTTTTTTGTTATGTTCTGTTATGTTATTCTCACGTCATGGCTTATTACCATAGACTGGTTGGTACTACATGACACGAAGTAATAGTTACCTATAGGACATTTTTAAACTAGCCAATCCAATCCTATTTATACGGACCCTTTTATGCTCTATGAATTAAAATTATCTATAAAGTTAGTTAGTCCCCTGCCTTATCTATAACTTATAGACCAATCGTAGCAAGAATAGACAAGTTCTATTTTATTTATGTAGATAATTTATCAGTAACAAAAGGAATTATACAAAAAAAATCATTTTTATTCACCCCTGTGTGAAATGATGCAAGGACCTGTTTGAGTGGTTATTAAGAACTTGTATCTTCCAATTCCATAGAAATTCTGTGGGAGTGACCTTGGAGAGAGACGGGGTGTTTATTTGGGGTGCTTCTTGCACCTTCAAGGTGAAGGTCGATCTGTCCGTGATATAAAAGATTTTGTTGCCGGCTCAATTTTGAATTATGTTCTTGGTAATGTAACTCGTTTGCTGCCCCGGGGTTATAAATTATCTTTGCATAAGGATTAGTCGTTAGAAACATATCCTTTATTACCAGTTCAATAACTTCATGGGAATCAATTTTTACTATATAAAACCTTATCAAAGCGTACTAATTTTAAAAAAAAATGAATGGAATAATTTTTTTTCAATATAAATTACCTACAAGAATATTTATTGTGAAAGTCATTAAAGCTTTAACACTGGTTCGAGAAAAATCTCTGTCCTGGAAAGAGCCAGCAGAAAGTCCAAATGGAACTTTTTTAAACATTAATTAACATTATTAATTTATACGTGGTAGAGCCATGCTGCAGCTATATTTATAGTATAGTTGTAGCACGAATGGATCGGCTCGACCGGGGAAGGACCACGGTCTCACAGAATACCAGCGTAAAATAGCAGCTTACTGCTGTTGTGTTTCGTATGGTGAGTGTAGAGAACCGGAGATCCGTTTTACTGGAAAAGAGGCGTTCCATCTTAAACTTCACGGGTGACAACACGTCTCCAAATTGATTCATAATCGAAGATAGATGTAGATGTCTATGGGCCACAGTAACCACTTACCATCAGGTGGACTACGTACTCGTTTGTCACCTTCATACTATTAAAAAAATATATTTCTTACAGTTAAGGATGAAAACATTTAGAAACAGCATGGTAGCAATCACTTCATTCCCAGGGGTTATTATCAATCGGGTATTCTTTAGTAGTAAAATAACTCTTATTAAATATTTTTTCCAATGAAAATGTTAGATTTTTTGTAAGATAGGTCCTGCATATTTTCTGGGACGATGCTTTAAAAATGTATACATTGCCCTATGAAGGAATTACTGATTCTTTAGAGTCGAGTAATTGGTACTCGTATAAGTAACTTGTTCCTAGTGTTTACAGAATGTACATCGCCATTTTTAATAAAACTATTTTTGTTTTTGTGTACATACATTGATTTTTCGTAAATATACTTACTTTAGTCGTGGTAGAACCATGCTCCAACTATATTGTGGTTGTAGCACAATATAGTTAATATAGGAAGGATTAAGCTCTCACAGAATACCAGCGTAAAATAGCAGCATAATGCTGCTGTATTTCGTATAGTGACTGTTGAGAACTGGAGACCCTTTTTACTGGAAACGAGGCATTTCATCTTAGTCCTCAGGGGCGACAACGCAGCTCCATTTTGATTCTTAATCGAGGATAGATGTAGATGTCTATGAGCCATAGCAACCACTTACCATCAGGTGATCTGTGTGCTCGTTTGTCACCCTTATCCTATAAAAAAATATGTGTGGCAATTGCTAGCGAGTCGTCATATGAGGCTCTGACAGAATATCAGTGCCGTGGTAACACTAATGCTGGAGCATGATGCTGAGCGGGTAACGGTATCACACGTGGTAGAGCCATGCTGCAGTTACATTATGGTTACAATACAAGAAAACTATTTTATTCAATATAGATTAATTGTAATTCTTAATGAAAGTCATTTTTTACTTTTACCATTGGTTCGGTAAAACAGCTCTATCCTGAGAAGAACCACCCGGCGGGACTTTTATACATAGACATCTACATCTATCCTCGATTACGAATCAAAATGAAGATGCGTTCCCACCCGCGAAGACTAAGATGGAATGCCTCGTTTCCAGTAAAAAGGCGTCTCCGGTTCTTTACACTCACCATACGAAACACAGCAGTGTTAAGCTGCTATGTTACGCTGGTGTTGTGTGAGAGCGTGGTCCTTTTATATTACTAATATAGCTGCAGCATGGTTCTACCACGTAAAACTTATTATTAATAGCATTGCATTATTATTAAAATAATCACGACGTATATATCCAATCATCATCATCATCATTACAGCCTTTCATAAGTCCACTGCTGAACATAGGCCTCCCCCAAGGAATGCCACAAAGCACGGTCCTGAGCCACCTGCATCCATCGACTTCCTGCATGTCTTACCAGGTCGTCACTCCATCTCGTGGGGGGTCGCCCTACACTTCGCCTACCGGTACGAGGCTGCCACTCGAGAACATTTCTTCCCCATAGGTTGTCGGTTCTTCGAGCATATATATGGCCGGCCCACTGCCACTTCAGCTTACTAATCCGAAGATATCATTAAAGATAACATTAAATCTCATGGGATACATCGATTGTGTCCTGGTCTGTCAACCTTACTATAGCAAAAACATGTAATACTACCAATCCGCTCCGGTATTGCCGTGATGTATTAATGTGGTGTTTTATCAATTTTTCGTTTTTCAAAAAAAATGTTAAAGTTTTGCGGATATAAAAAATAGCTTAGATCCCAGACCTGACGGACAAATAGACAGACAACTTTAAAATCATTTATACAATTATCTATATCTTAATGGCCTGCAAATAACCCCCTGAGCTTAATAGAAGCCAGTAAATTCAATATCACAGGCAGACGCTTCAATTTTATTTATAGATATTATAATGTATATAGCTAATGAGCTTGGGTAGACACTTGGTAAGATTTATGCACGTAAAACTAACAATAATTATCCGCAAGTTATTTAGTAATTACGATGTTCTTAATATTTCCCTTTACTGCCGGTTCCCTGGCATCAAGTTGAATATCACGAAGCGGTCCGCGTATAGCTTGTACCTGTGCGAATGTTAACATTACACGTGTGAACGACGAAGATTTAAATAAAAATGGCCCCGCGACTTAATATGGTAATTCAAAAGTAGTTTTATAGCCAGACTTATCTCGACTGGAATACTAAACACAAAGGTTGCAACATTAGGTGACGCGCAGATCGTGAACCGTAACCATTTCCTATCGTTCGAATATATCCTGTAATGTAATTGTGTAAAGTCTACAATAGAGCATGTAATTTAGAATGTATATTGTAGTTTTGTGGTTGTCTGTAATAGGTATAGACGCCTTGAAGTCTGGCCTGTGTTTAGGCGCGCCCGACGTGGAGAAACCGTTGGGCGAGGAAACATGTGAATTTCTGTAATGAGAACGAAGTGCATTGTTCTAGGTTCATTCAACAATCAAAGAAGCAGCCGGTTACTAATTGAAAATGGAAAGATAACGTACATATCTGCCATATGTCTGTAATGATGATGATGTTCCTTTAAACCGACGGTAAGAAGCTGTCCATTGTTCGGGGTTTACTATAATATACGATACGACTTAGGGACCTTCTAGATAAGAGCCTACTCCTTTTAAAAGGCCGGTAACGCATCTGCAATTCCCCTGATTCCCCTGGTGTTGCAGTTGTTCATGGGCGGCGGTAGTCACATACCATCAGGTGAGCCGCATGCTCGTTTGCCCCCTCTCCTATAAAAAAAAATATAATGTCACAAGCAACAATATCTTTAAATTATAGACATGTTACTAGCGTAATGAAGTTGCATACCAAAAGACCTTTTTCTTTCATGTTTTTTTATTTGTAAATAAATATTATTTCTAAAATATCTGTTTTGCTCATCCTACCTAACTGGTTTGAATTGACAGCTATGACGTCACAATATGGCGCCAGGTTTGCCCTATTCTTATTTGAACATAGTACACCGTTAGACGCAAAAATATTTTGAAGTAATTGACCCTATCTTTCATATAATTTCATCGCCTAGTCTCTTTTCTACCGAATTCAAAAAGGAGACGGTACCCAATTCGATTGTATGTTTTTTTATGTGTGTTACTTTATAACTTTTTACTGGGTGAACCGATTTCGATGATTTTTTTTATTTGAAAGCTGGTACTTCACATGTAGTCCCATATGAAGTTGATCAAGGTCAGACCAATAGTTTTTGAGTTATTCTTAATAATTTATATTGAAGTCGGCTCTACAATTTTTTTATTTAAATTATTTCTACCGACTTCAAAAAGGAGCCGGTACTCAATTCAACTGTATGTTTTTTATGTGTGTTACCTCATAACTTTTTACTGGGTGAACCGATTTCGATGAAACTTTTTTTATTTGAAAGCTGGTTTTTCACATGCGGTCCCATATAAGTTTGATCAACGTTTAAACAATAGTTTTTGAGTTATTCTTAATAATTTATATTGAAGTCGGTTGTACAAAATTTTAAATTTTAATTATGTTATTCCCACAAATACACATCGTGTTTGTGCGTGACTGTCCTTGGAATGTTTTTCGACGTTCATTTTGTTACACTTAACATATTTACGATTTTTGATATCATTACGTGTGCCTCGTTTTCTTCGCCAAACTCGTCTTCACTGACCATTTCTTTTCCTTGTCAGCCATAAAAATCAATTGCTGATTTAAAGAAGGTATTTCATATTTGAAGCATTCTTTGAAATTTGAAATTTTAACTTATAAGAAATTTGGGCAATTATTTCTCACTTAGGCTGCTTCTCGTTTCTAGATTTTTTTTTATAGGATAAGGGTGACAAACGAGCACACAGTCCACCTGATGTTTAGTGGTTGCTGCGGCCCATAGACATCTACATCTATCCTCTATTACAAATCAAAATGTAGATGCGTTGTCACCCGTGAGGACTAAGATGGAATGCCTCATTTCCAGTAAAAAGGGCCTCCGGCCACCTGCACTCACCAAGCGAAACGCAGAGGTAAACCTCTACTTCACGCTGGTTTTCTGTGAGGTCGTGGTTACCACCCCGGTTCGAGCCGGCCCATCCGTGCGACAGCAATAGCTGCCGCGTGGCTCTACCACTTTTAGTAGGTAGGTTTAGTACCACTTTTGGTATCTAAGATTCTTCTCCTGCCTAGGAATTGTCTAGGAGGCATTAACTACTTACCTATTTTTTCTAATAGTTGTGCTTGCACTGCTGCGGTGTTGAGAACCCGTATGAGTAGGTATAGGCTGTGAGGCATTCCATCTTAAACCTTAGACGTAATAACGTTTTTGTAGCCTTTGGAGTTGGCTGCAGGTATCCATGAACTATATTAGTGATCACTTACTATCAGCTGGACGTTAAATTTGCTTGTTAATGCAGTTTTATAAAATATATTTTACTATCAGTCTTCATTATCAATCTCTCTTCTAGCTTTCTTTTTCAGAAAATAATTGTGTACTGACACGGGTACTCACCTGTCTTAATATACTTAGTCGTGTCCGATACAAAAATGGAGATGAAAATTTTAAAGAATCGCACATTACTATAATATTTACTTAGTCTGTGACATTACTTTGTGGAAATCAGGATCATAAGAAACATACCCACACTTATCTAATGAGGACTAATAATTTTCTGCTCACCAGATGTCGCTAGTTGACACTGAGGTAAAGTTATTTGTTACACAATGTAATTTAATTGAGAAGTTGTTTTTTAATAAAAGTTTATCAGTTTCTAGAGTATTATATTAATACACAAAACTTAATTTATTTTTTTTAATTTTATGCGCATTTTTAACTTCTTTTTAATTTTCTACTTTGGTTTATTTACTTTTAATGTTATTAATTTAAAATATAGCTAATAGTACAGAAAGAAACAATAACTTTTATATTTTCCGACCAAATTAATTTCCCCACTTTGAAATCTGTCAAATATTATAACTCTCTTTCTAGTGGCGCCACCCTGGTGGCAGAAAAAGTCGTGGATGCCCTCATTATCGACGGTGGTATACTCTTTTAGTGTATTGTATACCAACATCTTTGTATTTTATATTTTTTTTATTTGCCTTCCACCTGGGATTAAAAATTTGCATTGGCTCTATCACATGTAATACAAGGACTTTCAAACAAAGATGTAGGATATAATTTGTATATTTAATCATTATTATAATTCCATATATGAAAATATCCAATTTTGCTCACAACGCCTACGTGTTAGACCAATAAGGACACCATACTTTAGGAACATTAAAACAGGATAAGAAAATTTATGGTTATGAGTAAAAAACAATAAATATTTTTAATTACTTTTATACTTATCAACACACGACGGTAGAGTCGGAAAGGGACGCCTTAGACGAAGATTTATCGACTAAATACGCGATAAATTGAAAATGGGCCAAATTAGAATTACCCATAATCGATGAGCATGTATGCGTAGATATATGGATGTAAGGGGGCGAGAGAGGTGTGTCAGGATCATGCCAAATGGAAGTCCGTAGTCTCTGCCTACCCCTCTGGGTGACAGATGTGAGTGTGAGTGTTTACGTATGTATATATATATATATATACATATATATATATATATATATATATATATATATATATATATATATATATATATATATTGTTACTTAGCAACTCAAAAATAATTACATCTATAACAACTGAATCAGACAAACGTGATCCATTTTACTGGAAAAGAGGCATTCTTTCTTAGTCCTCACGGCTGACAACGCATCTGCATTTTGATTCGCAAACGAAGATAGATGTAGATGTCTATGGGCCACAGCAACCACTTACCATCAGGTGGACTGTGTGCTCACTTCTCACCCTTATTCTATAAAAAGAAACGGTCTCTGGAGAAAAATTACCCCAAATATAATTATCATTACTGCCCATCACAAGTCCACTGCTGAACATACTCCTCCCCCAAAGAATGCCACAAAGCACAGTTTTGAGCCACCTGCATCCATCGATATCCTGCACCTCTTAAAATTTTGTGGGGGCCCAAACTACATTTTGCTTACTACTTAGTAGCAGGCTGGCTCTCGAGAACCATTCTTTCCTATCGATCGTCCATGGCCACCATATTCCAATAATAACAATTTTTAAGTAAAAGAAAATTTATTTTAATTTTAAAATAAGTCAAAAACAATGTCTTTTATTTAAATTTTGTAACATAACTAACTACTTCGTAGTATATTAGGCCTTATAGTGGCGGTATATTAAGATAATTCATATTTTTCGTCCCGTGGGTGTTGTAAAAAAAAAACTGTAGTCGAAAAATAAAAGACTGTGGTTGCCAACCCGGTAACGGGTGTTGAAAAGCGCGACTGTGGAGAATGCCCGAAAAAGACGCTATTTTTCATTGGTGGTTGTGTAAGGAAGCTCAAGGTCACTGAGCAAGCTATAGAAAGGGCTATGCTCGGAATTTCGGAAGTCTTCGTCATCAGGATACTCGCAGTAGAACAAGAGTAACGAACGGATCAGTAAGCTGAAGTTCCAATAGGCCGGCGATATGGTTCAAAGATTTGATAACCAATGCCGTAAACCAATATACCGTAAGCTACGTGTAACATGCCTCCCCCCCCCCCCCCCTAAATGTGGTGACGACTTGGTAAGAGATGCAGGATGTCAATGGAACCAAGTGCCTCAGGATTGTTCAGCAGTGGACTTGTTGGATGGACTGTTATGTTATGATGATGATGAATAACCAGGCTAACTGAAAAGAAAAAAGTGCTTGCATAAAATAACGTCTCTACAGACATAGTAATGTTGTCGATGTCTTTGTTTGATTGTAAAATTGCGATATCTCTACAGACATGGTAATTCTTAGAATTTAATGAAATATACAATTTTATGAATCCAATAATATCTACATTATCTACAACTTGTACTTGATGAACATATTATTAGTGATGTGATATAGCTTGTGTAGTTTGTTTTATAAAAATATGCATTAGAGATGTTAAAAATAAAGTAGCTAAGATCCGCTAAAAAGTGTCTTAGTGCAAAGAGCAGGAGCTCTTGCATTAAGCCACTTTTTTCCGCTCTCCCTTAATTGGTTGCACTATAACCGTCACTAGTCACTACTAATCCCAACACCATTACTCCCAATACCTCGACATTCACTATACTAGGATAGACACACCACTGTTGACGGCTCCGTGGCCCAGTGGCATAGCGTTGAGTTGCAGCGCTAAGGACCGCGGGTTCGAATCCCGTACGGTACACGTATTTGTATGGCCTACAAATGATTGTTATGGGTCTGGATGTTTGTACTTGTGAAATCTATATGTATGTAAACTGCCCCCGCGATACAGGAGAAAATCCTAATGTAGAGGGAACGTTTTTTTAAACGACACATAAACGACTGTCAATGAAATGTGATATGTACGTATAACGTATAACGAGGCATCATCAAAAGCAATAGACTCTGCAAGGGTTGATGAAATAGACTTTACAATCATCAGCAATTAACCCCCTGATTTTATTAATTATTTCAAAAATATGATTTTTGATTTCACAAAGATTAGTAGTAACAAAAAGTTTCGGTGTTAAGGACAGTCCGGTAAGATGCAATTAAACTGGACACTGTAGTTAGGTGCGTATTCCGCACACAACAACATGCGCTAAGCAAACATTAGGGCATCGTACCAGACGCGTTTTTTTCCTGTCCGCGGTCGCAGACGGTGAAAAAACCGTCTCTACGTGACGTGTGTCCAAGGGTTTAGAGTGGCCGGTGACTCACGGCAGTCAGATTGCGGAACAAACTCTGTGCGTTTAGATAATATATTTTAACAATATTATTAACTAGAATTGTTAGAAATATTATAATATATATATAATATATAATAATAAATTAATTATGTGTTGTCATCAAATTTTAGCATGCGCTATTTTGAAATATAATACAATTATGAACATGTTACGTAAGATATGTTTTTTTTTTTTAATAGAAGAGGGGGTAAACGAGCATGCGGCTCACCTGATGGTAAATGACTGCCACCGAGCATGAACAACATCAACATCAGGGGAATTGCAGGTGCTTTGCCTGCCTTTTGTAAAGGACCAAGCTCTTTCCTTGAAGGCCCCTAAGTTGTATCAGTTCTGGTAAATGCGATAGAAAATGCAAAGGGATGCAACATGGAAAGCTATGGAAAGTTGCTTATTATTTAAGAGTGTAAAACTAACTCGACTCCGCTCAATTCTAATGCATATGATATCTAATAAAACTAAAAACCTACCTGTCTAACAGCGAAGGACCCTAGCAAGATACCATTCTTCAACAGTCTGACTTATAATAATGTCCTCTAGACCGATTTTCTTGCACGGCGGCCCATCTCAACGAAGACTAGCCATCTGCACAAGATATGATTATAGTTTATAGTACCGGAGTATATACGCAAGCGCAGTTAATTTGTCTGTTCCCTCACTCTCATAGTCCGATGGGACGGCAATCCAAAATGATCGAAGAGAGATCAAGGTGCAAAACTAACGGTATTACGTGCTTTCCGAGGTACGGGGATGTAACACCGAAAAATTCGTGACTTCGGATGCTGAAAATTTCTTGACCTAACGAAATGACCGACCGTTCCTAAATAAAACTTCCTTTTTCTTTACCCTTTCTTTTGTATATTTTTTAGATGTGTGAAAATGTGTATATCAAATAAATAGTCTTTTCTTTTTTTTTCTTTCTTTATCTTTACTTTTTGAGTTAATTGGGTCTGAACTGCTGCTGCTAGCGCATTAACATTCTAACTGGCACTATAAATATGTCGAGGGTAATGCGTAACGCATTTTATACGTGGTAGAGCCACGCTGTAGCTATTTTGTGATTGTAACACGACTGGTTCAGCTCGACCGGGGAAGGACCACACTGTCAGAGAATACGAAAAAGAAGCTTAATGCTGCTTTTTTGCATTCTCTGAGAGTGTTTTGTATGCTCATACGTGGTAGAGCCATGCTGCAGCTATATTAATAGTATAGTTGTAGCACGGTCGGTGCTACAACTCACAGGACGAGCACACAGTCCACCTGATGGTAAGTGTTTACTGTGGACCATAGACATCTACATCTATCTTCGTTTGCGAATCAAAATGAAGATGCGTTGTCACCCGTGAGGACTAAGATGGAATGCCCCTTTTCCAGTAAAAAGGGTCTCCGGTACTCGACATTCACCATACAAAACATAGCAGCATTAAGCTACTATTTTATGCTGGTATTCTGTGAGAGCGTGGTCCTACCCCGGTCGAACCGACCCATACGTGCTACTACCATAATATAGCTGCAGTGAAGCTCTAGCATGTAAAAAAGTTCCACCTCTCACTCATGCTTAGACTTATAGAAGCGAATAGTGATGTGTGCAACAGAGTATGTACATGATTATATATATCGATAAGATGATATAATGGTAAGCTGACGCGGGCAGCGCAGCTAATTATCGATAAAAATGTTGCGCGTCGCAAATCTTGTTGACATTGTAATTTATGGTTCAGAGACTTGGTTGATAACGATTCCTCTTCACGTGGCGTGGAAGAAAAAACGGCACTAACTTTGTTCTCTGAAATCTGAAAATCGACTTGATATTAAAATAATATTTGGCTAGCGTTTAGTCTATACAAACGAAAGCACGTTAAGCCGATGGTCCTGTACTTGATATCTCTCCGATCGTTACAGCTTGCTGTCTCATCGGACTATAAGTCTTAGGGAATAGAGTGTGCACCTGTGCTTGCGCATACACACCTTGATTTACAACGGCTCTACTATATTTATGACACTGCATTTATCTTTATATATAAAAATTACGTGTTACTTTGTTTGTCCGCGATGGACTCCTAAACTACTGAACTGATTACAATGAAATTTCGCACACTGTGCATTTTGGTTCAACTTGAGAGATAGGAGAGTTTTTATCCTGCTAAATGACCCTCAAAATTTTTTATTGTGAATTTAAGGATTTTTATAGGAAGGGTCGTTGGAAAGGGCAGAACAACGTCTGCCTGGCCAGCTAGTAAGACTATAAAATACTTTTTAACACTTTCACTGTCCGGTTTGCAGACACAAAAGTAAGACAATAGGAGTGACCTTTATATAGTACACGAGACAGCGAAAAGGTTAACTACGACATTTTTTATAGGATGGGGTGAAAACGATCACACAGTCTACCAGATGGTAAAGGGATGCTGTGGTCCATAGACATCTACTTATATTCCCGATTAAGAATACAAATTCAGAATGCGTTGTCACCCTTGAGGATTAAGATAGAATGCTTAAGCGTGCTATTTTACGCTGGTATGTAAGAGCGTGGTCCTACCCCGAGTGAGTGAATGAGTGTGAGAACTGGAGACCCTTTTTACTGGAAACGAGGCATTCAATCTTAGTCCTCACGGGTGGCAACACATTTACATTTCGATTCGTAGCTGAGGATGGATGTAGAATATCTATGAGCCACAGCAACTACTTACTATCAGGTGGACTGTCTGTTCATTTGTTACCCTTATCCTATACAAAAAGTCATAGGTATATAATCAACTTTCGTATTATAAAAATTAAGAAAAGCTACTAAATAAATGTCTATGCAGTTGAATTATCGTAATAAAATTTAGATTATGGTGCAGAAAACTAAGACTGGCATTCATTTATTACTTTTCTTCTTGTAGACAATAGATGACCTTTCTTGGATCGACTTAGGTCGCCCAGTGTACCTACACGCGACGACAGGACAGTCACCCAAATCCACCATTACGGGCGACCAATATCGCCACCTGATAAGATATCTCGTGTCGTTTATATCGCGGTGGGGCGCCGGCGAGTCTCGCGAATT
Organism: Parnassius glacialis; assembly: GCA_033319125.1. NCBI lineage: Eukaryota > Metazoa > Arthropoda > Insecta > Lepidoptera > Papilionidae > Parnassius > Parnassius glacialis. The sequence goes on along the minus strand of JAVANC010000002.1, from coordinate 1,339,792 downwards.
TAGGCGAAAACGATAAGCTTTTAATGCGTGCCATTTTCTTTTGTTTCGCGCCAACGAGAGACAGGTCAACAGTTCAGCGTTAGTTTACACCAACTCTCTAGAAATAGATATGTCTAACTACCTTATCATACTTAGCCTGTATATATTTTATGACTTTTATTGGCAGCCTCGTAAAAGAAAGATCTCTAGAGAATCCCTCTTCTCCTCTATTCTTTACAGAATGTCACCGTAGGCGCCAGAGTGACTGTTCGTCAACAGGCTGTTTTATGTGCATAGAGATTACAATATCATTACCTCTAAATTGGTTAGCAAAGAATCGCGCAGAAATTAAAATGATATAGGTATCTGACGTAGTTTGAAAAAATATAGATATTTATTTTTACATTTACACTTAATATTATAAAGAGGAAAGATTTGTTTCTTTGTTTGAATTGAATAGGCTCCGAAACTACTGAACCGATTTGAAAAATTCTTTCACCATTAGAATCCTACATTATCCCTGATGAACATAGGCTATAGAATATTTTCAAAAAGTTAGGGATCCGTATCAAAACTTCGTCAATGTAACTCAAGGTGTGAAAAAAGAATTTCAAAAAGAATCCTTATATCGCGTACGCTGCGGAAACTATTGATAATAGAGCAAAGTAATGTACTTCAGTTTTATAGAAGATATCAATATCAACAAAAAAAGTCTGCGATACCATATATTTAACTATTACAGTTATGTCACAATAACTACTTTTTCATGTTAAAATATGAAATAGTAACGCCGGTACAAACTAGGCCACATTATTCGTATAAGTAGGTACCTGTACCATGCATAACCTTAACCATGTAATTTTAATAAAATATTTCACTTTTTAAATCTTTGTTAATTCAGCAACCGTCCGTCGTGATGTCTCTCTCGAAGTTCGCATGTCGTGAGGCGCAGACGCGTGATATACGCGGGTGAAACCGCGGGGCACAGCTAGTCTTTAATATAATGAATTTCCGCAAAGTGACGTCTGATTCTAACAATTATCTTAATATTGTTACAATCAACGACGTTATCCAACGGGCTCTGGTCTCTATAAAGATTCCATCGGTTTTGAAATCTTATGAGTTTAAAAATTCGTGAAATTTCGCCATATAGAGGTGGAGTAAGAGAATTTACTACTCCTCATCATCTTGTGGGTGTCGTTAGAGGCGACGGATGGAAATCAAAAAAGAGATGGGTTAAGTATAGATTATAGGTAGAATAAAGGTGACAAACGAGCTCACTGTCCACCTGATGGTAAGTGGATGTTATGGCCCATACACATCTACATCTCCTCCAATAAGAATCAAAATTCAGCTGCGTTGTCACCCCTGAGGATTAAAATGTACACTCACTATAGGAAACAACAGCATTAAGCTGCTACTCTAAACTGGTATTCTGTGAGAGCGTGGTTCTATCCCTTTTGAGCCGACCCATTCGTGCTACAACCATATCTATAGCTGTAGCGTGGCTGTACTAAGTTATGCTAGTCCATTCCATATTTTATATACTGCAAAGAGATTTAAATATATAGGTATACACTACTTAAATGTCTTTGATATACTGATTCGTTGGGCTATGTCGGTTACCCTGATTCTACTGCAGATACCCACACCCACGTCGTAGTCTTTCACACAGAGAAACTGCGAACATAGTCTTGTCCATAGCTGGGCGACCTTGAGCATCTTTTATTCGAACCTTTTTTAATTCATTTACGAAACAACACATACCTTCAACTTTGGATTACAAAGGGCGGCCTTAGTATCCTATGGTATTCTCTATCAGTCAACCCTGTTCATATTATAAGGTTTATTGTAGAGACAAAATAATGTGAAAGCTTCTTTTTTTGGCCAGGAATATTTAAGTCAATTTAAGATTGATCTTTTCTCGTACAGCGAGTTTAGGCTTTTGGTTTTTATTTAGCTAATAACGCCGTGACGTTGAAACGGTTCCATAATGCTGTCAACGGGTCATCGACACCGGTTTCAAGTTTAGCAAACGGCCTGACGTACACGCTTCTCCTGCCAGAGCTCGTGATTCCTCAATGAAGAGTGGCATGGGCACACATAACCTCATCTGACAACCATTCAAAAATCTATGTTATTTCAACGAAAATAAGGTTTATTCTCCCACTCCTCGTTACATAAAAGAAGTTACTAATTTATTTTGTACCATGAATGTATCATTGTTAAAGATTAAAATAAATTACATTCGCGTCCGTTTTGTTTATCTGTTTTTGTGTGTATATAGAATGGGTGGTACAGACAATGCAAAGTCGCGTTGATAAGTGTATTTTAAGTTCCTTTGAGACATTTATTATCAGAAGTATTAAATTAAATACTTTATGAGCGAAATTGTAAACGTATTTTTAAAACAGAACTATTTTGTTTTACAGAATAATTATTAAAAGTGACCTTTTCTTACTTTTATACATATAAACGCTATGGTATGTACGAAATTAAAAGTGTATTCCACATAACACACTTGAGCAAACAATATATGTATACAAATAAATTCTTAAAGCCCTACCTGGCCGACCGCCAAACAAACAAAAAATGTTCCGCGGCCCAATCATGGGCCGTCATTGGTCTAATAGAGAAATAGAAAAAAAGGACCCTTTAACTGCCGACCGGTTTCATTTACTCTATCCTAGATCCCCGACATAGACTGCATATATTTTTTTCTACTCGGTCCTACCTGGCGGTCCCCTTCCAGAGGTGGCAAGCGACCAATGGGCGCCCACGATCGTTGATTTTGATTTATTTTTGACAGACAGCAATTTTGGAGGGAATGACGTTGTTTTTTTTATCTATGACTCGGGTCAGTTTTTTACGCTTGGGTGTTTTACCAGCATGCTACATTTTTATATAGGCAAACTTTATTATACGGCGTCCGGCAGAATGTTTTATATGTGTTTTCCATTCATCTATTACCAGCAGTGTTTTTAATTATTTTACGTTTTTATCAGGTAAATGCTGCTGCCCGTCTCATGTTTTAGTTTCTCTTCTTACGGCGCCCGTGGGAAGATATAAGGTAGTGCATATTTTTATACCATAAATACACGGCCATGTTTTTTTTTAATTTTTTTTTAATCTCATCTATGTGGGTACATCACCGTCCTTTGTGATGAACTGACGGAATCAACGAACGATACTGGCTATTACAATCACCAGCATTTCAGGTGAAAGTGCCTTGACTTCTTCACTGATGCGACGCTTTAGATTTTCTGAGTTGGGGATACAGCACTTGGTTGTTAAACTTTTTTTTATAATTCTAAGCCAGCGCTTGACCACTATCCCATCTGTTCTGTTTAAAGCTGCTAAGTGGCAATTTACAGCGCCAGCCCATATATGGCAGTAATACTTCATGAACTACCCACCTATAGAAAGAAATTTCAAGCACTCACATCGAATGATTTCTTATAGGATAGGGTGACAAACGAGCACACAGTCCACTTGATGGTAAGGGGTTATTGTGACCCATAAACATCTACATCTATCCTCGTTTGCGAATCAAATGACCTCTTTTACAGTAAAAAGGGTCTCCGGTTCTATACACTCACCATACGAAACACAGCAGTGTTAAGCTGCTATTTTACGCTGGTATTTTGTGAGAGCGTGGTCCTTCCCCGGTCGAGCCGACCCATTCGTGCTACAACTATACTACCAACATAGTTGCAGCATGGCTCTACCACGTATAGAAATAGAAATATAGAAATATAGGTTGTCATGTCTGAGGCCTAAGATGGAACGCCCCATGACCTGTGATTAAATGGGTACTCTATACTCTTCAGACTGGAGCGCAGCAGTGCAAGCACTGCTTTTTGGCGGCTACTTACCCAGATGGATCCTTAGGCAAGAAAGGTTTTATTACCTAATAAAAAAATTACACACGTTTCATGAATGTGATGCTGGCAGGTATTGTTTGAAAGAAATACTCATAGTCGTTGCATTTTTATTATTATTTTCAATTTCTGTATTTTTTGCATACCGAGCGCAAAGCGCGTGGGTATGTTCTACTAACGCCTAAAAATCAAAATTACACCGTTTTGTCGCATGAAATCGTATCCAGCAATCATATTACACATATAAATGATATAAAAAACACATTGTTAGAAAGATAAATGATTGTTGAACTTATTAATATTTTTTTTAACTCGATTAATTGCTATTTTTAAATAAAAAAAGGGGTTTTAGTGGCTTATGGTGTGGATTTATCATGTCCCCAAGGCTTGTAAACACTATAACTTTTGTAAATATCAATTGTTTAACTCAATCTATTTATTAATCTCTTCATCTATCATGTGGGAAGCCACTGAATGTAAATGGCAGTGTAATTTTGTTTTGTTTAGCTATAATTAATTTTTTTCGGCTCGAAAATGGCGAAATTTTCGTTGATTTGATAGCCTCGTATAGAATTATTTCTGTAAATGGGGATATGCAGCCACAGAGTAGTTTCACTAACTCAGTTGGCCATCGCCATAGATTACTGTATATATCAGTTCGCCGCATTAGCTTGCTACATTTATATTTATCTATGGTTCGCCGTCAGTCGCCGTCGTGAGTGAACATTATTTCGGTTGTTTACAGCGGCTCAAAAAGATCACTGTACAAATACACAATATTCGAATAACCAAATTTCTTAAATACTTGATTATAATAATAATAACAGATTTTTTTATTACAATATTTTAAAAGCACAGAATAAATAATAGTAGTACGTACTAAAAGTAAGTAGTATCAATTTTTTTGTCATGGGTGAAATTTTCATGGTTTTCGAGGGTGTTGAAACCAATAGGGTTGTCGAAATGTAAATCCAAGATGGCGGCCGCAATATGTATCAATTTTTTCAATATGGGTGTCATTTTCATGGTTTTCGAGGGTGCTGAAGCCAATAGTGTTGTCGAAATGTAAATCCAAGGTGGCGGCTGCAATAGGTATAATTTTTTTCATCATGGGTGTCTTTTTCATGGTTTTCGAGAATGTTGAAGCCGACAGTGCTGTCGAAATGTAAATCCAAGATGGCGGCTGAAGTAGGTACCAATTTTTTCATCATGGGTGTCATTTTCATGGTTTTCGAGGGTGTCGAAGACGATAGTGCTGTCGAAATGTAAATCCAACATGGCGGCTGCAATAGATATCAATTTTTTCATCTTGGGTGTAATTTTCATGGTTTTCGAGGGTGTTAAAGCCGATAGTGCTGTCGAAATGTAAATCTAAGATGGCGGCTGCAAGGGGTATCAATTTTTTCATCATGGGTGTCATTTTCATGGGTTTCGAGGGTGTTGAAGCCGATAGTGCTGTCGAAATATAAATCCAAGATGGCGGCTGAAGTAGGTACCAATTTTTTCATCATTGGTTTCATTTTCATGGTTTGCAAGGGTGTTGAAGCCGATAGTGCTATGGAAATGTAAATCCAAGATGGCGGCTGCAATATATATCAATTTTTTCATCATGGGTGTCATTTTCATGGGTTTCGAGGGTGTTGAAGCCGATAGTGCTGTCGAAATGTAAATCCAAGATGGCGGCTGAAGTAGGTACCAAGTTTTTTCATTATGGATATCATTTTCATGGTTTTCGAGGGTGTTGCAGCCGATAGTGCTGTCGAAATGTAAATCCAACATGGCGGCTGCAATACATATCAATTTTTTCATCATGGGTGTCATTTTCATAGTTTTCAAGGGTGCTGAAGCCGATAGTGCTATGGAAATGTAAATCCAAGATGGCGGCTGAAGTAGGTACCAAATTTTTTCATCATGGATATCATTTTCATGGTTTTCGAGGGTGTTGCAGCCGATAGTGCTGTCGAAATGTAAATCCAACATGGCGGCTGCAATAGATATCAATTTTTTCATCATGGGTGTCATTTTCATGGCTTTCGAGGGTGCTGAAGCCGATAGTGCTGTCGAAATGTAAATCCAAGGTGGCAGCTGCAATAGGTATAAAGTTTTTCATCATGGGTGTCATTTTCATGGTTTTCGAGGGTGTTGAAGCCGATAGTGCTGTTGAAATGTAAATCCAAGATGGCGGCTGAAGTAGGTACCAATTTTTTCATCATGGGTGTCATTTTCATGGGCTTCGAGGGTGTTGAAGCCGATAGTGCTGTCGAAATGTAAATCCAAGATGGCGGCTGAAGTAGGTACCAATTTTTTCATCATGGGTGTCATTTTCATGGTTTTCTAGGGTGTTGAAGCCGATAGTGCTGTAGAAATGTAAAGCTAAGATGGCGGCTGCAATAGGTATAAATTTTTTCATCATGGGTGTCATTTTCATGGGTTTCGAGGGTGTTGAAGCCGATAGTGCTGTCGAAATGTATTTAAACTTTTTTAAAAAAAAATCCGTTTAATCATGCTATACGTTATTTTTAATGCGAAGGTATGCTCAATTGGATTTACCAATATATTAATATAATACTCTAGATAATGATAAACTATTGTTTAAAACTAATTTCTCAATTAACTGACACTATGTAACGAAAAACTTTACCTCAGTCACAACTAGTGACATCTGGTGAGTGGAAGATTATTAGCCCTCATTGACTGACGAGGCTCTAACTACTGGCTGAAGAAAAATCTGAATGTGTAACACACATGCTTGTAATGGGGAGGAGCATTATTAAAATGCGTAATACACTTTCCATACACTTACCTAACATTTCCTTACCAGGTGGACTGAGTTCTCGTTTGTAATCGTTAGGTACCTCTGCATACATGCGAGTAAATACATCACAAATACAAAATAAACACTGTCTTTTTTAATTTTATTGTCATGTAATAATTAAGCGTAGTAGTGTTAGAGTGCGTACAGATCAAGTATCATGTTGTATAACTTTTGTTTTATAACACATCCACATTATGTAACATTGTTTTTCAACATTGCAACAAATAACAATATCTACTGTACATATCAGAATAACAATACAATATAACAATGTTATATGACATTGTCGTTTGTCGTTGCCCCGCGCGACGCCTCCGTCGCTACTCGAGTTATATAACATTCGTTTTATAACATTCAGCCTCAACATTACTGCAACATGTTATATAACAACGATACATGTTATGTTATATAATGTGTACGCACCGTTAGAGATAATAATTATACAACATAAACTAAAACATGCACAAGAAAATGCCACTTAAAGCCTTATGGGTTTAACTGTGGCATATGGCCACCTAACTCTCGATGCTAGTGTATACTCAAATAATATTTTTGATTACAGTTTAGCATTTTTTTTAAATTACATGTGATAGTTACATTTAAAGTTTTCTTCAATCATTACTCTGTGTATTTCTATAAATAAATATTAAATAAATGAAATAAAAAATCCCAGAAGGCAAAGAGTTTTTAGAACCACCAGTAAGTCTCCAGATCTTCGTCTTTAGTTGAGAAGGTGCTACTATTACTGGACGGTATTGAGGGAGAGTATGGTCTTCCCACTTCTTGTTGAACCGACCTTGTTCGCCTCATACGCTGCAACGTGGCACTACCACGTTAAAAAGAACACGTGTATTCAAAAGAAAATTTAAAGACTTACTATTACCTACCTTGCCCGATTAATGATACTAAACTATTATTTATTGCAAGTTTTTTTACTGGATGTGGTGTTTTTGCTCAATTAGTTTGAGTTGTGTTTGTTTAGAGTTTATATATAGGTATGTTGTTTAGTTTTTTTTTTCATATAATGATGTACACACATGTAAAGACATATCCTTTGTATAAAAAGTTGTATTTCGTTCGTAACAATGCATACTGATATTGTCGATGGTGTATCTATTTAAATAAATAAATAAATATGTCTGATATATTTAGCGTAGATAATAGTTAAAAATGGATGCCGATGGTGGATGTCACTGTTGTGAAAATAAGCCATATTTTATCATAGCGCTAGAAGTCGGCCAGCAACGAATGTACCTAATCCGGTCTAGAAAGTCTAGATAGGCTATCTGTTATCCGAGTTCGATCTGTGACCTCGGCTATCGGTCGCGGCGCGCGTCACTTGTGGCAAATTGAGATATTTAAGTTGTCAAGGACGATGCTCCGCGCGATAATACGAGCGTGTCTTAAATTAAACAACCTCTTTGTTTCGTTTTTTTTTTAATTTGTAATGAACAGTTAAAATAACAAGCTGAAACAATTTTAACTTTAAAGTGAGGAACGAGCGAACAGTCCATTTGATGGTAAGTGGCTAATAGAAAGAAAAGAGAAAGAAATAAATAAAATGCATTTATTTCTAATGACAACATTGATATTAAAAGGTCATACGCGTATGTGTTGTTTTAAATCTTCCTCTTAAATAGATATTATGTTTAAAAATCAAGTGTTGCCCTTAAATTCTCAAAAACGGCTCGATCGATTTAGATGAAATTTTTTGTGTTTGAATGGGTACCTAGATGATTTAGGTATATATAAATTTGGACCCGGTAGGTGCCACTGTCGTCGAGATCCAGAATTCAACCGTGCAAAGCCGGAACGGATCACTAGTTTTATATATATGTAGGTCAATGTAGTAGCGGCACATTATAATCCACTCATCATCATCATCATCATTATAGGCCTCTCCAAATGAATGCCACAAAGCACGGTCCTTTGCCACCTGCATGCATCGACTTGTGGAACGCCTAAAGGCAGCTACTGACATGCCTGCCGCAAGGGCAATCTAGGGAGCTCAGCAATCGGAGCAATATCGGAGCTGTCTCTACACACACGCCTGTCGTTCACGTTCAGTATGAGAGTGTACGTCTCGCTGGAAGCACGCGTTAAGAACGACGCTAGTTTTTTTTTCATTTATTTTGGCAACAAACAGTCATATTTCTTAATATATAGTTTACATTTAGCACAGTCCATCTGATGGTAAGTGGACAAATGTGGCCCATAGACACATTCATCAATAAAACAACTAATTAATTAATATTTACAACCATAATATAGTGCTTATAAGCTGCAGCATAGCTCTGCCACGCTATTTTAGGCTATCAAAGACAATTAAATATGACTAACTTCACTCGTCATAAACCAATTTATTCAGTGATATAACTTAACTAACTAGTGCTTAGTAACTATAATTTAAATAGTGTTACAAATAGCCAGGATAGTTTTCTAATGATGAGTTTTAATAAATTTAATTACTAAAATTTGTATTTTTGTTTAATTATTTAGTTAATGACTTTTTATTTATATTCCAGCAATTTTAATACTATTGGAATATATTCTTTCCCATAAAAGCCCTTATGATAAGTTAGGTAACAAATCCCAGTAATGTTACTTGTAAGTTAAACGTTGAAATGACGTTCTTTCTGCGGTTCTGACTTGTACTCGTACGTGTGCTCCGCGTGAAAGCTGCAACGAACTGATTGAAATTGCCCCAATCTCACTACACACGCGGCAACGGCAGGGCCGATCTAGGCAGCAAGGAAGGTCTTGCTTCTGCCGCCCTGCCGTAGGGCCGACTTGAAAAATTGCCCCTGCTTGCCTACACACATCACAATTAAGGAGGCAATTAAGGGTCATCCCCACTCCTACACCCTAGATTGCCTCTGCGGCAGGCATGTCAGTAGCCGCCTTAACACTTCGCCTACCGGTACGTTGTTGTCACTTGAGAACCTTTTTTCCCCACCGCATCGGTTGTCGGTTCTTGGAGCTATATGGCAGGCCCATTGCCACTTCACCTTACTAATCCGTTGGGCTATGTCGGTCACTCTGGTTCTACTGTGGATATTCTCATTTCTAAGTTTATCACGCAGAGATACCGCAAGCATAGCTCTCTCCATAGCTCGCTGAGCGACCTTGAACTTCCTCATACGGCCAGCAGTGAAGGGGCACGTCTCAGATCCATAGGTCATCACTGGCAATACGCACTGGTTGTAAAATCTCGTTTTCAGGTTTTGAGGTATGCCTGACGAGGAGATGTTTCGTAATTTCCCGAACGTATCCCAGCCGAGTTGAATCCGTCGATTGACCTCTCGTTCAAAGTTGGACTTACTTAGTCGGACTATTTGTCCCAGGTAAACATACTAGTCAACAACTTCGAGCTTAGTGCTCCCAACAACTACCGGCATAGGTGTGACATGGACGTAATTCATGATCTATGTTTTGTCCATATTCATCTTAAGATCTAGCCGATCTCACTCAAAAACTCAGGTTTCCCGGAAACGATGTTGCCACATTCGGTCTTCAGCTTCGATAGTTGGCTTTTTCTGGCAGACGGATCTCTGGCAAAGAATTCGGAGCCCTGGTTCCGCTTGATCGCTTCTTCAATATGAGTAGTATTAAGTCTCGCCATACTCATTCGGAGATCTGTCTTTTCAGTTGCCTGTATGCTCTCGAATCTACTGAAGAATACATCTTCATTACTCGTCTAACAGCGATGAGATCAAGAGTGTAATCGGAGGGTTTTTGTGTTCTTCTGCGGCGGGTCTTGCAAACCTTAGCTCCGACTGCATGGCGAGTTTCCACGAGCTTGTCATTCATATCGTCCACTGTATTGCAATCTTCTAGACACTGAAAACGGTTTTGTAGCTCGAGTTGAAAGTTTTCGGCACTTTGAATTAAAGCACAAAGGGGAAGGACCTTTGACTTCATTAGATTAGACCTCTCCAACTTAAACTTTAGGCTCAGTGTGCCTCTCACCATTCGGTGATCGCTGCCGGTTTTCACCTTCGTGATTACTGAAACGTCATTCAACAGTTAACGTCTGGTCGTCATAATGAAGTCAATCTCATTTTGTGTCGGGGCTCGACCATGTTCACTTCCAGTGGGGCCGCTGCTGGAAGAAAAAATTCATCATAAAGAGTCCCTCTTTCTCCATGAATTCGGCCAGCTGCTGAGCCCTTGGGTTCCGTTGCCTTATTTCAAATTTCCCTACCTTCAGCTCACCGTTCTCGCTTGTGCCTAGTTTTGTGTTGAAGTCTCCTATTAACACCGTATAGTGGGTGGTAGAGGTCATACGTTTCCCCCACCTCCTCATGGGGATGTGTCGATGTTGGCTCATAAACCTGTATGACCTTCAGTGAATACCGTTTGATGATTCTGTGTATAAGTTACGCAACCCTCGTTAACACACTCTCAATCTTTAGGTACAACGTTGTTAACGAGAGACTTGTGGACACCTCCTTGGGACAGATGGTCACCCTCCTGGTGATAGAACAAGTTACCGGATTCGAGGATTACCATGTCCTACCCCTCTCTTAGGACGTCGGATAATTCTATAATATTCCAGCACAACTTGTCTATCTCTTCTTCCAGTTCCAGGATCTTCTCGTCAGTTCTCAGTGTGCGTGCGTTATATGTTATCAGGTCGAGTCGTTTTAGCTGGCAACCGAACCTCTACCGGAGATTCTTAGCACCCCCTGCCCCGTCGTTATCATGGGCCGCCGGGGACTGGGGGCCGTCTCTTAGTAACTTTATCCATTTGGGGGGTATATTGCCATAGTCGCCACGCTGGCGAGCGAGTTGGCAACCACAGTTTTTTTTATTGAAATTTTCTGTTATCAGAAAGATGCTGCTGCCCATCTTCTGTCTCACTTTCCCTCTTCTGTCGCCTCTTACGACACTCACGGTGAGATATGGGGTAGTGAGTATTCTTACCCGCCACTGCACGGGGAACAAATAGAACCTACTAGTAGTGGATATTATCCCATGGGTAATGAAGGAGCCCTGTCGCCTCTTACAACACTCACGGTGAGATATGGGGTAGTGAGTATTCTTACCCGCCACTGCATGGGGAACAAATAGAACCTACTAGTAGTGGATATTATCCCATGGGTAATGAAGGAGCCCTGTCGCCTCTTACGACACTCACGGTGAGATATGGGGTAGTGAGTATTCTTACCCGCCACTGCACGGGGAACAAATAGAACCTACTAGTAGTGGATATTATCCCATGGGTAATGAAGGAGCCCTGTCGCCTCTTACGACACTCACGGTGAGATATGGGGTAGTGAGTATTCTTACCCGCCACTGCACGGGGAACAAATAGAACCTACTAGTAGTGGATATTATCCCATGGGTAATGAAGAAGCCGACAGAGAGGAACTATATTCGGAGATGGGCAAAAACATTTTCCTGATAACCTTCTTCCTTCCTAATCGTGTAGTGGCGATGCAAGAATATCCACTGCCCCACATATCGTCCCGTGGGTTACGTAAGAGGCGACAGAAGGAAACTGAAACAGAAAATAGGTACTACGAACAAGCACAAGCCAGTAATACCAGTTACTAGCTTGTGCTTGTTCCTAGTACCCATTGTCTGTCACTGTGAGTCAAATTACTTCAGAAAAATTCTTTTATAAACTTAAAAAAGTCCTGCTAGATTTCGTGCTGGTTATTCCCAACACAAAGGTTATTTTCCGAACCAGTGGTACTCGTTATAGCATTAATAGCTTTCAATAAGCATTCTTAAAATCTATAATTAAATAAAAATAATTCGAAACTATTCTAATAACTCCACACACCGAATCACGGCAATAGGTATATTTTTCTGCCGACTTCCAAAAAGGAGACGGTATTCAATTCGAGTGTATGTTTTTTTTTTATGTGTGTTACCTCATAACTTTGTACTGGGCCAACCGATTTGGATGATTCTTTTTTTATATGAAAGATGATAGTTCTCGTGTGGTCCCATATGAATTTGATCAAGGTCAGACCAATGGTTATTGAGTTATTCTTAAATAACCTATATTGAAGTCGCTTATATTGAAGTCGGCTGTACAAAATTTTTAATTTTAAATTATATACACAACTTGTTTGTTTGCTTGTTTGCTGAAATAGACAAATGTGTTTTTGAACAGGAGTATAAGAGCCCTGAAGTGAGAGGCACAGCAAGGGCGATGGGAGGGGACATGGTCCCAGACGACAAATTTTAAGTGGCAACATTTTTATCTACGGATGAAAGTTAGCTACTACCTAAACTTTCCTGCCGACTTCCAAAAAGGAGACGGTACTCAATTCGAGTGTATGTTTTTTTTTGTTTTTTTTATGTGTGTTACCTCATAACTTTGTACTGGGCGAACCGATTTCGATGATTCTTTTTTTATATGAAAGCTGATAGTTCTCGTGTGGTCCCATATGAATTTGATCAAGGTCAGACCAATGGTTATTGAGTTATTCTTAAATAACCTATATTGAAGTCGCTTATATTTTAATTTTAAATTATAAAATAATGCCAGTACCTAAAAATCTTCCATGCTACGTCACTACCTGTGGTATAGAACCCATATTGTAGTTTCGACCTCGGTTTTTTTTTAATAAAATTGGAAGTGGCAAACGAATTTAGAATCTACCTGATGGTAAGTGGCTACTGTAGCCCATTGACATCTACCACCAACTTCAAATAAAGAAAACCACGCATGTGTTGTCACGTTTGAAAGACTAAGCTAGAATGCCTTACACACCACCTAGAAAACCACCTGGTGTGGTGATACCGCTTAACCTTTTTTGTATGGGATAGATATCTTATACAAGATCTATACAAATCTATAAATGTATATCTATACAAAAGATAATGACCTTCTGCGAATATAGATGATTTAGTGCAAAACGTAGAAATCGACAATTTATCCCACGTTGCCAGGAACGAACGTTGCAGTGTCTTAGCATAGGTCAGTGTTCTTGAAATAGTTTCTAATATTAGAGTAATGACCACATTGCAGTAAAAATTCACTATGACGTTGCCAATTTGCAGATTTAATATTGGCACACTCTTTAAACCAAGATCGATAGTAGCAAGATTCTTTATTTATTATATTATTATTGAACATTAAGGAATAAACTTATAAAATAAATTCTGACGCGTTTGACTTTTTAATAAAATATGGATAACAAACGAGCACACAGTCCACGTCATGGTAAGTTGATGCTGTGGCCCATAGACATCTACATCTATCCTCAGTAAATAAGTAAAATGCAGATGTGTTGTCACCTCTGAGGAGTAAGATAGAACGCCACGTTTCCAGTAAAATGGGTCTCCGGTTCTCTACACTCACAATACGAAACACAGCAGCACTAAGCTGCTATTTTACGCTGGTATTCTGTGAGAGCGTGGTCTTTCCCGTTCGAGTCGAACCATTCGTGCTACAAATGTAATATAGGTACTTGCAGCATGGCTCAATTATGGTCAAGCCCGTGTGACCAGATTTCCTGATCTGCACGAAACCATGAACACTATATGCTTTATTTATCGTATTATTGAGCGAGGTGCGAGGGAGAGGGGATACGGCACTTTAAAGACTGCAGTGTTTGCTCCGTCCGACATTTTTGTACTCTTGCCAGGCATACCGGTCTCCCGCCGCGGTCATCAATTGACACCTACATCCGTTCAGTCTGCGAGTGTAGGAATTCGGAACTGGTAGCGATTTTTTTTTCAATTCTGAGGGCAGAGTAATGTTTGCATCGTCTGCGGCACTACAGTTCGATTACATATAGACATGAGTGGTAGTGCCATGCTGCAGCTATATTATAGTTGTAGCACGAATGGGTCAGCCCGACCAGGAAGAAAATTGTATTTTTACACACCACACTAAAAAATATAAAGGTTTGTCTTTCAATCCAGATTTTTTTTTATAAAGAAAGGAGAGACATTGTAATTGCATACATATTTAACAAACCTAATGTTAAATATGTATGCATTTGCTTGATTTCAATACATTATAGTATTATTATAATAAGGGTGACAAACGAGTACACAGTCCAACTGATGGTAAGTGCATGCTGTGCTCTTGAGGACACTTGTAGATGTCTCAACATCTATTGTCGATTAATAATCACAATGCAGCCGGGTAGGGAGCCGTGGTAGCTCAGATGGTTAGCGCTCGCTGTAAGCTTCACAGTACTCGAGCAACCCGGGTTCGATCCCCACCGGCACCAATGAAATTGTTAATTGTAATTTTAAGTGCTGATTTACTACGTGCTCGGCGATGAAGGAAAACATTGTGAGGAAACCTGCATGTCTGAGAAATAAGAAAAAAAATATTTCGAAGACATGTGAAGTTTGCCAACACGCATTGGGGCAGCGCGGCAGACATTGTCTTGCCCTAAAATCCTCGCAGAAATGAGAGGAGGCCTGTGCCCAGCAGTGGGACGTAAATAGGCTGCAACTTTAATCACAATGCAGATGCATTTTCATCCCCGAGTACTTTGATGGAATGTCTCGTTTAGAGTAAAAAGGAACTCCTGTTTTCTACACTCAACATACGAGATATAGCAGCATTAAGCTGCTATAATGTCCTACACATTTAGGTCCTGCCCCGGTTGAGGAACCTATTCGTGCTACAACTACAATAAACCTGCAACATGGCACTTTGAAAATATAAAACAAAAAAAACTGCTCGTCTGTACAATCATATAACCAAAAACCTTAATATTTGAACAAGAAGTTCCGAGAAAAACATTTTTTTTGGCAACAAATTGGTCAAAGACCCTGTCAAACAAATATAACAAAATAAAACAAACGAATTTAAAATTATCATGTTGGCTTGTGTATGCGATACTTTTGTAGTTGTTCTGCAAGCGTATGGCTAAGTAAATGTATCTAGGTAGAGGATGTCCTTAATTTTTTATCGAATAAAGGTGACAAACGAGCACACAGTCCTCCTGATGGTAAGTGGTTGCTGTGGCCCATAGACATCTACATCTATCCTCGATTACGAATCAAAATGCAGATGCATTATCACCAGTGAGGACTATGACGGAATGTCTCGTTTCTAGCTGAAAGGGTCTCCGGTTCCCTACATTCACTATATGAAACACAGGGGCGTTAAGCTGCTATTTCACGCTGGTATTCAATGAGAACGTGGTCCTTCACCGGTCGAGCTGACACGCTCGTGCCACAACTGTATCTAAACAAATAAATAAAATTGAAGTGTCTGTTTGTAATGTTAAAATAACAGCTTTTTACTAAATGCATATGAAAGTATATACGCCACTTATAACAAAAATACATTTTTTTAAATTTTTGTATGTCTGTCGGTCTGTCTGTCTGTTAATCTCCGAAACGGCTGGACCGATTTCGACGGGACTGTCACTGGCAGATAGCCGATTTTCTAAGAAGTAACTTAGGCTACATTTGAGAAAAATAATAAAGGTTCTGAGCAATATAATCAAAACTTTCAATTACACGCGGGCGAAGTCACAGCGCACAGCTAGTCAGTAATATAGCTGCAGTATGGCTCTACCACGTAAAAATAAAACAAACGTTTATGGAATATTGAATGTTCAAAAGTAGAAATTAGAACTAATCATAAACCGTTTGCTGGACTGGCGTTTGATATATTTCAAAACAGCAAGAAGATATTTATTATACTGGTTATTATTTTAAAATTTATTGTAGACCAATTAAAACCTTGTCACTTCGTAATTTTTACTTTGAAAACGTAACTATTCAGACATGCCAATTCTAGCTGCTATGCTTTTGTTTGTCAAAGCAGAACATTTTTGTGGGAACAGCGGGACACAAAGCTTAAAAATCGGACTTCCTCGCTCAAAGCGAGGCGTATGGTCTTGTTAGATGTACCTCTAGAAATACAACCCAGAATTAATAAATGTCAATCCCACGAGAGTTAATTATAGAGAGGTTTAACCCTATTTGAATTTTATGAATAACCCAGTAATTGTATATTAGGTCTAGAGTTGTATTTGGCTTTATTATGCGGAATTTTCTCTAAAACATTTTAGGTAGATATATATTGCTTGTTACGCCAGAGATTTCTATATATTTGAAATTCAGCCAAATTTCTACCGTTGTATGTGAATTTCAAACACCAACTTTGAGGCTAAATTGCTTTCAAATCCAATTTCAAAGCATTTTCGGTAGTCGGTGTGCTAGAGTGAGACGGGTGTACCGGAGGAAAGAGGCAGTATATTGCCTTGTTCTTCTCACTGCGCCGGCTGGAATAAAGGTGTGGTGCTAGTGATAGCGTTACAAGAGGGCCCATAGAGAAAGTAAATTTTTTGTGTATACTCAATGTTTAATAATTATTTAACACGCGAAATCAAAATTAAAGTAGATTTTTAATATTTATTATAAAATGAGAGATATGAATCATGTATGATTCGAAATTCACTGTGTCATAGATGTGCAGAAAAATGAAAATCATGTGTGTACGTTGCCGCTAAGGCTAAGGTAATTAACACACACGCATGTGTTTTCCATACAAAATGGTTAAACTAATGTGAAATTCCATCCATCTAGCTTTTACTTCTTTAAAGTCGGCTTCTATTTTTAATAAAAGTTTTTTTATCGGTTTGGAATGTAAGTGATTGCTTGATGGAATTATAGATACGTAATAAGATGATAGCATCCATTTTCCATCCATTACAGCCTATAAAATTCCACTACTGGATATAGTCCTCCCACATAGGGGTGATTTTACCATAGTTGCCAACCGCAGTTTTCCATTGACTTGTTTTCAGGAAGATGCTGCTGCAAATCTCCTGTTTCATTTTCCCTCTGTCGCCTCTTACGACACCCTCAGGAGTAGGTAGTACCACCACTACACGGTTAATGACATGACAGCGTAACAAATAAAAAACATCATCACCCCATATCGTCTACTGGATAATCTTATCTTCATTGTCAATATGGTATGTCAAGGGATTTCATGAAATCGATATAATTTAAATAACTAGAGAAGACTGGTACTGTGAACACAAACCTTTCCTTCAGTGAGTTTTGAATGTGGTAGAGCCATGCTGCAGCTATATTAGTAGTATAGTTGTAGCACGAATGGGTCGGCTCGACCGGGGAGGACCACGCTCTCACAGAATATCAGAGTCAAATAGCAGCTTAACATTGCTGTGTTTCGTATGGTGAGTATAGAGAACCGGAGACCCTTTTTACTGGAAACGAGGCATTCCATCTTAGTCCTCATGGGTAGCAACGCATCTGCATTTTGATTCGTAAACGAGGATAAATGTAGATGTCTATGGGCCACAGCAACCATTTACCATCAGGTGGACTGTGTGCTCGTTTGTCACCCTGTCCTATATAAAAAAACCGGCCAAGTGCGAGACGAACTCGCGCACCGAGGGTTCCGAACAAATCCGTAGGTATATGAGTTTAAAATTATTAAAAATATATTTATTATATGATGTAATTAAAAATTTATACTTTTCGCAATTTTTCCTTTATCTGTACTATAATACGTTGCTTCGTGCCAAATTTTGAGATTCTCAGTTCACGGGAAGTACCCTGTAGGTTTTGACTTTTGATTCCCTTGCGAATATCGAAAATTTGCGGCATAAACGGCTATACCTTTTGATTGCGTTGGCTTACAAGTTTGATTTTTTCACATCCCCAAGGGACAGTAGACTTGAGTATTTGATATAAATTTCAGCTTGATACCTCTACGCGTTCCTGAGGAAAAGGGTCTTGACAGACAGACAGACAGACAGACAGACAGACAGACGGACAACAAAGTGATCCTATAAGGGTCCCGTTTTTTCCTTTTGAGGTACGGAACCCTAAAAGTGAGTCGATAGTAGCAAATTCTCCCTAATATGCTATAAGAAGATATGAAAAATAATTAGTTAAATAAAATTAAACTACTATGGTCCGTATACAACTTCATCCATTACTGATTAAGAATCAAAAGGCATGCGGTTTTCCCCGAGAATTAAAATGGAATATTATGTAACCAGTAAAAAGGGTCTATACACTCACCATAAGGTACTCTTTGATTTTCTGTGAGAACGTAGTACTTCAGCAGTAGAGCCGATCCATATGGTCTGCAGCCAAAATACAACTACAGTAGTAAAACATGTAACAGTAGCTATTATAACTGATTTTTAGAAATTCTTTACATATATGTAAGTTACGTGGGCATGTTTTTGAAATATTTAGTTTAAATTACTATAGAAATTAAAGGCCAGTGTAGTGAAGGTGTAATAATATTTACTACCCCATATCATATCGTGAGTGTCGGTAACAGAGGGAAACAAATTAGGCGATGGGCAGCAGTATCTTCCTAATAACGACTAAAAAAAACTGGGGTTGCCAATCCACTTGCCACGCGTGGTAACTATGGTAAATATCCTACCTGAGGCAACCTAAGAAGGAGGCCTATGTTCAGTATTAAACTTTAATAAACTGTAACGGTAACGAGAAAACGAGATTACTAGAATAGGATATTTTAATTTAATATAGATAAAAAGAATATTAATTGAAAGTGATACCACTGGTTCTGAGAAATTTTCTGTCCTGAGAAGAACCAGCAAAAAACTCAGCGGGACTTTTTTAAACATTAATTTACATTATAATATGTTAAAACATTTATAAGTAACATGGTAGCGAACCCTTTAATCCCAGGGGTTATTTTCAATTATCTAACCTTTAGTAGTATAACGATTATTAAACAATGTTTGCTTTATTTTTTTTAATCAACTGAATAACACGTTATTTACATAATATATGATAATGACATAATAGTCACTTTTTAACGTAAATGGCAACAAAACACCATGTCCAAATGTTGGAGTTTTAAAAAACACTCGTACTATCAAATGAGACTGTATCCCGCTGTCACTGGAGCCCCACTTAAAGGACATCGACAGATTGCAGTGAAGGCAGCTCGAGTGCATTGACCTGCGCAGGCTGTACACTTCCGTGTGCCGACGCGAAGGGCGATCTCTACCTACATACATACAGATGTACTAAACGTTCTCTACTAACGTTGCAGTATTACATTTATTCGCAAAATACACACGACTACGTTGAGATCACTTAATTGATTTTGATTTCATTGTATGCCTTGTTTCGTACATAATACAGTGTGTGTCCTCGATTGGTAAGTAGTTAGTACACGTCGTAAATTTCACAGTACGTGAGCATTCCGCGTTCGATCCCCGTCGGCAGCAATGTAATTGTTGAATTTTTATTTAAAGTTCTGATTTACGATATGCTCGGCGGTGAAGGAAAACATCGGGAGGAAACCTGCATGTCGAAGAAATAAAAATGATATTTCGAAGACATATCAGTCAACACGCATTGGGGCAGTGCGGCGGACACTCCTGGCCCTTAAATCATCTCGGAAACGAAAGGACCCCTCTGCCCAGTACTGGGACGTATTTGGATTATTACTTACTTACTAATATAATATGAGTGAAGTGAGTATGGGAAAATCTTGCAGTTAATGCAAAAATATGCCCAGACTGTGGACTTATAGGCTTGTCGAAGTGTGATGTAAATAAATGTCAATGGTTTAGTCAAAAGTTTACCCCAATTTATTGTTGATATATATACTGTTATATTATATAATATTGACATTAGTAATAAAAAATATTTCATATTCGACTTAACTGAACAAGGCATAAATTTTATTCGTAATGATCGCAACATTTATGTTAGAAGAGGAAAGTTTATTTGGAGCTACATTCGTCGAATCGTCATCGATGAACGAGTATCATAATAAAGGTACACATAAAAAAATATTATTGAAATACTTAAACAAGTACAGATTTCAGTGTTCAGGTTATCAAAAAAACAAGATTTAAGGTTAAACACATAAACGAAATCGTGTCGTATCGTTAAAGTACAAACGCACTGTAGCACTTAGCAACAGCATAATTTTTACCACACCCCACTTTTGTCTTACCTCGCCAAGGTCTTCGACTGACTCACTTTAAAAAATATTCCTTATTAACAATACGATAAGTATCAAATTCGACACCACGGCCCCCATTTCACTTACACGCATGAAACCGGCCAAAGAATAATTGATAAGAGAGCAAGTCTTGGCTGGTTGTCATTTTTTGGTTGATTTTTTATGGAGAGTGCCACAAGGCTCTGCGCTGGGTCCGGATCTCTTCTTTTTGTGCGTTCGAGCGATCGACCTTGATAGCTTGAATTAGGGTTCATACGTGTTTACAAAAGATAAAATTATGCATCTGTATTGATAAATGGTTACGTGATAGTATGTTAAATATTTAGTGCTGCCGGTACATTAATGCAAGTATTACGAATTAGCCCGGCTATAAAATTAATTGATATCTTTTGAGCATTTTCGCATGGAATGAATAGTATTATTTGACTGTTTTCATCCAACTGCATTAAGCAAAGAAGGGTAATGTGTATATCAGCCTATACATATATGTATATATATATAAGCATGTTTGTCAATATGTGGCACTCTTCACGTTTGACACTTCTTACGTCAATCGATTTGTTTTAATCTTGTGAGTGTCACTAAAGACATGGCAGTAATCAGAGTTTAATGTGGCGACAATCAGGCGCCATATTGTAAAAAGAAAATTGATTTTAACGCAGTCGGGTTTTATTAATTACAGTTTTAACCATTGCACTTGTTAACTGTTAACAAAATTATACGTCTCTATTGGATAGATAGATATTATTTCTCACGAAGCGTGTAGATATCTTAATAATGCTCCATTACTGAATTTAAGTCATTTTTTTACAGCTCAGTTGTTCAGTTGTTCAATGCTAAGCCACTACGGCTTAGCATTGAATTGCGGCACTGAGGGCCATAGGTTTTAAAATCGCACGTTGAACTTTTTTCTTCTGTAATTTATGATTGTAAAATGCCTACACTATATAAGAGAAAATCATAGTGTAAGAGTAGTGTTTTTAAAAATAAACATTGAAAACACCCGTGAGGACTAAGATGGAATGCCTCGTTTCTAGTAAAAGGGGTCTCCGGTTCCCTACACTCACCATACGAAACACAGCAGCGTTAAGCGGCTATTTTACGCTGGTATTATGTGAGAGCGTGGTCCTTCTCCGGTCGAGCTGACCTATTCGTGCTACAACTATACTACTGATATAGCTGCAGCATGGCTCTACCACGTATAAAAGCAAGAAGGTAAAATTAGCCAGACTAATTTTAAGCACAATAACAAATGTTTAATAATAGACGGCGTCCTTTATAGTACCTACTGCGGCGGTGCTGTCATCGCGCCACAAGCGAAACACATCGAAGCCTAAATCGCGCTAACAAAGTTCCGAAGATAAAGCAGTATAATATACATAATAGCTCCGAAATACCACTCGGAGCGTTGGCCGCTCCCCAGGCAGAACACCTTGCCCGGCGGGAGATCTCCCCTATTCCTTCCACCGGCTACAGTACTATCCACTTAAATGGCAGCATCGAATATCTTCCGCATGATCAAATGCAACCACCTTCTAGCAAAGGAAGCTCCAGATGCGTTGTCACCTCTAAATTCTAATTTTAAATAATTATTAACAGTGGTAGAGCCAAGCGGCAGCTTTTGCTGTCGCACGGATGGGCCGGCTCGAACCGGGGTGGTACCACGACCTCACAGACATCCGGCGTGAAGTAGAGGTTTACCTCTACGTTCCGCTTGGTGAGTGCAGGTGGCCGGAGGCCCAATTCCCCCCCCATCAACATGGTAGTGGAATTGAACAGAAGACTACCCCAGGAGGGTACCAGCACCCTTGGAGAATCCCTCGCTGAGCATTCACGACCAAACCACTCCACTCCTGGGCGTGGGTGCTCAGGCTGCCCCGCGTATTCTGGGGGAGGGGGGGGGGGGTAAAATTCCGCTCGCGACTAATACTGCTCGGGGCAAGCTGAGCAATAAGACCAAAGCGACCCCTTTCACGCTATCCGTGAATTTTTGCAATATCAGGGGACTTCATTCCAACCTTAACGCTGTCCATTACCATCTAGAGACGGCGAAGCCGACCTTGCTCTTTTTAACCGAGACTCAGGTGTCCTCTCCGGCTGATACTTCATATCTCTCTTACCCGGGGTACAAATTTGAACACTCCTTTGTGCCCCGGGCTGGAGTTTGCGTATACGTCAGGGAGGACATCTGTTTTCGACGCCTCGGCAGTCTTGAAGATACGGATCTGTCCATCCTATGGCTGCGCGTAGACAGCAACGACCATCCCCGCGTCTACGCGTGCCTCTATAGGTCCCATAGCGGTAATGCCGACACAGACCGACTCATCGACCACGTCCAAATGGCTGCAGACTCCGTGCTAGAACAGGTCCCATCCGCAGAGATCGTGATACTCGGTGATTTTAACGCCCACCACGCTGAATGGCTTGGTTCTCGTTTAACCGATCATGCGGGTAGATCTGTCTATGACTTTGCTTTGGCATATGGTCTAACACAACTGGTTACTTCGCCTACGCGGATCCCAGATGTGGAGGATCATGTACCTTCCCTGTTGGACCTTCTGCTGACCTCTCATCCGGACGGATATCAGGTCTCCGTCGATGCCCTTCTGGGCTCTTCGGACCATTGTCTGATCCGGAGTACGGTGCCACTCACGCTCCCATCGCAGTTGCGATCTGCAGCTTGCCACCGTGTGTGGCACTATAGGTCGGCCGATTGGGATGGGATGCGGTCTTTTTTTGCATCCTACCCTTGGGGGCGGGTTTGCTTCTTGCCGGAAGATCCCAGCGTTGTTGCCGATTCTGTTGCTGATGTGGTACTTCAGGGTATGGATCTTTTTATTCTTTTAAACTAACATCACGCTATAAGCAGGTGTGCTACCAGGCCTGGGCTGATGCATCAACGTCCCGGAATGTAAACAGCGCTCTTAAAAAGAAGTACAATTCCGCCTTCAGGTCCTTCAAAAGTGTCATTGCCAAGGCAAAGTCAGAGCACATCGGCAGAATTGGCGAGAAACTAGTTCGCCTCCCTTCGGGAACACGTGCATTCTTGTCTCTCGCCAAGGCTGTCCAAGGGAACTTCTGTCAGCCATCTCTGCCATCTCTGCACAAGGTGGACGACTCACTGGCGCATGACGCAAAGGAGAAAGCCGATCTGCTAGGCTCTCTTTTTGCTTCCAAATCGACTCTAGATGACGGGGAGAACACACCGCCGAACATCCCGCGGTGTGAGTGTTCCATGCTGGAAGTGCTGTTTACACAGCGCTTGGTGCGTAAAGCACTCCTCTCCCTGGACGTCAACAAGTCGAGTGGGCCTGATGGAGTCCCACCTATTGTGCTGAAGACGTGTGCTCCGGAGTTGGCACCGGTTTTAACGCGTCTTTTTCGGTACTCCTACTCCCTAGGCGTAGTCCCGGACTCATGGAAGACAGCTTTGGTGCACCCGATCCCTAAAAAAGGCGACCGCTCAGATCCGTCCAACTACAGGCCTATCGCCATCACCTCCTTGTTTTCCAAAGTAATGGAAACGATTATTAACAGCCAGCTCATGCGGTACCTTGAGGATCACCAGCTGATTAGTGACCGCCAGTACGGTTTCCGTCGAGGTCGCTCAGCTGGTGATCTTCTGGTCTACCTGACCATTAGATGGGCAGAGGCAGTGGAGTCCAAGGGGGAGGCGTTGGCCGTTAGTTTGGACATAGCGAAGGCTTTCGATCGGGTTTGGCATAAAGCGCTTCTTTCGAAGCTGCCTTCCTATGGGCTTCCCGAGAAATTGTGCAATTGGATCACCAGCTTTCTTGCAGATCGGAGCATCAAGGTCGTAGTACGATCGGTGCATGCTCCGATTACAAGCCCATTAACGCTGGTGTTCCACAAGGCTGCGTGCTATCACCAACGCTGTTTCTTCTGCATATCAATGATATGTTGAAAACCAGTAACATTCATTGCTATGCAGACGACAGCACTGGTGATGCTTTATACACCGGCCGTGCCAATATTTCTCGGGAAAACGTCGCCGAGTACCGAAACAAACTTGTGTCTGAAGTCGAGACTTTGTTGAACAGAGTCTCAGACTTGCGACTAAATCTAGTCCAGTTCAATCTCCAGAAGACACAAGTTTGCGCGTTTACCTCTAAAAATATTCCCTTTGTCGTATCTCCTCAGTTTCAAGGCACTCCCCTTGTTGCCTCAGCCAGTATCGGAATCCTCGGTGTCGACATATCGAGTGACGTGCAGTTTCGTGGTCACTTGGAAGAGAAGGCCAAATTGGCCTCTAAAAAGCTTGGCGTGCTCAGAAGAGCGGGACAGTATTTCATGCGGGCACACCGCTTGCAACTTTACAAGGCGCAGGTTCGGCCTCACATGGAATACTGTTCCTATCTCTGGGCAGGGGCCCCCCAGTGCCAGCTCCTTCCACTTGACCGCATCCAGCGCAGAGCGGTTCGAATCGTCGACGACCGAGTTCTTTCCGATCGGCTTGACTCACTGGCACTGCGTAGAGAGGTTGCATCTCTTTGCGTATTTTATCGCATCTACCACGGGGAGTGCTCTGAGGAATTGTTCGGACTAATTCCAGCCGCTCAATTTCACCATCGCACATCGCGACAGAACTTGCGATACCATCCATATCATTTAGGTGATTGGCGGTCCACCACTGTGCGATTCAGAAGAAGTTTTCTCCCTCGCACAACTTCCTTGTGGAATCGATTACCACCAGCGATTTTTCCGGACCGATACGACTTAGGGACCTTCAAGAAAAGAGCCTACTCCTTTTTAAAAGGCCGGCAACGCATCTGCGATTCCCTTGGTGTTGCAGTTGTTCATGGGCGGCGGTAGTCACTTACCATCAGGTGAGCTGCATGCTCATTAGCCCCCTCTCCTATAAAAAAAAATCTAAATTAGGATGTATTTTTAATTTCAATAGCCTCACGCAACATTCCTTGTAGGAATCGGTGTTGTATGATTTGTGGTATTTATTTAGTTTTATATTGTAAAATCTAAAATACAATCATCAGAGTTCGTAGACGGATTATCATCGCAGTTTGAGACGACTTCCTCCTTTGATGCTGTTCCACGTCAACTAATAGTATTTTAAATATAGTGTTATAAGTGTTCGCTTTCTATAACATGAACTCTTATGGCATTATCTTGAGTCGCCTTTACGTCATCAACACCACACGATGTCATACCTTTACCGTTACCATAATAGCCTATTATAGTCTACTGCTAAACATAGGGCTCCCCTATAAGAGGATATTTGCCATAGTTGGCACGCTTGGTAAGCGAAATGGCAACTAGTTGGTTTTATATTTAATTGTTGTTAGGAAGACGCTGCTGTCCATCTCCTGATTTGTTTCCCTCTGTCGCCTCTTACGACACCCACGGGATGATATAGGGTAGTGGATATTCTTACGGGGCCACTACACGGGAACTTTATGATACCATGTAGGTATATTGATAGTTACGTGGTAGAGTCATGCTGCAGCTGTATCTTGGTTGCAGCACGAATGGGTCGACTCGACCCGGGTAGGACCACGCTTTCATGTGAGTGTAGAAAACCGGAGACCCTTTTTACTTGAAAAGAGGCATTTCATCTCAGTCCTCAGGGGTGACAACGCAACTGCATTTTGATTTTTAATTGAGGATACATCTACATGTCTATTGGTTACAGCATTCACTTACCATCAGATGGACTTTGTGCTCGTTTGTCACACCTATTCTATAAAGAAAAAGTCAAGGACCGTCAAAAGCGATTTTGCGGGCTCAGTTTATTCTACCTTCGCTTCAAACAATAACACAGACGAAATTTGTTTTGTCTACGAACGTTGAGATTTCACTCTCATCTTTTATCACTTTCCATCAACGTCTCGTATTGCTAGACGTGTCCGCTGAGATTTTATGACTGACTTCCTGAACGTTTGCTTTGTTCCGTCCACGAAATCAAAAAGTAAATTTTGAATAAAATTGAGTAGAATAGTTTTTATTCAATATTAACTATACAATAGAATCATTTTTATTCAATATAGATTAAAAAATACTTATTGAAAGTTATTTAAGTTTTATCACTGCTTCGGAAAAACCCTCTATCCTGAGAAGAACCAGCAAGAAACTCAGCGAGACTTTTTTTAAACATTAATTTAAAATTAACTTTTTGATAGATAGGTCCTGCATATTTTTTATATAAATATGTAATACTATAGTAATAATAAAGTTTTTTTTTAGTTTTATCACTGTTTGAAATAGGAAGGATCTTATGGATCCTTCGATACGAAGTAGGAAATTTTTTAACTTGCAATGGAGTAAGTTGTATAATTAATTTTAAGAATATTTTCAAACAGCGTAGCAGCGATGACCTCAATCCCAACCTCAAAATCAACCATGTTTTTTTTTTACTTAATGACATTTTTAACTTGCTGTAACTTGCTTGACAAGCCTTGTGTCTGATGATATAATCTTTGTTGTAAAGACGTATACACTTCCCCAAGAATTAATAAGTGACTCTGTGGAATCCAGTAACTTGAGTAGCTTGATTGTTGGATATACTTTTTACTATATATTTTTTATGCATACCGTTGATACTCGTCGTTATTGACTACTTCTAGGTTGATTCGGTAGTGAAACTACTCAAGATGTAATGTCACAGGAGTGTGCTGAAATACAGTGGCTATTACTCGCTGACCCCTAAACATATACGATGCACTTTTAACGCTCGTGATATCATCACCATCATCGTTATAACTTCTTACAAGTCTACTGGTGTCTGTCTATAAAAATGTTTTTTTGAATTAAGCTATATTTACGGATTTTAAGAATAATTTAATAAATAATTTAATATTTTGAACAGTGGTAGAGAACAGTAGTCCACGCGACAGCTTTTGCTGTCGCACGGATGGGCCGGCTCGAACCGGGGTGGTACCACGACCTCACAGAATACCAGCGTGAAGTAGAGGTTTACCTCTGCGTTTCGCTTGGTGAGTGCAGGTGGCCGGAGGCCCATTTTACTGGAAATGAGGCATTCTATCTTAGTCCTCACGGGTGACAACGCATCTGCATTTTGATTCGCAAACGAGGATAGTTGTAGATGTCTATGGGCCGCAACAACCACTTACCATCAGGTGGACTGTGTGCTCGTTTGTCACCCTTATCCTATAAAAAAAAAGTAATTTAAACGCGCTAAAATTCTTAAAAATAGTTTTAGTCAATGTTCGCGTAAAAATAAGAAATCAAATGTTTTTTTAGACATCTACATTTATCTTCAGTTAAGGATTAAAAAGCAGATGAGGTAGATATTCCTCAGAGTTCTGAATTATAGTTATCTTAGTTAAGATGGAATGCCTCGTTTCCATAAAAATTGTCTCCAGTTTTCGACTTCTTATAGTGAGAAGAAATACAGCAGCATTATTCTGCTGTATCACGCTGCTATTCGACTGGGTTGGGTCAACTCCGGTCGAGCCGACTCATTCGTGCTACAACTATACTACTAATATAGCTGCAGCATGGCTCTACCACGTAAAGTTCACTGGATACCATAAAATAAACTTATTTGCATAGTTAAACTCTCAAGTTACTCACTAGTTACTCACACAAAACCGTGCATAAACATAACCAGAAATTTTAATATCTCAAGTTCTTTAATTTATGAATACTAAAATTTTTTTCGTGTACTTGTTCAATTTATGTTTCTTTGCTCTCCTAAACTAAGTCCTATAAAACGAAGTATTAAATTTTGAAATCAGACAGCCATGCTACAGATTTTCTAATCCATAATGTGACCTACTTTGATACTGATGGCTGACGTTACACATACTTCTGTAAGCTTTCTCCTGTATTCGGATCTAGATCTCGTTTTTCTTAACTTAGATTGGAAGATCGATTAGCTTTGTCTTCGATTACGTCTGAAATTAACCTCCACACTACGATTTTCTCTTGTGTCGTGGAGGCAGTTTAGATACATAAATTGCACAAGGACAAACATCCAGATCAGGAACAATTAGTGGACTATACAAACAGTTATTCCGTGCAGGATTCAAACCCGTCGGCGCCACAGGCAAATTGTAGAATTATATTGGTATAGATGTAAGAATTTAAGCTGATATGCATCGTAAAATATCTTAATGTTAATATGTATGGTGAGTATAGAGAACTGAAGACGCTTTATACTGGAAACGAGACATTCCATCTTAGTCCTCAGGGGTGGTCCTTAATTGAGAATAGATATAGCTGTCTTATTTGTCTTTGTCCTGTCTCGAAATTAAAACACGTTTTACTTTCGAGTATGAAAGTACAAAAACAACTGACAAAACGGCAATATGACGTGCAAACTGCACGTCATGTTTTCATTGTAATCATAAAATTTTCATACATATTTTTTTGGCTTTGCGGTTATTTTGGTAGTTAAAATTATAACAATGATTACCAATGACGTAATAGATGAGTAAGAATGGCAGAATTGCACTGCATAAAGCGCATTTGTAGTAATGCGACATTTGACATTTGTGGTATACCGAAATATATAATGATTATTATCATCACTATCATTGCAATCCTTCACAAATTTACTGCTGAACAGGGGCCTTCCCCAAGGTATGTCGCAAAGCACGGTCCTAATACAACTGCATCCATCGACTTTCTGTATATCTTACCAGCTCGTAACTAGATCTAGAGTGGGGCTGCCCTACACTTCGCTTACGGGTACGAAGCTGCCACTCGAGAACATTTCTTTCCCGTTGGTTGTCGGTTCTTCGAGGTTTAGCTTACTGATCGGTTGGGTTTGTAGTCTGCAACTTACCTTAGTAATTTTTTTATGAATCAACGCAATGGAGTGGTGTGATAAATTATCTTATAATAATACTAATCCACACTAGATGGAGTGACGACCTGATAAGACATGCAGGAATTTATTGGATACCCTGGTGGCTCAGGACCGCGCTTTGTGGCATTCCCTTGTGGGAGGCCTATGTTCAGCAGTGGACGTGTTAAGGGCTATAATGATAATGATGAATACTAACTAATCCAAGCTTAAGTTGCTACAGAATATAAACATAATGCTTCAGAATATATATACTATAAAAAAAGAAATACAAATTGAGGAACTGTATTCATATTATCTGTTGTTAAGTCAACAAGAGAATTCATTTAAAAATAAAGTCACAGCAGCAGATGCCTCGATTGATTAATTTGTTGCTTGCCACGTGTAACGTTAGTTTTCTAGAATTGCTGATTATTTACATAGGTTTAAGTCATAGTATTTACTAAGTCAGTGCGCTTCACCTTCTTTGGCTGCATCACCACTTACCACTTGGTGGGATAGTAGTCAAGCCCCGGCCTGGAATAGTTAAAAAAGTTCGCTTGGATGCACAATGCATGTTCTTATGTTTCCGCATTTTCATACAATATTTATTTATTTATTTATTTACTCTTTATTGTACACCAAAAAACAAAACAAAACTGAATATAGTTGAAGAAGAATAAGTTGAACTGAATATAACTGAATATAAAGTAGAATATGTACCTACACCAGGCGGTCTTATCGCTCTGAAAGTGTTCTCTTCCAGACAACCTTAGTGTAGAGAACTGATGCAAGCAATAGTGAAAAATGGAGGGGGTACACAATAAAAATAAAAGTATGAAAATACATACAAATAAATATAAGTGAAGATTATGTATGATATCATATAATAGATTAAATGAAAAGAGTATGAGTATATTTGATGCTTTTAAATTTACAAAGGTAGCGTTTTACGATAGATATAAAATACAGTCTATTTTTTTTTAAACTAAAGTGACAAACGAACTAACAGACCACCATCGATATATATGTACTACGTACTAGAATGCGCATTCCGAACATACACTATGTTCAACTGAACTGTACTGCAATCCGTACAGTGTCATTTAGTATGGTTTCAATCTACTAGTTAGTTTGTGGTTTCAATATTCATGCAGTGTGGAGCGGCGCTAATCATACAAGATTTCAAATTAAAGCTTAAACCTGGATGTAAATAAAAATTCAGTAGGCAAGTAAGTAAAATTATTTGTTGTTCAAGTGAATAAATAGATATATCGTAATATTACAAAAGAAAAAATCATGAAAAAATATATTTCTCTATATAATATACTGACCGCGCGGGAACAACGCGCTTAAATCAACTGCGTATGCTCGACTGTACTATCTCCCGCGCATGCGCGAAGACATAGAGTAGTGCACAGTTTATGTTTAGAAAGGCTTCTCTAGTACATAGTACATATAACTCAATGCAGACCACCTAATAGTAAGTGGCTACTGTGGTCTATTGACTAAGAGGGAATGCCACACAAGCTGTAATTATAATGTCTCTCTATTTGTTAAAAATGATGTATTATTTAATATTTAGAAACTTTGCTGATGCAAAAATCAAAAATACACATTTTTAATTTCAACTACAAGTAGTATAGCCATGCTGCTATGAACGGGTCATCTCTTAATTAACTCTATCTTTTTTACAGGTACAATTCACAATCAATAAACTCCTGCATCGCTTTGTCCGTTCGTGAAAACCTTGGAATACTAAGGTAAGATAGCTTTTGTTGTTTTATTTTTCAGTCTTCAGATAAAAGTTATCTATCAAATAAATTATATCCTGACTAAATATATAAGTTAAACTATTGAACTACTTAGTTATTTTATCATAGGTTTCTTTTATTTTGTATATATTTCAATGTAATGTAAATCAATTTAATTGAACAATTGTTTTCAATACTATAATTTTTAATTTGCTCTTTTTTATAGGATAAGGGTGACAAACGAGCACACAGTCCACCTGTTTTTAAGTGGTTGCTGCGGCCCATAGACATCTACATCTATCCTCTATTACAAATCAAAATGTAGATGCGTTGTCACCCGTGAGGACTAAGATGGAATGCCTCATTTCCAGTAAAAAGGGCCTCCGGCCACCTGCACTCACCAAGCGAAACGCAGAGGTAAACCCCTACTTCACGCTGGTATTCTGTGAGGTCGTGGTACCACCCCGGCTCGAGCCGGCCCATCCGTACGACAGCAAAAGCTGCTGCGTGGCTCTACCACTGTTAAAAATTCTTTCTTTTCCTTATATTTTATCCTATGAGCCAATTATATCTGAGGCTTGAAATTGAAAAACTGTCCGTTAATTGAATAAAATATTATTTTCTGTCGACTTCAAAAAGGAGACGGTACTCAATTCGACTGTATGTTTTTTATGTGTGTTACCTCATAACTTTTTACTGGGTGAACCGATATCGATGATATTTTTTTATTTGAAAGCTGGTACTTCACATGTGGTCCCATATCATGATCAAGGTCAGACCAATAGGTTTTGAGTTATTCTTAATAATTTATATTGAAGTCGGCTTAAATTATTACGGACACGTTTTTTGAATGATTGTCCCACCTAGTGATAAAAGGTAATGTAGCTGAAGATGGTAACGTGCACTGACTTCACAAAAGTCAATACACTCTTAACTTGAATACACCTATATTTTGCATTGTAATCGCATGGCAGGATAGATGCTGGCAAATTATCTCGTCATTGCTGTACGCATCAAGAACGGCAAAGCAAACTGTTTGATTCGAATTCGTAGTACGTCGTCAGCAAAGGACTGGCCGAATGTCTGTTTTTACAATGGTGAAAGTAGAAAGAGGAATCATGTCATTTAATTCCTGCGCACACTTTCCGAAATGTATCCTGTGGAACACCGAAAGGTTATTTTGCGTTTGTACTCGAAATCGGTTAAATTGGCTCTGATCTGATTCAAGTCACCAGTAAAGCCTATTTTGAAGGTATATGGATAACAAACGAGCACACAGTCCACCTTATGGCAAGTGGATGCTATGGCCCATGGACGTCTATACTTATCCTCAAATAAGAATCAAAATTCAGATGCCTTGTCATCCCGAGGATAAGATTGAATTCCTGGTCTCCAGTAAAATCATCTCCGATTCTCTCACCATACAAAACACAACAGTTTTAAGCTGCTGTTTTACGCTAGTACTCTGTGAGAGCGTGGTCCTTCCCCGGTCGAGCCGACACATTCGTGCTACAACCATAATATAGCTGCAGCGTGCCTCTACCACGTATAAAGTTTTCATTGAGTCTAAGCCTTTTCATAGAAAACTGCTAGGTTGCATTTCGCAGCGCTAAACTATATTTGGCAGCAGTGTTCCATACACGACCGGACTTGCGCTATATATAGAGTAAGCAGCTGTCGCGGCGTGAATTCACATCGCACCTTTATAAGGACATCTAACTTCCTTGCATCTGCTTTGGTTCAGACTCAATGAACCGCCCAAAATTCAGTTTCGCAAATCTTGACAACAAAATTTCTCACTCCTAAAATACTCATACCAAATTCAGGTAGAGTCGTCTTTACGCAAATATGTTACTTCATAGTTATGTTAACGAAAGAAAAAACACAAATTAGTCATTTCTGTGTTATGTCGGGTTAATAGAACCCATTATCTCCACCTTGTCACGTGGCTATTGTAATGGGTGATTATGAGAAGTTTTACATTAGTGTTCATGACCTTCAATAGATGGCGGTATAATGTTACCCCTGCACTGTTGAAGTTCATGTTGGCACACTTCACATATCGTTACCATTACGGCCTATTGTAAAACTCCACTGCTAAACATAAGCCGCCCCCATAGATTGCCTCATAGGGGGAATTTTGCCACAGTTGCTTTCAACGGTAAATTTTAATTTTTCAATTCAATCAAAATACAAATTTGTTGTCACCCCTGAGGACTAAGATATAATGCCTCGTTTCGTTTCCTCGTTTGACGCTGGTATTCTGTGAAAACGTTGTCGTTCCCCGGGGGAGCAGCATGACTCTACCATGATAGATTTTTTTTTTAATTATAACAATATTTATTTTTGTAATGATTTGTTGGAGTGTGAAAAGCAATATAAAAGAAACGGTAGCTTAGACTCGTCTTTTACTCATTGTCATCATTTTAACATTCACCTGATGATAAGTGAATGCTGTCCACGCGGCGGAGACTTACAAGCAAGAAATGTTTGTCCTGCGTCGGTAAATTTATATAGCGCCTCTTCTGAATTTCAAGATTCCAGGAATGCGCTATTTTATTGATTTCTCTATGTTTATTCCCATCCTTTGTTTCCGTTGTCTTCATTTGTATTAAGTGTAATGTTAATATTGTCAGCCGTGGTAGTTGAGATGGTTAGCGCTCGCTGTAAGTTTCACAGTACGCAAGTAACCCGGGTTCGATCCCCGCCGGCACCAATGAAATTGTTAATTGCAATTTTAAGTGCTGATTTACCACGTGCTCGGCGGTGAAGGAAAACATTGTGAGGAAACCTGCATGTCTGAGAAATAAGAAAAAAAATATTTGGAAGACATGTGAAGTTCGCCAACGCGCATTGGGGCAGCGCGGCGGACATTTCCTTGCCCTAAAACCCTCTCAGACATGAGAGGGAGGTCTGAGGCCAGCAGTGGAACGTATGTATATAGGCAGCAACTAATATTGCTAGTTTTACATTACAATGTTTTTTTTTTAAATTGTAATGACAAACAAACTTACACACCACCTGATGATAAGTAGCTTTTGCAGCCTAAGACACCTGCAGCCATCTTCAAATTAATAAGGCGTACAGATGCGTTGTCACCTCTGAGGAGTATCTAAGATGGATTTTTTTATAGGATAGGGTGACAAACGTGCACACATCCCACCTGATGGTAAATAGTCACTGTGGCCCATAGACTTCTGCATCTATCGTCAATAAAGAATCAAACAGCAGATGTGTTGTACCCATGAGGACTAAGATGGAATGCTTGTTTTCCGGTAAAATGAGTTTCCGGTTCTCCACACTTATCATACGAAACACAACAGTATTAAGCTGCTATTTGACGCTGGCATTCTGTGAGAGCGTGGTCCTTCCCCGGTCGAGCCGACCCATTCGCGCTGCAACTATACTTCTAATATAGCTGCAGCATGACTCTACTATCATGCCTCATAGCCTGTAATAATACTGCCTATTCATACTCTTCATTGCACTCACTACTATTTGGCGGCAGGAACAGGTAAGAGGGTGGCATCTATCCAGAGTTCTACTTAATGATATATCTAATAATAATAATGTCCTCCAGACAGAATTTCGGTCACGGCGGCCAGTCTCAACGGAGACTAGCCATCTGCGCGGGACAGGAATATAGTGCCTAAGTGTAGTCGTAAGCACAGGTGCACTCTTTTTTTTATAGGATAAGGGTGACAAACGAGCACACAGTCCACCTGATGGTAAGTGGTTGGTGCGGCCCATAGACATCTACATCTATCCTCTATTACAATTCAAAATGTAGAAGCGTTGTCACCCGTGAGGACTAAGATGGAATGCCTCATTTCCAGTAAAAAGGGCCTCCGGCCACCTGCACTCACCAAGCGAAACGCAAAGGTGAACCTCTACTCCACGCTGGTTTTCTGTGAGGTCGTGGTACCACCCCGGTTCGAGCCGGCCCATCCGTGCAACAGCAAAAGCTGCCGCGTGGCTCTACCACTGTTAAATTCCCTCACTATCATAATCCGATGGGATGGTAATTCTACATGGCTGGAGAGAGATCAGGTGCAGGACCAACGGTTTTACGTGCTTTCCGAGGCACGGGGGTGAAACGCCGCCATCTTTTCTAACTCCGAGCTGCTACTGAGAATTTCCTGACAGAAAAACGATTGGATGGATTCGAACCCGGGACATCATGATCAGAAATCGCGTTTACGACCACTAGACCAACGTCGTAGTCAATTCTAATATGACCTAATAATACATAATATGTAACCACATTACTAAGCGTTAGGATTTCCTTTTCGCTTAGAAGTCAGACTGAGTTGCTGACTACCTTGTCTGTCTGCCGCCATGTTGAATTATATTAACTTCTGTATTTATCGAAAGCAGCGAGTATAATGATAAGCTGTGAAATATTTCAACTTAGTTATGAGGCATGAGAACGCAGCTTTGTCATTCTTGGGAAAAGTTAGTTGCAGATGTTTATAGGCAGCAGTATAGAAGCCACTTAGGTACCATCGGAGATACTGTAAGCTCGTTTGCCATTCTAGTATTTTGCAAAATTCTTCGATCTTGAATATAAGATGAATACAAAAATTTAAAGAATACAAAATGGACCGCATAGTGGCGGTGTAAGGATACTCACTACTTGATATCGTCCGGTGGGTGTCGTTAGAGGCGACAAAGGGGAATAAATCAGGAGCGGGCAGTAGCGCTTTCTAATAACAACTAAAAAATAAAAACGTACGATTATCAAACCACCTGCCAAGCGTGGCAACTATGGCAAATATATGAGGTAATCTATGAGATAGACCTATCTTCAGCAGTAGACTTTGATAGGCAACGGAACTTTTATCTTTTTTTTTTTAGATGAGAGAGCAAACGAGCATACGGCTCACCTGATGTGGTAAGTGTCGACCGCCGCCGCCTTTGCACAACCGCTTCACTAGGGGAATTGCAGATGCGTTGCCGGCGTTTAAAAAAGGATTATGCTCGTTTCTTGTAGGTCCCTTAGTCGTATCGGTCTAAAAAAATCGCCGGAGGTAACGATTTCACAAAGAAGGAACTATACAAATTATAGCTTAGGTTCTAGACAGGAATAAAAAATTGTCCTTGAATGCAATAGATATAGTTTTCGCGCTAACGCAATGTCATTCATGAACGTCATAATTAATAACAGCCGTCAAAGAAATGGTATGAATTGAATTTTTTACAAAAACCATGACCCCTTCGAGACTTTTAAGTCGGTGTCTACCGCTAAGCAGAATAATTTCAGCAGTTACCATGGATATCGAACCGGGTCTCAGCGCACACAGATGTACTTACACAAGTCTGGGTGACTGCATGCGATTTCAGCTCAAAGGTACCAAGTAATAAACGTGAAAACCCTGTACGAAGTGTTGCAGAACGTTTGTCTGCGTGCAAGTGCGCTGGTGTGCGCGCCCTGCGCCACTGCAACGAGTCCTAGGTCAGTACACCCCGGTGCATCCACCAGAGTGCATACGACACCGCGTTCGCAATTTAAAAATAAAAAATCAACTGTTTTTTTTTTAAATAAAATATATGAATCTGTGCTTGAAACATGGTAATGATTTATTTTAAATCGTATGCGAACAAAAAGTTCGGTTTTCGATCGCTTCTTTGTCTGCCGCCATATTGGATCCAAGACAATTTCGAGAATACAGGCGGTGAGTTTGCTTTCCATTTTTCTGAATATCAATTATTTGGCAAATTTTTTTAATTAATTTCTTTTGTGATATATTTCATTTTGTTATTTAAAGTATGTGATACAAAGTGAAATTGCATTTTTATTGCTCTTTCTTGTCTAAACTTTTAATTTCTTTTATTTTTCAGAATATTTGAATTCTTTATTGCATTGATTGTTATACATTGAAATACTTAATGCAATAATCTATTTAAGCTTAAAATATATCAATTATTTCGTATCCGTTGTGTTGTGATAGGACATGTAAAGATTATCTTTTGCAATTTTAATATTATATAAAATCCTGATTATTTAATATATCTAACAATTTGCTCCAAAATAAGTTTTCATAATAATAAATTAACAAAATCGGGTGAATTTTGTCAGAAACCTAGGCATAATAAAAAGATTACGTCATGTATGTATAGGGTTCGCCATTTTGAAAATGGGCGTCCTACTCGCCCCTCCACTGATACATTTTTTCTTAATTTTTTCCCTTTCAAAGTATTGATCCTTAACTCTAAGACTATTTTAATAACAATATCATTTACAAAAAATTTAATGATATTTCATAAAGAATTTGGTGAATGCACTTTCGAATATTTTTTAAAGTTCAACTTTTACTTAAAATCTTCTGGTTTATTTTTTTTCTTTATGAAGTTCACGTTTCATAACAACGTGCACTCTTGAAACAATGTATGCAGTGTAATCATTGGATCATGTTACAAATTATGGTATTTAAAATATCTTATCACTGTTTAAAACAAAGAGTTGAAGTGTTTGGTGTTTTTAATTTCAATTAAAATTGGAACATTTTCGTCGCTGTAATTGGTATTAAAAAAAATAACGAGCTCATTGTTTGAAAAGAGAACTCTATATATTATACAGAAATCTATGAAGAACTCATTAACGGAGTAAATAAAAAAAATATATTTTTATTTTTTATTCGTTATAAACATTGCACTGTCAAACGTTGATTTAATTTTGAAGCATTTTGTTAGGGCTTCAAATAATATTTTCAAAAATAGGTACTTAAAGTGAAAATTCTTTGATATTTATGGCCATCCTTTGTTCCTTTGAGTGACAAAGTAATGTAATATCGACATTGTTTATTTTATACGTGGGCGCTGTATCTATCACTAGTTTCCAGATTATTCCATCTTTTCAAAAGCCCTAAAACCAGCCACGTTTTCGCATTTTTAAATCCTCATAATTCTAAAAGAATTTTAAGAATTAAATACAATCAATAGGGTTTTCATAATTTTAATGGAATATCGCGTTTTAATTTGTAACTTTTTCCTCTTTTATATTTGTGACGTATCGTAAGGATAAAATTTTAGTCGTTTTTATTTATCTGTATCTGAAATGTTATTGCGAGCTATCAGATGAACCAAAGAATACAATGTTTCAGACCGAACTTCGGTCATGGCAGCCATTCTCAACGGGAACTATACAACTACAACAATACTACTCAGGTACACTCTTGATTCCCCGTCCAACGGGACGGAAATTAGACACGAATTGAGAGAGATCAGACGCAAGACCAGCGTCTTTATGCGCTTCCCGAGGAACGAGGGTGAAAACACCGCCAACTTTCTATCCCAATTACTAATTTTAACACGATTCGGGATTCAAATGCGGAAGCACGTGATCAGCAGTCACGCTAACAACCACTAGACTAACGAGATAGTCAATCAGATCGACACAATTCACTTACAACTAAAGTAAAGGGAACAAATTTACAGGACCAGTTAGTTACCTACAAGTATAACGATTTTTTTTTAAATATCTAAGGGTGACAAACGCGCACACAGACTACCATAGAGGTGAACGGTGTAGTCCGTAGACTGTTACTAGACTGCTATCCTTGATTAAATATCAAAATGCAGATAAGGCCTTATCGTCGTAGACTAAGATATATTGCCTCTACATCAGTAAAAGGGTGGTCGGTTCACGTCATTTTTTTTATAGAATAGGGTGACAAAGGAGCACACAGTACAGCTGATAGTAAGTGATTGCTGTGACCCATATACATTTACATCTATCCTCAGTAAAGAATCGAAATGCAGATGTGTTGTGACATTTGACCCATTCGTGCTACAACTATACTACTAATATAGCTGCAGCATAGCTCTACCACGTATAAATTCATTGACCTACCTCATTAACGTACGACAGCAATATACTGCTGTTTTACGCTGTTGTTCAGTGGGGGCGTGGTATTTTCCCATTCGATGTGACCCATTTTTTGTTGTAGCTATAACACACCTACCACGTATATTTTTTTTGTAAAATCAGTCGAATCATCGTCGAGGACCAAGCTCTCACAGAATACCAGCGTAAAATAGCAGTTTAATGTCGCTGTGTTTCGTGTGTGTGGTGAGTTTAGAAAACTGGAAACCCTTTTTACGAGGCATTCCATACTTGTCCTCAGGGGTGACAACGCATCAGCATTTTGATTCGTAATTGAGGATAGATGTCGATGTTTATGTTCAATAGCATCCACTTACAGTCCAAAGGATTGTGTGCTCAATTATCACCTTTATTCTATAAAAAAAAAATGTATTAAATTACGGTTTACCACCTAGGTGGGGGGCGATTGACTTGGTTGTAGGACTCTTTTCTGCCACCCGCTTACCTATTTTTGCCACCAAATAACAGAACGTGCACTGCTATGTTCCGGTCCGAAGTACCCATATATAGAGCCATTGTAATTGCAGGCTGTGATGCATTCCATCTTAGTCCTCAGTGGTGACAACATATGTAGCTCTTTTACTTGAAGTTATGCCTTATTCTACAAAAAAGAGCATTATACACAAATCCCATTGTGATGTCTCCCTGTTTTGTTAAAAGCGTGATGCAATTAACTGCCTAGTGATTAAACTGCACTGAGAGTTTCTGTGGAAGCTAGCCAATTACAGCTAATGTTCCGATAACGACTACTTGTGAAAGATAACAGAATAACGTTGTGTCCGCTGTTCTCACATCAACAAAGTAAGAACTCCCTTGTCCCGACTTTTGGGAAGTGTTGCCATAATATGATAACAATTTCTGCTAATCGTATCTGTGATATGTACATCAATCAGATTCTAAGAAAGTTTTTTTCTTACATAATTATTAGAGTAAAATTGTACATGGTAGAGCCAAGCTTCTGCTATATTACGGATACACGAATGGATTGACTCGACATGGGATGGACCATGCTCGCACAGAAAGCTAATTAATGCCGCTGTGTTTCGTATAGTGAGTGTAGAGAATTTAAGACCAATTTCATTGGAAAGGAAAAAGTGACTAACGAAGTTAGAGTCCATCGCACCGGAAGGTCAGTGACTCCTGCAGATCACAAATACGACAATGGACAACGAAGAAGTGTGAAGAATACAGTGCTTTACAGCCTGGAATTACACTGACTCTTTATACCCTATTATTGACAATATTTGGCGGCAGAAATAAGTAATATGAGGCAGCTACCCGGACTCCTAAAAAAAAAGATGTACTATCACTTAATAAAAGTGATTTAGTAAGGATCACGCCTGCACCGAATATAAGCATAAAATAGCAGCGTGATGCTGCTGTATTTCTTATGTTACTCGTAAGTAACTGAAACCAGCGTCCATTTTTACTGGTACAAGGGCATTTCATCTTAATCTTCTGCTATTCTGTGTGGGTGTGGTGCTTCCCCAGTCGAGATGACCCATTCGTGCTACAACTATACAATCAATATAGCTGCAGCATGACTCTACCACGTTTAAAAAGTGCATACGGATTGTCTCACAACCTGTTATTTATACCTTTATGAGACGGGAACTCAGTAGTTCAAGAATTGCTATTTGACAGCAAATATACGTAAGAGAGTGATACCTCCCCAGAACCACCCTTCCTTCTATTAAAAAACCTTACATGTCTCTTGTATAACAAATGGAACAACCAGCGATGAAATCGCCACAACATTACACCGAAGCTAATCTCAGTGAATACTCTTTTAGCTTATTAATTCGCCTGACGTGTACGGTACTGCATTCGGTATGACTTGAATTTATTTAGAGGCGTCGGTTGGGACGGAGTTGCGGTAATTGTGGATGAAACAAGCGTTTAGGTGCATCGAGACGGTCATCAACCCCGATAACTTATCTTGCATGCAGTTGTGCGCAACGCAGTTTAACGTAGGTGATTGACTCCAATATACTCGTTTTACGCTGAGAAGCCGGACTAATGTCACCGATAAAATATATTACACTTCATTATTGTTTAATTAATAAAATCTGGTGTTAGTTTTTATAGAATAAGGGTGACAAACGAGCACACAGTCCACCTGATAGTAAATAGAAGCTGTCGCCAATAGAAACTGACATTTACCCTCAATAAAGAATCGTAATCGAGCCGTGGTAGCTCAGTTAGCTAGCACTAGCTGTAAATTTCGCAGTACGCGAGCAACCCGGGTTCAATCCCAGTCAGCACCAATGTAATTGTTAATTGCAATTTTAAGTGCTGATTTACCAAGTGCTCGGCGCTGAAGGAAAACATCGCGAGGAAACCTGCATGTTAGAGAAATAAGAAAAAAAAATTACGAAGACATGTGAGGTTCGCTAACACGCATCGGAGCAGCGCGGCGAACATTACTTTGTCCTAAAACCCTCTCAGAAATTAGGCGAGGCCTGTGGCCAGCAGTGAGACGTATATAGGCTGTAACTTAAACTGTAACTTTAAGAATCGTAATGCAGATGAGTTGTCATCTCTGAGAAGTAAGATGGAGAGATAATTGCCATAGTTGTCATGCGGGTAGGCAGCCGCAGTTGTTTGTTATTAGGAACACGCTGCTGTCTATCTCCTGGATTGATTCCCTCTTTCGCCTCTAACGACACCCACGGGACAATATGCTGTACTGAATATTCTTGCACCGCCACTACACAGTCAATTCTTTATATAGGTACTATTACATATATACAGTACCTATATAGTATTTGATTCTTTATTATGTTATTACTGTCTAGAACTCCTTTTTTATCAGTCTTCTTAATTCCTTTCTAGCTTGTTTTTTTTTAATTCATAAATAAAGAGCTTTGTCCCTGATGCGATTATGCCGCCCTGGTAGTTACAATAAAGTCTTAAATGTAATAATTACTAACAATTAAACTTATTATACTTACTAGTTACTTAATCTCTTATTAAGTAACAAATAGAGTTCCTGGCTTGTTGATAGGGTATGTTTGTCGGTCACCAGAACGTTCAGTTAATGAACAGGATGATTAGATCTCCTTTCGGTTTTCAATCTGAATATTCAATTCAAGATATAACGCTAAATGTTCATTTCGTTTTAATATCCACTACTTTGTCAGTTTTTTTTTATTTAATTCTCGACGTTTAAGTAATTTGATCTCCGAAACCTCTCATCCGATTTCAATAAATTTTGTAAATGTGTATTTCTTGCTCCAACTTAAGAGATAAGATAGTTTGTATACCGATAAGTAACTCTCAATATTTTTCATTGTGAATTTAAGGTTAAACGACAAGGGTGTTTGGAAAGGACAACGTCTGCTAGTGTGTGATACGTTGCTACTGTCGTTGTGAACGTATATTATATTGCCATCTAGTAAACATACCTAGTCTGTTCATCATCATCATCATAACATTCCTTCACAAGTCCACGGCTGATAGGCCTCCCCCTAGGAATGCCACAACGCACGATCCTGAGCCATTTGCATCGCTCTACTTCCTGCATATCTTACCAGGTCGTAACTCCATCTAGTAGGGGTAGGGCTGCACTTCGTCTACCGGTGCGAGGCTTGCACTCGACGTAGATGATAACATAGTCTTTTGTAAAATACTTTTGGTTGGTGGTTTTCAGCTTCTCAATAGGAATGGCATTTGTGTTCTGGTTATTACAATGTAGATAATGCTGCTGATAATTTTTTTGCATTTATTTTACTAAGGACGGAATTTTCAATCATCTGATAAATTTATCCATCAAATAAATTATAACCTGACTGAATATAAAAGTGAATCAAGTCAATTTATTTATTCATACAACTGTAATTTTTTGTTGTATTTTACCCTATGAATAACTTTATCTTTTAGGTGGAAAATCAGCTTATTATAGTTAATTTTCGACACAGAAAACAGAATAAATTTGGTAGAGCCATGCTGCAGCTATATATGGGTCGGCTTGACTGGGGAAGGACTCTCACAGAATACCAGCGTGAAATAGCAGCTTAATGATGCAGTGTTTCGTATGGTGTGGAGAACCGTAGACCTTTTTTACTGGTAAAGAGGCATTCCATCTTCGTCCTCACGGCTGACAACGCATCAGCATTTTGATTCGCAAACGGGGATAGATGTAGATGTCTATGGGCCACAGCAAACACTTACCATCAGGTGAACTGTGTGGTCGCTTGTCACTCTTATCCTATAAAATAATAGTGATAGAGAACAAGAAAGAGAAACCTGTTAATACATCACCGTATTATGTCAAATAACGTATACACGTATCTAACGTTTACTTGGTAGGGCCAGGCTACACCTGTATTACGTTTGTTGTAGCACAAATGGATCGGCTCTCACTGAATACCAGTGTAAAATAGCAGAATAATTTTGCTGTGTTTCGTATGGTGAGTGTAGAGAACCGGAGACCCTTTTTACTAGTAATGACGTATTCCATCTTAGTCCTCAGGGGTGACAACGCATCTGCATTTTGATTCTTGCCCTAAGATAGATGTAGATGTCGTCTATGAGTCACAGTATCCACTTACCATCAGGTGGACTGTGTGCTTGTTTGTCACCCTTATTCTATAAAAAAAATATTGCACAAAGTGGCATTCATGTCAATTATAAAAATCATAATATAGTTTTACAAAATTATCTTTAAGGTTTTCTTATTAAGGTAAATCCAAAAACGAAACTGAAAACACAAGACTTTTTCTAAAACATTTTTTTAATTATGTGCATTATAGGTGTATAAGAATTAACAACTGAATATAGGCCTTCCCCATAAATTGAATTATATCAATATATGCCAGGTAAATTCAAAAACGAAACTGAAAAACACAAGACTTTTTCTAAAACATTTTTTTTAATTATGTGCTTTATAGGTGTATAAGAATTAACAGCTGAATATAGGCCTTCCCCATAAAT
This sequence comes from Parnassius glacialis, assembly GCA_033319125.1. Taxonomy (NCBI): domain Eukaryota; kingdom Metazoa; phylum Arthropoda; class Insecta; order Lepidoptera; family Papilionidae; genus Parnassius; species Parnassius glacialis. The sequence continues at coordinate 1,295,825 of JAVANC010000002.1, read as the reverse complement.
TTACTTATATCAATATTTGCCATATCTAATTGCTTCGCTAGGCTGTTGGTCTGACAAACGCAGTTTTTCGTTGTTTTTGAAGAATCGTTTGAAGTTGTTATCAGAAAGATGCTGCTGTCTACCCCCTGTTTGGCTCCGTCGTCTTTTTCTAATAACTTTAACCTAATAATTAAAAAAATCAGCCCTAACTATAAAATATAATCAGTGCAACTTAATGTAAAATATTTTTTGATTTTTCATATATCTTTTTTATATATTTTAATATTCCTTTATAATTAATTAACAACAGTACCGTTACTGCTATAATAGGTACTGATTAGTGGAGGAAGTTTTAACTGGTAGTTTTAATAGTAGTATCCCGAACCCACAGTTTGATTGCCAGTTGTATTTTTTCATGATTATTCTTTGTTGATTTACGAAGTATCTTTATTTAATTGTATTATCTTTTAGTAGATTGACATTAATCACTTTTAAAATGTCGTTAAATATTCATCTCATAAAATATTTAAATCTACCTACACAAGTAACATAACAAGCAACGTTTATTCAAAATATATTTTATTTTAAATGAAATTAATAAATAAATAGCCCACGATACCCATGTATAATATAAAGATAATGCCATTAAACCAATTTGTATCAGGTAAATATAGATAAGCAACTCCAAACCTAATACTGTACTGGCCAATAAGGGCCTGACGAAAGCGGTTTCCGAACGACTCTAAAAAATGCACCCGGGCCACCGCCCTCGTGGTTATAACGAAAAAAATTCGACCAATCGCCTCAAAAAGTGACTCCGGATTCGAATAGACCAATAGTGTTCTATGAGCTAGCGCATAGAGCGGGTGCAACGGGTAAAAATTTGATGTGTTGTTTGAAGTCCCTTGTGGCCAATGAGGTGCGCCTGCGACTCCCGCCCTTTGGCCCGGCCAGGAGCGGCAACGCCGCGTCGCCGGCCCTTCGCCACACGAGCGAGAGGCCCAGAGCGAAAGGGACGCACACTAATGAAACTGACTCGTGCGACGTCGTCGGTGACTTGATTTGACAACATTGCTTTTGTTGCAGTGCGTTCAGCGCTTGAGCCTTCTGATTTTTTTTAAAATATAATTCTGCCTTACAAAACAAAAGCCTTTTTTCAACATATCTCAACTCAAAATGTTTTTAATTGTTGGAAACTGTTACAAAATATTTTTGTATTAAAGCGTATCAACTTAAAAATAAAGTTTCCAGAACATCATTCTTATTATTATGTGCTTAATTAACATTTTATTAAGTTTCTACTTATTGGAATTTTAAATCCACAATATTGAAGAAACGTTTCCATATTGTTCTTAGCTGTTACCTATAAAAGTAAGAGTAGGTTCTGGAATAACTTGATACGCGACGTTAAATACATAAATATGTAAAGAGTAAGTATATAAAACATATTTTTAATGTAAAAATTTATATTACTTGAATCATAATTCAATGTCAAATTAAAATATCTTACTAAATGCACACTTATCTACGTGTAGGTATGATAAATGTTAAATACCAAAATATATAAAAATAAATGCACCTACATTAAAACTGGGTAAATTTTAAAAGGTGACGACGATTATAAATATCGAATGTATGTATTATGAGCAACTAATTATTTGCCATTAACAAAAAGCAACGAAAATTACGATGATTACACAATGAAAAAGAAAAACAAATTTGCATGTCTCTATTAAAAGCTTAGTACCTATGTAGGTACATACATACCGTTACAGCCTATTAAAGTCCACTGCTGAACATAGGTCCCCCCATAGATTGCCTCACAGGAGCGATATTTACCATGGTTGTCACGCTTGGCAAGACGCTGCTGCCCATCTCCTGCAGGGCTAGCATGGGCAGTAGACAATTTTATCCTCGGGGAAAGGAGAAAATGTTTAACCCCTCGCTTAGTTTTATGCACCCTTCGAGCATGTTCATACCGGTGGTTAATATACACAGTAGATAAAATGGGAGATAGACTTAGACTTAGATATATTTTTTGTATGAACATAAACTTATCTTATCCCACGTCCAATGAACTAGGATAAAATGTTCTCTTCAAATATCAAAAAAGCATAATTTTTCATCTTTCATTTGGCTCCATGCTACGGACGGGGGATATATTATGTCTACTCGTTATGTCAAACGGGGATATACTTCACCTCGTTGCTGTTCTTTGGAATAAATTGGATAAAATTTGACAAATATTTATCCCCTGATTATATTCACTGACAAGAGATAAAATATTCTTGACGTTATGCCAAAGCACGGCAACGGGGAGAAGTATATCTCCGTTTGACATAACGAGTAGACATATATCCCCCGTCCGTAGCATGGAGCCAAATGAAAGATGAAAAATTATGCTTTTTTGACATTTGAAAGGGACAATTTTATCCCAGTTCATTGGACGTGGGTTTAAGTTTATGTTTATACAAAAAATCTATCTAAGTCTAAGTCTATCTCCCATTTTATCTACTGTGAATATTATATCCACCGGTGTGCCCATGCTCGAGCCTTATATACTTGTAAATTGATAGAGCGACTTATGGATTGTTTTATTTTACTACCAGTATAAACGCCGCCTTTTTCCGTAAAAATTATTTTAATATTGAGCCGTTTCCGTAAAAAATTAGCACACGATACATTACAATAAACCGTTGGATGCAGACGAGACGGCCTCGAAACCGTTGTGCAACCTTAGGCGGGGCCTTTGGAAAATGCGACGCCATTTTGAAACTTTTTGAGGTACGCACTCGCTATTAATTATACACGTGACCCGACTGATTTTGAATAAAATTTCAGAAAATTTACATTTATTACGAGAAATGAGGACTAAAATTAAACTAGATATTAATAAATGAGATCAAAATTGATATTCATTATTCAATTTTGTGTAACACACTTGGTAACAAATGCCGAAGTTGCACATCATATTATTTTCCACACCGTCGTCATTATTATCATTATTTATTTGTTTTTAGTACGTTACATAAGATATTATTAAATACTATGTTTTTTATAGAATAAGGGTGACAGACGAGCACACAGGTCACCTGATGGTAAGTGGTTGCTGTGGCCCATAGACATCTACATCTATCTTCGTTTGCGAATTAAGATGCAGATGCGTTGCGACTAAGATATAATGCCTCTTTTCCAGTAAAAAGAGTCACCGGTTCTCCACACTCACCATAACAACGCAGCACCATTACGCTGCTATTTAACGCTGGTATTCTGTGAAAGCGTCGTCCCTCCCTGATCAATTCAACCCATTCGTGCTACAACCATAATATAGGAGCATGGCTCTACCACGTCAAACTAATTGTTATTTTCTTATAGGATAAGGGTGATAAGCGAGCACACAGGTCACCTGATGGTAAGTGGTGGCTGTGGCCCATAGACATCTACATCTATCCTCGTATGTGAATCAAAATGCAGATGCGTTGTCAGCCATAAGGATTAAGGTGGAATGCCTCTTTTCCAGTAAAAAGGGTCGCCGGTTCACTACATTCACCATACGAAACACAACAGCGTTAAGCTGCTATTTTACGCTGGTATTCTCTGAGAGCGTGGTTCTACCCCGGTCGAGGTGACCCATTCGTGCTACTACTATACAATTAATATAGCTGCTGCATGGCTCTACCACGTAAAAATTATTATATAATATTATGGTTTTCTTACTTTTATGACCTCCACGGGAAGAAAGTATACAATAATATATTCTACCTAGCTGTTATCACACCTACATAGATACATGCTTGACGTTTATTGTGACATAAATAATAGCGTGCTGTTTAATAACCCTCTGCTTCGAGATGCAGGTAAGTTGTTTAATATTGATGACCTAGCTACCGCATCTAGACAGGCCGTCTTCCATTGAAAAGTCAATTGCTTGGGCTCATGTTTTATTTGTTAGTGTCAATGTCGTGCCCCATTATGTGCCATCGGAAAAATTAGTAAAGTAAATTACCACCGTAATAATCAAATTAAAATTTCTTCAAATTGAACAAACAAACAAACATGTATTTAAAAGGTTTAGAAAAATATATTTTGAAAGTTATCTTGTTAACTTGTACAGAATTGGAACAGAACAAATTGCCGGCGTTAGTTTTTCAACGAATGCGTGTTTCATATTATAAATATATTATGAGTCTTTTATTTTTCGTACTTGATGGAAGCACCCAAGGGGTAACAACGCACTTTGTTTCGATCTCGTAATCGAGACTAGATGTGTCTATTAGCTACAGCATCCGCTTACTATCAGTTGGACTGCATGTCTGTTGTTTGTTGCCTTTAATGGTATTAGAATAATTAAAAAAATATTATTACTATTATTAAGGAAATAGTACAGGCATTAATTAGGTTTTAGATAAGGTATAAACATTATACGTCGTCGTCGTCTTCCCTATATGATTAAGTATCGGCGTTATCTAGTTATAATATAAAAGCAAAAAAGTATGTAATGGCACAGACATACCCTCATAATATCTGAGAGGGGTTTAGAGTAAATGTTCCAAAGCGCTTATAAATACGTATTTTAGATGGATATAGGATTGATGTAGGTGTCTATGCGCGACAGCATTGACTTAACATCAGGTAGACTATATGCACGTTTATTACCCTTTTGAACCGACTTCAAAAAAGGAGGAGGTTCTCTATTCGACTGTAGTTTTTGTGTGTTACCTCTGAACTTTTTATAGGTGAATCGATTTTGATAATTCTTTTTTTATTTGAAAGCTGGTAATTTACATATGGTTCCATATAAATTTGATCAAGATCTGACCAATAGTTTTTGAGTTATACTTAATAATGCGTATTTAATTTACTTCGACCACATTGATTATGTTTTCATTTTATTTATATTGAAGTTGGTTGTACAAAATTTTTAATTTTACCACTTGTTTTATAAAATAATGTACGTAAAGAGTTATTAAGTATTATAAACTTGTAATCAAACGAGTTGACAAGAGCAGTTTCATGTCAGTGCGCAAATTATGTTGATAGATGCAAAATTTAATTCACAAGCAATACAACAAAGTTGAGTAGCACGCTACATCGCAACAGTCTAAAAATAGCTCGTCTATGACTAACTCGTTAGCATTAATGCCTGTGACGTTGATCAGACAGACAGGCAGTGTGTTAATAATACGACTGGTAATGAATAATCGATAAATAATTAATACATACGTAATTTATCGCATATACGTTCAGATTTTTTTTTTATAGATGTAAAGGTGACAAACCAGTACACAGTCCAACCGACGTAGAGGCAAATAGGTGTCGAGGCCCTTAGACATCTACATGTATCCTCGATTGAGAATATAAATGCAGATGCGTTGTCACCCCTAAGGAATAAAATGGGGGGACTCGTTTGGGGGGGGGGGGGGTCTTCGGTTCTTTACACTCACCATACGATCCACAGAAGCAGTTTTGCTTTTTCACGCTGTTATTATGTTAAAGCGTGGCCCTATCCCGTTCGAGCCGGCCAATTTGTACAGCAGCTGTAATATAGTTGCAGCATGGCTCTACGATGTTAATAATGTGGCAGGAGTAGGTATTTTACACATGAGCGGCAACCTTTGATCCTACTTTACTTTACTGAACAAAATAGATAGAGGCCCTTTTTACTGGAAATGAGGCATTCCAACTTAGTCCTCACGGGTCTGGATGTTTGTTCTTGTGCAATTTATGTATGTAAATTTTCTCCATAATACAGGAGAAAATCCTTTTTTTTTATAAAATTAGGGTGACAAACGAACACAGTCCACCTGATGGCAAGTGGCTGCTGTGGCCCATAGACATCTGCATCTATCTTCGTTTGCGAATCAAAATGCAGATGCGTTGTCAGCCGTGAGGACTGTCTCCGGTGAAAAGTGTCTCCGGTTCTCTACACTCACCATACGAAACACAGCAGCATTAAGCTACTATTTTACGCTGGTATTCTGTGAGAGCGTGGTCCTTCCCCGGTCGAGCCGACCCATTCGTGCTACAATTATACTATTAATATAGCTGCAGCATGGCTCTACCACGTAGAAAAGTGTAAGAGTAACGATTTTTTAAATAGAAAGATAAAAGATTGTAAGAAACTTCAAATAAAAACTTAAAAACTTAAGTAGACTTGCGAAGCTATATCTACTACAAATTCATTTTATTTTGTTTATTTATTTATCTTAACAACATAAGTAACCTACGTCCTAAAAGCAACTCTAATTCTTAACTGATTTTTAATGACTCTTTGAAGAAAAAAACATTTCTTCTGTTTCTCCTTGAGCTATAATTTTATAATTATATTTTAGCACCGACTTCAGAAGCTCTTATGTGTGTGCCTTTAAGTGGATATAAACATTTTATTAAAAGTTTAACCTTTATAATCAATGTTGAATTGTGGAGTCAGTTACAAATAGCTGTTATCTGTCAAGTGTTTTCGACACAATAGCATGTGGTCGTAGATAATGTTAATGAGAATGAACAGAATTTTTTTATTTGAGCTGAGACGAGAATGAGCTCATTTGATGGTGACCATACCCTGTCACACAAAGATATTTTAACATTTTGGATCATCTAAAATCCAAAGTTTCTTTTTTTAATAAAGTAAAGGTACTCCTTTTGATGACGTGATGGCCTAGCTTTACAACTCTCTATATGGCCAAGCTATGCGGCAGATATATTATGTTTGTAACACGGATGAGTCGGCTTTACTGGGACAGTACCACACTCTCACAGAATACCAACGAGAAATAGCAACTTAATTCTGCTTTATAGTTTATAGAATAGAATAGAATGATTTTTTATTCAATATTGATCATTACTTAATACTTATTGAAAGTAATAATCATTACATAATACTTATTGAAAGAATAGTCCGACTAGGTAAGTCCAACTTCGACTGAGAGGTCAATATAACAATAGAGACAATAGAGATAAAATATTTGACAGATTTCATAGCGGGGACGATAATTTCTTAGGAAAATGTTTACATTAATGATTCTTTCCGTATTATTTGTTATATTTTGTATTAATTAGATTAGAACTTAATAAACCAAACTATATAAATGTTACTAAAAATAGAAAAATTTAAAAAAAAATATAAACTGCGAAAAATTTAAAATAAAACTGCTGACGCATTGTGTTGTGTATTAATATATTACTCTAGATAATCATAAACTATTATTTAAAATTATTTTCTCAATTGACTGACATTGTGTAACAAAGAACTTTACCTCAGTCACGAGTAGCGACATCTGGTGAGTAGAAAATTATTAGCCCTCATTATTTCGAATCGAATCTTTATTTACCTTCAATACGAGCCGTATATAACAATGGCGAATTTGAATTATAAACATTATAATGTATAATACATCGCATATTTTGCCTAAGGGCGTGCAAAGTTTTCAAACAAATCATGCAAATATTCAAAGCTATAACTTATCATGCATGCTGTGAATTTATAGTTAAACCGTGATAGTAAGACGTACGATGGTTCCGTGGCGCAGTGGCTTAGCATTGAGTTGCGGCGCTGAGTGGCGTGGGTTCAAATCCCGCTCGTAACATGTATTTGTATGCCCTACATATAATAGTTTCGTGTCTGGATGATGTCTTTGTGAAATGTATGTATGTAAACTGCCTCCACGATACAAGAGAATATCCCAGTATAGGGGTAACACACATAGATACCGAATTCGAAACCTAACAAAGAAATTTTAATAATTTTTTCTCCTTCTCTAATAATAGAAATTTGAATATTTTTTTCTCTTTCTCTAATAATTCCAACTTAGTGTTAATTTAATAATTTAATCGAATAAAAAAGTTGGCCGACACCGGACACCAGTCAGGTGCGAAATATAAAGTTTCACATCAGTATACTTCTAATATATAGTTGATGGTAGAATTTATAATTAATAAAACCATTAAAGAAATTGCCGTGTAGTGGCGGTCACGAATATCCACTACCCCATATCCTCCCGTGGGTGTCGTAAAAGGCGACAAAGGGAAACAGGCAGGAGATGGGCAGCAGCATCTTCCTGGTAACGGCAAAAATACAATAAAAAAACTGCGGTTGCCAACCCGCTCGCCAAGCGTGGCAACTATGGCAATATACCCCCCATGATGAGAGTTACGAAGAAACGGCCCCCAGTCCCCGGCGGCCCCGCTATTCCTGGCTACGGTGGCGACCATGGTAACGGCGGGGCAGGGGGTGCTAAGAATCTCCGGTGGAGGTTCGGTTGCCACCTTAGACGACTCGACCTGGCAACGTACAACGCACGCACCCTGAGGACTGACGAGAAGATCGTGGAGCTGGAAGAAGAGATAGACAAGTTGCGCTGGCATATTATAGGATTATCCGAAGTCCGAAGAGAGGGGGAGGACACGGTAATCCTCGAATCCGGCAACTTGCTCTATCACCGGGAGGGCGACCATCTGTCCCAAGGAGGTGTCGGATTTATCGTCCACAAGTCTCTCGTTAACAACGTTGTAAAGATCGGGAGTGTGTCGACGAGGGTTGCGTACCTTATACTCAGAATCACCAAACGGTATTCGCTGAAGGTCATACAGGTTTACGCACCAACCTCGGCACACCCCGATGAGGAGGTGGAGGAAATGTATGAGGATATCTCTAGAGCCATGCATTCCTCCAAAACCCAATATACGGTGTTAATGGGAGACTTCAATGCAAAACTAGGCACAAGGGAGAACGGTGAGCTGAAAGTAGGGAAATTTGGAATAGGGCAACGGAACCCAAGGGGCCAGCAGCTGGCCGACTTCATGGAGAAAGAGGGACTCTTTATGATGAACTCTTTCTTCAAGAAGCGGCCCCACAGGAAGTGGACCTGGTCGAGCCCCGACGGTTCGACAAAAAATGAGATTGACTTCATTATGATGACCAGACGACAACTGTTCAGTGATGTCTCAGTGATCGCGAGGGTGAAAACCGGCAGCGATCACCGAATGGTGAGAGGCACACTGAATCTAAATGTTAAGTTGGAGAGGTCTCGTCTGATGAAGTCAACGCTCCGTCCCCCTCCTGCTCTAATCCAAAGTCCCGAAACCTTTCAGCTCGAGTTACGAGTACAAAACCGTTTTCAGTGCCTAGAAGACTGCAATGAAGTGGACGATATGAATGACAAGCTCGTGGAAACTGTCCATGCGGTCGGAGCTAAGTTCTGCAAGACCCGCCGCAGAAGAACACAAAAACTCTCCGATCACACTCTTAATCTCATGGCTGTCAGACGGGAGATGAAGCTACATTCTTCAACAGATTTGACAGCATACAGGCAACTGAACAGACAGATCTCCAAATGCATGCGGCGGGACTTACGCAACTTCAATACAGCTCGTATTGAAGAAGCGATCGAGCGGAACCAAGGCTCCAAAGTCTTTGCCAGAGATCTGTCTGCCAGAAAGAGCCAACTGTCAAAGCTGAAGACCGAATGTGGCAGCATCGTTTCTGGGACACCTGAGATTTTGAGTGAGATTGAGAGGTTCTATGGGCAGCTGTACACGTCATCGTTGGAGCCACACGTAAGTGTGAGTAACGATCCAAGAGCGAGTCTTATCCGACATTATTCCGAAGATATCCCGGACGTCAGTCTGAGCGAGATTAAAATGGCTCTCCAACATCTTAAAAACGGCAAGGCCCCAGGCGAGGATGGAATTACAGCGGAGCTTCTGAAAGCGGGTGGAGGACCGGTACTTGAAGTCCTTCAGAAGCTCTTTAACTCCGTCATCCATGGTGGCATTACACCGGAGGCGTGGAGCAGAAGTGCGGTGGTCTTGTTCTTCAAGAAAGGTGACAACGCTCTCTTGAAGAACCACAGACCGATTTCCCTTCTGAGCCGCGTCTACGTGCTGTTTTCGAGAGTCATTACGAATCGTCTCGCGCGCAGGCTTGACGACTTCCAGCCTCCCGAACAAGCCGGTTTCCGAAAGGGCTTTAGCACCATAGACCACATACATACCTTACGGCAAATTGTACAGAAGTACGAAGAGTACAATTTGCCACTATGTCTGGCGTATGTGGACTATGAGAAAGCATTTGATTCCGTCGAAATTTGGGCGGTGCTGCAGTCCCTTCAGCGGTGCCAAGTTGACTGTCGGTATATCGAAGTGCTGAAGTGTTTGTACAGTAGAGCTACGATGGCTATCCGAGTACAGAACCAGAGTACGAAACCTATCCAATTGCAGAGAGGTGTAAGACAGGGTGATGTTATATCCCCGAAACTCTTCACCGCTGCATTGGAAGACGTTTTCAAGCTTTTGGACTGGAAAGGATACGGTATTAACATCAATGGCGAGTACATCACTCACCTTCGATTTGCCGACGATATAGTCCTTATGGCAGAATCGCTGGAGGATCTAAGCACTATGCTCAATGACCTCAATAGTGTCTCCCAACGGATAGGTCTTAAGATGAACATGGACAAAACAAAGATTATGTTTAATGTCCATGTCACACCTATGCCGGTAGTTGTTGGGAGCATTAAGCTCGAAGTTGTTGACGAGTATGATTACCTGGGACAAATAGTCCGACTAGGTAAGTCCAACTTCGACCGAGAGGTCAATCGACGGATTCAACTTGGCTGGGCAGCGTTCGGGAAGCTACGACACATCTTCTCGTCAGACATACCTCAAAACCTTAAAACGAAATTGTACAACCAGTGCGTGTTGCCAGTGATGACTTACGGAACTGAGACGTGGTCCTTCACTGCTGGCCGTATGAGGAAGCTCAAGGTCGCTCAGCGAGCTATGGAGAGGGCTATGCTCGGAGTTTCTCTGCGTGATAAACTTAGGAATGAGGATATCCGCAGTAGAACCAGAGTAACCGACGTAGCCCAACGGATTAGTAAGCTGAAGTGGCAGTGGGCCGGCCATATAGCTCGAAGAACCGACAACCGATGGGGAAGAAAGGTTCTCGAGTGGCAGCCTCGTACCGGTAGGCGAAGTGTAGGGCGTCCCCCCACGAGATGGAGTGACGACCTGGTAAGACATGCAGGAAGTCGATGGATGCAGGTGGCTCAGGACCGTGCTTTGTGGCATTCTTTGGGGGAGGCCTATGTTCAGCAGTGGACTTGTGAAGGGCTGTAATGATGATGATGATGATTAAAGAAATATGGAGTAAAATAAATAATTAAACACATAGGTTCGTTAATAAAATAAATTTGTTTTCTTATTATTCTAATTAAAATAAAACAAAGTTTATCCTATACGCGCATGCACACGAGAGCGATGGCGTAGAGGGCGTACCTATGACGGCAAAAGGGAGCGTCATGCCGTTTGCTGCCACGGAATACGTGTCGGTTTTACTGGCGCACCAATAGATGTTTCACGTCAAAAATAAACCTATTCGCAAGATGAAATACCTCGTGTCTTGAAAAAGAATCTTCTGCTGCTGCTCGTTTTCCTCTTCTTCTAAAAGAAAAAAACATGCTTTAACCTCCACGTCTATATTAATTGTCTATATACATATTACTCGTAGCATCGACTTAGTTTACTTTACTTTACTTTAAAAAAAAAGATCATTAATAATAATATCAACAAGTAGCGCGACGGGCCATCACAGTTCACAGCCACATCCTGGCGCAAACGGATGAGAGTCAGACGACACACCTATCACGTCAAAAACTTCATAATCAATCAACGTAGCATCTATAGGCTACTCAAAAAATCCATGGCTCTACCTTAGCACAACGTGATAGAGTCTTATCTGCGTTGCAAATGTTTTACTCGACTGGTAACACTGGAATTGTAAATTAAAATCATAGAAAATAAAAATGAGACTAGTCAATTTTTAAAGTGTCGTAATTCGGAGATAATTTTGACAGAACTAGTGGCGGACGAAATTCATTGCTTTATTCCAGTGGTACAGAAATATCTAGTTTTAGAACGTCTGGTTTTGTATGATGTTAATGCTGTTAGACTGGCTTTAACAGCTTCATCAGTCTCAGGGCTTTGTTGTTACTTACGTAACAATGACTCCTAGGACAGTGGACAGTACACGTAGATGAGTTATCTAACGGCCATCCGAACAAGGGGAAGCGGAATAATTGAGCAGATTGCATTGTAATTGTATGGAATTGTAATATCCTAATTTTATTTGTTCTCTTTTTAAAATGATTTTAATTGTCAAATTATAATATTAATTAAATAAATGTTCCGTCGGTTTAGAGCCATGCTGCAGCTACATTATTGTTGTAGCAAGAATATATAGCAGCGTAAAATAGCATCTTAATACTGCTGTGTTTCGTATGGTGAGTGAAGAGAACCGGAAACCCTTTTTACTGGAAACGAGACATTCAATCTCTGTCCTTAGGGGTGACAACGCATCTGCATTATGACTCTTAATTGTATGAATGTAGATGTCTATAGGCCACAGCAACTACTTACTATCAGCTGGACTGTGTGTTCGTTTGTGAACTTTATTCTATATTTAAAAAAAACATGTGGAATATCTAGAGACAATGGCAAGAGATGTGATGGTATGACTTTAGTCCCTTGCGAAAAAGGAAAAGCCTTAGTGTGGGATGCTACGTGCATAGACACTATGGCAACCTTTATTTTAGTGGTACTTAGATTGAAGATGCGTTGTGGATATACTCTCACCGCTATGTACTACAAACTTATATAATTTTAAATGAAACTAAATTTTAAGGAATTTATCGCGTATATTAATTTATTTGAAATTCCGGCTCCTGAAAGTCTGCAGCCTGTTAACACGTCCAGGATTGTCCCAGTCACTGCATCAGATTTAATATACCACAAATCCGCGCCAAAGAATACCGATTACTTCCAAAGATGATTCGCGAGACTATTGAAATCAAAAAGCATCCAAAGATGGCTGGGTGGTACTATCTGCTTGGGGTCCTATAATTAAAAAAAAATTAAATCCACGTATATTTCTTGAAAACGCATAAGTATATATTTTTAAGTACCTAATATAGCAGTACATCCATATCATTTACTCCAGAACTAAAATACCCAGACCGACGACGGGCAGCTTTATCAGAGGTGCAAGATGTCTGTCACCTCTGATGATGCTTTTTACGCTGTAGAACCATGCTGCAGCTATTAGTAGTATAGTTGTAGCACGAACGGGTTGTCTCGACCGGTAAAGGACCACGCTCTCACAGAATACCAGCGAAGAAAAAGCAGCTAAACGCTGATGTGTTTCGTATGGTGAGTGTAGAGAACCGAAGACCCTTTTTACTGGAAACGAGGCATTCCATCTTAGTCCTCACGGGTGACAACGCATCTGCATTTTGATTCGTAATCGAAAATAGATGTAGATGTCCGAAAAATTTTGTGTGTCTTCTTCGATGTGGCTGAACCAGGCAAAGCCAGGTCGCTGGTATTTTATACGAGGGTGGATTGCAAAGTACTCGGCCTAACCAAGAAAATAAACACATACTAAATCAGTTATATTTTTATTTTTCTACATAATCACCATCAAGTTCAATACACTTTTGCCACCTCCCTTTCCAAGCATTTAGACCGTTGAAAAAAAATGATTCTTCCTTAGAGTCAAAATATGCGTCTACAGCTGCTTTGACCTCGTCGTTTGTCGAAAATCTTTGACCTCCCAAGTGCTCTTTTAGGTTAGGGAACAGAAAGAAGTCTGATGGTGCCAGATCAGGTGAATACGGCGGATGCGGTAACAGTTCAAAGCCACAGTTGTGAATTTCAGCCATTGACTGTACTGACGTGTGAACACGGGCGTTATCTTGATGAAACCGGACTTTTCTTCTGAGCATTCCTCGACGTTTTTCTTTTATTTCCTCTCGTAAACGACGTAGTAAGGTGCAGTAGTAATCAGAGTTTATAGTCTGACCCCTTTCAAGATAATCAATCATAATCACACCTTTCGAGTCCCAGAATACTGAAGCCATCACCTTATTTGCCGACAAAATCGACTTAGCCTTTTTAGGGGGTGGTGAACCAGGTCTTCTCCACTGCTTTGATTGTTCTTTTGTTTCCGGTGTACAGTAATGAACCCATGTTTCGTCTATAGTAACAAAACGATTCAAAAAATCATCTGCATCGGCTTCAAATAATTCCAAACAGTCGCGTGAAATAGTCAATCGCGTCCTTTTTTGTTCAACTGAAAGCAGTCGCGGAACCCACCTCGCAGACTCATTGTGGAAACCCAACTCGTTGACAATGATGTTTTGAGTTCGTTCATAAGAGATGCCTATAATCTCGGCTATCTCTCTAATTTTTAATCTGCGGTCTCCCATTATTAAATCAAGTACTTTTTTTAATATTTTCGTCAGTAGTTGACGTCGAAGGCCTTCCAGAGCGGGGTTCATCTTTCACACTCTCTCTACCACGCTTAAATTCTGCTATCCATTTTTTGACGGATGAATATGACAGAACACAATCGCCTAATGTACTGACCATGTCATCATGGATGGCTTTTGATGATAGCCCCTTCTTATGGAGGTACTTAATGACGGCACGCTGCTCGATTTGCTCCATTCGCGGAAATTATGTCCGATTACTTTGTTAATAAATTTATAAAATCACAACTAATTATCGCACACGTTTCGAACTTCACACAATGAACTAGTCTGAACTGAACTAAATAATGTGGGTAGATTTGATTTTTAGAATTGAATGGATCTGTTAGGCCGAGTACTTTTCAATCCACCCTCGTAAGTTGCACAAATAGTTGTAAATTTTAAATTTGTAAAACTTAAATAAGATGTGGTAGATTAAGTTATTACTATTACTTTGTTTTCTTACTTTTTTAAAAATAGCACATAATATAATTAATTATTTGTAGTTTTGGCGCGCTCTGCACTGGAGTGCAGGCGAACGCATTTGGCGGCCATGTTGGACGTTGCGTGGCCTTGCTGTGCCGGTTGCGTTGGGACCGTCTTTATAACCTAAAGCTACTTATTTTACTTGCATAAAACATGTCACACATTCCAGAATGTTGGATGTTGGTATGTGTATTTTTACTATAGTAATAATTTTAGCAGCTCACTGAGAGTCCTATACATCAGTTGATATGTAATGACGGTTTGCTTCATTCGTAATATTATGTAGATATCTACACGCAAAGACTGGAATAAGTAATTCGAAAGCATTTTTGAAACAGAATCAGAAACTTTTTTATTCAATATAGATTATAAATAATCCTTACATTTTTTTACCTTAAATCACTGTTTTGTTTAATTACAACTGGTTCGGAAAAATACTCCGTCCTGGGAAGAACCAGCAAGAAACCCAACGGGACGTTTGGAACTAAGTTTCTTATCGCATGGTACGAATTTGATGGATGGGGATAGGTTAGAAAAAGTGTAACATTTTTTCCGTCACGACCCCCTTTCTATAGAGTGAGCGATGTGGAATAATATCCATCTCCCTCGCACGTTTTCTTATCTTGCCATGAAAGAGATGTTATTTTTAATGACGCTTCATTTTAATAGACGCTAGTAATTCATTTATTTGTATTTGTTAATCTATACAAATAAATAAAATTGAAGTGTCTGTTTGTAAAGTCAAAATTAAAGCTTTTTACTTAATGCATATGAAAGTATATACGGTACTAATAACAAAAATACAATTTTTAAAGTTTTTGTCTGTCTGTTTGTCTGTCCGGCTGTCTGTCTGTTTATTCCGGCTAATCTCCGAAACGGCTGGACTGATTTTAATGGGATTTTCACTGGCAGATAGCTGATGTCACAAGGAGTAACAGGCTTCTTTTATTGTAGAAAAAAAATTAGAGTACCACGCGAAAAAATTAAAACTCCAAGTCCAAGCGAAGTCGCGGGGAACAGCTAGTCAATAATATAATACGTTTATCAATAATAATATACTACGAAAGGAACTTCGTTCCAACCGAGTGTTCCACGACACTTACGCAAGTATTTTTTTTTTTTTGAATAACAGCTTACGGTCATGTATGTTACACAATTAACAATACAAAACCAATCAGTAAACCTAGATAGCGATCACCTTATTCGCAGGGGTTATTATCATCATAAATTGCTTAATATTATAATAACCCTTTTTATACAAACTTAGTTTAATAAAGTTTTTGAACTTTGAGCAGGTCAAATTTTGTATATTTTCTGGGATTTTGTTGTAAAAGCGTAGATATAGGTACATCGCCCCAAGAATGAATGACTGACTCGGTGGAGTCGAGTAAATGGTACTAGTTTCTGTCTGTTCTTTGTATTTACAGAATGAATATCACTTATTTTTGTAAAACTCCTTTTATTTTTGTTATAGTACATTACATTTGTCTTTCGATCTAATTACAATGTCTTCAAGGCAAGAGTGAATAGACTTTTGATAAGCATTTAACAGTGGTAGAGCCACGCGGCAGCTTTTGCTGTCACACGGATGGGCCGGCTCGAACCGGGGTGGTACCACGACCTCACAGAAAACCAGCGTGAAGTAGAGGTTTACCTCTGCGTTTCGCTTGGTGAGTGCAGGTGGCCGGAGGCCCTTTTTACTGGAAATGAGGCATTCCATCTTAGTCCTCACGGGTGACAACGCATCTACATTTTGACTTGTAATTGAGGATAGATGTAGATGTCTATGGGCCGCAGCAACCACTTACCATCAGGTGGACTGTGTGCTCGTTTGTCACCCTTATCCTATAAAAAAAAAGCAAAGTCAGTGCGCTTTACCATCTTTGGCTACATCACAGCTTACCTTTAGGTAGGCTTTGTCTATCCCGTTTAACATTACACAGATAGAATATAGAAAAGTCCTGGCAAAAAACCTGATTTCCATAGAAAAGTCAATAAAAAAAACCAAAAAATAAAATACTGCGATTGCCAACCCGCTTGCCAAGCGTGGCAACTATGTAAGGCAAATATCCTACCTTTGAGGCAATCTATGGGGTAGGCCTATGTTCAGCATTGGGCTTTAACAAACTGTAACGGTAATAATTAGGTTTTTTTTTCAATTTGTAATATACAAAAAAAAATTATCAACATTTGGTGGTGTATGTGGTGTGTAAATATGTGTGTTTATGTATGCGTGAGGGTTGTGTGGTGTGTGTGTGAGTTATGGAATTGAGTGGGTATGTATGTATAGTATGAGGTGTTCATGAGGAATGTAGTTTACCTTGTAGAGTAG
Organism: Parnassius glacialis; assembly: GCA_033319125.1. Classification (NCBI taxonomy): domain Eukaryota; kingdom Metazoa; phylum Arthropoda; class Insecta; order Lepidoptera; family Papilionidae; genus Parnassius; species Parnassius glacialis. The sequence continues at coordinate 1,278,722 of JAVANC010000002.1, read as the reverse complement.
TGTAGTTACCCTACGACTGTGTCTTGGTATCGGAAGCCATCAAAATAAAATGTGTTATTCGAAAAATATAAAATAGTCATACTTTAACTAGACCCAATTTAAATTATTAACACAAATGTAGTTGACAACAGATGGGGTATCCACAAATTGACACATATCTACTGGGTATTCGTAACACGCGTGACGTCATTACGTCTACCACGGTCTGACCTATTTTTTTTTATTTTTTTATTGGATAAGGGTGACAAACGAGCACACAGTCCACCTGATGGTAAGTGGTTGCTGCGGCCCATAGACGTCTACATCTATCTTCTAAAATGTAGATGCGTTGTCACCCGTGAGGACTAAGATGGAATGCCTTATTTCCAGTAAAAAGGGCCTCCGGCCACCTGCACTCACCAAGCGAAACGCAGAGGTAAACCTCTACTTCACGCTGGTATTCTGTGAGGTCGTGGTACCACCCCGGTTCGAGCCGGCCCATCCGTGCGACAGCAAAAGCTGCCGCGTGGCTCTACCACTGTTAAAACTCTACCACTGTTATTTGTCTAAGACATTGCAGAATGGTTGCACAGCGAATGAATCACACCATAATGTCAATGAACACTAAACCGCTATTTACCTAAGGTCGTATTTAGGGATAATGTAATGATATACAGGATACAATTTTATACGTTGTAAAGGTACACTATAAAAACAGAAACTTTTAGAAAGAAGTTCCTTATCTGACAATACGAATTTGACGGATGGTGGCTAGGCGAGAAAAAGTTTAAAAATTTTCCGTCACGACCCCTTCTGACGTAGTGTAGATGGCCTTGAGGGCTATAAGGAAGCGAGATGGAATAATATCCATCTCCCTCGCACTTTTTCTTATCTTGCCATGAAAGAAATATTATTTTAAATGACGTTTCATGTTAATAGACGCTAGTAATATAATAATAATATGAGTTTGTATCTTTATTTCACTTTTAAATTTTTTTTTTATTTGCTTTTTTATTTTAGTGCACCCTACCCATAGTTCATTTTCTTATTTTTATTTATTTCTTCTTCTTAGTTGTCGGGAAGAGATTGCTATGTAGCAATAAGACCGCCCTTTGTATTTCCCTCAATAGTTGTTTGTTTTTTTTCTTTTTGATATTTTTATCTTTTCTTGGTGTACAATAAAGAGTATTGTATTGTACTGTATTGTATAATACGTTTATCAATAATAATACCTATACTATGAAAGGAACTTCGTTCCAACCGAGTGTTCCGTAACACTCGCGCCTGTTTTTTTATTTATTAAATATTTTTTATGGAATAACGGTGAAAAACGAGCACACAGACCACCTGATGGTAATTGGATGCTGTGGACCATAGACATTCACATCTATGCTTGATTAAGAATCGAATCGAAATGCAGATGCGTTGTCATCTCTGAGGACTAAGATGAAATGACTCGCTTCCAGTAAAAAGGGTCTCCGGCTCTCTACGCTCACCATACGAAACACAGCAGCATTAAGTTGCTATTTTACGCTGGTATTCTGTGAGAGCGTGATCCTGCCCCGGTCGATCCGACCCATTCATGCTATATATAACCATAATATAGCTGCAGCGTGGCTCTACCACGTACGAAACCAATCTTTTAAAATCTCTCCTATTAGGAAAACCATGAAAAGATCACAGGTAAGTTCGAAAGCAACCGTTATGCGTAAGTAATTGTTTTAAAGCATCAATTATTTCAGTTCGCGTGACTGCATATTCCACGTCACTGGCCTGTCACCTGACCACAGGAAGGAAACACCGACGATGCGGTCAGGTGACATATGACACGACGTTACGTCATCTTTGCGACAGGTCAGAATGGGTCAGAGTATTGTATTAGAGCTTTGATAACCTGATTTTTATTAAATAATACTTTCCATTAAAAAATATCATAAAAACACTTAAAAGTAAGCGCGAAAAATCGCCTTTAGGTACCTAACTATTTTTAATATAAATAGGGTGTCAAAAGAGCACACAGTCCACTTGATATACTCGTAAGGTTGCCTATACGTTGATACTATACTGATATACTCGTATACTCTGCTTAGCTCAACCAGGATTAGGACCACACTCTCACAGAATACCAGCTTAAAATAGCAGCATAATGCTGCTGCGTTTGGTATGGTGAGTGCAGAGAATTGGAGGCAATTTTTACTGGAAACGAGGCATTCTATTTTATTCCTCAGGGGTGGCAGCATATCTGCATATTCATTCTTAATCAAGGATAAATGTAGATGTCTATGGGTTACAGCATCCACTTAACATCAAGTAGACTGTATGGTCATTTTTGTCACCCTTATTCTATAAAACAAGCCCGAAAACCTACAAATATCAGTTATTTGCAAATATTATGTTCTAAGTAAGTCTTATCACTCTTGCCTTGAAGACATTGTAATCTGAAGAAAAGACAGATGCTGACAAAGTATTCTATGTGTACATTTTAATGTATTATCATTGTTTATTCATCACCACCATCATCATCTTTACAGCCCATCACAAGTCCACTGCTGAACATAGACTTACCATTGTAGGTCCGGACACTTCAGTTTTATTTATTTGGGTAGATATAGATGTATAAATAAAATAAAATTAGGCTTAAAATAGTTTAAATAGTAATTCTGTTTAAAAACACTTTTGCAAAGAAAAGCTTCCAAAATAAATAAAAGCTTTGTTTTGTCTTAACACTTTCACTTGGATTTAATTAATAATGATGAAAATCATTAAATTATGTTCAATATGTCGCAACCTTTTATTTTAACTTTGCCAACTGGCCCTAGCACGATTGATTCGAGCATCGTGAAATTCTATTAAAAAAAAAAACAAGGACATGGGGCTGGACATCCAAAACCAATGACCCTCCCTCTCTATTCCACACGAGGAACGGCAACGCCGCATTAATAATCCCAAATAGATATGCCATATATTTGTGGGGGAGAACGTTTATCTCGCTCTTACATATGCCATCGTACTGCTCTTTTATCTATTTCATTTTCGAGCTTTAGTTACATGGATCCGATACACAAATATGTTATACCTGTGTGGGTGATGCACACATATTACATTTCGTGTTTTCTATTTCTCATTTGAAGAGGGTTGTTTGTTTTTGCTGTTTATTTTTTTATTATATGTCGAGTGGGGCTTGTTATTCTGACGATCTCTAATAAAAGCTCTTTGTAGATTCGATTGTTCTGTTATATTTAAATGCTGTTTGGATGGACGTAATTTTTATTTGTATTTGGTAACAAGAAGTACTACTTAATTACTTTTCTTTTTTTTATAGGATAGGGTGACAAACGAGCACACAGTCCACCTGATGGTAAGTGGTTACTGTGGCCCATAGACATCTACATCTATCTTCGATTACGAATCAATTTGCAGATGTGTTGTCACCCGTGAAGTCTAAGATTGAATGCCTCTTTTCCAGTAAAAAGGGTCTCCGGTTCTCTAAACTCACCATACGAAACACAGCAGTGTTAAGCTGCTATTTTACACTGGTTTTCTGTGAGAGCGTGGTCCTTCCCCGGTCGAGCCGACCCATTCGTGCTACCACTATACTACTAATATAGCTGTAGTATGGCTCTACCACATAAAACTTACTTAAGGGTTTACCTAAGGGCAACTAAAATATTGCTTTTTTTTATAGAATAAGAGTGACAAGCGAGCACACACCACTTGATGGTGTGTGCTCTGTGTACCATCAAGTGGTGTGTGCTCGCTTGTAGATGACCAATAGACATCTTCATTTGTCCTCGATTAAGAATAAAATGCACCCCTGAGCACTATGATGGAATGACCCGTTTCCAGTAAAAAAAATTATTAACAGTGGTAGAGCCACACGGCAGCTTTTGCTGTCGCACGGATGGGCCGGCTCGAACCGGGGTGGTACCACGACCTCACAATACCAGCGTGAAGTAGAGGCTTACCTCTGCGTTTCGCTTGGTGAGTGCAGGTGGCCGGAGGCCCTTTTTACTGGAAATGAGGCATTCCATCTTAGTCCTCACGGGTGGCAACGCATCTGCATTTTGATTCGCAAACGAGGATAGATGTAGATGTCTATGGGCCGCAGCAACCACTTACCATCAGGTGGACTGTGTGCTCGTTTGTCAACCTTATCCTATAAAAAAAAAGGGTGTCCGGTACTCTACACTCACCATAGCAGAGCATGGTCTTACCCCGGTCTAGCCAACCTATTCGTACTACATCCATAATATAGCTGCAGTGTGACTCCACCACGCATACGTACCTATATTTGAAATATAAAAGTGTCGAACAACTTCGAAAAGTTTTTGACAAGAATAAGGGTGGAAAACGCGCACACCGTCCATTTAATGGTAAGTGGATATTGTGTTCCACATCTACATCTATTCGCGATTATAAAAATGCAAATTTAAACGTAGTAGAACCATGCTGCAGCAATATTAGTAGTATAGTTGTAGTTCGAATGGGTCGGCTCGACCGGGGAAGGACCACGCTCTCACAGAATACCAGCGTAAAATAGCAGCTTAACACTACTGTGTTTCGTATGGTGAGTTTAGAGAACTGGAGACCCTTTTTACTGGAAAAGAGGCATTTCATCTTAGTCCTCACGGGTGACAGCGCATCTGCATTTTGAATCGCAAACGAAGGTAGATGTAGATGTCTATGGGCCGCAGCAACCACTTACCATCAGATGGACTGTGTGCTCGTTTGCCACCCAATCCTATAAAAAAAATGCGTCGTTACCTCTAAGCACTAAGATGGAATGCCTCGTTTTCAGTAAAAAGTCTCTGGTGCTCTTTGTGTCACATTTATATCATAGTTGCGTCATGGCTCTACCACGTTTAGCTCTACCATATATAGCACATTCGTGCTACAACCATAATATAGTTGCAGCATGGCGCTATCATCTAAGTTCTCCTTACTCACCATACGAAATACGGCAATATTAAGCTCTTATTTTACGATAGATGGAGAAGAGTGGGAGGGGGGGGGGGAGATATTCCTAATACGAAATTCTAGGGCTTAAGCAATAAAAAGTACTTACATTTTTTTCATTGTTTATCATATAATCACTTTTACTACTACGTATTTGAGATGTCGGGGGCTTGAAGTAGTTTAAGCTCTTTACACGGTTGACTAATGTTTTGTTTGGGTTGTCTTCCGTTTGAAATGACATGTGAATGAGCTTTTCCTCGTGAAGTCAAAAGAGTGTGGCTTACGATGAAGCCAATTTATAGACTAGCACCTCGTAAACTTGCTTACTTAGATAACAATATTTTACCAAAAGTACCTATTTGTTGCTTAATGAAATATTTTCCTATAATTTTTTGTATAATTGATGAAGTCACGGCTTAGTGGGTTAATACAACTTAGTGGTTAACTGAAGGCCGCGTGTTTGAATCCCACAGAGAACAAGTTTTTATGTGGAGTACCTACAAAGAGATGTTCCGGATGTTTGTCCTTGTGTAGGTATGTATGTATGTGTTATGCTTTATATATAAGATGCAGGATTATAAAAAAGGACTAGGCTCTTTTTTTTAATGTTCTAAGCCGATTCTACAAAGAAGTTGTGCGAGGAAGAAAAATTCTGGTTAATCGCACAGTGGTGGACCGCCAATTACCCAGATGGTGCGGATGGTATCGCGAGTTTAGTCATGATGTGATATGCTGAAATTTAGCAGTAAGAATTAATCCGAACAATTCCTCTGAGCACTCCCCGAGGCAAATACAATAGAATATGCAAATTGATGCAACATCTCTTCCCAGCATCAGTGAGTCGAGCTGATCAGAAAGAACTAGGTCTTTCACAATTCAAGCCGCTCTGCGCTGGTGGAAGGAGCTGGCACTAAGGTACCCCGGCCAAGAGTTGGAAACAGTATTCCATGTGAGGCTGAACTTACGTCTTGTGAAGTTGCAAGCGGTTGCCGACATGAAATACTGTCCCACTCTACCAAGCACACCAAACTTTGTAAGCTGCCTCCATGATACTGGAGAAAATGCTAGGGTACGTTCTTTTAAAAAATGTAAATAGCTCATAGAGACAAACCACAGTTGGACATAAGCTTCTACAATAATAAGTCACAATTCTTGGCAAGTGGATTGGCTGTCGCCGTAACAGATCTCTCTCACATTTTCAGCAGCCTCTCTCCTGTTATAAGCTTCATTTTTTTAATAGAATAAGGGTGAAAAATTACAACGCAGTCCACTTGATTGTAATTGAATGCTGTGGCTCGTAGACATTTACATCTATCCTCAATTAAGAATCAAACTGCAGATGCGTTGTCACCCCTAAGGACGAAGATGGAATGCCTCTTTTCCAGTAAAAAGGGTCTCCGGTTCTCTACACTCACCATACGAAACACAGCAGCACTAAGCTGCTATTTTACGCTGGTATTCTGTAAGAGCGTGGTCTTTCCCCTTTGGGTCGAACCATTCGTGCCACAAATGTAAGATAGGTACTTACATGCTATGGGCTACAGCATGCAGGTAATTGCATGCTGTAGCCCATAGACATTCACATCTATGCTTGATTAAGAATCGAACCGAAATGCAGATGCGTTGTCATCTCTGATGACTAAGATGAAATGACTCGCTTCCAGTAAAAAGGGTCTCCGGCTCTCTACGCTCACCATACGAAACACAGCAACAATATGCTGCTATTTTACGCTGGTATTCTGTGAGAGCGTGGTCCTTCCTCGGTCGAGCCGACCCATTCGTACTACAACTATAGATACAATTAATGTAGCTGCAGCATGGCTCTACCACGTACGTTGTCTCTTGGCTGCAACAGGTGATTAGGCGGGCATTTTACATTTAGTATAAGTTATGATTAGGATACCATAGATCCCAAGTCACAGAACGAAGTAGATTCTAAGACATAGTAAAGAGTTTTAGTTATAATAAATATTTTAAGACTCTACCAAATTTAGGTAGAGTCATAGATGCCTGTCATCAATATTCTAGGTACTAAATTAAATTCTCATTACAGGCTATTTAAACGAAATTAGCTGTAAGTCGTTGTCTAAGTCGTAAGAATGTCGTATATTAGATAGGACTTACCGAAGTGAACAGTTTCCTGACAATTTTTTGTACAATAATGGTGACAAACGAGTGTGTTTCGTATGGTGAGTGTAGAGAACCGGAAACCCTTTTTTCTGGAAACGAGTCATTCCGTCTTAGTTCTCAGTGGTGACAATGCATCTGCATTTTGATTAATAATCGAGGATAGATGTAAATGTCTGTGGGTCATGTAATCCAATTACCATCAAGTAAACTGTGTGCCCGTTTGTCACCCTTATTCTATAAAAAAACATATAGGATTATTTCATTTTTTAAATACAATTACAAAAAACCTTTGCCTGTACTTAAACACATATTTTATGCCTGTTCACTAACAGTTCATTAGCATATACTCAATATTGGAACATCATATATTAAATTTTACCATATGAATGTGATTATTTTTTTTTTGTTTCAGATTGGAATATTAAAATACAAACCACAGCTTTAGCGATGTGTTGGTGAGTTTTTTTTTTAATTTCATTTTTAATATGCCATTGCACGTAGATATCTACGATGATCCTCGATTAAGAATTAATTTAAGACTATGAATTGAAGACTATATAGAATTAATTTAATTTAAGACGGCTCCTTGGCGCAGTGGCTTAGCAATGAGTTGTTGCGCTGTGAGCCGCGGGTTCGAATCCCGCACGGAACAAATATTTGTGTGGCTTACAAATAATTGTTCCGGGACTGGATGTTTGTTCTCATGCAATGTATGTTTGTAAGCTGCCTCCACGATACCGGAGCAAATCCTAATGTGGTGGTAAAGTTTAAAAAAAAAAGAATTTGCAGATGTGTTGTTACCCCTCAGGATAGATAGGTTCTCTTCACTCACTACAAGAAATATTTACCAGAATTATGCTGCTAATTGACGCTGTTATTCTGTCCTTCTCTGGTCTGACTGAACTACCCTGCAGCTGAGTAATGTGCTACAGCGTAGCTTTATCACTCAAAACCAAATATACATTTTTCCATATAGCTTTTTCTTGAGCATCACCTCTATCAATCTATATAGTCAGTTTTCAGGTTGGTGTAACCGTGGTAGAGCTCGTCCGGGGAAGGACCACGCTCTCACAGAATACTAGCGTAAAATAGCAGCCTAACGCTGCTGTTTCGTATGGTGAGCTTAGAGAACCGGAGACCCTTTTTACTGGAAAAGAAGCATTCCATCTTAGTCCTCACGGGTGACAAAGCATCTGCATTTTGATTCTTTATTGAAGATAGATGTAGATGTCTATGGGTCACAGCAACCACTTACCATCAAGTGTAGATACTGTGTGCTCTTTTGTCACCCTAATTTTATAAAAAAAAACTTCATCAATCCTCGATTTAAAATCAAAATGAATGATGTTCAGCCATGGACTGATGAAGGACTGTGATGACGATGATGACGAGACCTCTGATGTTGGATGTTTTAAAATTGTAAACAAAACGTTCACTCAGGTGGGTTAACGTTGTCATAATAAGCCTTTTTTATAATTATTTTTAATCTTTATTAAATTTAGAAATTACCTAGAAAAATATTTTCTGTGCACCTGTATATTTGTGAGAATCCATCTATCAAGTGCACCTGTACAAAACATGACTTACGTCATTTCTAATTATTACCATATAATTTATTATTTTTAAAATTCCTGATGGCAATGTACTTGGCTCTATGACAAAGTTGGAATACGCAGTAATGCTATACTACCGGGTATTTTAAATTTTCACTGTCGCGGAATGATACAAACACCAAATTATTTGATTTCCTATGTCTTTATCTGTTTTATTTCAATATAAATCTTTATGTTTGTTATAATAATTACTTATTTTTTCTTTTAAATTAGCAGGTGCAATTAAAATATAATTACAGTTGTATGTAATTTGTGCTTTTGCACTTAAAAGTCATAACACACCTATATTTTAATTGTTCCATTACCTACCTATATAGGTAAAAGAAAAACCTCTACGATAAACCTTCAAGTATTTTTAATACTTAGATAAATGCATTTGCATGCAAAGCATTGTATTCATGTCATGACAACTGATAACAAAATAAATCGTCACCACCATCAATATCATCATTACAACTCATCAGACTTCCTCAGAAGGGAGATTCTTGCCATAGTTGCCACGCTTGTCAGGCAGGTTTTTTTTATAGAATAAGGCTGACAAACGAGCAAACAGTCCACCTGATGGTAAGTGCATGCTGTGGTCCATAGATATCTACATTTATCCTCGATTACGGATCAAAATGTAGATGGGTTGTCACCCGTGAGGACTAAGATGGAATGTCACTTTCCCAGTAAAAAGGGTCTGCGGTTCTCTACACTCACCATAGATAACACAGCAGCGTTAAGCTGCTATTTTACGCTGGTATTCTGTGAGAGCGTGGTCCTTCCCCGGTCGAGCCGACCTATTCGTGCTACAACTATATCATTAATATGGCTACAGCATGGCTCTACCACGTATACAACACCTAGGTTAACAACTAGGGTAACACCTAGGTTAGCAAATGAGTTCTTATCAGTTTTTATTTTGAATTGTTATTAGGAAATACTGCTACCCCTGTCGTGTTTTGTTTCCCTCAGTCGCCTCTTACACACACGGGATGATATGCGGTGGTGGATCCTCTCATGCTGCCACTAGGTACATAGGCACAAATAAATCGTTATACAATATTAACGTATAGGTACGTGTTTTTTCCCAACTGTAACAAAAATAAATAGATAACTACATCTTGTATCCTGCTCTACTTTCATAGAGAATTTTAAAAATATTTTAATGAAATGCGACATAGAATTACAAAACATTAAAATTATGTCAAGTATTTGCATGAATAATAGAATGCTCTGTTAAAATATATTTTTAACTTCTATTTCACAAATTTAAAAGATCTCTTATCAGCTTATCTCTCTTGTTAAATAAAAACTTGTTAAATAAAATAAATAAAAAAAAATCTCTAGCTAAAAAAAATTGAAAATATTAATTTAAAAATCTAGCGTTTTATTTAATGACCTCTATTTAGTTTTTATATTTCCTCTGAATTTTTAAATTTTAATTGTGGTTTGAGACCCTAATACACTATAGGTATCTACTACATTATAAAATAGTTATTTTTTTAGCTGCACTAAAATTCAACTTTTAATTATAAAAAAAAAATATTAATTATACCATTTAATATTTTGGGCAAAAGATTTTGTATTACAGGAAATGGACTTTATAACAATTATTCCTTTTAATTTTTTGCTTTTTTAAAGAAAGTTTCTTCTCAAGTGGCAGCCTCGTATCGGTCAGTGAACTACCTGTTAGACGACCCCCCACTAGATGGAGTGACGACCTGGGGAGACCTATGTTAAGCAGTGTATTTGTGAAGGGCTGTAATGATGATGATGATGATTGCTTTTGATATTAAGCGTTTACCCTTAGATATTAACTTGGTGAGGTTCCTTGTAAAATGTTTATTGTAATTTTATTATTTTTTTTATGATATTTCTAAATAAGTTACTATACTTAGATACTTAGTATCTAATCCAAAACAAATTACCTATGGTGGTTAAATAATTATAGGTATTTATCAGTATCTACATATTTTTTATTCACAAAATTTGTCGTTTTTATACATATCTTCTACCACTGAACAGTCACTATCTATATATAGATAAGTATTTTTAAGAACAGAATTGCTATAATTCCTCTTTTTATTTCTTTACAGTTAGAGCAATTATAAAATCTGCATAGATATGATTTTCCCGCGTAAATTAATCCGTAGACGATTACATAATCACTGAGCCTGAACCTTTTAATGCAGCCCAATATGGGTTGAAAAACATTTAAGCAAGTTTAAGACTTAGGTATCTCATATAAAACATCAAAATTTAAAAAAAATGTATATATATCGGAAAAATTTAACATGCATCTTCCGATGGCCATATAGCCAAAAATACTTCATTCATTAAATAAAACAATAGCAATTTATCTTAGATCAGATGTTAGACCGTGCCTTTCTCATCAAAGGCCTGTTTAATTTTCATCGAAATTCGGATTAAATTCGGTGAAAAAAGCGAGCACCACGGAGAGACAGAGGTCGCTCTGCGCCCGCGCATTTCACCGTTACTCCGAGGAGGGAGCGCGGAGATATACGTCTATACTACTCACACAAGTGCCGCCTACCTCACTCCCCCAGCACCGGGCGCGCTCGTACAGCGACGCCAAATCTTGATACTTTATGCGCTAATTTAAAATTTTGTTTTTTAATTAAATTTAAGCCTTTGTATTAACAGTAAACTCATACATTCGATTTTTAATAGCAACTTATCTTTGTTGTTAATTTATTGTATATTTGTAATAAGCTTTTTTAAGCATCATACGACTTTTATTGGTTCAAATTCCACAGTCACAATATACTATACAAAAACGTTGGATTTGTTAATTAATTATACACTATTTTCAGCGAGGTGCTCTAATTCTTTCTATTTAACGACAAACGAACGAACTTTAAATTAAAACGACGATTATCTAATACACCAAAAAAATTTGTATTGTTTAGTAATATGTAAAACCTTTTAAATTCAACAAAAATAATACATAAAGGAAATAATCCTATTTTTGCCTTCATTTTTCTGTGTAGTGGTGGTGTAATAATAACCACTTCCCCGTGAAACTGAAACAAAAGATGGACCAAAAGTATCTTTCTGATAACAACTGAAAATAATAAAAAAAACTACAGTTGACAACCCGCTTGCCAATCGTGACGATTATGGAAAATATTTCCCCCTATGAAGCAAACTATGGCGGAGACCTGAGTTCGCTAATGGATTATCAGGCTATAGGCTGTAATTAATGAAAAAAAATATATTAAAACAATGATAGCGAATTTCAAAAATGATGTGATGCTTGCAATTTGTTATCTACGTAAATAATTAATCAACAATTTAAAAACTGAATTTGTTAAAAGGGTTAGGACATCCAGAAACCATCATTAAAAAATTGCTGTTTTGTAATTACAATCAGGATTATCATTACCGTTGTTAATTTACCAAAACACGTTCTTGAGCCACATGTAATCAGGAATTTTGCAATAAATTTAATAAATTTAAACAAACTTTTATAAAGATATCACGGCAGTTTGCACAACGGCATAAATTTTACAACCTTGGCAATTTCAAGTTGCGCGTACTTGATATTTTATAGCGTATTTAGCTGGCATTAGCGAAACGCATTCGTATTCGAATACGAAAGTTCAGCCTTGAATGCTTTAAAATAAAACTCTTATTGAGACGTCTACAAAATGTATGTTCTCCTTCTCATTTATTATAAGACATTATTCATTTTTTGAATGTCAACGTATTAAAGTTATTCTTGTAAAATGCTTTTCGATTTTTTTTAATTTATCATGTTATTTGTATAATTTTGAGGTTTTGTGCACTAAATTTAGTCAGATATTGTTGTTTACGCGTATATTTTAGGTGTTTAAGGAAATACATATAAAAATATAGTGAAGAATAAAGAAAAACGTCATAAACAAGTAGTTAATAAATTATTTTTCTTTTATAAGTTTGACGTTTATTAATGCCGTACATCAATTTTCTTCAACTACGAGTATCTCTGCCCTTTTAAAAATAACAACCGTCATCCAATCAAATATCATTCAATTTTCTCTCTTTATCAACCAAGCTTAAATATTTTAATTAATCATGAATAAGTAAAGAAATAAACGCAATTCCCGGACTTTAGTTCGGATTTGAATCCTGTTTTTAGAGTAAATATAATTTAGTCAGTTTTATTAGAAATATATTTTTGTTATTTCTGTATTTGGGTTGTAAATTAATTAGATTTTATTTTATAAATTATTGGCTGTCTGTATTTATTTTATGTAAGAGTGCATTTTATAAATCTGTAGTATGTCTAATAAAATTGACAGTAAGTAGTAATTAAGCAAACAAGAGCAAAGAACTGTTTCCGTGTCATTACCTTTTTTACTGCAAATATAAGATAAAGAGTGATAAGAAAATATGTGATAAAATGTTTATTTTAAGTAATGTAGTAAATCATTACTTTCATTATTGACGTATAGAAGTTTTGAATACATTCTATTAAAATATACGATCATAGATATAAACTAAGAACCCCTCTTTAACATAACATAACATAATATTATGGATCCTGCTGTCAAGTACCTACAATCAGAAGTTTTCGTAAAAACTCTTATAAGATGTCTTAACTTGTACGACGTACAGTCTAGACCTCTAATTGACTAACACAAATGCTATAAATAGCCGTCCGTGAATAGAATCTCCTGTTGCCATGCCGCCATGAATCGCATAAATTGTGCGCGTTCCTAGCGCTTTGGCGTATTGCATACTGAACTACATTCAATAGTGAAATTTTAATCTTAAGATAATTAATTCTTTCTTTTGTAACAATATTTTTTCCTTATCTATATTTCTTTATATTAACAAATATTAAATTCAGTCTAATTCTTTGTGGCTATAAACTCGTAAATTTGTTTCTATTATAATTAATTAAAAAAAAAACTCTTGCCCTCTATAAGTTGCATGCAATCATATGATATATAAATTTAACTATACAATAATTTTATATCCTAGGTACTTGTTTGTCGGAAGCCTAAGTCGCTAATGTGTGTAATTATAACCACACACAAGTTGTAGTGAAGCAGCCATTTTTTTTAGCGTCATACTTTCAGCGATAATTAGTGAAAGTGAGTTTCATTTGTAGTTTTTGCTCTATATTCGTAATTAAGTTTATCAATTTTCTTTGCTTTTATTTTAGCTTGTTAGCGCAGATGCTAATCGTTTGGCTGCTACCTTACGCACTAGTGGGTTCGAATTTCGCACGGAACAAGTATTTGTATGGGCTACAATCTATTGTTCCGAGTCTAAATGTTTGTCTATGTGCAGAATTTTATATAAAGGGCGTCCAAGATATGGGAAGGAATCCTTGTGTACTTGTAATGTTATTAAAGAAAATAATTGTCAATCACCTTCTAGTTGAACTCCACCAACGCTAATAAAAAAAATACGTCGTTTAATCTTGACCGCACCCATTTAAACATGGTGATGTAAAAATTAAATCTTAAGTACCAAGATGGATAGCGTCGCAGTATATTGATCGAAATTCAAGTTCAGAACAAAAAGTGGACCGCGGGCGACGGCTTCAGTCGCGCGCAGGCGTGATGTCGCGAGAGCGAGAGGGACGGAGCGTCGCGTCGCCCGCGCCCACGAAGGAGGACGGTACATTGAACTCGCCTTAGAGTTCGAGGCTGCGCTCTCAAAATAATATCCGTCTCTTTCCGCCAGAAGCGAAACGGCGTAACGCGCGCCGAAATCGAAACGAGAACCGGCACTCCAAAAGAGCGGGCCGCTTGCGTTCGCGCGCCCGCTTTCTGAAACGCGAAAACGTGCTATTATCGAAACTGTTTTCGGTGTTCCCTTAGATATTGTGTACATTGCGACAGATGAAACAGTTTTCGTTTTCAAAACGTGTAATTCGAAGTCGTTCTTTAGTGCGTTTGTCCGCCCCGTCCTCTGAAGTGAAAGCTCCGATATCTCGGACTGTGCAGTTCGCCGTAGGCCTGTGACAGATTCGACAACGTGCTCTTAACAACGATTTTCAGTTTGCCCTAAAGTGGCTTTCACCGCGTTCTGACTAATGGAAAAAAATCTCTAACACATCTCTAACACATAAGGGTAAGTTTTTTGTTGTACTTAAACAGTAGCAGCGTTACTAAGTGAAATCCTCGATTTATAACGATTTCTTATGATTTTTTTTTATTTAAAACAATTTAGTGTATTTTTTAGAGGAAATGGTCATTTGAACCATGCATTTATTAATAGTTTGAATTAATAGTTTGAACTTATTATATAAGTATGTATGAATGTAATAGTATTTTATAATTTCTTTTTCACACACTTCCAGACGTCTGGATAATCTGAAATTTTACAGAGGTATTAAAAACCGATGACAGTACAATAATTTCATGACTATGGCCTAGTATCCTCACTAGGATCATCACAGTTCACGATTAATAGGTACCTACTTGTTGTTTGAGTTTGTTATGCTTTTATACTTTTATTGTAAAAAGATATTTAAAGATATCTATAAAGAAAATAGTGTCATTATTTATTTAGATATAAACATTTCTTAAAAAACATACCCATAGAAATATTTTTTTTATAAAAAATATAGGTATCCAACGGGTTAAAGTTAGTCAAAACATCCACTTTTTTTTCTATATCTATCACTCGTCATTGTACTCGTCACAGTACACTAGAACATGCAGCCTAAGTTTTTTTTTTAAATTGAAGTAACAGACGGAGTCACAATCCACCAGTTGGTAAATAGTACTACAGCCCATGGACACCTGCAACCAACTTCTAACAGAGAAGTTTGCTGATGCGTTGTCACCTCTGAAGACTAAGATAAAATACCTTACGGCCTGTAAATTTAAGTATTACCTATGTCTTTATATCTTCCGACCGGAAGACAGCATTGCACAGTACGAACTCCTAGAAAGAAAACGAGTCTAACCACCTACCAAAGTGCTGGAAGTAACTTTTAATTTAAAAAAAAACCCCTTTATTTCATCATCATCATCATTACAGCCCTTCACAAGTCAACTGGTGAACATAGGCCTCCCCCAAAGAATGCCACAAAGCACGGTCCTGAGCCACCTGCAACCATCGACTTCCTGCATATTTTACCAGGTCGTCACTCCAATCCCTTTATTTAACGCACTTTAAATAAAAAAATCTTATGTAGCGAAGTCAGGAGTTTTTTAAAATTAATGTAATAACCAAAATAATACAAAAATATAATGACAAATGTAATTCATGTATTCGAAACCCTAGTGTCTTTTCACGCTGCACTAGAGGAATACACCTCCATAATTAATTTAACGAAAGACTGTAAGAAACGTTTAAGGAAATGATTAAGAGGAAAGGGAACAGCATTTATCTCTCACAAACTGACCCCGCAATCTTAAAATACAAGCATAAAAAAAATTGCAGCATAATGCTGCTGGCTTTCGAATGGTGAGTGTAGAGAACCGGAGAGCCTTTTTACTGGAGACGAGACATTCCATCTTAGTCCAGGATAATCAAGGGTAAATGTGTCTATGGACCACAGCATCTACTTACCATCAGATGTATATCTACTGGTGAGCTTGTTCGTCAAAATTATTCTATAAAGAAAATGACAGCGTATTGCTGCTGTGTGTAATGAGGGCAAGAACCGGGGGATATTACTGGTAAGGAGACTTTCCGCCTTAAACCTCACGGATGACAACGTATCTGCAATCTCTTAATGTTTCAGGTGAAGCCGTCTAGAAGCTATAGTATACATTTACTACCAGGTGCACTGTGTTTTCGTTTAAAATATTTAGTTGTAAAAAAATATAGGTCAATATCTACACACTTTACATGATACTAACGAAATGAAATTAGGATATTAAATGACCTCATTCTCTTCATTTTTCGTTTGGCTTTGCCTGGTCAATCTTTGGACGAAAGCCAACTTAAATTAGTAGAATCAGATAGGCCATGGTGATGATGATAATAGTATAAAATATGTTACTGATTGATTTTTTTATAATTTTTGATCAGTTAACATTGTAATTTTATGGCAATCTCAAAGATAGATGTAAGAATGAGATAGAAATAATAGAAAGAGAAAGAAAATTGTGATGACATGACAGATTTCATAGCAGAGGAAGTTAATTTGTTAGACGTATAGAGATTAATGTTTCTTTCTTAAATATTAGATAAATTTCATATTAATTAGATTAGAAATTGCTACACCAAACTACGGTTATTTCTAAAAGTAAAAGAATTTGAAAAAGTAAAAAATGTCTAAAAATCTTAAGTTTACAGCACTGATGCATTGTTTTGTGTATGAACATACACTAGATACTGAAAAACTTAGAATTTAGTCGTATGATGATGACACTGTGTGACCATCTACGTGACTAACATCACTAAGTCCCAACTAGCGACATCTGGTGAGCGTAAGATTAACCCGCATTGTAGAATATTACTCGTATATTTTATTCATTTAAGTGTGACAAATGAGGACACGGTCCACCTGATAGTAATTAGATATATAGAAATTTATATAATTTATCTGCTCCTATCTACCTCCAACCCAAGGTAGAATAAATTCTTAAAAAAAATATTCGATCGTCAAGAAAATGAGAACTGTCACAGGAACTGTGATTACTTACCTACTACTTAAATAATTATACGTGTTAAGTGTTAATGTAAGAATTGACCATACTGAGTAGTTTAAAGTTCTTAATTAGTTTATACAAAAAGCAACTAATAATTTTAATTAGATACAGTGAAAAAGTTTATCAAGGGATCGATAAGCTGAAGTGACAATGGTACCTATAATGGATAGAAAAACCGATAACCCATGGGGAATAAAGTTCTCAAACGACAGCCTTGTATCGGTGATCAATATGTAGCCCCCCCCCCCCCCTACACTAGATAGAGTTATGAATTGGAAAGACGTGTAGGAAGGCGATGGATGCAGGTGACTCAGAACTGTTGTTTTGTGACATTTCTTGAAGAAAGTCTATGTTCAGAAGTGAACTTGTGAAGGGCTGTAATGATGATGATGATGATGATGAACTTCATTAAAAAGTCCGGTCACTGGGATGGTTGAGACAACATAACAAGTCCATTGTCGAAAATAGACCAACCCAACAAAATATATCGCCACAAAGCAAAATCATTGGCACACGCACCCATTGATTTGTCACATTCCTCACCAGGTCCCTGCATCTAGATGGAATCACTAATGCTGTGCTTCTTTGTAACAAGTAACTTAGGTATTTTTTATAGGATAAGGATGACAAACATGATCACATTCCACTTGATGGTAAGTGGTTGCTGTAGCCCATATCTAGACATCTACATCTATCTTCGATTAATAATCAAAATGGAGATGCGTTGTCACTTGTCACCTGTGAGGGCTAAGATGCAATGCCTCGTCTCCGGTTCTCTAAACTCACCGTGCGAGACATGGCAGCGTTAAGCTGCGATTTTACGCTGGTATTCTGTAAGAGCGTGGTCCCTCCCCGGTCAAGCCGACCCAATCGTGCTACAAGGATACCACCACGCAAATTATTATTATATATATAGCGTCACGATTGTAATAAATAGGAAGGTAGGCATAGTCCAAAGAGGAGCAAGCTGTTCCAATCACGTTTAGCCAAGAAATATGATTTTAGATGTGAAATAATTGCGAAAGAAGTTATTCGTTATTATTATACTCTGCTTTCATGAAAAACTCATACGATCTTATTACAAAACACGTTTTTTTTAAAATTCATTGATAGTATTGGGCCTAAAATCCTTCCAACTAAAAAAAAGTCCCTTAGCCGCATTGCTCCTCTTCGCAAAAGATGACGTTGACTATCAAATAACATATCTACATTATTTAGTACGAAAAATCCTGAAAAGATTTCAGGAGACTTCTTACGTGAAAGAGATTTTAGTTTAAAACTGAGACTAATCTGATAGCTGTTACGAGTACGTTCATAGGAAAAATGAATCATTATGTCTATATTATTATTCAAAACCTGCAACAATTTTATCTAAGTTTGTTCATCATATCATACATATTTATCTTTTATATAAATATACTTATAAAAGATTTTGTATTGTAGATGACGCTAGTGCGCGACACACTATTTAGACACATAAAAACTGACTGATACCACAGATTAGTTAATAGTTTAGAAGCGCTGACGGATTCATATTTATATCATATGAATCTGTCAGCGCCATCTATACGCGACTCTGAGAGTTATTACAATGAACATTAAAATACATGTTGAACGAGATAAGCGTTGGCCTGCGCAGTGCGCATTGGAATTTAACCTAGGTCAACAAAATATGAGTTGTAATACAAAGCTATTATAATTATATGACGTTTTAACTATGTGCTCGTTTTACACCCTTATTCTATAAAAAAATAGATGTCATATCAATAATGATGTTATTAATTTTATCAAAGTATTATCACCTTGTAATGGTGATGATACTTTGATAAAATTATTATTGAAGTCCACTCCCTAACGCCTATGTCCCCACTTAGATTACCTCATGGCGGGGATATTTGCCATAGTTACCACGCTTGGCAAGCTGGTTGGCAATTGCAGTTCTTTTTATTTTTAGTCGTTATTAGGAAGACGCTGCTCTTCATCTCCTGATTTGTTTCATTTTGTCGCCTCTTACGACACCAACGGGATAATATGGAATAGTGGATATCTATTATTATACCGTCACTACACAGTAAAAACACAGCATACCTAATTAGCGTATAATTCACGAGTTCAATGATTTCTTATATTTCCGCCGACATTACCCATTGAATTAAACTATTTTTACAGATTTTATCGCGTTTCATTTAGGTACTTCATTATCATCATCATCATTACATCCCTTCACAAGTCCACTGCTGAACATAGGCCTTTCCCAAGGAACGCCACAAAGCACGGTCCTGAGCCACCTGCTTCTATCGAATTCCTGCATATCTCACCAGGTCGTCACTCCCATCTAGTGGGGGGACGCCCTACACTTCGTCCGCCAGTACGAAGCCGCCACTCGAAAACCTTTTTTCCCCATCGGTTGTCGGTTCTTCGAGCTATATGGCCGGCCCATTTATTTACTTCAGCTGAAGGTAATCCAAGTTAAATTTGACATTGGTACGTCAAACACCTCAAGTCCACCCGTAACCATGGGCAAGCACAAGAAACGTCGGGAATTAAAAATAAGTAAATTAAACGCGACAAAATTCGTAAAAATAATTTTATTCAATGCGATAATACGAATTAGATTTATTAGCGAGAGTGGCACGCCATTCGGTGCTCGGGGTTTCACAGAGTTTTTTGTGTTACGTAGAGCTATTCGGGGCTGGCGTCGATAATCTTCGTTAGAATGAGCGTTGCCTCGGGACATCTCTAGGCGACGGTGGATTTGCTTAATTAATTACATATGAGAATATAAATTATTAAATTAATATATTAATATTTATTATATTACTTATATTAACTATAAATAATTAAAATATAATAAATTTATTTGCCCGTCTCGTTGGTCTAGTGGTCGTACACGTGGTTGCTGATCATGAGGTACCGGGTTCGAATCCCGGGTCGGGCCAAAAATCAGTTATTGGGTTTTTCTGTCAAGAAATGCTTAGTAGCAGCCTGGAGAAGTTGGTGGCGTATCCCACGTGCCTCGGAAAGCACGTGAAGTCGTGGTCATGTGCCTGATCTCACTCTTGCCGTGTCGGATTACCGTTCCATCGGACGGTGAGAGTCAGGGAACAGAGAGTACACTTGTGATTGCGCATACACTGGCACTATATTCCTGTCTTGCATAGATGGCTAGTCTCCAATAAGACTGGTCGCCGTGACCGAAATTCGGTCTGGAGGACATTATTGAAAATATTTTATTTGAGTTAGAGACTTCAAATTCGGGGATTACGGATAATTCATAATTTGAATACAAACGTATATAATATAGCGTTTTTGTATCATCAAGAACCTAGATAATACCTCTATCCCCTAAATATTTGGAATATAAATTGTTATTTATTTTTATTTATTTATTTTATTTTCAAGGGAAACATACATAATTTTAGTCTAATACATAGCACGTATTAATTTTACAAGTAACAATAAAGTTTCCACAGTTAAGTAACTCATCGACAACAAGCGAACACCATGACATACTTTGGTGTGTAGAACTAAAATTAAGTTAAAGTTAAAGTAAAATGTAATATCAATGTGAAATATAAATTTTAACTATTACCCATTACAGTTTCAGTTTCTTTTTTAAACTGTCCATATGACAGAGAAAATACACCAACATGTGAAAAAATGTTATAAGAATTACATGCACGAGTTATAAAATTGTTCTTGCCATATTTAGTGCGCACATTGTAGAAGTACAAAATAGAAGTTTCTTTCTAGCACTTATCCTTTGGCATCTGAAATTTATTTCACTTAGAAGTGGTATGGAATCGACCCTATTATGGATAATTTTATATAAAAACATTTGATCCCTGACAGTACGACGAGATTTCAGGTCAGAGGCTAATCTACACAAAATAGAGGCATAACCGGCTGATCTAAATTGGATATGCTTCAGAAATTTATTGTGAATTTTTTCAGTTGACTCTATATAAATATTATATTGAAGATTCCAAACTGTTGAGCAATATTCTAATATTGAGCGGACCAATGTGTTATACAAAATAATTAGAGTTGGGGGTTTTTTAAAGTCTTTAGTAATTCGTAAGACAAATCCAAGCATCTTATAGAACTTGTTAACTATTTCATCAATATGAGATTTAAACATTAATTTTTGATCCAAATATACGCTCAGGTCCCGCATCTCGGTTACTCGACCTATCGATTCATTATTTATTTTATAATCAAATTCTATAGGTATTATTTTTCCTGCTGAATGTTATAACATTACATTTTTTATATTTAAGAACAATCGATTATTTGAACTATATGAGTATAATCTATTAATATCTTCTTGTAGTAGCTCACAGTCATGTGTTTGTGTTTTAACAGTGATAGAGCCACGCGGCAGCTTTTGCTGACGCACGGATGGGCCGGCTCGAACCGGCCCATCCGTGCGACCTCACAGAATACCAGCGTGAGGTAGAGGTTTACCTCTGCGTTTTGCTTGGTGAGTGCAGGTGGCCGGAGGCCCTTTTTACTGGAAATGAGGCATTCCATCTTAGTCCTCACGGGTGACAACGCATCTGCATTTTGTTTTGTAATAGAGGATAGATGTAGATGTCTATGGGCCGCAGCAACCACTTACCATCAGGTAGACTGTGTGCTCGTTTGTCACCCTTATCCTATAAAAACAATGTTCGTTTTTAATCATTTTAAGAATTTTCTTATCACCAGCAAATAGGAGTATGTTAGAATGTTGGAATTGCAAAAGAACGTCATTTATATAAATATTGAACAAAAGAGGACCGAAATGCGAGCCCTAAGGGACACCCGAAGATATTGGTAAAAAAGAAGAACAGTACCCCTTAACTGCTACCGCTTGAGTACGGTTACGCAAGTAAAATGCTAGCCAGCGCAGGAGGTCACCGTGCACACTGATTTGGTCTAGTTTTTTGATAAGGATTTCGTGAGATATTTTATCAAAAGCTTTCGAATAATCGGTGAACACGGCATCTTGCATCTTGCCCATGCTTTGTGAACGATATCAAGATATTCGCATAAATTACTCTCTGTGGACTTCCTAGTTATGAAACCATGCTGCTGGGTCAACAAGGCGGGTCTGATGGTGGGGTATATAGCATCATACACAATTTTCTCTCATAATTTATATTGTTTCACTACTCACTGTTTTACTTACTCATTATTTATAACATAAGCCTCGCAACTTCAGAGGCAACTGCTGCAGTCATTGTTGGTCTTCATCAAGACATCGTTTCTAATTTAGTAACAAAATTAATTTTGAAGTTAAATACCGTTTATTATTTTCACTCCGAGGTTGGATCCCACAACGCGTTTGAAACAAAGCCAACCTGCGTTTAGTGACAATATACAACAAAAGTCACCCAGAAGCTACGTGGAAGAGCCACGCTGCAGCTATATTATGGTTGTAGCAAAGATAGGTCGGCTCGGTACCGGGGTACTCGGGACTACGCTCTCAGAGAATACCAGCGTCAAAACACATTTAAATATGCTGCTATGTTTCGTATGATGAGTGTAGAGTACCGGAGACCCCTTTTTACTGGAAACAAGGCGTTCCATCTTAGTCCTCTGGGGTGACAACGCATCTGCATTCAAATTCGTAATTGAGGATAGATATAGATGTTTATGGGCCACAGTAACCACTTACCATGAGCATTAAGCTGCTATTTTACGCTGGTATTCTGTGAGAGCGTGGTCCGTCCCCGGTTGAGCCGACCCATTCGTGTTATAACTATACTACTTATACAGCTGTACTAAATCGTAGCTTCTTTTTTATACCGTTACCGTTACAGTGTATCAAAAGTCCATGTCAAAAAGTCATGTCACATAGTTTCTACACTTGGCAGGCGGTTTGGCAAACGTATATTTTTATTTTTTAGTTTTATTATAAGTAAGACACTGTTGTTAATCTCCAGGTTTGTTTTCCTGTGTTGCCTCCTTCGACTCCTACCGGACGATCTGGGGTTGTGGATATTCTTACACTGCCACTACACAATTTCACTTTAATTTACTGCATTCCTTATAAGAAACGATTTTCAATCTGATTCCTAAAGGAGAGTGAACGAAACGGAAAAACGAAAGAGTGAAAGAGTGACAAAGCAAATTTATGTTGCAGAGGTGAACGGCAGAGTCGGGAAGGGACGCCCTAGGGCCTAGGCGAAACTTTATCGACCAAATTGGCGATATATTGAAAATGGGCCAAATCAAGAGTACCTTTAACCGACGAACGTGTATGCGTAGGTATATGGATGTGGAGGAAGCGAGAGAGGTGTGTCAGGATCGTGCCAAATGGAAGTCCATAGTCTCTGCCACCCCTCTGGGTGACAGGCGTGAGTGTTTATGTATGTATTTTGTATGTATGTATTTATTACAAATCAAAATGCAAATGCGTTGTCACCCATGAGGACTAAGATGGAATGCTTCATTTCCAGTAAAAAGGGCCTCCGGCCACCTGCACTCACCAAGCGAAACGCAGAGGTAAACCTCTACTTCACGCTGGTATTCTGTGAGGTCTTGGTACCACCCCGGTTCGAGCCGGCCCATCCGTGCGACAGCAAAAGCTGCCGCGTGGCTCTACCACTGTTGGGTAATAATAGTACATAAATTCATGTAGAATTTTAGGAATTTATGTTATGTAAAGTCTTAACTAAATACCTAATTAAACTGTTTGTTTTATTGTTACAAATGTTGGTGCTCTTGTCAGCATACTTTACCTAGACTTCGGTCAGACATAGCAACAGGCGCTCTGCGAGCGCAAGTCTACAAATATACACAGTGTGATAGCCTTGACCGAGTGCCTGCAGTCCAACTGGATGCCGTCGAACTTGTCTACCTAAAACCCCGACGTTAGGGTGATCATTATTATTCTCTATTATGGATGGTTCTGGTATAGAACAGTTATTTGTATGGCCTACACATAATTATTCCGGGTATGTTTGTCCTTATTCAATTTATGTATGTAAACTGCCTCTTAGATACAGGGGAAAATTTGAGTGTGTGAGTAAAGCTTAAAAAAAAACTATGATGACGTTTGTCAAACTAAAATTTAATTTCTTAGTTGTAAAATAAAGAGGATTTTTGTAATCTATATTGACCACGTGCTCGGCGGTGAAGGAAATCATCGTGAGGAAACCTGCATGTTTGAGAAATAAAAAAAATCGAAAACGTGCAAACTTTTTTTTTTAGCTTAATTGGGGTAGCGCGGCGGACATTTTCTTATCCTAAAATCCTCTCAGAAATGAGAGGAGGCCTTTGCCCAACCGTGTGACGTATATAGGCTGTACCTATTAACTATATTTGAATAAAAATTATTCTATTCTATTCTATCCTGTAATTATACTAGGTCTAGCACTGCTACTTGGTGGTAAGGGTAAGAGAGTGGCAGCTAGAAATGTGTCATTCATTAATTTCTAGTGAACCGATCATTCAAGTATTTGCAACAGCAGGTGCGTTGCCGGCCTTTTAGCAAGGCGTAAGTAAGTTGAAGGTTTGACAGATTGAATTCTTGAAGTAAAATCCTCTGGGACAGTAAATTGCAAATTAAAAAAAAATTGTAGACAATTTTTGTAAATTATTGCTTAAAGTTACTGCCTATATACGTCCCACTGGTGAGGGCAGGCCTCCTCTCATTTCTGAGGGGTTTTTTAGGGCAAAGAAATGTCCGCTGCGCTGCTTCAATGCTTGTTGGCGAACTTCACATGTCTTTGAATTATTTTTTTTATGGGATAGGGTGACAAACTAGCACATAGTTCACCTGATGGTAAGTGATTGCTGTGGCCCATAGACATCGACATCTATCTTCGTTTGCAAATCAAAATGCAGATGCTTTGTCACCCGTGAGGACTAAGATTGAATGCCTCTTTTCCAGTAAAAGGGGTCTCTGGTTCTCTACACTCACCATACGAAACACAGCAGTGACAAGCTGCTATTTTACGCTGGTATTCTTTGAGAGCGTGGTCCTTCCCCGGTCGTGTCGATCCATTCGTGCTATAACTATACTACTAATATACATAGCTGCAACATGGCTCTACCACCTATTATATAATTTTCTTATTTCTCCGACATGCAGGTTTCCTCACAATGTTTAACTTTACCGTCAAGCACGTAGTAAAAAAGCACTTCAGTGGTCCCGGCGGGGATCGAAACCGGGTGCTATCGTATTGTGAAATGTACACTTAACCCCTGAGCTATGTTGGACGGTGCAACTTTAATAAGTAATTAAAGCAAAAAGGCAGGTAAAAATTAATAAATACTTATGCCATATGGTATATATTAATTTTTATCTGCCTTCTTTGCCTTAACCTGCCAACATTTTTCCTTATTTCCCAGGTTAGACATGGCATTAAGTCTGCCTTTTAAAAATAGAAAATAAATCATCTGTTACATATTTGTAATCCAAATTGATCTAATATAAAAACCTTATTCAACAGTCTAAGTGCTTCCTCTTACAATACCAATGTATTTTGTTCAGAAATAATTAAATCACTTCTCCGTTTAAAAATACAAGACTGTTCAACCAGCGTAGTATTCTTCAAATACAGAATACTTTAAACGACCTGAGATGCTATACCTACATCGCTATATAGATATTAATTGAGAGTTGGGTCACAAAAGGCGTAGGAGCGAGATGAACGAGAGATAAAACAGCTGTGTGCGCGGGACTCGAACCCGGGAGCGACGTGTCAATGGCTCGCGAAAGAACGCGTTTCCATGGTCACGCGACTTTTAATACGATACGGAACTTCATTATTCCAAACATGTTTTATATTCTGTGTTTAACACAGTAAATACATAGTTCGAATTTTGATTGAATATTTATGTAGTAATATAACAAATATTTTCTTTATTTATTTGGTCTCACTTTATTTAGAAGAATCTCCGAGTGTCCAACTACATATCGAATTGAAAGAACAGAAGCTTACAACATTATTTACAACTAAAAGTACGAGTATATGGTTTTCTAGTGGATCAGAAACTACCCAGACAAGAACCGTTTGAACAAGCTTAGTACAATGATGGTAGCTACTGTAGCCCATACCCCTTCAACAGCAAGCAAATGTATTCCTTGAATTGTTATCCGGCATTCGGTGGGCCTATCGAAGTCCTTAAATTAAAAGAAAATTCGCTGGTATAAATTTATTGTTTAATAAATTACTTAATCAATTATTTTATATGGAAAGAATCATGACAGCTCACACTAAACACGCCGTAAATTTCACAGTATGCGAGTGGGAATGAAATTGTCAATTGAAATTTTAAGTGTTTAAACGTTCGGCTGTGATCTTGCGGGTTTTAATCCCTCACGGAAGTTGAGTTTGTACGTACAAATAATTATTTCAAGTCTGGTTATTTTTCCTTGTGCAATTTATATATGTAACTAGCGATTCACCCCGGCACGACACGGATATTTCTGAATCTTAACAGCAGCATCACCTACCGGGTCTGGCTGAGAATTTAAACCATCTAGGGACTCACTAAACCACACAAAAAATTTCATCAAAATCGTTCGAGCCATTTTCGAGTTTTAGCGAGACTAACGGATAGCAATAGATATTTATATATAGACATGTAAAACGTCCCCACTATACAAGAGGAAATTATAGTTTAACATTTTCTGCCGACTTCCAAAAAGGAGACGGTACTCAATTCGACTGTATATTTTTTTATGTGTGTTACCTCATAACTTTGTGCTGGGTGAACCGATTTCGATGATTCTTTTTATATATCAAAGCTGATACATCTCGTGTGGTCCCATATGAATTTGATCACGGTCAGACCAATAGTTTTTGAGTTATTCTTAATAATTTTTATTGAAGTCGGCAGTACAAAATTTTTAATTTTTAATTATAATGATAAAAAATTAAATGACAGGAGAGTCTATAAATGTCGCAACATGGGCACAGACCTTCTGTCATTTCTAAATACGATTTTGGAAGTTTTATTTCTCTTCGTTGCTCCCATGCTTGTTACAGAACTTCTATTCCTCTACATCGTAGTTCTCGACATTTTTTTTCTTGGACTTGTTTTCCGACTACTTTCCTTCCAGGACGGGCATTAACCACTGCGGTATCGAAGCGTCATCAATTTACTTATTTAGTTATAGTATTACTAACGACTCTGTGATCAAGTTTATTAAATTTTGGACGCTTTTTGAGAAGAAGATAAGACGACTAAAATATTACATGGCAAATAGAACCTTTTTTATCGAATTACAGCGTAATATATTTAACCTGATGTGACATGCTTCGAAATGAGCGCCAATATATCTTAAAGTGAAAACACACAAATCTTAGAATCATAAATATTGCTTTATCAAGTCTAATGTATTCATTTATTTAACGGTCATCGCGAAGATAAATTTAGTAGTTTTCAAAAAATCTTTTCAACTCTCAAGTGTTTTACCGATATCACTTTAACTCCGATGATCGTCTGCCGCAGTATAAATAAGATATTTTTCAATAATTTTTTTACAATGAGAATAACGGAAAAGCAATATTTGTTTCCATTTAAAAAATTTAAATGTGTATCGTCAGAATCTTTCTTCTTCTTCTTTCTGTTTTATCAGATCGTAGAAATCCACTGCTGAACATAGACTATTGTAGGGCTTAATCGTAACAGCTACTTTGACAGCTACATTGACGATCATAGTATCAAATATCTCGCACCTTTGACGCTGTTGAAAGTCGGTGGTCTGACTATTTTACATCTAGCGCTATCGATGGTTATATTTTTTAACTAGCTGTTTTTAACTAGCGGAATCCTAATTCTTAGTCTAAAATAAAAGTAGCCTAAGTTACTCCGTATAACATCAGCTATCTACCAATGAAAGTCCCGTCAAAATCGGTCCAGCCATTTCGGAGATTAGCCGGAACAAACAGACAGACAGACAGACAAAAATTTTAAAAATTGTGTTTTTGTTTTTGTTATAAGTACGTTATATACTTTCATATGAATTTAGTAAAAAGCTGCTATTTTGACATTACAAACAGACACTTCAATTTCATTTATTTGTATAGATTATCCTTCTCCTCCTCTTCATCTCAGTAACAATTTATTGCTGCTAGTATGGCTTACTGCCACCTGGGGCAGCCAGAGCAAAAATGCCGCTCCTTCCAATGGAGATTATTTTAGCAAACTATCTTAAAAATATAAAATTCTATAGCCTTTGTATATTTTTTACAAACAAAAAAAACCTAGTGTATTTTATACTTATCCCTTGTTTAGTGTGTGTATATTAATTGCATTATCAGAATTTTCAATGCTACTATAATATTTAATTCAAAGTACTTAGTAATATCCAATAAAGTTTGACTTATTAACGTAACATAGTAACACAAACCCATTGTGGAGTGTAGAAGCAGATAGATGCGTCTAGTTCCCAGCGTAATAAGTAAAATGGTCAATTTGCGCCACATTGCGTTGACGTGTGTGCAACGGGAACGCGCTCGCACGCACACAGACGCGTCGCGTAGCGCGGTAGCCGTCGGACCGGTCGAGCCGCGCCAAACTAAATTGCCATTGCTATAGCGCGACGTTTATGCTGCTCTGGTAGCTCGCATGCAAACCTTCATCGTTGACGGACGATATACCGAATTTATTTTATTCTATTTATTACTACCGACCCATAAGGATGTAAGCTTTAAGATATATTTTTTTTAAATACTAGTAAATATATTAAAAACTTTACTAATATTCCCTTTAACCACTTCTGGTAAGCTTAAAATGCTTGTGTTAGAAGTAGTTCACGACAGTAGTCGAATGGCGGTTTCGAACCCACGACCTTTCGAGTTCGCGGTTCGCGTCCTGCCATTAGTAAAGTACTTATTTTATACATTTTTCGATTTTTTCAAATATTTTTTTATATAAAATGTTTTATTATAAGTTTAAGTACAAGAAATTCTAGTTACAATTGGTTCAGCCATTCTAAATATCAGCCCAGACAGACCAGACAGACGGAGAAACATCTTAAAAAAATTATAGGGTTATAAAAGGAAGTATTATCCTTACAAGTCCACACGTAAGTTAATTAAAGTAGTATTGCGTTTAACCCGGTGTAAAATACGCGATATTTATTACCATAATAAAAAAATTAAGTACTTAGTATCGCGTCTGGTTTTTATTTGACCATTATTTGATTAAAGCGTTTTGTATGGAAAAATCATGCATGTATGTTGACATTATTTTACCTGTCTTAATAGCACATGTTGTATAAGTTTCATTCCCCTATTTTTAATTCTAATTTAATTTTTAAATTACTAAGTTTGTAAGGATGTATGGATGTTTGTTACTCTTTCACGCAAAAACTACTAAATGGATTTTAATCAAACTTTACAATAATATAGCTCATGTAGAGAATAACGCATAAGTTATAACTCATAAAGACGCTGTGTAAATTGCCCAAAATATAACGATAAATGTTAAGTAAGTCTGAAAAAATCTGTCATCTGCGAGCTATTTTGGCGTGAACACGTATCACGTAAAAACCTGTGAACCGATTTGGATGCAACTTTCACTAGCAGATAGCTGATGTTATAAGGAGTAACTTAGGCTAATTTTATTTTAGGGTACCGCGAAAATAAATCCACGCTGGCGAAGGCGCTGTGAACAGCTAGTGCTAAATAAAGGTTTTTAAATGTTACGACAATTTTCCATGTTCATGTTTTAAAATAATTTATTATCGGATAGAGTTTTAGCAGTTAACTGTAATTGTATTTCAAGTATTTATTGAAGTGTAGCCAACAGGGTAATTACAGTTGTTCTTATCACTTAATAGCTTTTTAGACATTGCAATAAAACATTTTACAGATATAAGTTAATTAACTAGTTAAATAAAATTTATTATACATGGAATATAATGAAAAATAACAAGGTATATTAAACAAGATAACGCTGGGATACAAAATTAATCTATTCTATAGAAACTCTACGGTGGGATGGTAGGAATAAAATTAAATGACATCACACTTGCTTATAGTCAAGAAAACAATTTTATTAATATACTAGCTGTTCCCCGCGACTTCACTCACGTGTAATTCATGGTTTTAATTTTTCTGCGCAGAACCCTAATCCTTTTTTTTAAATAAAAGTAGCCTAAGTTACTCCTTGTAACACCAGCTATCTGCCAGTGAAAGTTCCGTCAAAATCGGTCTAGCCATTTCGAAGATTAGCCGGAACAAACAGAAAGACAAACATTTTAAAAATTGTATTTTTATTTTTGTTATAAGTACGTTATATATGTACTTTCATATGAATTTAGTAAAAAGCTGTTATTTTGACATTACAAACAGACACTTCAATTTTATTTATTTGCATAGATTTTTAACATTAAAAAAATATAATTTAGCTTAATATGGAAAACTAACACAAATGTGTGCTGTATGCTGATGACATTACCATTAATATTGAAAATAATTATAAAGCTTTTGACTACGAATACGAAATAAATAGTACTCTAGAAAAAATAATAGATTTGTTAAGGCATAAAATTTACAAGTTAACATCGGAAAAACTAAAATGATAAGATTTCAGACATAATATAGTAGCAAACAAGCACCACTTAAAATCGAATATGGGAAAAACGTCATCGAAGAAGTTGACCATACCAACTTTTTAGGTATAACAATAGACAAGTTCTGTAATTGGAAGACACATATTGATAACCTATCTAGAAAGTTAGACAAATTTGTCTTTGTTCTATATCGTTTAAGACGAGTGGCTAACATAGAGGCCACACTTTCTGCCTATCATGGATATGTTTGTTCGATTCTACGTTACGTTACGTTTTTCGCAAACATAAAATATTGCCACTTCCTGCATTATATATTTACGAAATTTGTGTCTTTGTTCACAAAAGTAGTAATTTACTTGAAAAATTTTAACAGTGGTAGAGCCACGCGGCAGCTTTTGCTGTCGCACGGA